>OY728150.1:861485383-862837018 GCA_963277665.1 Viscum album
CCAAGTGGTAGACTCTAATCAATAATATGAGGTAGGAAGATGAAATTGAATTTATAGAATGAGACGAGTTCAAGAACATATTATTGAATAATTACTTTTTCATATTATTAAAACAAAAATGGAAAATTATTTCTTGGATATTAAGAAAAAATGATGATGAATCAGTTTCTACAGGAGAGGAAACATTTACAACACTTGCAAGGTATGCTTATGGCATTATCATTTAACCTGAAAGTAATGTTGATCGATTCTTTAGTGGATTAAAACCATGTCTTTTAAGGGATATATCTATAAGATAATTTATTTTCATTGAAAATGTTGTGTGTTGTGATACCATTATAGAAAAATAAGCTGGTGTTACATATCAATCTCATGGGTTTTACAAGAAACAAATGATAGAGTTAAAAGGAAAATCCCAAAACATTGGTAAAAAGAAGATGATTTTTTCCTTATACACAAAGTGTGGACAAAATCATGGTGGATACTATCTTAAAAGGACTAGAAATTTTTTTATGTGTATAAAATAATGTCATCATGAATTTGATTATTGATATAATAAGAAAAAATGTAGCTAATGATGTGAATAAAGATAAGGCTATTGGGAATGAACTACCCACACTTCAATGCCACTTTTTAATGGAAATGGGTCATTATGATAACCAATTCAACAATATAGGGGGGATAAATGATAATATACATCAACAAATTCTTAAGTCCAAATATGGAGAAAATCACATGTGGTTACTATTGAAGATGTTGAATATGAAAATGAAGTGGTGGAATGATTGATTGTTTAAGTAATGGGATTCTAGAATAATGTTGTAGAATCTTTTTATGGTATTATGGAATAATTAAATATCTAGGTAGTGGTCCAAAAACATTTTCCACGTGTATTTTAAAGTATATGTTGAGTGGTTCTGGTAACCATGAAAAGTTATTAAGGTAATAAGGTGATATTTTTGGAATTGACATGATTTAGGGAATGATGAACCATAATATGAACATGATGTTGAGATAATTATATTTTGATAAATGTATGTTGGATAAGAATAAGTAAATTGGAAAATATTATTTACCTTGTAACTAGTTAGTAATTTATTGACATGTGGGTTATGCTATCTCAGATTAAGATTACAGCTTTATGGACTGAATAATAATAATAATAAAACATGCATTTTTTAATAAGGATATCTAATAGGTCAGGTTGTTTCCATGACCCAAGAGAATACATGATTAATAAATTAACATTTTTTGAATGTGAAAACCACGAACTACCTTGTGATATATTTAATATAAATGTTAAAACTAATTTATTTCACCTCTTTCTAAAGTTGTAGATTCTTAGTTTTTAGAAGGATTGTAAGGTATTCCAAATATGGACTGTATAAGTTATACTCTTAGATTAATGTATTTTCTCAGTGTTGGTGGACTTAAAAATATTTGATAATTCATGTTAACCATTTTTTTGAGATAGACATAATGACCTATCAATCTATTTATGGATACCTTGATCTGCTAACACATAAAGAATGAAAAATTCAACTTCATTAGTTTGAGTAAGAGATGAAGTGGAAATTTTTAGATGCATGAACAATGGTGATATTATACTGGAATCAAGTAAGTATTTCTTCTCATTTTCATTAAATATAGGGAAATAATCTTGATAACAAAAAATGTTATCATAGAACCTTCTTCTACAATGAACCAGATAGTCCCTTAAATCAAAACTGAATTATGGGTTTTTAGTTGTTAACTTTCTCTAAACCTTGTTCTCTATCACTATCAATCAAAACAAGATGGTTATTTTTTTTCATATCCATGTTTTCACTTACAACCTATGTTCGCCTGCGTGGAAACCTAATGATGAGTTACTTTGGGTAACGGTTAGGTTTCTAACATTCCTTTTTAAAATGATGTTTTAGTATTCCTTTTTATGATGTGGGTTTATATGAATGAAACATTTAAGTAGTAAATATTTTATAACCAAGACAAATTTTGAAGAAGAAATTAATTTTATTGGGGGTAGAATGTAACACCCTAAGAATTTTTGAGATATATTTTTTTTAATTTCATTGATGTCTTGTGTTGTACACTACACCAAGATTAACTTGCATTATACGCAACACTGTATTAGCTTGCAGTATAAGAAACACGATTTTTGGATTGTGTTACACAAAATTTCATATTCTTATAATAGAATTAATTTCACAAAACACCGATTATAAGTGATAAATTAATAGTATAACCAAGTCATTATAATGACAGGTATGAATAGTATTAACGACCTTCTAAAATAACTATTTAATTAAAAATAAGTGAGTCTATAAAAAAATTAAATCACTCTTTATTGATGTTATTAATGAAATATATATGTAATATATATAAGTTAATGTTTAAAATTCATCTTTTATGATTTCTAGACATTATATAAGAACAAATTCAATTTTATATATAAAATGTGCATTTTTCTTTAAGTGCAGTTTTAGCTCCTTCTGATGGAGAACCCATTTTAAATATATATTTGACAATTTTATAAGAATTTTATTAACAAAATAAAAATCTTATTTGGAAGTGGGAAATCAAAATTTACATTGGTTGATGTTTTTTTATGTTTCTAATAATATTCATTTTTAAGGAATAGTGAAAAAACTCATTTTAATTCAAAACTGCTTTTTCATTTGTGTTATTTATATAGAAATTTTCTCCTTTTAATTGGTTTTAAATTATAATTAGAATAATTTTTTTATAATTTAATACAATTTTAGTCATTTTACAATGAAATTAGATATAAATGCACATTAATATTTTGATGGTTTTTACTTAGAAAAAAAATTCTTTTTCTCGATTTCATAATGGGAAGTAATTAATTACTGAAACTTCTATGTATTGAATTTTTAAAAATGGATTATATATTTTTAATTAGTGGGTAATAATTATGTTAATAACTTACTTTTATTATATTTTGAATATTAACTATATTAATATTTATTTATGATAGTTACTGGTGAATTGGGTAAATTAAGGTAACAACCAATATGATAAAGATAATAAAATTACCCTAACACCTTATAAAATCTTATTGAATGAATTAAAGTTAACACATATCAATGAAGGGTATGAATTTATTCATTTAATGGAGTTTTTTCCACAAAAGAGATGTACTTATAATTAAAGGTAAAGAAAGTGACAACATGTAACTCTATTATCTCTTATAAGTATAATAATTTTAATATAGTGACAAAATCAATAAAACATTGAATATAAATAGTCTATAGAAATATAATGAAATTATATAAATCATTACAATTTATTTATAATTTTTAGATTTTAAATAATTACCATTAATATTTACAAAAAAGTGATACAATAATTATTATATTAAGAGAAATATCAAATTGATGATATTATAAATAGAAAAATAAATATTATGTGAAATAATTTAGGTCATACATGATTTTTATAGGTTAATATGACGTGTTATAAGACTATTATATTGTTTCTATAGAATTTATATCTTTATTTGTATTTTTTTAAATTCAATGAATTTATTATATTAAAAATTGACACTACTGATATTATATTAAAGCAATATTTTATTATGTTATTTAAAAAAACATAAAAATAATTTAAAATTGTAATGTTTTTTTGATAAGGTATAAAAAGAAATTAATTGCCCAATTATAGAAAATTTACCCTATATAAGTAAACTTATTAGCCTATTAATAATTAAAATGATGTCACTTAAATTAAAATTAAAAGATAGTAATTAAGGGTAAACTCGAAATAGAAGGTTTAAAATAAATTTAATACTTGTAAAAAATTATTGGGTGAGATTATTTTAAACTATAATCCTATTATATTATAAATATATTACTTTGGATATATTAGAATTCGAAAATAAATTTATAATATAGTAATATTTAAAGACTTTCCTAAAGTGCCCCTTCTCCATCTTATAAAAGGCCACCACATCTACCCACTTACTCACACCTCGAAAGCCCCTTGGCTCATCCAAGTTATTCAAAATTAAAATCTCAACATTTATAAATTTATTCTAAAGACAAAATTTTTGTTAGAAATATATCCAATGGAGAATTTTTTTGCAAATCAAAAAGAGATACTTGAAAAAGAGATAATTGTTTTATTACCTATTTCAAAATTGTTTTCTCCTTCTACATCCTATGTTTATGTTGTTTCTATACCAAATTAATAAATAATGTACGTTATATATTCAAATATTATATTATAACTACGTGGCATTATTATAGATCCTTTTATTCATCCAATGAATAACAATATCACCATGCGTGCGTACGTACAACATACCTTCTCCACACCGTGGGGTAAATTTAATTCAACAAAATTAATTTGGATGGGTATAATGATTAGTATAATGGATTTAAATAATTATTATAAAATTATAATTATTCTATATAATTAATATACCATCCAATTTCATATCATTTAACCATTAAGTGAATGATATCGTCGCTCAGTCATACATACAACCCACCATCTCCACGATGTGATATGATTCATTCTACATGATCTTCTTAAAAATCAGATTATATGCATAAATGTAATGAATAAATATGACATATATTATAATGATATAATTATTTAAATGAAATAACTATAACATAAGAAGTGGAATAGGAACTTATCTGAGAAAACTTGCATAAGAACATAAAGTAGTTAATATCCGAATAGCAAGTGACAATGAAATGTTAATAACAAACAGATGATAATATAATCATATATGATATCATAAGAATTATTATTATTATGGATTAAGTCAATAAAATTATTTAAATCATTATACAGGAGGTTCAGATACATACAATGTATATCTGACCTATGGTAAGGTATAATTTTGCAGTTTCATTATTATTTGAGATTGTCTTTATATAAGTATTATTGGGGGTATATTTATCATCAATTTCCCTATTTTCTAGAAATTTTTTCATAAAATATTTAATATTATTCCATGTACTTTTAAAGTCATTTTTTTCTCATTTTGGACTTTTAATACATGGTTTAGAAGGAATCATTCTTTTTTACCATATGAGGTACTTTGTGACTTCTCTGACAAAAGTAAGAGGGGAATGTTTTTTTAACTTATAAAAAAATGAAAGGATTCTTATGATTTTTTAAAGCCTTATTTACATGAATATTACATTACATGATATCATGTTTATTTTCAATTAAAATATTTTCAACTAAAATTGTGTGGAATTTTGAGAAAAGAAATTTTTTTTGAAGAAGGAATGATATTTTCTTCAAGAATTAATTTCAGTATTTTATCAAAATTACTTTTCATATAAGATATAATAGGGTTATGTTTCTATCCCTATTATTATTTTTATTTTATTGTGTTTATGATGGAATTTTTTATTAAATATAATTATTTTATATGGATTATGATGGAATGATGTTTTAGAGACCCATTTTTTCATTGGGTTATTCTATGATGAATGGTTTATGTTATGGTGGCACAAATAAGAATGATTTATTCCTGATATAGGACTAAACTATATCTCCAAAAAAATCCTTGGGTAAATATTTATTTCTTAGGAGATATACATGACTAGAATGGAAAGTAATTATAATTCTGTAATATAGTGCTGGAAGAGAAAGTGAACCTGATTCAGTAATAGACTTTTTCAACTATAACGATCTAGGATATGAGACTTTCTAATATGAAAATTATTTTCTATGATCATGTTTTTCCAAAATTCCATGTTTTATGCCAATGTTATGATATCATGGTTTATGTTGTTTTATGAATTATTCCATATAGATTACTAAAATTTATTTCATGACTCAATATTTTGAAATTCAAACTTTTAATCCATGTTTTTTACATTCATATGTTCATATATTGTTTTATTACCATTAATGAGTATATATGATCACCCTTTATTATGTTTCTATTCCTCATGTTATAATGAAATCATTTAAGTAGAATCACTAAAAGGGAAGATCTTTATGGGAGATGTTGATGATCTATCACAAGTTAGAATAATGTATTCCAAGTTTCCAAAGGCATTAATTATTATTGTCCTCAAGCATGTATTTGTAAAATATAATTATTATATATTTAGAAATATTTAATATTCATATATATCATGCTTGAGTCATTATGGTTGGTATCAGAGGATAGGTTTAGTAAACCTTTGGAAACTTGTATGTGAAAACCATAGTAAGATCCCTAGAGATATTTCCAGGGATTACCTAAGGATATGTATAGTTGTAGGTTACAACCCTAGAATTAGTGAAATGATCATAAATAACCTAGGACTAAGCTTGAGATGTTGGAGATTGAAAATACTCCCCCATGATTATGTTGCTTTTCTAGTATAATTTGTTTCCTCCCACACTATTGTTTATTGGTTTTATACAATGGAGAGAACCTGAAAGAACCATGATAATGATCAATGCAATTGGAAATGAAATGATTGTAATAAATAAGAAACAAATGCTATGGGATATGGAATGAAAAATCATATCACTATAATTAAACATGTTATGAATCATTCTAGACTTCCAAATGAGCAGAGAATGGAACATTATTCTATTGAGTCCTTCATGAGTCAATATAAACATTATTTTAGTGGATATTCGGATCCAATTATTAATGAACAATGGATCAGAACCATTGAAAATACAATTTCCATCCTTTACTATTCAGAACATAAAAATTATTTTTGGTTTTTTATCATTTAGAAGGAGAATAAGATTAGAAGTGGACTCTATTCAAGAATACGAGGAAACAAGATGAAATTGAATCTATGGAATGGGATGAGTTCAAGAACATATTTTTCAATATTTAAATTCCTCATATTGTTCAAAAGAAATTGGAAAAGGTGTTTCTTGAGCTTATGAAAAATTATGATGAATCCATTGGTACATACGGGGAAAATTTTAAAAGACTTGCAATGTATGATTTTGGATTTATCATCCAACCTAAAAGTAATGTTGATTGATTCATCAGTGGCTTAAAACCAAGTCTTTGAAGGGAATTAACTATAAGGGAATTCAGTTTCTAGGAATAGATTGTGTGTATTTTAATAAAGGTAGAAATTCAAATTGGTGTTACATATCAATCCCTTGGTATTGACAAGTGAATTATGGTGTTCATAGGAAAATATCAAAATAATGGTGAAAGGAAGATGAGTGTTTCCTTATGCTCAAAGTTTGGAAATAATCATGGTGGATACTATCTTAAAGGGAATTGAAATTTTTTTAAGTGAGTAAAAGAAGGACATCGGGCAATTTTGTGCCTATGTAATGAGAAAAAGGTAAATACTGATGTGAATAGAGTAAAGGCTACAAATAATGCACCCCCCACACATCAATGTTATAGGTGAAAGGAAATGGGGATGTTATACTAACCTATGACCTAGTCCAAGGGTGATCAATAATGATTGACATAAAAACCCGCTTAATTCCAAAGACAAATGAAAATAACATGTGATAACTATTGATGATTTTGAATATGAAAATGATGTGGTGGAATGATTTAGTGTTACATTAATGGGATTCCATAATAATTTTATAGAATATCGTTTATGGTATTATGGGATACTGAAATATCAATATAGTGGTCTGTTGTGGTTTTCCACATGTATTTAAATGTATATGATGTGTGGTGCTAGTAAGAATGAAATGTGATTGAGGTAATAAGGTGATTTTTTTGGAGAGTACATGATTTAGGGAAGGATGAACCATAATTTTAATATTATGTTATGATAATTATATTTGGATAAATGAATTTTGGATTAGAATAAGTAAATTGGATGATATTAGTTATTTTTGAAATAGTTAGGGATTTATTGTGATATGTTTTACACTATCAAGATGAATATTGTAGATTTTTTACATTAAAAAAATAAAAATGCATGTTTTCAATACATATATATGTGTAACATCCCAGTTCTAGGATCCGCACAGAGGTGCCCTGTGATCGGTTGTTCACATGGCCTCAAGCGCATTTCCTCAAAAACCAGATGATGCCGACTAGTAGAAAGGGCCTTGGGTGTCATAGTGGGGAAACAATTCCCTCAATTGTAGAGTAAAACGAAGGAAGTAAAATAGATAACAATAGCGGGAGCTGTAAAATATGCAATAAGTGAACAACAGAAGTCATAAAAAACTAGAGCACAAACACACACACACACACATAGATATATATATATATATAAATGATTGATAATACATATGTATAGGAAATAAGCCAAACAAATCCTAATGTAGGAATACAATACTAAACCAAAGTACAAAAGAAAAGAAAGTAAACATGTCCATAGCATCGCAAGCCTTAGCTTGGTCCCATGCTCCACAACTCCATAGCAATCAAGTACTTAAAGTAGAAGGGCGCTTGACCTTATCTATACCTGTAGTAATATTATCTGTTTGGGCCCAAAAGCATGACCCAAATAGGATGTGAGACTAATCCCAGTAGGAAACCACCAAAATATCTATGCCTAACAGTCAGTGAATATATATGGCAGGAAATATGAAAAAATATGTAGTGAACACAGATGTACTAAAAAGTAAATTGTCCTATAGTTTCATTTACAAACATTTTCTTTTTTTGTATTTAATCAATCAAAAAAAACAAGAAACCCTCTGGGTAGTTCTCAAATCCTAACCCACTGGTTCACAATACATGAGAATACATAACAAAGACTCTCTAAGGAAGCACTCACCGTCAATTCCCACTATACTCTTTTAATGGTAACCTACAAGCACTCTGAGGAAGCACTCAATGTCAATTCCTCTATTGGCCTCATAACGTTACTATAGACACTCTGATGGAGTACACAACGTCAATCCCCACTATGGTCTCACAATGTTATAATTAAAACAGGCACTTTGGGAATCCTTCCACATCAATTTCCTCTCTGGTCCCACTACACCAGGTTCTTATATCCCCTTGTAAAGAAATCGTGAACAAATGATAATCAGCAGCCAATGTAAACCTCAAGAACCACTTGATTAAACAACTAAAACATTTCATAGAATGTCAAATAATAATCACTCCACCCAATAATACTTGTCATGGAAAGAAAGCACCAGCCTAACATTCAAGGCTAGTCCAAATGGTAAAAAATAAGAAAACACGTGAAAAACATCCATATCTTGGCCAAGATAACCATATTCTCAAAAAAATAACCTCTATCCAATCAAACAAGTAATAACTGGAAAATAAAAGGTCTAAAACCATAAACACACAATACCACGAATGAGGGTATTGGGAACTTTTTCACATATAACTCAAATACTATCTACAGAAAGGCACAGACCACATACCTCAGCATCGTGAGAACGATATACGTGAAGATCAGGCCTTGAATCGCCCTAGAATATCGTAGATCTACAAAAAAAATAAGACATTCATCTGAGGATATTGTGCGGAAGAGGATAAATTAGGAGAAGAATATCAAGAAGAAATGAGGACTCATTGATATGATTCCAATGCAATCAATGATAGTTGATTTGGAGAACATACATTGAGTCGGGTGCTTGAAGAAGATCAGTGGTTGTACGGAATCTCCTGGATAAGATATGTTGAGATAATGTGTGTTTTGTTCATCAGAAGTGACCCCAGTCCATTTAATGAAAAAAAGGAAGTACATGGTGTGTTCTTTAAAAGTAATGGTGTGTAATTTCCATTTCCATCCTATACTTTAGGTGGTCTCTACGTCACCACATGGGGCCATGAACTCGGTCGCTACCAGTCTAGTACACAGTCACCCGTGACAACTGAGTACATGATGTGTAATTATAAAAACATGGTGTGTACTCTTAAATTGTTCAGAAACTCCCTTTTTCCTCAAAGACAACCATAAAATAAAATCATAACTGAAAAAATGATCTCGGTTATTAAAAATTCTCCACTTAATGAAATTTGTCCCCTAATTTCCATAGCAAGATGATGTAAAAGAAGAACCCTCGAACAGCTCCGGCCACTGCGATCATACATCGGCCTTCCTCTCCCAAGTCTCTTCAAGTAATCACTCGGGTCGTCATAGCACTCATACTAGAGGAACTGACCTTCCACGGAGAACCTTTTCACTTCGATCAACAATCTTGATATGATGCTCTTTGAAAGATGTGTCTACCTTGATCTCAACCACCTCTTATTGAAAAACATGATACAGGTCTGAGAAGTATTGTTGTAGTTGAGAAATGTGGAAGAACTCTTTTATAGACCAGTAAATCTAAGGTAACTTCAACCGATAAGAAACCAACCTGACTCTCCACAACACCTCAATCGACCCGACATATCTCGGTGAATTATTTCCCTGTCTTATTATCCTATTGTGTCTCAACCTTGGTGTGACATGGAGGAAAACCTGATATCCGACATCAAACTCTAGAGGTCATCTCTGTGGATCATCATAAGACTTCTGTTGTGACTATGTCATTTCCATCCTCTTCTGAATCAACTCTATCTACTTTATGGTCTACTGGAAAATTCAGGGTCCCAGAATAGCTTCCTCTCCTACCTCCAACCAGCATAAGTGTGATTGGTATGGCCTACCGTATAAAGCATCATATGGTTCTATCTAAATAGTTTCTAGAAAACTATTATTGTAGGCATACTCCACAATAGGTATGTGATTCACCCGCGAATCTCCAAATCCAGGATGTATACCAGAAGCATGTCCTCAAGAACCTAAATCATACCATCGGATTGGCCATCTATTTTGGGATGGTAAGTTTTACTCAGATGTACATGTGTACCCAAATCCCTGTGATGTCCCTGCTAGACCCGAGAAGTAAAATGGGCCCGATCTGAAATAATAGAGTGTGGAACTCCATGTAAACATACAATATCTCTGATATACATCCTTTCCAACTCTAAACACTGAAAGTATCTTTAATTTCTAAGATGTGGGAAACCCATGTGAGTCTTTCATTGACAACCTATAATACATCATTACCTCAAGGCGATATCAGGAAATCTATCACGAAATCCATCACAGAATCATTCCACTTCCACTGGGGAATGGGTAACTGATGTAAAAGACTTTCTGGTCACTAATGCTTAGCCTTCACCTACTGACAGGTGGACCACCTCATGAAAAAACTAGCAACATCTCCCTTCATATCTAGCCACCAATACCGACAGTGCATATCTTGATACATCTTGGTAACACCAGGATGAACTACTCAACTATGGAATGAAACTCTTGCATCATCTCCTCGCGTATTTATTCTAAAACCCACACGTGTCCATGAAAACGCAATATATCATCCTCTCAAACTGTCTATCCAATAATAGGGTCCTATACTAAATCACTTTCATGTAGGAATATGCCTTCAAAATCTGATATATGCCTCGCTCGATATCATTCAAGTAGAGTAAAGGTAACAACTAGAGAAGAGAGAAACTTCTACCCCTGACTATCGTGCACCTCAAAATTAATCTCAAAGAATAGATTCATAAGCTTCCACTCATTGTTGTCCTCCTTAATTGCTTGTATCTGAGTCATCTAGCTCAATGCATCAGCCACAATGTTTCCCTTCCCAGGCATGTAGTCAAGATCAATGTCAAAAGACTGTAGGTACTCAACCCACCTTTGTTGTATCAAATTCAATACCTATTGAGTGAAGATATCTTGAGACTCTTGTGGTCGGTTAAAACCACAAAATTCTATCCCAGAAGATTATGTCTCCAACAACGTAAAGCATGAACAACTATATCCAGCTCGAGATTGTGTGTCAGGTAGTTGCACTCATGTAGCCTCGACTACTGAGACCCGTACACAATTACTCCTTCTCACTGCATTAGCACTGCAACCATCCTCATACCTGATGCATCAAAGTATATTATATAGCTCATTCCGGGATCTGGAAAATATAGTATCGGTGCTGATGTCAACCTCACTTTCAACTCCTAAAATGATGACTCACAATAATCTGACCACAAGTACATCACACCCTTATTAGTCAGGCCCGTCAGTGGCACTACTATGCATGAAAAGTCCTATATAAAAATATTTTAGTGACCATCCAGTCCTAGAAAACGTTGTACCAAAAATATATTCTTCATCTGATCCTAGGAAACTACTTCATTCACTTTCTATGGGTCTAATGATACTCTTGTATCTGAGATAACATCATCCAAGAAGTGAATTCAGTCCCTCAAAAAGTTGCATTTTGAGAGTGTAGCATATAACAGATGACCTCTCATAGCACTCAAAATAATCTCAAGATGTGTTTCATGGTCATGTCGAGTGTGAGAGTACAACAAGATATCATCCAAGAAGACTAAAATAAAGGTATCCAAGTATGGATATAACACCTTATTCATCAGTGCCATGAAAACTACAGGCATGCTCTTGACACCGAATGACATAACCACATACTCGTATAGAAAATACCTACTTCAAAAGGCTATAAGAGGTACTTATGATGGTCTAATGCACAAATAATGGAAACCATACCTCAAATTGATCTTCAAGAACACCCAGGATCCATGAATCTGATCAAAGATATCATCAATCCTTGGTAAGTAATATCGGTTCTTGACCATAAACTGGTTCACCTTCCAATAATCCAAACAAATTATAAGGCCACCATCTGCCTTCTTCACAAACAGGATAAAAGAACCCCAATGAGAAGTACTGGGTCAGATGAAACCCTTTTCCTTCAACTCCTCCAAATGCTTTTTGAGATCCTACAACTCTGGTGTAGCCATCTTATAAGGAGGAATGGACACTGGTTCCACTCCTGGCACAATCTCAATAGAAAAGTCTACCTCAAACTCTAGAGGAACACCTAAAGGGTCCTATGGAATGATATATCTGAAATGATCCACCGTTTTAGGAAAATCTATATGTGAAGTCCCCTGGTCATCCAGATGTTGACTAGCAATCTGGTTTGTAACTCCTCCCAACCCATGATGCTCGAGTCCTTCTCTGCTTTCTTAGACATCCCACTCGACCTTATGAAAAAACATACCACCCTCTGGTGATGTAAAACACACCTTGTGGTGATAGTAATCAACAATATCCTGCAAGGGAGCTAATGTAACAGCCCGAGATTTTATGAAAAATATTTTTTCTTATTTTACTAATGTCTTGTGTTATACGCTACACCAAAAGGAGCTTGCACAACACGCATCCTTGACTTGCATTGCATTACACGCAATCGCAACCTTCCTCGATAGCGTGTGTGGTACGTAATCCTGAGTTTCACGAAACAATGATATGCTATTAAAATATTATTAAAACTAGCCGTTATGAATAGTAATAACCACTTTTTAAATTTTAGAAATTTTAACTCTCAAAATGGACTTCATTTTTGGATTCGGAGTATCGAATTTAGCCTAAGGTGAAATTTTGGTACTTTTCGGATAACTTTCATATTCTGATAAATAGTGAAAATTACTAAATTATAATTAAAAACAACTTTTTTAATCGAATTAATTAATAGTGATAAATCATTAATTTGAGTGGTTTTAAAGTATATTTAGAATATATTTTTACAATTTAATACAATGTTGGTCATTGGATGTAATTTCACATTTAAACTAGACATAAACAAGTGTCAATCTTTTGATAGATATTGTTTCTTAAAAACACGCTATTTGTTTTAATAGCGGGATTTAATTATAAAATTAATTAATTCAACTTCTATGTTATGAATTTGGTAAAATAGACTTCATTTTTGAATTCGGAATATGAAATATAGCTTAGGATGAAATTTTGGCATTTTTCTGAAAACCTTCATTTTTTGATGAATAGTGAAACTACTAAATGGTAGGTTAAAAACTGAATATTGCATAAAACATAATTTTACCGCTTCTGTGAATGGAATTTCGAAAATCCGACAGACACGGTTAATATCAAGGACTAAAATGTGGTTCAATGAGATGAAAATAATTTTTTGGTGAATAGTAACTTTTTACTTTTTTTACCACGGTTAATAGTAAATAGGGTAACTAAGGGTAAATATGATATTAATATTACCCTAACACATGTCCTAATTCTATTGGACAAGTGTAATTCGACCAAAAACAAACTTAGGAATAAAATATGACCATTTAGGCCCACTTGGATTAGATTAGGACATTTATTATTAATTTATTTAAAGAAGGGTTAAAATAGTTAAAATCAAAGTTTAATAAGTAAATCATTTTTAATATGGGGTTATACATAAGATAAATTAGATTATAAATATTCATTAGAAAGATAAAAAGATTTCCTACATGATGGTATTTTATTTGTAATTTTTAGACATCAAATAATATAATTTATTTATGACACAAAGATGATGCAGTAATTATCTTATTAATGAAATATTGACATAATTGATAATATAAATACCAAAATAAATGTAATTTAAGACTTTTTATGAATTCCACTAATTTTATAGGTTACTATGATATATTAGTGTTTATTTAATCAACTTGGTTCGAACATATAATTCTGTTATGACTTTCACAAAAATCATATATCAAATAGTGTCAAAATTGACACAAAATAGTTTTTAAATCAAATATTATATTATTAATTGTTATTTTATTCTTAAAAATCTAAGGTTCGGCCAAATGACTTATATAAGGATATATGTATTAATAATATACAATTTGGGGTTCGTTTGGCATGTTATAGTAAGTTTATTAACCATATAGTGAAAGAAAACAAAAAGACACGGTAAAAGTTAAATTATTTAACTTAGAGTTAAATCTAATTGATAAGGTTAAAATAATACCCTAAACTTGTCTAAATCCTATTGGTTGATATGATTTCGACCCATCCCCACTTTAGCTTCGAAATAAGACCCTTTGGAACCATTATAAACCGATTTTAACTTTAATATAAAATAATATTTTGAGGTATTCCTAAGGTGCCCCTCTCCTCCCTTATAAAAGGACACCTCCTCCCCTTCCTCCTCACACCAATTTGAGCACTCAAGCTCGGCCAACCCCTGCCAATTTCTCCTCTCCTCTTCCCTAGCAACATCCTAGAGGTTCTGGTCTTCCTAAAAGACCAATTGTAGTTCCCTAAGAGGAGGTCTCAAAGAGGCACTTCAAAGAAGAGGTAATTACCGTTACCAATTCTTTCATCTTTATTTCTTCTTCCACTTCTTCTTCTTAGGTTGTTTCATTATGAAGTAATAACATCAGTATCACTAATATACTGATATGTTATTATAAGTATGAAACAACCCTATTTCACCATCTATCCATCCTACGGAAAAAGAAATCACCGCGCGTGCGTACGTACGGAATACCGTCTCCACGCCGTGGTGTAATCTATTTTCCACCACCACCTTACATGGATGGGTATAATGGTGTAAAGAATAACTATACATAGTTATTACAACATCATATTGATTCTGATATATTGTATAATCCACTCCAATTCAATTAAATATTTATAGAAATGATATCATCGCTCGTGCGTACGTACGGAATACCGTCTCCACGACGCGATGAGATTCATTCTCCATGTTAACCATTTAAGAATGATTATAATGTATATATAAGAAATAATAATGAAATATATGACATTATATAGCTACTGGATTTATGTATATATATACATATGTATGTCATCTACTTACTTCCATTTCAAGACAATAAGGAAAGGAAAACAACGTTCATGCGTACGTACGGACTACCGTCTCCATGAACGGTGTTTTTCATTTTATTTATCTACCTATTATATATATATATATATACTGAATATATATGATATATAAATCATATTTTATATTCTGGAAGTAAGTAAATCATGATATAAGTAATAATGATGTCAAGAACAACAAGTCAAAACACCTACGATAAATGAAACGATTTTACCCAAAACGCTTCTTTAACATGGAATTTACAAAAGAACGGGTAATATAATGTCATAAGTGAACCATATATGATATCATAACAATGAATATGATTCTGTAATAAGTCAATAACATGATTTAAATCATTATACAGGAGGTTCGGACACTTACAAAGCAAGTCGGACCTAAGGTAAGGGAAATATCACAATCTCATTTTTATCCGAGATTGTTTATACGTTGGTATTTACTAGGGTGTATTTTATCATCCACATCCATGTTCCATCAATATTTAATATTTTTTTCCATCCACTTACAATATTTTAAATCCATTTTTACCCTTCGGTGAGTTTTTAGTAATACGTATGAAAGGAATCTTTTGTCGTTTTTCGTACGAGGTACTTTTTGACTTTTCCGACAAAAGTACGAAGAATGTTTTTTTTAACTTATACGGCACGAACGGATTTCTACTGTTTTATAAAGCCTTATTTTCATGAAGATTCCTCTAAAAGATTTCATGACTATTTTCAATAAAATCTCTTTCTTTTAAAATTGCATGATGTTTTGTGAAAAGAAATTGATTTTGAAGAAGAAAGGATATTTTCCTCAAGAATTCAATTCAAGTGTTTTATCAAAATTATTTTCCATCTAAGATAATAAAGAGTTATGTTTCTATCCATATTTTTACATTGATTTGACTATGTTGTGATGGAATTATGTTTATGAATTCCTTTATCTTATATGAATTGATTTATGATGTCATGATGTTTCAAGAATCCCATTTTTGTTACATGTGTTATGCGATGATGTATGTTTTATGATTATGTGGCACACATAAGAAAGGATTCATTATAAGATGGGTGGGACCTATATCTCCCTCCAATGCATTGGGTAAAGACTTTATATCTCATGAGATAGACAGGGCTGGAACGGAAGGTTATTTCGGTTCAGTGATACAGGACTGAAACGAGGAGTGAACTCGGTTCAGAAAGGGACTTTGTCCACTAAGATAGTCTTGGCAATGAGTCATGACTAACAAGAAATGATTTTCCATGATTATGTGTGCATGCCACAAAGTTTCAAGTTTTATGTTATGATTATGGGGATCTCATTTTCACTTCTATGATTTATCCCATGTTATGATATTATGAGCTCTTTTGCAGGTTAAGATTTCCAAAAGCTATGTTCTTATGTATATGATGTGATTGATATTTCTTTTGTTTACCCTTACTGAGCATTTGAGCTCACCCTTTTATGTTTTCTTTTCCCCAGGATATAAAGAAAGGTTTTAGGTATAAAAAAAAGGAAGATATTTATGGGAGATGTTGAAGATCTGTCCCCACGATTAGAAGATTTTATTCCGAGTTTCCAAAGACACTAAACTATTACGATCCTTGTGTGTGTGTTTTTGTTATGTACTAAGTATTCCGCAAAAGTAATGTAACGTCCATGTACGTCAGGATACGGGTCTCTACAGTTGGTATCAGAGGAAAGGTTTAGTCAACCTTTGGAAACTAGGACGTGAAAACTTTAGTGAGATCCCTAGAGATATTTCTAAGGTATGTCTAGGGATGTCCCTAAGGATAAGTATACGTATAGGATATATTCCTAGAACTACGGTAACGATCTTAGAATTTATCCTAAGATGTTAGATATTGAAGGTACTCCCCCTTTATTATGTTGTTTTCCCTAGCATGATTTTTTCCTCTCACACTATTCTTTTTGGGTTTTAGAAAATGGCTGGAAACAAGGTGATTCACGATAATGGAGGATATGCTGGACAATGGAATGATATTTTTCATGAGCAACCAAATGAAATGGGATTTGGAAGTCCAAAAATCATTATTATGCCGAATCAGCAATCTCATAATATGATCAATAAAGTAAAATTTGGTAAGTTTCCTGGCTCGGCTAATAAGAGAAAGATAGAGTTTCATGATGATCATAGAGGAAAGAAAGTTCAATTTCCCCTATGTAAATCATGTGGGAAGAGGCATCAAGGAGAATGTTTCAAGGGAACTGGAAGATGCTTTGGGTGTGGAAAAGAAGGACACAAAGCAAGTAAGTGCAAAGGAAAAGGGTCGGTTAACACCATGGATGAGGATAATGGTATTGCTACGACATCAAAAATGGTTAAGTGTTTTAAATGTGGAATGTATGGCCATTATGCAAACAAATGCCCTAAGGGAAAGTCTCATGAAGAGAATCAGTATGGTCGTATGGGAAGTATTTATGTTGACGATGATGAAGAAACTACAAATGATATGTGAGATGAAAGAAATGTTGAAGCTCGGTCAATGGTCTAAGAATGTAGTGGAATGATTACATGTTTATCATGTGTAGTGTTGTATAAGTAATCTCATGGAATAAGGAGACATCTAAGGATTGTTACACTGTTGTCTTTCCTTAAGTGTATGATGAATGGTACCAGTAACCATGAAAGGTTATTCAGATACTTTTGGAAAGTAGATGATAAGTGCATAATGAAAGGATAAGAAGACAATGAGATGTTTAATAGTATTCATGAGCTCATGATTGATATAAGGACTAAGGGATATCATGGTTTGAGTATATAGAATTTTGAGGATTTTGGTATGTGGAAAGTGTTAACTTTTAACTGCACTCATGTTTTCACTAAGGTATTCAAGAGAATACACGATTAAGGACTTTGAATGTTTGGAATGTGACCAACAAGACATATCTTATGATATGTGGGGATCAACGACAGTATTAAATCTCTGGTAATTGTTTTCACTATGTTATGAGAGTGGACTGCAGTATTATGGATAAGCCTAAAGATTGGAATGGATTGTGTTGGACGTAAGTTAGTATTGTTTAAGGATAGAAATTTTTTTCGATATTATTGATGGGATGTTATAGTAACGTAGTTTTAGAAAAAGGGACAACCTACAGGACGGGCGACAGCCCATCGCTTCGGACAAGGCTGTAGGAATCGAACCCACAACCGAAGTGCGACTGGCCTTTATCACCTACCACTGGCCTACAGGAAGTCCCTGTTTAGTAGAAACTAGTTTTATTATATTAAGCAGTATGATATATGAAGTATAAGTCCATTTTAGGAACCATATATGATTAATCTCACTATAGATCGACTTATGTATATAATTTTTGCTAACCTTTTGTTTGAGACAGGTGGAATGACCCGTCATTCTATCACATGATCTGCTAACACTTCACGAACAACAAATTCAACTTCATTTATTTAAGAGATGAAGTAGAAATTGTTCAAGGCACGAAAAAAAGTGAGATTGTACCAAAATAAAGTAAGTATTTATTCTAAGCAAATTTTCAACTTTAGGGAAATGATCTTGAAAACCAAAAATGTTGTCCTAGTGATCTTATACCTGATGAATCAGATGGTACCTTATATCATCACAAATCTATGGATTTGTGATTACTAGCTTTTCCATAGCCATGTTCTCTACCACTCTCCATCAGAACATGATGGTTAGATTTCTCTTCCATATCCATATTTTCACCTATGTGGAAACCCAGTGATTAGTTCATTTGGGTAATCGTTACATTTCATACTTTAGTTTTTAAAGCCAAGTTTTGGTATTCCCTTTTACGATGTGGGTTTCTATTAAAGAAACTTTCGAATAGTAAACCATTTATAACCCCGACGAATTTCGAGGGCGAAATTCATTTTAAGGGGGGTAGAATGTAACAGCCCGAGATTTTATGAAAAATATTTTTTCTTATTTTACTAATGTCTTGTGTTATACGCTACACCAAAAGGAGCTTGCACAACACGCATCCTTGACTTGCATTGCATTACACGCAATCGCAACCTTCCTCGATAGCGTGTGTGGTACGTAATCCTGAGTTTCACGAAACAATGATATGCTATTAAAATATTATTAAAACTAGCCGTTATGAATAGTAATAACCACTTTTTAAATTTTAGAAATTTTAACTCTCAAAATGGACTTCATTTTTGGATTCGGAGTATCGAATTTAGCCTAAGGTGAAATTTTGGTACTTTTCGGATAACTTTCATATTCTGATAAATAGTGAAAATTACTAAATTATAATTAAAAACAACTTTTTTAATCGAATTAATTAATAGTGATAAATCATTAATTTGAGTGGTTTTAAAGTATATTTAGAATATATTTTTACAATTTAATACAATGTTGGTCATTGGATGTAATTTCACATTTAAACTAGACATAAACAAGTGTCAATCTTTTGATAGATATTGTTTCTTAAAAACACGCTATTTGTTTTAATAGCGGGATTTAATTATAAAATTAATTAATTCAACTTCTATGTTATGAATTTGGTAAAATAGACTTCATTTTTGAATTCGGAATATGAAATATAGCTTAGGATGAAATTTTGGCATTTTTCTGAAAACCTTCATTTTTTGATGAATAGTGAAACTACTAAATGGTAGGTTAAAAACTGAATATTGCATAAAACATAATTTTACCGCTTCTGTGAATGGAATTTCGAAAATCCGACAGACACGGTTAATATCAAGGACTAAAATGTGGTTCAATGAGATGAAAATAATTTTTTGGTGAATAGTAACTTTTTACTTTTTTTACCACGGTTAATAGTAAATAGGGTAACTAAGGGTAAATATGATATTAATATTACCCTAACACATGTCCTAATTCTATTGGACAAGTGTAATTCGACCAAAAACAAACTTAGGAATAAAATATGACCATTTAGGCCCACTTGGATTAGATTAGGACATTTATTATTAATTTATTTAAAGAAGGGTTAAAATAGTTAAAATCAAAGTTTAATAAGTAAATCATTTTTAATATGGGGTTATACATAAGATAAATTAGATTATAAATATTCATTAGAAAGATAAAAAGATTTCCTACATGATGGTATTTTATTTGTAATTTTTAGACATCAAATAATATAATTTATTTATGACACAAAGATGATGCAGTAATTATCTTATTAATGAAATATTGACATAATTGATAATATAAATACCAAAATAAATGTAATTTAAGACTTTTTATGAATTCCACTAATTTTATAGGTTACTATGATATATTAGTGTTGATTTAAGCAACTTGGTTCGAACATATAATTCTGTTATGACTTTCACAAAAATCATATATCAAATAGTGTCAAAATTGACACAAAATAGTTTTTAAATCAAATATTATATTATTAATTGTTATTTTATTCCTAAAAATCTAAGGTTCGGCCAAATGACTTAGATAAGGATATATGTATTAATAATATACAATTTGGGGTTCGTTTGGCATGTTATAGTAAGTTTATTAACCATATAGTGAAAGAAAACAAAAAGACACGGTAAAAGTTAAATTATTTAACTTAGAGTTAAATCTAATTGATAAGGTTAAAATAATACCCTAAACTTGTCTAAATCCTATTGGTTGATATGATTTCGACCCATCCCCACTTTAGCTTCGAAATAAGACCCTTTGGAACCATTATAAACCGATTTTAACTTTAATATAAAATAATATTTTGAGGTATTCCTAAGGTGCCCCTCTCCTCCCTTATAAAAGGACACCTCCTCCCCTTCCTCCTCACACCAATTTGAGCACTCAAGCTCGGCCAACCCCTGCCAATTTCTCCTCTCCTCTTCCCTAGCAACATCCTAGAGGTTCTGGTCTTCCTAAAAGACCAATTGTAGTTCCCTAAGAGGAGGTCTCAAAGAGGCACTTCAAAGAAGAGGTAATTACCATTACCAATTCTTTCATCTTTATTTCTTCTTCCACTTCTTCTTCTTAGGTTGTTTCATTATGAAGTAATAACATCAGTATCACTAATATACTGATATGTTATTATAAGTATGAAACAACCCTATTTCACCATCTATCCATCCTACGGAAAAAGAAATCACCGCGCGTGCGTACGTACGGAATACCGTCTCCACGCCGTGGTGTAATCTATTTTCCACCACCACCTTACATGGATGGGTATAATGGTGTAAAGAATAACTATACATAGTTATTACAACATCATATTGATTCTGATATATTGTATAATCCACTCCAATTCAATTAAATATTTATAGAAATGATATCATCGCTCGTGCGTACGTACGGAATACCGTCTCCACGACGCGATGAGATTCATTCTCCATGTTAACCATTTAAGAATGATTATAATGTATATATAAGAAATAATAATGAAATATATGACATTATATAGCTACTGGATTTATGTATATATATACATATGTATGTCATCTACTTACTTCCATTTCAAGACAATAAGGAAAGGAAAACAACGTTCATGCGTACGTACGGACTACCGTCTCCATGAACGGTGTTTTTCATTTTATTTATCTACCTATTATATATATATATATATACTGAATATATATGATATATAAATCATATTTTATATTCTGGAAGTAAGTAAATCATGATATAAGTAATAATGATGTCAAGAACAACAAGTCAAAACACCTACGATAAATGAAACGATTTTACCCAAAACGCTTCTTTAACATGGAATTTACAAAAGAACGGGTAATATAATGTCATAAGTGAACCATATATGATATCATAACAATGAATATGATTCTGTAATAAGTCAATAACATGATTTAAATCATTATACAGGAGGTTCGGACACTTACAAAGCAAGTCGGACCTAAGGTAAGGGAAATATCACAATCTCATTTTTATCCGAGATTGTTTATACGTTGGTATTTACTAGGGTGTATTTTATCATCCACATCCATGTTCCATCAATATTTAATATTTTTTTTCCATCCACTTACAATAGTTTAAATCCATTTTTACCCTTCGGTGAGTTTTTAGTAATACGTATGAAAGGAATCTTTTGTCGTTTTTCGTACGAGGTACTTTTTGACTTTTCCGACAAAAGTACGAAGAATGTTTTTTTTTAACTTATACGGCACGAACGGATTTCTACTGTTTTATAAAGCCTTATTTTCATGAAGATTCCTCTAAAAGATTTCATGACTATTTTCAATAAAATCTCTTTCTTTTAAAATTGCATGATGTTTTGTGAAAAGAAATTGATTTTGAAGAAGAAAGGATATTTTCCTCAAGAATTCAATTCAAGTGTTTTATCAAAATTATTTTCCATCTAAGATAATAAAGAGTTATGTTTCTATCCATATTTTTACATTGATTTGACTATGTTGTGATGGAATTATGTTTATGAATTCCTTTATCTTATATGAATTGATTTATGATGTCATGATGTTTCAAGAATCCCATTTTTGTTACATGTGTTATGCGATGATGTATGTTTTATGATTATGTGGCACACATAAGAAAGGATTCATTATAAGATGGGTGGGACCTATATCTCCCTCCAATGCATTGGGTAAAGACTTTATATCTCATGAGATAGACAGGGCTGGAACGGAAGGTTATTTCGGTTCAGTGATACAGGACTGAAACGAGGAGTGAACTCGGTTCAGAAAGGGACTTTGTCCACTAAGATAGTCTTGGCAATGAGTCATGACTAACAAGAAATGATTTTCCATGATTATGTGTGCATGCCACAAAGTTTCAAGTTTTATGTTATGATTATGGGGATCTCATTTTCACTTCTATGATTTATCCCATGTTATGATATTATGAGCTCTTTTGCAGGTTAAGATTTCCAAAATCTATGTTCTTATGTATATGATGTGATTGATATTTCTTTTGTTTACCCTTACTGAGCATTTGAGCTCACCCTTTTATGTTTTCTTTTCCCCAGGATATAAAGAAAGGTTTTAGGTATAAAAAAAAGGAAGATATTTATGGGAGATGTTGAAGATCTGTCCCCACGATTAGAAGATTTTATTCCGAGTTTCCAAAGACACTAAACTATTACGATCCTTGTGTGTGTGTTTTTGTTATGTACTAAGTATTCCGCAAAAGTAATGTAACGTCCATGTACGTCAGGATACGGGTCTCTACAGCTAATGAGTCCATTCCAAGAATAACATCTTAGCATGTCATCTCTAGGTCATAGAGGTCCCATGAGAAGTGACACCCATCGACCTCAAGAGGTCACTCCTTGAACAGACGTACATTATCCATTATAGCCTGCAACGGAGTGTCCTATGGAAAGATATAAGTATAAGAAATGATACAGATCCCAAGGCTCTCCACAATAGAAATAGATATAATCATATGGGAATACCTTATAACGAAATGAAAAGAAGATAAAAATGAGGTGACTAGGATCGTATCTAGAACTGTAGAGGTTCCAGGATGCTACTCTTGCATGGTATGCTCCACCAGAAAAGTGTGACCTGCACTGCCGCCCTACAACCCAGTCCGACCACCCTGAGATGATCCACCCTATTGTCAATGAAAATCAAGTGACTGGCTACCCCAACCATGACCTCCACCTCATTCTAAATGGCCAGAAGAACTCCAGTTACCTGAGTGATGAGAAATCAGTGGTTCTACTCTTGAACGCAGAGTCCTAAATGAACCCCTATCACCAGCTTATGGTGAGAGGATATGATAGAATCACTGAAGATGAGCCATCTTTCCCTAATATCGGCACTCCACTAGGTCTCTTGAGAAAAATATAATGGTATTCCTGAATCTTCTACAGTAGTATCATATCACCTGGATACCTGAAGTTGAATCCCACAGACTCGTATATCCACGTGTAGACTCCCTGTGGTGCTTTCTACTATCAGCAGGAGAAGCACTAACTCTAGATGCAGAACGCCCAAGCTCATAGCTCCAGAATCCCTCAGGTTGTGCTATGTGACCAGTGCCTAGTTGACTGTAGATGTGATGGAAGTAACCCTGAATATGTTCACCTGATCCCAAATGTCATGCCTATGACTACCCATAAATTTCCTTTCCATGAATAACTCATCACCTCATGGAAAGTGTGTAAAGCACTACAGCTCTGTGAAGAAACAAGTATACTCCATAACAGAAAGAGTACCCTACTCCAAACTCATCTACTCTTGTGCTCTATCAGAACCCAAAGTCTCCAGGAAGATAAATTCATAGAATGTATGCTGAAAATCCTCCTAAGACATAAACTGCTAGCGTCCCTCCTGTGAGATCACATCCCGATATCTTTTGGTGGAATCCTGAAGCATATATGTAGTGAGATTGACCCTCCTCTGTGGAGGAATCTCCAGATGCTCGAAGATCATAAGCATGGATTCTAGCCATGAAACTACAGCCTGAGGTCCTCCATCCTCTGAGAAAGTTGGAGGATGCTGCTGCTGAAAGACCCGCGTCAATTCTTCCATCGACGGGGTAGGATGCGGTACCCCCTGGAAGGTATTCGTAAACATAAAATCCCTATTGAAACTATGCCTCATCCTCTATATCTGGGATGATAGATGGTACTAAGAATGGTAAAACTGGAGGATCTACTGGTAGTCCCTGATATTTCATATCCAGTGTCTGATCACTGCCCTATAACTGGCGGATAACTAGATGACGTCTCAGTGGCATGAATCTACAAGGTCAAGCGCACACCATAGAACAATATTAAAAGGGTCTGAATCTTAGAAGTGTAATAATTTAACAAGAGAATGAAATAATTCATGTTTTTAGTCCAAACATGGATACACAGTGTGCATAATGCTTAAACGGTGTGTTCCCTTAAGCATTCACATGGGAGTGTTCTTCTGCCAACCCAGGTCAGTTGACACCCCATATATACGTCATGTCATCCTAACACATACTGTGTACTTGATTCCTCTTCTCCTGTGTGAGTTATTCTACACGGATAAGCCACACGGTTCTCCTAAAACAAGACTACACGACATGTTAGTTTCAGAAAAGGTGTTTACTAGATGAACTTGAATAACTCGTGTTGTTAGTTACACTTCCTGTTACATGGATGACTCTACACGATGTGTTTCTGATAGACACAACATGTACTAGAAGAATTCCACTTCCCCATGTTTTTCATTACATGGTCAGATACATGGGTTACACTACATGATGTATTCAAACTCGACACGGCATTTATAACCTATGTTTTATCCATCAGTGTTATTATTCATATGGGTGGACACATGGTCTCCACAACATGGTGTGTTCATATGGTACATGGTGTGTCCCACCAAGATTTCGCAACACCATGTCTCTGCCCACACAGCCAGTGATAGGGTCAGAGACTACACGGTGTGTACATACAGTATACAGAATGTACATAAGAAAAACAGTTCCTTCCCAAATAGAAGGACATAGGGCGTGTATTCATCAATACACGTCGTGTATTCTAGGTTTTTATGAACAATAAGCCTCAGAAACTACTCCAGAAGCCCATAAAAACACTGAATCGAACATTAAAGTGCCTAATTCTGATCTGTGCGGTCCCATACTCCCCACAAATCAAATATTGGAATCTTATACAAGTCATACCCAAGGAATAACAATTCAATGAACCACCAAATTCTGATCCAAGAGGGCCCATAACACCTCAAAAAAATGTTTTGGTGTTCATTCAAATAAAACCATACACAATCCAATACCCTATAAAATAGTATGTATTTTTTCAAGGCATCTAAAACAACAACATGCATATCTTGAACAATATCAATCATGACAACATGAAATCACTAATGCACCTAAAATGGCATTGAAGGAATGCATGACATGTGATCCCTTGGAAGTGCCTATATGATGCATGAGATGTAATACCCTCATCTCATTAGGTTTTAATAGAAATAGAACCTCAATAATACCAATGATAACAACACAAAACATGTGAATCACCCAATGGTGAAATCAAATAAATTGTAAAATTTCAAAACTAGAAAAATTACATTAAAGAGGTGATTTGGCATTTCCATGTACACAGGTTACCTATGCCTGGGCACAACTTAATACCAAGAACCCAATCCTTCCTACCCTAGGATATAGGCTCCAAAAAGTATGTCCAGAAAAAAATAACCTCCCTCTGATACTAAATTATAACGTCCCGGTTCCGAGAGCCGCCTAGAGGTGCCCCGTACCTGGTTGGTCACATGGCCTCAAGCACATTTCCCCAAATGCCAGAGGCTTCAGACTAACAAATAGGGACTTGGGTGTGATGGTAGTGAAAATATTCTATCATTAGTAGAGTAATACAGTGGATTTAAAAAAGATAGTAATAGAATAAGTAGTAAAACATACAATAAGTAAACAGCAGAAGTAATAACAACTGGACCACAGACACATTTATAAATAATGCATGATACAAATGTCAAATAAAAAAACCAAAAAAATCATAGTGTTGTAATAAAGTACTAAACCAAATTACAAAAGAAAAGAATGTAAATAGATCCACAACATCGCAAGCCTCATCATGGTCCCATGCTCACCAACTCCACACCAATCAAGTACCTGATGTATAAGGGTGTTTTCGCTTAACAATGCCTTCAACAATATTATCTTTTTGGGCCCAAAAGTATGACCCAAACATGGTGTGAGACTAATACCAAGAGGAAACCACCCAATGATCTATGATTAATAGTCAGTGAATATATATGGTAGGCAATAAGCAAAAAGAAGCAGTTAATATAGATGTACTGAAAAGTAAACATTCCTACAGTTTCATTTACAGACATTTACTTTTAAGTATTTAATCAACCAAAAACAAATACAAGCAACCCTTTGGGTTATTATCACAGCCTAACCCCTCTGGATCACAATACAAGAGAATATATAGAAATGAATCTCTGAGGAAGCACTCACTGTCAATTCCCCCTTTAGTCAAGTGTGATAAAAGACTCTCTGAGGAAGGAATCACCGTCAATTCCACCTATAGACATTTAACGATAACCTAGAGGAACTCTGAGGAAGAAATCAATGTCAATTCCTCATATTTCCTCGTAACATAACTATAGACACTCTAAGGGATCACTCAACATCAATACCCTCTATGGTCTTGCAACATGATAATTAAAACAAATACTCTGGGAAAGCCCTCAACATCAATTTTCCCTATGGTCTCACTACACAAGGTTCCCGCAGCTCTGTATAATGCGATTGTGCACAAATGATAATTAGTAGACAAATTAAACCTCAATAACTACTTATCTAAAAAACTATAGCATATCATATCATGTAAAATAATAACCACTCTACCCAAACAATACTAGGCTTGGAAAGAAATCATCTACCTAATAGAGAAGGTTAGACCAAACGGTCTCAAACAAATCAACAAGGGAAAAACATCCATAACATGGAAAAGATATCCCTATTCTCAAACAATTAACCTCTATCCAATGAAACAAGTCATATAAGGAAAATAAAAGGGCTAAACCCATAAACACACAATACTACAAATGAGGGTTTTGGGAACTTTTTCACATATAACTCAAAGACTAACAACGAAAAGGCCCAAAACACCTACCTCAGCATCATGAGATTGATATACACGAACATCAGGCCTTGAATATCCCTAGAACACCGTAGATCTAAAAAAATTATTAAGATGTTGAAAATAGGATATCTTGAAAAAGAGGGGAAATCCGGAGATGAAGTTTGAAATGATAGGAGAACTCAGCGATGCGATTCCAACGCAATTCACGATGGTCGATTTAGTGAACGGACGGTGATTCAGGGGCTCAGAAAGGACTTATTGTCGTACGGGTACTCCTGTATGAGATAGGTTGAGAAGAAGTGTGTTTTTTCCATCAGGCATGACTCCAGTACATTTAATAAAAAATTAATGTACATGACATGTTCTTTAAAAGTACACGGCATGTACTTTCCTTTTCCTGCCTCCTCTTTAGGTGGTCTCCAGGTCACCACACACGGCCAGGTACTCAACCACTACCCGGCTAGTACACGGTCACCTGTGGAAACCGGGTACCTGGTGTGTACTTATAAATACACAGCGTGTACTCCTGAATTTTTCAGAAACTCCTCTTTTTCCTCAAATACAACTAGAAAAGAAAAACATACCTGAAAAAATGATCTGGGTTCTTACAATCTTATAGTTTTGGTTGTTACCATGACTTAATAGAATACAAGATTAAGGTATTAACATATTTAAAATGTGAAAACCATGAATTACCTTACGAGATATTGGAGATAAACATTAAAACTTATTTTCTTTTCCTTTTTTTAACATTATAGATTTTTAGTTATTGGATGGATTGAAAGGTTATCCAATTATGTATAGTATAAGTTAAAATCTGGTTGAATTTTGTTATATTAATGTATTTTCTCACTATTGGTGGACTTATGCATATTTTATAATCCAATTTTTCATTTTTTAGATAGATGGAATTACCTATAATTCCATTTGTGGATCATAAGATCTACTAACACATTAGGAATGAAAAATTCGACTTTATTTATTTGAATAAGATATCATGTGGAAATTGTTCAAGAAATGACCAATAGTGAGATTGTACTGAAATAAAGTAAGTGTTTCTTATCATGTTTCTAAATTTTTTGTAAATTATCTTTAAAACCAAAAATGTTGTCTTATCACCTTTGAATCCAATGAATTAGATGGTTCTTTAAATCATCGTAGAT
This sequence comes from Viscum album, assembly GCA_963277665.1. Taxonomy (NCBI): domain Eukaryota; kingdom Viridiplantae; phylum Streptophyta; class Magnoliopsida; order Santalales; family Viscaceae; genus Viscum; species Viscum album. The sequence goes on from OY728150.1 coordinate 861,514,642, forward strand.
TTATATATTTCCAGTTGTTTACATTCTCCAAACCTTGTTCTATATCAATATCCATCAGAACATGAAAGTTATATTTTCTCTGATATCAATGTTATCACTTCCCACCTATGTTCCCCTATGTGGAAACCTAGTGATGAGTTGGTTTGGGTAACATTTATGTTTCTCCCTTTCCAATTTAAAATGAAGTTTTAGAATTCCTTTTTAGGATGTGGGTTTCTATGAAAGATACTTTCAAATAGTAAACCTTCTATTACCCCGATGAATTTGGAGGGTGAAATTTATTTTATGGGGGTAGACTGTAACACCCTGGGATTTTATAAGAAAAATTCTTTTTAATTTCTTTGACATCTTGTGTTGTATGCTACACCAAGATTAGATTGTATTATATGCAACATCGTCTTACCTTGAAGAATATGAAACAATATTCTTGGCTTGAGTTATAATTAATTTAATGTTTTTTTGTTAAAATTAATTTAACTAAATACTGATTATAAGTGATAAATATATATTATAACCTATTCATTATAATTGCGGGTATGAATAGTATTAACTTTCTTCTAAAAAATTTTCTTAAATGAAAATAAGTGAGTCTATAAAATAATAATATCACTCATTATGGATTTTATTACTGATATATATATGTAATATATAAAGTTAAATGTTCAAATTTCATCTTATAAATTTTATAGACATTATATAAGAAACAATTCACTTTGATGGATAAAATGAGCATTTTTCTAAAAATGCAGATTTACTGCCTTTGGATGATGAACCAATTTTAAATATATTTTTTTCACTTTTATAATTAATTTTTTTACTAAATAATATAATTTTTTTGAAGTGGGACATCAAAATTTACATTTGTTGAATTTTTGGTATGTTTCTAATAATATTAATTTTTTTAATGAATTGTGGAAATATACTACATTTTAATTTCAAATTTCTTTTTCAACTGATTTATTTATATAGAAAGGTTATCCATTTTATTGGTTATAAATTATTATTATAATATGTTTTTATAATTTACCCAATTTTTGTCATTGTATATAATTTTTCATTGAAATTAGATATTTACACACATCAATATTTTGATGGTTTTTACTTAAAAAACAAGTTTTCTCATTTTGATAATGGGACTTGATTAATTATTGCAACTTCTATGTTTTGAATTTTGAATAATGAATTAAATTTTTTGAATCATTGGTTCCAAATTATTTTCATATGCTACTTTTTCTTTTTTTGGATATTATTAATTTTAACTACATTAATTTTTATTTACAACTGTTAATGTTAAATCTGGTAAATTAGGGTAACAAACAATATGATAAAGATAATAAAATTACCCTAACACCTACCAAAATCCTATTAGATAAATTAAAGTCTAAAGATATCACTTAAGTGTTGTATTTGATTCATTAAATTACTCTTTTCCATGAATTTTATGTAATTATAATTAAAACAAAAGAATGTGACAACATGTCACTCTTTTATCTCTTACAAGTATAATAATTTTAATTTAGTGATAAAATTAAAAATAAAATAAAAATTATATATATATATATTTAATGAAAATATATATATCATGTGAATTTATTAATAATTTTTACATATTAAGTAATCACTACCAATATTAACACAATAGTGATACAATAATTATTTTATTAAGAGATATAAAAATTAAATGATATTATAAAAAGTAAACTAAATATCATTCAAAATAATTTATGCATTAAAAAAAATTATAGGTCAATATGAAATGTTATAATACTATTAAATTCTTTGGATCAAAGTTATATCTCTATTTGGATTTTATTTAAATTCAATTAAATGAATATATTAAAAATTGACACTATTTATATTTCATTAGAAAAATAGATTATTAAATTATTTAAAAATAATAAAAATAATTAAAAAATACTAGTAGATTTTAAAATCTTTAGAAGTTTATTTATTTTCTAATTTTGGGAGATTTACCCAAAATATGTAATCTTAATATCCTCTTAATAATTAAAATGCTATTTCCAAAATTTAAATTAAAAGTGAGTAGTTAAGGGTAAAGTAAAGAAGAAAAGGATTAAAATAAAGTAAATACATATCAAAAAAATATTGGATAAGATTATTTATAACTAAAATCATCTTATAATATAAATATATAACATTGGAGATATTATAAATGGAAAATATATTTATAATAAAATACTATTTCAAGACTTTCTTAAAGTTCACCTCCTCCCATTTATAAAAGGAAACCACATATACCCATTTAGTAACACATCTCACCCCCTTGCATCATCTAAATTCTACTCAAATAATATCCCAAAATACCTCCCTTCTTCCTAGACATCATAATTTAGGAATAAATCTATTCTATAGAGACCTTTTGTGCAAATTAAAACAAGATACTCCAAAACGAGGTAATTGTTTTATCTCGTCTTTCAAAATTCCTTTCTTCTTATACTTTCTCTTCTTATGTTGTTTCCATAATAAAGAAATAAAAAGATATTATACAAGGTGATATGTTATTATAATTTTTGGGACAACCTTATACCTACTTTAATCAATCCTACGAATAATAGTGTGACAATATGTGCATACGTATGACTTACTATCTCCACACTGTGGTGCAATTTGTTATTCAACAATAAATAGTTTGGATTGGTATAATGATCAGTATAATGGATTTAATAAATGAATATAACTTGGTAATTATTATTTATAATTAATATTCCATCCAATTATATACCATTTAACCATTATGTGAATGATATCGTCACTCGTGAGTACGTATGGTCTACCATCTCCACAATGTGATGCGATTCATTCTATATAATATTCATTTAAAACATGATTATATCCATTAATATAATGAACAAATAGGACATATATTACACTAATATAATTATTTAAATTATATAAATATAACCTAATATGTTGAACATGAACTTATCCAAAAAAACATGCATAACAACATAAAGTAGTTAATATCCAAAAAATGAGTGATAATGAAATGTTACTAACAAACAGATGATATTATAATAATATATGATAGCATAAAATGATTATGATTATGGAATAGTTCATCAAAAATATTTAAATCATTTTACAGTAGTTTTGGATATATACAAATTATATTGGAACTATGGTACGAGATAATTTTTCAATCTCATTTTTATCCGAGATTGATTATATGTAAGTACTTACTAGGGGTATATTTGTCATCCATGTTTATTTTCCTAAAAATGTTTACATAAAATTTGTAATATTATAATATGTATGTGTAAATTCATTTTTACCCATTTTTTACTTTTACTACATGGTTCAAAAGTAATTTTTATTTCATTCAGCATATGAGGTACTTTTTGACTTGTCCAAAAAAAGAGTGATGAGAATATTTTTTTAACTAATACGGCATGAATGGATTCTTACACATTCACAAAAACTTCATTCCATGGAGCTTCCTTTACAATATTTCAAGTGTGTTTTCAATTAAATTATTTTCTTTTAAAATTTTGTGGCATTTTGAGAAAATAAAATATTTTTGACGCAGAAAGGATATTTTCATCAAAAATTAATTTCAATTATTTTATCAAAATTACTTTCCATTTTAGATGGCATGTGGTTATGTTTCTATCCCAATTATTACATAGATTTTATTGGGATTATTATGTAATTATTTTTATTAAATCCATTTATTTACATGGATTATGATGGAATGATGTTTAAGAAACCCATTTTATGTTCATTGGGTTATGATATGATGAATGGTTTATGTTTTTATGGAACACATAAGAATGATTTCATTATGAAATAAGTGGGACCTATTTCTCCCACCAATTCATTGGGTGATGATTTATATCTCATGAGATAAACATGACTATAATAGAACGTAAAACTGGTTTAGTAATAGAGGGATGGAATGGAAAGTAAACACAATTTAGTAATGGAATTTGTTCACTATGATGGTCTTGGCTACGAGCCTTGGCTAATATAGAAATTATTATCTATAATTATGTGTTTTACAGAAGTTCATGTTTCATGTAAATTCAATGTTATCATGTTGAATTATTTGTAATTATTTATTCCTTATGAGATTCTAAGATTTATTTCATGACCCAATATTTTTATATTTAAAAGTTATTCTCTTGTTTTTTACATTCATATGTTCATCAATTGTTTTCTTACCCTCACCGAGCATCTAAGATCACCATTTATTATGTTTCCCTTACTCTTGTTATAAAGAAATCATTTTACGTATGAGTAATAAAGGGGAATATCTTTATGGGAGATGTTAATTATCATTCAAAAGTTTAAAAAATATATTCCATGTTTTTAAAGGCACTAAACTATTACGGCCATCAGGCATGAATTTGTAAAATAAAAAGAATATTCATTTAAAAAGATGTAATATTCGTATATTTCATGCGTGGGTCATTAAAAAGAACCATTTTGAGAAGTTCAAACACCCTAAACATCATTATGGTTATTTATTCTCAAAAATGATCATTTAGAAAAAAAAATGTTTCAAACATCAATTATAAAATTATAACACATAATGGTGTGGACAGTTACAGTATCCCCATCATAGAAATTCTCATCCTCTAGAAGGTGTTGTAACATGTAAAAAATTACTCCTTTTCTTATGAGATCATCATATAAAATGGTTTCTATCATATTAAATAATTGAATAATAAACACTACCTCAAGGTTGTTCTCACACTAAACACCCATCACAACACTACTACATGACTCCAAAGACAAACACCAAAAGTCTATCCAAAAGTGTTTTGTCCTCAATAATCAAGACTGAGATTAGCACTTTTTTGAACCTGACATACCATAGTTTCCTCGACGGATTCATCTTATGGAATTAGGATTTTACCCATCATAAGAATTTTCATAAAGTTTAATATTTTACATAGTAAAATTACACACCCAGTGCAATTTAGTCTATCACATTCAAACAGTTCAAGACACAGGTTGGAATTTGATACCAATATTTAGTTCCTGATTCCTAAATAAGAAAAAAATTCTATGATTAATAAAGAAACCCAAACAATATGAATGAAAACTTGGCTTATTTTTTCCTATCGACCGTTCAATGTTCTGATGCTCTGCTAATGTGTATAGCAGCACTCGTGTCGAATCCTCAACGATAATACATTTTAATAGTCAAATGTTTTTAGTTGATTGTATTTTGATTGGGGGAATTATTTTTTGAACATAATTGAAATTATTGATTGATTAATATTTATTTAAAAATTTGATAAATATTGGGATGAGTTCATCATAAGGTATTTAAGCTTGTTATATCCCTGATTTTTGATTTATATTGAATTAAATTAACACCAATGCCACACGTTGACGTTGATTTAAATTCCTAAGTGTTAAGGATTTAATCCAAGACTTAACTTAAATAGGATTCTAATATAAATTAGTAATTTATTGTGGTATTCTATTTATGGTTCCAATAATCCATGGAATCCATATGATAAACAAAACAAGTCATTAATCCATGACATGTTAAGTCTAACATACACTATTAATTTAATATATATTCATCAAGCAAAAGATCTCAATCACTCAACAAGCCTACATTATAACTCAACCCAATGAAAGATTTATTCAGCCATTGAAATGGTTAGTAATCTGGTTAGATTTATTATGATGATAAATTTAGAAGATAATAAAAAGAAATGGAAAAGAAGAGAGTGGTGCGTCGAACACACACAAAAATGATGAAGGGAATTAAATACTGACTTTATATTTAATGATAAATAAAAATAAGGTAAAGAGTTTTAAATTGATTTAAACTATTTTATGAACATTAGTATTCTACTACAGAAGTTGGATTTGAAGTAGAGATATTGAACATGAAACTTGCATTAACGCATAATTACAAAAAAATACTTACCAGATTACAACAATGAAGAACACAAAAGTAAATGAAAAGAATGAGAGGATAAAGGGTCTATAAAGTGGAAACCTGAGTTTGAAAGGTCCTCCCAAGACTTTTTCAAGGATTTGGTCATTCCAATATATGCTCCTATATTCTAAAATTCCAATCCTTATTAAAGGAGACGAGGGGATGTGTTTATAGCCCAAGGTGAAGGATAGTTTTCATTTCAAAACTTCCCCTGTACTTGGATCGAAAATTTAGAAATCCAGACAGATAAATATAGAAATCTCTCCTTATAGATATTTTTAGATAATAATGTTGGCCAGCTACTCTCAAACATTGGAGGCATTTAGATTTATGGATACTATGTTATAGAGGTTTTTATAAACAATGATAAACAGTCCATTTCTATCAATAATTTTTTGATGGCCAAAATGTGAATGGATTTTTGAATAGAAAGATGCCATAAAATCTGAATGATTTATTCAACAATGCCAGCCCACTATATCATTTTCTTTAAGACTGAAAAATATCATCTTTATTTTATGACTAGATCAGTATACATGTAATTTATACTGTACTAAGTTTATTTCCAGAACAAAATGGTGGGATGAATTTAAATGAATTGGTTGGGCCCCTTATATTTGGATTTGGGTCGTGAAATTATTGTCCAAGACTCTTTACATTGTCCCCATAACGATTGAGGATAATTAATGAATTTTATCTTATGTATTGAAACCAGTAATTCATTCTTTATGGATGGTCTAGTTTCTTCAGAGATTCTGTGGGTCTTCATGTATGATCCTTATGACCCATCAAATGGAATAATTGGCCCACAATTCCTTATAATGAAATGTTTTATATTGAATGTGAAATCCTAAAAAACAAAAACCATTAAATTTAGATTAGTAGGGTTATTTTTATAAATAAAATAGTCAACTAACTCAATTGGACAAGTTCTAGAAATGCTCATAAATTATATTTAGTTTTAAAACATTAATATTTTACACAAATTATGCACATTTCATATAAAATTTGTAAATATAGTATATAATAAGTCATTCAAATATTATTTACATAAAATCCCCCACACTTATTATTATGCATGTCTTCATGTACAAAAATTATATAAAAAACATAACAAAAACATTTTTACTCACCAACGAATATTAATATTTTGTTTTCCCAAATCAGGGGAGGTTTAGACAATTTCAATCATCCATATTAAATTCCACAACAATTTTTTACATAAACAATGTTCCAAAAACAATTAATTTTTTCATTCTCAAATTTAGAAATGGAAAATGGTGGCACACAAAAAAATACTTCTTTCAAGATGATAAAATTAATTTTTGGAGTTTCACTCATTCACCCACCAAAAGTAAAAATCTTAGAGTTTCTATGAGATCTTAGCTTCCAATACCTATCCAAAGTTCTCAAAAATAAAAATGACTTTTAAGGTTTTTTTGTGGATACATGACAGTTGGAAGATGATTTCCAAAAGATAGGAAAAATATGGAAATACATCAGCATGGGTAAAATAATTCAAAAATTTTTTAAATAAAACATGGATAGAAATGGAAACACATATTTACAAGGGAATGATTGTGTGAAAAAATACAGAAGAGAGGAATGAAATTTGAAGTGGATGAGAAGATGAAATATTTACAAAACAAAAAACATCTCCCAAAGACATAAATGTTTTTTTGAATTTTTTGAAATTCGAACATAAAATTGATCTCACACTCATCTCCCAATCCACAATTGATCTCCCAACAAAACTAATTTAAATAGTTATAAAAATATAAAAGGTCGAGTAAGAGTGATTTTTGACTAACCCAAGACAAAAACCATTCTTATTTTATTTTATTTTATTTTTTGATATTTTTTTAACAATTTTGAGTATCATTTGTAGAGGATAAACATATATACATTCCCAACACGGCCAAAGGAATACCTCGCCCCTACACTTAAATTTATTTTTTTCATCAATAATATGATAACATGGTAACAATTAACAAAAGGGTTCCCAAAATTAAATCAGACCCCCCCCCCTCACTTAAATTTTCAAAAATTATTCAATGAAAATCCATGTTGATATTGTGTGGGATAAGTGATTGGGATTGTAATGTGGATATCAAAGAAAATGTTTTCATTAGCTCAAAGGGTATTTCAAAAGGATGATTAATGTATGTTTCAGGGAGGCTATTTAGCTATTATAATTCTCATGGGGTTCAAAAAATTCCTCTATCATATTAATTCACACTAATGTAGGAAATTCAGATTGAAGGTCCACAAACCCAAGAATCTCAAATGGGGGTAAAAACACACATTTTCAAAATATTTCCATAGTTAGAATTATCATGAAATCTAATTTGTTTCCTCACGGTTATAGAAAATCAGTTTCCAAATCAAAAAATGAGCATGAAACAGTTGTTGGTTTCAAACAATATTATTTATCAAAGTATATACACAATATATTTGTGATGAAACGATGTCTTTTGACTCCCCAAAATGGTTCGAAAAAATTTGAAAATTGGAAGGTGGGTTTTTTTGAGTCTTGATTTTTCATATTATTTTTAAATTTTTTTTGTTTTTTATAAAGACACACCCACACAAAATAGAAAGAGAAATAAAATAGTGTGATGAAGAAATTAGTAAAAACAAAATGAGAATGAGGGAGGAAGATGAAGAGAGAGAGAGAGAGAGATAAATTCGTTAAAGGGAAAGAGGCTCCCCTATTTTGGATTTGATGGGTTTCCATATCCATCTAGTGGTAGGTCAACTGCAGATATTGGGGATCTGATGGAAGTCGATGTGGTTCCAAGATTTTGGGATGTTAACAGAAAAATAAAAATAATTATTCATCTACTGAAAAACTAAAATGAAAATAAAATTTCTTAAAAGTAATAGAAAACATGGGTTTCCTCATAAGAAGCGCTGCATTTATTTGTCTGTAGCTAGAAAATTGCACTGGACTACCCATACTCTGACAGTGGCCATCATATTTTTTCAACTCTAGTGTGATTCAGAAAAACATTTCCTTTGAGAGACCCGATGATTCATTGTATAATTTCATCCCTTCCTTGTGGTTTTTCATGAAATTCAATGAGGGTGGAAAAAAAATATGACTATCCTCCCTTTGGTCTTCAGAGTGAGGAATGATTTTATCAATAATGTGATGGTTTATCGGCTTGGAAATTCAGGAAAATGTCCCAATTCTGATGGTTTATTTATTTAAGGTTCAGATAACATGAAACTAGAGTATGAGATCCGAATTGTTTTTTACTCATTTAGTTCATCACTTACCAATGTGGAGTAATGAGGGTCAGTGGAGTCATAAGACTGAAATTTATTTCAATATCCATTATATCAATGTTTCTTTCAAAAAAATAGTCAATTTCCACACCACCAGTGATAAAATTATTAATTATGGAACAAATATCACAACCCTCACTCCCATCGAGACAATATAAACACATTGGTTCAGGGTTCACCTCACAAGTAATAGAATTTTTTGAATCATGGATAAGAAATGATGAATATTGGGTAATCAGATTTGACTCAAAATATTAACATGCTTGTTCCTTTTCCCTATTACCATCCAAGATGGATTAGTGGATGTTAGAGTTTTTATGGGATTCTAAAAAGTTTTCTAGACCCTTTGGATCCATAGATCTAGCATTTGTAATGTCAAAATCAACTTCCCCATTTACGACTTGTTTATTGAGTATGAAATATTCACAAATTCCAATATTATTATAATAGGAAGAACATGAAGGATTGTGATCAAACACACTCTTAGAGAGACTTTCAGAAGGATGGATAGAGAATATTGATTAATTATCTGATGTGTATCACATGGATTAAAAAATATTGAACTCGAATAGTTGGTCACCAAATTCCATGGATAAGATGCTAGCATGGACATCAATCTTGGTCCTAGATTTCATAAAGAATGGTACTCCGAAAATCATGGGAGATTGAGAAGTGTTCATCTCACCTTCCATGTCAAGGACATAGAAGTCAACTAGGAAGATAATAGCATTATATCAGACAATGAAATCCTCAATTATTCCCTTAGGACTGGATATGATTTGACTGGATAAACGGATGAAAACTCTTGTTGGGTATAAATAACCAACACTAAGGTTAGATAATATGGATTTGGGAAAGACATTAATTGAGGCTCTTAGGTCTATGAGTGCATCATCAAATTTTTAACTTCTAATTTGGCATGGAACCATAAAGGTCCCTAGAACATTGCACTTTATGGGAATAGACTATTGGGTGGAAAAAATTTCAAATGTCCTATGATTCCTCTTGTGGGTCCAAAATTCTAAAAGAAACATGGCATACATAGGGAACTATTTTATGGGATCTAAGAGGGGAATGTTGAATTAAACACGTCTAAACCACTCATGAAATTCAGTATCTAGTTCAAAAGGCTTATTTGACTTAGAAATTACTTGAGAAAAAGGAATTGGATTGCTAAGTGGAATGGAAGGAGGTGAGGTAATGGATTTAGGTTCCTTTTCAACTATCTTTTTCTTTTCATTTTCTTTTTCAACATTAAAAGGGGGGTTGGAGAACATATCATGAGGTATTGCAATTATCTTCCTTGATCTAAGTGAAATTTAACTTACATTACCCATGGGGTTGGGTAATGGTTGAGTTTGGAGTTTGGATGTATTTTGTTGTTGGTGGTGGCTCAGGTGGGATGCAAGGTTACCAATTTTGGTATTAATGTTCTTGAGGCTTGAACAAGTGAAGTAGGAAAGATATTCCACATCAGTTTCCCATGGTTTCTTGGAAGAAGAGTCTTGTCCTAGATTGTGATTTCATGTATTTTGGTTCTTGGTAAGTTATTTTACTAGTTTGGGAATTTGGAAGGCTCACAAGGATTGTGGAATCTAGGAGGAGGATCATTCCTTTGAGGTCGAGGAATAAAAGGAAATGTTTTTTGGAAGTTACCATCACCTTGACCACATTAGAATTGGTTTGGGTTTTGAGGAGGGAATTTAGTGGGATGAAAAAAGGGATTAACATACCTCAAGACTTGGTTGAACATAGAAGGGGAGGTCTCAGAGTGGGGTTTGTTGAAGTTTCTAATGAACTGAACTGATTGCTGAGGGTTGTTGTTATGCTGGGCATAGGCTGCAATGATCTCCATTGGTCCCGATGATTCAGATTGATCCTCTTGAAGTTGTTGAAATGTGTTAGTTGGATGATATGGGGAGCTACATATTGCAAAATTCTTGATTGGTCTAGGGAACATATATTGTAGAGAAGATGCGGATCGGGACTTAAAAGCCATAGCTATTTGTCGCACAACACCTCTAAGTTCACTCATCCACTCAGTCATCATGTTCGGCTCTATGGATTGATTCACTTGATCTTATTTTACTTGAGCATGTGCTCGAATATGGAATTTTTGTGTGTTTTCTTCCCTGTTTCTTAAGATATCTCTTACAGTTGTGGGAGTTTTATCATGAATATCACTGCCACTTGTGGCATCAATGAGGTTTCTATCCATATCCAATAACCCCTCATAGAAGTATTGGATCAGTATTTGGTCAAGTATTTGTTGGTGTGGATAGGTTTCCACAATCTTTCTAAACCTTTCCCAATACTCATGGAGTGATTCATTGGAGAATTGATGAATACCACTTATTACCTTTGAGATAGAATTAGTATGAGAACCAGAAAAGAATTTCTCTAAAAAGAGTCTCATCTTGTCATTCCATGTGGTTATGGAATTAGGAGGGAAGTTGTAATTACATGACATAGCAGTGCCAGATAAAGATAAAGGGAATTCTTGGAGTTTTATTTTTTCCTCAGAAACCCTTTTAGGCTTCACGGTAGAGCATAAAACCTGGAAATCTTTACGGTGGTGATATGGATCATCACCGGCTAGCCTATGGAAATGAGGGAGAAGATGTATCAAACCTCATTTGAGTTCGAATCCTGCCTCTATGTATGGATATTGAATACCAAGGGGTTGTTAATTCATATAAAGGGAATAAGATTCTTTAAGTGTTTGTTCCCTAGGAATGTCCATTTCTAATTCAACTATTTGGACAAGGACGGGTTCTCGTATTATTGGATTATCCCTAATGTTCCTCTTAAGATGGAAAAGCATTCGCTAAATTTTAGTGTCAAACAAATATGAGGGATTTTTTGGGAGGTTATGGGGTATTCAAATATATTTTGGAAGAAATTGTATGTTGGGTTTTTTCATTGTTTTTTTTTTCAATTTAAGATTTTTATGAGAAGGCTGGTTTTTCGTTGTTTTTTTTCAATTTTTTTAAATTTTGTTTTTTTGTTTTTTTACAATAACCAGAAACTGATGAATACATAATGTACCATTCCTGACAATGGTTTCATTTTAAATCACTTCCAATTGTTGCCTATTGACCATTCAATGTTCTGATGCTCTTCTAATGTGTATAGCATCACACTGGTCAAATCCTCGGTGATGATAATTTTTAACAATCAAATGTTTTTCGTTGATTTTATTTTTATTGGGGGTTTTTTTATAGAGCTTAATTGAAAGGATTGATTGATTAATATTGATTTAAAATTTGATAAATATTATGATGAGTTCTTCATTAAGTAGTTATGCTTGTGATATCCATGAGCTTTACATTATATTGCATTAAATTATCACTAATGTCACAACTTGACATTGATTTAAATTCCTATGTTTTAAGGCTTTAATCCAAGAATTAAATTAACTAGGATTATAATTTAAATAATTAAATTGTTTTGGTAGTGTATTTTTGGTTCCAATAATCCATGGAATCCATACATTAAATAAAATAAGTCATTAATCCCTCACATGTTAAGTCTAACATAAACAATGTTAATTTAAAGAATATTCATCGAGAAAAATCTCTCAATCACTTAACATACCTAAATTATATCTCACCCCAATGAGAGATTTACTCAGAAATTGGAATGATTAGAAATTTGGTTATAATGATTATGATGACAAATTAAGAATATAAGAAAAAGAAAGGGATAAGAAAAGAGTTGTGCGTCGAACACACACACAAACGATGAAAGTAGTTAAATACTGACATTAGATTGAATGAGAAATAAAAAAGAAAGGAAATTGTATTTACTTGATTTAAAATATTTTACGAACATTAATATTAAACTATATAATTTGGATTTGAATAAGATATATTGAAGAAGAAATTTTCATTAAAACAAAATTAAAAAAAAGACTTACAAGATTTCAACAATGAAGAACACAAAAGTAAATGAAAACAAAGAGTGGAGGAAGGGTCTCTCAAATGAAATCATGAGTATGGAAGGTCCTCCAAATATTTTGGAAAGGCATTTGTAGTTTCAATTTATTCTCCCCTCTTCTGAAATTCCAACCCTTTTGAAATAAGAGGACAGGATGTATTTATAGCCCAAGGTGGTGGACTATTTGCATTCCAAAACTACCCCTCTACATGGATCAATGATTTGGACATCTTGAAAGATAAATCTAGAGATATCTCCTTATAAAAAACTGTATATAATAATTTTGTAAGACCAGTATCAGAATTTGGAGGCATTTGGACTTATGGAGACATTGTTCTGGTGGTTTACATAAACAACGATAAACTTTCCATTTCTATCCATGATTTTTCGATGGCCAAAATGTGAATGGAATTTTTAATAGCAATATGACTTCAAATCCGAATGATTTCTCCAAAAAAGTCGACCAAAAATATCTTCTATTTCACACTGAAAAATCCCAACTTGATTTGATGACTCGATCAAGAGACATATCATCAATAATATACTGATTTTATTTCCCACCCATAATGGTGTGGTAAGATTAAATGAATCAGTTGGACCCTTTTCCTTTGGAGTTGGGACCTGAACTTTTTATCCAAGACTCCTTAAATTTTCCTTAGAAGGTTTTATGAGAATGGTTAAATTTTAACTTTTAGATTGAACCATATAATTCAATCCTTATGGATGGTCCAATTTCATCACAGATTCTGCAGGCCTTCTTGTGGGATCCATATGACCCTTCAAATGGCCTAATCGGCCCAAGATTACTTCTAATGAAATGTTGTATATTGGAATTGAAATAGTAAAAACAAGTACTATTACATTTAGATCAGTAGGGAGTTTTTTATAAATAATATAGTAAACTGAATCAATTGGACTACTTTTAAAAATGCTCAAAAATTATATTTAGTATTTAAACATTCATATTTCACACAAATTATGCACATTTCATATTAAATCAGTAGATTTAGTATATAATAAGTCATTAAAATATTAATAACATCAATGAACATTCAAGAAAGGTCCTGGGTAATTCCAAACACCTCATTCGTACACATTACGATGAGGTTAATGTGGTTCTAACACACCACATTCAGGTTCATGATATACACTAGTCAGTACTTTTCTAGTTGTCTTCCTATAAAGGTTCTAAGAATAAAAACCCAACATACACAAAGCCACTGATCATGGTACCTTATCCCCAAATGGTTTTATTAAATTAGTAAAACATACTTACCAAAGTTTAAACCAACTCCAATGGAATATCTCTAGTTTATTCATCTACCACAATCACTGACCACAAGTTCACAACCTTACATCAATGCCCCAATTATCTGACTCCCTCTTAGTACGAACCAAATCATCCAAGTATGAAACCCACATTTGTTCTCTATATAGAGTTATATATGAATCAGTATCATCAATTTAACACCGGTCCATATACTCTAAGTCCCCTACACATCGAACTTATAGAGTCTCCATGATCATACAATGGTCAGTTTTACACAGACAATGACCCTACTTATAAGTGTGGTCATTACACATGTGACATGTAGATGTTCCCCTTCATATGAGTATCCATAAGCTCAGGTCGAAATTATCACATTAGTCTACCCAACTCCCAACCATTCCATCATCGAATACAATGAATAAACCAGACCGTCTGATCAAACCTATTGTCAAGAAAAATACCAAGCACTGGGTTTACTTGGAATGCTCATAATGGAGTCCACAAAATCAAAAAATCTATTTTTGATGTGTGTATCATCCTCCAAGATCCTAGATATAGGTTATGACCTATTTCTAAATTGGTATTATCCCCTCATGAAATACTCAAAATTAACCACAACATCTCCACTATCAAAAAACATGAGTTTATAGCACAATGACACCTAGATCCATTATTGAGGTCTTCTTCCGTCATAGAGACAACTTCATAAGAATTAAACCCTCGGATAAAAATACCTATGATTTTCACACTAAACATATTATTTAGAAACACATAGGGTGACCCTAGAAAGATTTAGCTAGTGACCTACCATCACTAGCTTCATCAGGTTCATTAATAAAACCATAAAATTTCCCATTGGTCATCTCAAAAATCTACTTCCAATAGATCAACCTTTCATAAACAACCACCATATGAATTATCATGAATTAAAAATCTCTTACTGAGGTAATAAAATATCACTCATTATTCCAATAGAGTGACTACCCCATGGGTCATGAGTCTCCAACATAGACACAATTTCCTTTTTAACTATCCATGCACCATAAGGTTCCAAATCCACCGAACTAGAGAACTCATAACACTTCTTTCTAAGGAAGGTAACTCCCAACTACTGAGCACCACCCATCTCATGGGTGTCAACATAAGATGATGTTCATCTACCGCACTCCTAATATCCATCCTTTTAAACAATGTACTAGTATTCAGGGTGATTAATTACCTAGGGCTACAAGAAAACATAAAAATACCTTCTTATGTGCCATCCAAAGGATACTCACATGTAAAGGAAATTTCCACCAATGAGAAATTACCTTAATCATTAACCTGGACTATTACTTCAAAAGTAATATTCTCACTCATGTTACTTCTAATAAGTATGATACATCGACATCTTAGTAATTATGGACAATGTTTTAAGTCCCCATGGTCTTTCATAACCTGTTCATTGTTTCACTATGTATAGGTATTCAAAAAAAGTAATGAAGGCATATCTCAAAAGACATGCCACAATGGATTAACCCTTACAAAAACCACGTTGAGAGTCTATAGATACCGATTTTGATCAAATATCATACCACAAGGTGTTAGATGAATCACTCCATATAAGATTCAGTAGGAACATTTATCAACAAGACTGATCCATGGGATAATTAGACCAGGTACATACTAAGGCATTTAATGACTACTAATGACCAAAAAATCCCACTGTACCATCTGGGCATAGAGAAACTACATCACTATCACCAAAATCATCTCCACCACCACCATCACCTAGGTTCACCACACTGTATTATCACATGACATGTTATTATAAGTATACATGCATAGGGGTCAATAAAATCACACACCATAAGAATCTATGTCATGAGAAACCAAAATTCCATATATCATTCCTATGGTGCCTCTTACCGATATAGCTAAGTGTCAAAAACCATATGAAATTAGAGCCTCAGAATCCATGTGTGTCATGTTAGATGAAAACATATGATAATAGAACAATCCAAGAACATAAATATCATACACTAGTAACCCAGACTTTCCATGGAAAATGTGAACACAAAGCACCAGTCCAACATTCATCACAAGTTCCAAGACATTCATATGTTGTTTCTCTACAAACTCTACAAAAAATGGAAACAAGATAACCTATTCTTTGGTACCATTATTTAATATCCCAACCTGAATCACCAGATTTAGGATGGAATGTCACATGTCCTCAGGCACACTTCTCCATATGACATAGGATGATGAATAGCATGAAAGGCCTCAAGTGGAACCATGAAGAGACTATACACTCAATTGGAGAGCACAATAACAATAAATAACCCAACATACAATAAATGAAAATAAATACAATTCTAACTATATAAATGTGTGTGGAAACAATTGACTCAAACATAAGTACATGTATTTGATCACCCACTAGGATAATAAAATGTACAAGAAGAAAGGAACAAGGTATAAAAGGCCTTTATTGTACTCCAAGACACATCTCATTATGGTATATAGACTCATATTGATTTATTATTCTATATGATCAAGATAGGCCTCAACCCAACATGTGCATGAAACCAATGAGTGTTTCTCAAGTATCTAAGAAACATGGGTGGCCTAGAATGTGTGAGAAAAACTCAGTAGGACACCACTAATGTTGTCCAGTACTCAATCAGAAATATGTAGTGTACATTAATGTGATATGATCATCATAACATATAGAGTAAATAACTATCTACGCAACATATAATATAATCACCGTGTATTGATGAAAAATAATAACCATGTTTTCAGTAGTCATGTGCTTACCAAGACACCACACACCCTAGTTATACCTTCTTAAGCTCCATGTTGGGAGGATGCACATAATGGATGTCAGGATTATCAAAAATGGCCATAGGGATAATGAATCTATCACTCGATAACCTCATGGAAATGTGTGTACATGTGACTTGACATTCCCTATTCCTCAAGTAGGACTTTATACTCAGAATAACTCTATGATTTGAGAAGCTACATGGAAGTTCAATAGAAATGAAATAAAATGGGCATTAAATAAAACATGTTACTCTCCATAACACCATTCATGTATTGAGTGTGCTACTTAGAAATTCACTAGGCATCGAATATCATGTTACATGGAATCTATGTATTGGGTGAATACTAAACATGAAATTTCTACAACACATTCGTATCTACACCATGTTCTCAGGTCCATCATTATCTTCACCAAAATTCATACACAAACCGCCTCTATGGGACAATCATGTCTCGATGATCCACAATTTCTAGGCCCCAAGGATGATTCCAATGAAGGTATGGTAACATACATAACAAAGGAGTTAATATTTGGAAAACATAGCATGAAATAACATCTCCAGTATTAGTAGAAATATAGGGATGCATGTGGTCATCATCAAGAATGGAACAACAAGTTATACAGGCATATTAATGACATAAAACATCATAAACTGTCTCATGGTCTACACATGCTCCCACATGTAGTAAAAATAAATAATGGCCCACAAGTTATGCCAATGTATGTTTCACATCAAGGAAAAACAACGTACATGTATCAGGGCATGACTTATCATCATGATTCATAGAAACTAAACATGCTATCAAATCAATGAGGGTCTATTAGGATATCAATAGTACTAATAGAATAATCAACATACATGGCCTCATAGGGATATACACACCGCACACATGTGATATAGGCATTAATTATGGTCCCATGGGATATAGGTATCTTATAGAATATCAAAACACCTCTGAGTTCCATGTAGTCTGAGGCACTCATGCGTGATCTATCCTCAGGCATCAGTTATTAGAATCAAGCCAGTGAATGAGGGTCTGTCGAGGCCCTTAACACTTTGTTCTATTAAATTAGGCTTGGTTCCTTTAATTTATTAAGACTCAATCCTCATTAATTAATTAATTATTATTATTATTATTCATAACTAATTATGAAAATAATGGTTGTTCACCCAATGTGGTGAACTTGATACCACATTTGATTAAACATTCTGTAATACCAAGGATAGAGAATAAGAGACCACTGAACTAATACGAAATCAACTATAGACCAATAAAATCTCAACAGATTTTTCTAAGTTCATCCATGTCAAATCATCCCCCATGGATCACCACACGTTCCTATCTCAAGGTCAAAAATTTCAAAATAATTAGCTATAACTAAATTATCATTAATTTAATGAATATAAAAAGAACCTGTTACTGAGAGAGATATTCAAACATGTCAGAATACTTACCAGACATCACTGCCTAACTAGAACCATGACCAACCACCCAAGGAATGTCATTCACGTTCATCCAAAACCAAACTGGGAAAAGTCCCATTCGCATAGAAATACGACAAGAACTAATTTAATATAATTAAATTATAAAAAAATACAAGATTATAACTGACAATATTCCTTCACGAAAATACCCGGTCAATGATACACATCATCTTCTTTCTCTTCAAATCCAATGTTTCACGATCCATGAAAAAATACTTCAATATTTGATGGAATTTTCCATTTGAATCCTCCAATAAGAATCAAAACATGATCCATAGATTAATGATATTTATTATATAATGGGAAACATATAAGTACATTATGTATGAAACATACCAAGAGGGATCCATCACAAAAGAAAGATGATTTATTGAGTGGATGAATAATATTCGTAGAGATCCCAAAATTTGAAACCTCTCATTCCCATAAAAAATCATAAGGGGTTCAATGGAATAGTATATAAGGGGTAAAGATCAATCTCTACTCTTTAAAATATTTTTTAAAAAATATAATAGAAGTTCCAATGTGAAAAATAGTTTTTTGTCTTTAGTTTTTGGGGAAAATGCTTACTAGGCCAGGACAACAAGTGTCATTTTGTGAAACAATATGTCACTCCATCATATTTTGTGAAGTTTTTAATGACCCCATTTTCTCATATTAAACCATTTTGGGCAGGACCATGAACCTTCTTCACATTGTGAATACCCTATCAATAGTAGGAATGAGTTATTATTAACCATTTCAATAATCTTGGGCACCCTATCACTCCTTTGATGGCCTCCCAGATCCTCACATCATCACCCAAACCATAAAACCCTTCCCAAAACACCATTTTAAAATATTAAAACAATCATAACCTCATTCTTATTCATGTTTATTTTAAAGGAACATTTAGTAAAAGAATGGTTCAAACATTCTTGTGAAAATTCCAACACATAACCATGAAGACCATTTTAGGTTATTCCCTAAACATAGGCATGATGCTAGTTTGGGTTTGTTTTAGATGTTGCATCAAGTGGCCCAGGGTATGTTATGGAGGATCATGTGGTCCAACCAGTGTTCCTTATTGAGGGTCATGATTACATTCAGAATATATAATCCATATTCCATTTCATGTGCCTTGGATTATTCTTGTGATGTCGCATGTTATTTAGTTCCCATTATTCCTCTTATAGTTGATGTTGTGTTTAAGATGTATTTCCCTTATTTATCCTCAGTGTTTACCTTTTTCTTGATCTTCAAATATTCATTTACTTTTTTTATTTCTTTCATTATTGTTCTATATTTATTATTTTGAGTCTTACTTATATGATTCATTTTACTATGAAACTAAAAAGTGGCATTTAAAAAGGGAATGGTTTAATTGTTTTGGTTTTTCTATAAAATGATTTACAATGTTAGATTTAAATTTGTATTTGAGAAGATAATTTGGTGTTTTTTAAATTTAAAAGGTTTTTTTATCTTTGGTTCCCAAAATAAAATAAATATTATTATTTTAAAAATGTATTTTAAACTGAAATAATTCTATTTTACGTCAGAAAACAAGATGATGGACTTTTTGGTTCTTACATACCGGGTCATTGAGATCATACCCTACTCAAACCACTTGGTGTGTGTACAGTAAGTATAATTTTGTATTTAATGTCTTTATTTTCTAGATATGGTCTGATATTTGGATGGTGAGTGACCTTGGGTCATAAGAGATATCATGTTTAAGTATAGAAGTGTTTATTTTTAGTAGTTTAGTATCGACAGCCACATTGGACTTTTTATTGATTTCTATGCATGAATTTATACATATATTGTGGTACTAGAGGGTAGACAATGTTGGATGAATTTTTATATGGGAGGGTGTTTAGATTTTGAGTTGAGAGATTATTTCTGCACTTTCTTATTTATATCTACTTTTTGTTTATTTTTTTTTACATATTTGATTTTGCTTCATATGTATGACTCATGGAGAGGTCTTTCTAGATTTTTTTGGAGGATTTTTATTATACATAAAATCTAATTTAAGGGATGAAACTTTTCCATTTAAATTATTTTGATTTATAGGAACATTTCTTTTTCCCGTGGTGATCATGATTCCCCTCGAGTCAGTTGAGTATCAAATAGGGTGTCCGTATGGATAGTATCTCAACCAGTTTCATTACAAAAACTATGAAGTTTCTAGTGAGAGGGAATATGATATGACAATATTATGGCCCAACTAATTTTCTCATGAAGCTAGTAGAATATTCTTAGGGATGAGTAGATTGATGGTGGGTAGGTTATACATTATATAACCTAGACATGTGAGTTCTCTCTTTATAGTGGGATTTTAGGTTCAGTTAATGATGAAATTTGGATGGTATTAGAGGCTTGATTTGGTTTTATATGGTTCATAGTCTATTCAGAGAAAATAAGTTAGGGGAGGACAGTTATACCTACTAGTAGAAATCATGTCGTTGGTCTATTCGATGTTGATCAAAAATATAGTAATGTTGGTACAGGTTACTGCCTCTTCCAATGGACCATCTCTCGGTATCCAATAGAGTTCTTTCGGGGCACATTGTGAACTTTTTTACTAGAAATTTTTTCTATTTTCATAGATTTTAATATTAAATCATGGCTAAAATGAGGGGCTTTGGAAAATCAACCGCATTCCCTGCCATTTCATTCCATCTAAATCCATCCCTCTTCTCTCGAGATCATTAATATGATATATCTTCTACCATGATTTGTGGAGCATTGATCAATCACAAAATCTATCTTTTATTGTGGAAAGGTCACAAATATCCTCTAATCCCCTTGTTTACTCTCTTTTTCATAGTAGTGGGTGAAACCTCTAATCTCTAAACTAACGGGTTGGATCATTCTTTCAACCAACTTTCCATATAGTTTAGTTGTTGTAAGAGTTTAACATATGAAATATTGAGGTATTACCCCAATTGTCTCCATCAATTTAATATTCTATATTAAATACACAGGAATATCTAATTCTCCATTGCTTCTAGATTGACATAATAGTTGAAGTGGTTTCTTAGTCTTCATACCAATATCCCAAAGATCTAATCTACAATTAAAGTTTTAGGCATACCCCCTCTCCCTTTTCCCATTTATAGATATTTAGTATAGAAATGTCCTAGGGTTGAGTGGAAAAAAATTAAAGGCAAGGGTTTGGACTAATAAACCTCTTCCGTAAATATCCATATAGGTAATTAGTGATGTCATGAAATTTTTTACTGCATATGACTTGGCTGTCATTCTATATATTAATACATGTACGTTTTCATGACATCCTCATTTTTTTGCTTAATTACATCTAATTTATGGTTCATAATGAATTTATAGAAGTGAATTAATTTCATTACCATTTTACAATTCTTATTTTTAAATGCTTACTCAAAGAAGATGCATCACACATGTGAAAAACTCTTCAAGGTTGGTTTCTAATTACTTACCAATCATACCTTATCATGTTGAATGTCTATATTTATTTTGTTATTCAGGATTGAGTACGAATAATCTTAATGGAATGAAAGTTGGATATTGGGTATGTGTGTTGTTCCAGACTCATTATACTAGTTAGTGGTTGGGTGGGATCACAATTCCTCGAATCATTATATTCATTACCATATCTTATGGGATAGGATATAAGATATAAAAGACATGGTGAGACTAATAATATTAAAGGGGTCACTGGGATCCTATCTTTTTTTAAACATCAACTCAATTGAGTGGGTTTATTTTTGTACATGTGTGAGCTATTCACAAGTTCTAGTTATCCCGTATGTAGGAGAAAACCTCAAATTATTATCTTATATCCCGATTTAAGGCTCAAAATAGGTATGAAAGTATATACCCTTTCTTTAAAGGGGTTATGTTGTTCATGCTCTATCATTCTTCAATATTTTCATTATTATTGGGACACACTCTAGATTATGACATACATGCCTTGCATAGTCCCCTCACAAGATGAGTAAATAAACTTTTATACATGATTTAGGTAATGAAAATTCACAAAACCATTATATATAGTTATACACATAGATCATAGAGAATGAGTGTTTTTTCTTAGGAGTTTTAGTGCATCAATATTCTAAATGAATATGATTTGTCCCGGATTCATTTTTTGAGAGGATTAATAGAAGGAGGAATCAGTCATTCACCTCCATTGGTTTCATTATTAGAGAATAGGGAATCATATGAGTGAAAAAGTGGGAACTACCTATCGTGGTAACAAATATTTAGATTAGTGATCATTTTAGATAATTTACAAGTTATAGGGGGGGATAGAACATAAAACAAAAAACCCTATATTCCCCACGCACCCATATCCATGAATTAGAATCACTACTACCCAAACCCTTGCCACTCTCTTCCACACCCCAATACACATGACACACAAGTTTGAATATATTCAATAGCCCTAATAATTGATTCATTCTCTTAATAATCTTCTCCATAATGTATCACCCATTCCATCCCATTTTGACAGCCTTTTTCACAACACCCCCACCAGCCATTGTACGTCGTTGATGGCATCTGCATGCGACCGACATGACCTGAATGTGACGACCAACCCCTACATCCAATTACCTAGTGACATCGCTTCCTACGCACTAGAAAACCCTATCATGAAAAAAAAATATTACACATAAAATCCTAGATGTACTTTTCTAGTCTTTGGAAAATTCAATTGATAGGCTATTACCCATACTTTTTTAGAAATCGCAAATTGACCAAAAAACATGTAGTTAACTTCTCACAAAATCTGGTACTTCCTACTGGTACGTTTGGTATTAACATGACCCAAAAAGGTCACCCACTTCAAAATTCACTTCTTGAAGGTGTCAGTTTTCATATTTAACCATAAAATGTATTTCTCATTGGTGTTATATTATTGTTTTCCTTAAGACATCATCTTTGTGGACAAGTGCATTGACCACTGCATTAACACACACTTCCCCTTAGAATATTGGATGATATTTAAAGGCATAAACCTATATTCAGATTTAAAATTATTCATTCCAATTGAAGTATGTTATGATGTATTAAAACTATATTCTGCCAATGATAACCAATTAAACAAACATTGAGGTTGGTCATAATTAAAAAACCTCAAATATATCTCCATACATCGGTTTATCACTTCAGTTTTTCCATTACTTTGTGGATGAGAAGATTATATCATCTTAAACGTTTTTTCCAATATTTTGAAGAGTTAATGGGAAAAAATCTTGTCAATAGAGTGTCTCGATTTGAAACTATAGTGATGGGTACTCCATTTAATTTCACTACTTCATTCCCTAACACATCAACCACTATTTTTTCCATGTAAGAGTGCTTTAAATAATTTAAATGTGTATATTTACTCAGCCTATAAACTATATGGAGCCCCAATTCCTACCCATTTTCCTTAGTTAGGTCTGAAATAAAATCAATTAATACTTCATCCCATACTAATTATAGTATAGGAAATGGGTGATGTATTTCATCTTTATTTAGAGAATCATATTTACTCTTTTTGGAATAATTATCATTCTAGAACATGCATTTACATGGTTCGAGTAATTCCGAGATATTACACCCCTTTATCCATACTCTTGTATGTTTTTAGATACCCCAAATTTCCCTTACTAATGATGAATGAAAATAATATATTATTTTTTTATTAATGTGGACTTCTTGGATATAAAAAGTCTATTATTGTAAAATAAAAGCTCCAATATTTAAGAATAACCAGGTTCCCCCTAAAAATTATCATATATGGTTTAGTATTTATCATAATCCTCTGGTAGAACATTATATTCCCTCCACGTGTCTAGAATTTTATCGGGCCCTTATAATAGAAATGGTGTTTGAAAACCATGAGGGGAATTTAGTGGAGATTCAAAAAATAATTTCATTCAATATCCTTGATGAACCACTCTATCAAAACCCTTAGTAAACCTCTCAGTCACATCCCTTGGTAAAACTGTCGATAAAACCTGATGGAAATCTTTATTGGGGTGATTGGTCAGAACTCTTGTGAAACACATTGGAATATCCATCACTAATGGATTGGTGAACACCTCAGTCAAAATATTGGTGAACCCCTCGGTGAAAGCCAATATGCATACCTCATTGTATCCATTTGAAAACCATTTGGTGAACCCATTAGTGAATATCTCATCCGATATTAGTTTTCTACTGACAAAGATGGTAGAAGCAAGGTGGTTTAGGTGATTTCTATTTGTTAGATTCTTTTTTATTTTTTACAATGACTTAGATATAGTAGTATTTTGTATTTTTTAAATATTCTATATAGAAGTAGTTAGATAGATTAATATTGTGTTATTTCATCTCAATTTGGGTGAGGTATTAGAATAGTCTAAATGGGATGTTTTGGTTTCTTTATTATGTGATGTTTAAGTACCAATTTATTAGTTGAAGCATAATTTTTTTATAGAAATTACAAGAAAGTGAAATTTTAGTGGAATTTACAATTTATTTTTATTGGGAATTGGTAGTGATAATTTTAACCTAAATTTAATTTATATGTAGTCTGAAATATGGTTTTTTTTGTGACTTCCTATAGGAAAATTCTATTCTCATTGGTAATTGTTGATTAGTATTTATCACTATTTTTGTCAAATTTATTTGAAGAATTGGGAGTTTTTTTAACAACCCGATATTTTATGATAAGTATTATTTTTTATTTATTTGATGTAATGTGTTTTATGCTACAACAAGATTATCTTGTGCTATACGCAACACCGTATTAGCTTGCAGTATACGCAACACTATTCTTAGATTGTGTTACACACAATTTCAAGGTCATTTGATAATAGTCATTCTACGCAACATTGAGTGTATATATATATATATTCAATGTATAAATGAAAAATGGTTGGATTCTATTATAACGAACCAAAAAAGGAGTCTTGCACAACACGCAACACTGACTTGGCTTGCATTACACGCAATCGCGACCTTCCTCGATAGCATGTGTTATACGCAATACCAGGTTTTACTAAACGATGATATATTGTTATAATATTATTATGGACTAGCCGTTATGAATAGTATTAACTACATTTTGAATTTTATAACATTATTATTCATCTTATAAATTTTCTAAAACATTTTATGTGAACAAAATAAATTTTTCATGTAAAATAAGTATTTTTCAAAAAATGTAGCTTTGCCGCCTTTTGATGGAACACCCAAATTAAATATAGTTTCTGACTTGTTTATAAGTTCAATTTTACAAAATATACTTCTTCTTTTGAATCCGAATATAAAAATTTACAT
The DNA here is from genome assembly GCA_963277665.1 of Viscum album. Classification (NCBI taxonomy): domain Eukaryota; kingdom Viridiplantae; phylum Streptophyta; class Magnoliopsida; order Santalales; family Viscaceae; genus Viscum; species Viscum album. Next base: position 861,540,641 of record OY728150.1, read on the forward strand.
TGGATAAAGTTTTGATATTTTTCGGATAACTTTCATAAGTTAATGAACAGTAAAAACACGCTATATTTTAATTAAAAACAACTTTTTTCATCGTAATAATTTATATGGTTAAATTATAATATTTAATGGTTTTAATGTATAAATAGAATAAATTTTTACCATTTAATATAATTAATGTCATTAGCATTTATTTTACCTTGAATTCGTAGGTTAAATCAATTCAATATCTTGCAATGTTTTAACCAGAAACCCATTTTCATTCGACAACTGGATTAGTTTCAATTTAATTTATTAAACTTTTGTGTATTGAATTTGGAAAAATGGATTCCATATTTGGAATCAGTGGGTCCAAATTATGTTAATAAGCTACTTTTTTTTGGGCATTATTAATAGTAACTATGGTAAATTTTATTTACCATAGTAAAAAGTAAATCTGGTAATTAAGGGTAAATATAATATTATAAACTTACCCTAACGCTCTTCATAATACAATTGGATTTTTATATTTCGTCCTAATTCATATTTGGGTCGAAATGGAATCCATTATACCCCACTTGGAGGTGATTAAGACCTTTTGTTTAATTTATTTAAAGGAAAGTGAAATATGTCTCACTAAACATTAATAATTAAAGTATTTTTAATATAAGTTTATACAGAATATAAATTCCGTTATAAATAATCATTTGAAAGGTAAAATGTTTTTATTTATCATGGTAATTTATTTATAATTTTTAAGTGATATTTAATTACCTTAATAGCTTATACATTAATGATGCCGGAATTATTTATTTAGTGAAAAATAAGTAATATAGTTTTTATTGAAATAATAATACACATTAAAAGGCCCAAAAATCTGACCAAAACTTATTGGTAGTGTAAATATATACCATAATCATCCAATTACAGAATATATGATAGTTTGGAGTCTTATAAAAGTGATTATGACACTTATATTATTTTATTTGAAATGATGCCAAAGTTGCCACTTTCATAATTTAATAAATATAACATTTTAAAATTGGGTTATTTTGAAGATAAATCCTACTAAAAGTATTCTTATTAAATATGTAATATTTTTCTTCATCCTAGTATTTTATTTTTAATTTTTATGCAACAAATAAGTATATTAAATATTTATACAAAAATGTTGTAGTAATTATTTTGTTAAGGGAAATATCACATACATGGTTATAAAAATATTAAAATAAATATTATATTAAATATTTAATATTATCCACTAATTTTATAGATGAATATGACATGTTAGGAACCTATTAAAATTTTAGTTCAAATGTATCGTCTTTTTTAATTTTATTTAAATTCACAAAAATTAATAGTGTCAAAATTGACACAATTGTTATTTTATAAAAATAAAATATTATAGAATTGTTTAAAAATCACAAAAATATTTAAAAATAATAAATTGAAATTTATATAGTCTAAAAATTCATAAAGTATCCAATTATCAAAAATTCACAACATATAAGTGATTATTTATAACCATTTAAAATTTAGAATTTTATTACCACAAATAAAATTAAATAGATTAAATAAGGATAAATCAAAATGATAAGGTTTAAAATAAATTCAAAAAATGTCTAAATTTGATTGTTTTATGAGATTAAAACCCTTTATAATCTGATCTTCTAATTGAGTCATTTTTGGAGGTTTTTATGTGGGGTTTGAATTTATATTAAACTAATATGTTTGAGGATTCCAAAGGTGCCCCTCTCCTCCCTTATAAAAGGGATCCTCCTCCCTCTCTTCCTCACACCATTTTGATCCTTGAAGGTCGGCCAACCTCTGTCCATTTCACTTCCTCACATCCCTATAAACCTTATATAGGTACTTTTATACTCAAAAGACCAACCCTAGTGACGTAAGAACAAGTTTAAAGGAGGTGCGTCGAAGAAGAGGTGATCTCTTCTACCGATTATTTCAAGATTATTTCTTCTTCAACTTCTTCTTCTTTAGTTGTTTCATTATAAAGTAATAACATCAGTATCACTAATATACTGATATGTTATTATAAATATGATATAACCTCATTTCACCTTCTATCCATCCTACGGAAAACGAAATCATCGTGCGTGCGTACGTACGGAATACCGTCTCCACTCCAATTCAATTCAATAATTATGGGAACGATATCATCGCTCGTGCGTACGTACGGACTACCGTCTCCACGACGCGATGAGATTCATTCTCAATGATTAACCATTCATGAATTATTATAAAGTATATATAATACGTAATCATGAAATATATGAAATAATAATGATATTTTATTTATGTATATATACATTTATGTCATCCAATTAATTCCGTTCAATTCAATGAGGAAACGAAAACAATGTTCATGCGTACGTACGGCCTACCGTCTCCATCAACGGTGTATTTATTTCCATTTTTTGATCTATTATATATATCTATATTCTGAATACATATTATATATAAATCGTGTTTTATATTCTAGAATTAATTAATCATTATCTAAGTAATCATATGAATAATTACAAGTCAAAACACGGACGACAAATGAAACGATTTTACCCAAAATGCTCTTTAACATGGAATTTACAAAAAAAAGGGTAATATAAAATCATAAGTGAACCATATATGATATCATAACAATGAATATGATTCTTTAATAAGTCAATGACATTATTTAAATCCTTATACAGGAGGCTCGAATACGTACAAATCATATCGGACCTAAGGTAAGGGATAATTATTCCAATCTCATTATTATCCGAGATTTTTTATTCGTAAGTATTTATTGGGGTTATATTTATCATCCATGTCCACGTTTTATAAAAAAAATCATGTATATTTAATGTCCTTTTTACCCATTTTTGACTTTTTGACTTTTACTACATGGTTTGTAAGGAATCTTTCTTTTGTTTACGTTATGAGGTACTTTTTTGACTTTTCTAGAAAAAGTACGAGAAGAATATTTTTTTAACTTATACGGCATGAAAGAATTTTTACAGTTTTATAAAGCCCTATTTTAATGAAGCTTTATATAAAATATTTCATGAATATTTTCAACAAAATATCCTTCTTTTAAAATTGCATGACGTTTTGTGAAAGGAAATTGATTTTGAAAAAGAAATGATATTTTCCTCAAGAATTCATTTCAAATGTTTCATCAAAACCATTTTCCATCTAAGATGACATTATTTCATATGTGTATGTTTCAAGTTTAATGTCTCTATGATTTACATGGTTTCACTTTTCTTATGATGAAATGTCTATTTGTTTTATATGGATTATAAGATGATGGGATGATGTTTATGAAACCCATTTTATTCTTTAGGTTATGGTGAATGTTTTAAGTTAATTTTGTGCCACAAGTAAGAATTATTTCATTATGAGATGGGTGGGACCTATATCTCCCTCCAATGCATTGGGTAAAGATTTATATCTCATGAGATAGACATGGCTGGAACGGTAAGTTAATCTGGTTCAGTGTTACAGGACTGAAACAAGGAGTGAACTCGATTCATAAAGGGACTTCAACCACTAAGATGGTCTTGGAACCAATGCCTTGGATACTATGGAAATCATGTCATGTGATGAATGGTTGCCACAATTACATGTTTTACTCCCATTCTATTTTATCATGCTTATGTTTTCTTTATGATATATGCCTTTCATACTTCCATGTTTTATGTCTTTGCTCAAGATTTTCATGTTTAAACATTATGTTCGTGTTTTTAAGTTCAAATGTATATGATTTGTTTTATTTTATCCATGCTTACCCTTACTAAGCATTTGAGCTCACCCTTTATATGTTTTCTTTTCCCCAGGAAATAAAGAAAGGTTTTAGGTAAGGAAACAAAAAGGGGGAGATCGTTATGGGAGTTGTTGAAGATATTTGAACATTATTAGAAGTTTATATTCTGAGTTTCCAAAGACACTAAACTATTACGGTCCATGTGTGTCTGTTTTTGTTATGTATTAAGTATTCCGAAAAAGTAATGTAATGTCCATGAATGTCAAGCTTCGGGTCTCTACAGTTGGTATCAGAGGAAAGGTTTAGTCAACCTTTGGAAACTAGGATGCGAAAACTATAGTGAGATCCCTAGAGATATTTCTAAGGTATGTCTAAGGATTTCCTTAAGGTTAAGTATAAGTATAGTTTATAGTCCTAGAATTACGGTAAAGATATTAGAATTAAACCTTTGATTATAGATGTCGAAGGTACTCCCCTTGATTATGTTATTTTCCTTGTATAATTTTTTCCTCTCACAGAATTCTTTTTGTGTTTTAGTCAATGGAGGGAACCAGAAGGAATTCGATTAACATTGAATCCAATGGAAAAATTGGTGACTATGAGCAACAAAATTGCGTAATGCCTAGAGAGAAAGATATTGTGATTATGCCGAATTAGTCATTGCAATATATGATTAACAAGGTGAAATTTACTGGTATGCCTAATTCATCAAATAAGAGGAAGATAGACTTTTATGCATGTTCGCAAGTTGAGGAGCATAAAGAAAGGAAGATTGAGATATCTTAAGAAGGGAAGAAAAACCTTGAGGAATACCTCAAATGGAAGGATAAATGTTATCTGTGTGGAGAAAAGGGTCATAGAGTGACAGACTGTTATGGAGTTCAATGTCTTATTTGTGGAGAACATGGGCATTACCCAACTCAATTTCCTGACCTAAAAAGTTACTTCTAAATCAAGGAAGGACTTATTCCATGACAATCATTGAAGAGGATGGATTGAAGTTTTTATGTATTCTTATTCAAGAATAATACTGTTGAGGTACCTTTATGTTGTATTAGAATATTTTTGTATTAGTCTATTGTGGTTTTCAATAATTTTATGGTACCGGTAACCATGAAAAGTGATTCAAATATTTTTGAAAGAAAATGATATGGGCACAATGAAGGGATAAGGAGAAACTGAAATGTTTGATAGTATTCATGAACTCATGATTGATATAAGGACTAAGTGATATCATGGTTTGAGTATATATAATTTTTTGGATTTTAGTATGTGGAAAGAGTTATCTTTTGACAGCATTCATGTTTTCACTAAGGTTAAATGGGTTTTTATTTTTTCAAGAGAATACATGATTAAGGTATTCACATGTTTGTAATTTGACCAACAAGATATATCTTATGATATATGTGGGATAAATGATGGCATTCACGTGACTGTTATGTGACATTTCAAGTAATCATTTTCTTTATACAATGAGCTTGGACCGAAATATTTTAGATAAGCCTAATGATTGTAAGGGATTATGTTGGACATAAGTTAGTATTGTTTAAGGATAGAACTTTTTCCGATATTATTGATGGGATGTTATAGTAATGTAGTTTTAGAAAACGTACAACCTACAGGATGGGCGACAACCCATCGCGTCGGACAAGGTTGTTGGAATTGAACCCAAAACCGAAGTGCGATTGGCCTTTATCGCCTATCACTGGCCTACAGGAAGTCTCTGGTTAGTATAAACTAGTTTAATTTTGTTAATAGGTATGATCTATAAAGTATAAGTTCATTTTTTGAACCATACACGATTAATCTCACCATAAGATGGACTTATAACTTTTTCTAACCTTTTGTTTGAAACAGATGGAATGACCCATCACTCTATCACATGATCTGTTAACGTTTCACGAATAACAAATTAAACTTCATTTATTTAAGAGATGAAGTGGAATTTTTTCAATTCATGAACAAAACTGAGATTCTAAAAAAATCATGTAAGTATTTATTTTAATTAATCAAATTTAGGGAAATGATCTTGAAAACCCAAAATATTGTCCTAGTTCCCTTATTCCAATGAATCAGATGGTACCTTAGATCATCACAAATCTATGGCTTTGTGATTGTTGGATTTTTCATAGCCATTCTCTCTACCACTCTCCATCAGAACATGATGGTTAGATTTCTCTTCCATATCCATATTTTCACCTATGTTCTCCTATGTAGAAACCCAGTGATTAGTTAATTTGGGTAACCATTACGTTTCATACTTTAGTTTTTAAAGTTAAGTTTTGGTATTTCATTTTACGATGTGGGTTTTCAATTAAAGAAACTTTCAAGTAGAAAACCATGTATAACCCTGAGGAATTTCGAGGGCGAAATTCATTTTAAGGGGGGTAGAATGTAACAACCCGATATTTTATGATAAGTATTCGTTTTGATTTATTTGATGTTATGTGTTTTATTCTACAACAATATTATCTTGTTCTATATGCAACACTGTATTAGCTTGTAGTATACGCAACACTATTCTTAGATTGTGTTACACACAATTTCAAGTTCGTTTGATAATAGTCATTCTACACAACATTGAGTGTATATATATATATATATTCAATGTATAAATGAAAAATGGTTGGATTCTGTTATAAATAAACCACAAAGGAGTCTTTCACAACACACAACCCTGACTTGGCTTGCATTACACACAATCGCGACCTTCCTTGATAGCGTGTGTTATAAGCAATACCAGGTTTCACTAAACGACGATATATTGTTATAATATTATTATGGACTAGCTGTTATGAATAGTATTAACTCAATTTTGAATTTTATAACATTATTATTCATTTTATAAATTTTCTAAAACAATTTATGTGAACAAAATAAATTTTTCAGGTAAAATAAGAATTTTTCAAAAAATGCAGTTTTGCCGCCTTTTGATGGCGTACCCACATTAAATCTAGTTTTTGACATGTTTATATGTTCAATTTTACAAAATAAACTTTTTCTTTTTAAATCAGGATATAAAAATTTACATTGGATAAAGTTTTTATATTTTTCGGATAACTTTCATATTTTAATGAATAGTAAAAACACGTTATATTTTAATTAAAAACAACTTTTTTCATCATAATACTTTATATGGTTAAATTATAATATTTAATGGTTTTAATGTATAAATAGAATATATTTTTACCATTTAATATAATGTTTGTCATTAGCATTTTTTTACCTTCAATTCGTAGGTTAAATCAATTCAATCTTTTGAAATATTTTAACCAAAAACCCTATTTTCTTTCGACAACGGGATTAATTTTAATTTAATTTCTGCAACTTTTGTGTATTGAATTTAGAAAAATGGATTCCATATTTGGAATCAGTGGGTCCAAATTATGTTAATAAGCTACATTTTATTTTTTGGCATTATGAATAGTAACTACGGTAAATTTTATTTACCATAGTAAAAGGTAAATCAGGTAATTAAGGGTAAATATAATATTATAAAATTACCCTAACACTTGTATTTATACAACTGGATGATTATATTTCTTCATCATTTTTATTTGGATCAAAATGGAATCCATTAAAACCCACTTGGAGGTGATTAAGACCTTTAGTTTATTTTATTTAAAGGAAAGTAAAATATGTCTCACTCAACTTTAATAATTAAATTATTTTTAATATAAGTTTATACAGAATATAAATTTGGTTATAAATACTCATTTGAAAGGTAAAAAGTTTTTTCTTTATCATGGTAATTTATTTATAATTTTTAAGAGATATTTAATTACCTTAATAGCTTATACATTAATGATGCAGAAATTATTTATTTAGTGAAAATTAAGTAATATAGTTTTTATTGAAATAATAATACCCATTAAAAAGGCCCAAAAAATGACCAAAACTTATTTTTAGTGTTAATATACACCACAAGCATCCAATGACCGAATATATGACCGTTTAGAGTCTTATAAAAGTGATTATGACACTTATATTATTTTATTTAACATGATGCCAAAGTTGTAACCTTCACAATTTAATAAATATAACATTTTAAAATTGGTTGTTTTTGAAGATAAATCCGACTAAAATAATTCTTATGAAATCTGTAATATTTATCTTCATCCTAGAATTTTATTTTTAATTATTATGTAACAAATAAGTATATTAAATATTTATAAAAAAATGTTGTAGTAATTATTTTATTAAAGGAAATATCACATACATGGTTTTAAAAATATTAAAATAAATATTATATGGACTATTTAATGTTATCCACTAATTTTATTTATTAATATTACATGTTAGGAACCTATTAAATATTTTAGTTCGAATGTATCCTCTTTTTTTATTTTATTTAAATTCACATAAATTAATAGTGTCAAAATTGACACTATTGTTATTTTATAAAAATAACGTATTATTAAATTGTTTAAAAATCACAAAAATATTTAAAAATTATAAATTTAAATTTATATATTCTAAAATTTCATAACGTATCCAATTATGGAAAATTAACAACATATAAGTGATTATTTATGACCATTTAAAATTTAGAATTTTATTACCACAAATAATATTAAATAGATTAAATAAGGATAAATCAAAATGATAAGGTTTAAAATAAAATCATAACATGTCTAAATTTTATTGGTTGATGATATTAAGACCATATCTAATCTCATCTTATAATTGAGTCATTTTTGGAGGTTTTTATGTGGGGTTTGAATTTATATTAAACGAATATTTTTGAGGATTCCAAAGGTACCCATCTCCTCCCTTGTAAAAGGGAACCTCCTCCCTCTCTTCCTCACACCATTTTGAGCCTTGAACCTCAGCAAACCTCTGCCCATTTCACTTCCCCGCTTACCTAGAAACCTAATATAGGTACTTGTCTTCTCAAAAGACCATCCCTAGTGACTTAAGAAGATGTTTAAAGGAGGTGTGTCGAAGAAGAGGTAATCACTTCTACCGATTATTTCATGTTTATTTCTTATTCAACATCTTCTTCATTAGTTGTTTCATTATAAAGTAATAACATCAGTATCACTAATATAATGATATTTTATTATAAATATAAAACAACCCCATTTCACCTTTTATCCATCCTATGGAAAATGAAATCACCGCACGTGCGTACCTACAGAATACTGTCTCCACGCCGTGGTGTAATCTGTTTGTCCAACACCACCTTACTTGGATGGGTATAATGGTGTAAAGAATAACTATACATAGATATTATAACATCATACGGAGTCTGATTTATTGTATCATACACTCCAATTCAATTCAATAATTATGGAAACGATATCATCGCTCGTGCGTACGTACGGACTACCGTCTCCACGACGTGATGAGATTTATTTTCAATGATTAACCATTCATGAATGATTATAAAGTATATATAATAAGTAATCATGAAATGTATGACATAATAATGATAATGGATTTATGTATATATATATTTATGTAATCCAATTAATTCCATTCAATTCAATGAGGAAACGAAAACAACGTTCATGTGTACATACGACCTGTCGTCTCCATGAACGGTGTATTTATTTCCATTTATAAATCTATTATATATATGTATATTCTGAATATATATTATATATAAATCATGTTTTATATTCTATAATTAAGTAATCATGATCTAAGTAATCATATGAATAATTACAAGTCAAAACACGAACGATAAATGAAACGATTTTACCCAAAATGCTCTTTAACATGGAATTAACAAAAGAATGGGTAATATAAAATCATAAGTGAACCATATATGATATCATAACAATGAATATGATTATGTAATAAGTCAATGACATTATTTAAATCCTTATACAGGAGGTTCGGATACATACGAAGCATATCGGACCTAAGGTAAGGGATAATTATTCCAATCTAATTCTTATCCGAGATTGTTTATTCGTAAGTATTTACTGGGGTTATATTTATCATCCATGTCAAAGTTTTATATAAATGTTTTCATGTATGTTTAAATTCCTTTTTACCCATTTTGACATTTTGACTTTTACTACATGGTATGTAAGGAATCTTTCTTTTTTTTATGTTACGAGGTACTTTTTTGACTTTTCCGGCAAAAGTACGAGAAGAATGTTTTTTTAACGTATATGGCATAAAAGGATTTTTACAGTTTTATAAAGCCTTATTTTCATGAAGCTTACACCAAAATATTTCATGACTATTTTCAACAAAATCTCATTCTTTTAAAATTGCATGACATTTTGTGAAAAGAAATTGATTTTGAAGAAGAAAGGATATTTTCCTCAAGAATTCATTTCAAATGTTTTATCAAAACCATTTTCCATCTAAGATGACATTATTTCATGTGTGTATGTTTCAAGTTTAATTTCTCTATGATTTACATGGTTTCACATTTCTTATGATGAAATATCCATTTGTTTTCTATGGATTATGAGATGATGGGATGATGTTTATGAAACCCACTTTATTCATTGGGTTATGGTGAATGTTTTAAGTTTATTCTGTGGAAAAAGTAAGAATAATTTCATTATGAGATGGGTGAGACCTATATCTCCCTCCAATTCATTGGGTAAAGATATATATGTCATGAGATAGACATGGCTAGAATGGTAAGTTTATCTGGTTCAGTGTTACCGGACTGAAATGAAGAGTTAACTCGATTCAGAAAGGGTCTTTTTCCACTAAGATGGTCTTGGAATCAATTCCTTGGCCACTATGGAAATAATGACATGTGATGAATAGTTACCACAATTACATGTTTTACTCCCATGCTATTTTATCATGATTAATGTTTCTTTATGATCTATGCCTTATGTACATCCATGTTTTATGTCATTGCTCAAGCTTTTGATGTTTAAACATTATGTTAATTTTTTTAAGTTCAAATGTATATGATTTGTTTTATTTTATCCATGCTTACCCTTACTGAGCATTTGAGCTCACCCTTTATATGTTTTCTTTTCCCCAGGAAATAAAGAAGGGTTTTATGTAAGGAAACAAAAGAGGAAGATCGTTATGGGATTTGTTGAAGATATTTCAACATGATTAGAAGTTTATATTCCGAGTTTCCAAAGACACTAAACTATTACGGTCCTTGTGTGTCTGTGTTTGTTATGTATTAAGTATTCCACCAAAGTAATGTAATGTCCATGTACTTCAAGCTTCGGGTCTCTACATTTTTCATTTGGATTTATGAATTGGCCTAGGTAATTGGAAGTGGGAATTATGATTGAGGTTTTCCAATTCTAATTTTCCATGGTAAATTATAGTGTTTATTCAAAGTGGAAATTTGAGTGGAAAGACCCAAAAAATATTTGCTGTCAAATTTTCTAGTAAATTTCATTTATAAATTCCAAAAACTAAACATTTATATTCAACCAATTTAATGTTTCTTTTGATAATGACCATTGTAAATTCCCAGTGGAATGTTCCTATAGAATTTCCTAGTTGAAAGCTCCATAGGTAATTTTGAGTGTACAGTTTGATTCTCCACTAAAATTCGCCATGAAAGTAAGTTAAATTTTATAAGTATTACACAATTTATTATTGTATCACATGTAATTTTCAAGCTAAAATTCCCATTGATTTTGTGTTTAATTTCTTATAGAATTTCTCAGTGGAAATCATAAGCCGAAATTTCTACTGGAAATTCCCACTAAAAATTTCCACTGATAATTTCCACTAGAAATTCGAAGTGAAAATAAATTATTTTTTTTACTACTGAACCATTTATAATTGTTTTACATGTAATATTAGAGCGATTATTCCTAGTGATTTTGTGTTGAATTCCCATTTTAATTTCCCATTATAAATTATAGATATAAATTACAAATGTTAATTCTTGCTAAAAATTAACACTATAATTTTCTACTATAAAATAAAATTCCTACGCAATTTTGAATTTGATCTATATAAAAATTTATAGAATCTCTTGAAATTGTACAATAAGAATACTAACATTCTCTATTGAAATTCCCACTTGATATGCCATGTGAAAATTCGCACTAGGAATTCCCACTTGATATCCCCAATGGGAATTCCCAATTTCAACATCGAGTGGAAATTCCCACTAGAAATTCCCTAGTGAAATTTCCACTTTAAATCCCCACTTTCAATTCCTACATGAAATTACCACTACAAATTCACTGTGATGTTTATTTAAATTTAATATGATTTGGAAAATTTAAAATTGAAACATTTGTAATTGTCGAGTGACTGAAACATTGGATTTGAATTCATATTTGAAATTACCACTGGAAATAGAAACTCAAAATTGCAACTAGAAATTTTTCCACTTAAAAATTTTCCATTATAAATTCCAACTCGAAATTGCTGGAAATTACCGAAGGAAATTCCTAGTGGAAATTCCACTGAAAATTCCCACTCGAAATTTCTACTTGAAATTTATAGTGTAACTTTACATTTTAATTTCCAAATAATATCGGGGATACCCTCTATTTTCAATTATAATTTAAAATTATAGAATGAATGAGTTGAAATGGTAAACCAATAATTCCAAGTCATTCCATAGGGAATTTTACTAGAAATTTACAGTAGGATTTACATTGGAAATTTCCAGGGGTATTTTCATATAGAATTCACACTAGTCATTATTAGTGTAAATCTACACCTACATAATATTTTTAATAACCAATTTCAAATTTACAATGGAATTTTCAACATAGAATTTTCACTAGGATTTTATGTTGGTGTTTTTATAGTAATATTGCAAAAGAACTATATTTTCAAATTACATAACCAGATTTTGGGAAAAAAATTGAATATTTATAGTGGGAATTTTTACTACTAGAAAGGCTACATTTTCCAGTACTTCTATACCAATGGTTCAAAAGAACTGTTGGTATAGATGTCCTTTACCAACAGTTTTAATAAACTGTTGGTAAAGGTGTGGTTAGGGAAGCATCTCCCAATGGTTTGAAGAAACCATTGGGAAATCCATGATTTTTTCCAAATGGTTTTCAATAACCGTTTGGAAATATATTCTTTTTCCAATAGTTTTTAATAACCATTGGGAACACCCCCCCCCCAAATTCACTCAATCAGAACCCCCCCCCCCCCCCGACTCCTAGAAGTGCCCCATTTCCAGAACTGCATTCAAGACTCCCAGAAGTGGCCACCCAGGTGAACCTCTTCCATCTGATCAGAAACAACTCCCCCATTCAGGTTAGACTCCTTCAACGTCTTCTCATATTATCTATGGATATCCTTATATTCTCAAAATTTATCCATTTATTTCACTATTTAGAAAGATCACGTCATTTTTCCCTATTTCTTGGGATGTTGAAAAAATTTATGATTCACTACTCCCTTCACGAATTGTGTACACAAATAACTAAATCAATGTACACATTGTTTAATTAATGTTTTCATTACACATATACATTTATAATGGCATGGTATATTTCTTGTGTTTTAATTTTGAATATTTATAGTTCTTTTTTCAATCTCAATGCTCCAAATATTACATCTTCATGTATAAGAACTCCTACGAAATTTTTTGTAATATTTATTCATAGTATTTCATGAAAATCACTCATTTCATTAAAATCATGTCAAACATGAAGATCTTATTAATCTTTTTTTTTGTACACTATCCATGTTACATAAAAAGTATGTATCATGTTTCTTGAAAAATCTTTATATATATAAAATGACACATTGTTCTCTGATCCTTTCCACAATAGAACATATAGATTATCTTCTTCAACTTTGAAAAATACTATGTGGTCCCTAATTATTTTTCACAGAATAAACAAGAAATAATTAACCATACATTACAATGTTCATTATAAACAAAATATCTACAAAGGGAACTCTCGGTGGGACCTCTCCTTCTCCAACGTAGTACTTCTTCCTTCTTCATGAAGCGAATTCACAGAAACCCATTTTACATTTTTTATCCGAAACCATAGAAAACCCTTTTAGATTTTTTAGTTGTCTCTTTAATTTATCATATCATTATATTAAAATGTTATATAAATACACTGGATAGTTATAGGCCTCTCTGTGGTCACCTACATGAATTGTATCTCACACATTGTTTGAGATGAAATTGGAAGAAATCCGTTTATTACTTATGGTGGATCTAATATCTCAATTGTCCGAGTAGATTGTGAACCCAATGTTATGGTGGGAAATATATAGAATCATACAGTCGTCTTCTCACCTATATGTTTCACCTACATCATTTAGTGTGCGTATCCTAGTACTTACCTTCAAACCACCATATATCTTCTGTTTTATTATGTTTTTTTTATCAGAATGGTTTTCTATAATTTTTTTGGGTTACACATTAGTTATATGTTTCTAATTACTTTAATATTTGTTTTCATTGTAGGAAATGAAACCCATTGAAGAGATGAGGTGGAAAAATATGACATAAAATAATCATCGCATGACACAGATGGGCGTTCCTCCACTCATTCCTGTTGTCAGTGTTTTATTTCAAATATATATATTTCAATAACTTATAATATCATGTGTTTACTTTTGTGTTAATCTTATTTATAGGATACACCCCCTAGATGAGAGATATCTGAAGAGGATCCTGATATTGCTCCTAGTACAGAGGCTAGTGGTAGGAGGGGGTGGTGTCAGAGTTAGACGATCATCTAGTGGTCCCAGTACTGAGGCTGGTGGTATGAGGGCTCATGGTGAGAGAGTTAGATGATCCACTATTCTTACCTGATTGGACTTTTCCCCTACCATAAATGTATCTTCTATTCCCCATTTTGATCCTAGTGTGTCTTTAGGGACACACGGGATATTTAGGCCTCCGATGTTTACAGTACCAGTTGGCTAGATGTCTGTACCATCATCTTTTTCTTCCACTTCATTATCTCCATGATTTTTTATTCCACCTTCTTTGACTCCTGCTCCGACACAGTATGTGGTTGAGGAGCATACAATAAGGGATACTCCACCTGTATAGGATATTCCTTCAGCTTCTTCACGTCAGTGATGCCCATTGATCCGACTACAACAGGTATATTTATATAACTCTAACAAATTTTTATACCAAAATTAGTTTTTATTATAACTTGTAATGATATTTGTTTTCTTTAATAATATATTAATCTACTGATAGGAGGTGGGGGAGGGGTATTACTATCTTGTGTGTGGTATGGAACCGCCAAACACAGTTGATGGTTGAATAAAATGATGATGGACAGATGATTGATAAATCTGGGTAGAAATATTAGGGTTTTTTGGGGACGCTATCCAAATACTCTGACATCATTCTGGTCATCCCTATATGTTGGAGAAATCTTCCACATGAAGCCAAGGATAATTCATGGGCACAAATATGGGTAAAAAATCTATTGGATTTAATGTAGTATTTATTTGTATTTAAAAGAATCAATATTTTGGGTGTCAGCTTCGGATTAACTTCCCTAATGGCGAAGGTGTGTGACCATCACGTTTAATGGATCTAGAAGAGCTTTGGAGAGCTTATAAGCATGCGTTGTATGTTGGATGGTGTGATAGAGTGGGCACAGAGATGGAGACAGTACCTATCATGGATGACTACCCGAAAGAGAAATATCTCCAAATTATTACCCATTGGGAGATTTCCAAATTTATCGTATTAATCTCATTTGAGGTATTTAAATGACAGTTTTCATATTTTAAATTAATATTATCTTATATATAATTAAATATTATTTTGAAATCTTCTGAAAAAAGCACGGATTCAAAGAAATACCTCCACACTTTGGGGCGCACTACAATGTCAGATTATGAGAGGCAGCTGGTATGATATAGTTGTTTATAATTTTTCTTTATGACTTTCCCTTTTTATTGTTTCTTACATAAATTATGTGAATTATTGAATATTGAATATATGATTATACATGTACATTATATTGTTCCAATTTCATTACAGAAGCACAAATTTAATATTGAAGGAATTCTCCCTCGACAAAAATTGTTTTGCTCGAGTAGATGGAAAAAAGATGCAACTGCGGTAAATGAACCGACAAAAGAAAAGATTATATGTTTTAATTTGTTTATTTCAAAGTATTATATCTCTTTTGAAATTTAATAATCTGTTAATATTTTTAATAGGCTGCTTTAGAGGCCCTTGGTGCCTAGGAGCCTGAAAATTTAGGGCCACGTGATCATTTATATCAGGTTTTGGGAGATGAGCACTCTGGTCAAGTACACTGCGGACCTAAAAAGAATATAGTCTTGATGAGGTATTGGTCCTCTCCAGGTATCCATTCTAGTTCCACCGAGTTGGAATAGGTCAAGGAGAATGAAAGATAGTCTGATAAAAGGGTCACAGAGTTGGAAGCACATGTTCAAATGAGGGAGAAAGAATTTATGAAACTGATCAAAGATTTATCTTCATCACTTCCACCAGAGGCCAGTGCATCTTTTCAGACATATATGTCATTGATGGGTGCATCATCCAATTCCCCAGGTGGTAGTTCAGGTGGAGGTCTAGATGATGACTTTCCTAGTGATGATGAGGATGCTGAAGAGAACGGGGGGTGAGGATAAGGATGAGTACGAGGGTGAGGATTGGGCTGAGGGAGAGGATGGGTCTGAGGATGAGCATGGGGATGATGATGAGCACGACAACGAGGGCAGAGATAGTGGCGAGGATGAGGCTGATGATGACAGTGGTGATGGTGATGGTGATCAGGGGTAGATTGATCCATTACATTTTTGAATTCTATATAACTCTATTTTTGAACCTGGTTTTTCACTCTAGTATGGATATTTTTGAATTCAGTATAAATATTTATTTTTGACCAAATATGGAAGCCTAATGATGTTATAATGGTTTATGGAGCTTCAGGGGATTGTTTAGTGCTCATAACCACGGTAGGCGTACAAAAACACTATGCCTCACGGTTAGTAAAAAATTTAAGTCCATCCCATAAGGTATCTACCAACCATATAGGGATATATATTAGAAGAAATTTGCATGATTTTCCCTAACCATGCACCAGGGGATGCACATCATGCACAATGTCTATTGTTTTAGTAAAAGATATTATCACTATTGTGGCACGATTTGCCTAACAAGAATACAGAAAACTGACCAAATGCATCTAGATTATGTTTATACTTTAGGAAAACGATCCATGAGTCATATGTGACGTGTACGAGTCAACCCCACCTCAATAAGAGGCACGGTGTGGCTGGTATCACTCAAAGTGTCTCTCTTTTGTTTAAAATGGACACCCTTTTAAGTAAAAACAACTTGCATACATAAAACCGACCAAATATATTTAGATTGTGTTGATACTTTAGGAAAACAATCTATGGGTCAAATGTGACATGTACGACTCAACCCCGCCTCAATCTGAGGCATGGTGTGGCCTGTCCCACTCAAAGTGTATCAATTTTATTTGAAATGGACATCATTTTAAGTGGAAACAAGAACTAACATATGGAAAACAAACCAAAGATATTGAGATTCTGTTGATACTTTAGAAAAAAGATACATGGGACATTTGTGAAGGGTATGAGTCAACCCCACTTCAATCCAAGGTACAGTGTGACCGATACCACTCAATGTGTCTCACTTTTATTTGAAATGGATCGGATTTTAAGTGGAAACAACAACTGACATATGGAAAACCGATCAAACACATTAATACTGTGTTGATACATTAGGACAACGATACATTTCTCATTAGTGACTGGTATGAGTCAACTCCACCTCAATCTAAGACACTGTGTGGCCAGTATAACTCAAAGTGTCTCACTTGGATTTGAAATGGACAATATTTTATGTAAAAACAACAACTGACATATGAAAATAGACCAAACGTATTTGGATTGTGTTGATACTTTAGTAAAATGATACAATTGTCATTTGAGACATTTACAAGACAACCCCGCCTCAATCCAAGGCCCGGTGTGGCCGGTATCACTCTGAATGTCTCTCTTTTGTTTAAAATGGACACCATTTTAAGTAAAAACAACTGACATATGGTAAACTGACCAAACATATTTAGATTGTATTGATACTTTAACACAATGATCCATGGGTCATTTGTGAGGTGTAAGAGGAGACGACACATCATTCATATGGGCGGTATGCGCGGTAAATCTGAATATGTTTTTTTATGTGTTTGGTGCGCTTGAAAAACATGCGTGGGGTGGTCAAAACTGGCCAAACAACCCCTGAATGCCATGAAATCAGACGATAATAAAGGGTGGGTGAACTGTGAAATTGTTGGTTATACGACACATCAATTGGAGGTGTCATGTGACCACGGTGGCTGAAAATTCACTTCGCGTGTCATAAATGGCCTAAACATGCGTTTAGTGGTCAAATTCATACGTAGCGACATCGGAATGAATTGAAATCACATGAAAACACCCTAATTATTTTTCGTGAGGTGTATGAGAGGACCATACGTCATTTGGAAATGCAATATGTGTGACATGGACGAATATGTTTTTTTTAGGTGTTTGGTGCGCTTGAAAAGCATGCATAGGGTGGTCAAAACTAGTCAAAAGACCTCAAAATGCCATGAAATCGGACGACAGCAAAGGATTGGTAAATTGTAAAATGGTTGGCCAGATGGCACATCAATCAGAGGTGTCGTGTGGCCGTAGTGGCCAAAAATGCACTCTGCGTGTCATAAATGGCCGAAAAATGTGTTTTATAGTAAAATACATACCCAACGACATCATAATGACTTGAAATCACGTGAAAAAACCATAATTATTATTCGTGAGGTGTATAAAAAGATGACACATCATTCAGATGTGCGGTTTGCGCGGCACGACTGAATATGTGTTTTTAGGTGGTAGGCGCGCTTGAAAAGCATGTGTGGGGTTGTCAAAACCAGCCGAACGACCTCATAATTCCATGAAATCGGATGAAAACAATGGGTGGGTGAACTGTGAAATGGTCATCCAGACGACACGTCAATTAGAGGTGTTGTGTGACCACAGTGGCCGAAAGCGCACTATGCATGTCGTAAATAGCCGAAACATGCTTTTAACTGTCAAATGCATATCGCACGACATCAGAATTATTTTAAATCACACAAAAACACTCTAATTTGTTTGTGAGGTGTAAGAGGAGACGACATGTCCTTCAGATGCGTGGTTTTCACAGAATGACTGAATAAGTTTATTTAGGTGTTTGGCGTGCTTGAAAAGAATGCGTGGGGTGGTCAAAACTGTCCAAATGCCCTTGGAATGCCATGAAATCAAAGTAAAATAAAGGGTGGATGAATTGTAAAATGGTTGGCCATATTTCACGTAAGTTTGAGGTTTTGTGTGACCATGGTGGCCGGAAATGCACTCCTCATGTCATAAATGGATAAAACATGCATTTAACAGTCAGATGCATACCGAACGACATCGAAATGAATTGAAATCACATGAAAACAACCTAATTATTATTCTTGAGGTGTACGAGAAGATGACACATCATTCGAACACGCAGTTTGCATGGGATGACTAAATATGTGTTTTTTTTGTGTTTGGTGGGCATGAAAAGCGTGTGTGGGGTGGTTAAAACTGGTTGAACGACCTCGGAATGTTCTGAAATCAAACAAAAACAAAGGTGGGTGAATTGTGAAATGGTCGGCTAGACGTCACGTCAATCAGAGGTGTCGTGTGACCGCGGTGGCCGAAAACACACTCTGCATGTCGTAAATGGTCAAAACATGCGTTTAACGTTCAAATGCATACTGAACGACATCAGAATGACTTGAAATCACATGAAAACACCCTAAATTTTTTTGAGGTGTAATAGGAGACGACACGTCATTCAGTCAAGTAGTTTGCGCGGCATGACTGAATATGTGTTTTTTAGGAGTTTGGTGTGCTTGAAAAGCGTGCGTGGGGTGGTCAAAACCGGCCGAACGACCTCAGAATTCAATGAAATCAGATGACAACAAATGGTGGGTGAATTGTGAAAGGTTCAGACATGCGACATGTCAATCGGAGGTGTAGTTTGACCGTGGTGGCTGAAAACGCGCTCTGTGTGTCGTAAATGGGAAAAAACATGTGTCTTACGGTCAAATACATAACCAATGACATCGTAATTACTTTAAATCACACAAAAACACCCGAATTATTATTCGGGAGGTGTATGAGGAGACAACACATCATTTGGATGCATGGTTTGCACTGCACAGCTGAATTTGTGTTTTTAGGTGTTTGGCATATTTGAAAAGCGTGATTAGGGTGGTCAAAACTGGACCAACAACCTTGGAATGCCATGAAATTAGATGAAATATAAAGGTGGGCAAATTGTGAAATGGTCGGCTAGACGTCACGTCAATCAGAGGTGTTGTGTGACTGTGGTGGCTAAAAACGCACTTCGCGTGTCGTAAATGGCCAAAACATGTGTTTAATGGTCAAATTCATGCCGAACGACATCAGAATGACTTGAAATCACACAAAACACACTAATTATTATTAGTGAGGTTCACGAGGAAACGACACATCATTAAGATGCACGGTTTGCGCGACATGACTAAATATGTGTTTTTTAGGTGTTTGGCGTGCTTGAAAAGCATTCGTGGGGTGGTCAAAACTGGCCGAAAGACATCTGAATTCCATGAAATAAAAAGAAAAAAAATGGTGCGTGAGTTTTGAAATGGTCGGCCATATGACACATCAATCAGTGGAGCCGGGAGACCGCAGTGGCCGAAAACGCACTCTGCGTGTCGTAAATGGCCAAAACATGTGTTTAACGGTAAAATGCATACCCAACAACATCAGAATGACTTGAAATCACACGAAAACACCCTAATTATTTTTTTAGGTGTATTAGAAGACCACACATCATTAGGATGTGTGGTTTGAATGACACAATTGAATATGTGTTTTTTAGGTGTTTGGTGTGCTTGAAAAGCGTGCGTGGGGTGGTCAAAATCGGCCGAACGACCTCAGAATGCAATGAAATCAGAAAAAAACAAATGGTGGGTGAATTGTGAAATGTTCGGCTAGACAACACATCAATCAGAGGTGTCGGGTGACCGTGGTGGCCGAAAACACACTATGCGTGTTGTAAATTGCAAAAACATGTGTTTTACGGTCAAATACATACCCAACGACATCAGAATGACTTGAAATCACACAAAAACACCCTAATTATTATTCGTGAGGTGTAAAAAGAGACAAAACATCATTTGGATGTATGATTTGTGCGACACGACTGAATATGTGTTTTTTAGGTGTTTGACGCGCTTGAAAAGCGTGAATGGGGTGGTCAAAATGAGCCGAACGATCTCTGAATTCAATGAAATCGGATGAAAACAATGTGTGTGTGAGCAGTAAAATGGTTGGCTAGACAACATGTCAATCAGAGGTGTCATGTGATCGTGGTGGCAGAAAATGCACTCTACATGTCATAAATGGACAAAACATGCGTTTAATGGTCAAATGCATACCGAATGACATCAAAATGACTTGAAATCACAAAAAAACACCCTAATTTTTATTCGTGAGGTGTATGAGAATTAGACACATCATTCAGATGTGCAGTTTCCATGGAATGACTGAATATGTGTTTTTAGGTGTTTGGCGTGTTTGAAAAGCATGTGTGGGGTGGTCAAAACTGGCCGAACGACCTCAGAATTCCATCAAATTAGACGACAATAAAGGGTGGGTGAATTGTTAAATGATCTACTAGACATCATGTCAATCGATGGTGTCGTGTGACCGTGATGTCTGAAAACACACTCCACGTGTCGTAAATTTACAAAACATGCGTTTAACGGTCAAATTCAATCCAAACGACCTCATAATAATTTGAAATCACACAAACACACCCTAATTTTTATTATTGAGGTGTACGAGGAGATGGAAATTCATTCAGACCCACGGTTTGTACGACACGTCTGAATATGTGTTTTTAGGTGTTTGGTGTGCTTGAAAAGCGTGTGTTGGGTTGTCAAAACCAGCCGAACGTCCTCGGAATGCTATGAAATTAGACGAAAACAAAGAGTGGGTCAATTCTGAAATGGTCGGCCAGAAAGCATGTCAATCGGAGGTTTCACGTGACCGTGTTGGCCGAAAAGGCACTATGCATGTCGTAAATGGCCAAAACATGTGTTTTACAGTTAAATACTCACCCAACGAAATCATAATGACTTGAAATCACACGAAAACACCCTAATTATTATTCTTGAGGTGTACAAGGAGACGAGATATCGTTCGGACGCGCAGTTTGCACGGCACAACTAAATATGTGTTTTTTAGTTATTTGGCGCGCTTGGAAAGCGTGCATGGGGTGGTCAAAACCAACCGAATGACCTCGGAACGCCATGAAATCAGACTACAATAAAGGGTGGGTGAATTGTGAAACGGTCGGCCATACCACAGATCAATCAAATGTTTTGTGTGATCGTAATGGTCGAAAACACACTCTGTGTGTCGTAAATGGCCCAAACATGCATTTAGCAGTCAAATGCATACTAACAACATCATAATGACCTAAAAATTCATGAAAACACCCTAATTATTATTTTTGACGTTTATGAGGAGAAAAAACTTCATTCGGATGTGTGGTTTGCACAACACGACTGAATATGTGTTTTTTTAGGTGTTTGCTATGCTTGAAAAGCGTGCGTGGGGTGGTTAAAACTAGCAGAATGACCTCAGAATTCCATGAAATCGGACCACAAAAAAGGTGGGTGAATTTTGAAATGGTTGGGCATATAACACGTAAATTGGAGGTGTCGTGTGACCGTGGTTCCCGAAAACACACTCTGCGTGTCGTAAATGACCAAAACATGCGTTTTACGGTCAAATACATACAGAACGATATCGAAATGACTGGAAATCACACGAAAACACCCTAATTATTATTCATGAGGTGTAAGAAAAGACGACAAATTTTTCAGATGCGTGGTTTGCGTGGCATGGTAGAATATGTGTTTTTAGGTGTTTGGCGAGCTTGAAAAGCGTGCATGGGGTGGTCAAAAACGGCCGAACGACCTCAGAATACCATGAAATCGGACGACAACAAAGAGTGAGTTAATTATGAAATGGTCAGCCATACGACCCTTCAATCGGAGGTGTTTATACTTTATCACAATAATCCATGGATCATTTTTGACAGGTATGAGTCAACCCCACCCCAATCTGAGGCACGGTGTGACTGGTATCACTCAAAGTGTCTAACTTTTTTTTTTGAAATGGTCAACATTTTAAGGGAAAACAACAACTGGCATATGGAAAATCATCACAAGCTACACATAGATTCTTGAAATTAAGGGATTAAAAATAAAATATGGTCTATTGGTCATACGTTATTAGAATAAAATATTCACAAGGCATAAATTGAAAGACAATGGGTCATAGTATATCTATAAAAACATGAATTATATTAGGAATGAGTCTTGACATCCCATCATGAACATTCTCCATCACTCATGTTCAAATTCCCAATCACGGCTTGTTCATTCTATACAATAACATACAAAAAATAAATATCATATAGTGATTTCATATGAAACCTATCAACACTCAAGCAAACCATATAACAAATTGGTCAACAAGGCTACACATAGATTTTGGAAAAAAAAGTTTCAAAGTCTCATAAAAATACCCCAATGGTGAGGAAGACATATGGTGACACCATAGACCCACGGTTCACCTCAATCCCATCCTCAAACAGTGGGTTCTAAGACCAAACCAAAGTCCCTTTTGGGAACCCAATACCAAAGACACAATTGAATATTCATACCCACTACCCAAGATGAGGATTTATCTCACATCACACCTAGGATAGAAAATTAAAATTAGCCACATACCCCCTTATTCTAATTAAAAAGTCTATGAAAAACATGTAGTCTATTCCTGTAACCCATCTCATATGTCAATATTGGGAACTGTTTCTCACTAACACATCAAGATCCATTCACACATGGATACATAATCATTAGAAGAATATAAACATCACATGTGCTTCCTATAACTCATCCTAGGTCTAAGCACATTACCACTACCATTTTCTATCTTATGGGTATCATGATCCTTGTCTACTCTACCCTTGTTTTTCTTTTGGGTTTAATATACTCAACCCAAGACCATGACTAAACATCCCATGTGCTTCCTATAACATGTAGGTTATTTCTCTTGTGTGTATTTGTTTTTTGGTTTGAGTGAGGAATGAATTCTAAATTTTGAATACTCTTATGTGTGTTGGTGTTGTGGTTTGAGTGAGTAATGAATTCTAAATTTGGAATACTCTTATGGGTGTTATTGAATTTCCTATAACAAGTAGGATTTTTCCATTATGGGTGTTACTTCATTTGAATTTCTAAATTTATAATTTTTTAAATTTTGGAAGGAATTATAAATTTTGAATACTTTGGATAGGGATTTTGTATTGGTGTTGTTGCAGATCTGGAGAGGGGGAGGTGGGTTGCTGTGCTGGTGTGGATTTGTGTTCTTGCAGGTCTGGAGAGGGGAGAGGGGCCTACTGCTGTGGAGTTGAGGAAATGTATACCAAAAGTTTTTCAAAACCGTTGGTATAGATTCTATAATATAACTATACCAACGATTTTGTGATAATCGTTGGTATAGGTTTATACCAACGGTTATAAGAAAACTGTTGGTTTAGCGTTATGGGTTTCCATATCCCTTCTATGCCAACAGTTTACAACCATTGGTATAATTGTAACAAACATATACCAACGGTTTCACAAATGGTTGGTATATCTTATATTTAACTCACATATGCCAATGGTTTGTAGCAAACCGTTGGTATACCTTCTATTTTGAAACCTATAACAAAGGTTTTCACAGAATCGTTGGTATAGACCTATTGTCGCGGCTTACTTGGCCATGGTTGAAGGAACCATTAGTATACTATATACCAACGGTTTTCAGGCCTTTACCAACGGTTTTGAACCGTTGCTAAAGTGTAATATTCTAGTAGTGTTTCAATAGGATTTCCATTGAATGTTTTCACTAAAAATTTCTAGTGGGATTTCCAAAGTGAATTTTTATTGGTTCATTGATTTGAATGCACTAATTCAAAGACATCTAGCATTTATATAGTTGGAATTTTCACTGGTAGTTTTATGTTATCACCTTTTCCCTTATATTAACATTTAAATAGTCATTATGGTAATTTTAAGGGATATTTTTTTTATGGTAGAAGAAGTTTGTATATTTCTATCAAAAACAAAAGGCCTTCAATGACTTGGTTGTGGAAAATGTTTAATGATATTATGCCCAATATTACTGAGTATTACATGAAATATCTTCACCAGAGTCCATTTTGGTAGTTTTATAAAGTGTTTATCCATAACCTAGTTCCATTCAATGATTGTAAAAAATAGTCCATTTTGTTTTATTTCTAATATAAAGGTACAACATTGATTTAATAATTTTTGACATATCTAGTAGGATGATGAAGTTAAGATTTGGTGACATTTCCAACATATTTGACATTGAGTATGGTGATTTCCCCTTTTCAATTTCCTATACTTATGGAAAAATATTTCATCACTTTTAAGGAGGGGGTTTGCAAATACTAGATGGAAATTTTCACAAGGTGTTTTGTGGATATCTGTTATTAAGGATATTAAATCTAGTGAGGAGCAAGAATTCTCTGATGTGGCATGATTTCTTTGTATTTTTTCATTTGTGATGTTATTTTTCCCTACTTACAGTTCATATACTGGTTGGATTTTTGTGAAATATTTTGAGAATTTATTAAAATTGAAGAGTTATCTTTGGGGTTCTTGTATTCATTGGTATCTTATTACATCAGTTTTTAAAAAAATATACATCTCCATTAAAAGTTGTATGTAGTGTTTTTAATTTGTTGGTAAGGTCATGAACATTATTTGAATGACTATTTTTACCAAGTTGGTTTAGATATTAATAATAATATTAAATGTTACAGTTCTAGTTTGTTGATAAGTCTAGTAATGTTGTTCAAAATATAGATCGAGCACCCTTATTTTTACAGTGGAGTTTATAAGATGTTGTTACTACTCTACACAAAATTACCATGCTATTGTTTGTATACTATATTTATTAAACTGTACTTTATTTTAATATTAATTTATAACATATTCATTTATGTTTTCACTATCCATTAAAGAGTCCAAACACATCAAGACAGAGCTGTAGGCTGAATTCAATCCCTTGGAAGGCTAAAAAACATGTTCACTGGTTTCTTCAAAAAACATCATTTAAGTATCAAAGTAGAAGTGCCAAATGTTACAAATGAGTATTTTACAGTCTTTTATATGAAGAATATGAAACATACCAATAAGTTTAAGAATCATTATTCCTAACTAAAAATAAAGAGTAGACAAATTATTGTTTTGAGAGAAAAGTTAAAGATGGTGGAGAATGAGGTAATGAAATCTGTTATTTGTGAAGAGAAATGAACTATTTTATAGGATTTTGGGATTTATGAAATTTAAACTGAAAAAAATACAAAATTATACACTTATATTGAGGTTAGAACACAATAAATTCATATGTGATATAAAATAATCAAGTAATGTAGATGTATGTAAGGAGGAGGAAGATGTGAATGAATAATAACAAATGGATGAACCAAAACGTGGGGTGTAGTCTTGTGTGATGTCATCTACCTAAAATATACTAAACACAATGATTAATGATGAGAATAATAGGTAAAGTAAAATTAATCAACATTATCCTTATATATATCCACACATGGTAGTGAAGAAGAGGCTAACAATGACCCCCAAGCTGACCTAGGTAATTCATAGGTGGGTGAAGAAGCATAATATAGTGACACCACATGATAACAAGCTCGTGAAAATTCTTCATGATGATGATAGGGAGAGGTAATTTTATAGAATTATTGTATTTATAATATATTTTATTATATTTGAATATTTACTGAAAATACAAATTATTTACAATTAAAAAAATTGTGCAGTCTATGAATCTTCTGAAAAAATCATATTAGTTCAATATGAAAAATATTATTGATTTTATAAATAGGATATTCACTTCTAGTATGGTATGTGTTATATAATTTTTTTAATCCCCTATTTTTATGTTTTATCGAGTTATATTTCTAAATAGGTCATTGATGCATATACAGTGATTATTAAAGAAAAATTATAACATCATTGTATTACTGGAAATACAGAATTAGAAACTAATTCCTTCATGCAAAGCTCTTTGACTGTAAGAATGTGATTTGTTTTTGAAAAATAGTTGTTCATATTTTTCCTCATTTTCTTTAACTTCATTGCATGTTTTATGTAAACAATGATTACATTATTATATTTATTTTTTTATTTTCTTCTAGGGAGTTCTTTATTCATCAATTGAGAAAATTAAGGACATATTTTGTAATTGGGTAGCCATTTCTAATATTAATAATTACACATTATTATCCTCTCCAGTAATCTTATATAATGTTTATTGGACTTTGTAAGTCAACGATTTAAAAAATATGTTTTTTAGATATTATAACTCCATGAAACCTATTATAGGAACAAGAACAAGTGATATGTTAATTATAGATGCAGTCAGTGTGGTATGATGTTTGGAAATGTCCATGAAAATTTAGAAATCATTGAATGATGGTTTTCTCATTGATATTTTTTTTTTCAGAAATCATATATGGAAGAATTTTTCTTCTATGTTCATGAAAAAAGGTGAAGTAATGAAAATGGTGTATGAAAACTGAGTAGATGCCACAATAGGTAGATGCTATTTTTTATTATGGTGTCATCATTTTTATGTGGAAATAGGATATACAGTGGCGTAGAGTTTGATAGAAAAGGAATTTGTTGACAGGAAGTTGTTTCTGGTTCATTATTTCAGAAATGGTTTAGGAAGGACAATGTCAAAGGTTGATAATGAGTGTAGAAATTATTTGGTTTTTTCTAGAGACATTGAAACAAGTAAAAGGAGTTATTCATCAAAAAATATATCTTTTGTTTCATAACAAACATAAATACTATCATTTATTTTGATGGATTTTTTGGGAGTGGGGTTTGGGGGATAGTTATTCATTAAAATGGATATTTGTTTTTTGTTTTTAAAACATAACTACTATTATTTATTATTATGGTTTCAATGTGTGTGGATATTTAATGATTTTAATGAACATATAGATGTATTCTAGGATTTTATGTATCAATTTCACTATAATTCTTCTCTATAGTATGTGTTGTCTTTTCTTTCAATCATTTAGAAACATGTTGTGCATAGAAATTCCAACTGGGAATTCCCTTTGGAAAGATCCACTAAAAACTCCCACTATAATATCTTAGTTAAAATTTTCCCTTTTTTCTATATGAATTGAGTGAGTCATGCATAGAGGGTGGAAATATTAATTTTATGAACTGGATGATAATTTTTATAAAGATGATATTGATTTATTTTTTCATATTATTATAGGTGTTACACAATAATTTATCATTTTACTCTTCACTATCACTTCTTTGATGAATCATTTTTTGTACATATATTCTAACTATGTATTCCCATTCAAAATTTCTAGTGGAAATTCCCATGGTTAACTCACTTGAAATATCCAAATTGGATTACATCAATTGGATAGTTGGTTTATAGTTGTTGCCAATTATTATTTTCTTATATTGATGGACATTTTGATAATGATGATATTCACTTAATATGGGATTGAATGATAAGTGTAACACAATAATTTCTCTTTGTAGTCTCTACTGTCAGTTCTTTGGTTGGTAAATTGCTGTGCATATTTATTAAAAATGGAAATTTAGATTGGAAATTTCGACTAGACATTTCCACTTTAATCAAGAGGGGAAATTTCCACTTTGATTCTTTACAAGTTTCCAATTGAAATTTCACAATCTTCAGTCACAATATTAAATATAAAAACTGATTTTAATAAAAATTATCTTATTGTGATGACATCTGTAGTAAAATTGTGTATCAACTACATTATGAAATTCTACAATGAGTTCTCATTCCTCAAATTTATGTTTTCATTCCCATTTGCAGTAATTGCTGAATTTTTCATCATCAATGAGTGAAAATTTCTCTTTGGTGCCACCTAATTACATCAATAATTCTATATTAAAAACTAAAAAGTGAAATAAATGAATTTTCGGATAATATTTTAAAATATATCAACTCTTATGAAGTGTGACGGAATTTTTAGGTTTTCAAAATACCGTATAATATGTATATACATTGAGATATATGATAGAATCACCATAGTATTCAGTATTGAATGATTCAATAGTATTCCCCTTAAACAATATTATAGCATTATATATGCATGATAGCATTGAATTTAGAAGTTAGATAACTAAATAAAATAATAACATAATTGTTTCATAAGCTTTTAAATATCCCAATATATGATGTTCAATGAAGTGGTTTCAATATCACGGTTTTAAACCTATGGTAATGTTTTTACAAACATTGAGATATGTGATAGGATCGCCATTATAGACATTATTCGATGGTTCTTTAGATCTTCCATGCAATAACAGTATAGAATTATTTATTCATGAAAAAACAAATGTATTATTTTAATAACAAAAGAAAGTAATAATAATCCCATATGAGTTTTTTGGTCTCTTGATTTATGATATTGGGCTTGTTCTTCATGTGTTTTGTTTCCTGATCTAGAAAAAGTTTTAGCATGTCAACACATTTCCATTTATCTTTCTTCTTGAATGATATTTTGGACAATTTTTGACGATGACTGTAACATTCCTATTGAATTCATTTTGAGGGTTTATTATTTTTAGTTCTTGAAATTCCTTATCATAATTGATATGTTTTGACATTCCATTTTGATGGTATTCATTAAGGATAAGAACCAACCATAATTAACCAAAAAAATAACTAAATCCCTTCCTATAGGTTACTCCCTCTTTTTTATTTACCACTTAAGTCCAAATACAACACTTTCTCTGGTATTTACACCCTAATTCCATTTCTATGACACCCATACTACCCCATTCGTTGGTAAGTAAACTAGATAGGTGGACTCTCTTTTATTGGGAAACCTCCAAACCTATAATTTCATTCTCCTAGGATATTTACCTTGTTCTCAAGGGGAAATTTAGAGAAATGACTCCTATGTATGTAATAATCCTCCCAAGTAGCCTACTATGATCTTCCTTTCCATTTTATGAACCCTAACTGGGTAGTTCCTTGTTTATCTTCTACCAAAATGGTTTATGGATATTCTTTATCTTCCAAAAATTACTCTACTAACTCTTCTTCTGCATGAATATTTCCAACCATTTCCTTCAACTATGACACATGAAGTACCAGATGAACATTACTTTTCCTGGGAAAAAATAATCGATAGGCTACTACCCCCACTTTTTTAGCTGTCACAAATGTTCCAAAAAACATGCATCTAACTTCCCATTAAATTTGGTACTTCCTCTTGCGTGTTTTGGTCATAGTTTGGTCCAAAAAAGGTCACCCACTTCTAAATTCCCTTCTCTCTAGTGTGAGTTTGAATTTTTAACCATGAACAACTATGCTCGTCGGAGCTCTATCTGTAGTTTCATCAATACATTATCTCTTTCCATAAGTGCATTGACCACTACATCAATGTCCACTTCCCCTATTATATTGTAAGATATATAGAGTCTAACACCTATAATAATCTTAAAAATGAATTTTTCTGATTGAATTATGGTATGAGGTATTAAAACTATATTCTACCTGTGATGACCATGTTATCCAACTCTATGTCCAGTTAGAAGTAAAAAAAATCACATATTTATCTAGTTATTGATTTACCACATCATTATTTCCATAGATTTGTGGATGAGAAGATGAACTCAAATTCAATGTGGTTCCCATTAATTTGAAGAGTTTATGCTATGATAAAATTTATAATATGGGGTCTCAGTCTCTAACTATTGTGTTGGGTACTCCATGTAACTACACTTATTCTTTCACAAATAAAGAAACCTCTATTTTTTCTTTGTAAGGGTGATTGAAAATAATGAATTGTATATATTTACTCAGCCTCTCAACTAAAATGAGCACCAATTCATACCCATGTGATTTAGGTGGTCCCAAAATGAAATCAATTAATAGTTCATCCCATTCCAATTCTAGTATAGGTATCATTTGAAGTAGTTCAGCTCGATTTTGAGCATCATATTTACTTTTCTAGAATATGTTTCATTATCATACATACCTCTACATGGTGGAAGTCATTCTAGGATAGTACACCCCATTATCCAACCTATTCTATGTTTTTAGATCACCAAAATTTCCCATAGTAATGATGAATGGTAAAACTATATTAATTGTTTCATTAATGTGAACTTCCAATATATAAATAGTATATTAATGTAAATTAAAATATCATACCGATAATAATAACCATGTTTCACATCATATCCTTGATATATAGCTTTTATTATAGTATTCAAATTGTCTTCTTGGGTCAACGCTTCCCGTATCACATGAATATCTTCCGAAAAATTATTATAAACTACTATGAGGCATAATTCCTCTTCCGAAACAATTCCAAACAAGGCATCAAGTATATATTTTTTATTTGAAAATATAAATCCTCAAAATTGAACCCCATAAGTTTTTCCTTCTAACCCTACTGATTTGGTGTAATCATAGTCTAGATCAACATTTTTTTAAACATTTTTGGTTAGTTAACAAAATAAATCATCTTCTCAATTAATAGTATCTCAAATGTAGCCTACACAAAACTAGTGCCATTAGAAACTAATTATTTTCCATAAATTTATTTGGCTGGGTTGTTTTCCAATATATCAATATGGTTATAATCCAAAGGATTTCCCTCTGGAACTATGACTACTCTAATTCCCAACCCTAATGCATCGCATTATATAATATTTCATTTTTAAAAATCCAGTAACCCAGGATTGGAAAATTTTTCATCCATTTTTCAAGATCCTCAAAGTCCTTCGGTGCCTCCATAGTTCAAGTGAATTCCACCATTTTTGTTAATGTTTTTAAAGGAATTTTATCCTTCATGTAATATCAAATAATCATCCAATAGTCTCTGGTATGTCCTATGAAAACCCTTACATATTTTACATTTAATTCCACTCACCACACCACTGGAGCCCCTAATTTCTTAGGATCCCTGAAAACACTTTCTACTAAAATTATGTTCCCAAAATACACAACCATTACCCTCAGAAAAGTGATTTTTTTGTTGGTATGTAATGAGTTATATCTCATTAGTTTTAATAGTTGTTTCAACATTCCCTGGTGCTCATCCCATCCACTATTGTAGAGTAATATATAATCAAAAAACACAATATGATACTTCATTAACATATATTGAAATATGTTTATTGTTTCATGGAAGGTTGATAGCGTGATCATCAATATTAATGGTATGAGTATATATTCATAGTACCCCACATGAGTCTTGGGAAGTATTTTTCAGATGTCCACATCCCTCATCTGAACCTGGTGGAATAATGAGTTTAAATCCAACATGTTAAAATAATTCACTCCATAAAAATATTATTGGGATTGAATATGGATAGTGAATGTGTCTGATAAATCCTAATTCCAACATCTCATAGTCAGGGTTTTCAATTTCGTTTTTCATGTGGTAAGTATGTTTGTATGGCACGATATTCCCTGGTTCAGCCCCTATTTTTAGCTTCATAGCATGGTAAGTATTCCTACATAGAGGAAACCTTCAAAAAAAATAATTCATAGCATTGAAATTTCTAATGTCTCAGGTCATTGTTACATATATTCATGGTCCAACTATTTATCATTAACACTTTATCCCTATGGAGTTTTCCATTGAATCCCTTACAACCACTTCTTCCCCTTTACCATGTACTACTTCAAACCCCATAAATTTTCCCTACTCAATTCACAGATAATTACCTAATCCTCTGAACACCACTCGGTGGACATCAGCTGAAATGATGTCAAATGGACTAGTCTTAACTTCAGGGGATGCAAAACTTTCTCATTATCCTCCTAGAAATGAAATTATGACCCACTCCACTATCTATTAAGACCTAAAACGGTATTATTCCACTTTCCCTCCAATTAAAATTAACATTGTTGTTTATCCCTAATTTTTTCAGGTCATATTTTGTGGGTCCAAACATTTCTAGTTCCCCCAAACACCATGTCTCCCCTTCCCTTGTGAAAAAATTTTTAGTTTCGTCATTGTCTTTTCCATTAGGTTGATTTATTCCCACACTATTATGTTATATCCTTTTTTGGGATGGTGGTGACCATGGTTGTAATTATTCCAACAATAGTAACACAACCCCTTTTCTGATCATCAAACTCCTCCTATGATAAGATTCTTACCCCCTTTAACCCCCTAAATCAAGGAGCAATCCATCTATTTTTCTCCTGCACAACCACATCCTGAAGGGACATTCTTTGAAGTAATAAGAATCAAAAATCATTTTTGTTCCCTAGAAATTAAATTCACACATCGTGGTTTGGTATATTTTAGGATTCTCTAGACTAACAACTCCCACTCCACTAGTCAAGGCAAATTTAGTAACAACACTTTTGTCCATGGTTCAAGTGTCATAATGGTATTAACAATTTCTATTTTAAGGCCCTTTATAAACATACTCGTGTATTGATCCTCTATAAATTTTAGTATTCGTATCACCACCAATTCAAACTCATCAATCAAAGTGTTCATTGACCTATTCTATCATAGATCATTCATGTAGACCACTTGATACTCCTCAACATTCTTTTACAATCCCAACAACTCATATTTTAACTGCCTACAGGTTAGTAATTATCAAAATGACCTCAAAGAACTGATATAGTACTAAACCATATCATCCAAGCATAGTTGTGGTCGTAAAACATTGATCTCCTTCTACATATACTGAATCGT
Source organism: Viscum album (assembly GCA_963277665.1). Classification (NCBI taxonomy): domain Eukaryota; kingdom Viridiplantae; phylum Streptophyta; class Magnoliopsida; order Santalales; family Viscaceae; genus Viscum; species Viscum album. Next base: position 861,574,198 of record OY728150.1, read on the forward strand.
AAAGAATATTTCTTCTTGCATGATCCCAGAACCTGGATCCTATGTAGAAAACAATTTCACCCTTTTTTCCTGGTCAGGGCATGCTAATCCACCTGTTCGATTTCTTGGAATCTGGGAAACACCATTGTTCCCTCGATTCGGTTTCCTCCTTCGCTTCTAGTATTAATATTATGACTACCTCCATCTATTTCATCTGTTTTCCCCTTTTTGATTCACCGTTTGTGGCTCTCTACCTAATTCAGCCTGAGTAGTGACACCATAGAGATATACTCATGTGGTTGGAGTCCTTGTCGACAATAGGCATCCACCGATCACTGAGAAGCATTTTCTAGTTGCTGACGATCTACCTATTTTAATTTCATTCCAGGCATAAAGTCAGAGGGATTTGTCTCTAATAGTGTTACTCTATTTTCCATGTCTGTTGAAATTAAAAACAGAATCAACTTTTAGGCCTCACTCCCTCATAGTTTATCTCACATGAATCACACAATCCACAGGGAGCAAGGATATCTCAATGAATGCACCAAATTGATAGGTGATTCGAATAAGTATAGAGAATTAATACTAGAGTTATGATCCCTTTTCAAATGGTTGGAAAATGTACAGTAGAAATATAGGCTATAGACATACATCTTGGGAGAAGGTGACTCCTCAGGCCCAGGAACTAGCTAGACTCAACCAACCAAATAACTGAATGCCTTCATATAGGCTACTCCATCCAATTTATAAACCACTAAAGGATAATTACAACACTTACTATCAGAGTTACATAAAAATACAATTTCTAGAACTCCCAGACCACACCCTTTTTTGGTAAGTAAATTGGAAAGGAGGTCTCTCCTGAAATAGGCCACCTCCATACCTATCTAGTATCCCACTATAGGAAAAATGGTCATTTGCCACGGGTTAGGGTTCGACCGCAAATAACCTGTCGAAAGGGGTAAATTGCAATGGGACAATCGGCCCCTCACAATTAAAAGATATTTGCAATGGGGGGGGGAGGACCATCACAAAAGGTTCGGCGGCAAATGCATGCCAAACCGTGGGCATGGGTATTTGTGAATGGTTCATATTCCCGTCGCAAATGTCCGACGATGGTTTTTAGTATTTACAATGAGATACTTCTCTCGTCGCTAGTAGTATGTCGGTAGGTACCTCTTTGTGACTGGACCCATCACAAATAATTTATTGCGACTGATTCTAATTAATGTGAACAGTTGGCTTTTGCGACGAGCTTACCGTCACAAATAATCCCGTCACAAATAATCTAACCTATATATACTCCATCCGTTTTTCCTCTCATTATACTTCTCTCTCTATCTTTTCTAAAAAAATCTTCTAAATTTTTTCATAGTTTAAACTTTTAAATCAGTTCATAATCTGCAAATTTTATACTTTGAAAGCGTAAGTTTCAATGTATTAATGTATATATTTATTTTTTAGTTAATTTATTTTATTTTAAATTATTTATAATCTATGTTAGTTAGATGCAATTAAATTAAATTATAAATAGATATTTGTTTTTTCAGAATATATTTTTATGAATAATTTTTTCTAAGTTTTAATTATAAATAATTAGTAATAATTAGTAATAAATTCCAATAAGTAGTAATAAATTGTAATAATTATTAATAAATTTTAATAATTAGTAATAAATTTTAATAATTAGTAATAAATTGAAATAATTTGTAATAAAATGAAATAATTATTAATAAATTCAAAAAATGATTAATAAATTAAAATAATTAGAAATAAATTGAAATAATTATTAATAAATTGATATAATTTGTAATAAATTGACATAATTAGTAATAAATTGCAATAATTAGTAATAAATTGTAATAATGAGTAATAGTTAGGATTAATTAGTTATAATTAGGATTAATTAGTAATAATTAGTATTTATTGGAAATAATAAGGATTAATTAGATATGATTATTATTAATTAGTAAGAAATTGTAATAATTAGTTATAAATTGTAATAATTAATAATAAATTGTAACAATTGGAAATAAATTGTAATAATTTGTTATAAATTGTACTAAGTTTTAATATTTTTCAATAATTTGTAATAATTATTAATAATAATTAATAATTATAAATAATTAGTAATAATTAGTAATAATTAGTAATAATTAGTAATAATTGGTAATAATTGGTAATAGTTTGTAATAATTTTTAAAAATTAAAAATAATTAGAAATAATTAAAATAATTTGTATTAATTAGTATTAGCTAGTATTGATAAGTATTAGTTAGTATTAGTTATAAATATATTGTAATAATTTGTGATAAATTGTAATAATTGGTCATAAATTATAATAATTAGTAATAAATTATACTAATTAGTAATAAATTATAATAATTAGAAATAAATTGTAATAAATTGTAATAATTTGTAATAATTTGTAATAATTTGTAGTAATTAGAAATAATTAGTAAGATTTTGTAATAATTTATAATAGTTTGTAAAATTTTTTAATAACTTGTTATAATTAAAAATAATTTGTAATAACTTGTAATAATTAGTAATAATTAGAAATAATTTGTTATAATTAGTAGTAAATTGAATTTATTTGTAATAATAATAAATGATTAGAAATAATTAGAAATAATTTATATTAATTAGTAATAAATTGTAATAATGAGTAATAATTTGTAAAAAATTGTAATAATTACTAATAAATTGTAATTATTAGTAATAAACAGTAATAATTAGTAATAATTAGTAATAATTAGCATTAATTTGTAACAATTAGTAATAATTTGTAATAATTTTTAATATTTAGTTATAATTTTTAGTATTTAGTGATATTTAGGAAAAATTAGAAATACATAACAATAATTAGGATCAACTGGTAACTATTATCGATAATTAGGACTAATTAGTAATATTTATCAATAATTAGTAATAAATTATAATAATTAATAATAATTAGTAAAAAATAGTAAAAATTAGTAATAATGTTTAATAAACTGTAATAAATTGTAATAAGTATTGATAATTATTAATAATTAGGATTAATTTGTAATAATTAGTAATATTTATGATTAATTAATATTAATTAAGATTAATTGGTTATAATTAGGATTAATTAGTAATAATTAGGATTAATCAGTAATAATTAGTAATAATTTGGATTAATTAGTAATAATTAGTAATAATTAGGATTAATTTATTAATATTTAGGTTTAATTACTAATAATTTGGATTAATTTATTAGAATTAGGATTAATTAGGATTTATTAGTAACAAATATAAATAATTAACTACGATTAGTAATAATTAGTAACAATTAGTAAGGATTTTGATTAATTAGTAAAAATTAAGAATAATTAGTAAAAATAGGATTATTTATTAATAATTGTAAAACCACAAGATTTCATAGTACGTTATCTCATTAATGTAATTAAATAGCTTGCGCTACACGCAACACAGAGTTTGAGCACACCAGAACTTATTAAACTAAATGTTCAAAAAGTGGTAATGAATAGTATTAACAACATTTTGAATATTATATACACTATATTATTTTAGAATCCATAGAATGTGTTTCAAATACATAATATATGGAGAAATTCAATTTTTCAGATAAAGTAAGTATTTTTCAGAAAATGTAATTTTACCACGGTTTAATGGAGAACCCTTTTTAAAACCAATATTTGACATTATTATATATTCAAATTAATGAAATTAAATTATTCGTTAGAATATGGACATAAAAATTTAGGTTGGTTAAATTTTGGTACTTTTCTGATACTTTTTCTATTTTAATGAATAATGAAAATTACTAAATTTTAATTAAAAACATCTCTTTTAATCAAAATAATTAAAAGTGATAAATTGTTCATTTTAATGGTTTATAAGTATAAATATATTATATGTTTATCATTTAATACAATTTAGATCATTATAAGTACTTTCACATTTAAATTTTACATAAACACATGTTAATCTTTTGATAGTTTTTACTTTTTAAAAACCCACTTTTTGTTTTTGACAACAGAAATTAATTTTAAATTAATAAATGAAACTTTTATGATTTGAATTTGGTAAAATAGAATTCATTTTCAAATTCAGAATATAAAAATTATCTTAGGGTGAATTTTTTTTCTTTGAAAACATTCAATTTTTTTATGAATAGTGAAAAAAACATTACATTATTGGTTAAAACCAACTTTTTATTTAAATAAATAGTTATTTTATATTAATTTATTTTCGGTAAAACTAGATACATAATACCTATATATGTACAATGTAATTCATTGAAGTAATTTTATAATATATTTAGATATATAAAATTTTGTCGAACTTTTTAACATATTTTTACCCAGCTTCCAGGAGCATTTGCAATTTTTCATAAAACTTAATTTTACCACTACTGTGAGTTTAATTTAAAAAATACAAGAGACACGGTTGAAATCATTTAGTAAATTTTGGTTCAATAATATGAAAATAATTTTTGGTGAATAGTAAATGTAGACTTTTATTTACCATAATTAAAGTTAAATAGGGTAATGAAGGGTAAAAATGATATTATTATTACCATAACACATGTCCTAATTCTATTAGATAAGTGTAATTAGACCTAAAATAACCTTAGTAATACAATATTATCCTTTAGGACCACTTGGATTTGATTAGGACATTTTTTTAATATTTTATGTAAAGAATAGTTAAAAGAGTTAAAATCAATGTTTAAAAACTAATCCATTTTTAATATAGGGTTATACATAAGATAAATTATACTATAAATATTCATTAAAAATATAAGAATATTTAATACATAATTATATTTTATTTATAATTTTTAGACATTAAATAATTTAATTTATTTATGACACAATGATGACCCAGTAATTACATTAATAATGAAATATTAAAATAATTGATATTATAAATATCAAAATAAATGTAATTTGAGACATTTGATGAATTAAAATAATTTTAAAGTTTAATATGACATGTTAGTATTGAAAATATGAATTTATTTATAAGTATTAAGGTCGTTAGGACTTTAACAGAAATCATTTATTAAATAATGTCAAAATTTACATAATTGATTTTTTAAAACAAATATTATATTATTGGTTGATATAATATTCCTAAAAATCAAAGTCTCGTCCAAAGGTTCCTTAATAATATTATATATGTCATTAATGAACCTATTTGGGTTCTCTTGGTATTTTATAGTAAGTTTATTAACCATATAATATTAAAATACAAAGAGACATGGTAAATGTCAAACTATTTAACTAAGAGTTAAATAAAAACGATAAGGTTAATATGGTGACCCAAACTGGTCTAAAACTTATTGTTTGAGTGGTTTTAGACTTATAACCACCTTATCCTATAAATAAATTATTTTGGAGCCATTAAAAACCGAAAATTATTTTATTATAAAATAATATTTCAATTATTCCTAAGGTGCCCCTCACCCCTCTTATAAAAGGGAACTTCCCATTCTCTTAATTTCACACCGCCAAAGCCTTTTGGATCGGCCAAACCCTGCCCAAATATCCTCCCAAAATTCCTCCCTTCATACTAGAGGGATTCTGTTAGTCATAAAGCCAGCCTATGGATCCCTTTTGATCAAATCAAAAGGAAGAACCTGAATAAGAGGTAAATATTTTTAATCACCTCTTTCAAAGTCTTTTCTTCTTTCACTTCCTCTTTATTTGATTTTTACATTATAAAATAATAACCCCTGTATATTCTACATACTATGATGTTATTATAAAAATTGTACAACCATATTCATTATTTTATCCATCCTATAAATGACAAAGTCACCATAATTATGTACTTACAGATTACCGTCTCTACATCGTGGTGTAATCTGTTATTAACACACTTAATCATTTGGATGGGTATAATAATGATTATAAATGATGTAAATAATAAATATAACTCTATAATAATTCTTTATATATGTTATAACGTCCAATTATATGCGATTTTAATATCAAAAAAATGATATCGTCGCTCGTGCCTACGTACAAATTAACGTCTCCTCGAACGCGATGAGATTCATTCCCCATCTTATTCATTCCAGAATAATTTTCATTTTATGATTAAAAATAATTTTTATGAACATAATATCATTATTTATATGAATAAAATACATCCTATCCAAAAAAAACAAGGCTGACGTAACCAAGAATATAAAGGAAAACGAATCAGTGAACACCCGAAACGATGATACAACAAAAATATCATTAACAAATCAATATTAGAAGATCATATATGATATTATATTAATGTATATGGTCCTCGTATAATTTAATAACAATTATTTCACCATTATACAGAAGTTTAACCTATCCTTGACCATGGAAAAGTACAAGGTAAGGTTTAGCTTCACAATCTCATTATTATCCAACGTTGTTTTTACATAAGTATCTATTGGGACTTATTTATTATCCATGTCCATGATTCCTGAAAGAGTTTTAAAATGGATTATTTTAAGGGAATTTTTTACTAAAATATCATTTTAAATGTTTTAAATATCTATTCATCTAAATCATTCTCATTAATGTCCATATTTTCAAAATGGTTTTTAAGGATTTATCTATATGGACATGAATGTTTTAAAAATGTAAATTACTTTCAAAAGTTTAAAATTGGTATGGGACACTTTGACTAAATATTTTTTTTAAATGTCTTCCTTTATAATATTTATGACTTTTAAATGTTTTCATGAAAAATGGATAATTCTCTCAAAGAGTTTTACAAATCATTTTCATCTATGTCAACATAATTTGATGGATTTTAAACTTATTTGTAGTTCATTTATTATGATATAAATATTCCATATGTATTGATGGTTTTGTGATATTATAGACTGTGGATGTGTTATTTTTATAACATTCATGGTTTATGGATAAATTATTGAAATTTTGTATGCTAGTTTTAATACTAATGTTTATGTTATGTTTAAACCTTTTCATATGAGGAATGCATTTGAATTAGTAAGTGACGGGTGGAGACCACTATTTCTCCTCGATGCATCGGTATGTCTCTTGAGACAAACTAGTGACTTGGAACAAGTCCTTGACAAAATCTTATTTGTAGTCTTTGAAGAAGGCCTTAACTATGTGGTTATGATGTCTGGCATTATGTATTCCAGAATTATGAAAGTGGCTATTGATATTGCATGTGATTATTCGACTAGTAGAATATACATGTGAATAAGTAAATTACATTATTTTATTGTATCTTTTCCATATTATTCTAAAGTTTAAGTTTAAAAGGATTTTGTTTTAGTTTTAAACATTTCCTTAATGTTTATGCTTATTTATGAAAGTTTCTGTTATATTATTATCCTTATTGAGCATCTGAGCTTTCCCCTTTCTATGTATTAATTTTCCCAAGATTCCAAGAAGTGTATAATTATTGATAAGAAGGGTTAATCTAGGGTATTAATGGTGTTCTCAAAGGATAATTTATGTCGTGTTTAATTTTCTAATGTGTAACGTAACATTCATGTCTGTATTCTATTTTCCAAGACTGCTAAACTGAGCGGCCTTTCCGGAATTGATTCTTTGTAATCATTAAAATGTTTTAAAATAATTCACCTAATCTGGGATTCTAGGTCGGGGAATTACATTTGGTATCATAGTATGTTTATAAATAACCTTAGAAACTATATTTAGAAAAAACTCTGATTAGAGAACACTACCCTAAGATAGACATTAAGAATTAGTGTAGATGAACTTCCAAGAATTTTGGCACTGTAGAGATTTTGTGAGTTTTCCATGCAATACATCTCTGTCTGGATATGAGCAGGTAGAGGTGGCTCTGGCACAGATGTACCTAGGGGTAAAACCTAAAAACACTGATTTGAGCTAGACATTAATGAGAACTGGTGCATGACAACGGGCCTTGCATCACTCTTGGTTGCGACACTCTTGAGGGATATGCTTAGGATAATACTAGGTTTCTTTACAAACCACTATGAATGGTTTATGATTATATAATTTCTCAAGGAAAAAATTTATATGATTATGGATTATACCCATGAACTGTTCAATTTATGTTAACTTTTATACAAGTTTTTAACTGTGCATTTTGATTCATAAACTAACCTAGTGTATGACATTATTTAGAAATGGCGCCTAGTAAATGGAATGAGACCTCCAACAATACGCATGATCCATAGAGTAAGAAGGATCATATCTTTTATGGTATTAAGCAAACATTTAGAAAGGAAATATTCTCCCACGTATTATCATCATATCAAAAAATAGTATCATGTATTAATAAAATAATTATAGAATTTTCTGAGTCCTATGGATTTGAAGGGAAGCCAGAGATGAAAAGGATTGTAGAGAGAAAGATGAATAAAGGGAATAAGGGAAAGAAGGATTTTTCCCGTATGTGATAACTGTGGAAAGAATCACCTTGGTAAATTCATGATGGGAATGGGAGTTTGTTATAGGTGTGGAGAAAAAGGGCACCAAGTACGTGATTGAAAGGGTGAGAAAAAGGTTTCAAATGTACAATGCTTCATCTGCAAGGAGTTGGGACACTGCGCAAATCAATGTCCAAATATTCAGAGTATACCACAAATGCTGCTATTGGATAATAATCAAGTTATTATACTACAAAATATGAAGAGGAATGATTAAGATTTATTATGTTGTTATTAAATTATTATATCATTTTATTATTGTATTAATGATGTGCATGTTATAATAATGATAGAGTATATAAGGATTATACTGCAGTACTATTTCATTAAGGACTTGAGATTGTGTGGAACCAAGAAAAGTGACTCAATGGAAAGTTAATATTTTCGGAAAATACATGGATGAAGGAAAGAAAAAACTTTCATATGGTCCTGATACCGAGGTATTGATATTGGAATAAGATTTGATTGATTGGGATAAATTATATTGGATATTATTGACATCCTTGGAATTGGTTAATGGTTTGTTTATTACATCATTGTTGGAGTTTACAACATTTTTGGATATAAGGAGGATATCTAGTATTCTATAAGGAATAAGGGATGCTGAATATAACCAATATGGTTTTATGATAATTTAGGGTGTTACCATGTTTTAAAAGAATACATGATGAAGGTATCCAGAAGTTGTTACATGGGAAAAAGGATCTTCATTATCTATAACTTATAAATTTGGGACTGTGAGATTGGACAGAAGTATTTTGGATAAGTCTAAAGGTTGGAATTGATTAAGTTTGACATTGAATACTATTGTTAAGGATAAATCATTTCTTGAGATTATTTATTGATTTTCAAAAAAAGGACAACCTGGAGGCCGGGCGACAACCCGTCACGTCCAACAAGGCCGTGAGACTTGAACCCGCAACTGAAGGGTGATAAGGGTGGATCACCTACCACTGGCATATGTGATGTCCTGGTTTGTATAATGTAATTTTTTTAAAAATTCAGACAAATGAATTATAATTTCATTATTTTTGTAACCCTATATGATTAGGATAAATAGAATATTTTTGAATTCTATTATCTTTTTAGTGAATGATGAGTTTGTGCTAGGAATTAGTTGAAGAATGAACCTATACTTATCAAATATTCATTTCCTCTTATTCTATGAATATATTATTTCTTAAACATTAGGTAAGGGATCTTAAAACAAAAAATGTGTTATCCTAATACCTTATGTTTTGTTGAACTTATGATATTTTAAATCATCATAGATTGATGGCTTTGAGGCCCTCAATTCTACACTTGTTTGTGATTGATGAACTCAATCAGTACCTATAAATATTTACGTTTTCCCCCAATTATGTGTATCTAATTTCCAACAATGTTCTCCTAATCGAGTTCATAATTTTGTGGTGACTTTTTCATTTCCCTTTCCCTCTTATTTAGAGTAAATTTTATTAAACCAATTTTCGATGTGGGTTTTCCACAATGGTATTTTTTCTATTTTTCATCGTTTATTTTTGAAGAACAATTTCAAATTTCGAGGACACAATTCATTCAAAGGAGGGGATAATGTAGCACCCCAAGATTTCATAGTACATTATCTCATTAAAGTAATTCAATACCTTGCGCTACACACAACACCGAGTTCGAGCGTACCATAACTTATTAAACTAACCGTTCAAAAGGAAGTTATGAATAGTATTATTTATATTTTGAATCTTAAATACTCTATATAATTTTAAAATCCATATAATCTGTTTCCAAGACATAATATAAGAATAAATTCATTTTTTGGATAAAATAAGTATTTTTCAAAAAATACAATTTTACCACCTTTTAATGGAAAACGCTTTTTAAAACCAATAGTTGACAATTTTATATATTTAAATTAATGAAAATAAATTATTATTTATAATTGGGACATAAAAATTTAGTTTGTATAAATTATTGGTACTTTTCAGATAACTTTCATATTTTCATGAATAGTGAAAATTACAAAATTTTAATTAAAAACCACTTTTTTAATCGAAATAATTAATAGTGATAAATTATGGATTTTATAGGTTTGGAAGTACAATTAGATTATATTTTTATCATTTAATATAATTTAGTTCATTATAAGTAATTTCACATCAACATTTTACATAAACACATGTCAATCTTTTGATAGTTTTTACTTTTTAAAAACCCGCCTTTTGGTTTTGACAACGAGAATTAATTTTAAATTAAAAAAATGAAATTTCTATGATTTTAATCTGGTAAAATAGACTTCATTTTTTAATTCAAAATATCCAAATTAGGTTTGGGTGAATTTTTGGTATTTTTCTGAAAACTTTCAATTTTTTATGAATAGTGAAAAAAAAACACTGCGTTATTTGTTAAAAAAGACTTTTTTAAAAAATAAATAATTATTTAATTTTAATATATTGTAGGTCAAATTAGATACATAATACCTATATATTTTCAACATAATTCATTGAAGTCATTTTATAATATATTTAAATATATAAAATTTTACCGAACTTTTAAAAGTTTTTTACCCACTTTCTAGGAGCATTTTAAAATTTGCATAAAACTCAATTTTACCACTTCTATGAGTTGAATTTAAAAAATTCAAGAGACACATTTTAAATCATTATGTAAAATGTGGTTCAAAAAGATTTAAATAATTTTTGGTTAATAGTAACTTTTGACTTATATTTACCAAGGTTAAAAGTAAATAGGGTAATTAAGGGTAAAAATGATTTTATTATTACCCTAAAACAAGTACTAATTCTATTGGATAAGTTTAATTAGACCAAAAACAACATTTGGAAGAAAATATGATCCTTTAGGTCCACTTGGATTCAATTAGGACATTTGTTATTTTTTAATTTAAAGAAGAGTTAAAAGAGTTAAAATCAATGTTTAGTAACTAAATCATTTTTAATATAGAGTTATACATAAGATAAATTAGAGTATATATATTATTTTGAAAGATAAAAATATTTAATACATAATTATATTTTATTTATAATTTTTAGATATTAAGTAATATAATTTATTTATGACAAAATGATGACGTAGAAATTACTTTAATAATTAAATACTAAAATAATTGATATTATAAATATCCAAATAAATGTAATTTGATACATTTGATGAATTCAACTAATTTTAAAGGTTAATATAAAATGTTATAATTGAACATATGAATTTATATCTAAGTAATAATTTTTATAGGACCTTAACAAAAATAATTTATTAAATGATGTCAAAATTGACATAATTGAGTTTTTAAAACAAATATTATATTATTGGTTGAAATAATATCCTAAAAATATATGGTTCAGCCAAAGGGAATTAATAATTTTATATATGTCATTAATTAACCTATTGTGGTTTTCTTATCAGTTTATAGTATGTTTATTAACCATATAATATAAAAATATAAAGAGACATGGTAAATGTCAAACTATTTAACTAAAAGTTAAATATATAAGATAAGGTTAATATAGTGACCCAAACCTGTCTAAAACTTATTGGTTGAGTGGTTTTCGTCATTCTCAACTTTATCCTTTAAATAAATCATTTTGGAGCCATTATAGACCGAAAATGATTTTATTATAAACTAATATTTCAATCTTTTCCTTAGGTTCCCCTCACCCCTCTTATAAAAGGGAACTTACCATTCTATTAATTTCACACCTCCAAAACCTTTTTCCTCATCCAAAACCTACCTAAATATCCTCCCAAACTTCATACATTTATCCTAGAGGCCTTCCATTAGTCATAAAGACATCCTAATGATCCCTTTTGATCAAATAAAAAGGAATAACTCAAAGAAGTGGTAAAAATTTAATCACCTCTTTCAAATTCATTTCTTCTTCAGCTTCCTCTCTCTTTGTTTCTTATATTCTAAAATAATAAATCTAGTATCTTATATATAATTTAATTTTATTATAAAAATGTTACAACCATATTCATTATTATACCCATCCTATAAATTAAAAAGTCAACATACGTGCGTATGTACGGATTACCGTCACCACGTCACGGTGTAGTTTGTTATTAAAGCACTTCATCATTTGGATGGCGATAATAATGAGTATAAATTATTTAAATAATAAATATAACATTATAATGATTCTTTATATATGATATAACATCCAATTATATACTATTTTAATATAAAAATAATGATACTGTCCCTCGTGCGTACGTACGGATTACCGTATCCACAAACACGATGAGATTCATTCCCCATCGTAATCATTCAAGAATAATTTTAATTTTATTATTAAAAATAATTTTTATGAACATAATATAATTATGTATATTAATCAAATACATCATATCCCTAAAAAAACATGGCTTATGTAACCAAGCATATATCGGAAAATGAATCAGTTAACACCCGAAATGATGATACTACTAAAATATCATTAACAAATCAATATTAGAAGATCATATATGATATCATATTAATGTATACGGTTCTTTTATAATTTAATAAAAATTATTTCACCATTATAAAGAAGTTTAACCTACCCTAGACAAAGTAAAAGTACAATGTAAGGGTTAATTTCACAATCTCTTTATTACCTGAGGTTTTTACGTAAGCATCTACTGGGACATATTCATAATGCATGTCCATGTTTCATGAAAGAGTTTTCAAAGGGATTATTTTAAGGGATTTCTTTTACTAAAACATCATTTTAAATATTTTAAATATTTATTCTTCTAAATCATTCTCATTAATTTCCATGTTTTCAAAAAGGTTTTAAGGATTTATCAATATAAACATGAAAGTTTTTAAAATGATAATTCCTTTCAAAAGATTCAAACTGTTATGGGACAATTTGATTCAAAAATTGCTTTAAATTTATTCCTTTATAAATTGTGTGACTTTTAAATGTTTTCATGAAAAATATATATTTCTCTCAATGAGTATTACAAATAATTTTCATCTCTGTCAACATCCATTGATGGATTTTAAACATGTTTTAACTTCATTTATTATGATACAAATCTTCCATATTTTATTGAAGTTTTTGTGATGTGTTTGAATGTGGATGTGTAATTTTTATACCATTCATTGTTTAGGGATAAATTATTGACATTTAGTATGCTAGTTTTAATACGAATGATTATGTTATGTTTAAACCTTTTCATATGAGGAATGCATTGGACTTAGTAAGTGATGAGTGGAGCCCGTGATAGCTCCTCGATGCATCGGTTGGTCTCATGAGACAAGCTAGTTTCTTGGAACAAGGCCTTGACAAAATCTTATTTGTAGTCTTGGAACAAGGCCTTGACTATTTGGTTATGAAGTATGGCATTATGCATTCCTTGATTATGAAAGTATCTATTGATATTGCATGTGATTATTTGACTAGTACAATATCCATGTGAATAAGTAAATTGCATTATTTTATTCTATATTTGGAATATTATACTAATTTTTAAGTGTAAAAGGCTTTTGTTTTAGTCTTATACATTGTCTTAATGTTTATGCTTATTTATGAAAGTTTCTATTGTACTATTATCCTTACTAAGAATCTGAGCTCACCCCTTTCTAGGTTTTCATTTTCCAAGGATTACAATAAGTGTAATATGATTGATAAGAAGGGTTAATCTATAGGATTAATGGAGTTCTCAATGGATCGTTTATATTGTGTTTTATTTTCTATTGTATAATATAACATTCATGTATGTAATCTATTATCCAAGACTGCTAAACTGATCGGTATTTCGGGAATTGATTCCTTGTAATCATGCCAATGTATTATGATAATGCACCGACTCTGGGATTTTGGGGTCGGGCCATTAAAATAATTAGGAATAAATAGTAATAATTATGATTAATTATTAATAAATTAGAGTATATAGATAAACTGAAACAATTTTCAGCGGATTGGTGGCATTCCTTTTGATCGATACCTAACCTCCTTTAAACATTCGCCAACTGAAATCAGAATGAAAAATCATCTCTAACATATGTCAGATTATATTTTTCATAGTGATTTATGTTGGAAAGATTTGCAAGGATGTGGGTCATCAAACAAAAGAGACTCTTTTACCCAACGAATCATCTTCTTTGAACTTCTCTGACTGAAATCATTATGAAAAGTATGCTCTGATGTACAAATATCAATTTTTGTATGCGCGATCATAGAAAGCAGCATGGTGAGGCCTCCCTATTCTCCATCCTCGTGCATACGAAAATGGATATTTGTATGTCGGAGTATAAATTTCAAAGAGTTATTAGTTGTAGAAAGTTTCAAGGGGATGAGTTGTCAGGAAAAAGAGATACTTCCAATCCGTTGGAAATTATGTTTCCAATAATTAATAATAATTAGTAAATAATACATGTAATTAATAATAATTAGTGGTAATTAGTATAATTTTTTATAAATGAATGTAGATTAGTATAAAATATTAAAAATAGTATAAATGACTATATAATAATAGAAATTATTTTAAATTTATAAAAAATATATTTTAATTGGATTATCTTTTTTCGAGAGTGTTTGTCATATATCTAGTTATACAAAATAACTAATTATTTCATATTTTTTTTTAAAAATATGGAACAAGGAAGTCAACAATTTTCATTATTAGATGATCATTCTTGAATAAATCAATGCAAGAATCTGGACTGTTCATGTTTAAATATTATATATATTTAGGGTGTTCAATATTTCTTATCATTTTCATCATCACAACCAAAATAAAATTCATAATGGAAAATTATGTGTCCATGAAAAAATGTTCTCTAAGGATGTATTACACATTTGAAAACATTGGTGCTCATTTATTGAATTTTTTGTTTTCAACCAGATTATGTTTTTTGAATCAAAGCGGTGAACAAAATTACAAAGAAGAAACTAATAATTTGGTTGAAGATCCAGCACAGTTTAAAAATTTAGTACATGATGTGGCAGGTCCATCTTTTCAACAAACTAAAACTGAGGATGATATTGATTTAACTCGTATGTTGTAACCATCACATTTATATGGGTTATTATGGTCCAATGGGGATTCATTTTATCCTGGATGCGAGATAATAATGTTTTAAGAAGTTACCAAATTTATTGTTATTAAATCAGATAATGGAATGTCAAATATGTGTTTGGATTAGATATTCTCTTTGTTAGAAATAATGCTACATGAAGGAAATGTGTTTCCAACAAATTTCTATGAGAGAAGGAGGCCGATTCATAATGTGGGTTGTGGTTATCAGAAGATTCATGAATTTTCAAATGAATTCATCTTATATTTTAGTGAAAATGGGTTGTTAGATAGTTGTCATACATGTGTACAATCAATGTATAATGAATTTAAACTAGGGAAGTCTGGATTTATTTCTGTAATACAATTGAGATATTTCCAACTCACCCCTAGATTACAAAAATTTTTTATGTCTCAAAACATATCACCATTTATTTCATAGAAAAACCCAACATTTCAACTAGTAAAAGCTTAAATCACCCCTCTGATAGTGATTTATGGAATCATTTTGACTGATTGCATCCATATTTTTCTTTAGAAGCTTGAAACATGTGATTGGGTCTTTCTACTAATAGTTTCTATCTATTTGGTTCTTACTGTAGTAAGTATTCATGTTGGACTATCTTTATAACTCAGTATAATTTACCTCCAAGGATGTTGATGAAGGATCTATATATCTTTTTGACTTTATTATTTCTAAGCCATCCAAAAAAGAATATTGATATTTATTTGAAACCATTGATTGATGAGTTAAATTCATTGTGGAGCAATGGTCTCAGTACAGTGATCCATCCACTAGAGATATTACAGGTGCTTGTCAACATGAGATTGTGGTCAGTATAATTTCTTTTTTATTTTTAAATATTACTAAAATTAAAATTTTAACTATTTTAATTTAAAATATAAATTTAAGGAGTCATATGAGGTCGTGACGTCTCAAAAACATAGTGAGAATCTGGCTGAGATCGATGGTCAGACCAGTGACCCCATTCTGATGAGGTATCATGGATGCAAGCGACCAAATATACCATTGAGAAATCTAGATTTGCTGGTATCGGCTATCGATTAACCCCTGGGGGTTTTTATGGAACCTCTGCGATGCTGGCGTCCAGCTCGATTGGAGATCAATAAGAGTCATCATCATCTCATGCACAGTATGTGGAGAAGTTGCGAGCACATAATGAAATTATAGAGAATACATAGGGAGCAGATGGAGATGCGTCAGTGGCAGAAATAACAGTAGGAAGAGTTCCTACAATAGCAGTAGTTACAACTGCAGGAGATGTAAGATGAAATGAATTGATGGCGACATCAGTAGGTTTTGGAGCAGTTGGAGTGCATGTGTTTTCTAAATCACATTTTAGGGATGGATATCCCTCCACCATCTCCTCCAGGTCCTCTAGACGACCCCCCTCAATGAGGTGTTTTTATATTATAATGATACATTTTAATGTATTTTTTTGTAATATTAACTAATTAATTATTAAAATAGTTATACTTTGATATTGTCTTGAATGTTATAGTTTTTATTATTTTTTTAATTATTTCTTATATTTATTATTTTATTAATTAATATATTATTATATTTTTGTGAATACTATGGTTTTTATTATATAAATAATGTTAATGTTATTATTTCATTAATAATAATATTATTATTTTTATATTATTTGATTATTTTATAATTATTTTTATTTTACTAATATTAATATTATGATTTCATTTATATGAATATTATATTGCTATTAATATTATTTTTTTTTATTTTTCAACTATTTGTGATGGGCCCATTGTAAAATAGTTTCTTTGTATTTTCCACAATATTTGTGACGGTGCATCATAAATTCTAATTGCGATAGTCTGTCGTAATAATTTTTTTAAAAAAAATGGGAAAAATATTTTTGAAAAGTGGATGGCACATCACAATAGAGTTTTTAAATAAAATCGTTGAACCTGTTTGCAATGGTTCCACTACCCGTAACAAATACTAACTTTTGTGACAGACTATTATAAAAGGTAGTATTTTTGATGCCCCATTCCACAATGGGTAATTTGTGACTAGACACCATCGCAAAAGAGAATTTGTGATGGGAACCGGTCATAAATGGTTCGTCACAAAAAATCCATTTTCTAGTAGTGTCCTTCTACAATTGATAGTTCCAAACAATCCACACCTTCCAAGAGTTAAAATAATTCCAGTCATTCCTTTGAGACACTTTAATATCAAAATGATAAGATTCTTCTCCACCAAATTAGAACACATCAAGAAGTTTGTTGTTTACAAATGAATAAGAACCCTTACACCACTCACAACATATTGATGCTTCAAAGGCGACCCTTTATCTTCCACAAAACATCTTGTATAAGGAATTCTCAAAAAACCAAGTAAGATAACTGGACCTCCATTTACTTGATTTTTTTATGCAGTGGTAATGTAATCAGAATATTGTTTATGGGATCATAACTAGTTAAATATTTCCCAAATTTGATCAGTAGGCAGCTTTACATATAAGATATGATGCAATTCTTTTAGACTATATCATGATCTTTGGGACAAGGGTTGACCATACTCTCTAAGGATGTAAGTACCGACATTTACCATTGACTCAAGAATAATAGACTTGTAAATATAATATTTTACCATCAAAATTTCATAAGAAATAATCTAGGACTTTTCAACCAATATCCAACAAGTACTGGCCGAGTATGTTGTTTCAGAAATCTCTATAGGAGACTCATATCCTTTAATTGAAATTGATTCCATGTCTTCCTTATTATGGGAATTCGTAACTTGATGATACAATTTTTTATGTGGTGTTTGGTGAATATGGACCCTAGCATCAATAACAGCCACATTCAACTGCTTATAGCCCCCTACACTAGCTGGGAGTACTACCTGTACAATAGCATCATCATCATAGGGTATATCTATTATCACTACTACTTGATGGATGGTTTCTTCATAAATTTACTCACTACCAAATCTATTTTGTATGATATTATATTATTATACTATTTTTCTTATAGTAACTCTTTAAACCCACCACTCCCACTTCCACTATCGCAATATTCCCTTTATGTTTTAGCAATTCCAAAAGTTCACCTTACAATGTATTCCCTACAACATATTTTAAAATCTCATATATTTTAGAAAGAGTTCTAATTCTATTCCATAGATTATATTCTTCCTTTATTTTCTATCAATTCATTTATTCACTATAATCCACCCATATTTTTCTTTCCCATTCCAGTCTGAATTTCAACTTATTTGATGCCTTTATATATATCCGCATTTCAATCTACAGTGGCCATTGTGGCCCTTGAAGTTCCACCATCCCATTGAAATGTATATTGTCAGTTGAAAACATATCCATTAATCATTCATCAAGAGTAATAATTATTTCCTTCCACTGTAGTGTGTCCACCACTTTCATATACTTCATTAGCGTCCAACTAATTATGCTACTCATCACTTATGAAGATAAATTTTTAAAAATAACTATTATTTAACTATTTTTCGTGAAAATTTTATTCCACTCCACGTTAATTATTATAAGAAGTTCATAAATATAAGTGTTCTCTGGATATTTTTTTTAGTAACTAGTAATTAAGATCATCCCTTATGATACGTAGTTTGAAAATATATGTGGGGTTTATCAATTGTTTTTGAAAAATTACTTATAATACTCATTTTTAAGAGAAATTTATAAAAAGTAGTTTTTATCTCACATTTTCATAGAACATTTTTCAATTCATCTTTTTTGGATTTCATTAGGTTTATGTTTTCATTGTTACAATAATAATATCATTCTATTTTTATTCTTAAATTTACTATATTGTCAGTTACTCGTGTGGATGTTTCCTCACTCATTTTTAAATATTTTTTTACCTTTTTTATGATTTAAAATAAATTGTATAGTTTATTTTCACCATATTATAAATATTATAAAGTTTTTATTATACCGAATATTAAGGATACTATAGAGGGAGTTAATATATGTTGTTGACTATGAATCGTCTTTTTATTATTTTTATTATTTTATTTTTTTCAGATTAGGTACACTTTTGACATTGATTTATTTATATTATATTTCCTATAAATAATTGTTCCATTTAATATAATTAATTTTTTGACATAATTCTTTTTATTTTCATAATTTTATAATTTTATTATATAAATATTTTGATCAGTTTTAATTTTTCCATATTTTGTAATCAAATTAGTTCACATAGTTGAATAAATTTTCATTTCATATGGAATTATTTTGTATTGATTATTTTAATGTTGAAATACGTATTTTTCATATGTGTGATATCATTCGAGTGATATATATCTATTGCGAGAATAATTTTAATTAAATTTTCGATGTCTTGAATTTTTGTTGGATGGACCTTATTGTGATTTCTAGAGATATCATATGGGATCTCATTTCTTCATGATTATATGAAATAAAGAATTTTGTATTATAATGTATTCTTATATTGTCATTATTAAAAAAACTATACATATTTATTAGACTAGTTTCAATCTATATGTAATGATTGACTATTGTTTTAGGTATATAAATAATACATAACCCATGTAATTAAATCATTGATGATGATATCGGGTTCTTGAACTAGTAAGACACACCTGACAGTTATATAGTTTCATGAATTTGGTGATCCAAAGAAGAAAATTGGATGGGACATTTCTCGAAGTAAAAAACCTACTACTAAATAGGCCTCCTGAATTTATTGAGGTAGGTTATTTTCATAAAAATAGGAAATTTTCAAGATATTGAATTTTATTTTAGGATTTTTTATTCTTTTTTTAGTTCACTAATATACATTAATATTTCTTCTTCTACTCTTGAATTTATAAGATCTTATATAATGTTTTATTAATTAATAAAACCTGATATATATAAAAAAAAATTGGAATTTATATGCATATCTTCATATTAATTGTTGTTGATTGAATTTTTCCTCCAAAATAAGGCATGCATATTGAGGGTGAATTAGAGTGAATTATTGTTCTTGGAACATCCCAAATCAGATGCAACCTTCATACGGTTGAAATATCATAAAATGTTTTAGAACACCTAATTCAGAATGAACATATTAATATGATGTATCATAACTAATAAGACAATTCAGCCCATACTTGCACCAAAAATCTATAGTACACCAACCAATAACATCCAAAAGATAAACAAAATATTTTAAGAAAGAATAAAATAATATTTTAATGGTTTAGAATTAGTTTTCATCCATAGGGGTTGTTCTACAAAAATTTATTAGGATAAATGGAAGGTGATTACATTATTTCATTTTTAAACAAAAAATTACTAGTGCCTAACTATTTATATAGGATTTCCAAAACATCCATCCAGTAAAATATTTTACATCATTTATATTTTTTCAGATATAACATGTCACTTGAATTATATCATCAAAAACATCACTTTATTTTGTCAAAGGAAACCACCCACTAATCTATTATTTTTATGAATGAGGAAATCTCAAAATTCTACAATCCGAAATAATAATATGTAGATCATTGAATTAATCTTACACATTATTTCCATATTCCATGTTACAAATGGAAGATTTGGTTTATTCTTACGTAGAATCCACATTTTGGAGTCTTAACTTGACTTGATATTATTTTTCCTGGTTTTGGAATTTTGGAATTTAGTATCATTGAACCACCATCTCTATATACTTTTATTCTAAATTTTTAGACTCACTCCTAAATGTTTCACTACTTTTCCAAAAATGGGAATCACATCAGTAATGCTTAATAATCTCCCATTCGAGGATAATTTATAAGCACCATCATCCAGTACTCCACCCATATCTATAACTATATTTCATTATCAACCCCCATATAGTATCATAGTTCCCTTCATGTGTTTTTTTCTATACCAACTAAACTGAGAAACAACACCACCTTAGTATATCCCAAACTAATAACATGGTTAGTATATCCCTAATATTTCAAACTCCATCATCCTTTTACGACTATATAACTTTTTCCCGTAATTTTTTTAGATAAAGTGATTCTTCATCAGAGTACACTTTTTCCTAAAATTAAACATTATATAGTAGGAGAAGTGGGTCATGCTTTCTGAATCATTAAATAGTATCTCATCCTCCTGTATTATTTTAGGACCCTCAAGCTACCCCTTCACCAAAATAAACATCTTATTAGATTTAGTAAGTGAAACATACATTTTCTACATTTTTTTAAAAAGAAACAATATCTTCCAGTATTAGTATATATCCCATAGTTTTGCCTCTATATGTGAACACATAAACAGTATTAATCTTCGATGTGTTCCATCTCCCCCAATTTCTAAATTATCAACCCTTGATAATAGTTCACTCATTTGAAAATACATTCATGACCTTAGAGATACCAGAGTATCCACATTATAACTTCTTAACGTTCTATTCCAAGATTAACCTTGAACTCGGTAACAAATACCATTACATGTGAAATATCCAGTTGTGTACAAACCATGACATGCATAAAGTTTCCTAAAACCAATGAAAAGCAGTCCATTTCAATGTAACCAACCTTTTCGTTCATTTTAGTAACCTTACCTTACACTACTAGAAGTGACCACACTGAGGAGTTTTTACAAACAATAGTCACTCATTTTGAAAGATTCATAAACATTCTAAACATATTTAGACTATTTCAGAAACTAATTTTTATACATTAAGTTCATTATAATATTCATCCCCCAAAAAATAATTTCTTGTACTAAGATCCTTCATTTCAAAACATCCTAACAATTCAATATTCAAATCCACATGTCGATCTACCTATGCCTTGAAAAGATCGTTTCATTGACATTGAGAAGAAATATAAATTTTATCCCATCACTTACAACCTTTTGATAACAAAACTTATGCACAGTTCCCAATATTAATTCCAGTTCTACCATAAATTCAATGTACCACCAGTTCCAATTCCTCTTATTTCAGTTCATACATTTATTTTGATCAAAAACACCAAATTCTATGTTTTTTTCTCCATGAAACAATTTGCTTGCTTCATATCCCTATATAAAAATGGTCATACATAGCTTGGTATTGGTATAATCCTGGTTTTTTCTAGCCACATTGCATTTTTTAGTGAAGTTGGCTTGTCCTACATATTACCATATTTTGTCTTAGGCCCGACCCAAGAAAACATGATTTATTTTATTTTAAAAAAATTAAAATATTAATTTTTATAAAATATATATATTGAAATGGATATTATTTAATTATAATAAGTGAAATTCATGGAAAAACTAGTTCTGGAACAACATTTAAATGTATAAGTAGAGGGTTTGAGTCTCCCTTATCATATGTTTTCCATTATTATTTATTGTTTTTGGGGTGGGTCAGTCTTTTGGGCCTCCGTGTCGGTTTTATACCCCATGATCCATGTCAATATCCTCCTCTAGATCTCTAAAGAAATTTATTTTAACACTTAATTACTGAAAATTTCAATATTCCATGACAACAATTCCAAGTACCATTTGAATCATCAAATGATTTAGAATTGGAGAAATGATTTCAATAAAATGAATACCTTTCTTTTTTTGAATTCCCTTCATGAAGATCCTTACTATTTTTTATATTATCTCCCTTCAACTAATAATCCCATTTTTTCTGAATCACTCTCCTCCCATAAGTTCATTATGTTACCTCCCATGTTCATGAAATATGTAATGAAACAATTTCATCCATCATTACTGAATACCAATACTTTGAGTCACTCACACATTTTTTCTCTTATTCTAAACATTTAGTTTCTCTTTTTTCTATGAGAATACAGTAGTGCAAGTCACTTTTGTATCTTTGGACTAGACACTGAATCCTGGTAAAACTCTACATATTACTTTTTGACGCATCTCTTTTTAGAAACACTGATTCTAGAAAATCACAATCTAGATCTTTACCCCATGATTATGTATTCTTTTAGTTTTCTGGTTCTTCGGGACGTAGAAAAAATCACTCACATCCAACTTTGGACTAAAAATTCTTCCAGAATATCTAATGATTTCTGAACTGTCATACAATATAATGTCTTAATGAACTCTATATTATCATTTGTATTAACCTCAAATTGTGATTATTCATTAAACTCTTTAATAATATCAAATAAGATCTAATTTTTCCAAAAGATCTTTTTATTAAAGAGAACATTTGGGGTTTTGATGACCATCCATAATTCATTGTGCCAATGTCTAAATCCAATGTCTTAATTACTATACCCATCAATGAAACACAATTGGTGATTAGACTCTAACATATCCCTTTCTATAGAATCATCATGGATATAAATGAGTGAACCAAATATACTATGATGGTAAATATTAAATTTGTTCTCAAACTAATATCTTTCAAAATTTTATTTCCCCAATGGAGTGGATAAACATCCATTAACCAAGTAGACATCAAAATTTATAGGCCTTTCCCAATACTACATGGAGAAATCAAAATATATCAATATGCTCTTTACCTTCTCCAATAATATCCAATTCATCCTCTTCCTGACTCTTTTTTGGGAGTTCTTGGTACGGTCTTGTCAAAAAATATATCATTCCTATAACATAACCTTTAAAATTATCTACTTCTATATTCCACACCATTATCAAACCTCAAACATTTAATTTAAATCAATGTTATTTTTAAACCACATATCATTATCTAGAAAATGTTTTGAGTACTTCAAAATTATTCTTGGGAAAGAACATCCACACCTTCTATGTCATATCATGGATAAATATAACATGGTAGAATTATCCTCTATGAGAAAAAACATGTGTAGACCCCCATATGTCTATGGAAAATCCCTATTTTGATCATAATGATGTTATTACTTCTATTTTTAATAACACCATCCACTTCATGCCAAGAATACACTCATCTCGTTTTAAAATTCCTTGCTTTCATGTTCTAATAAGCCTTCAGTTGCACGAAAATTCACCAATTTCTCAGTTACGTGGCATGCGTGTTCATAAAAAAAACTGTAGATCTAGAAGTGGGATGTCTTTAATTTTATTCTCCAATTGAAACTTTTGTTATGTATAATGTTTCATATTTTACTCAATTTTCCACTACCATTGAACCATGTGTAATTTTCCATGCTCCATCCAAAAATTCATTTCATAAACCCACAACATCCAATTATCATATCTATATTAAAATCATTATCATTCCAAATAAATGTCACACTCCTTGAAATTATAGTAAGCACCCATTCTATATCCAAATGGTAATATCACCCTCTCCTATTATCCTAAGAGCTTCATCATCTACAAGGTTCACTATGTTGAATTTTAAATATGTGTAAGTTCTCATTATTCTCATATATATAGTTAAAACCGAACTGGGGTCTATGATGTAAGACTCAAATAGACTGGAAACACTCAATAAAATATTTCTTGTGTCTTCCAAATGAGGATTTTTGGGTGCACTGTCAAAAGGAAATCATTTAGAAATGAATTATTTCACCTTATAATATTTATTATTATATAATTTCATCCCATAACACCAATATATGAGATGATCATTGGTCTAACTAATTAAATTTTGAAATATTCATTCCTCTCTCTTTCTTGTGATGTATAACTGGATGAAGTATAACTTCTACACATAATGTGTTTCTTTAAAAATCTTGGATCTCTATCCTTAAAATATCCTAAAAACACTAAGTCAATATTACCACTATATTTTCCTACCATTTTGACCATTTTATCATAAGATTATAGGTGTGATGAAAGTAGAAGAAACGCCCACATAGGATCTGTGAACTTTACCTTTATTGATCACATCCCACTTAAAATCATGTAAAATTAATTTCAATGACTTCATAATGGCTTTCCATATGCCATTCTCATGTCGAATATCCCCCCACAATAAAACACTTTATTCATTACTATATGGTATTTATATATATCAACAATGGTATTCACATGTTTTGTATATATCCTTCCTTCATGGGTGCAATTAGTCATATTTTTAGCCATTGGAATCTGAATATGTTATAATGTTTTCTTGTCCATCTTTACCATTTTTTATTTTTCACAACTAGTGTTTTGACACCCATCAAAAAAATATCCAAAACATTCTATATTAGACAATCATTTATATTAATTTTTTATAATCTGAAACATTTCCCACCAAATTTCATAATGTAGAACTTACCCTTATCAAATATAATATTTTGAAATAAATGAACTTCAATTGAATTAAAAACTCCATGAGAGAGATGATACACTATAAAATATATTTATCTTACAAGGTTGTGAGAGGAATTTTTCTGCTGAATAGATATTCCAGACACCTAAGCTAGGGTTTGGTTGTACTGAAATCTATAAACAATCTCTATTACCACTATGTGGTTCTAGAACCTCTATAATTAGAAGCACCCCCTAAAAAATAAAATATCGAACCAAGTTAAAATACTCTTGATTTTTAATAAACATGTGAATAAGATATTTCAAAGTTGAGTAGATAATGAACTCCAACCACACACTACAACTCTACCAAACATTAGGTATGAAAATCCTAAAGGTAATGTGACATGACTCAACTAAACATTGCTCTCTTGAATAGTGGTAAGTGGAGTGTGACACCCCATGTCCACCTACAATAGGCCAGGGGTTGATGAAAAACACCAAGTAGACATATTACACACATGAGAGACATGAGCCTATTATACTTATATGGAAACTCACATGTCAAAACACCCACAAAATTTATAAAGGTAATGTTAACTAATACCCAAATGTATGCCTACATCTATATCCCACAATTATAGTACAAAATATGTACCAAAAAATATAAAGGGTTAAATACATGACAAACCTAAAATTCAAAAAGGGTCCAAATTTTTAAAGAGCAGAATCTTGTCAAAAGAAAAACATAATCCATGATCATTCTACCCCAAATATTCTCTTCTTTCACTTGATCCTCCATAGACTCCGTCATAAACAATTTATGTCATTATACATGACATGTGTGGGAAGATCCCACCTAGGGGTGAGTATAATAATACCTAGTAGGACACTCTGAAATCCCCAAACATAAGAATCATGAGTGTAGTCCTCTCACCACCACATAGATATGTCAATCTGAATATTAGACAAAGTAATAATAAAGCCCATATACAATCATGATATACACCAATTCTAAAATAATTTTCAACTATACTATAATACATAAAAATATACTCGAGGATTCAAGGTAACAGTATTCTGGGAGAACTTACACCATGATCCATTCTATCAATAATTACTCTAATCCAAGAGGTCATGCTCATTAGGCCTCACTAAAGAAATACTCACTAGAACTCAAAATATTATGATGATGATGTAAAGGATACCACCTTGGTCCTCTGGGGAATACTATACCCTAGCAGGAATAACCCAATAAGTTGGGTATCATACACGCATGTATGTTTGTCACAAAAATCCCTCAAACCTCACGTAAGGAAGGAGATGAAATGAGAGTGGATCACACCTCAGGTCATATGGAAGGATTTCCAAAATCTATCAGAAACTAATCTCAAAGAGGGTATAAAAATCCTATTCTCAGGATGTAATGTCTCACTAAACCCTCATAGGGATGGACTATGGGAACACACCCAACTGTAATTGGTATATACTGAATTGATGGTGGACCTTAACCTTTCTCGGAGAAACTACATGGCACATACGAGGAGTGTACAACATGCTCCACTAATCCTAGACCTACACATTTCTATTACCATGTTCAACAGACGTGCTCATGTACTATAGTTGTGTATGAGTACACCGACTGTGTCTGAGAACAAGACAGTGACAATGTACTTGGGTTGTACCCATGCACCTGGTCATGTCAGTGCCTGTGTACCCCTCGGGTACATGCCGAGCCACTAGCACCAGGTCACATGATGTGTGTTAGTTCCCACACAATGTGCACTATTTAACTTCTTCGAAACCCTAGTCGTTGCAATTGGGGTCCCACATGGTGTGGGTACCTCAAACCACATTTTGGATATATAGGTATTTATCAAAATCACTAGTTTCATATGTGGTCTGGATTGAGTTGTCTTATCTTTCAATCAATTTTCCAATCTCACTTGAAAATTGCGGATCTTGTTTGATGAACATTGTTGTTGTCAGTGGTCAGTTTAGACTATCCAAACCACTTTGCAATCATTCCTCACCACATTGTGCTATCGTCAGTACACCAAACCATGAACTACAGTTATCTAATCCAAAACTCGATCGCTCATGGTCATTGATGCACCTCAATATTGTTTTCAATCCAAATCCCAGAACCGTGGTGATGATTAATTGTACCAAAGAATGATTGAACAACGATCCTCCACCATGTATTTGTTGGACCCCTAATAAAATTGAATGTCTATGTTGAACACGTGATGAATGGTTGGGTGAAAGAACAAAACACAACAACTGGAACAAACACCAGTCCTTTTTTGGGTTGACCTCAATTCATTATCAGTATAACTATAAATGAAGAACCAATAAACAAGCAATAATAAAATATCATCAACTATGATATGTACGAAGATAAATCAATACCCTAAAAACATGATCGACATATAAATCAATATTTTTTTGGTTTCTATTTTCATTCGTTATAGGATAATAAAATAGGGATTAAATCAATGAAAAAAATTCCCTACCATAGGGTTGGATTGATCGATTATGAAGAATGGTCAAACATTGTTGTCATTGGAAAGATCCATAAGCACTGTTGGTAAATCTCTTTCCAAATCATGAACATCTATTAATCATCCCAGAATCCTCATCCAAGAACAGTCTCTCAAACCCTAGGTTTATGTAGATAACCCTAGGTATTTCCCAATTGTGTGATTATAAAGTGGAGGGTTTAGGTTTCAGAATTAATAACGAACAAAAAAATTAAATAATTTATTTAATTATAATTTCTTCCTAGATAGATCTCAAGTAAAACAATTGATGCACCCAAAGAAAATGTTTCACCTACTGTAAAACGAACATTCTATATTTAATAAATATATCTTATTTTTAATCTGAGACTCCATTTGAGAGTTATCAAATTATTTCAGAAAACCCTATTCCATGATATAATATATTTTTATTTTTATTTTATTAAAACTGAGCCTCCTCATTCCCTTAATTCCTACATTAACATAGCACTTAGCTATGAAAATATTATTTTAAATATCCTAGAGATTTTCATGGAAAAAGTCATTACTTTCTTCCCACATTGAGGTTTTTCATCCTGAAAAGAAAAAATACTACTAAACAGATAATGGTACTATACTCGTATATGGATATCCCTCTCCCATTCCCTCTCCTGACGATTCTCATGATTCTCCAAGACACAAACTAAGGGAATCACTCACCCACGTAGGATTGTCTCCAATCAATCCTTGATATCTATAAAGTTTTCTAAAAATATATATCCATGTTTATTTTCCATCTCTACCTATTCAATTACATTTGGTGAGTCATGAAAAAAACTCCCCTTGAGAGACAAATAGAATACTTCATGAACCTAGTCTAACTGTGGTGGTAGGGAAAATTGGTACACAACTTCACCGACATTATGCAGTATCTGTAAAGGGCCAATGAATCTCAGAGATAACATGTGCCACATCTAAATTCCTATAGTCCATGTAGAGGTAAGTCCTTTTGAAAAATGTGTTTTCCCTCATAAATATCTAAAAGAATATTTCATCATTGCGCATAAGATTTATGACATCTCTATGTAGTCCTCATCTACTCTTGGATGACCTGTAACTTTTTTTTACTCACACCAACTCTAGACCAATGAGTGCTAACCCCCAAAGGATAATCCAAAATAGTGGGGACAAGAAGGGTATCCCACACAAGGAATCAAATGGATCCATACCATTGGTTAAATAATATCATATTTTGTATGAAAATCCACCAAGGGTATGTTATACTTCCAAATTCGCTCATTTTGGTCACTATTCTGGGGGTGAAATATCATTCTCAAATGTGACGGAGTTCCAAAGGTCTCTTATAATCCTCTAAATAATTATGACATGAACCAAGTGTCATGGTATGAAATTATCATTGAGGGATATTTGTGATTCTAGACTATATCATGCACATAAAAGCGTCCCAAGTTCTGTAATGAACTCTTCTCTCAGATAGTCAGAAAGTGGGATGAATTGGTGAGTCAGACTATGATTAGATAGATAGCATTGTGTACTCTAGATGATCATGATAGACCCATCCTAAATTCCATATCTATACCATCCCACATTCATAGTGGTACCTCAAGGTGTTTATCCAAAACCACTACAACATGGTGTTGAACCTTCAATTATGGACATGTGAGGCATCAAGAAACAAATTCAACTGCACGGTTCATCATCCCGAGGTAGTAGAATGGATGCTAATGTTCTTGGTACATAATTTCCATATCTATATGTAACTCCAAGGGTATTTATCAAACTCCTTTAAAACCACCTCTCACAACATCGTTGATACCATTTTATTTCCTTGGAAAAGGATGACGTGCTCCCCACCTTCATAGAATCCATTAAGATAATGTTGAAAGGATATATGAACACACAAGGTCTCATAGTTGTTATCACTAATATGAGATTCCCTAACACACTAAATAAGTTGTGAGGTAACAAAAATCAACTAAACTTAAGCTTCACCATCCTTGTAAACTAAGTTAAATTTCAATGAGTTCTACTGCTCTGATGCATCACTCAAAAACATCAAACAAGATCTCTTTCTGAGAGAATCTTCCACCATGTTCCCCTTCCCTGAAGTATAGACCATCATGATGTCATAATCCTAAAGGAACTCTATTCATATCCTCAACCTCAAATTAATATCCTTCAATGAGAGGATATACTTTAGAATATTGTGGTTATAATATATGATAAAACGGCCACCCAAAAAGTAGTGTTATAACATCTTTAGGATGATGACCCCTGCTGTTAGCTCCAAATCATGAGTGTTGTTGGAATTTTTGTCCCTCATTGTACATGAGTGTTTATTCATCTTTATATTTTTCATTATAAATAGTAACCAAGGCATCTCTTAAGAGGCATCTTGGTTATTGGGTTTACCACTTTCTATCATTCTACATGGTATCAAAGGACGTTTTATAACCCTATCCAACCCACCCCTTCTACTTTTTATTGGAGAAAACCTTTGATTTCAAACATAAATGGGGAATCAGCATCGATTGAAAGGGATCCATCTATCATCGCCCCTCCCTCCGCTGTAAAGATTTTCTTCCCGTGATCCTTCACTCACCGTCTTCATAGGTGGTGGTGGCTCACTATGAAACAACCGCTATTACCGTTCAGTAGATTCTCTCTGCAGAATAACCACAACACCCCATCATGTCACCCATTCCATCAGGCTCGTCCTATATTGTGATAGTTCTCATTCATCTAGTTAGCATCATCCCATTCTCGTGATGAATCCAAGCTCTAGCGGGTGCCTATATTCATCCCATCTTCCATGACCTCTTTCTGTGTTATATCCAAGCTCATACATGCATCTTCACCGGCCATGCCCTCTTCTCACATTAGATCCCAACTCCCATAGGCCTCTCTGTTGGCCAGATCCTCTTCTCATGAATGATCCTAGCTCCGATAGATGTATCTTTTTTTCATTCTTCCCCTTAAAATATATCATTCCACTTATCACAATGACTTCCGGCTACCACATGAACCGAAAAAAGGTTCACCTACTTAACTTTCAATCAAGGAGGTCCTGGTCAAACTTCCACTACATCCATATCCAGTAATGGGGTCATATCTCATCAGAAGTTCCTTCTATACTCCATTCCAGGTATCTCTAAATCCTAAGACTTATATGGAAGGTTCTCCATTACAGGTCATCCTACGTAGCTCCTTTGAAGATCCCCATCACACAACCCACCATCTCCAACTCCTCCATGTCTCTATAGGTGAACCATAATCTGGTCCTTCCTGTGCAGCTTTCTTGGCACATCATTGTACATCCATGCCAGTACATCTTTATCAACACTCCATTGAACTTCCATTCTAGTTAATCCTTCCAGACAGTCCATCGACCAACTGCTCCAGTGTGGGTTTTCATGCACTCCATCGACTATCCCACCATTGCAACCTTCCCAGAGATTCGACGACCAACTCTGATAATGTGGCATTCCCAATTAACCATCAAATGGCCTGACCTGTAAACTTTCTCTACATTGCCTCGAAGAATTATCCTAGAACTTATGTAATATTTTATTTAAGTGAAATCTCCCATCATTCATCATTTTTATCTCTAGGAGGATTTGTGATCAGGGATGATATGCTTTTTTATTATTTTTTCTGTTTTCAAGTTGTGTATGTTCAGATTGAGGGAGAGTTTTCTTAGTGTTTCTAGCTTGATTTTTTTCTTTTCTTTGGTCTGTTTTTCATTATGAAATCATGATAGGGATACCTATAATGAGAGTGAGTGTTGGAGATTGTGTCCCACATCAAAACGTGAGTGTTTCTTGTCTTTATATTTAGATATAAATATACTTCCATGTCTCTTTTACGAGGCATCCTAGATCATGGGTATTGCGTCTCCACTCTTTATCGCTCTATAAGTTGCATATATTTTCTCATAACATCTCATCTAATGAAGCCCATAAGTAATAATTTCCAACCTCTTCATCAAAACACATCCAATATAGGTTTTTAAGGCATCGGAGAACACCACACTCTTAACAACATCCTATGGCTTTCTTAAGATGAGAACACTCATTAACCTCTTCTGCAACTCTTGAAAAGCCTATGCCACCTCTTCTTCAATACTAATAGATTCCTATTTTGAATCAATTAATTAGAGGTTGTTGATAAACTATAGAGATTAGGCACACTTATTTGATTGTAGTTTTCCTACCCAAGGATGCTCCACGCCTCCATCAAACTCTTGGGTGACTCCCAAACTAGAACAACCCCATCCACCACTAGATCCACTACTACTCCTATTTAAATGACATATCATAGGAAGTAGAACTCTGGAATATAGAACTGACACTTCAAATTCTTCTAATAAATAATTTTCTCTTGAATTATCTCAATAACCATCCGATGTTTTCTCTTGTGCTCCTCATCAGATACTGATTACAGAAGGATGTGATCGATGAAAACTACCATGAACCAATGAAATGAGGGATGAATAATATAGTTTACGCCTTTCTTGAACACTGACAGGGATGTATTCATGATAAATTCATCAACAGGTTCTCATAGTAACTGTAATCTAAAAAATTAGGGTTATTAGAGGGGGTTTTAATGCTTTTTTGAAACTTTAGTTGTGGTTACCCATAACTGCTGCAAAATTTTCCAACTACATTGATTATGAGAGTTTGTGTGTAAGAGTTGGTAAAATGTAACTCTGTCTAGTGGTGGTAAAATTATAGGTGGGGGGGTTTAATGACTTATAATTTATCCCTAAATTCTCCATTAACCTGTGGATTAGAGGAGGTTCTAACAACCTATAATTCAAAACTCAAAATTTGGGGCTGTTAGAACCGCCCATTATTGGATCTCAAAACCAATGTTTAGTGGCTATTATACCGTAACAACCTCAAAACAATACTTCTTTTTTTTTAAAAATCACCACCCCCATACAATGACACCCACATCCCACAAAGCGACCCTATCACACATCATATAAAAACCAAGACGACCATACCTCGACACTCATTGGACGACCAAAAACCCACACATAGACCCCCCAAGACACCCTAACACATTCCCCTTAACTGACCCTAAACATTAAATCATTTTTTTAATTTTTTCATTTCCCCCATACAACCACACCTAGACCCCCCCCCCCCCACCCACTCTCGAGAGACATTGACCCACACCCAAGGATAACACATATGACCACACCATAACACCACACCTGTCACCTCCTACTGCTCTGTCTACTCCTCTTACACATTTTTTTCCCTAAGAATGTCCCCTCTCAAATAATTGTCTCTGTATGAGTGGTCTATCAGTTTTATTTTTTATCATCTACACAGCTAGCCTAACTATCCAACATGATATGAACCGTTCTGTTGGAAGAGAAACACCACCCCTCTCTCGGCTGACTAGAACCATTATGAGAGCCCTAAATTATAGACCATCTATCATGTAACATTCTCATGAAGCATATAACAAGATTAGATCCTTGTTTATATCATCAACTACCAGATTTGAAGGTCTCAAATTCTATGTTCCCACTACCCCAGCACTAACTGTAAACATATTCTCACATAATCATCTCTTTATTTCTATATCCTAATCTTGAACCCCAGTCTAAGTAGGAATGTAAATAGATGTTACTCCGACCCAAAAATCTCAGTGTAGGCCTCTCTCAAATATTGGTTCTTAGATGAATGGATTTCGAACCATATCTATAGAACCTTGTGAAAGTTTGGTTAACCTTGACTAATACTCTTCCATGATCATACTACCTACTGATGTTTCAAAAGAACCTAGATGTGCACCACCAAAAATGTGGCTGGATAGAACTACTCCCTAAAGAGACACTTAAACTATATCCAAGAGAGTTAAATTTCATCATGTGTTTATTTCAATGACTGTTCCATAACCCTATGGTTTACGGAATAAACCTTTCTTCTAGGACCATTATCTAATATAGAGGTCTCCCAATATGGATGAAAACTCGGGTAACTACCTGTAGCTAGTTCTCAGCAACCCAAGTGACATTCTCTCCCTAAAACATGAGAGGTCACTATCTCTTAAACTCTTGGAATTTGATCATCCTACACACATCCTTGGACAATACTACCAGTGCTACCTAGTGCTCAATGGGTGGTAGAATGAATAGAAAACCACCTGGAGGCACCTCTTCCTATATAGGACCTGGTGATAAAGCCTCATCACTAGGTGGATCAGTTTCAAGGTCCAACTATGGTATCCTGGATTGATGATATTTCAGAGGAATCATGAAATAAACAATATGTACAATAATCAATGAGTATATTTGAGGACATGACTAAAGAAGTACATGAAGAATATAACCCATTTCAATATTATGCATGTACCAATTATTTCCCTAAAACTAGTGTCTACATATACTGAGTCAACACCTTTGTTGTCGGAGTCTTGGTGTATAGATACATCAGCAGCTATACAAACACCAGAGTCCCTAACATGAGAGCTGAACTTGAAACAATTTAACACAATTTCCCTAATTCCAAAACCAATCTCACTAATTGACAACCACCAAAATACTTTAAGATCAGCATTCCTATGATTCCACTCTATCACAAACCGACCCACCATGGTCCACCTAGTGGGTTGTATGTCAAGTGTAACCCAACAAGACCGCATCCAATAGGCTATGGGCTAGTGACCATGACAATGTAGGCTTATCACAAACATGGGAAACCTTATCCTAAGGTACCTACACACACAATAATAACAAATAACAACATAATATTGAATGGTAAATTACTAATAATACCCAAATGCGTGTATAAATCAATATGCCACAATCAATGTATGAAAATCATACTCGAAAGCTTAAATGTTCAAATACAAGACCACAAAAAATTTACAAAAGTGTCCAACATGATAAGGAGTGGACTGTTATAAAAATAAATACATAACATGAACCAATTTTTGTATATCTAAATTATGCTCCGCCTACTCCTAGTCCTTCTAAGGCACCATTAGAATGACTATCATCTACAAAATACATGAAATGTATGAGCAGAGCCCATGCTGGGGTGAGTTTAACAATAACTAGTAGGACACTCTTTGAGATACCCCTCTTAGTTTGGACATATTCCTTGAGTTATAATTTTCCTTTTTTTCTATATATACCATGATTTGAGATTCCCATCTTGGTAAAAAAATGACTCAAACCTTTTTAACCCATCCTATAATGTTCATGGTGTGAAACTAGAATTTTTATGGAGGTAAGTGAAGGAAGCATAGGGATCAGACTAAAGGAAAGAGACATCACGTAATGACCTAGAATTTTATAATTGGAAACTCCTTTCTTATAATTTCTTCATATAGTATAAACCATATAAAATTATTGGGATATCACAATACAAATTTATAAATTAAAAATGAATGAAATAAGAAGTATTTTGAGATGTTAATGAAACCTATACCAATGAATGTGTAACTTGTCATTTAGAATAGTAATTTGAATTTTATGAATAGTAAGGTAGACAATTGAATTGTAACCTCATAAATGAAAATATAAATAAAATTTAACCATTTTATAAGTGACAATATGATATAATTATATCATAGTATAAGTAAATAATCAATATAAAAATTATTAATAAAGTGTTGGTGTTTTTCTAAGTCAAAAATATTTAATTAAAATATTATGATTAAATTTCAAAAAATATATTCATAAATTAATATTTATTTTCATAAAATGTATTCATAAATTAATATTTATTTTTCTCATTATTATGAGATAATTTTCTAAGAACTTAGTTAAATTTTTGAAGTGTTTCCAATTCTGTTATAATTTTAATATATATATATATTTTTGTAAATGATTATTTTAATTACAAATTAAACTTCCCATATTTAGAAAGAAAATTTCATTAAATGGAGTTAATTTTGGAATTCAACATGTTGAAAAATGTTTAAGGTGAATTTTTTTTATTTTCTAAAATACATTATTTTTTTGTGCATAATAAAATACAATAATTCACGATAAATTCTAAAATACAAGAATTATGGAGTCATAGGTGATGAATTTATGATTTAATCCCAAAATATAGAATTATCATTCATTATTTTAACATATTTTGTGATAAATTTAAAAATATTCATATTCTTGATAAAAATTAATAAATTAATGAGTTAAATAAGGAGAAAATACTCATCTCTTTCACTATAAAAACCACCCCTCACCGCCTCTTCTCCTCACACATTACAAGCATTGATCATTATCCATATTTTTCGCAATACTCTTCCCAAGACCCTCCCCCACATCCATGATCTCTTGGTCTCATTAAAATACCAAAACCTTTCCCCTGAAGATGGTTTTCAAGGAGGAGTAATTCAATATGTAAATTCCTCTTTCATTTCCTTTTAATTTATTTTTAATTTATTTTAATATTCTCTCCCCAAATACCCTCATAAAAATATTATGATATCCTCTATACCCCCGATAAACTATAATGTTTTTATGCTAATGAAAAAATCCATCATTAAACCTGTAACACTGTAACGACCCGAAGCCTGACGTACATTGACATTACATTACATTTTCGGAATACTTAGTACATAACAAAAACACACACACACAAGGACCATAATAGTTTAGTGTCTTTGGAAACTCGGAACGTAATCTTCTAATCCTGGTGAAAGATCTTCAAAATCTCCCATAAAGAACTTCCTTTTTTTTTACCTAAAACCTTTCTTTATATCCTGGGGAAAAGAAAACATAAAAGGGTGAGCTCAAATGCTCAGTAAGGGTAAACAAAAGAAATATCAATCACATAATTTTCATAAGAACATAACATTTTTAGAAATCTTAACCTGCAAAAGAGAGCATAATTTCATAACATGGGATAAATCATAGTAGTGAAACTGAAACCATAACTTAAAACATTACTCATTGTGGCATACACACATAATCATAGAGAATC
The DNA here is from genome assembly GCA_963277665.1 of Viscum album. NCBI lineage: Eukaryota > Viridiplantae > Streptophyta > Magnoliopsida > Santalales > Viscaceae > Viscum > Viscum album. Next base: position 861,611,252 of record OY728150.1, read on the forward strand.
ATTTCTTGTTAGTCAAGACTCATTTCCAAGACTATCTTAGTGGACAAAGTCCCTTTCTGAATCGAGTAATCCTCGTTTCAGTCCTGTTTCACTGAACCGGTATAACCTACCATTCCAGCCATGTCTATCTCATGAGATATGAAATCATTACCCAATGCATTGGAGGGAGATATAGGTCCCACCCATCTCTTAATGAATCCTTTCTTATGTGTGCCACAAAATCATAAATCATACATCATTGCATAACCCATGTAATAAAAATGGGATTCTTAAACAACATGACATCATAAAACCATTCATATAAGATAAAGGAATTCATAAACATAATTCCATCACAACATAGTCAAATCAATGTAAAGATATGGATAGAAACAGAACCCTTTATTATCTTATATGGAAAATAATTTTGATAAAACACTTGAATTGAATTCTTGAGGAAAATATCCTTTCTTCTTCAAAATCAATTTCTTTTCTCAAAACATCATGCAATTTTAAAATAAAGAGATTTTATTGAAAATAGTCATGAAATATTTTAGAGGAAGCTTCATGAAAATAAGGCTTTATAAAACAGTATAAATCTGTTCGTGCCGTATAAGTTAAAAAAAACATTCTTCGTACTTTTGTCGGAAAAGTCAAAAAGTACCTCGTACGAAAAAAGAAAAAATATTCCTTTCATATCCTTTACTAAAAACTCATAGAAGGGTAAAATTGGATTTAAACAATTGTAGGTGGATGGAAATAATATTACATATTGAGGGAACATGGATGTGGATGATAAAATACACCCCAGTAAATACTTACGAATAAACAATCTCGGATAAAAATGAGATTGTGATATTTCCCTTACCTTAGGTCCGACTTGCTTTGTAAGTGTCCGAACCTCCTGTATAATGATTTAAATAATGTTATTGACTTATTACAGAATCATATTCATTGTTATGATATCATATATGGTTCACTTATGACATTATATTACCCGTTCTTTTGTAAATTCCATGTTAAAGAAGCGTTTTGGGTAAAATCGTTTCATTTATCGTAGGTGTTTTGACTTGTTGTTCTTGACATCATTATTACTTATATCATGATTTACTTACTTCCAGAATATAAAATATTATTTATATATCATATATATTCAGTATATATATATATATAATAGGTAGATAAATAAAATGAAAAACACCGTTCATGGAGACGGTAGTCCGTACGTACGGATGAACGCTGTTTTCCTTTCCTTATTGTCTTGAAATGGAAGTAAGTAGATGACATACATATGTATATATATACATAAATCCAGTAGATTTATAATGTCATATATTTCATTATTATTTCTTATATATACATTATAATCATTCTTAAATGGTTAACATGGAGAATGAATCTCATCGCGTCGTGGAGATGGTATTCCGTACGTACGCACGAGCGATGATATCATTTCTATAAATATTGAATTGAATTGGAGTGGATTATAAAATATATCAGAATCAATATGATGTTGTAATAACTATGTATAGTTATTCTTTACACCATTATACCCATCCATGTAAGGTGGTGGTGGAAAATAGATTACACCACGGCGTGGAGACAGTATTCCGTACGTACGCACGCGCGGTGATTTCTTTTTCCGTAGGATGGATAGATGGTGAAATAGGGTTGTTTCATACTTATAATAACATATCCGTATATGAGTGATACTGATGTTATTACTTCATAATGAAACAACCTAAGAAGAAGAAGTGTAAGAAGAAATAAAGATGAAAGAATTGGTAACGGTAATTACCTCTTCTTTGAAGTGCCTCTTTGAGACCTCCTCTTAGGGCACTAAAATTGGTCTTTGAGGAAGACCAGAACCTCTAGGATGTTGCTAGGGAAGTGGAGAGGATAAATTGGCAGGGGTTGGCCGAGCTTGAGTGCTCAAATTGTTGTGAGGAGGAGGGGGAGGAGGTGTCCTTTTATAGGGGAGGAGAGGGGCACCTTAGGAATATCTCAAAATATTATTTTATATTAAAGTCAAAATCGGTTTATAATTGTTCCAAAGGGTCTTATTTCGAAGCTAAAGTGGGGATGGGTCTAAATCCTATCAACCAATAGGATTTAGACAAGTTTAGGTTATTAGTTTAACCTTATCAATTAGATTTAACTCTAAGTTAAATAATTTAACTTTTACCGTTTCTTTTTGTTTTCTTTCACTATATGGTTAATACACTTACTATAACATGCCAAACGAACCCCAAATTGTATATTATAAATAAATATATCCTTATATAAGTCATTTGGCCGAACCATAGATTTTTAGGAATAAAATAACAATTAATAATATAATATTTTATTTAAAAACTATTTTGGGTCAATTTTGACACTATTTGATATATGATTTTTGTGAAAGTCATAACAGAATTATATGTTCGAACCAAGTTGATTAAATCAACACTAATATATCATAGTAACCTAAAAAATTAGTTTAATTCATAAAACGTCTCAAATTACATTTATTTGGGTGTTTATAACATCAATTATGTCAATATTTCATTAACAAGATAATTACTGCATCATCTTTGTGTCATAAATAAATTAAATTATTTGATGTCTAAAAATTACAAATAAAATACCATCATGTAGTAAATATTTTTATATTTCTAGTGAATATTTACAATCGAATTTATCTTATGTATAACCCTATATTAGAAATGATTTACTTATTAAACTTTGATTTTAACTATTTTAACCCTTCTTTAAATAAATTAATAATAAATGTCCTAATCTAATCCAAGTGGGCCTAAATGGTCATATTTTATTCCTAAGTTTGTTTTTGGTCGAATTTCACTTGTCCAATAGAATTAGGACATGTGTTAGGGTAATATTGATATCATATTTACCCTTAGTTACCCTATTTACTATTAACCGCGGTAAAAATAGTAAAAAGTTACTATTCACCAAAAATTATTTTTATCTCATTGAACCACATTTTACTTACTGATATCAACCGTGTCTGTCGGATTTTTGAAATTCCATTCACAGAAGCGGTAAAATTAAGTTTTATGAAAAATTCAGTTTTTTAACTACCACTTAGTAGTTTCACTATTCATCAAAAAAATGAAGGTTTTCAGAAAAATGCCAAAATTTCATCCTAAGCTATATTTCATATTCTGAATTCAAAAATGAAGTCTATTTTACCAAATTCATAACATAGAAGTTGAATTAATTAATTTTATAATTAAATCCCGCTGTTAAGACAAATAGCGTGTTTTTAAGAAACAATTTCTATCAAAAGATTGACACTTGATTATGTCTGGTTTAAATGTGAAATTACAACCAATGACCAACATTGAATTAAATTGTAAAAATATATTCTAAATATACTTTAAAACCACTCAAATTAATAATTTATCACTATTAATTATTTCGATTAAAAAAGTTGTTTTTTAATTATAATTAATAATTTTCACTATTCATTAGAATATGAAAGTTATCCGAAAAGTACCAAAATTTCACATTAGGCTAAATTCGATACTCCGAATCCAAAAATGAATTCCATTTTGAAAAATAAAATTTACAAAATTTCAAAAAGTGGTTATTACTATTCCTAACAGCTAGTTTTAATAATATTTTAATAGCATATCGTTGTTTAGTGAAACTCGGTATTGCGTATTACACACGCTATCGAGGAAGGTTGCGATTGCGTGTAATGCAAGGAAAGTCAAGGATGTGTGTTGTGCAAGCTCCTTTTGGTGTAGCGTACAACACAAGACATTAATAAAATTAAAAAGAATATTTTTTATAAAATCTTGGGCTGTTACATTCTACCCCCCCTTAAAATGAATTTCGCCCTCGAAATTCGTCGGGGTTATAAATAGTTTACTATTCGAAAGTTTCTTTAATAGAAACCCACATCGTAAAAAGGAATACCAAAACCAATCTTTAAAACAAAAGTATGAAACGTAACGGTTACCCAAATAAACCAATCACTGGGTTTCCACATAGGTGAAAATATGGATATGGAAGAGAAATCTAACCATCATGTTCTGATGGAGAGTGGTAGAGAACATGGCTATGGAAAAGCCAATAATCACAAATCCATAAATTTGTGATGATAAAAGGTACCATCTGATTCATCAGGTATAAGATCACTAGGACAACATTTTTGGTTTTCAAGATCATTTCCCTAAAGTTGAAAATTTGAATTTGAATAAATACTTACTTTATTTTGGTACAATCTCACTGTTGTTCATGCCTTGAACAATTTCCACTTCATCTCTTAAATAAATGAAGTTGAATTTGTTATTCGTGAAGTGTTAGCAGATCATGTGATAGAATGACGGGTCATTCCATCTGTCTCAAACAAAAGGTTAGCAAAAAATATACATAAGTCGATCTATAGTGAGATTAATCATATATGGTTCCAAAAATGGACTTATACTTCATATATCATACTGCTTAATATAATAAAAATAGTTTCTACTAAACAGGGACTTCATGTAGGCCAGTGGTAGGCGATAAAGGCCAGTCGCACTTCGGTTGTGGGTTTGATTCCCACAGCCTTGTCCGAAGCGATGGGTTGTCGCCCGTCCTGCAGGTTGTCCTTTTTCTAAAACTACATTACTGTAACATCCCATCAATAATATCACAAAACTTCTATCCTTAAACAATACTAACTTATGTCCAACATAATTCATTCCAATCTTTAGGCATATCCATAATACTGCAGTCCACTCTCATAACAAAGTGAAAACGATTACCAGAGATTTAACACCATCGTCGATCCCCATATATCATAAGATATGTTTTGTTGGTCACATTCCAAACATTCAAAGTCCTTAATCATGTATTCGCTTGAATACCTTAGTGAAAACATGAATGTAGTTAAAAGTTAACACTTTCCACATACCAAAATCCTCAAAATTCTATATACTCAAACCATGATATCACTTAGTCCTTATATCAATCATGAGCTCATGAATACTGTCAAACATTTCATTTTCTCTTTATCACTTCATTATGCGCATATCATCCACTTTCCAAAAAAAATATCTGAATAACCTTTCATTGTTACTCATACCATTCATCATAAAATTTCAAAACTTAAGGAAAGACAATAGTGTAACAATCCTTAGATGTCTTTTTATTCTATAGTACAACATTACACTTGATAAACATGTAATCATTCCACTACCTTCTTAAACCATTGACCGAGCTTCAACAATTCTTTCATCTCACATATCATTTGTAGTCTCTTCATCATCATCCACATAAATACTACCCATATGACCATACTGATTCTCTTCATGAGTCTTTCCCTTAGGGCATTTGTTTGCATAATTCCCATACATTCCACATTTAAAACACTTAACCATTTTTGATGTCGTAGCAATACCATTATCCTCATCCATGGTGTTAACCGACCCTTTTCCTTTGCACTTACTTGCTTTGTGTCCTTCTTTTCCACACCCAAAGCATCTTCCAGTTCCCTTGAAACATTCTCCTTGATGCCTTTTCCCACATGATTTACATAGGGGAAATTGAACTTTCTTTCCTCTATGATCATCATGGAACTCCATCTTTCTCTTATTAGTCGAGTCAGGAAACTTACCAAATTTTACTTTATTGATCATGTTGTGAGATTGCTGATTCGGCATAATAATGATGTTTGGACTTCCAAATCCCATTTCATTTGGTTGCTCATAAAGAATATCATTCCATTGTCCATCATATCCTCCATTATCGTGAATCATCTTGTTTCCAGCCATATTCTAAAACCCAAAAAAGAATAGTGTGAGAGGCAAAAATCATAATAAAGGGGGAGTAACTTAAATATCTATCATCTTTGGTTTAATCTAATATCGTTACAATAGTTCTAGAACTATATCCTATACGTATACTTATCCTTAGGGACATCCCTAGACATACCGTAGAAATATCTCTAGGGATCTTACTAACGTTTTCGCGTCCTAGTTTCCAAAGGTTGACTAAACTTTTCCTCTGATACCAACTGTAACGACCCGAAGCCTGACGTACATTGACATTACATTACATTTGCGGAATACTTAGTACATAACAAAAACACACACACAAGGACCGTAATAGTTTAGTGTCTTTGGAAACTCGGAACGTAATCTTCTAATCCTGGTGAAAGATCTTCAAAATCTCCCATAAAGAACTTCCTTTTTTTTTACCTAAAACCTTTCTTTATATCCTGGGGAAAAGAAAACATAAAAGGGTGAGCTCAAATGCTCAGTAAGGGTAAACAAAAGAAATATCAATCACATAATTTTCATAAGAACATAACATTTTTGGAAATCTTAACCTGCAAAAGAGAGCATAATTTCATAACATGGGATAAATCATAGTAGTGAAAATGAAACCATAACTTAAAACATTACTCATTGTGGCATACACACATAATCATAGAGAATCATTTCTTGTTAGTCAAGACTCATTTCCAAGACTATCTTAGTGGACAAAGTCCCTTTCTGAATCGAGTAATCCTCGTTTCAGTCCTGTTTCACTGAACCGGTATAACCTACCATTCCAGCCATGTCTATCTCATGAGATATGAAATCATTACCCAATGCATTGGAGGGAGATATAGGTCCCACCCATCTCTTAATGAATCCTTTCTTATGTGTGCCACAAAATCATAAATCATACATCATTGCATAACCCATGTAATAAAAATGGGATTCTTAAACAACATGACATCATAAAACCATTCATATAAGATAAAGGAATTCATAAACATAATTCCATCACAACATAGTCAAATCAATGTAAAAATATGGATAGAAACAGAACCCTTTATTATCTTATATGGAAAATAATTTTGATAAAACACTTGAATTGAATTCTTGAGGAAAATATCCTTTCTTCTTCAAAATCAATTTCTTTTCTCAAAACATCATGAAATTTTAAAAGAAAGAGATTTTATTGAAAATAGTCATGAAATCTTTTAGAGGAAGATTCATGAAAATAAGGCTTTATAAAACAGTATAAATCTGTTCGTGCCGTATAAGTTAAAAAAAACATTCTTCGTACTTTTGTCGGAAAAGTCAAAAAGTACCTCGTACGAAAAACGAAAAAAATTCTTTTCATATCCTTTACTAAAAACTCATAGAAGGGTAAAATTGGATTTAAACAATTGTAGGTGGATGGAAATAATATTAAATATTGAGGGAACATGGATGTGGATGATAAAATACACCCCAGTAAATACTTACGAATAAACAATCTCGGAAAAAAATGAGATTGTGATATTTCCCTTACCTTAGGTCCGACTTGCTTTGTAAGTGTCCGAACCTCCTGTATAATGATTTAAATCATGTTATTGACTTATTACAGAATCATATTCATTGTTATGATATCATATATGGTTCACTTATGACATTATATTACCCGTTCTTTTGTAAATTCCATGTTAAAGAAGCGTTTTGGGTAAAATCGTTTCATTTATCGTAGGTGTTTTGACTTGTTGTTCTTGACATCATTATTACTTATATCATGATTTACTTACTTCCAGAATATAAAATATTATTTATATATCATATATATTCAGTATATATATATATATAATAGGTAGATAAATAAAATGAAAAACACCGTTCATGGAGACGGTAGTCCGTACGTACGCATGAACGCTGTTTTCCTTTCCTTATTGTCTTGAAATGGAAGTAAGTAGATGACATACATATGTATATATATACATAAATCCAGTAGCTTTATAATGTCATATATTTCATTATTATTTCTTATATATACATTATAATCATTCTTAAATGGTTAACATGGAGAATGAATCTCATCGCGTCGTGGAGACGGTATTCCGTACGTACGCACGAGCGATGATATCATTTCTATAAATATTGAATTGAATTGGAGTGGATTATACAATATATCAGAATCAATATGATGTTGTAATAACTATGTATAGTTATTCTTTACACCATTATACCCATCCATGTAAGGTGGTGGTGGAAAACAGATTACACCACGGCGTGGAGACGGTATTCCGTACGTACGCACGCGCGGTGATTTCTTTTTCCGTAGGATGGATAGATGGTGAAATAGGGTTGTTTCATACTTATAATAACATATCAGTATATGAGTGATACTGATGTTATTACTTCATAATGAAACAACCTAAGAAGAAGAAGTGGAAGAAGAAATAAAGATGAAAGAATTGGTAACGGTAATTACCTCTTCTTTGAAGTGCCTCTTTGAGACCTCCTCTTAGGGCACTAAAATTGGTCTTTGAGGAAGACCAGAACCTCTAGGATGTTGCTAGGGAAGTGGAGAGGATAAATTGGCCGGGGTTGGCCGAGCTTGAGTGCTCAAATTGGTGTGAGGAGGAGGGGGAGGAGGTGTCCTTTTATAGGGGAGGAGAGGGGCACCTTAGGAATATCTCAAAATATTATTTTATATTAAAGTCAAAATCGGTTTATAATGGTTCCAAAGGGTCTTATTTCGAAGCTAAAGTGGGGATGGGTCGAAATCCTATCAACCAATAGGATTTAGACAAGTTTAGGTTATTAGTTTAACCTTATCAATTAGATTTAACACTAAGTTAAATAATTTAACTTTTACCGTGCCTTTTTGTTTTCTTTCACTATATGGTTAATACACTTACTATAACATGCCAAACGAACCCCAAATTGTATATTATAAATAAATATATCCTTATCTAAGTCATTTGGCCGAACCATAGATTTTTAGGAATAAAATAACAATTAATAATATAATATTTGATTTAAAAACTATTTTGTGTCAATTTTGACACTATTTGATATATGATTTTTGTGAAAGTCATAACAGAATTATATGTTCTAACCAAGTTGATTAAATCAACACTAATATATCATAGTAACCTAAAAAATTAGTTTAATTCATAAAAAGTCTCAAATTTCATTTATTTGGGTGTTTATAACATCAATTATGTCAATATTTCATTAACAAGATAATTACTGCATCATATTTGTGTCATAAATAAATTAAATTATTTGATGTCTAAAAATTACAAATAAAATACCATCATGTAGTAAATCTTTTTAGCTTTCTAGTGAATATTTACAATCGAATTTATCTTATGTATAACCCCATATTAGAAATGCTTTACTTATTAAACTTTGATTTTAACTATTTTAACCCTTCTTTAAATAAATTAATAATAAATGTCCTAATCTAATCCAAGTGGGCCTAAATGGTCATATTTTATTCCTAAGTTTGTTTTTGGTCGAATTTCACTTGTCCAATAGAATTAGGACATGTGTTAGGGTAATATTGATATCATATTTACCCTTAGTTACCCTATTTACTATTAACCGCGGTAAAAATAGTAAAAAGTTACTATTCACCAAAAATTATTTTTATCTAATTGAACCACATTTTACTTACTGATATCAACCGTGTCTGTCGGATTTTTGAAATTCCATTCACAGAAGCGGTAAAATTAAGTTTTATGAAAAATTCAGTTTTTTAACTACCACTTAGTAGTTTCACTATTCATCAAAAAATGAAGGTTTTCAGAAAAATGCCAAAATTTCATCCTAAGCTATATTTCATATTCCGAATTCAAAAATGAAGTCTATTTTACCAAATTCATAACATAGAAGTTGAATTAATTAATTTTATAATTAAATCCCGCTGTTATGACAAATAGCGTGTTTTTAAGAAACAATTTCTATCAAAAGATTGACACTTGATTATGTCTGGTTTAAATGTGAAATTACAACCAATGACCAACATTGAATTAAATTGTAAAAATATATTCTAAATATACTTTAAAACCACTCAAATTAATAATTTATCACTATTAATTATTTCGATTAAAAAAGTTGTTTTTTAATTATAATTAATAATTTTCACTATTCATTAGAATATGAAAGTTATCCGAAAAGTACCAAAATTTCACCTTAGGCTAAATTCGATACTCCGAATCCAAAAATGAATTCCATTTTGAAAAATAAAATTTACAAAATTTCAAAAAGTGGTTATTACTATTCATAACGGATAGTTTTAATAATATTTTAATAGCATATCGTTGTTTAGTGAAACTCGGTATTGCGTATTACACACGCTATCGAGGAAGGTTGCGATTGCGTGTAATGCAAGGCAAGTTAAGGATGCGTGTTGTGCAAGCTCCTTTTGGTGTAGCGTACAACACAAGACATTAATAAAATTAAAAAGAATATTTTTTATAAAATCTTGGGCTGTTACAAACACCCCATGTATTTATGGACTTTTTTCGAATAAATTAAATATTCATTTATTTCTTAAAATGCACTGAGTCAAACATTCCTTTCACAAAAAACAGACTTGGAATACCAAACATGGAACTTCAAGATGGAATAAGATACATATAACATAAAATTGGTGTATGTTACATAGAACATCGACTTGGTGTATGTTACATGAAACACCGATGTTTCTACCAAACATAATTTTTTGTTATAATTATTTAAATGAGATAATTATATCCAATCCATTAAAAATAGTAATATTAAAAGTCATACATACTTTAAAAATATTTTTTATAATGGATATATATAATTAAGACATTTTGATAATGAAATATATGATTATTTAATGTAAACTCCTTATATTTTTAAAATTTTCATTTTCTTAAATGTACTACTTTTAATGTACTTATGTGAAAAAATAGTAATTTTAGGAAAATTTTGAATTTAAATTTGATGAAATATACTTTATTTATAAATTTATAACGTCGAAATTATCATAGAGTTTTTTTTATCTGTGAAAAATCATTTTTTAGATGAAAAGTGAAAAATACAAGAATATTAATTCAAAACTACTTGTTATTATAATTTATTCATAAGGATAAATGATTTCTAAATTTTATTTAAATTTTTAGTTATATTATATTTTTATAAATCATTCCAATTTTGTTAATTATATCCAATTTAAATTCGATATTTCATATAAAAACATGGTAATCTTTTGATCATTTTTACTTTAGAAACCACCATTTTTACCGAACTTGTGGATAAATATTAAATTAATTTCTACTAATTATATGATTTATATTTCTAAAAATGGATTCCATATTTTTAATCAGTATAATTTATAATTTCTAATAATTTCAACACAGTTTTTGATGAGAAATATTTTTGAAATTAATTAAAAATAATTACATCGATTACGGAAAATTTAAGCTTAACTATGGATTAAACATTAAATTTAAGACCCAAAAAGGAATATAACATTTACAACACCAATTGGCCATAAATTATTGTTCCATTAACCTATAAGAATTGAATTTGGTTGGTTTGGTATAATTTTTTTAGGTCAAAAGGTGGGTACACTAAACTTGTTTTCCAAAACACCAAGTAAGTCTTTTCCCTTCCTTATAAAGGCCACCACCTCTCCCTCTCCTTCAAACCTCTATGAACTATTATTTTTAGAAAAATTCTTCCCAATACACTTAAAAAAATCATTACCTTATTCCATAAATCCTACCTTTTGGTATAATGTCTTCCGAGGAAGCATTTTGACACAAACCAAAATGATTTACCCGATTAAGAGATAATACATTCTCTCAAGCTCCTTTTTTATATTCCTTATACAGCCCCTCCACACACATTTTTACATGATTTTAGAAAAAAGCCAGTATTTATATATAATATTATTTTTTATTCTAAGGTTTATACCAACACTTACACACACCTCAATCTAATGGGTAATAGACATACTATTCTTTGTACGGCGAACTGTCGCATCACTCTACTATGATCGTTCATTTTTCCTTTACATACAATAATAGTGGAAATTATGATGAAAAAAATATTTATATATATTTTATATATTATTTTTATTATTTAATTAAGCTTATTTTTTCCTTTTTAAAACCAATAAGTTTTTACTTTCCATTTTGTATTAATATGATAATTTTGTTTGAGAAAGTGTGGACTACCACCCCCGCAAAATGATATGATTCATTCACACATTACATGGAATGTATTAAGGATGTTTTTAGTGAATATATATTATATATATTATATAATAAATATAATTTTATAATTTTATATATACATATATTTATTTTAATTTATCTTTTTCAACAAGGCAATTAATCAAAAATAATGTTCATTTTTATGTACGACCTACCGTCTCCATGAATGGTGTACTCTATTTAATAATTCTATAATATATGGATTATTATAATAAAAATATATTGGATATAAATGATATTTATATAATTTTTTAAAAAAAATTTAATGATGATATAAGTATAAGGACTAATGATATAACAAATTAAGACACATGCGAAGAACAATTCAAATATTATCTGAAGTGAAACCTTAACCTAGGATTGTTAAAAATATGGTAATATAAGGTCATAATTAATCTATATGTGGTATTAGATATAATAATATGGTTCTTTAAAATATTTATAATAAATATATATTTATTATATAGTGTTTTTGGATGAGTATAATGAGAGTCAAGTTACAGGGTAAGGGGATTTCGTCTCACTTTTTTTCCTACAAGATGAATGATTTAGTCACCACCCATTCATTTTGTATATTGTATGTACTAAACATGAATGTATTATATTTATATTTTAATTATGTTAATGGGTACATATCCATTTTATGATCTTTTTTTCCTGGGGTTTAATTTTTAAAATTACAAAATCGGTAAAATAGTTTTGTCTCAATTTTCCTTCATGGAGAGTCTTGTTTTGTTATACAGGAGTTGTATATAATTTAATTTAACATGTTATATCATGTATCTAAATATTTTCATGATATTTTATGTTTCACATAATTTTTTTTCTTACTTGGAGAGTATGATCCCAAGTGGTAAAGTGGTAATATTTTTTTGAAATAATCTCATCATTTTTTGATATTGTTAACGTATAAGCTTCTTTGATGAAATATTTTTATCCATATATATATATCAGTTGTGAAGTTTATTATAATATGGTTTTTAAATATATCCTCATGTATTATTACCATTTTATTCTATTTTTCAGTTAATAAAATATTTCTAATTAAAATATGATTGTCTCTATCTTCGGTCGTAAATCTATTATATTAAAAAACAATGTTTTCGAAAATATTTTAATATATGTTTGAAAATTATATTTGAAGCCCATTTTCAAGGGAAAATGATTTTAAAAAAGTTTAATGGTTTTTAATTATTTATTTATATTTTTTGAAAAAAATTTATAAAGAAAACGTTTTTCAAAAAGTTTTTATGTTTTAAAAATCATTTTCAATACAGAAAGGATGTTTCCCTCATTAAATGTTTTTAAAAGTCCATTCAAAACATTTTCCCATATATGATAACATCTGTAGGATTCACTCACGACTTTCTAGAGAAATTATCAATGTTTCCTTTCATACTCTTTCTCTGAATGGATTATGTTTTGTTGGTATGATGTTAATGAAAACAATTTTTCTTTCACTGGTTATATTCTTTTGAAACCTGCTTATTTTCAAAGGAATTGTTTATGATGAAATGATTATGAAACCTATATTTTTCATAGGTTATTGTATTATTACATTTCTATAATACCCATTTCGTTTCATGGGCTATGATATGATTATTTGTGATCTTTTTAAACATGTAAGTATGATTTCTTTATGAGTTAGGTGGAACCTATATCTCCCTCCAATGAATTGGGTAAATATTTATATCCCATGAGATATAATAAGATGGTATTAGGAATGATCATTGACTACTAACATGGCCATGTGAGTGATCCATGACTACTATGTTGGTTTGGGGAGTGATCTATGAATACCATCTTATTCTATCACATTGGATATTTGACCCAATCAAGGTTGAAATTGATTGTGCATTTTTCAATCAAGGTTGAATAGATTGTGAATTTTTCAATCAAGGTTAAAATTTATATTTGACTCACATATCAATATCATGGTTTTAAAAGGAATGGGAAGATGGATTTTAAAGGAAAATATGAAAACCATGATGAGAAGAATATGATATTTCCATTATTCTCTACGTGTGGGACGAATCATGGAGGAAATTGAATTAAGCATTCTGATAAATTTTATATGTTTGGAAGGGAAGTACGTAGGGAATTATATTTCCTATGTGATCGTAAGAAGTTATATAACATTTTGAATGGGTAAAAACCAGCACAGAATACACCTCCCATGATTCAGTTCTACAAGTGTAATGAGTACAAGAATTTTTCTAACCACTTCTCAAAACCAAGGGCTAGTGATGATGACCGATGTCAGAAACCTCTTATACTAAGGGACAAGTGGAAATATCTTGAAATTGATATTTTTTAGGAGCAGTTTGATAACGAAGTGAAGAATGGTACACTTACCATCTACTCTAGAACTTCTATTTTCATATTTAATTATGTATCTACCCAATATTTCATATCAAAAGAATTTTATAAGGGTGTTAAGATTTCACCAATACAATTAAACATGGAATTAGTAGTGAAAACCCCTAATTGTACAATTATTTCCTCACAAGTATATGATTATTCTTCGTTAGAAGTTTGTGGGATTGGGCTTCCTGCATATCTTGTCATTCTTAATTTTGTTGAATTTGATGTCATTTTTGTCATTGATGGGCTTCCTCTGCATAAATACCACATAAATTATCGAGGAAGAGAGGTTAGTTTTCATATTTAGAACCCTACTCAGACCATAAATCCCTGTGATGATTTGTATGAACTTCATATAGAGATTATATCCAGTGTATGTGTCTTAATTTCTATTAAAACGGGATGTTTTTCTCAAATGGTTTGGGAGAAAATCAACATCAATAATATGCCAACAGTTTGGGATTTTATTGGATGTGTTTATGAAATAGTTACCTAGTCTTCACCAAAATGTGAATTTGGGTTCTCAATATAACTTATATATGGTTCCACAACAATTTGAAAGACTCCTTCTAGAATGGCTCTAACTGAGTTGCATGAATTGATGAAGAAACTCAATGAAAACCTGGACAAGGTATTCATTCGACCAATTATGTCACTTTGTGATGAACCCATTATTTTTTTGAAAATGAAAGTTGTATAAATGAGACTCTGGGATGATTATCAGGTGGTAAACAATACCACAATCAATAATATGTATCCTCTTCCACGTATTAATGACTTTTCTGATCAACTACGTGGAGATAAATACTTTTCCATTATTGAACTCCATTCTGGACATCATAAATTATTGGTAAATAAAAAGGATATTCCCAAGAAGGAATAACATAAAAGTTATAAACATTATGAATATATAGTGATGCCTTTTGGTATTACTAATTTCCCTACTATCTTCACATAATTATTGAATAGAGTCTTAAGATATTACCTTGATCAGTTTTTGGTAGTCTTTAAAGATGAAATTATTATATACACAAATAGAAATGACGAGCATGAAGATAACACTTGAATTTTAAAAAAGACCCAAATGAAGGGGAAGCTATATGGAAAATTTTAAATTGTGAATTTTGGCTGTAAAAGGTCTCATTTCTGGCTCACATAATCTCAAGAGATGGTGTCGAAGTAGATCCATCAAAGATGAAGGCAATTAAGGGCTGGACTAGACCCACCATGGTGACTGAGATCCATATATGTTTTGGTTTAAATAGATATTACTGATTTCTTATGGTGAATTTATCTTTACTATCTAATCCTTAGACTAATTTAACTCGTAAGGGTGTAATATTCCTATTGATATATGAATATGAAGAAAATTTCAAGGAACTGAAGATAATGTTAACCAATTCACCTGTTCTTACATTAACCTATAGTAGATAGGGGTTTGTAATATATAGTGATTCATCAAAGAAGGTATTGGGATGTGTTCTTTTGTATAATAACATGGTAATATTTTATGCCTCATAGAAGTATATGACTAATGAGATAAATAACTGAAATCATGATTTGGAGTTAGCAGTGGTAATTTTTGCATTAAATATAAGGAGGTATTGTATTTATGGAGAAAAGTATGATATGTATACTGATCATAAAAGTATGAAATATATATTAAAACAGAATGAGTTAAGCATGAACCCAAAATGATGGTTATAGTTGATAAAGGATTATTACTACTCAATACATTAACACCCCGTGGAATCGAACAAGGTGGTCAATGCTTTGAGTCAGAAGGATCATTCTCGCTTAAACATGATGAGGATTAAAAAAGATCAAATATTAATGGATTTTCAAGGGATGGATATAGAAATAATTAAGGAAGGCAAAAATTATTATCTTTTTCTAATGAATGTTCAACCCTATATCCAAGTGAAGATTAAAGTGGCGTAGAAGTAAGGTGAACAGCTACAAAAGAAATTCAGAAATATTCATGAGTTTAACCTTGATCCTGACAGAATGATAAGGTTTGTGAACCTTGTATGCATTATTTCTATTCCAGATTTGAAGAAGGATATATTATAATAATATCATATTTCTTGATTCTCTATTCATCATATACTTATTATTTTGTATAAGGAATTTAAAGAATACTTTTGGTGGTATTTAATGAAGAGATATATCACAATGTTTGTATCCCAATGCTTGGTATTCTAAAAAGTTAAGTATCAATGAAAAAAGTCAAAGGGGATGTTTCATGCATTAAATATACCTGAATTGAAATGGGAAAACTTCACTATAAGTATTGTCATTGGACTACACAAAACCTCAAAGGGGTTTAATTCTATATGGGTTGTCTTTTATCGCCTTACTGAGTCAACACACTTCATCACTATCATAGTATAATTCTCTCTAGATCATATTTACATAATATACATTAAAAATGGGATAAGGTTGCATAGATTACTACATTATATTATATCAAACTGGGATATGAAGTTTACCTCAATGTTCTAGCAAACTCTTTAGTGGGAACTTGATACAGAAATGAGTTTCATGACTGCTTATCATCTTCATAAAGAAGTTGAGTCTGAAATAAAAATTCAAACCCTATAAGATATATTGAGATCTTTTTCTCTAGATTCCAAATGTGTTTGGGATCGATAAATTCCTCTAGTTGAGTTTTTGTACAATAATATATTCCAATGTAGTATTCCAATGACACCTTATGAATCCCTTTATGGGAAGAAATATAGATCTTCAATATGTTGGGATGAAGTTAGAGAAAAAAAGATTTTGGGACCTAAGATTAGTAATTAAATGGTTCAGAAATCTAGAACCATTGAAAAACATATCAATGTATCTCAGTGTTGGCAAAAAAGTTATTCTGAGAACTGTTAGCATGATCTATAATTTAAAGTTGTTGAAAATGTGTTTCTATGAATCTCACCATGGAAGAAAGAAAAGATATTCAGGAAGAAAGGTAAACTATGACCTATATATATCGGTCCCTTTGAGAATATTTATTGTATCATGATGGTATCATATCTCTTGTAAATTTCACCAAATATATCTCAAGTTCATGATGTGTTCCATGTATCTCCTCTGATAATGAATATAACTAAAACTTCACATATACTAAACTCAAAGGTCATACTGTTGGAGCATTAACTTTCTTGAGAGGAGAAATTGATTGAAATTTTGGACCTTATATATAAAGTTCTAGGAAACAAGACCACTCACCTGGTCAATTTTTTGGGGAGAAATAACCAGTTATAGGAAAATACATAGGAAATTTAGGATATGATTAAGTATAATTATCATCATTTTTTTTTACTTGAGGGAATAATTTTGAGGGTGAAATACATTTTAAGTGGAGTTGAATGTAACACCATAAGTTGTTATGGACCTTTTTTTAAAATAAAATAAATTTTAATTTATTTAATACAAAAAAGTAAGTCAAAAATTCATTTCACATAGCATAGAATGGGAATACATAACCTAGAACACAAAAATTATGTTCGTTACACAGAACATCGACTTGTCGTACGTTACACACAACGCTGATGTTTCTATGAAACATAGTTTTTCTTTTATAATTATTTTGATGAGATAAATAAAAACTAGCTACTAAACATAGTAATATGAAAAATAATAACTAATTTTAAAATATTTTTTATAATTTTTTTATCTAAATTATTAATATTGATAATTAATGATATGATTTTTTTTGAACTCCTTATATGTTTTAAAATACCATTTTCTCGAATGAAATGCTTTTAATGTCCTTCTGTGAAAACTAATAAAATTAATTATAAACATATTTAGAAATTTAAATTTATAAAATAAAATTTATTTTTTAATTTATAATTTTGAAATTATTTTTGGGTGAATTTTATGGATGTTTCTAAGAAACTTTATTTTTGGATGAATAGTTAAAAATACCAGATTTTAATTCAAAAATGCTTTTTCTTATTATTTATTTAAAAAAAATTATATTTTAATTTTATTTAAATGTTTAATTTGATTATATTTTTATCAATTAATTCAATTTGTGTAATTATAACCAATTTCACATTTAAATTCGATATAAAATCATAGAAAATATTTGATCATTTTTACTTTAAAAACCTACATTGTTGACCCACCTCCGGAAAATATTTTAATATAATTTCATACACTTATGTGATTTAAATTTAGAAAAATATATCACATAGTTAGAATAATCATAATTTATAATGTCTCAAAATGTCAATTTATTCTTTTACCAAAAATATTAGTGAAAATAAATACAATTAATTATATCTATTAAGGTAAAATAAAGCTTAACTAAGGACAAAACCATAAATTTCAGACCCAAAATGACTTATAAATATTACCAAAATCGATTTTATGTCCATTATTCTGCCCTAAAACTTCAATTATATAGTTTCATTGGTTTTTATAACATTTTTTAGGTAAACACGTGGGTTCACCTATCTTGTTTTCAAAAATATCTAGTGAGTCTTTTCCCATCCTTATAAAAGGCCACCAACACTCCCTATTCTTAACACCTTTAAAAACTATTTGATTCAGAAAATATCATCCCAATACACTTTCCAAAATCCATCCCTTACTCCTTTATGCATCATATTAGGAAGAAATTCTTCCAAGGAAACCTTTTGACACAAACCAAAAGGAGTTACCCAATTAAGAGGTTACACCTTCTCTAAAGCATCTTTCTTTTATTTTCCTTATCCACACCCTCCACACTAATAATTTCATGATTTTTTATTAAAAAACCAGTATCTTAAACATATAAGTATGTTGTTATGATAAGGTTTCTATATACAATTACACCCACCTACATCAAATAGGTAACAAGCATACTGTTTACGTGTTCAACGAACTACTGCCTCACTAAACAATGATTATTCATTTTTCCTTTACCACATATCATTGTGGGAATTATGATGGAAACAATATTTATATATTTATATATTATATTTATTATGTATTTAATCTTTTTTTTACAGAAGATATCTTTTTTACTTTCCATTTTTTGTTGATAAGATAATTTCGTTTGAGGAAGTGTGGACTACCACCCCCACAAAGAGATATGATTCATTAATACACTACAAGGAAGGTATTAAGGATGATTTTAAGGAATATTTATGATATAAATGATATAATAAACTTAATATAATAATTATATTTATTTATATACATATATTTATTTTAATTTCTTTCTATCAATGTGAAAATTAAATGGAAATAGAGTTCACATGTACGCACGGTCTACCATCTCCAGGAATAGTGTATTCAGTTTCATAATTATATATTATATATATTAATATTCTAACAATCATGCTATTTATTTAATATTTAATCTTTATTTATTACATAAAACTTTAGTTAATAAAACTTAAAATATCGAGAGGTATTTTGTCTTAGAAAATTAAAAACAATACATAATAACATAAAACATGAAATATTACATATTTATTGAAAACATATTTTACATGACCACAACATTATTTGATACTTAACACTACATGGAATAACTTCAGAAAATACCTAAGAAATTGGTGAGCTATAAATCCCTGTAATGGAATAAACATGGCATAACATGTGGAATAAAATAAATTACAAAAATAGTAATATCAAAGAATCCTAAAAAGAACATGAACATAAAGGAATGATAATAATGATAATCATAACATGGGAATATCTGAACAATATTCGACATGATATTATCATCATTCAATGATCATTGCACATGGACTAACATAATTAAATCCTCATTGTACATGAATTAACATGACTAAGTCCTCATTACACCTGAATTATCATGAGTAAACCATCATTGAACATGAATTAGAACGAGTAAACCCTAATTGTACATTACGTATCATGATACTAAACATTACCAAATACATTGGAGGACTATCAGGGTACATCTTTCATAAACATTTCATTTCATTCATAAGTGTGCCACATACATGATTTAATATAAAATCATTCAACATCCCATGTTATTACATGATCAATGAAAGTTGAATAAATACATGTATGTCCCCAATAAAGGGGTCTATGACCATAAATGTGAATACCCTTGGTAGAGAAACATGTTTGGTGTTCACTACATGATAGAAAACTGTATTAAAATTTCCGCAGCATAACAACATCAAGTAGAAATTCAAAAAATGGGTTGATGAGAGATAAAGGGGTATCACTCCATTTAAATATGAAATGTAATGTAAGGGGATCATTTAACATTATAGACAAACACATGAAATCTAATTTAAGAGACAAAATATAAAATAATTTATTACATGGGAATAAGGAGAGGGAAATATCTTATGAAATTTCAGCATGGTAACATGTGTATATAAAGAATCATGGATGGGTTAATTAGAGTGGAAGGAATCCCTCATCTACAAATAAAATTTAATATTTTATGAGTATGTATGAACTTATCCCTATATAAGGAAATTTAAATTAAAAGGCGTATCAAAAAAGGAGTGCTTGATAAAAGATGAGAGTGGAAGATCCTTTACTTCGATGTGTGACTCCAATGGCTTGGGAGAGGCTTATTGGGAGCTTGGGGGTGCTATAAGAGGACTCTATGGAGTATATAGAAGAGTTTGTATGATCATAAATGAGTTTTAGTGAATAGGAATAGCAGATTGGGTGGGATTATATAGGAAAGCAGGGGGATTTCATTATGATTTTGGTTTTGGGAACTTCATAACAAAATATTCAAAACCACAAACCATCACATGGTTTTTGTCAATGGTTTCCGCCAATTATAATTGAAAAAATTTATTTTATAAGGCCAAGGTCCAATCATATAAAAATATTGTCTTTTCTTATTTGGAGGTGAGTCACACTCTAATGTAAATTATTTTAAAATCATAAAATATATTATATGTTTTGACGGATTCACTAAGAATTTATAAAATATATAAAATAGACTTTAAATTAAATTATATTAAATTAAATACATATATATGGCCCAATGTACCTCCGATAGTATTTATTACCACATTATTGGGCTATTATGTTGTCATAAAACACACCATATATTTCGACAGTATTTAATTTTTTCTTGAAGATTCGACTATCTCAAAAAATTATGAAAAACCCACTATTGGAAAATTTTGACATTCGGATTCCAAAAATAATAATAATTTTTTCTAAATAATTTCCAAAATATATGAATTTTCCCTTTTAAAATGAAAACTAACATTTTTTTTAAAAATTGATTGGTTTTGAAAAAAAATGTTGTTAAACAACAATAAAGATTATATTTGACTTCAAGAAGATTATATTATAATATATATTTAATAAAATTAATTTAATAATAATATTTTATTATAATATTATTTATTTCAAAAATCAGTTAATTTAGAAAAATATATTTCTTAATTGATTTTTAATAATAACTAAAAATATTAATTTTGTTTTAAAATGAATTTAAAAAGTAAAAAATAATAGAAATAAAAGTATATTCATTATTATAATAAAAAATAATGTACATAAACACAATCATAGGGTCTTGTTACATATATCTTTATTACACTAGCATACACCCTAAGAGTAAGGTGTGTGCCAATGAGGCTTTCATGGGGTCATTCGGTAAACATGGTTTGGGGAGTGATCTCAATGAGCATTAAAATCTATCATAAACGATTTCACTCATTCATAAGTTGTTGGATCTCAACTTGGCTTGGATCTACGGAAAAGACCAAAATTTCAATTTCCCTTAGAAGCTCGGATAAATGGGATTTATAGGGAATGATACTACTAGTTGAGTACATTACATCCATTGTCTATGTCAAAAGGATTTGTTAAAACCCTATATTTTTTCTAGTCATGGGATCACTACACAACGACTATATTATGAACTGTAATGATAACTAATATTCATTTAAATACAATTGAATATAATAAAATATTTGAAAATGAAATCAATAATCATTAGAAATTTAATTTATAGAAATTAAATTTTATTCTTAATAGTTTGGATAGTTAAAACCTTCCCCCCGTAAGAAAATTTTCCTTCAAAATTTGTTTTTCCCACACTACAACAGATGAGGGTAACTCTGCTTCATCACCACCTGTAGTTCCCACATTTCTTCTTCAAGTACTTGGTTTCTCCACAACACCTTGACGAGGGTTGTTGTCTTATTTCATAGAAATTTTTTCTCTATGATCTAATAACTTCATTGGCTTATCTTCATAGGAGTGGTCATTCTCTAATGCTATCACCTCTAGATTGAGTACATGTATTGGTTTTGGGATTTACTTCCTTAAGAGAAAAACATGTAATATTTCATGAATTAGAGATAGGTTTTATGGGAGTGATAGTTGACATGACACTACACTGATGTGATCATGTCTCTCAAAGGGGACGATATAACTTGGAATAAGATTTCCATTCTTCATGAATCTCATTATTATATTACATAGAGATATGTAGAGTAATTCCATGAATATAACATTGAACTCTAGGCCATGTCAGTGATTTTCAGCAAAGCTATTTTATCAACTTTGAACATATTTGATGTATTTTTGTACTACCTTAACCTTATCCACTATTTATTTGACCATTTCCAGACCTATAATTTTTAGTTCCCCAACTTCATCCCAACATGTTGGTGTTATGAACCTAATCTTATAAAGGGCTACATATGGAGCCATTTGGATGCTCTAATGGAGGCTATTGTTGTAAAATAATACCACCAAATGAAGGTGTTGGTCACATATTCCTTCGAAGCCCATTAAGAAAGCTCTAATCATGTCCTCAAGTGTTAGGATAGTCCACTCAGATTTTCTATCATTTTGAGAGAGATAAGATGTAATTAAGTAAATATTAGTGTTTAGAGAATGCTGGAAGCTCTTCCATAACATAGAGGTGACACTTGGATCTCGATTGGAAACAATCAATAGTGGTACTCCACACAGCCCTACCACTTCACTGATTTATACCCATGTTAGTTGATCCATTGATAAATCCTCTCAAATACCTAGTGTGTAGTCTTTGTAAGACAATCCACAACAACGAAATAGCATTGATTATTTTTTATTTCTTTGGATGTCCAGTGACAAAGTCCAAGGTGATGTCTTCCCATTTCCATGGTGGTATGGGTGATGGTTGCATCATCCCCTTAGACATCTGTATCATAGACTTCTGCTACTACCATACCAGGAACATTGATGTATATTTAGTGATCTCTTCTTCATGTTATCCCACCAATAGTGTTCCCAGATATCTTGATATATATTTTTGTTTCCTTTTTTAATTGATAAATTCAAACTATGTGCATCATCCAAAAGTTCTTTCTTTAACTTAAGATTTTATGGAATACGTAGTCTCAACCCAAATCTCATAATTACATCCTTATTAACACTAAACTCTAAATACTTCACATTTCTAATAATTTTCACATTATTCTAAATTCCATGATCATCATTTTGAGCATCCTTTAACCATTCCAAAAGATATGTTTGAGCATTAATTGGTGGAAGTATTGATGATGTTACCTTCTTTTTGATTCCCATGTCTGTCTTTGTTAAATATATGAATATTGGATCCTTTTAAATTCTCATAAATGATAGAATTATTGGGTAATTTCTACTTGGATCATCTTCCACATTTTTCACTTTCGTATAATGGTAGTGGATTGAGCAGTCGTAATCCTTGATGAGATCTAACCACCTTCATTGGCACATATTCATCTCTTTCTTTATGAATATATATTAGACAGTTTTGTGATGCTTATATATTTCATACTTCTCCGAATGAGATAACACCTCCATATTTTTAATGTAAATATCACATATGATAACTCTAAATAGTATGTGTGATAGTTTTTCTTGTGAATTTTCAACTTCCTTAATTCATAGGCAACAACATTTTTTATTTTTCATCAACATACATCCCAACCCCTTCTTTGATTCATCACTGAAGATTATGAAAAGATTTCCACTTATAGGAAGTGTAACCACATAGGCAATGATAAGCCTCTTTTTTCAACTCCATGAAGCTTTTTTCACATTCATCATTCTATAAAAAATAGATCTATACTAATCTATCTTTGTAATAGGGTTTGACTATAATGAGAAATTTATCACAAATCGGCAATAATATCTAGCTAACCCATGGAATCTAGGGATATCCATCATATATTTTGGCCTCGAATATCCCTTAATTTCTTTTTCCTTGTATATATCCACAAACATACCATTTCTTATAATGTTATTCCCCAGGAATGAAACTTCCTTCTACCAGAACTCACAATTTCTATAAATTTCATAAAAATTCTCCTTTCGCAATATTTTTATCAGAATTCTCAGTTGTTCCTCATGATCCTCCTTTGTTTTGTAATATATGAGAATATAATCTATAAATACTACCAAAAATATTTCAAGGTAATATATAAAGGCTATATTCATAATTTATGTGGGGATTGATGAAGAATTATTGAGACAAAATGGTATCACAATGAACCCAAAATGACTATACCTTGTATTAAAAGTAGTGTAGGGGATATCATCCTTCTCCACCATTACTTGGTAATATCTTGAATGAAGATCCCCCTTCAAGAAGTATTTTTCTCCACATAGCTGATTGAACAAGCCATTAATTCATGTAAGAGGATACTTGTTCTTTGTCAATATTTTATGGGATTTTTATAATCAATTCCAAGATGCATTGACCCATCCATATTCATGATGAAGAGGACTGATGAACCCCATGGTGAAGCAGTTGGTTGTATAAAACCTTTATCCATATTTTCCTGTAGTTGTTTCTTTAGCTCCTCAAGTTCCACAATAACCATTATATAGGGAGTTTTGGATATTGGCCTTGCCCCATGTATAAGATCAATTGAGAATTCAACATCTCTGTTAGAAGGAAGACCATGAAATTCCATGGGAAACATATCAGTGATTTCCCTCATATTAGAAATGTCTTCGAGGATGGTTCCTTCCTTAGACACAGTCATATTATAAAGATATTTGTTCTCATAGGGAAGTAATATCCATGCATGGGATGATGGTGCTAATGAAGATTCATCCTTTTACTTGCAATTGTATGGAATTAGGGGGTCAATTTTCCATATAGAGAGAGATTTACTTCCCACTAATATTTATGTTGGATCTATAAAATGAAATCTAGTCAATAATTGCATCAAATTCGAACATGGAAAGAATGAAAAGGTTCACGAGTAAGTTCAACCCATAAATTGTGATAGTCGAGGAGTAATATTCATGGGATGAAAGAATCATCCCATTTTTTGTTTTCACCAAAATCTGTACTTCCATTATTCGTGGTGGTGTTTTTATTTATCTACTAAACGATCGGTATATAAATGAATGTGTATAACCAAAAATCATAAAGTAAGTTCTCTATTCTTGAATGAATAACTAGGGACTTTTCACCAATTCTTTGTCGGGATTCACTTTAGCGATATTGATTGAAAAAGCTTCCCCTTTCTACCTTGGAGTCTATTGGTTGCCTCCAAAAAACCCTAGGTTTAGTTATCTGGTATAAAATGTGCCCTGGTTCCTTGTAGTTGAAGTAATGATCAATGAATTGAGGGTTGACCGGAGCATTCTTTTCTTCTATCATGTTGATGGGTTTCTCCTATCATAAACTATTATTCAGGTTCCCTTCTCTTCCACATCGAGAGAATTTCATTGACCACCTTATCTAATTTCTGGGGTGCTTCATTCTTCACCTTTCACAAGCACAGTGCTGGAATTTCTTACCACCATTGGATTTATCTATATAACTTCTAAAATTAAATTCCACATTCTGATTTTTCCCCATGATACTACTGAGATTCACCAATATACATCTCGACATTGAGGTTACATTGTAAAATTTCTTTATAGATTACAATGTCATGGATTTCCCGGGATTTTTGTAGTCTAAGATTTATCCCTCCAATTAAGCAACCATTCTTATATTCATGGGTAATGAAAAAATAAGAGGCATGTCATGGATGTTTGGTAAAGTTTTCCTCATATGACACAACATATTCATCATCCTTTTTCTGGAGCATAAGGAAATCACTTTCCTTATTAATATGGAGGGTGAGGGAAAAACATTTATCAAAAATAATTTCCAGATTTCCTTCTACTCCATTGATTTGATCCCCTCCTCAGGATTCATATTCTTTATCAATGTTTACCACTGATCAACTTAACCCTACGTGAGGTAAATATCCAAAATAACCTTCTCTTTTTTTAAAATTTTGATTATAAATATCATCGTTTCGATGTAATTGATCTATTGATCCATGATTAAGGGATCCTATGATCTATTAAATATAGGAGGCCTTTGACACATGAAGCTCCCGATTGTAAGTTGCTATCTCTTAGGGGGGACGTGGGGTCGGGATAACCTTTTTATATAGATTTTGATTTGGAACTTGCGTTAACCTAGAGAGTATATTAATAATTTTATTGATTCCCTCTCCCATCAGTTTGGGCATCTCATTAGAAAAATCCTCACACTGCCCTTCAAATCGTCTATTAACAAGATTCCTCCAATAACCACTGATTGTCTTGAATGAAAGGAAATTAGGGATGGGTATCTATAATAGTTAAACACATAAAGGGAATCCAATGACCTTAAAGTGTTAACTTATATATTAGATTTATCTCCATAACATATGATTTTTTAATCTTCAATCAAAGTTATCCATGATGTAATTCCTAACACATGCTTTTATGGGATTTTTTTGTGTTCCCTTAATAGGGATTTTTAGTGGGATTATGAATTTACCAAAGAATATACCCTGGTATTCTCAAAACATGAGTTCAACAACTCTCATTTTCATGCACCAGCTCTCATTTGAGTCTATCTGAAAGTGTTGTTTTCATGTTTTTCACATAGATACATCTGTTCTTAATCCACATCTACTTGTTCTTATCCAAACGGGGATGCATTTTCTTGATAAAAACCCTAATATATACTCAACAAAATTTAGGGTTGTTTTTAATATACTTAGTTTTATCCCTAAAATTTTTTAATAGGGTTTTCTAATCCTAATCCAAAATATACCTAAACATATCCTCTGATGCAAACTATAACAACCGTGTTCTTTATTTCATACATAAAAATTATTATTACATAAAATTAAACTTAAGACAACTTAGATGATTACTATATCTAGTGTCGTGGTAAGTTAGGAACATTACATAATAACTTAAAACATGAAATTCGACATCTTTATTGAAATCCTCTTTTACATGACCACATCATTCCTTCATACCTAACAGTACATGGGATAATATTAGGATATACATAAGAAAAGGGTGATATATAAATCCCAGAACGGGAATAAACATGGCATAAAATGAGGAAGACAATACATGTTAAACAATAGTCATATAAATGGGGCATAAAAATCAAGAGAACATTAAGGCATGATAAGCATGATAATCATAACTTGTAAATGTGGCAACAACATACATTATCATATTATCATGGGTCAAAGATCATTGCACATGGATTGGAATGATTAAACCCCCATTGAATATGAATTATCATGAGTAAAAACTAATTTAAAAATAATTATCATGAGTAACCCATCAATGCAAATGACATATCATGATACAAAACATTACCCAATGCATTGGAGCACTATCAGGTCACACCCCTCACAAACATTTCATTTCATGCATAAGTGTGTGACATAGATCATATAACATGGAATCATTTAAAACCATATGTTATTCAATGATCATGGAATGCGGAATACATACATTTAATTCATCAATCATGAAGTATATGAGAATAATGTTGAATTACCTTGGTATATAAATGGGATTGGTATTCACTATATGATGGAAAATCATAGTGTAATTTCGACAACATAACATCATCAAATAGAAATTCATAAAATGGGTTAATGAGAGAGTAAGGTGTCTCTAGTAATAAATACATGAAATGGAAATTAAGGGTCTGATGGAACATTATACCCCAACAAATCAAATGGAATTTAATATTCATAATATAAAAGAATTTCTGGAATGGGAATGAGGAGAGGGAAATCCCTAATGAAATTTAACCTTGGTAAATTGTGTATATAAAGGATCATGGATGGATTAATGAAAGTGGAAGGAATATATAATTATTTATAAATCAAATGGACATTTAGAGTGGTATTAGTTAACATATCCCAACATATGAAAATTGAAATTAAAAGAAATATCACAAAAGGAGTGGTTGATAAAAGAGGACAATAGAAGATCTCGTACTTTGATGTGTGGCTCCAAAGGATTGGGAGATGATTATTGGGAACATCAACTGACTTGGAAGCACTATAACGAGTAGTCTGTAGAGTATGGAAGAGAATAAAATATTTTTAGTGAATAAGAGTGGGAGCTTTTGTTGGTTTATATTAGAAAAGAGGGGTATTTCTTTATTATTTTGGTTTTTTACACCTCATAATAAAGTTATCAATACCACAAACCATCCTGTGGTTTTGGCCAATGGTTTCTAAAAAAGGGAACTAGAAAAAATTATATTATATGTCCAAGGTCGTAAAATATTAAAATATTTTCTTTTATTATGTAGAGTCGATCACACTTTCAAAGAAATTATTTCAAAATCTAAAAATATATTCTATATTTTGGAGGATTCAATAAGATTTTATAAAATAAATAAAATAAAATAATAATTACATTTTTTAAATTAAATACATATGTTTGGCCACATACTCCTTTTATTGTATTTATTACATCATTATAGGTCCATTATGAAGTCATAAAACACACCGTATATTCCTATGGTATTTAATTTGTACCCAAAAATTAAATTGTCTCAGAAAATTATGAAAAATTCACTTTTGGATAATTTCTATGTACTGATTCAAAAAATAAAATTAATCTTATCTAAATAATTTTCAGAATATGTGAATTTTCAATTTTAAAATAAAAATTTACATTTATTGAAAATTGATGGGTTTTGAAAGAAAACAGCTTTTAAACCACAATAAAAATTACATATGAGTTCATAAAAATTATATGATAATTTATATTTAATAAATTAAATTTTAAAATAATATTTAATTTTGATATTTTTTATTTTAAAAATATATTAATTAATCAAAATATATTTCTTAATTGAATTTGAATATTAACATAAAATACAATTTGTGCTTTAAAAAATCATCTACAAAGTAATAATAATAATATGAATGTATATTCATTATTCAATATAAAAATAATGTACAGAATCATAATGATTGGTTCTTTTTACATATTTATTTATTACACCACCATACACCTTAAGAGTAAGGTGTGTAATGTTGGGGCTTTGAGGGGGCCGTTTTGTGAACATTATTTGGGTCGTGATCTCGATGAGCTTGAAATTATCCTGTAAATGGTTTCACTCATGCATATGTTTTTGGATCTCAACTTGGAATTTTTCTAGGGAAGATTCTTGAAAATTTATGTCCCTTGGAAGCTTTGATAAATGGGATTTATATGGAAATGATCCTACCGCTCGAGTCCATCAATTCCTTTGTCTATTTCAAAAGGATTTGTCAAAAAACTATATTTATACTAGTCCTATGACCACTATTCGGTAGCTATATTATCAACAGTAATGATGTTAAATGGTCTTTTAAAACCAATTGGATATAATAAAAGTGACAATTTATTCTATAACCATTAGATATTTATTTAAAAGAATGAGAATTTTATTCATAAATGTTTGGGTCATTACAATTATAATACACACATACTGGATAGACATGATATTTATATCATGTTTTATATTATAGAATCATGATATAATTATAATTTCTAATGATATAACAAATTAAGACACATGAAATGAACAAAGAAAATATTATCCAATGTCAAAAATCAACATAGGATGGTTAACAAGCAGGTAATATAAGGTCATAACCAAACCACATATGCTATTTTATATAAGAATATGGTTATTTAAAAGCTGTATAATTAATTTATATTTATTATATATGTTTTTTGAATGAGTATGACAAGAGTGTTGAGACAAGGTAGGAGGAATTCATCTCACTTTTTATTTCTATTAGATGCATGCTTTAGTAACCACACATTCCTTTTGTATGGGTCATATACTTACCATGATTTTATTATATCTTTATTATAATTAAATTTATGGGTATTCACATATCCCTTTTATGTTATTTCTTTCACTAGATTTATGTTTTAAAAGATACATAATCAGTAAAATAGTATTGTCTTAATTTTCTTTCATTGATACTCATGTTTTGTTATGCATCTAAATTCATTAAATTGTTAATACATCCATTTAACATTTTATATTTTGAATCTAATTGTTTTCATGATATTTTCATCATTATGTAATTAAATTTTCTTAATTAAATATTATGATCCCAAGTAACCAAGTTGAAAGAGTTTATTGAAACAATCTCATCATTTTTTCAATATTGTTAATCATTATTCTTCTTTAATAAAATACTATGATACATCTCTCAAGAAAGCTCATGAAGTTTCTAATCCCATGGTTTGTAAAGATATAATCATGTATTAGTACCATTTTCGAACTATTTGGAACTTAAGATAATTTTTTTATGTAAAATATACCCATCTCTATCTTCATTCAGAAATCAATTGTATTCAAAAACCATATTTTCAAAAATGTTTTAAAAAATATTTGAATCTCATTATCATGAAAAAGAGTTTTTAACAATGTTTTATGGTTTTCAATGCATCCTATAAATTTTTCAAATCATTTTTCAATGAATATTTTTTAAAAAGCCTTTATGTTTTAAAAACCATTTTCTGTAAAAAAAAATTATTTTCCTCAAGAAATGTTTATAAAATATCTTTCAAAATTATTTCCCATAAAATATAATATCTAATGGTGTTACTCAAGCTTTTATAGTGAAATTTTTCAAATTTTAAATTCATATTATTTCTATTAATGGATTCTGATTTAATGGCATGATTTTTATGAATCCAAATTATCATTCAGAGGTTATATGCTTTTGAAACCCACTTCTTTTCACATGTTATGTTTATGATGAAATGATAATGAAACCTTTGTTTTCTCAACAAGTTATTATATAATTACATGATTATAATAACTATTTAATTTATCATGTAATGATATGATTATCTATTGTCATGTCGAAAATTTATTAATTATTTCATTATGAGATGTATGGGACATATATCTCCCTCCAATGAATTTGGTAAAGATTTATATCTCATGAGATAGACTATGATAATCTTGGGAATGGACCTTGACTACAAAGATGGACATGAGAGTGAACCATGGATACCATGATGGTATGAGGAGTCAAATAATGATAATAATTTCGAATGGGAGTTATCCATGACTACAAATATGGTATGGTGAGTGAACCTATACTACCAATATAGTCTTAGCAGTGATGCCTTCACTACAATGTAAATCATGTTATTTATTATTAAGTGTCTGCCAAAATTCCATGTTCTATTCCTTTGTTATGATTTCATGGATTATGTTATTTATTTTCTAATGATTCAATATTTATTAAATTATATTCTTTTTTACATGATTCATGTATATGGTCTTTTATAGGTAGGTTATGATCTTTTATTTTCATAATCATGTTCCCATACCCTTATGCTCATGATTATGCTTGAATATCTCCCATGTTTACCTTTACTAAAAATTTGAGATCATCCCATTTTATGTTTCCTTCCCCTATGTCATGATTATATTTATTATGTTTAATGTCTCTATGAATGTTTCTATTTATGAAGAACATGGTGGGAGATAATTTTTCTCACTTATGCACTGGTGTTCAAGTTTCCATGTTTCCAAAGGCCCTAGACCAATTACGGTCCTTGGGTACCTGTTTTTATAATGTTTTAAGTATTAAAAAAAGTTATGCAATTTTAATTTATGAATATTTGGGGTATTTAGAAAACCCATCTCAAATACCTTTTATTCTAAAAAACAATTTTTTTTTGCAAGGTGTTAACTTATCACCTTCAAGGACGTCAAATATTCATTTTCCATTAACGACTACAAGTCTGATCATAAAACCATTTTTATGGTTTAAAAAACTATAATATATTTATTACATACTATTTAATGTTCTAGAATAACTATATACATATGTTGTTAAATAATAAAACAAACATGTACATTGTGAATTAAAAACACCCAAAACAATCTAATGATTATCACTAACATCTTATCTAACAATCCATCCTCAACCAAAATAACCAAATAAATTATATGATAATTTGAACTTATAGATGTAAATTAATTAATTATAACTTCAATTTAGGATTTCTATTTCCATTTTAAATGAACATCCACACTCTTGTACAAGTGAATTGATCATGAAAAATATGAAAATGAGCACTCCTAAATGATGAAATTGAATATTATAAACAATCAAAAGGCCATAAATAAAGTTACTAAAATTATAGTAAATAAATTACATGTAGAATTTTTTTTAATTATTAATTATTAAATATGATTTTATTAGTAAGGACATTTAGATCACGTTCAGAACTATTTTAAACATAATGTAAGGGATTCTACCCGAACCTCCATTTTCTTATTGGGTTACTCTTTCTATCCCTTTACTACAATGTAATACATATTTATTATAATATCGATCTTATAAATTTTGTTTGTATTTTCCAAATTTATATATCCAAATAAGACCATCCCTCTTTTATGGGGTAATATGTGTTTTCGAAAGGTTCCCTTTTCAATTATTCTCGATTAATAGCCTGGTTCAAGGGAACTTCTTGATTACATACCCATTTTCATGTTCCCTACATAATTTCTTTTAATCCACTAATATTTTTCTATAATCTATATTTTTGTCATGAAAAACTATCTTGATTGAATTAATATTTTATATAAAATAATATTTCGTTTCCTCTTTAAGTACTCATTAATATTTTCCATAAACCAAACTAAAATGTTTTATTTTTAATGTTTTTAAACACTTTTTTCATGTTTAAAATCCAGTTTGACATCACTTATCATGATATATGCCTATTAAACTTAAGAATTTACATGTATGAATTAAATCCATTATTTCAGGGACATAATTATGATATTCCCTTTTTATGTCTTTTGACATGGTTATGATACCCAATTATTTCCTTGGGTAACCCTTCAGTATATGTTTGATTCCTTATGTATGATTACTCATGAGGAATAAATATTCATGAACATGTTATGATTGGTGTTACTATATAGCACTCCAATTCATTGGGTAATTTTTAGTCTCATGGTATCTCAAGTTATGATAAGGAGTGAACCTGAATCCTTTATAGGTCTTTCTGTACCATGTGATATAGTTTTTTCAGTTAGTATTGAATCTTTTTTTGTCATTTTATATGTTGTATCCACATTCCTATGATTCCATGATTATATTTTCTCATGTTATACATGTTATTATTCTTTATTTTTATTTTTGTTCCATGAATTTTATTGAATCATGTTTTTTCTTCTAACCCATGTCCTATGTTTTATTCCAATGAATATTTCCTTACATGGCTTTTTAACTCATCCCTTTTATTAATATATTCCCCAGTTTATCCTATGTAGTTATAGGATCTTAATAATTGTTAGGATCTCATTATAAAGATTAAAAAAAGTATTTTAATGATGTTTAATTATGTACCTAATCTTCCAAATACACTAGAAATTATGATCCAAGGATTTTAATTTGATGTCTATTTATTATTAAAACAATGTAATGATATGTGTCAAATGATTGTGTCGATATAGGTCAAGCTATCATTAATCTTGAATGAAGGTGTAGGGGAGGAGCCCCAATAGTATAGAATGAAATTGTATAGTTGGGATCCTAGGTAGCTAACCCCGGTGAATTGGGTGCCCATGTTGGAATCCTTGATTTAGTTTAAACTTAGTTAGCATGTTTCAGTGAATGGAATTCTTATATGGGAAGTCTAGGTGAAGTGGATCTCTAATAGGTGTATTGGGAGAAGTGGTCGATGCCCAAGTAGTTGGCACCCAAAGTGGTTGTTTCCAAAAGTTAGTTTTTCTAATGTTATTAGTTCTCATGATAATTGACACCAATATTATCATGTGACCAGGCAGTGATACACCTAGGTGGTCTTCACCCAGTGTGGTTGGTGCCTGGGTAATTAGATTCCCATGTCGTTTGATGCCTGTGTGGGAAATGCCCATGTCATTCGAGAGCCATGTGATAGGTCACCCATGATTTTTATAGAGGCGAGGTGGTAAGTGTCTAGGGTAGTTGGAACCAAGGTGATCAATGGACCCTGTTTTTTGGTTCCCATGTGTTCCCCACCCAAGGTGGTAAATTCCCCAGTTATCAGGTACCCAGGTGATTTGATTCCCATGTGGTAGGGAACGCAGGTTGTGGTACCAAATATGATGGCATATATAAGGAATTTTTTATCCTTTTTCATTATGTTTATCTTAAAAAATATATGAAGGATTGTTATGTTCACTCAATATGATGCTTAGGTTACTTGGAGATCAAGTATATTCATGGTCTGTAATGTTGAAAATGGGATGCAAGTGGGTTCTTTTATAGGAAACCCCCATGACTTGGGTGTCTAACCTTGAGTGATAAATTTGTCTAACAACCTGAAGAGCCCATGTATGGGTCTAGGAGTATGAGGTGGGGTTCATGTGTGGATATTCATGAATGATAGACTGTGGGAGCTAGGGAACTTGATGAAAATCATGAACATGGACTCCGAAAATATTCCATCACAAATATCCAACTTTAAATAACAATAGTTTTTAATTTGAGTGTCCATTTTGGCTCCACAACCTTTCAAATTGAATAGTGTGAATTAAACCACACCATTTTCTACTAGGTTTACTCAAATATTGTGTTTCATATGGACAAAAAGTATTAATAATACCATCAAAAAACATGTTTTATGGTTTAAATAAAATTTTATTCTACAATAGATGAAATACATGAACTACTCCCTGGGAGAGGTTCCCACCACCATGGTACTAGATTAAGACACATATTTTTAATGAACTCCATCCCTATGTATGTGAGAAATATTTTAGCACACACATTTCCCATTATTGTATTATTCAACCAGTGTGATACTCCTTCCTCTTCATCTTAAATGATGTCATTCAATTGAGGATCATATTAAATTTAACATGGAAAAGTTTCAACCATATATTTTATTACCAAAAAGTAACCCCTAGTTATAATTGGATTCATTATAAACAAAAAGAATATGATTCTAAGGTACTATAGGTAACTTTTTTACATTCCTTGGAGCATGTTTATTAAAGGATGTTCACCATGAGGTGAATCTCAAGTCAAGGATTTTTTAATTCCCTTAAGGAGGATCTAATATCATGTATTTTTTAGAACCAAGAGTAAAATATTAACACATGTTATTTTTATTGTCATGATGAATAATTTACTCAAGGATTTTCGTCTCACCAAGAGGAGTAATCAACTAATGGATTTTGATTGGCTAATATGAAAATTATCCTCAAGCCTTCTCCTTCAACTAATTGGAATAATTGACTCGAGGTCATTGATATTCTCATGTAGGGTTAATAGAGGAAAACCAAACATTAATAGGTATGATTGAATACTAGGATGGTAGTGGGAATGGAATGAATGAAAAAAAAATTTGGATCCAAAATAACAGATACAGACATCACTACGTGTGTTGGAATAATATGAATAAAGATACATTTTGTTTTTAGAAGATATTATTCTTATTGATTTTACAAATATATAGTAGAAAATGAAATGAAATGATTCAAAAACATGGTAATTTTTGGAGGAATTATACCATATAGAGAATTGTAATGGTCTTAACTGTAATGATAGGGTGCAATTGAGGTGTTGTGGCTAGGCCTAGTACATTTAGTTTTATAATCACTACAATTCCTATCAAAATTTGAATCAAGTGACACATAATAATTAATTGGGTGTCTTTATATAGATTAGGCTTGTGGAAATGAGAAATTATAATGATTTCATCCTTTTTTAGGTATATTGAAGAAGGATCAATGTGAAAAAGTAAAACCATACACTAACAACTCTTATGTATATCTACTTTTATGTAATTTAATTTTTCCACATAGAATAGAACACTCTAAAAATTTTAAGGGCATGTACAATAGACCATATTCCACGAATTTTAATGTCATATGACATATACTATATGCAATGAGAATATGCCAATATGAGAATATTAAATATGGGTTTTAGAATTTCCAATAGGTGTATCACGACTCAAGGAATTTGGGATACCATGAGTGGTGTCACAAATCAAGGAATTTAGGCTACCAAGAGCTATATCTGGATTCATTACATTATGTTTTTTCATAGAAACTTCATACCCAAATATGGAAGGGTACAAAATAGTGATGCAATAATAATTATTTGACAATGAGTATCATTCAAGAATGTGTGACCAAAAAGGTATTTAAATTCAATTGGCTATCTCAGTTATGGAATCTATAAATCATAGATTAATAATGTTTGTGTCAATAGTTAATGCAGATAGGTGGGAATAAGTGAATCATTCATAATAGAGAGACTAAAACCACACAGTTTTCAAATAACACACGGGGTTAAAGAATATTCTACTTATGAAGAAAACATGCATTTGGTTGGTTGGTTGGGTACACAACATAGATTCATTACCAAAGAGTGGATTCATTTTATGGATCAGATACACTCATTACAAATTGATATGAATCGGTGAACCAAGAGAATATGATAACATTTTTGAGATTCTAAACAGATAATATCACCTCAAGGAATATTGTTTGGTGCTGATTTAGACATGAAATTAATGATGTAGGTTTATGGAGAAATTGATATTTAAGAAGGGTTTGAGTACCCTAATTTCTACACCAATATGTATTGAAAATATTCATAGGGTAATAGGACATAACATGAAATGTTTTGAGAGCATGATAATCTAAAATAAATGGAATTCTCTATGTGAATCATTAACTTTGTTGTGAAAAAAAATGTATCCACGGGATAGTTTAAGCTCACATTAATGGGAAAATATAGATATGTTATTTTTTTAGACTAGCGGGTCTAGTGAAAAAAACTCAAATTTTTATTGGGAAATGTTTTGGGCCCTAAAATCATTTTCCTTTTCCATATTTTTCTATATATATTTCTTATGAATTTAAAGGGATTTACTTTGTAATTGGATAGTTTATTTTTTCATAGACCATAATTTATTATATTTTAACTAGGAAATTCATTATGTATCTTTAACAAATTTTTTATTTTCTTATCATTTATTTATGTCATGAAAGGGGGGTGATCTACAAGATAATATTTTGATTTTATCTACACATCCCTTTAAAGGTTTTTAATTTGACAAGTATTTCAGCATCTTTTGAGGTTTCTTTCACTCGAATTTTCTCTTAGACCACAAAAATTGAAGGATTGGTATCCACGGAATTGATTTTTTTCCTTCCATTATTGGTTTTCTTCTAAATAATCTTTTATATCTCTTTAATTTTCAATTTAACATTATACAATTTGGAGAAAAATCAGGTGAATGAAGTTACAGTTGTACAATTTTAACCAAAAGTGTCTAAAATTTAATTTAATACAACATTGATCAATCATGAGGTTACATATATGGTGATAGGGTATATGTTGACCTAATGTGAATGAGAAACCCAATTATATTCCTAAAACTTACCTAAAGGGGAAAAGATAACCTGCTATGAATGAGATATCTCATGTTATAGTATGTGGCCTCAAAGGGAAAGAAACATGCATATTGTCTAGAATCATAATACTAATACAAATGGGGGAAATGATTATTGTGGTTTAAGATTGACTAGTATCGAGGTTTCATTTTTAACAGTATGGTCACATTTAACTAGGTTTGAATGAGGAGAGTATATTCTTTGAGGGGGATCGATAACAATTCAATTTTTGGATGGTCCCAAAATGGGATATTTGGAATTAGTAGATATCATTTGATATAATGAATCAATCCATTAATAGTTTTTGTAAGAAATCATTTCCTCATATCATACTATTGTGCATAAAGTATCCAGAGAAATTCCTAGGTGCCTTGATTAGTTAAGGAATGATGAAGCCTGACATGAACAAGTAATGGTTTCATCACTAGGGTATAATTAAACATGGTTATGGAATATATTACTAATAATGGGATATGAGATACTTATGTCATTATGTATCCCATGGTAATAGGATTCAATACACATGTATTTTTTATAAATGGGAATTTTTATCACAGGTTGGTTGAACCAAGACATTATGGAAGGAAGATACATCCAAAACAAAGGAAGATAGCTGATAGACCACCGTAAGAGAGGGAACTCCATGATCTGGGACCTCTTAAGTGATTTTAGTGTTGTACCTCTGAGGGTTTATCTAAAATATTATAAAGAGGATCATTGGTTGGTGGGCACCGCTATGAGATCCTTCCACTACCATCCCTAGTTGGTTAACTTCAGGCTCAAGGAGCTAGTAGTCAGGGCCATGGGCAGCTGTAGGTTATGGATGTCCATAATCCCACATTTTAAAAGATTATAAGAGATAATCTATATGCTTATTGTAATGTTTCCATGGTTTTATTAGACATAGGTTTCATTCATTCCTTTATTACTCGACTCCTAGTACTAGAGATAGATCTCTTAGTTGAGATGCTAGAACAACATCTTCGTCTTGAGGTTCTTATAGGGAACACTTCTTCTGTATCTTTCATCTGTAAGTAATGAAATATATCGCTTATAGGACATAGGTTCATGTGGGACATCTTGGTCATTGCAATATAAATTTATGAAATCATATTGTGTATGTGTTTTCTATCTATAGTTCGAGACTATATTGATTTTCACCACAAAAAATATGGCTACACACTAATGGGATGATATTTTCCTTTTCATTCACAATAGATCTCATGGAAGGATATGTGGATGCTACGAGAAGAAGGTTGAAGCCTATAAAACATCAGTTGGAAACTATATCCCCTGGTGCATTAGGGACATTACGTATATCGGTTCTTTTACCTATGGTGGATTATATGTTTGTCTTCCCCTATGATGTTATAGGCATACCTCCAATGTAGAAGATGGATTTTTTGTATTGACATGCATCCAGGGGCATCCCCAATATCTTCAACAACATATTGTATGGTACCTACTGAGCTCTGGGAGCTATGGTTGTAGTTTTAGGACCTTTGAGATAAAGGTTTCATTAGTCCCATTGTGTTCTCCTAGGATGATTAAGTATAGTCCGTGAAAAGGTTGGATGGGTGCTTGCAGCTTTTCATGGATTATCATTCCATTAACCCTTCCATGATAAATAACAAGAACACATTTAAATGTA
Organism: Viscum album; assembly: GCA_963277665.1. Taxonomy (NCBI): domain Eukaryota; kingdom Viridiplantae; phylum Streptophyta; class Magnoliopsida; order Santalales; family Viscaceae; genus Viscum; species Viscum album. Next base: position 861,650,909 of record OY728150.1, read on the forward strand.
TTTAAGACCTCTTTGAGAAGTTGTGAGGATAAATATGGTTCTCGAGGATTGATCTCATGTCTAGATACCATCAGTTGAGGGTTTGTGAGACTGATGTTTCATAGATGGAATTCCTTTTTCACTACATACACTATGAGTTCCCAGTGATGTTATTTGGTGTGATGAATTCCCCCATAGTATTTATGTATTTGATGAACCAAGTATTAATTTCTTACTGGGGATAGTTAATTTTGGCCTTTATTGTCGACATACTCGTCTACTCTACACTAGATGTGGAGCATGCAGAGAACAGGAGAATGATTCTTGATTTACATTGACATAACCAGTTTTACAGTAAGATTTTGAAGTGAACGTTTTGGATTCATGTGGTTAACTTTATGGGGCCTGTGATTTTTGAACAAGGTTTAGTAATGGATACATCAAAGACTAAATCAGATATTTCTTCGAATCCACCCAAGAATGCATCAGAGGGGTGGAGCTTCCTTGAATTGATGGGGTACTACATGAGATTTTTCAAATAATTCTCCAGAATCACATCTCTTTTGACTTCATATACACTAAATGTAAAGTCATGTGCCTAGTATGAGTGGTTCCATAGGGCCCTTCAGTAGTTCATATAGAGGATGGAGAGTTCTCCAGTGTTGATACTAGTAGAGGAGGGTGTGGAGTTTTTAATTTATTTTGATGCCTTGAGAGATAGGCATAACTACATGTTGATTCAGTTACATGCAGTTATTTCATATAGGTCAAAGAAGTTGAGACCAAGGGAGAAGATCTATGCAACTCATGACGTAGATCTGGAAGCCATAGTTTTCTCCATGAGTATTTCAAGACACTACCTTCTAGGGGAGCACTTTTGGTTTACTCAGACCATGAGAGTCTTGGGTACATATTCACAAAGAGAGACCTGAACTAGAGACATAAATTTTGGTTGGAGTTCTTGTAGGACTATTACTTTGAGATGTTCTACAATATTGAAAATTTAAATTTTAAAGTAGATTCAATTATTAGGATTTCCTAGGCTTATTTAGTATAGGAATCTTCCGAGAAGTTATCTTCCCTCATCTGGACTTCATGGAGAAGGAGGGTATAGCATTTCATTAGTCCATGGTTTTGACTCCTTCTCTCATTCACAAAGTGAGAGTGTCACAACTGGTATACATCAACTATAGGGTATTATGTGATCATATATCCATAAGCGACGCACCAGATGAATATTCTGAAGGAGGGAATCAAGTAATCTTGTTCTAGGGGTGAATAGTGGTTCCAATCATGTTGGGAGAAGAGGTGAAGCATGAGTTACACAATTATATAATAGTTGTATATCCTAAATAGGGGAATACATATTGAGACCTCCAATGGTAGTTTTGGTGGTTTCTCATGCGACAGAGCGTAGCTGAGTTTGTCTCTCGGTGCCTCACTTTTCAGCAGGTAAGAGCTGAGTACCACATTCCAACAGGTTTGTTACATCCCATTGATATCCCGAAGTAAAAAATGGGATGGAATATCAATGGACTTAGTCACAATACTTCTACACATAAATAATATCCATAACACCATCTGGGTGATAATTTATTGGATCACAATGTTGTCAGAATTCCTTTAAATAAAGGAGTTGTGTTTTGTGAAGAGTCAGAGGTTGTTATATGTATGGGAAATCATTCACGTTCGTGGAATACATTCGATGATTGCCTTATATCATGATGTGTGGTTTACATCCATAATAGGGAGAGGTTTGCAAGAGGCAATTGAGACCCAACTGTGGTTGAGTAAAATCTTTCATCCCAGGGCTGATGGGAAGACTAAACACACTATCCAGGTGTTGGAGGATATGTTTAGGGATTTTTTTAGGATTTTCTAGAATCTTGGAGGATCACCTTCCCTTGGTCTAGTTTTCATAAAAAAAACATCTATGACTCTACCGTCAGCATGATTCCTTTTGAGGTCCTATACGAGAGCCCCTACAGATCACCCTTATGCTGGAAAGATATTAGTGAGTCATAATCTGGGGGGTTGGAGTTAGTGCAGGAGACAATGAAGAATGTACTAGTCATCGATGAGTGGATGAGGATAGACTATAGAAGACATACATAATATATAGATCACCATTGTAGGCCCTTGTATATTGAGTATGGAGGACATATTTCCCTTCATGTAAAACCACAACAAGGATTAAGAAGGTTCAACCAAGGAGGCAACTTATCCCCAAGGTTCATTAGTCTATTTGAGATCGTAAAAAGGGTTGGTGAGTTTTCAAACCTCCAATCCCTACCACCATAGCTAGAGCGAGTGCACAACATCTTCCACGTGATGCAGTTGAGTAGATACATGTATGAACCTATACACATCAATGACCAGGGTGATCTAGACATCGAGGATGGATCCACTTTTAAATAGCACCTAGAAGAGATTGAGGACTAGTTGAAGAAAACCATGTATATTTGGATTATTCCTTTGGTTCATATGTTATTGTAGAATAAAAAATAGAATGAGAGTTATTGGGAGTATAAGAGGCAGTTTATGTTCAGTATCCAGAGTTGTTTTTCTATTTTTTTCTTTTCAGGGATGAAAATATTGAAATTTTAAATGATGTAGAGACATATTTTTTCATTATAAGGATTATATATATATATATATATATATATATCCAGAGTTAGGTGCTAATATGGTGTGCGATTTGAAGTTCTGGTTCTCCCAGAATTAATGTTATAAAAATTTTAAATATATTTTATATTACACGTATATCAATCCTTGAGAAAAATGTGATAAATTTTAAATGGTTTATCAGATCAGAAATTTTAGACAAAATTTGAGTCTAAAACATGGTGTTTACCCTAGGTGTGACAGAAAGTGAGTTAGCACAGGATGTTTGGACCACTAGCTCAATAGCCTAAGATTATGTGAATTTATTTAATTATCTAATTAATTAATATAATTTGTTTAACCGAGAGATATAAAATTATAAATATATTTTTATATAGATTATTACAATCATTTTCTCACTATATGGTGATTAAAGACAAATATCTCTACCTCCTCTGATGACAAATCATTTGGAATGCGATGTTGAAACGTGAGATCGGATCTGATCAAGAAACATTGGACATAATAACTTCTACGGATCATTGGTGGATGTGATCTTTACCTGTACTAATCCAAAACTATGGTAGAACTCTTCAATTGGTGTTTTAATTCCATTTATTAAATGATATATTATATTCATAGTTGTTCTTTGATATGTGACCCTGTTACGAGATTTAGCATGTAGCCAAGAACAGAAAAATTACTTTTTTCAATTAATTTCTAATCTAAAATACTTGTTCTTGATCTAATTTACAAGAATTAATGGCTTATATGAATTGACATTTGTTCTTGAGCCATTTCTCACTTGTTTCTTTGTTTTATTTTCCAGTTGGATCCTTGTGGTCCCAATTCGAAATTACCAAGTGGTACTGAGATCGATCGGGCCTCGAGATTCATAGAAGATCAACCAAACAGGAATGGATCAATGATCTGAGTGTAGATATATAATTTTTTTTAGAAATAGGTGATCATTTTGAAAATTATAGGCCAAGTAATAAAAGGCATAAGAATTTTGGTGCATGTGGTGTGAGAGGTGCATACAACTTCACATAGACTTGCTATCAGATGAATTTTTTGGCCACCAGATGGCTAGAATAGGTAAAATGGTGTCATATCCACTAATTTAGACTAGATAGATGGTTGAAATCTAAGGCATGGACTAGATTTCTAAGAAGAAATCATATCTTTAGTTTCTATAAAAATCTTGACTATACGTCGCGTTCAATAAAGAACACAAGACGTGTATCCCCTTTCTACAGCAACAGTTGTGGGTTTTAGAAAATTAAGGATGACTTGAAATTTTGTTCCACTAACAAGCCATGTATCATCTTCCTAGTGGGAAAACCCAATTGAAGTTTCACACATATGGTAAATCATGATGGAGTACATGGAGTTTGTTACAAAATTGTATACACTAGTACACAATCACAGTGAGCATCACATTGCTTATGTCTTGATTTACTAGGACAATCCGTGTAGTCCATGTACATAGTGTGGACTACTACAATTATAGGAACCCATGTGGTGACTAGAGACATGGCCAGACTGTGTAGTGGGGCCACACACGGTGTACTCCATGAGCTCTTCTAAGTGAACATAAAACTTCTCTATCTCATTTTCAACTCGGATTTTGGCTCGTGAGTAGCCTATCCTAAGTTTTTTTCAACATATAATATGATTCTTCCCTAATTTTTTGATTTTGAGATACAATGTAAAGTTTTATGGGCTTGGAACGCTCTGAGAAAACACCCGATGGCAACATTGATCACGTAGGATCACTTGGAATTATTCATTGTGTTACCCTATAACATGGCTAGGAAGTGGAGCTACCTGATGACTCGTTTTCAGAAATTACCCTCAAGAAGGGTTGGGATGTGGAGCTTCCTGATGTTTCCTTTCTAGGAATTACCCTCCAATACGTATGGGAGGTGGAGTATCTCGATGACTCATTTTCTGGAGATATGCTCCAATAAGTGTGGGTATTGGAGTTCCTGGATGACCCTTTCTAGGAGTTACCATCCAATGAGGATATGAAGGGGAGTTCCCCAATGAAATTTCTGAGCATTAACCTCTAGTGGGGTTGGGTAGTGGAGTTCCTCAGCGACTAACATAGTGGAACTGTCTTATTATATCAGGTTATATTTAATGTTCCTAAAAATTTTGGCCCCTAAACTATGTGGCTTAGTGACGAGACGTGGTTTGATGTAGATTTGAACTCTAGGGGAAGAGAGATTCTTTCCCCGCTAAGATTCATTTTTGTGAAACCTCTGAAAACTATTCGGTCGAGTCAGTGCCACCGAGATTGGATACTATAATGGTGTGGAAATTGATTTCCTTATACTTTTTTGTTTAGGGAAGATGCATGGGATGCTAATCATCATTGATCAAATATTGGAAATGTTGGATACTCTTCTTGTTGGGCTCACTTATGATATGGAGATCCCCTTACACACTCATTTGGGCTTCCTTAGGTGAGAATATATATATATATATATATCTTCTGTACCCAATTCTTGGGTTTTGTTACTCTCCTTATATGAGAGGAAAATATGTGAAGAGTATTACATGTGCTTTTTGTGAATAACTTATCAATGTTGGATGAGTCTACTATCCCACTATATGTGGTGATGGATCGATGGGTAGTTCATCTACTCATCAGGTCTATCCCCTTGTGCTTGGAAAATCTTACTTTCACTCTATACTGGGTTAGTCAATACTCTTTAACTATACATTTCCAACTAATTTCATTATCTTCTATTGTATATATTACTTATTCCCCCTCAACATTGAGTACATTCTACTTGGTTTTTATATACTCAAACATAAATGGGATTTCCTGCCTATGTCTTGTCTTATGTTGGTGATAGATCGGTTAATCATGAATACAGAGGAGAATTGGGATACTAGGTTCTCAAACCACCTACTATGGTCATATCTTGGGATTCACGAGATGGGATCCCTCATCTTCATACATTTTTTTAATTTATTCCTGTCAGGATGAGAACATTTATTGTTGGGAAATTTTTTCCCCTTAAATTTAAGGTTACACTATCATACCTTTTTAATTTTTAAGGGTTCATGCAATCTTGTTTAATTTTATAAAAGTGTTGAATTTTTTACTTTTACTACTTCACTTTTGTATGATGTTGGTTGTGTGATTGTGTATAGGTTCTTAGCCAATGTCCTCCCTGATTTATTTATGCCTTCGTCGCTTGTCACCACCCCTTGGCCTATAGAGGTGATCTTGGGGTAGTTTTGGCTTGAGAACTAGCTTGGTTTGGGCCACGACAACATTGAATTTCAGTGGCTTATGTAAAGAAAAAATTAAAATATATGGTTGCACTGAAAAATTTAATGAAATAATGAAGAATATAGGAACCCCTAAATTCATCTTAAATGATCTTCCATTGTCTCACCCACATTATTTTCCTTATTATAACTCATTGTTTGTTAATAATTAGTTATACACACTAATACTAAATAATTTATATGAATGATCATTATACCTAGTAATTTTATGTACGTTCCCACCATTATCTCCTAAATAGAGTGAGGGAAGCATCTCAATTGAGAGGGTAACCCTCACTACATTAACTGGTCATAATCCTGATTCCATTTACCAGTTGGGCTACTAATCTAATCATACACTAGTAACTTAAGTAGTGGGAGAGGAAATGGATTTTATTATGTTAAAGGAAATAGGGGAATTTTTTTTGAATTACTAACACCCATCTCATCTTTCTGATCACCCATATCCTTTAAGTATTAAACAATGAATTAAAAAGAGAATGATTTATAGACTATGGATTCATCTTGTTTCATCAAGGTGGTGACCCTTGAGCTAACCTCTAACCATAATTGATAACATCTGAAATTAATATTAGTAAAATGGAAAATATAGTGAGTATTACATTAATATTGATAAAAATAAAATGTAAATTTAATTCCAATAAAAATTATATAAAATCTTATTATAATCCTTGGTGGGGAACCCCCACTATTGTAAATTCTACTTCTATATATATATTTTTACTATCCATTTATACATTACGAAGGATTATAATTTTGAAAATAAGTTCCATGACTTTAATCCATTAAACTATTCTATGTCGGTCAGTCAATAGGTAGTTATTTCTCCATTTAAGCTCAATAAATAAATCTTTTCATCTTCGCAATTATTTTGCATGATCATTTCCTCCCTTAATTGTTGTATGGATGCTACATGGGATATTTGTTTAAGAATTTATTAATTTGGCATGAATATGAGATTGTATAGTTTTTATTTATGTTTGAAACTCAATTTACTAGTGAAAATGTGATTTTAATCCCATATAAGTATAAAAAATTTGATTTTATTATGATGCAATGTGGTCTCACAAGTCGTTACTCCCTCTTGATGTTAATCTGATGCAGTTTTTGGCTCATAATAGTAAATCATACATTGAATCTGTCATGGCCTAGTTAATCTAATACAAGCTTGAAACTCCATTTTTTAATAATAATCAACCTATGGGATATATCATCTATTCCCATGCAACATGACATTTATTCTTAGTAGAAAAGGAAATGTATATTATGCATGCAACTAAATATATTACATTCATAGTGTAATTCCATATATATCAATTCATCCATAGATTTAAATAATATATATGGTTCATTTACATTATTTATCAAAGGAAGTTTCATTCTGTAACACTTGTATATATGGAGTAAATATTACATATCATCTCATTTCTCCTCTATGGAAAAAAGAAAACATCTTACATATCACTTGTAACATATGTTTTAATATTTTCAATCATCATTTGTTAACCATTGTATCATACATATCTTTCAGTGCTCATACTTAAGGTTTATACTTTACCAAAAAAACAAACAACCATTTTATTGTTTATGTGAATGTATAATATAGAAAATAAATTAATTAATTCATTGATATCACCATTTTATGCTATATTTTTTATAAATATCTGAATACCCTTGAAAATAATTATGTTGTAATTGACTTATTATTATGAAATTTTTTGGAATATTATCATTGAATTATAATAAATAAATAAATAATTTTTTTATTTTGTTAGCATAAAACAAGACGTCCCATGGCTTGTTGTCTGATTCCTTACATGTGAGTTTGTAAAGGTATTTCATCAAAGCCTTTCATGAAAGGTTAAAACAGTACCATTATTGGAATTTGAGTTGTATTAGATAACTATATAACTCATGAATAACCTACCTAGAACATTGAGTAGTGTAAAATGATATGGGTACTTTTTGATCTGACTGAGACATCTCATTATTTTACTTATTATGGAAAACTTCTCAGTCAATGAGCATGGACATCTATATACCAGGAAGGTTATGAGTCTTCATAAAATCCCATATAATATCATCTCTGATGGGGACTCTACATTCTTATCTAGGTTCTATCATGGAATATAAATGTACTTTGTCACACAAGTAAATTGGATTACTGCTTTTCTCCCATTGACCGAGGGAAAAATTGAGCAGACCAATTTTATTTTGGAGAAAATGTTTTGAGAATGCATTCTTGATAAGAGTGGATTACAGGACAGTCAAATATCTTTGATAGAATTATATTATAACATTATTTATATACCTTAAATTCAAATATCACCCTTGGAGGATTTATATGGGGAATAATTTTGTTCTCTTATATATTATAAATAAATAGGTACATCCTTTGTGACTAGACCTAGTATTGTCCAAGTGATGACAAAGTAAGTAAAAATGATCTAGGTGTTTCTTTTAACCTCTCAACGTCTCCAAAAATCCTATGTTGGTTATTCATGGAGACCCATGGAATTTTTATTAGGTGATCATATTTTTCCCTATATATTTTCCAATTCTAGTTTATCAGTGAATGGGAAAATAATGTAAGCTGAATCCTTTTTATGTCAATCCTTTTGAGATACTGGCTCAAGTCGGGGAAGTGGAATATCATTATTATTTGCCTACAATCTTCAACACTATGAATAATACAATTCATGTTTCCAATATAAGAAGTTACATTCCCAACCTATCACAAGTCATTTAATGTGAGTATTTGGATCCGTAAACTAATTTTTCCTATAATAATAATCAAATATGCATTGTCAACTAGTGTTAGAAGGTGGTACGTGTCAAGGTCATTTTCTTTATTCATGTAAAGTCGTAGCATGGGAAGCATTATGATACAATAAATAACTAATTATTTAATTATTTAATTTAATTATTTATTTATTTGATGTAATTTTTTCAAGGATTTATGGGGAGAATCCATTTAGTTTTTGATTTTTTTAAAAAAAATGGCATGTTGAAAAGTTACTGTTAACCATGCAGATCCCATGGAAATTGGTTATGTGATTGGAAAATTCATTTTACATAGTTGGTACATGGATACTTAAACTATTCTATCAAGATATGTGGGGTGCGTATACTTGTCCAGAATGAGTCTTACATGTGATTAATGGTTTTGGAAACAATGCAACCAAACCGTGTTATGTGTCTAGTGACTTAAAAACTCATAAATGACAAAAAATTTATCATTCCCATGATGACCCCATTTCTCCTCTCTTATGTTGTGCATGGAAATAAATACCATAGAGTGAACTTATTCTTCCTCCATCCTCCTCCTCCTAGTTATTTCTCTGGTAATTTCGTGTTAAGATTGATATGGGTGAGTACTCTACCTATTCTCTCTCTCTATCTCTCTCAATTTTTATATCCCCCTTTTCCATGATGTAGTTCATCCAAAACTAATAAGGGGTTTTGGATTATAAAATTACCTATAATCTATTCCTAGGGTGTGATATTTTCTCTTAGAACCTTTTTATTTATTTATATGGATGATTCCCATCATTGGTGCATATTCTTGGAATGGGTTTCCTTGCATTTGATTTTCTATAATATACCACATATTCTACTGAATTTTAAATTTATTACTATAAATTTATATGTTCTATATGGGTTGATTGAAAATAAATGTGTGCATAATTCAAGGTTTTTAGGTGAAATAAAATAATTTTAAAATGAGGTTTTGGGAATTAGACTCTACTTTCGATCTACACTTAATAATAAAATGCGGGTATGGATAATATAATATTTTTTATGGTTTTTTAAGAGTAATTTGGTATCTGAATGTTATTTTTAATCATATAAATATTTATTATTAAATAATTTTTGATTTATGTGGTGAAATGTATTAGGTTCCTCTGAGAATATTACTATATCTATTAATTTTTCCCTTATGTGATTCACCTATAATTTGTGTTGTGAATGTATTATTTCATTTTATGTGTTAATAAACACATGAATGAGTATTTATATACATATAGAAATTTTCCCATATTCACATGAGAATATCTGAATATGTGCACTATGAAATGTTTGTAAATACAAATTTGTAATTGAATATGATTATAAAATTTAAAAATAATGTATTTGGATCTTAAAATGGACATTGGAATTTGTTTTTCTAAAGTATTATAAAAATATTAAATGTGATTGGATTATTTTAAAATAGGTTGATTATATTAATTTATTTCTAAAAAAGATTTAAGATAAATAGTTGTTTTACAAATGATCCTTCAAAGAGGTTTTGAAGATAGGGTATTGGTTCTTTATGTTTTATCACGTATGAGGGTTTTTATTTATGAAGTATATGATGAATGTTTTGTGTTTAACATATGGGTTATTGTAGATTAGTGAGTACCAGGACGGGTCTTATAATATCTCAACCGGAATCATCGATTCTAGGCTAGAATTCCACATTACCTTAGGTGTGCCTCCATGTGGGCCATAGTTTTCTAAATAGTAATGAGAGTCTCGTGTGAAACAACGGGGAGACTATACCCACAATTATGGTGAAGAATAAAAATAAATAACCCAACATTTAAACAATATATATTCATAATAAGTGAAATCCAATGACGTACCAACTATGTGAATGTATGTAGAAACAAATGACTCAAACCTGGGTATAATGAACTAATCTCTCACTAGGCCAATCATAAATACAAATAATAATAAAAACTAGGTATAGAAAGATACACTTCCACTACAAAATGATATATCATCCTGGTCTATATAATCATTATGATCAATATCGCTAGATGATCAACTCAGACATCATCCCAATCTCTACATACAACTAATAATGGTTTCTTGGGTAGCGATGTATAATGACCACCTAGGCCGAATGTGATTACAACTCAGTAGGACACCCAAAACATGGTCTAGTACCCATCCAATAATATGTAGTGTATGTGCTTGTGATAAGCTCAGAAAAAAGTAAACACGCAATATATATTGATACACAATATAACATATAATCAATAAGATCACACAATTAATAGAACCCATGTTTCATATGAGTTTTCTCTTACCAAGAAACTACAATCCTCAGCCATACCTTCTTATGATAAATGTTGTAAGTAAAAACATACCAAATGTCAATTGAGATGAAACTACCTGCATGGATAGGGAATATTTTACTCAACAATCTCATATCATCTTGTCTACATGCAAATATACATTCCCTAGGCCTTAGGTACGATATGGAACTTGAAAAAACTCTATAATTTGAGTACACTACACAGAAGTTCACTAGGATTTGAATGACATGGGAATCATTTATGACATGTTTCTTGACATAACACCAATCATCTATCTGCGGATGTGTGTATTGTTCCTTATACATTAATATTATTATTAATGGGTATTACAACTCATGCAGTTAGATGTATTGATGAAAAATGTGATGACAAACTGTTCGCAGTGAGGTAAGATATGTTGGGTGCTTCATGGGTCATACTGCATTAATAGATAATGCGAGAAAGGATTTTCCCCTTATATTTCATAACAGAAGTAGATATCTTAGACCCTTTGATGGAATTTATATAGCCTATATAAATTCTTGTCCATGGTGAGGAATGGGGAAGTTCAATTCTGGAATGTCAAAAAAAGAATAATAGTGCACATGGGTTGATGGAACTATAATACAACCCGCTTGATTCGAGATAATGAGAAAAAGGGTTCAAATTACATGGTAAGAGTTCCTAGGAGGTGACACGTCATTGTGGAAATAACTAATTTATCTATGGATGCCTTGGTGTGTTTCTATATGCTAACCTTGGACTTTAGATAGGCTCCTCCTAATGCCACTGAAAAAGATGCCTAGAGGGTCACACACTGAGTGTGTCTAAGTATCTCAGTTAAATATTAATTTAACAAGTTGAATAAATATTATTCCCAAATGTGGTTTAATAATTATTCAAGAATTCCTAATCACGTTTATTTTGACACTAGTTATTTGAGAGAATATATTCATGTTCTAATAAATGTGGTGGAGGAAATAAAGAAAAATTGAAAAACAAAAGTACCCGTCAAGTATATTAGATATACACATCGTGTATTTTTTCTGGGAATTTATGAGAATTAATAATATTTATTTAATTAAAAAATATTAGGTTTAATTCATTTGGAGCATCTCAGGTAGTAATAATTGTCAACTATTATCATTAAACATAGGGTATTACTAAGAAATAAATGAAATGAATAAATGATTTCGGGTAATTTATTTACTTTATTATTCTATGTAATTAAAAATACCAATTATATATTTCTCATTATCCAAGAAATTTTTTGTGGTTGTGCACAATGGATCTAGAGAATGCTCTCAAGCCAAGAAAGAATTATTTTCTTCCAAGAACGCTCTCAAGCTATGAGATAGAGATACTCCTCCACCGGATCAAGGCGGTCGAAGGAGGACATTGCAAGAGAAGGCTCTTACATTCTAGCACCAATAGATCCCTTCCGTAACGTCTAGAAATATGTGGAGCATGTTTGGATTACTGCTAGAGGAATCCTACACTTGGATTCCATGAACAGTGTATTCTCTTTCATAATTATATATTGTATGGATTATTATAATTCAAATATACTTTATAGAATTGAAATTTATATCATATTTTATATTCTTTATTTGTGAAGTAATTATATGGACCAATTATATAACAAATTAAGACACAGGCGAAGTACAAAAAAAATTATCCAGAGTGAAAATGTAACATATGATGGTTAACAAGAGGGTCATATAAGTAGGAAATTAAACCATATGTCATATTATATATAATAATATGGTTATTTAAAAGATATATAATAAATTTATATTTATTAAAGAGGTTTCTGAATGAGTACGATGAGATTCAATACAAAAGGTAAGGATATTTCATCTCACTTTTTAGTTCTGTGAGATAGATGCTTTATTCACCACCCATTCCTTTTATATGGTGTGTGTAATGTCCATGAATGAATTATATCTATATTAAAATTAAATTAATCAGTATTCACGTATACATTTTTATGATACTTCTTTCACTAGATTTATGTTTCAAAAGTATCCAGATTGGTAAAATAGTTTGGTGCCAATGTTTTGTCTTTCATACTCCTGTTTTTTTATTCACCTACATTATTTTGAGGTATATATAGAAAAAATTAATGTTATATAATAAATAAAATTATTTTCATGATATTTTAAGATTCATGTAATTTATTTTTCTTACTTGGAGAGTATGATCCCAAGTGAATAAGTGGTAAGAGTTTATAGAAAAAAACTCATCGTTTTTTCGAGATTGTATATGATTATGAATCTTTGATGAAATATTATGGTCCATATCTCAATAACACTCAGAAAAAAATTTATCCTTTATTTATTAAAAATATCATCATGTATTAGAACCATGTTTCTACTTTTTGGTACTTAAGATAAAATTTTAAGTAAAATTGTATCGTCTCTCTCTTCAGTTGGAAATCTAATTTATTCCAAAACCATGTTTTTAAAAGATCTTTGAATCTCCTTATTAACAAAAAGGGGTTTTAAAATTATTTTATGGTTTTGAATTCATCCTTCATATATTTTCAAATTGACTTTCAAAGAAACAAATTTCAAAAAGGTTTATTCATTAAAAAGTGTTTTCAATGCAGAAAGGATATTTTCTTCATGAAATGTTTTGAAATCATGTTTCAAAATTATTTCCCATTTACAATAACAACTTTTGGTGTTAGTCATTATTTAATAGAGAAATTATTCAATGTTTCCATTCATATTATTTCATATAATAGATGATTTTTTGTTGGCATGATGTTTATGAATCCCATTTATCTTTCATGGGTTATATTCTATTGAAACCCTCTTCTTTTCTAGAGACATGTTTATGAGGAAATGATTATGAAACATGTAATTTCACAACGGTTATGATATGATTACATGTTTATAATACCTGTTTCATTTCACATGTTATGATATGGTTAATTATGATCATGTGGCACATGTATGTATGATTTCATTATGAGATGTGTGGGACCTATATCTCCCTCTAATTCATTGGGTAATGATTTATATCTTAGGAGATACACTAAGGTGTTCTTTGGTATGAACCTTGACTACTAATATTTCTATGGGAGTGAACCATCACTACGAAGATGGTATGATTAGTGAAATAATTCTTCTTATATATCCATGGGAGTGAACCATGACTACCATAATGGTATAGGGAGTGAACCTATACTACCAATTTGGTCTTGGAAATGATTCCTTGGCTACTATGGAATCATATTGTATATTCTTATGTGTCTACCACAATCTCATTTTCAATTCCTCCATAATGATTTTATAGATTAGGTTATTTAATTCCTTATGATCCATGTCTAATGAACATCCATGATTTGTGCCATGATTCATGTACATGATCTTTTATATTTCAACTATGATCTTCAATTTTTAGGATCATGTTCTCATACACTTATGCTCATGATTAAGCTTAAATATCTCCCTTGTTTACCCTAATAGAGAATTTGAGATAATATATTTTTATGTTTCCTTCACCTTGGTTATAAAGATATGTATTATTTTTTATGTATCTAATAATAGTGGTATTCAAGAAGAACCGAATATGAGATAATGTAGCTCAATTATGTACCGATGTTTCTCTTTCTATGTTTCCAAAGGTATTGCACCAATTACTGTCCTTGGGAGCCAATTTGTATAACGTTTTAAGTATTCTAAAAAATCTATTTAATTTAAATGTATTAATAGTGATTGAATCCATAAAATCCATCTCATATCCCTTTTTATAAAAATGAAAACATCGTTCGTGAGGTGTTAATTTATCACCTTCATGGACATCAAATTTTCATTTTCTATTAACACCTACAAGATTTGTCAAAAAACAATTGTTTAAAAATTATAATATATATATTATAGACTATGTAATATTTTTTAATCATTGTATACACATGAAGTTAGATAATAAGACAACAAGTTTGTTGTGAGGGAAAACTGCCCAAAATAATCCAAACGATTATCACTAACATCTTATCTAGTGATTCATCCTCACCCAAAATAACGAAATTAATTATATGATAATTAAACCTTATAGAAAGTCCTTAATTAATTATAACATAAATTTGGGATTTCTATTTCCATTTTATACGAACTTCCATACTCTTATAAAAGCAGACTGATCATGAAAACTAAGAAAACAAGCACTCAGAAATGATGAAATTGAACACTATAAATATTCAAAAGGCCATAAATAAAATTAATCAAATTATAATAAATCAATTACATGTATAAATTTTTATTTAATTATTAATTAAAAAATATACTTTTATTATTTAGGAAATTAAGATCATGTGCAGAACAATTTCGGACATAAGGTAAGGGATTGTACCTGAACCTCGATTTTTCTTTCGGGTTACTCTTTATCTCCCTTTACTGTAATGTAATGCTTCTTTATTTTTATATATTTATTATAAATTATGTACATATGCTCCAAACATATGTATCCATATAATATAATCCCTCTTTGATGAGTTAATATATGTTTTCGAAAGGTTCCATTTTCAATTATTCCTGATAAGCAAGCCTGGTTCAAGGGAACTTATGGATTTCTAACCCATTTTCAAGTGCTCTAAAAAATTTGTATTATGAAGTCATTATTTTTCTATAATATCTATTTCTAAAATGAAAAATTTACTTCGTTTAATTCTTATATTATATATAAGATTACACCTTTTCCTTTTTAAATGCGCTTTAGTATTTTCCATAAACTACACTAATAATGTATTTTTATAAATTTTCATAAAAACTCTTTTTACATGTTTTAACTGTAGTTTGACATCACTTATAATGATCTATTACCATTAAAATTATTAATTTTTATTTTTGATTTAAATTTATTCTTTCATGGATATAATTATCAATTATCTTTTTTGTGCCTTTTGATATGGTTATGATACACAATTCATTCAATGGGTAACCCTTTTGGTTATGTTTGATTATTTTTGTATGATTATTCATGTGGAACACATAATAATGAACATGTTTTTATGGGTGTGACAAGATAAAAATAAAATTTAATGGGTAATGTTTAGTCTCATGAGACATCATGTTCGGATAGGAAGTGAACCTATTTATTTTAGGAGTCTTATTCCACCATGTGATATAAACATGGTGGTTAGTCTAGAATCATGTTTATGTAAGGCTATATATTGTTTCGTCATTCCTATGATTCCATGATTATATGTTCCCAAGTTATACATGTTATTATTCTTTATGTATATTCATTTTCCATTCCTTTTATCCCATCATATTTTTCATTGTAACCAATATCCTATGTTTTATTCCCATACTTATTTCTTTATGCGAATTCTTAGCTTATCTATTTTTTCATTTATTTCCCAGGTTATCCTATGTAGTTATAGGATCTTAATGGAAGTTAGAATCTCATTATGAATATTAAATGAAATATATTTTCATGCTATTTAATTATGTACCTAAAATTCCAAATATACTTGACTTTACAATCCTTGGATTGTAAATTTATGTTTATTTATTCTTAAAATAATGTAATGATATTTTTAAATAGATAGGGTTGCTATAAAGTAAGATATAGTTAATCATTAATTAAGGTTCAAGGGAGGATCCCCTGTAGTACAGACATAAATGGTTACGTTGTGTGCCAAGGTAGCTGACCCGGGTAAAGTGGGTTCCCATGTAGGATGCTTAGGTGATATGGGAACTCGGGTAGTAGTTTTGGGTGAATCAAATGATCAGGTGGTAGCCTAGGTGAAGTGGCTCTCTAGGAGGTGGCTTGGGTGAAATGGTATGAACCCAGTTAGTTGGAACTCATAGTGGTTGGTACCAAAATTGATATATTTGAATGTGGTTACTTCCCGTGATAATTTCCACAAATATGACCAGGTGGCCAGGTAATAAAACACCCAGGTGGTGTTTTCCCAGTGCAGTTGGCGCCTTGGTTATTAAATGCCCATGTGGTTTTATTCCTAGGTGTCCAATGCCCATGGCATTTGACACACAGGTGATTGGTCACCCTGGTTTTCTAGAGCCCTAGATATAATTCCCCTTGGTATTTGGTATCAAGATGATCAAGGGACCATGTTTTTTGGTTCCCATGTGGTTAATACCCAAGGTGGTCAATTCCTAGGTGATGAGTTACCCAGGTGATTTGATGCCCATGTGGTCTAGTACCCAGGTTTTGGCACCAAATAAGATAGCATAGACATGGAATTTTCTATCCTTTTTCCAAAGGATTAAATTCAAAAACAAATACAGGAAGAAGGGTTTTATGAAATCAATTTAATGATTATGTTTCTTAGCACTCATGTCTATGCTTGGTACATCATGTTGAAAATGGGAGGCTTGTGGGTCCTTTTATAAGAAACCCCCATGACCTGGGTTCTTAACCATGAGAAATAAATGTTTGTAACTAACTCAAGGGTCTAGGTATGGGTCTGGGCATGCAATGTGGGGTTCATGTGTGGCTAGGCATGAAATGTAGACTTTGTGAGCCAGGGAACTCAATGTGAAGCATGAACATGGTCTCCAAAAATATTCCATCACCGAACTCCAACTTTAAATGACTATAATTTTTAATTTGGGTATCTATTTTGGCTAAACGACCTATAAAATTGATACATGTGAAATATACTACACCTGTTTCCACTAGGTTAACTCAAAGATGGTGTTTTATATTGAAAAAACTATTAATAATTCCCTCAAAACACATTTTTTTGGTTTTAATAACCTTTTCATAAATAATGGGTAAAATACATGGCCTAATCCCTGGGGGAGGTTCTCAGCACCATGGTACTAGATTAAGGCACTTTTTAATGATCACCAACCCTTTTATGTGAGAAATAATGTGGCACATATATGTCCCATTTGTTTCATGTTCATTGAGTGTGATAATTTTTCCTCTTTATCTCAACATATGTCATTCATGGGAGGGTCATATTACATTTATCATGGAAAATTGTGTTACATGTATTCCAATTCCTACAATTCAACCCAACCTAGAATTGGATTCATTATAAAAAAAGAATATGATTCTATGGTACTACAAGGATCTATGTTCAATTCTATTGATCTATTTTATTATAAGATGTTCACTAAGTGGTGAATATCAACTTAAGGATTTTTTTCTTCCTATAAGGAGGATCTAAACACAATAACTTTTTTGGAACCAAGATTATAATATCAACTCATGTTGTTTGTATTGGACTAATTAATAATCAAGTAACGTATTTTGATATCACCAAAAGGAGTAATCAAATAATGGATTTTGATAAGCTAAGAGGAATAATTGACTAATTCCTTCACTTCCAGCTAGTAGGAGTAATTTACTCAAGGACATTTATATCATATTGCAGGGTTAATAGCGGAAAGATTGAAATGAATTAATATGACACTATACTAGGATATTAGTGTGAATGGAATGAAAGAAAAATAATTATTTGGATCTAAAATAGGAAATATAGACATCACTGCACAACCTAAAATAATAGGAGTCAATCCACATTTAGTTTTTAACATATATTATACTTGTTTATATTAATCATATATTGGATAAAATGAAATTGAAGGAATAAAAACATTTATGATTGAGGGAATAGTGAAACCATACATAGATTGGTAAGGGTCTCAACTGTAAGGATATAATGGAAATGAGGTATTGTGGCTAGGCCTATGACATGTAGTCTGAACATCTATACAATTCCTATCAAAATATGAATCAGGACACACATAATTATTAATAGGGGGTCTTTTTATATATTATTCTTGTGCACAAGATAAAGTTTAATGGTTTCATCCATTTTTAGGGTTATTGAAGAAGGATCGATCTGAATAGGTAAAACCATACATTAACAACTCTTATGTAAATCTAGCTCTTATGTAAGGTAATTAGGTGAAATAGAATATAACACTATAATATTTTTATGGTCCTACATAATGTACCATATTCCATGCAATTTAATTTCATATGACGAGGACATTATGAAATGTTAATATACCAAAAGGAGAATCCTAACACCATGTTTTGGAGATTCAAAGAAGTGTATCTGAACTCAAGGAATTTGGTCTACCAAGATAGGTGTCGCAACTCAAGTAATTTAGGCTTTCAAGAGTAGTATCTTGATTCATAAAATTTTCTTCATAGAAAATTCATACCCAAATATGAAAGGGTACAAAAGTGTGAAGTAATAATCATTATTTGACAAAGGGTATCATGCATGAATGTGTAACATTGAAGGTATTTGAATTCAATTGACAATCTAGGTTTATAAATATATAAATCATAACATAAAAGTTATTTTGTAAATGGTAAATGGATATAGGTGGGAATAGGTTAATCATTCATAATGGAGAGACTACCACCGCAAAGTTTAAAGATAACAAAAACAATTAAAGGATATTCTCTTTGTGATGGAACTGTTCCTTTTGTTGGTAGGATGGATATACAATGTATATTCATTACTAAAAAGAGGATTACATTTCATAATTAGATACACTAACTAAAAATTGATATGAATTGGTGAACCAAGAGAACATTCTTAAGGATTGGAGTTTCTAAAATGAGAATCTCTTCTCAAGGAATATTGGTTGGTGGTGATATATACATCAAATAAATGATGTAGGTTCCTAGATAAGGGATATTTAAACAGGTTTAGATCTCCCTAATGGCTAAAAAAATATGTATTGAGCATATTCTTGGGGTGAAATAATATAAAATGAAATTTTCTGAGTGCATGATCATTAGAAATAGAGTGAATTCTCTATGTAAATAATTAGCCATCTCATGAATGAAAATGTACCCATGTAACAATTTAATCTCACATTAATATGGAAGATAATGATCTAACATTTTTCTAGATAATAATATCTAGTAAAAAAACGCATATTTTTCTATGGAAAATTTATGGGCCCTAAAATCTTTGTAACTTTTCCATATTGTGCTATATCATTTTCATATGCCACGAAAGGGGAGGACTTTGCAAGTGGAGACTTGATTTTTTTTCTCAGGCCTTCCTTTAGGGGGATTTAACCTAAAAAGTATTTAGGTCTCTTTCATTCATTTTTTCTATTCTTTCATTTATGTAAGTCATGAATGGGGGATGATTGATGATCTATGATAAAATGTTTTCTCTACCTACCTTTATGAGTTATGAACTTGACCTTTCATTGTGCCTATCTTGAGGTTTCTTTCACTATAATTTTCGCCTAAACCATAAAAATAGAAGAATTGGAAACCAAGGAATTCAATTTTTTCCTCCCTTTATGGGTATTATTCTCGAGAATCTTTTATTTATTTTTTATTTTCTATTTATGGTCCTACTATTTGGACCAAAATAGGGTGACTGATGTTTAAGATTGTACAATTTAGACCAATAGTGGCTAAAATTTATATTAATACAACTTTGATCAAGCATGAGGTGGCATATCTAGAGATAGGGTACAAATTGACCCAAGGTAAATGATGAACCTAGTGCTACACATGGAACTTAACTAAAGGGGGAGAGATAACCTGATATGAAAGATATATCCCAGGTTTGTGTAGGTGACTTCAAAGGGGGCTAAATGTCCATATAGGCTAGGTTCATTGTGATATGACTGAAGGGGGACAATTCTTAATGTTTTATAACATCGACTACTATCAATTTTTCATGTTCGACAGTAAGGCCATTTTTAACTAGGTGTGAAAGAGGAAAGTACAATTCATGATGGGGTTTGATAATGATTCAATTTTTCTATGGTCCCAAAATGGGAGATCTGACAACACTAGTTATCATATGATAACATGAATCGATCCATTAATAGTTTTTGAATGGAAAATTTTTCATAGATCATACTATTGGGAATTAGGGATTGGGGGAAATTCTTGGGTTCCCTGATGATTTAAGGAATGATGAAACCTGACATAAATCAGGAAAAGTTTCATCACTAGGGTAAAATTAAACATAGATATAGAATCTATGACTGGGCATGGTATGGAAGAAACTCATGTAAATATTTATCCTGTGGTATTAAGAATCAATAAACATGGAGTTTTTATAAAGGATAATGATTATCATATGTTAGGTGAACCATGACATTCTGGAAGGCAGATACAGCCCTAGAGAAGGTGAATAGCTGATGGAACACCATGGCAGAGGCTATACCATGATCAGGGATCTCATAGGTGATGATAGTGTTGTCCATAGAGGTGGATCATGATGAGGAGTAGGAGGATTTTTGGGTGGTGGATTCCACTATGAGATCCTTCCACCAATAACCCCAGATGGCCATGTTAGGCTCAGGGATCTGGAGATCGGGTCTGTGGGAAGCTTTAGGTTATGGATTTATATGATCCCACAACAAATGAGATGATTCAAGATATGATATGTGTTTAATATACTCTTTCCTCAATATTAGTTGACATAGGTTCCTATAATTATGTAATCTCTCGAATCCAAGTGCAATATCTAGATATCCTAGTTGAGATTCTAGCACGAAATCTTCATCTTAAGGTTCCTACATGGAATGCTTCTTCTATATATGTCATCTATCAGTAGTGCGAGCTATCTCATGGAGAATAGAGGTTCAAGTGGGACCTTTTGGTCATCACTATGTAACCCTATGACATCATATTGATTATATATTGTCTATAATTAGTTCAAGACCATATTGATTGTCACCACAAACATGTCATATTCCTATGAAAAGATGGAATGAGATTCCCATTTCTAGCATGAGATATATCAGGGTAGGATCGGTGGATATTTCAAGTTGGAGGTTGAAACCAATCAGACATCATTTTGTTAGTGCATCACTTGGTGTAGAATTATCTTTAGGCATCTGGGTTCCATTACTTGTTGAGGATTATATGGATTTCTTCCCTGAAGGCATTATTGGACTACATCTGAGGTGGCAGATGGACTTTTGTATTGAGTGATATCCAGGGTCATCCTCGATATCTTCTAAAAAATATAAGATGGTACCTACCTAGAACTAGGAGGTACAGTTCTATTTGGTGGTCCTTAAAGATAATGGTTTCATCCAACCCATTGTGCTCCCCTAGAAATCTCCAATCACGGTCTTGAAAAAGGTGGATGGGAGCTTGTATCTTTTCATGTGTTATAATTTCCTAAACCATGCCATGATAAATAACAATAACCCCTTTCTAATGATTGAAGACATCTTGTACCTGTTGAAAGGTATGAGATGGTTGTCTAATATTTATCTCAGGTCTGGCTACTGCCATATGATGGTTTTTGAGACTGATTTTCCAAATGTGGAATTCTGATGTCACTAAAGACACTATGTGTTCTTAGTGATGCCCTTTGGTGTGATGATTTCCCCCAAAATGTTTATGGATTTGATTAACCCGGTCTTCTAGCCATACTTGGAACATTTTATTGTTGACTTTATTTATGAAAAACTCATCTACTCTAAATTAGAGTAGGATCATACAGAGCACTTGATAATGGTTCTTGATTTACTTTAAGGGATATAGTTTTACATAAATCTCTTGAAGTGATAGTTTTGGATTCAAGAGTTTCACGTTCGGGGTATTTTCATTTCTGAACAAGGTTTAGATGGATTCAAAAATGTTTGAGGAAAATATTTCATGGGATCGACCAAATAATGTGTCATACATGTGGATATTTCTTGGATTGGTGGGGTACTACATGAGTTTTGTAGAATAATTCTCTAGAATCGTAGCCATTTTGACCACCTTAAAATGGAAACCAAAGTCATTTACCTAGTCTCTGGAGTACTAGTGGGTATTTGAGGAGTTGATACAGAGGTTTGAGAGTGATCTAGTGTAGAGACTACAAAAATGAGGGTGTGATGTTTGTAGAATATTGTGATTCCTCGGGATATGGTCTCAGTTGTGTGTCGATGCAGCGATAGGATATTATCACATATGGGTCAAGTTAGTTGATACCCCATGATTAGATCTATGAAACTCATTACCATGATCTGGAAGTGGAAGTTTTCTCTATGAGGATATGGAAACACCAACTTCTATGGGAGAACTTTTTGGTTTACCCAAACCACTAGAGTCTTAGGTATATCTTCACTCAACGATATATGAACATAAGAAAACAACACTGGTTGGATTTCTTGTAATACTATGATTTTGATATAGAATATTATATTGAGAATAGAAACCTTATATAATATTCCAGAATCAACAAGTCCTAGGCTCATTTAGTGTAAGAATATTCAAGGTAGTTAGCTTCCCTATAGCTGACCCTCGTTGGCAGGAGGGTACTATGTTTCTTCAGTCGATGGTTTTGAATCCTTCACTCCTTCATAATGTGAGAGTGTATTTTTTGGGATACATCTACTATGAGGTCTTATGTGATTAGATATTTATAGGTGACACACAAGATGCTTAATTTGAAGGATGGAATCATGACATCTTGTTCAAGGGGTGAACGGTGGTTCCTATCACATTGCAAGAGGAGGTAACACAAGAGTTACACACTTCCCCATTGTATGTAAATTCCGATGTGGTCAAGATGTACCAGGGCCACTAGTGGTAGTTTTTGTGGGTTGGCATGAGACAGAGAATAGCTGAGTTTGTCTCTCAGTGCCTCAACTATCAGCAGGTAATAGATGAGTACTATGTTCCAACATGTTTGTTAAATAACCTTGAGATCCTGAATTAGAAAATGGGACAACATATCTGTGGGCTTCATCACAGGTCTTATGCACACCTCGAATATCAATGACTCTGTTAGGGTGATAGTTGATCGGATCACAAAGTCAGTGGACCTTTATTCCATCAAGGTTTAGAGTTCAGTGGAGAGTCTGAGGCAGTTATATGTAAGGAAAATTAGTCACCTTTAAGAAGAACCCTAGATGATTGTCTCTGATCATGATTTTTGGTTTACTTCCTAATTATTGATTGTTCTACAAGAGGAATTTGAGATGAAACTGTGGATGATAACCTATTATCACCCCCAGACTGGCGGGTAGACTAAGAACACTATCCAAGTGTTGGAGGATATGATGAGGGAAAGCATATTAGACTTTGGATATAGCTTTAAGGATCACCTTCCCTTTGTAGATTTTTCATAAAACAACTGCTACGACACTACTATTGGCATGAATACTTTTGAGGCCCTATATGATAGACCCTAAATGTCAGCCTTGTGCTGGAAAAAAAATAGTGAGTCATATTTTGTGGGTGTAGAGTGGGTGTAAGAGATAATAAATAAAGTACAAGTCATCCATGATGGGTTGAGGATGGCCTAGAGCAGACATAAATCCTACAAAGATCATTGTCGTAGGCCATTAGAGTTTGATCAGGGAGGACATTTTTCCTTTAGAGTTTCCCCATGATAAGGATTTTGGAGGTTTATCCGGGGATTAAATATATCCCCAAGGTTCATTGGGATATTAAAGATCCTGAAAAGGGTTGGTGAGGTTTCCTACCACCTCACCCTATGACCACAACTGGAGAGACTCCACGACACCATACACATGTCACATTTTAGGAGATACTTTCATGACCATACACATGTCAAACCCCCAGGAAAGATTGACATAAATGATGGGTTCACCTTTACATAGAACATGGTATATATCGAGGACTATCAGGATCAAACCCTATGTAGATGGATTATTCCTTTGGTTCACATCCTATGGAAACATGGAAACATGAATGAGAGTTCCTAGGAGTGGGAGATTCAAGTGCAGGCTTAGTGTATTGAGTTTTTTTCCTAGTTTTTATTTTTGAAGATGAAAATATTGAAAAATGGAATAATCTAGAGACCTGGTTTTTTCCTTCTAAGTCTTTGATATATATATATATATATATATATATATATATTTCTAAAGATAGCTTCTAAGACAACATGTGATTCCAAGGCCCGATGTACCTAGAATTAATTTTTTTAAATTATCAAATATATTTTATACTGCATGAATACGGGACCACAATAATGTTGGTAAAAATATTAAATGGGTGATCAGATCATAAATCTAAGACCATGTTTGAGTTTGAAACATGGTTTTTACCCAAAATATGACATAAAGTGAGTCAACAAGGGACGTTTGGAACCCCAACACATTTGAAGAATATTAAGTGAATTTGTTGATCTATTTAATTAATTAATTTATCCTAATTCTGAACGATTATAAATATATCATTATAGAGATTTTTCTAAGGTTGTCCTCACAATCCTGTGATCACTTACAATGCTCTCTCCCCCTCCGTTGATGAATCCTTTAGAAAGCGATGATAAAATGTAAGATCAGATCATATGAGGAAACAGTAAATGAAACAACTTCTCCTGATCATTAGTAGATGCATTATTCACCAAATATCAATCCAAAACTATGGTAAGACTCATAAATTGGTTTTTTATGTCCTTTTCATAAATAATTTAGAGGATTCATAGTTTTTCTACAATCTATAAACCTGTTACAAATCTTTTCATGTTCCCATGAAATGAAATATTACTCTGTCTCAATTGATTTCTAGTATGAACTACTTATCCTTGATTGATATTCCAATTAGTTCTGGCCTTGATCACTTTAAATTCCTTTTGTTCCTTTTCTAAATTGTTTCTTTATGTTCTTCATTGGTTAGATCCCCATACTCCTGGTATGACATTACTAGGTGGCACTGAGCTCGTTCGGGCCAATAGATTCATGGAGGATCAATAAAACATGAATGGTTCAATGATCTAATTGTATATTTATGAAGGTTGTGAGGCATGGGTTATCCTTTTGTGATTTGAGAAAAAAAATTGTATGTGGAAGTATAAGGTCATTCATGGTATAAGAGGTGCATACGTCTTTGTAAATATTTAAAATCAAATCAAGTTTCTGGCCACTAGAGGGCCAAAATCCATCAACTAGTATAAGATACACTAATTTAAGATAAATATAAGGATGAAATATTAGTCACGGACAAGATTTACCAATGGAAATTAGATCTTTCGTTTCTGTAAAAATAATGACTACACACAGTGTTCAATGAAGAATAAACGGTGTGTAGCCCCTTTCCATGGAAACAATGGTGGGTTTGAAAAAGTTATGGATGACACAGTTTTTAGCCACACTAACAAGCTGTGTATACTCTTCTTGGTTTGAAAACCCATGTGAAGGGTCACTCATATGGTAAATCATGTTGGATTACATGGGTTTTGATACATGGTTTTTTACTCCAGTACACAAATACAATGAGAAACACGTGGACCAGGCCCCAATTTTCCAGTACATATCGTGTAGTCCACCTACATGGCATATTCTGCTACACAGATAGGAACCCATGTGGTAATTGGATACATGGCCAGGCTATGATTTGTGGCCACATATCATGTACTCCTTCCGCTCTTCTGAGTGAACTTTGACCTTCTGTATCTTCTTTATTTCAACATGGATTTTGTCCTACAAGTATCCTATAGTGGTTTTTTAGTACATATAATGTGATGCTTCCCTCAATTTGATACTTTTTGATATGATATAATATTATAAATGATTTGATTGCAGTGATACAACACTTGATGACAAAATTGATCATAAAGGATCATCATAACTTGTTCATAGTGTTACCCTCCAACAGGGCTGGGCAGTTGAGTTCCCTGATGACCCTTTTCCCGAAATTACCCTCAAGCATGGCTGGGCAGTGGAGATACCAATAGATTCTTTTCTATGTGTTACCCTCCAGTAGGTTTGAGAAATGGAGTTCCCTAATGTCCCCTTTTGGGCATTTCACTCTAATAGGGATGGTTAGTGTATTTCCCTGATGACCCCTTCTAGGAGTTACCCTATGGTGAGGATAGAAAGGGGAGTTCCTTGACAACTTATTCCTATTGTTACCCTCCAGTGGGGATGGAAGTGGAGTTCCCTGATGACATTCCTGAGCATTACCCTCTATAAGGGTTGTTTAGTGGATTTACTTGGTGAATAACAGTGTGGAACTCTACTGGTGTATCAGGGCACGTGTCCTATATCTACAAATTGTGGCCCCTAAACTATGATACCTAATGACGAGATTCCATTTGATGTAGTTTGGGACTCACGAGGAAGAGGGTTGATTTCTCCACTAAGGTTCATTTTTATGACATGACCTAAAACCATGTGGGTGAGTTAGTTCCACCCATAGCGGATAATATCAAGGTGTGGTGTTTTAGTTCCTTAGACTTGTGTATTCACGGAAGATGTGTCAGATGTTGATCATCATTGATGAAATTTTGGAAATGCTCGATACTCTTCTTCTGAGGATGAGATGTAAGATGGATATCCCCTTACTCCATCATCTGGACTTCCTTTACTGAGAATATATATATATATATATATATATATATATATATATCCTTCTTCTATACCCAATTCTTGGGATTTCATACTCTTCTTCCAAGAGAAGTAATGATGTTCATAGTATTCAAGATGATTTTTGGGTCTATCTTCTCAGGGTTGGAGGAGTCAACTATCCTTCTATAGTTGGAGAATGATCGATGGGAAGTTAATCTACTCACCGTGTCTATCCCCCTATGCTTTGAAAATGTTAATTTCACTCTATATTGGGTTAAGATATACTATTTCAATGTACCTTGTGCATATGCTATCTTTATCTTTTTTTGTATCTCTTACTTCTCCCCCAACAGGTTGTAGGTCGTTTTACTCGGTATTTATATACTCTCCCCTGCATGGTATTTTCCCACATCTTGCAAGTCTTATAAAGGCGAAATACAACTTAATAATGACTACAGGATAAAACTATGATTATGGGTTCTTAGACCACATATGGTGATCATAGCATGGGATTTAGGAGATGGTCTCCCTCAGCTGCTTACTTGTTTTATATTTTTCTGTCATGATGGGAAAAATTTCAAGTTGGGCATATATTTGTCCCCTTTAATTTTTATTTTACACTATCGTACCTTCGTAATTTTTATAGGTTCATGCATGTTTGGTTTATTTTGTAGATGTTTTGCATATTTCTAATTTCTCACATCACTTTTTCATTATGTTGGTCGTGTGCATGTGTATAGGTTCTTAGGAAAATGCCTCACTCTATTAGTTATTCCTTCTATACTTCATGACACCCCCTAGCCTCTATATGTGAGTTTGGGGTAGTTATGGCTCGAAACATAACTTGGGTCGGTCTATGAAAAAATTGAATGTAGTTGGGTTATGTAAAGAAAAAATGAAAATATATAGTTTTTTTGGAAAATTAAATGAATGCATGAAGAATGTAGACACCCATGAATAAAACATAAATGATCCTCCATTACTTGCTCACATTATTTCCTTTATTCTAACTAATTGTGTGTTACTAATTAGTTACACACTAATACTAAATAATTTATATGAATGAGCATTATACCCTATAACCGTAAGTACTTTCCCACTATTATATCCAAGACCAAGAGAAGGAATCACCTCAATTTAGAGTGTATCTATTAGTGAATTAATGGATTATAATCTTGGTTCCATATACCGGTTGATATATTGATCCCGTCATACATCACTAAATCAAGTAGTGGGAGAGGAAATGGATTTTATTATGTTAAAGGAAATGAGGTAAAAATGTGTGTGAATTACAAACACCCACATAAACTTCTTGATCACCCATAACCACAAAGTATCACATAATAAATTAAAAATAGAATGATTTATATACTCATGAATCATTTGGTTTCATCTAGGTGGTGACCCTTAAGCTAACCTCTAACCAACAGTGAGATCTTGGAAAATTATTATTAATAAAATGGAAAATATTGTGACGATTAAATTAATATTGATTAACAAAAAATGCAATAATAATTCTAATAATATTTATATAGAATACTATTTTAATCCTTGGCAGGGAACACCCACTACATTTAATTATACTTCAATTTATATATAGTTTACCCCCATTTATACTTTAAAAAGGCTTATAATTGTGAAAATAAGTTCCATGACTTTAATCCCTTGATCTATTCTTATTGAATCATCCAAGAGGCAAGAATTTCTCCATTTAAGCTCAATACACTAATCTTCACATATTCATAATTCTTTTACATAATCATTTCTTCCTTTAATTGTTGGATGGATGCTCCATGGGGTATTTTGTTTGAGAATTAATTTATTGGGTAAAAAAAGTAGAATGGAGAGTTTTTATTTATGGTTTAAAGTCAATTTACTTGTGAAAATTATATTTTAATCCCATAAAAGAATAAAAATTTTGAGTTTACATTGATGCAAGGTTGTATAACAAGTCGTGGCTCCTTCTTGGTGTCAATCTCATGCAGTTCTTGGCCCATATGAGTAAATCATGCATAGAATTTTTTGTGGCCTAGTTAATATGATAAATTCGTGAAACTCCATGTTTTAATAAAAATCAACCAATGGGATTTTTCATTATTCACATTCAACTTGACATTTCTTCTCAACATAAAAGGAAATGTATCTTATGTATCTATCTAAATATCTTATATTCATTGTTGGATTCTATATGTATCAGTTTATCCATGGATTTAAATCATACAAATGGTTCATTTTCCTTCTTCATTAAATTTTTTCCCTTATGTAACACTTGTATCTATTGAATAAATATTACATATCATCCCATTTACCCTCTATGGAAAAGGAAAATATCTTATGTATCACTTTTAGTAGATATTTTAATATTTTCTATCATTTGGAGTCACTCTTTGTATCTTACATATCAAATAGTTCTCATACTTATGGTTTAATTTTTTGCCTAAAAAAATACCCATTTTAAAGTTTATGTGAAAGTCCAATAAATCTAACGATTGAATTAAATCTATTAAGTCACCATTTTTTTCTATATTTTTTATAAATATCAGAATACTCGTAAACAAATTATGTTGTAATTACCTTATTATAATGAATTTTTTGTGGATTTTATAATTCAATTACAATAAATAATTAATAAAATTTTCTATTTTGTTAGTGTAAAAAAATTCATCTCATATCAAGTTGTTATATTCCTTACATGTCAGGTGGAAATGTTAAAGCATTAATGAATTACAAGAAATCTTCAACCACTAAAATTACAAGAATCAGTGTGGGATGAGATAACTATAGAACTCATGAATAACCTAAAAAGAACATTGAGTGGTGAAAACATGATATGGGTAATAAGGAATCTAACTGAGACATCTCATTATTATACATATTATGGAATACTTCACAATCAACGATTTTGGATATATATATATACAAGAATGGTCATGAAACATCATAAACACCTAGATAATATCATCTCTAATAGGGACCCTATGTTCAAATCATGGTTATAGTAGGGACGATAAGGGTATTTAGTCTCACAATTGTTGTCGATTACTTATTTTCACTCATAGATATATGTACAATTTAAGTAGAACTTTTTTTTTGAAGATATACTTTGATCATGCATTTTTATTGTTAGCGGATCATGGAATAATAAAATCTCTTTGATGGAATTAACTTATAACAATATTTATCCATCTTCTATTCATATATCTCTCATTTGGTATTTATATGGGTGATCATTTCTTTCTCACATGTATTATAAAGAAAAAGGTAAATCATTTGTGAATAGGTTTAGTATTTTACAGGTGAGGATCGAGAATGAAAAAATGATCCAAAAGTTTCTTATTACCGCTCAAAGTATCAAAAAATCCTATGTGGGATACCAATGGAGACCCTTGGAATTTTAATTTAGTGATAATATTTTTCTCTAGATCTATTCCAATGATATTTTATCAGTGAATGGGAAAATAGGGGTAGGTAAATCCTTTTTATGTCGAACATTTTGATATACTGGCTCAAGTCGGGGATGTGGATTATCAACATTATTTCCCTCTATTTTTCAACACTATGAATAATACATTTTTATCCTATATAAAGAGGTATATTGTTACCCATCACATGGGATTTTATATGATGATATAGATCCATAGGCTTATTTTTTCAAAAAGTATCACCAAATATGAATTTTCAACATGAGTTAGAAGGTGTTATGTGAAAAATTCATTCCTATGCTTCATGTAAAGTTGTAGAATGGGGAACATTGTGATGTCCTAAATTATTTATTTATTTATTTATTTATTTATTAGTTTTTATTTTTTATATGAGTTATGGGTACATTCAATTTAATTTTTAATAATTTTTTAAAACAGAAACAGCATGTCTCACGGTTATTGTTAACCATGAAGATCCCATGAGAATTTGGAAAGTTATTAACAAATTCAATTTACATAGTTTCCACTTATCTTCCTAAACTATCGAATCCAACTATGTTTGGTACGTAGAATTTCCTATTAAGAGTCACGCAAGTTAATAGTGGTTTGGGAAACTGTGAAACAAAACTGTGGGATGTGTCTAGTGACTTAAAAACTCGAAAATGAAAAAAAATCATCTTTAAAATGAATACCCACTTTCTCCTCTCTTACGTTGTGAATAGAAAGACATCCTATAGGGTGCACATGTCCCTCATCCAGCCTCCTCCACTCAATTATTTCTCTTATCATTTCAAGGTAAAATTGGTTTGGGTGAGTACTCTACCTCTTCTCTCACACTCCCTCAATTTTTCCCTCAAAATTTTCCATGCCTCAGTTCATCCAAAATCTATAATGGGTTTTAGATTATAAAATCAATTGGAATTCGGTTCTAGTGTGTGATATTTTCCCGTAGATCCTTTTTTTAGGTTGATTGGTGTTTCGCATCCTCAGTGCTCATTTCGAGAATGGGATTCCATGCATTTGATTTTCTATAATATACTGTATATTATGCGGAATTTTAAATTGATTCAATTAAATTTATAAATTCTATATTACATGATTAAAATTAAATTTTATCATCATTCAAGGTTTTTAGGTTACTTGAAATTAGTTTTAAATGGGTATTGGGGAATTTGACTCTACATTCAATCTACACTTAATAATAAAAATAGGGGTTTGACTAATAGAATATTTTATATGGGTTATAAAGAAGAATTTTTTATTTGAAAGTGATTTGGAATAATATAACGATTTATTATTAAATTATTTGTGAGTTAAGTGTTTAAATGTCTTAGGTTCCTCTAATAATTTGACTATATTTATTAACTTTTCCCTTATGTGAATCACCTATAATTTGGGTTGTGAAAGTTTTATTTCATTTTTTTTGTTGATACAAATATTCATGAGTATTTATATATATGTAGACTTCATCACATATTCACATGATAATATGTGAATATAATCCTTATGAAATTTTTTTAAATACATATTTAAAATTTCATGTGATTATAAAGTTTAAAAATAAAATATATGGAACTCAAATTGAATGTTGGATTTGGTTTTTCTAAAGTATTAAAAAAAATTAAATGGTGTTCCACTTATTTTAAAATATGTTTAAATGTTTTTTAAAATGGATTTTAGAAAAATGGTGGTTTTACAAATGATCCTTCAAAGTGGTTTTAATGAAATGGGATTGGTTCTTTATATGTGATCTTCTTTGATGTTGTTTTTGTTGATGTATATGATGAATGTTTTGTGGTTAAAACATGGTTTACTATAGAAAGGAGGGTACCATGATTCATGTAGTAACATCTCAACCCAAATCTTTGATTCTGATCTGGAATGCCACATGACCTCAGGTGCACCTCCCTTTGTTCCATAGTATTACGAATAGTAAAGAGTGTATCGAATTGAACCATGGGGAGACTATACTCTCTATTATAGTGAAAAATAATAATAAATAACCCAACATATAAACAATATACTATTATAGTAAATGGAAACCAATAACATACTAACATCATGAATTTATGCAAAAAAAATGAATCAAACCTGAGTATAAGGCACTGATCTACCACCAAACATAAACACAAATAATACAATAACTACTTAAAAATGATCTACTCCTACCCTAAAATTATATCTCATACAGGTATCTAGAATAATTGTGAAAAATCTCACTATATGATCAACTTGGACCTCTCCCCAACCTCTACCTATAACTAATAAGGGTTGCTCAGGTACCCAAGTAAAATGGCCACCTGGGTGAGGTGTGATTACAACTTAGTAGGACACTAGAAATGTGGTCTAGTACCCAACCAATACTATGTATTGTACATGCATTTGATAATCTATGAAAAAAGTAAACATGAAATATATATATATATATATATTCATACACAAAACATGACATATAATTAGCAAGAACACACAAGTAATAGAAACCATGTGTCAAGTGGTTGTGCTCTTACCATGACACTATGAACCTTGAATATACACTCTTGAGATCCATATTAGAAGGATTAGAATACTGAAAGTTAGGTGTAACCAAACTATCCACATGGCTAGTGAATCTATTTCTCATTGATCTCATGGAATCATGCGTACATGCAGCTCAACGTTCCCTATGCCTCAAGTACAATATATTACTCGTAATAATTTCAGACCTTGAGTATGTTACTTGGATGTTCACTAGGAATTGACATGGGAATCACGTGAGGCTTTATTCTGGACAAAAAACCAAGATTCAAGCATCCAACTCATATGTTATTTGGGAATCAAATAACACGGTACATGGAATCCATGATTGAGGGCATCCTCAACACTACAATTCCATCGAATCATCATATCTCCACCTATTTCTCAATTCCATCATC
Source organism: Viscum album (assembly GCA_963277665.1). NCBI lineage: Eukaryota > Viridiplantae > Streptophyta > Magnoliopsida > Santalales > Viscaceae > Viscum > Viscum album. The sequence continues at coordinate 861,684,448 of OY728150.1, forward strand.
GTAATTTCCCAAACTCATTCGCACACTACCTCTAAGGGACAATCATGTCATGATGGTCCACCAATTCGGATAAACAAGGAAGATTCCTTTAGAGGCATGGTAACATACATAACAAGGGAGAGTGTTATTTTCATGCATAGCATGACATAGAATCATGAGTGTTAGTAAAAATATAAAGATACATGTGATTATCATTGAATAGGGAACAACAACAAACATATGCATACTCATGGAATAAAACATCATAAAGGGTGTTAGTGATACACACATACCCTCATATGATAACAATCAAGCATGGTCAACAAGTTTTTCTAATATAGGAATCAGATTATGGAAAAAGAGTTAAAATATATCAGATAATGATATATCATCATGAGATATAACAACTACAAATTTGGTCAAAATTAAACATGGTCTATTAGGAAATCAAGAATACACATTGACTAGTTAATATACATGGTATCATAGTGCTACACATAGCACAAATATTGTATCTTGGAATTTCACATGGTCCCATGGGATCTAGGTCTCATGTTGCACAAAAACACAACTCCATGTGTCCATGTAGTCCAATGATCTCATATGTGATCAAACCTTGAACATTGAAGGCTTGTTCGAAGCATTTCACAAGGGTCTTTTGTGGCACTTGAAACTATTTTCCATGTAATTGGGCATGGTTCCTTTAATTAATTTAGACTAAATCCTAAAAAATTAATAAAGCAAAATTATTATCCATAACTCATTATAAAAATCATGGTTGATTTCCCATGGATTCGAACATCACACCATATTCTAATAAATGTGTAATAATACAAATGGTATAGTACATAGGACTACTTACCTCAAATAGAGTCAACTACAAGCCAAGAAAATCCCAATAACTTTTTCCAATCCCATCAAAGTGTATTCATTATTAATGAAACCCCATGGGTTACTATCTCATGTTTAATCATCCCAAAATAATTAAATATGACTAAATTATAATCAATTAAATGAACAAAAAAAATCCCAACACAAATGGTAAAGGGGATACATGTCGAAAAACATGTCGAATGTCACCATATAGTTAGAGCCATGACAGTCCATGCATGGAAGGTTCATCACGTTCATCTAACACCAAACTAGGAAAAATTCATATCACACAAGGACACAACAAAAACACTTTTAATAAAATTAAATCGTAAAAAACTATAAGATCTTAGTTGACTACTTAACTCCACTGAAATACCCATCAATGGGGTGTGTTAGTCATCATACGACATCCTATTTTTTATAATGATTCAATCTCTCATCATCCTCAGGAAAATGATTCAAGATCTAGTTTAATTTTCCATCCAATTTCTCTAATCAGAATAAATCCATGATCAATAAATAAAGTAGTTTTCAAATGTAATTGGGAACATAAATGGATCTAAAATAATAATGCATACCAAGATGGATCGATCATAATAAATAACACTTTAATCGGTGGAAGAATGAGATTATAGCATCTCATGGATTCCAAAACCTCTCATTCCCATAAAAATAAATGTAAGGGATTCAAGGTAATGTTATGTAATGGGTACAGATCAATCCCAAAGCTTTAAAACTTCCTTCAAACTATATAAGAGAAGTTAAAAGAAAGAAAAATTGGTCCATGTTGGGTTTTTTGGGGAAAATCACTCAATGGGTCTGGCCAACATGTGTCACGGGGTGACACTATATGTCTTACTATGATTTTTCAACTAGTGCCTCCTAACCCCATTTTTACAATAGAAACAATCACATCCCATCCAATATACCATCACCACATTTTGAATACCCTATTAATGATTTGAATGGGTTCCTTCATCCCATTTCAATAGTCTTGGTCCCCCATTCACACATTTGGTATCCTTTCAGAACCCCGGTTCATCTCCCAAACCATGAACCCCATTCGAAAAAACTATTTTGAAATTCTCAAACACTGAAAACCACATCCCAATTCTTAATTATCAAAAATTATCTTTTATAAAAATAAAGGTTCAAACTTACCTATATAAATTCTAATACACAACAGCATAGACCATCATAATCTCCCTACTATAGCACTTATCATTCTCTAGAATTTATTGTAGAACATGAAAAAATTCTCTTAATTTTTCATGATAATCATCCACCAGTATTTATCTCATATTGAATCTTGGATTAAAAATCACTACCTCAAGGTTGCGATCACCTTGAATGCCCATCATGCCACTACTATGCAAATCCAAAGATGAACACCCGAATTCGAGCCCAAATCTCATTTTCCTCAATAGTTGAGAGCATGATTACCACTTTTATTGAACCCAACACCCCACGGTGTCCTTAATAGATTTATCTTGTGGCATAAGGATTCTCCCCACCATAGGAATTTTCAAACAGTTTAATATTTTCAGTATTCCAATGACACATGTGATGCAGTTCAGTCCATCACGTTGGGTCAATTCAGTACATGATTCAGAATTCGATACAAAAATATAGTGCCTGATTCCAAACCAAGATAAAAAGTCTCTACTAGATAATAAAACCCAAACAATAAGTAACTTTACAAAAGGCCAGATCAAATTCTAAACAACTCATTCCTACCTAGTATGACGAGCTCAATGTGGTTCTTACCCACCTTAATCAAGTTCACACTAGACACCAGTCAATACATTTCTATTAGTCTACCTACAAATGTTATTGGCCTAAAGAACCATCAACCATGAAGCCAAAAATAAAAATACCTTAAAGCATAAAGGCATCATTAAATGATTCCAACATCCTAACCAATGTCTTAACAAACTCTAAATGAATTTATCCAGTTTATTCATCAAATGCTTTCACCAAAAACAAACAGAAAACCATGTGTCAACACACCAATGATCTAACTCCCTTTTGGTATGCACCGAATCAACCAATTAAGAAAACCATAGAAGGTCTCTGTCATGAGCTATATATAAATCATCATTAACAATTTTTCACAAGACCATATACTCTAGGTTCACTACACATTGAACTTCTATAGTCTCTTTGATCGTATAATGTTTATTTTTACATAGACTAGGACCCCTCTCATAAGGGAGTCCATTTGACATGCAATATGTAAATGTTTCACACAATATGAGTATCCTTAAACTCATGTCACAATGATCACATTAATCTACTTGGCCTCCAAATAGTCCATCAAATGCAATTACTAAAATGACCACCTAATTGAACCTATTGTCAAGAAAAAATATCATGCATGAGGTTAACTCTAAATTCTTAGAATAATGTCCAAAACTTCTATAAATCTATTTTGGATGTATGTAACATCCTCCAGGATCCAAGGAATATGTTAAAACATATATAAAAATGGATTTTTTTCTCTTTAAAGACACCAAATTACCCAAAACATCTCAACTCATAACAAACATGGGTTCACGACAGAATGGTACCCCAATCCAATGTTGACGTCGTCTTCCATCACAGAGACAACTCTGAAAGAATTAAACCCTATACTGCCAAACCCTATGTTTTTCATGCTAAACATATTAGTTGTAAACACAAATGTGGACCATCAACCAAATTCATAAATGACATACTATCACAAGATTTCTTAGCTTCATCTACAAAACTAGAAACATTCCCATCAGTCACCTCCCCACCCTACTTCCAACAGTTCAACTATTATTATGCAACCACGACATGACTGCTCATTCATTAAAACTCTCCTATTGAGGTAATAAAATTCCTCTCTTTATTCCAATAGAGTACTTAACCCATGACTCACAGAACTCAAAGTTGAAATCACTCTCCTTTTAATCTATCCATGAACCATAAGGAACCATCTCTACCAAACCTGAGAAGTATTAGCACTCCTTTATAATAATGTTAACTCCCTACTACTGATAACCACCAATCTCAAAGGTCTCAACTCAATATTTTTTCAATCCACCATACTCATAAAAACCATCCCTGTGAATCAAGTACTATCACGTAGGGTGATTAATAATATAGGGGTACAAGACAATTTGAAAATACTTTCTTATAATCCTTAAAAAGTTTAGTCTCATGAAAAGAATGTTTCTCCTAATGAAAAATTACCTTCAACATTAACCTTGATTATTCCTTCACATGGAATATTCTCACTAACATTACTTACAATAAGTATGAGACACCAAACTACTAGTAACTAAAACCACATATTTAAATTCCCATGGTCTTTCACAACACACTCAATGTTTAACAATGGGTAGGTAATCATAGAATGTCATCAAGGCATATCTCCAAGGACATGCCACAACGACTTCGCCCTTAAACTAACCACATCGAGAGTCTATAGATACTTTGTTTGGCTAAATAGAACTCCACTAATAGATAGATGAATCACTACACATAGGATATAGTAGGCACCTTTATAAACCATACTGATCCACCAGCTACCCCCACAAGGTTCTTACTAAGGATTTAAATGCCCAAAATGGCCAAAAAAATGCATAGTTCCATTTTTTGCAAAGAGGAACTGCATCACTGTCACTGTCATCTTTTCCACCTATATCATCACCAAAGTTCACCACACTGTAGTCTCATATGACTTGTTAGTATAAGTATACATGTATAGGGTTTAAAAAAATCACCCACAAGTAAAATATATGTCATGAGAAACATACTTTCCCAAAATTATTCAAGTGAATCATATTACCAATAGAAAAAAGAGTTAAAAACCATATAAAATTGGATCCTCAAAATCCATGTGCGTCATGAGAGATAAAAATATATGATAAAAAATAAACTATGAACTTCAATCTCATGCCCTAACAACCTATACTTACTTTGTAAAATGTGAATGCAAGGCGCCAGCCTAACCTTCATCACAAGTTCCAACTAATTCCTATGTCACTTTTCCATTAACTCCATAAAATAGTAAAATAAGATATATTATGATTTGATAAAATTTTTAACTTCCCAACCTGAATCATTGGGTCTAGGATTTAATGTCACATATTCTTTGGAACATCACCCATATTCCATAGGCTACCGACTAGCTGTAAGGGTCTCAAGTGGAACCATGGAGATACTATACACTCAATCAGAGTGAAAAATATCAATAAATAGCCCTACATGAAATTTTTTTACAATCAGAGTTAGTGAAAAAATAGAATTCCAATAGTATGAATGTATTTAGGAACAATAGACTCATACCTCAGCACAAGGCATTGATCACCCACCGGACTAATCACATGAACAAATTAGAAAAGTTAAATGTAGTAAATGATTTGATATTAATCCAATTCACATCTAATTATGGTCTATATACTTATAGTAATTTATCCTACAAGCCGATTAATCCAAGCCTCAACCAAACTTATACTTGTAACCAATGAGTGGTGATCAGGTACCCAAGTACCATTAGTGCCTGAGCTGGGTGTCAGTACAATTCAGTAACACGCCACTAACGCGGTCTAGTATTAAATCAGTAATATATAGTGTAAATTCATGTGGTAATATCAATATAAAAAAATATTCAATAAAAATTTATACAATCTAGAATATAATCACCAATAACACACTATAAATAAAAACTATGTGTCATGTAGTCATGTGCTTACCAAGACACCACACATCCTGATTGAACTTTCTTCAGCTCTATTTTGGGAAGATAAACATAACAGATGTTCGGATTAACCAAAATAACCATGTGGGAAACTAAATTAGTCACTCGACGGCCTCATGGCATGATGAGAATATGAAACTTGACATTCCCAATGCCTCAAGTATGATTTCATACTTTCCATAAATCCAGAAATCGAGAATTCTACATGGAAGTTCATAGGGTGTTGAATAACATGGACAACAATTAAAACATGTTACTTTTCATAGAACCATGTTTCGAGTGTGATACTCAGAAGTCCAATAGGCATCCAATAACATGTTACTTGGCATCCAAGTATCAAGAGCATCCTCATCACAACAATTTCATGGAATCATCATATCTCAACCAAGTAATAAGGTCCATCATTGTTTCAATTGTAAGTCATGTACCCACCCCCTCTAAAAGACTATCATGTCATGAAGATCCACCTTTTATGAGAACCAAGGATGATTCCTCAAAATGTATGGTAACATACATAACAAGGGAGAGCATATGATGAAAAAATTTCATGGAATAACATCATGAGTATTAATAGCAACACAGAAAATCATGTGGTCATCATCAAGCTCAACACAACAAGATACAAAAGCATAACCAGGATATCAAACATTATTAAGGGTCTCACGGGCTACACATGAACCCACATTCTACCATAATTCAGCATGGTCAACAAGTTATTCCAATACTTGTATCACATCAAGGAAAAAGAGGGCACATATATCAGAGTATGACATATCCTAAAGTGTTATAGAAACTATAGATGTTATCAATGTCAAACAAGTTTGTTGGACTCCTCATGTATTAATCTTGTTTTAATGATCACAAATCTCTTTAATAATCCCAAATCTCATTAATGATCACAAATCTTATTCAATCATGTGTATTTATGTTTCAAATTCACTCAGGATTTATAATGGTTACGCTCAATCCAATTCATGCATATTTTTGTTTAAGTATAAATATTGTAATTTTCCTAAGTACAAGACACTGTGAAGATGAGACACAATAAGCCAAAACACCATGAGCAAGACATAGTTTTCGAGACACCATGACCGAGACATCGTGACCGAGACACTGTGACCGAGACACTGTGACCGAGACACCATAAGCCAAGACACTGTAAGACAAGACATCGTGAACAAGACACTGTGAAGATCAGACAACATGACCCTCAGACACCATGACACCCATACCGTGACACTCAAACACCATGAAGGAGACACCATTTTCAAAACTTACTGTGACATCGTTTCTTAAAATATTTTTTCATCATTCAATTTAATGTTTAACAGTCATATTTGATGCCTTTAATTCAAGGACATAATTAAGGTTTCCTTATAGACATAGTACGAGGTACGAGGCACGAAACACATGGAACATGTTAGCTAAATCTCATGCATTCGAAGATAAAGTGTAGAGAGTTCCCAACAACAAAAGGGTGCGATAATGAACGAAATACAAGTGCATGAGCACGACCATGAAGACCACTTTGCATGATTTTAAAAGAAAGCATTTTCACAAGAATTCAAGTCGACTCTGCTGAAGAAAATATGAATTACACTGGAATCTAGAGAACATCTTCACATTTTCAAAGCTCGTAGAGAACACAAACTGAATTGCGACACTCTATTTTGCAAGATAAAAACTAGAGAGTGACTCGGAAGTATTTCTGCTAAATCGAAGGAGTATAGAGCTCTAATTCAAATCACTAGAGCTTTCTAAACTCATATATACTCTCTCTTAGTGATTTTTTTACTTACCTAGAGAGTAGTGTGTGTACAATGTATATTCCATACACACACTGACTCCTGTGCTAAACTGAAGGATTTCTAAATCCTTACACCAAACTCTTTATAATCTTTTTTACCCATGAAAACTGTGGAAGAGGTCCCTATCTGGCTTGTTTATTGTTTTTGTTTACCCACAAAAACTGTGGAAGAGGTCCTTGTGTGACCTTGACAGTCTGTGTACTATTGTTAACCCCGATCCAGGGTGTGGATCAAAGTTTATTTATAAACTGCTTGGTGGTAGGAGATCACCAAGTGGAGTGGATTAGGTCTCGGCTTGAGACTGAACCACTTGATTTATATCTGTTGTGCCATTTAAATTTAGTCTTCTCTATTTTACTGCTTTATTTCATAATCCAGAAAACTCTAATATCACTTTGATAGTTAGTCTTGGAAAGAAGTTACAACTGATTTGTCTTAGTAGGATAACTTCAAAATTAAGATTAATAATACATATTAATATTACTAATAATTAATAAATCTTCTAAGAATTTGTTTAAACAGTCAAACTCTTATAACAGTATAACCCTGATTTACTGGGATGTATCTAAATTTGGGGAAAACATTTCTATTAAAATAATATTTTTTTTGTAACATAAATTTTTATAGTCACTCAATTCACCCCTCCCCTATGGATTGAACTCCTCTGACCAACAAAGGTCTATTAGGATATCAAGAATACTAGTGGAATAATCAACATACATGGTCTCATAGGGAAACACCCACCACACACATGTGATATAATAATCAACCATGGTCCCATGGGATATATGTATCATATAAAACACCAAAAAACCTCAGTATTTTCATGTAGTCAAAGGACCTCATACAAGATCAATCCTCAGGCATCAATGACTGGTAACAAACTAGTGCACAAGGGTCCAAAAGGGCCCTTAACACCTTATCCCGTTAAATTAGTCATGGTTCCTTTAACTAATTAATACTCAAGCCTCATAAATTAATTAAGACTTATTATTATTCATAACTCTTCATGAAAATCATCTTTTTTCACCTAATGTGGTAACCCTAATTCCACATTCTAATAAACATTCAACAATACCATGGATTTAGAACATGAGACTACAACCTAGAATGAAGTCAAATCCAAGCCAATAAAAGTCAAATGACATTTTCCAAGTATATCCTTGTCCATTCATCCATCATCGATCTCCATGGGTTCTTATCTCAAGGTCAAGAATTCCAAAAAAAATTAATCATAACTAGATTATAAATAATTTAATGGATAATAAATGAACCCACAATTGAGGGAGAAATTCAAACATGAAGAAAGACTTAAAAAATTTCATTGCCTATCCAAAAAAATGAACAACCACCCATGAATGGTATATCACATTCATTAGACACCAAACTAATAGAAATCACATTCTCATGGTGATACAATAATAACTAATTTACAATAATTAAATTATAAAAAAAAACTTGAAGATTCCAATCGGAAACATACCTTCACCAAAAAGGTCGTAAATGACAAACATCATCCTCTTTCTATTCTAATATAAATTATCGTCATCCATGGAAAAATTCTAAGGGTTGGTTTCCTCAGATCCAACTATTTTGTACTTTGATTACATGAATGTTCACTTATTATATATTGTTCATTGTTCTGCATGACTATAATATAATAATGTCCTAAAATATTTGTTGAATTGATAAGGTCATGGAAGATCCCTGCTATGATAAGAACCTTGAAATGATATAAAAATATTATTAAATAATGTTATATGGTTGGATGACATACTATGATAGGACATGTATTATATAGACCATCATGTGCGAGTACTCTTAAGAAGACGAGACTCTCTCTCAGGGAGTTCGCACTTGGTAATCTCCAAGATGGGAGATTATGAGAACAATCCTACCAGTAGTAATTCTGCATGTTTTTGTGTCATCGGATATTAATATCTGCAAGCGTGTATAATGGTCCTTAGATTGGAAGATTCTCATTAACTCATTTCATGACTCGTGCACTTAGATTTGCTGACGAAAATCGCCACGTAGACAATTGGTGGGAAGTAGGGTACGTTGGGTGCGTCACGAATGAAATGTTGTTAATTGATAAGTCGAGGAAGGATTTTTCCCTTCCATATTTGTGGACATAGATATCTCAGGCCCTTTGATTGAAATAGAACTGTCGAACAAATTCCATGGCCATGGTGTAACAACGAGTTTATTTCTGGAAGTCAAAGAATGATAGATCAAGCATATAGGTTTATGACACTTCCATGAAACCTAATTGATGAGATATTAGGAAAAAGGGATTAAATTACACAGTAAGTGTTCGTATGAGGTGCCATGTTAATTCAACATCAACTTCTTTCTCTTGGGTTCCTTGACCCATTTCTAGACAGTAATCTTGGACTTTAGACAAGCTCGCCTAATGCCAACGAGAAAGAGGCCTAGAGGGTCACACGCTAAGTGTATCCAAGTATCTCAAGTAGAATAAAGTTTATTCCCATATGTGGTTTAATAATTACTCAAGGAAGCCTAAATTTTTTTAATGTTGGAGGAAGAATAAAATAAAACAAGTACATGTTGTGTATCAATGATTACATTCTGTGTAGTTTTATTTTGAAAACAAGTACATGCCGTGTATTATTAAATGTAAATGCCATGCAGTTTTAATTTTGGAAAGGAAATGAATAAATTAAAACAAGATATACATGCCACGTACATTAAATGTACACGCTGTGTAGTTTTCAATGAAAAAAAAGTACACGCCATGTATTTATTAATAAATGAAGTGTAGTTTTTTCAGTCGGGATTTTGAGGAAATAGCATTTTATTAAATGATATTTATTATAATCATTTTGGGAACATGTCAACGAATTAATGACTCAACATGGGGTTTTAAAAATGAAGTTAATGAAATAAATAAAATGTGTAACACGTTTATTTATTTTCATAACTCTACAACCTCAAACCCGATTATAAATATCCTCACAACCCCAACTCTTTTCCTTACACAAGAGAATCGTTGTGCACAATATTTCTGGAGAATTAATTCAAGGTCGAAAGAACCTATTCCTCCAATAATTCTCTCAAGACTGAGAGAGATCCTCTTCCAATGAATCAAGACAATCTAAGGTGGAAAACACAAGCAAATATTTCTCTATGCTTGCACCCAGACACTCCTTTGGTGATGTCCAGAGATACGAGGTGCACGTGTGGATCACCTCTAGAGTAAGTCTATACTTGGATTCTATGACACAATGATGAATCACATCAGAACGTGATCAAGAACATCAATGAAGAAAGAACACCCAAAAAGTTATTTTTTCAATTGATTAAATTAATTATAACTAACCTGTAACAATCCTACTTTGTGGTTCCAAGACTTTTCTTTTCTTTCTTCATTTCTGTGATTAGATCCATGGAGACTGGCATTTTTCGTCATATTGATCCCGGATTGATCATTGTTAATGACAAAAATCAAAGTGGGCACATCCTGTTGTACCTCTCGTACCCCTAGAGGTTTAATTTTCATGATCACAATCACTTTCCTCTTATCTAATCTTGTTTTAAGTGTTTTTGGATGATAGGCATAATTTCAGGTTGCCAAATAATTGGGCCAAGAAGGCCAAGAAGGCAAAAAGCCAAACTTGGACTGTTTTCAGTCCACCGGCCAACCGGTGGCATGACACCAGCCAGCCGATGGACCATTGACAGAAAGGCTCTCCACTGTCCAGAGCACCGGCCAACCGGTGGCCTCAGCACTGGCCAGCCGGTAGATCCCAGACCGAGAGTCCAGCCACTGCCTCCACACCGGCCAACCGGTGGCCTCAGCACCGGCCAGCCGGTGGCACCCAGCCAGCACAGTGGTTGCTACTGCCTCAGCATCGGCCAACCAGTGGCCACCTCACCGGCCAGCCGGTGGAGCCTGAGCCCGAGCCCTCCTCCATTTTGCACACACCGGCCAACCGGTGGCTCAGCACCGGTCAGCCGGTGGAGCCAGTCAAACTAGCCGTTGGGCCTTTGACCAGGCTGGTCCACTTGCCTCCCAATGGCTCCGAAGCACTTTCCAACGGCTCCGAAGACCTCCAAAGGCCATATGAGGGTTCCCCCTCTATAAATAAAGGACTAGGAACCCCCAGAAGCCTAAGAAAACATGTCGGAACAATTGTGAAGCCAACAGACACATTTCTCATCATTTGGCGAACCTCCGGCGGACTTCCTCCAAGGAACTCCACTTGCTCCAACACACTTCCACATCCAAGGAGCACCACCAAAGAAGCTTGGGAGCGCCCTTCATCAGCTCCATCAATCCATTGGCGCCCAAGACTTCCCCATTACGGTTTTTCATTGCTTTATTCATTTTGAGCTTTAAATTGAGTTTGTGCCTACAAACTCCCAATTCTCTCATCCTCTCTCTTTGGGTTTTCACACCACCTTTAAGGTGTGAAGAGGTTAGTCAAGCCTTTCCTTTTAAAAGGCTTGAGTCAAAGGTGAGCTAGCCTTCACCCGTAAAAAGGCTAGTGGGTTTCTTGCTCAAACCATTAAAAAGCAAGCTGTAATAGGTGAGCTAGACTTCACCTGTAAAAAGGCTAGTGGGTTTCTTGCTACAACCATTGAAAAGAAAGCGGTAGTAAATCTCTCAACGGTTGAGTTTGGAGCGGAGACGTAGGTCGGGTTTTAGGCCGAACTCCGTTATCAATTGTGTGTCTTGCCTCTTTTATTTCCGCTGCACTTTTAACTTTGATTTTTAATTTGTTAATCATTTTTTTTAAAAGGCAATTCACCCCCCTCTTGCCATCACTTCCTTTTCTTCTCCGCACAACAATTGGTATCAGAGGGAAATTTGAGTAATACCCTAACTGGTTTCAAATTTAAGATCCATTGTGATGGAATCAACCTCTTTCGCCCCCGAAGGATATTCTTTGGGTCGTGCTCCATTTTTTGATGGAACCGACTACACTTATTAGAAAACCCGCATGACTACTTTTCTTAGAAGTATAGGCTATCCTATTTATAAAATTGTCATGCATGGTTATTCTTTATCTTCTCCCGATGAATCCGAATGGACCCAAGCCGATATTAAAAATTTCGAGCTTGATGGAAAATCCATGAACGCTCTTCATTGCGGCCTTGATCGTAATGAATTCAATCGAGTTTCCACATGCACCTCCTCACATGAAATCTGGAAACTATTGGAGGTTACCCATGAGGGGACCAACAAAGTCAAGGATACTCGATTGGACATGTACTGTCAAGATTTTGAGTCTTTTATCATGCATCCATCCGAATCAATTACTGAAATGTTTACACGGTTTACTGATGTTTGCAATGGGAGAAAGTCCCTTGGTGATGATGTTTCTGTAGAAACAATGGTCAAGAAGATCCTATGGATCCTACCAAGCTCAAGGGAACCAAAGGTAACGGCAATCCAAGAAGAAAAAGACATCAAGAACATGCCGGTAGAAGAGCTCATCGGATCCCTCATGACTTATGAAATCACCATGAGGAGGAAAGCTGAAAAGGAAGGCAAACCGATCAAAACTCCAAAGAACATCGCCTTCAAGGTTCAACAAGAAGAAAGCTCCTCCTCCTCATCATCTTCCTCTTCAAGCGGCGATTCCGAAATGCAGAATCTTGCCCGCAAAATGCACAAGTTCATGAGGAAGCACAAGAAGAAGAAATCACGCAAGGCTCGAAAGGAAAAACACGACGAAAAATCCGAGCCCGAGGTAACATGCTACGGGTGTGGCAAGAAAGGCCATTACAAGCCCGATTGTCTACTCAACAAGAAAAAGGCCAAGAAAAAGGAGGAGAAGAAGGCATTCAAGGCCACATGGAGTGATATCTCCACCTCCTCCTCATCCTCCTCAAGTGACAACGGTAACAAATGCCTAATGGCATTTCATGAGGTAACATCTTCCGACTCCTCATCCTCTAGTTCTTCAAATTCTTTAAATCATTTATCTTATGAGGATCTCCAATACGCTAGAGATCAATTGGAGGAAGGTTTTCACGAACTTTCTTCCAAATTTGTTTCTTTAAAAAAGAATTTCAAAAAACTTTCTTCCGAAAAGGAACAACTTCTCAAAGAAAATGAGGAGTTGTCCCTCAAAATTCAAAATCTTCTCGATGTTGAGTCTATGGAATCAACAATCAAAGATTTAAGGGAATCCCTAGCTAAGTTCACCCAAGGGGAACAAAATTTAACCAAACTCCTCGGTTCCCAACGCATATCTAGAACCACCGAAGGGCTTGGCTATTCCAAGCAAGCTTCCTCTTCCCATGCTCCAACTATTTTTGTAAGGGGGAGCTCCCAATTTAAATTTTGCAATTATTGTAAAAAACCCGGGCACTTAATTTATGAGTGCAATTGCAAAAATGCCCGGTATGGTAGGCCCAAAACCATTTTCCTTAACGATGAATTTTATAGGAGACGACCCGCCACTAGACAAGTGTGGATTGAAAAATCTCTCTTAGCGAGTCTTACCGGCCCAAAATTTGTCTCGGTTTCAAAAACCTCTCCCCGGTGATTTTTTGTTTTTATTTAGGGGGAGTTAGGATCGTTTAAGCCCTTTTGATTTCAATTTCAAAATTTTCGATTAAAACTTTCAATTTCAACACTTGGTATCAAATTTTTTAATTCTAAATTGTTATTCAATTTTTCATTCAAAACTTTCATTTCAAATTTTTGATTCAAAACTTTCAATTCAAATTTCAAAAATTTCAATTGGTTTAAAATCCTTTTTTTTCCTCAATCAAGTTTTATGCCCCGTGCTATTTTGATAATCACAAAGGGGGAGAAATTCTTGGTTGATTGGGGGAAAAATCTTTTAAAGCATTCCTCTCATTTCAGTCATTTTACATTGTTTGTTTTGGTGATTGTGATCATCAAAATAGGGGGAGATTGTTGTACCTCTCGTACCCCTCGAGGTTTAATTTTCATGATCACAATCACTTTCCTCTTATCTAATCTTGTTTTAAGTGTTTTTGGATGATAGGCATAATTTCAGGTTGCCAAGGAATTGGTCCAAGAAGGCCAAGAAGGAAAAAAGCCAAACTTGGACTGTTTTCAGTCCACCGGCCAAACGGTGGCATGACACCGGCCAGCCGATGGACCATTGACAGAAAGGCTCTCCACTGTCCAGAGCACCGGCCAACCGGTGGCCTCAGCACCGGCCAGCCGGTAGAGCCGAGACCGAGAGTCCAGCCACTGCCTCCACACCGGCCAACCGGTGGCCTCAGCACCGGCCAGCCGGTGGCACCCAGCCAGCACAGTGGTTTCTACTGCCTCAGCACCGGCCAACTGGTGGCCACCTCACCGGCCAGCCGGTGGAGCCTGAGCCCGAGCCCTCCTCCATTTTGCACACACCGGCCAGCCGGTGGCTTAGCACCGGTCAGCCGATGGAGCCAGTCAAACTAGCCGTTGGGCCTTTGACCAGGCTGGTCCACTTGCCTCCCAACGGCTCCGAAGCCCTTTCCAACGGCTCCGAAGACCTCCAAAGGCCATATGAGGGTTCCCCCTCTATAAATAAAGGACTAGGAACCCCCGAAAGCCTAAGAAAACATGTCGGAACAATTGTGAAGCCAACAGACACATTTCTCATCATTTGGCGAACCTCCGGCGGACTTCCTCCAAGGAACTCCACTTGCTCCAACACACTTCCACATCCAAGGAGCACCACCAAAGAAGCTTGGGAGCGCCCTTCATCAGCTCCATCAATCCATTGGCGCCCAAGACTTCCCCATTACGGTTTTTCATTGCTTTATTCATTTTGAGCTTTAAATTGAGTTTGTGCCTACAAACTCCCAATTCTCTCATCCTCTCTCTTTGGGTTTTCACACCACCTTTAAGGTGTGAAGAGGTTAGTCAAGCCTTTCCTTTTAAAAGGCTTGAGTCAAAGGTGAGATAGCCTTCACCCGTAAAAAGGCTAGTGGGTTTCTTGCTCAAACCATTAAAAAGCAAGCTGTAATAGGTGAGCTAGCCTTCACCTGTAAAAAGGCTAGTGGGTTTCTTTCTACAACCATTGAAAAGCAAGCGGTAGTAAATCTCTCAATGGTTGAGTTGGGAGCGGAGACGTAGGCCGGGTTTTAGGCCGAACTCCGTTATCAATTGTGTGTCTTTCCTCTTTTATTTCCGCTGCACTTTTAACTTTGATTTTTAATTTGTTAATCATTTTTTTTAAGGCAATTCACCCCCCCTCTTGCCATCACTTCCTTTTCTTCTCCGCACAACAATTGGTATCAGAGGGAAATTTGAGTAATACCCTAACCGGTTTCAAATTTAAGATCCATTGAGATGGAATCAACCTCTTTCGCCCCCGAAGGATATTCTTTGGGTCGTGCTCCATTTTTTGATGGAACCGACTACACTTATTGGAAAACCCGCATGACTACTTTTCTTAGAAGTATAGGCTATCCTATTTATAAAATTGTCATGCATGGTTATTCTTTATCTTCTCCCGATGAATCCAAATGGACCCAAGCTGATATTAAAAATTTCGAGCTTGATGGAAAATCCATGAACGCTCTTCATTGCGGCCTTGATCGTAATGAATTCAATCGAGTTTCCACATGCACCTCCTCACATGAAATCTGGAAACTATTGGAGGTTACCCATGAGGGGACCAACAAAGTCAAGGATACTCGATTGGACATGTACCGTCAAGATTTTGAGACTTTTATCATGCATCCATCCGAATCAATTACTGAAATGTTTACACGGTTTACTGATGTTTGCAATGGGAGAAAGTCCCTTGGTGATGATGTTTCTGCAGAAACAATGGTCAAGAAGATCCTATGGATCCTACCAAGCTCATGGGCACCAAAGGTAACGGCAATCCAAGAAGCAAAAGACATCAAGAACATTCCGGTAGAAGAGCTCATCGGATCCCTCATGACTTATGAAATCACCATGAGGAGGAAAGCTGAAAAGGAAGGCAAGCCGATCAAAACTCCAAAGAACATCGCCTTCAAGGTTCAACAAGAAGAAAGCTCCTCCTCCTCATCATCTTCCTCTTCAAGCGGCGATTCCGAAATGGAGAATCTTGCCCGCAAAATGCACAAGTTCATGAAGAAGCACAAGAAGAAGAAATCCCGCAAGGCTCGAAAGGAAAAACACGACGAAAAATCCGAGCCCGAGGTAACATGCTACGGGTGTGGCAAGAAAGGCCATTACAAGCCCGATTGTCCACTCGACAAGAAAAAGACCAAGAAAAAGGAGAAGAAGAAGGCATTCAAGGCCACATGGAGTGATAGCTCCACCACCTCCTCATCCTCCTCAAGTGACAACGGTAACAAATGCCAAATGGCATTTCATGAGGTAACATCTTCCGACTCCTCATCCTCTAGTTCTTCAAATTCTTTAAATCATTTATCTTATGAGGATCTCTAATACGCTAGAGATCAATTGGAGGAAGGTTTTCACGAACTTTCTTCCAAATTTGTTTCTTTAAAAAAGAATTTCAAAAAACTTTCTTCCGAAAAGGAACAACTTCTCAAAGAAAAGGAGGAGTTGTCCCTCAAAATTCAAAATCTTCCCGATGTTGAGTCTATGGAATCAACAATCAAAGATTTAAGGGAATCCCTAGCTAAGTTCACCCAAGGGGAACAAAATTTAACCAAACTCCTCGGTTCCCAACGCATATCTAGAACCACCGAAGGGCTTGGCTATTCCAAGCAAGCTTCCTCTTCCCATGCTCCAACTATTTTTGTAAGGGGGAGCTCCCAATTTAAATTTTGTAATTATTGTAAAAAACCCGGGCACTTAATTTATGAGTGCAATTGCAAAAATGCCCGGTATGGTAGGCCCAAAACCATTTTCCTTAACGATGAATTTTATAGGAGATGACCCGCCACTAGACGAGTGTGGATTGAAAAATCCCTCTTAGCGAGTCTTACCGGCCCAAAATTTGTCTCGGTTTCAAAAACCTCTCCCCGGTGATTTGTTGTTTTTATTTAGGGGGAGTTAGGATCTTTTAAGCCCTTTTGATTTCAATTTCAAAATTTTTGATTAAAACTTTCAATTTCAACACTTGGTATCAAATTTTTTAATTCTAAATTGTTATTCAATTTTTCATTCAAAACTTTCATTTCAAATTTTTAATTCAAAACTTTCAATTCAAATTTCAAAAATTTCAATTGGTTTAAAATCCTTTTTTTTCCCTCAATCAAGTTTTATGCCCCGTGCTATTTTGATAATCACAAAGGGGGAGAAATTCTTGGTGGATTGGGGGAAAAATCTTTTAAAGCATGCCTCTCATTTCAGTCATTTTACATTGTTTGTTTTGGTGATTGTGATCATCAAAATAGGGGGAGATTGTTGTACCTCTCGTACCCCTCGAGGTTTAATTTTCATGATCACAATCACTTTCCTCTTATCTAATCTTGTTTTAAGTGTTTTTGGATGATAGGCATAATTTCAGGTTTCCAAGGAATTGGGCCAAGAAGGCCAAGAAGGCAAAAAGCCAAACTTGGACTGTTTTCAGTCCACCAGCCAACTGGTGGCATGACACCGGCCAGCCGATGGACCATTGACAGAAAGGCTCTCCACTGTCCAGAGCACTGGCCAACCGGTGGACTCAGCACCGGCCAGCCGGTAGAGCCCAGACCGAGAGTCCAGCCACTGCCTGCACACCGGCCAACCGGTGGCCTCAGCACCGGCCAGCCGGTGGCACCCAGCCTGCACAGTGGTTGCTACTGCCTCAGCACCGGCCAACCGGTGGCCACCTCACCGGCCAGCCGGTGGAGCCTGAACCCGAGCCCTCCTCCATTTTGCACACACCTGCCAACCGGTGGCTCAGCACCGGTCAGCCGGTGGAGCCAGTCAAACTAGCCGTTGGGCCTTTGACCAGGCTGGTCCACTTGCCTCCCAACAGCTCCGAAGCCCTTTCCAACGGCTCCGAAGACCTCCAAAGGCCATATGAGGGTTCCCCCTCTATAAATAAAGGACTAGGAACCCCCGGAAGCCTAAGAAAACATTTCGGAACAATTGTGAAGCCAACGGACACATTTCTCATCATTTGGCGAACCTCCGGCGGACTTCCTCCAAGGAACTCCACTTTCTCCAACACACTTCCACATCCAAGGAGCACCACCAAAGAAGCTTGGGAGCGCCCTTCATCAGCTCCATCAATCCATTGGCGCCCAAGACTTCCCCATTACGGTTTTTCATTGCTTTATTCATTTTGAGCTTTAAATTGAGTTTGTGCCTACAAACTCCCAATTCTCTCATCCTCTCTCTTTGGGTTTTCACACCACCTTTAAGGTGTGAAGAGGTTAGTCAAGCCTTTCCTTTTAAAAGGCTTGAGTCAAAGGTGAGCTAGCCTTCACCCGTAAAAAGGCTAGTGGGTTTCTTTCTCAAACCATTAAAAAGAAAGTTGTAATAGGTGAGCTAGCCTTCACCTGTAAAAAGGCTAGTGGGTTTCTTGCTACAACCATTGAAAAGCAAGCGATAGTAAATCTCTCAACGGTTGAGTTGGGAGCGGAGACGTAGGCCGGGTTTTAGGCCGAACTCCGTTATCAATTGTGTTTTAAAGACCCGTAAAATTCAAGGGAAATTTTTTCTTAATTTACTTTAGAATTTTACAAGAGCGCGGTTTCAGACGGCACCTGATTCCGAGGCCCGGAGTGCCCGGAATTAATTTCCGAAGTTTGGCTCGGGTACGTTCAGTGAACGAACGAGCGGGAATTCCTAACTTTTGATCCGGTGATCGGAATTGAAATCCGAGGGCACCGATGAACTCGCAGCACCGATATTTGCTTAAGAGGACTTTTCCCGAAGGTGCGTTTGCTGAGGAGGAGTTGTTAAAAGAAAAGGGGAGTTAAATGTGAAGTAATAAAATTGTGTTACAATTTTATTTCATATTCTAAGTTGTTAACCTATGTGTGGAAGTTGGGTGGGACCTACTTGTTGTTAACTACCCTTGAGAGAATAAAGGTGGGGTGGGGCCCACACGAGCCCAACCCCTCACCTTCCCTAACTCCTCTAAACCCCCCCACTTAAGATGTGTAACTCATCTTAACCTTTAAACTTCCCATTAATTGGGTGACTTTCCCTCTCCTCACTTTAATCATGCCAACACACTAATCCAATTAATGGAATTAAGTTTTTGAATTTTGAACTCATAGAATGACTTAATAAAATAAGAATAGATTATTTTATTTTTGGGGGTTAGATTGGTTGTGTTGAGGATTGGAGGAGAGAGCTCTAAGTCTCTTGAAGAACTTCATCTTCTCCGGCGAAGAACGTCTTCATCCTCAACGAAGAACGACAACACTCGTCAAGGATCATCGACTCGGCGACCCAGTATCTTCGGACCTCTTCTTCCTCCTCGGACCTTCTTCGTCGGCAAACGAAGATCCGCCAACGACGTGTCTCTTCGGGCATATCTCTTCGTCAACGGATTTGACGAACGACGACCGCGACGCCCGACCTCCGCAACGCCGTCTTCCGCGGAACTTAGACGAATCTCGAACCTTAAACCCTAGGTAGGGGTTGTTGTTTAATTCTTTATTTATTCCATTTCTTGAACGTGGATCTCGCATGTCTAACTTGAGGCTTGAATGTTTGAGTTGAGTTATTTATTTTTAACGTGAGGGGGGCCGGACCGCATGAACACGGCCGAACCCCCCTCCATCGTTCATGTTTATTCATGCGGGTGGAAGCAAGTGGCGTGGTGCCGTCGCACCACGCGGATGATCGTACAAATAATTTACGCGGCGCCGTCGCGCTACGTCAAGGAAAAATCTTCAAGAACGCGACGCCGTCGCGCCGCGTTGAAAAGAATCATGGCACGTCGAAAGGGGCGCGGTGCCGTCGCACCGCGCCGGACGACGAATACCGCGGCCGGTTCCGGGCCGCGGCGGGACGAGGAGACCGCGGCCGGTTCCGGGCCGCGGCGGGACGAGAAGACCACGGCCGGTTCCGGGCCGCGGCGGAAGAGGAGACCGGCGGCCGGGCCGCCGGCGTCGGAAGTCAAAGGCGGGACCGGAATTTCCGGTCCCGTTGGTAAAAACCGGTCGGCCAGCTGGCCGGCCGGATGTCTTAAAACCGGGGAATTTAATTCCCCGGCCAACCCTTAAAAACCCCCCTCTTAAAGAGGGGGGCGGTTCTTGAAGGA
This sequence comes from Viscum album, assembly GCA_963277665.1. NCBI lineage: Eukaryota > Viridiplantae > Streptophyta > Magnoliopsida > Santalales > Viscaceae > Viscum > Viscum album. Next base: position 861,704,946 of record OY728150.1, read on the forward strand.
GGGGGGGGGGGGCAGCCGGCCCCCCTGGTTCACTTAAATAAACCGGCCCCCACGTGGGGCGGTTTCAATCAAGGGCGCGGCAGTTGCCGCGCCGTTTTTCCAGGAAAACCGCGGGGCTTAGCCCCCGCGTGCGCCGCCACCTCGCGGCGCCAGGCCGCCGCGGCCCGCCGCGCCGCCGCGCCGCCCAAGGGGGGGGGGGGTCGGGCCGGGTCGGCCCGGACCCGGACCCCCCGATTCGAACCAGATTCGGTTTTTGGCCCATAACTTGAGCCTCGGACCTCCGAATGACGAACCGTCAGCGGCAACGCGATCCTTGGATCGAGACGGTCGTTTCGATATATCTCACTGAAGGTTTCGGTTAACTTTGACTTCGGCCGGGTTGGTTCGTTCACGAAACCAACCGGGCCTTCAGAGCGGAAACGCTCATATCTTGAGCTACGGACATCCGATTGACGTGCCGTCAGTCGCGTAGTGTTCCTCTTAGTGAGACGGATCTTTTGGCATACTCCGCCCGAGGTTTGGACGCAGGTGGAATACGGTTGGGTTGGTTTTGCCTTAAAAACCAACCGGGCCCCGGAGACGAAAATGCCAATAACTCTCAGACCGGGCGTCCGATCGACGCGCCGTCTGTTGCATTGAGTTCCTGTTGTCGATACGGAACTTTTGGATACATCAACTCTGGTCTTCGTGACAGTTGATGTATCAGCCTCTCGGCTCGTGGAGCGGACCCTCCGTACGAGCTTGCTGTGTGCGGGAACCCTAGTGCTGGCTGCAACTGTTCTACTGCTACGACTGCTACTGTGACTGCGACGACGACAGTACAGAGATCCTGTGTGGATTCGACGACGACAGTACAGAAATCCTATGTGGATTCGACGACGACGACCTCAGCACTCAGCGATCCTACGTGGATCAGTGCTACAGGTCCTGTGTGGGCCCGATCCTGTGTGGGTCCTTGCGCTCAGCGGTTCTGTGTGAGCCAGCGCCTACAGGTTCTGTGTGAGCCCGATCCTGTATGGGTCTTCTGCGGGGGTTAGTTACCTATCGATCCTTCGTGGGTCCGACGACTTAGATGGATCAGTGATCATCTTTATCGTCCTTGAAGAAGTATACCTGTGTGAGCTGAATCCTGTTGCTTTCCTGTGTGGATTGTGTTGTGCAATCCTGTTTGGATTATGTTTTGCTTTCCATTGTGGAATACGTATACTTTCCTGCGTGGACTGAGTTTTACTTGGGCTCGGAGGTTGGAGCGTATTTGAATTGATGACTTAGGTATATGTATGGGCATATACCTAAGCAGTGTCGGTTGTTACTTCGTGATTGTACTTTTCTTCGTGGTTTATCCTTTGTGGATTTGAGAGACCTTCAGGGGTCTCGGGGTCCCTACTGAGTAGCTTATACTCACCCCTGCACGGGCTTTGCCCGCACTACGTTGTGTTGGTTGCAGACGACGGACAGCGTTGACCTTAGCTGAGGCTTGCAGAGCGGGACGGTACCCGGAGGTGGACCACTGGGCGGGACGTGCTCGGAGCGGACGGCGGGACCCGTGGAGCAGAGGAGCTATCTGTACCCACCCTTCAGGTGGGATTTCCAGTGGACAGCTCGGAGTAGCGGCTTTTACTTTTCAGTTGCTGTTTTTCCCTTTTCGAGTTGTACTTTACTTTCAGTTTAGGTTTGTATACTGGCCCATTTACTTTTCCGCACTTTCAGTTGTACTCTGTTTGCTTAGTGTTTACTTTCCGCTTGTTTACTCTGTGGTGTGTGTTTACTTTTCAAAGGCAATGCCTTCCCTTTTTACCGGGATTTACGCCTTGGTGCTAGTCGCCAGCCCCTGGCCTATGGAAGGCGGGCTTGGGGTAGTCACGGCACGGACCCCGAGGGCGGGTCGTGACAAATTGGTATCAGAGGAGTTCGGTTCTTCCGTGAACTCTGATCTTTTTTATGTGAAGCAATAATGTTTAGCGTATTGAGTGTGGTTATCAGTCCAGGGAGTCCAGTGTTGGTGCGGCGGCCGACGTATCCGTACACCAGGACCCTGACTTCTGATTTCCGACTTAATGCACGAAAACATTGTTTGCATGTGTGTTTCAAAGTTTTCTTTGTGATTACTTATATCAGCTCACCAGGTATACTGTTCTAACCGTGGCGCACCTGTTTCCTTTTCAGGATGGCCCCACGACGGCAGCCAGCTAGGGTTCCGAGAGTCGAGCGAGACGACAGCCCACCGAGCGACGAGGCCTCGGTGCAGGGCCCTTTTCCAGTAGTGGCACCGGCGGTAGCTTTACCCGCCGATCCCCCGATGCTTCCAGCAGCAGCCGCTGACGATGCACGTCGCCTCAGCGCACTGCATGAGTTTCAGCGCCAGCGACCGCCCAGGTTTCGCGGGGAGACGGATCCCCAGGCAGCAGAGGACTGGCTGGAGGCAGTAGTTCGAGTGTTTAGGCTAGTGAGGACACCAGCAGACCTCATGGTGATCCTCGCTGCGAGCCTACTACACGCAGCAGCAGGACGATGGTGGAGCTTGATGCTCCAGGTGCACGATGAGGCATCCTTGCTCTGGACGGACTTCGAGAGCCTCTTCCGCTCTGAGTTCGTCCCGGACACCCTCCGAGCGGTGCGCATCCAGGAGCTTCTACAGCTGCGGCAGGGCAGCATGACGGTCGCTCAGTACTCGGCGAGATTTACCGATCTCTCGCGCTACTCGACCGACATGGTACGGGACCCATTCTTCCGGGCCCGGACCTTCGAGCAGGGTTTGAGACACGAGATCAGGGCGTCGCTGATCTCCCTCAGCATACCGACTCAGACAGGAGTACTGGAGCGGGCTCTTCTGATCGAGAGCTTCCTTGCTGAGTCTACACCAGCACAGCGACCCACCGCAGGGCGGCACGTGGCAGAGTCATCTGCAGCAGGCAGTCGACGGATGACTCAGGGGTCCAGACAGACCAGACCTTCGGGCCGACGACCTCAGGGCACTGGCTCAGCAGTGTGGGGCACACAGCGCGGAGCCAGTCTTCCGAGGGGCAGACAGTGCTACTCGTGCGGCGGGCAGGGCCACATGGCTCGCGACTGCCCGACCCGCCGTGCCGAGGAGCAGCAGTCAGTTGATGGACCACCGAGGCAGAGGCAGAGGGTCGACCGTGGCGGTCCGCAGGGAGGAGGCGGACGAGGCAGAGGAGCTGGACGAGCAGCTGGTGGTGGCCGACGCTTTGAGGCTCTACCACCACCACCACCAGGAGGTCCACCCCGACCACAGGGAGCTGGCGGGCAGCGACAGGCACAGCTCCAGGCAGCAGAGGCCTACGACCACGGCGCACCTGAGATGATTCGAGGTACTATCTGTGTCTATTCCACCCTTGCTGCAGTTCTTATAGACACAGGAGCGAGTCACTCTTTCATAGCCGCTGCCCTTGTTCGGAGCTCGGAGATTCCGACAGAGTCGTTGGCTCGATCCTTACGGCTAGAGACTCCTACGGGAGCAGACTCGACGATTACGCACTGGTGCCGGCAGTGTGAGCTTACTCTAGGAGGCGAGAGCTTCGGCTGGGATCTTCTTGTAGCAGCGTCGAGGCCTTACGACGTCATCTTGGGCATGGATTGGCTGTCTACGGTCCATGCACAGATTGACTGTTTTAGGCGCAAGGTGCGATGTGTACGCACCGACGGGAGCAGGTTCACCTTCACCGGCGAGAAGGGAGCCTTAGCAGCACAGGATGGACTTCCACGGAGGAGAGGACAGCCCATCACTCATCAGTTGGCTAGCCTTATCCTTGGAGCAGTTGACGTGCGGAGTCCTGGTTTTCCTGCAGTGGTGGATCAGTTTGCGGACGTTTTTCCCGACGACGTTCCAGGGCTACCTCCTCGCAGAGAGGTAGACTTTTATATTGACTTGTACCCCGGGACAGCCCCGATATCCACTCCAGCATATCGGATGGCCCCCGCCGAGCTTCGAGAGCTACGGGTACAGTTGGAGGACTTGCAGGGCAAGGGGTTCATCCGACCCAGTGTTTCACCCTGGGCTTCCCCGATATTGTTCGCCAAGAAGGCGGACGGGAGCTTGCGACTTTGTGTTGACTATCGTCGCCTGAACCAGGTGACAGTGAGGAAAAAGTATCCGCTACCGAGGATTGATGACCTCTTTGATCAGCTCAAGGGAGCACGGTGGTTCTCGAAGATAGACCTCAGGTCAGGCTATCATCAGCTCAGAGTCAGAGACGAGGATGTGCAGAAGACGGCCTTCAGATGTCGGTATGGCCACTATGAGTTCTTTGTTATGCCCTTCGGTGTAACCAATGCTCCAGCAGTGTTCATGGCTTTCATGAACAGGATCTTTCAGCCATACCTCGATCAGTTTGTCATGGTCTTCATCGACGACATTCTGATTTACTCTACGACAGAGGAGGAGCACGCCTATCACTTGCGAGTTGTTCTTGACACACTCCGAGAGCACCAGCTTTATGGTAAGCTCTTGAAGTGCCAGTTCTGGATACGTGAGGTCCACTTTTTGGGACACGTTATCTCTGAGGCGGGAGTTGCAGTGGATCCCGCGAAGATTGAGGCTGTGTTAGCATGGGAGCCACCCAGGAGCGTGACTGAGGTTCAGAGTTTCTTGGGACTAGCTGGATACTATCAGAGATTTGTGCCGAACTTCTCCAGAGTTGCGGCATCACTCACAGCTTTGACGAAGAAGGGGAAACCCTTCGTGTGGTCAGACAGTTGTCAGAAGAGCTTCCAGGAGCTGAGACAGAGATTGACTAGCGCACCTATCTTGAGGTTGCCTGAGGAGGGAGTAGGGTACGTAGTCTACTGCGATGCATCAGGGACAGGACTCGGATGTGTTCTGATGCAGGAGCGGGCTGTGATCGCCTATGGATCACGTCAGTTGAGGCCGCATGAGCAGAACTACGCTACCCATGACCTGGAGTTAGCAGCAGTGGTCTTCGCTCTGAAGACATGGCGACACTATCTGATGGGCGAGCGCTTTACAGTCTTTTCCGATCATCAGAGTCTCAGGTATATCTTCTCTCAGAAGGACCTGAACCTGAGACAGCGTCGATGGCTCGAGTTCCTCCAGGACTATGACTTTGAGATAGTCTATACTCCTGGGAAGGGGAACGTAGTAGCCGATGCCCTCAGCAGGAGGACGGGCATTCAGCTACTCGAGGAGGCGACGGAGCAGCTAGCCTCTTTGCAGATATCCTTCGTGGATAGAGATGGAGCAGCCTTTCTTCAGTCTCTCACAGTCACTCCTCCACTACTGCAGCGAGTCAGGGAGGCACAACGCGGGGACGCTGACTGTGAGACACGGCGTGCACAGATATCCTCGGGACAGGCACCTGATGGTTTCTCCCTTGGAACAGAGCACGACATCCTTTTCAGAGGACGTACCATGGTACCAGTCGCATTGCGAGAGGAAGTGCTGAGAGAGTTTCACACTTCTCCTTTAGCGGTACATCCTGGAGTGGCGAAGATGTATCAGGACCTCAGACGACAGCATTGGTGGCCGGGCATGAAGAAGGCTGTAGCAGAGTTCGTTTCTCGATGCCTCACCTGTCAGCAGGTGAAGGCAGAGCATCAGGTACCAGCAGGCTTGGTACAGCCCTTGGAGGTTCCGGAGTGGAAGTGGGACGGCATATCTATGGACTTCGTGACTGGACTTCCACGCACTTCCAGAGGTCACGACTCCATCTGGGTGATTGTTGACCGACTCACCAAGTTGGCACACTTCTTACCCATCAGAGAGCAGGGCTCAGTGGAGAGCTTGGGACGTCTCTACGTTCAGGAGATTGTGCGGCTCCACGGCGTGCCGTCATCTATCGTTTCCGATCGAGATGCCCGCTTTACTTCCCGGCTTTGGAAGGGGTTACAGGAGGCATTCAGGACGCAGCTACATCTTAGCACATCTTTTCACCCTCAGACGGATGGTCAGACGGAGAGGACCATTCAGACTCTCGAGGACATGCTCCGCGCATGTGTCCTTGACTTTGGTCGTAGCTGGGAGAACCACCTACCCTTGGTGGAGTTCGCATACAACAACAGCTACCACTCCACCATCGGGATGGCACCGTACGAGGCGTTGTACGGCCGACCTTGTAGATCTCCTTTGTGCTGGACAGACCCTGGGGAGTCAGCACTGGTGGGACCGGAGATGGTCCAGTCCACGACAGAGAAGGTCTAGGTCATCCAGGAGCGGATGAGGACAGCTCAGAGCCGGCAGAAGTCATACGCTGACAGGAAGCGGAGGCCACTGGAGTTCGAGGATGGAGACCACGTCTTCTTGCGGGTCTCACCTCGACGTGGTATTCGAAGATTTGGCCGAGGCGGCAAGTTATCTCCGCTCTTCATCGGACCTTTCCAGATTCTCAGCAGGATTGGTGAGGTGGCTTATCGCCTGGCTCTACCACCTCAGTTGCACCGGGTGCACGACGTCTTCCACGTATCCCAGCTGAGGAGATACGTTCACGACCCGACGCACATCATTGACCATGGGGAGCTTGACGTTGACGATGGGGCGACTTTTACGGAGGTCCCGGTGGAGATAGAGGATCGACAGGAGCGGGTCCTGCGTGGGCGATCGATTCCTCTTGTGCGCATCAGATGGCAGCACGGGAATCTCCAGGAGAGCACATGGGAGCGGGAGGCTCAGATTCGTGCTCAGTACCCTCATTTGTTTCCCTAGTTTTTGTTGTATCTTTACGGGGACGTAAAGCCCTGAGGTGGGAGTAATGTAAAGACCCGTAAAATTCAAGGGAAATTTTTTCTTAATTTTCTTTAGAATTTTACAAGAGCGCGGTTTCAGACGGCACCTGATTCCGAGGCCCGGAGTGCCCGGAATTAATTTCCGAAGTTTGGCTCGGGTACGTTCAGTGAACGAACGAGCGGGAATTCCTAACTTTTGATCCGGTGCTCGGAATTGAAATCCGAGGGCACCGATGAACTCGCAGCACCGATATTTTCTTAAGAGGACTTTTCCCGAAGGTGCGTTTGCTGAGGAGGAGTTGTTAAAAAAAAGGGGAGTTAAATGTGAAGTAATAAAATTGTGTTACAATTTTATTTCATATTCTAAGTTGTTAACCTATGTGTGGAAGTTGGGTGGGACCTACTTGTTGTTAACTACCCTTGAGAGAATAAAGGTGGGGTGGGGCCCACACGAGCCCAACCCCTCACCTTCCCTAACTCCTCTAAACCCCCCCACTTAAGATGTGTAACTCATCTTAACCTTTAAACTTCCCATTAATTGGGTGACTTTCCCTCTCCTCACTTTAATCATGCCAACACACTAATCCAATTAATGGAATTAAGTTTTTGAATTTTGAACTCATAGAATGACTTAATAAAATAAGAATAGCTTATTTTATTTTTGGGGGTTAGATTGGTTGTGTTGAGGATTGGAGGAGAGAGCTCTAAGTCTCTTGAAGAACTTCATCTTCTCCGGCGAAGAACGTCTTCGTCCTCAACGAAGAACGACAACACTCGTCAATGATCATCGACTCGGCGACCCGGTATCTTCGGACCTCTTCTTCCTCCTCGGACCTTCTTCGTCGGCAAACGAAGATCCGCCAACGACGTGTCTCTTCGGGCATATCTCTTCGTCAACGGATTTGACGAACGACGACCGCGACGCCCGACCTCCGCAACGCCGTCTTCCGCGGAACGTAGACGAATCTCGAACCTTAAACCCGAGGTAGGGGTTGTTGTTTAATTCTTTATTTATTCCATTTCTTGAACGTGGATCTCGCATGTCTAACTTGAGGCTTGAATGTTTGAGTTGAGTTATTTATTTTTAACGTGAGGGGGGCCGGACCGCATGAACACGGCCGAACCCCCCTCCATCGTTCATGTTTATTCATGCGGGTGGAAGCAAGTGGCGTGGTGCCGTCGCACCACGCGGATGATCGTACAAATAATTTACGCGGCGCCGTCGCGCTACGTCAAGGAAAAATCTTCAAGAACGCGACGCCATCGCGCCGCGTTGAAAAGAATCATGGCACGGCGAAAGGGGCGCGGTGCCGTCGCACCGCGCCGGACGACGAATACCGCGGCCGGTTCCGGGCCGCGGCGGGACGAGGAGACCGCGGCCGGTTCCGGGCCGCGGCGGGACGAGAAGACCGCGGCCGGTTCCGGGCCGCGGCGGAAGAGGAGACCGGCGGCTGGGCCGCCGGCGTCGGAAGTCAAAGGCGGGACCGGAATTTCCGGTCCCGTTGGTAAAAACCGGCCGGCCAGCTGGCCGGCCGGATGTCTTAAAACCGGGGAATTTAATTCCCCGGCCAACCCTTAAAAACCCCCCTCTTAAAGAGGGGGGCGGTTCTTGAAGGAGGGGGGGGGGGCAGCCGGCCCCCCTGGTTCACTTAAATAAACCGGCCCCCACGTGGGGCGGTTTCAATCAAGGGCGCGGCAGTTGCCGCGCCGTTTTTCCAGGAAAACCGCGGGGCTTAGCCCCCGCGTGCGCCGCCACCTCGCGGCGCCAGGCCGCCGCGGCCCGCCGCGCCGCCGCGCCGCCCAAGGGGGGGGGGGGGGGTCGGGCCGGGTCGGCCCGGACCCGGACCCCCCGTTTCGAACCAGATTCGGTTTTTGGCCCATAACTTGAGCCTCGGACCTCCGAATGACTAACCGTCTGCGGCAACGCGATCCTTGGATCGAGACGGTCGTTTTGATATATCACACTGAAGGTTTCGGTTAACTTTGAGTTCGGCCGGGTTGGTTCGTTCACGAAACCAACCGGGCCTTCGGAGCGGAAACGCTCATATCTTGAGCTACGGACGTCCGATTGACGTGCCGTCAGTCGCGTAGTGTTCCTCTTAGTGAGACGGATCTTTTGGCATACTCCGCCCGAGGTTTGGACACAGGTGGAGTACGGTCGGGTTGGTTTTGCCTTAAAAACCAACCGGGCCTCGGAGATGAAAATGCCAATAACTCTCAGACCGGGCGTCCGATCGACGCGCCGTCTGTTGCGTTGAGTTCCTGTTGTCGATACGGAAATTTTGGATACATCAACTCTGGTCTTCGTGACAGTTGATGTATCAGCCTCTCGGCTCGTGGAGCGGACCCTCCGTACGAGCTTGCTGTGTGCGGGAACCCTAGTGCTGGCTGCGACTGTTCTACTGCTACGACTGCTACTGTGACTGCGACGACGAAAGTACAGAGATCCTGTGTGGATTCGACGACGACAGTACAGAAATCCTATGTGGATTCGACGACGACGACCTCAGCACTCAGCGATCCTACGTGGATCAGTGCTACAGGTCCTGTGTGGGCCCGATCCTGTGTGGGTCCTTGCGCTCAGCGGTTCTGTGTGAGCCAGCGCCTACAGGTTCTGTGTGAGCCCGATCCTGTGTGGGTCTTCTGCGGGGGTTAGTTACCTATCGATCCTTCGTGGGTCCGACGACTTAGATGGATCAGTGATCATCTTTATCGTCCTTGAAGAAGTATACCTGTGTGAGCTGAATCCTGTTGCTTTCCTGTGTGGATTGTGTTGTGCAATCCTGTGTGGATTATGTTTTGCTTTCCTTTGTGGAATACGTATACTTTCCTGCGTGGACTGAGTTGTACTTGGGCTCGGAGGTTGGAGCGTATTTGAATTGATGACTTAGGTATATGTATGGGCATATACCTAAGCAGTGTCGGTTGTTACTTCGTGATTGTACTTTTCTTCGTGGTTTATCCTTTGTGGATTTGAGAGACCTTCAGGGGTCTCGGGGTCCCTACTGAGTAGCTTATACTCACCCCTGCACGGGCTTTGCCCGCACTACGTTGTGTTGGTTGCAGACGACGGAAAGCGTTGACCTTAGCTGAGGCTTGCAGAGCGGGACGGTACCCGGAGGTGGACCACTGGGCGGGACGTGCTCGGAGCGGACGGCGGGACCCGTGGAGCAGAGGAGCTATCTGTACCCACCCTTCAGGTGGGATTTCCAGTGGACAGCTCGGAGTAGCGGCTTTTACTTTTCAGTTGCTGTTTTTCCCTTTTCGAGTTGTACTTTACATTCAGTTTGGGTTTGTATACTGGCCCATTTACTTTTCCGCACTTTCAGTTGTACTCTGTTTGCTTAGTGTTTACTTTCCGCTTGTTTACTCTGTGGTGTGTGTTTACTTTTCAAAGGCAATGCCTTCCCTTTTTACCGGGATTTAAGCCTTGGTGCTAGTCGCCAGCCCCTGGCCTATGGAAGGCGGGCTTGGGGTAGTCACGGCACGGACCCCGAGGGCGGGTCGTGACATGTGTGTCTTGCCTCTTTTATTTCCGCTGCACTTTTAACTTTGATTTTTAATTTGTTAATCATTTTTTTAAAGGCAATTCACCCCCCCTCTTGCCATCACTTCCTTTTCTTCTCCGCACAACACATCCATCCACGCACTTTTGCTACACCTAGAACCATCAAATGGTATCAGAGGGAGGTTACAATGTTGATTATAGTTATTTAATTTTCATTGATAATTTATGCATTTATATTTGATTCAATTCGAAATAAATTATTCTATAAATCTGAATAAATTGGATATGTTCTTACTCCTTCGTTTCATGATTCACATCACAGAAATGACCTTTTAATTTTAATTTTGATTAAAATAAAAAATGAGGAACTCATCTGGAGGAGCTGCTCTTTCTGTCTGTACAACACGGCAATACACACCGTGTAATGAAAAACTACACGTCGTGTACTTAGGTTCAACGAACCGGTACTGGTCTGCCAAACCATGTCATGTGAATTGATTACACCTAAGCATTTAACACCCCATGTTGACCAGAAATGAATGTCGCATGGGAACCGGAATACACGGCGTCTATGTTGAAGCAACACGCCATGTAATCCGATCCAGCCCAAGTAAAACCGTGTACAAAGGAGATGTCATGTACCACATACATAGGATTTCCAAGCCGGTTACCACGTAACAAATAATTACACACTGTGTATGATTTATCTACACACAATGTACTCCAAAAATTCCAAAGTAGAGAAGACACGCCAAAGCCACCGGTGTGTACTTTGGATAAAGGGTGAAAAGAAATACACACCGTGTAAATATAAACTACAAACCGTGTACTTTCCAGAAATGGAATTTCACCAGGTTTCCTCTAAAATTACAAACACCTGTACAAGGAATATGGATGAGAGGAATCTCAAGGAAATTCATAAAGGAATTTAAGATAAATAATTGACTAATTATAAGATCATATTTAATTGAATTCAAGCACGACTTATCTTAAATAATATAACTATTAATAGAATTTGAATTATATATGTGCGTAAATGTCGTTTAATGCTATGGATGATCATGATCTAGACTAAAAGACCCTTTGTATGTGTGTATGGTTTCATTTAAATTTGTTTAATTTAAATTTTTTGGCCTACGAGCCTTCTTCCAATAAAATGTAGGGCATGCGTTCCCACAGTTTCTTTAATGTAAACCCATGTAATGGAGGATCTCCCGAGCCAGAGGAGATGGTTAAAAACCCGAAGATGAGGAAAAACCAACCCAAGAAGATACAAAGGTGGATAGGTGGGAGCTTTAAATCATGAACCATCCGTTCAAGGTGTTTTTCCCTAGGTTAGGGTTAGCTTATCAAACCACTAGATAAGCTAACCAATAGAATCTCTTGATCATACCATCTTATTTTATTCATGTCTGATTGCATGGTTTTTTTTATGTATGTGTTGTCGCGATCACATAATTAATGAAATAAACAAGCATCCAATGATGGAATAAAATAAAAACCGGACTATGCGTAAACAATATCAGAACATGGTTAATCACATAGAAAAGCATCACTTAATATTAACAAGCATGTGATAATGAAAAATTACGCATAAAGAATAAAATCCCTCAAATACCATATTAAGTCAGACCAAGCTTTCCATTACTTGATTAAGGGAAATACCTAATAAAACTATGTGTTTGACAAACCCTTTTTGGGACACATACTTTTACAATGGAATCCCTTATGAAAGGTTTCAGGTTGACTTAACCATATTACATCAAGAGGTGTAGCCCTTTCTAGACATGATGTAATATTAGAGGCAACAGTTGAGGAAATCCAATCAGGACTTTAGGATTGGAGATTCCACTCAACAGATCAAGGAACTGTAAGCTCATAGTTGGTAAATACATTTCTACCAAAATACCTTTAAATAGATTGACCAACCCTTATTAGGATTATGTGAAGGGGAATATGGATCCTTGCCTCTATAATATCAAAGAAATTGGACATTCTGAGTTCAATGGTAAGGGCCATTTGGACTTGATAAAATAGTGGGAGACTTAATAAAGTTTATTATTTCTTATAAAAATGAAATCAAGAATGTACTGATAAATCTAATCATTTAATTTGTAGAATCAAAATGACAAACTCATCAACAACATTTTCTCTGTGATCAATTCTGGATAAAGACAATATCCTCACCGAAAATAACTTTTAGGAATGGTTTAGGCACCTTTGGGTTATCCTATGCCATGAACGAAAGTTTTACGTGCTGGAGTCTTCACTTCCTGATTTTCCCGCCCAAGGGGAAAGTGATGAATAATTCCTGGTTTATGATCAAAATTTGAATGATGCTCTCAATGTTCAATGTTTGATGATCTCATCAATTTCTAGTGAGCTCATGAAGTATCATGATGACATGGATTCCTATAGCATGATCAGGCACCTCCGTGGTCTATACCAGGAGAGAGAAAGACATGAAGGGTTTGAGATCTCCAAGATCTATTCCAGAGCAAGCTTGGAGAGGGTTCCCCAGCTGGGACTCATATAGTCAACCTATTTGGCTACATTGAGTGCTTGGAGGTTCTAGGGTTTAAACTCCCCGAATAACTGGGTACCGATCTCATTCTTGCATCACTTCCCCAGATATTCTCTAACTTTGTTGTGAAATTCAACATGAACAACATTGAGAAGTATCTGTCTGATCTTCTTATCCTCATTCTCCAATTGGACAATGACATGAAGCGTGAAAAGCCTTTTTTCCTCATGGTGAATAAAAGGAAAGGTAAGGTGAAGAGATTTAAGGCCAAAGCGTCTTGAAGTCCTTACAAGAAAAGGAAGATCAAATGGGAGTCAAAAGAACAGGAGGCTATTTTTTTCATGTGGCAAGAAGGGCCACTGGATGAAAAACTGCGCCCAGCCAAGGAAACAAGGGGAAGCTTCAGTGCGTTCGTTATCGAATTCAATATATTTGTTTCTAGAAATTGGGTATTAGATACTGCTTGTGGTGATCACATATGTATCCAAATATAGGAACCAAGTATATTTAAAAAGATTGATCGAGGTGAGGTGGATCTACAAGTATCCAACAGAGCTAGACTCCCTGCTGTAGCTGTCGGAGACTACCACCTCATGTTGCCTACTGGGATGATCTTGGTTTTGAAAGTATGTTATTATATACCCCTTGTAACCAAAAACATTATTTCAGTATCTATATTAGATACTGATGGATTAATCTTCAAGTTTGGAAGTGGATGTTGCTACTTTTATAAAGATAACATTTGTTTTGGTAGGGAAAATTTATATAACGACCTTTATGTGTTATACTACACTAACCAAGTAATGGAAATCGATGAAAAGCTAATTCACATGATTCATACCACACCCAACATTGGAATCACTAGCTAGGTCACATCAATGAGAAACTTTTGACAAAATTACATCAAGATGGGTATTTAGATTCTTTCAAACTAAAACCACTTGGTGTATGTCATGCGTGTCTACAAGGAAACATGACCAAAGCACCATTTAGTGGGAATGGTGAAAGGGCTAAAGAGCTTCTAGAATTAGTTCACGTAGATGTGTGTAGACCATTTCCTATTGAAGCAAGGGGTGGGTTCTCATACTTCATAGCTTTTACTGATGATTTTAGTAGATATGGATTTATTTACTTAATAAATTATAAGTCTGATTCTTTTGATCAGTTCAAAGAATACAAGAATGAAGTTGAGAACCAGCTTGGTAAGAAGATTAAGAAACTCTGCTAAGACAGAGGAGGAGAATATCTTAAATAGGACTTCATTGATTTCTTATGGGAGTTTGGGATTTTATCTCAACTCACTCCTCCTTAAACACCTCAGAGGAATGGTGTAAGTGAAAGGAGGAACCTCACCCTATTGTACATGGTGAGATCAATGATGAGTCATACGAGTCTTCCATTATCCTTTTGGGGATATTCATTACAAACAACAGCACAATACTAAACCAAGTACCAACTAAATCGATAAATGGTATTCCATACGAGTTATGTAGTGGATGCAAAGCCATGTTATCGAATTTACATATGTAGGGTATCGAAGAATTTTTAAGGCCTGTTCAGGTAATAAAATTTCACCCCAAGGAACAAAGTGTATCTTTATAGGATATCCCAAGGAAAAGAGGTGATATTACCTGTACAACCCCTCAGAAAAAAAAGGTTACAGTGGCAAGACACGCCATATTCCTTGAGAGGGAGAACATCTTCAAAAGAGATAGTGGGAGCAAGATAGACTTCGATGAAGTTGAAGCTCAAGATACACAGGAGTTGGTATAGGAGCGGATTCCACAAAGCCCCATGGAAGAAATATCTATTCCAGAGACACAAGAACTATGTAGGAGCATGAGAGAGGTGAGAGAACCATAATGATATGGCTTTCTTGTCACCGAGGATGGTGACTCATTATTGGTTGAAAATGATGATCCTATTACCTACAAGGAAGAAGTTGAGGGCACAGATGCTTCCAAGTGGCAAGAAGCCATGAATTCTGAAATGGATTCCATCTACCAAAACCAATTCAGTATTTTGGTAGATCTTCTAGTTGATTTAAAGCCTATTGGTAATAAATAGATATTCAAGAAGAAACTGGAAATGGAGCGGAAAGTCATCACCTATAAGGCACACCTGGTTGCCAATGGTTTTATACAGCATCAAGGAATTGACTATGATGAATCCTTTTCAATGGTTGCGATGATGAAATCCATCAGAATCCTATTGGACATTTTCGCTTACCATGACTATGAAATTTGGAAAATGGATGTCAAAACAGCATTCCATAATGGGAAACTCCAGGAGGATGTCTACATGATAAAACCTGAAGGGTTTGTGACTCAAAAGGATGCCAACAATGTATTCAAGTTACAAAAATCCATTTATGGATTAAAGCAAGCATAATGGTCATGGAACAATCATTTTGATGAAGCCGTAACGGAATTTGGCTTTGTTAATAACGAATGTGAGCCTTGTGTCTACCAGAGGTTTAGTGAAAGTGCAGTTGTTTTGTTAATAGTATATGTTGGTGACATATTATTAATTGGAAACGAAGTACATGTCCTATAGTCAGTTAAGGCATGGTTAGATAAATGCATCTCCATGAAAAACTTGGGCGAGGAAGAATATATTCTTGGGATCAATATACATCATGATAGATCAAAGAGAATGCTGGGCCTGAGTCAAAGTACATACATTGAAAAGATACTGAAGAGATTCAGTATGGAACAATCCAAGAGGGGATTGTTGTCAGTGTCTCATGGCATTCTTCTTTCCATGAAAATGTGTCCTCAGACACATGAGGAAAGAAAGAAAATGGAAAGGATCCCTTACGCGTCTGTGATTGAGTCAGTCATGTATGATATTCTATGTACAAGGCTAGATGTTTCTGATGCATTAAGTGTGGTATGCAGATATCAAGAAGATCTATGAGACCACCATTGGATGGAAGTCAAGACTATCCTTAAGTATCTGAGGCGTACTAAGGATATGTTTCAGGTTTATGGAGGAGATGAGGAACTAGTCATCAGAGAACATGTAGATTCTAGTTTCCAGACTGATCAAGATGAAATGAGGTCACAGACTGGGTACATCATCAGTTTGAATGGGGGTGCAGTGAGCTAGAAGAGCTCAAAGTAAAGTGTGGTGGAAGATTATATAGCGGAGTCTGAGTATATTGCAGCTTCTGATGCATCTAAAGAAGAAGTATGGATGCGAAGATTCATCCAAGAGTATGATGTAGTAACTATTAGTAAAGATCCTATCACACTCTATTGTGATAATACTGTAGTGGTGGCACTTGAAAAAGATCCAAGGTCACATCGGCGGACAAAGCACATACTTCGGAAGTATCATCTCCTGAAAGGTTTTTCTCAGAGAGGTGAAGTTGTAGTGAGTAGTATTTCCATGGAAGATAACATGGCGTACCCCTTGACTAAAGCCTTGACTGAGAAAAAACATGATCATCATGTGAGGTCTAGCAGACTAAAATTTGTAGGTAGTTGGCTCTAGTCCAAGTGGATGTTTGTAAGGGTTGGTGTCCGAGGAACCAACTGTTTTGTACTTTGATTACATGAATGTTCACTTATTATATATTTTTCATTATTCTGCATGAATATAATGTAATAATTTCCTAGAATATTTGTTCCATTGGTAAGGTCATGGAAGATCCTCGGTATGATGAGAACCTTGAAATTCTATAACAATATTCTTAAAAAAAGTTCTACGGTTGGATGAAATACTATTATAGAACATGTATTATATATACCGTCATGTGCTAGTACTCGTAAGAAGACGAAACTCTATCTCATGGAGTTCGCACTTGGTAATATCCAAGATGGGAGATTATGAGAACAAACCCACCATTAGTAATTCTGCATGTTTCGGTGTCATCGGATATTGCTATCTGTGAGCATATGTAATGGTTCTTAGACTGGAAGATTATCAATAACTCATGTCATGACTCACGCACTTAGATTTTCTTACAAAAACTGTCACATAGACAGTTGGTGGGAAGTAGGGTACATTGGGTGCGTCACGAATGACATGTTGTTAATGGATAAGTCAAGGAAGGATTTTTCCCTTACATATTTGTGGAAGTAGATATCTCAGTCCCTTTGATTGAAATAGAACTGTCGAAAAAATTCCATGGCCATGGTGTAACGATGAGTTTATTTCTGGAAGTCAAAGAATGAAAGATCAAGAATATAGGTTTATGAAACTACCATGAAATTTACTTGATGATATATTGAGACAAAGTTATTAAATTACATAGTAAGCATTTGTATGAGGTGACACGTCAATGCGACGTCAACTTCTTTCTCTTTGGTGCCATGAACTGTTGCTAGACAGTAATCATGGACTTTAGGCATGCTCGCCTAATGCCAATGAGAAAGAGGCATATAGTGTCACACACTAGGTGTATACAAGTATATCAATTAGAATAAAGATTATTAGCATATGTGGTTTAATAATTATTCAAGGAAGACTAAATAATTTTAATGTGGGAGGAAGAATAAAATAAAACATGTAAACGTCATGTATCAATGATTACATGCAGTTTAGTTTTATTCTGAAAACAAGTACACGCCATGTATTATTAAATGTACACACCTTGTAGTTTTTATTTTGGAAGTGAAATGAATAAATGAAAACAAGATATACACATCGTGTACATTGAATGTAAAAGATGTGTAGTTTTCAATGAAAAAAAAGTACACGCCGTTTAATTATTAATACATGTCATGTATTTTTTCCAGTCGTGATTTTGAGGAAATATCTTTTTATTAAATGATATTTATTATAATTAGTTTGGGAACATGTAAAGGAATTAATGACTCGACATGGGGTTTTCAAAAGGGAGTTAATGAAATAAATAAAACGCGTAACGCATTTATTTACTGTCATAACTCTACAACCTCAAACCCGATTATAAATATCCTGACAACGCCAACTCTTTTCCTTATACAAGAGAATCGTTGTGCATAACATTTATGGAGAATTATTTCAAGGCCAAAAGAACCTCTTTCTCCAAGAACGCTCTAAAGACTGAGAGAGATCCTCTTCCAATGGATCAACACGATCTATGGCACACAACGCAAGCAAAGCTTTCGCCACTCTAGCACCCAGAGACTCCTTTGGCGACGTCTAGAGATACAAGTTGCATGTGTGGATCACCGCTGGTGGAAGTATATACATGGATTCTAAGACGAAATGGCGAATCACATCGGAAAATGATCAAGAACATCAATGAATGAAGACCACCAAAAAAGGTATTTCTTTTCAATTTATTAAATTAATTATAACCAACCTGTAATGATCTAACTTTGTGGTTCTGGGAATTTTTGTTTATTTGTTCATTTCTGTGATTCGATCCGTGGAGACTGGTGTTTATTATCATATTGATCATGGATTGATCATTGTTAATAACAAAAATCCAAGTGGTCACATCCATCCACGCGCTTACGCTGCACTCGGAACCTTGAAAAATAATTTAAGATCCTATGGAATTTTCCACATGACTTATCTAATTAGAATAAAGAAATGAAAAAAGATGAATGATCATAGGTAATTGTAAATATCTATGTATCCCAAGGGATGGGATGTACCACGAAGGATCCATCACAATGAATGACACATAAATCCCTGTAGTAATAATATTTGAGGAGATCCCAGAAGTCAAAACCACTCATTACCATCAAATAAATCATAAGGGATTTTAGGTAATGGTATTTATGGGGTATATATTGTTCCTAAATATTTAAAAACTACATAAAACTATCAAGGAGGAGCTAAAAATATGAAAAATGGATTATCATTGTGTGTTTTTAGTAAAAAAATTAACCAGGAAAGTCCAACATGTGTCATTGCGTGACATTATATGTCAAACAGTTATATTTTATGTAGTTCCTCTTAGCCCAATTTTCACATATTAAACCATATTGGGCCACCCCAGGAGCCCTCCTCACATCATTAATACCCTATCAATAACATTAATGTGATGTTGTAACACAATTCATAAATATAGAGCACCCCATCACTCTTTTGGTGTTCTCCTAGATCCCCAATTCACCACCCAACACTAGAAACCAATCCCAAAACACCATTTTTAAATGGTCAAATAATCAGAAGATCATTCTAATTCTCGATTCATTGAATGGTCCATTCAGTAAAAGAAATTTTCAAACATACCCTAGAAAATTTCAACACATACCATTGCAGAATATTAAAGGTGATTCCCTAATCTTAGAAATGATTCAAGTTTCAGTCCATTTTTTATGTTACATAAAGAGTCCATGAGGTATGGATGGGAGGTTCAAGTGGGAAGACCTATTGTTCCATATAGAGGGTTGTGATTACCTCTGAAATATATAGGTTAGTTCTCATTCCATGTGACTAATATTATGCTTGTTATTTGGCATGTAATTCAGTTACCATTATTTCTATTACGGTTGATGTTGTGGTCAAGATGGATTCCCCTGATTTATCATCCTTGGTTATCTTTTTCTGAACATCAATTATTTTTATTCCAATTTGTTTATCTCTTTCATTATTGTTATATATTTTTTATTATGGGTCTTACTTTTAAATTTTATATTAAATTGAAACTAGAAAGTGGAATTTAAAAAGGACATTCTTTACTTGGGTTTTTTTTTGTAAAAGGATTTAAAATGGTATTTGAAAAGAGAAGTTGGTGGTTTTAAAATTGATAAGGTTTTAATGAGTTTGGTTTTGAAAATAAATTAAAAGTAATTGTTTTCTAAATTTATGTCAAACTAGAATTTTTTTAGTTTATTTTAGAATAGAAAGGAATGGACTATCTTGTTCTTACCTACTAGGTCATCGAGCTCACATCCTTCTTACACCGCTCAATGTTTGTAGAGTAAGTAACCTTTTGTAGTTTCTTATTTGATGTCGGGAATATCATCTGAGATTTTGATGGTGAGTGATCTTTGGTCATGTGAGATATTTTGTCCAGGTATTTCATTGTGTATTTGTTGTAGTTATTTAGCTCTAGCCACATTTTTCTTTTTACTAATTTCTATTGAAGAAGGTATATAGATATTGTGGTGGTCGGTGATAGACACATTTGTAGGTTTTCTTACTTGGGAGGGTTTTTAGAGTGTGAGATGACAATTTATTTCATCATTATTTTATTTATATATGTTTATTGTTTATTTTTTTATGTACATATGATTTTTTCTTGGATGTATAACTTACGGAGAGGATGTGTTGGATTTTTGAGAGGAATTTAATTCAAAATAAACTCTAATTTAAGGGATAACTCATTCTCATTTATTTTATTCTGATTCCATGGAACTTGTCTCTATACAAAGGGGATCAGGAACACCCCTCAATTCAATGGATGATCAACTCGAGCATCTGTTTTGGATGAAATCCCATGCCAGTTCTTTACAAGCACTAAGGTGAGACTTTTGAGAGGGAATATGATATTAATAGCCTATGGACAATATTATTTTATTATGAATATAGTAGAATATTATCATGGATGGGAAGCTAGATAGATCATAGGTTTTAGAGACTATGACCCAGAAATGTGAGTTCTCTCTTTATATTGGGACTTTTTATTCAATTCATGATGAATTTTGGATTTTTTTTAGAGGACTGAAGTGGTTTGAGGGGGTTCAATGAACATTATGAGAAAATGTGTTAGATGAGGAGAGTTATTCCATATGGTATAACTCCCCTAAATGGTCTATAAGATGTTGATTAGAAATCTGGTAGGGTTGGTAGAGGATACCACCTCTTCCACTGGAGCATCACTATGTTTCTGACAGAGTTCTATTAGGGCCCATTGAGACTTTTTTAGCATAAAAATGTAATATAAAATTAGTCATAAAATTAGGGGGTTTTGGAAATCAACCTCATTCCCTCCTTATTCAATCCATAAAATTCTCTCCCTCTCATCTCACCCTCTCAAAGAGAATCTCTCTTCTATCTTAGTTTGTGGAGCTCTGATTGTTCACTGAATCTGTCTTTTGGTAATGTAAGTTCATTACTATCCTCTAATCCCATTTATTTATCAATTTTTTATAGGAATGGGTGAAACATCTACTCTATAAATTGTATGGTTGGATAATTATTTCTCCATAATTTCTATATAGTTTAGTTGTTTCAAGAGTTTAAATTATAAAATATCAAGGTATTACCCAAATGTTCTCCATCAATTTCATATTCAATATTAAGAATATCACAAGATCAAATTATACATTGCTTCTAGATTGACCTAACAGTTAAGGTAGTGGCCGGGTCTATATAACAAGATCACAAAGAGATACTATGATATTTAATAAGTAGGAATACTCCATCCACCTTTCATATTTATAGAGACAAATCATAGAAATTTCCTAAGGTTGAATGGACAGAAATTAAATACAAGGGTTTTGAGTAATAAACCATTTCCATAAATATTCATATTGGTAAAGAGTGTCGTCATGAAATTTCATATTGTATATTATTTGGTCATCAAGACATATTGTAATACCAGTAATTTTTCATAACATCCTTATTGTTAGCATAATTACTACTTATTCATGGTTCATAATGAATTTATATATGTTAATTAATTATATAAGTTATTTTCCATTTTTTAAAATGATTACCCAATGAAGTCACATTCCACTTATGCTAAACTATACAGAGATGGTTAATAATTAATTTTCCAATCATACTTGAACATGTAGAATGTATATATATATATATATTGTGGTATTTATTATTTTGTAGCAACACACTTAATGGAATACTATTTGGATATTTGGGAAGAGTGTTGTGACATAACTCATTATACTATATAGTGGTTGGGATATAACACAATTCCTTGAATCATTATTCACATTTCCCTATTCTATGGGATATGATGTAAGATATCTCAGACTTGTTGAGACTAATCATATTGGATGGGTCACTGGGACCCTAACTTCTTTATAAACATTTAATTATATGTGTTGGTGCATATGTGTACTTGTTTGAGGTATTCAAAGGAAGTAGTTTTTCCATAAGTAGGGAAAAACCTCAAATTATCATCCTAGATCCTAGAACAAGGATCAAAATAGATATAAAAGTATAGAACTATTCCTCACATGGAGTTATTTTCTTAATGTTCTATCATTCCTCTAGCTCTGCCTTATTTTGGCACACACTATAGCTTATGACATACACGACTTTCTGAGGCCCCTCTCAAGATGAGTGAATATGCTTTTATGAATGATCTAGGAAATGAAAAGTCACTCAACCATGATATCTAGTTTTTCATATATATCATGAATCAATATGGGTTTTTTCTTGTGGTTTTTAATGCATCAATATGCCAAATGCATATGATTTATCCTTGATTCCTTTTTTGAGAGAATTAACACTAGGGGTAACACTCTTTAGGCCTCCTTGGGTCTCAATATTTGAGAAAGGCGGTAAAAAAGGAGTGAAGAAGTGGGAAATACCTATGGTGGTAAGAAAAATTTGATTTAGTGATTGTTATAGATGACTTCCATGTTGTGGGGGGGCACCAAACCCTATCCACTCTTATCCCCATACCAATCTGTGTGACACATGAGCTTCACCATCATCAAAAGCCCGACTCATATCTTCTTTCTCCTAGTCATCACCTCTACCACAACTCACCGCTGTCATCCCATTTTCACTGCCTCTAACAATACCTAATTCCACGAGCATTGTTTTTCACTACCAGCACCTTCATGCAACCGCCAACGCCTTCATGTGATAGCCATCCCCTGCACACCATTTCCTAGGGCCTCCCCTATTTATGGACTAGAAACCCCCATCACCACCCTAACATATCCCTCCTTGCGTACCCATACACCAGCTTCCACCCAAAGGTTTGATGGTATTCTTTTGTTCATTACTATAATGGTTATTTGATTGAAATAAATCCTCTTATTGGCATTGAGTTCCACTGTAATATGTTAGTTTCAATTTAGTGTTGTTTTATGGCTCTTATCCCTATATGATTTATATATTTACTATAATGTGTTGATTTAATTTTTTTTGTATTTCACAGTTCTATTTTTTCCGTAGTTATTAGTATTTTATAGTTCACATTATTAGTATTTCATAATAATCTCTACAACATCGAATTTTTTTTCTAGAAATAAATATCCATTTATTTTTTCATCAGTTTCTCTGTATATTTTTTCCATTTATATAATGTTACATAATATTTTTTATATAACAGATCAAAGGGATGCATATGCTAGTGATTTCTTAGATGATATTATTATTCAAGTCCTTCCATTCCATTTATTTTTTATCCATAATTTTTTACATAGTAATTTTTCATGAAATAATTTTTTACATTGTTCATTTACCTATTAAAATTTGTATTCCAATATTAAATTACATCAAATCAAAATTATGATTTCCAGACGTGAAGATTTATATTTTTTAATAGTTATGCACTATAGTCAATTTAAATTCATGGAATCTTTATCATGTCTCTTACTTGAATTTATTTATTTTATGAGAAATTATATTTTTTTTAAATGTAAGAATATATATTGGGTAAAATTTTAAATATTAATTTTTTTTAAAAAAATATTATATTTAACAAATTTTATTACAATAAGTATTTAATTTTATTTAAAAAAATTTGATATTTACATCCCTATCGTTTTATCTATTTCCAAATTACTAAACTACTATCACTCCATGTCCTCATCACATTCAATCTCTCCTTTTTCGTATTGCAACAAAAAATGTTGTCTTAAATTTTATGTGAGTATGTTTTTTTTAATTTCATTTTTGATACCCTTAATTGTATATTATTTAACTCACAATATAGATGATGAATTATTGGTTATGAATGGGGAAAATTTTGGTATGAAAATGATTCCACATCCCCCTAACATGATGATTAGCTCTTTCTTTCAGCCTTTGTAAATTTATTATCATTTCATTCAATTGAACTTTAATAAGACCTACTATTCTTATTATATTGTTTAAAAATTCTTAACATTGTTACCTTTACAACTGTAGGATGAATAATTTTCTATTAGATGTTTCTTATCCAAAATGTTAATTTTAATTTAGCCTTTATCATTTAAAACTCACCATATTCTAGATGAAAATGATTTAATTTGTTTTGAATCTTCATGACTATTATAATAATTTGTGTAGTTGGAACATTAATACCTATTATATATCATTGTGCCACATGGTAGTTTTTGATAATAAGTATTATAATAAAATGAGTATATTATCCTTATGTGTTTGCCTTTGTGTATGAATATACATTTTTTTGAGCTATTGTTATACAATTCAATGCAATTTTTTAATTTATTTAGCCCATGTGGTGTCAAGGCCTTTTGAATTTATTTTTTCATTATTATTCGAGAATAGATAATAGTTTCATAGTATAGATAAATAAACAATCATCTTGATCATTCTTGTAATAGAATTTATAATTTTTTATATGTATCATCATTACATATGGAACAATGATAATCTAGACAAATTAAACGGACATATAGTCAGATATATTTTAAATATTTTAATTGAAAATGGTGGTGTTTCTTATTTTATCTAATTATAGTTATATTTTAATTTGGATTTTGATGAGGGTTTGTTTGGAAAAGTTATTGACATAGTAAAGAAATAGAGAAATATATATTATCATAGAATGTATTATAGGAATTACAATAGAGGATTAATGGAGAAGAAGAAAAATAGAGTAGAATAGAGGACTCCCTAGGGATGGTACTCTAGGGCCCTTGCCATAGCCTCATGATTCTTCCAAATAGAATAAATTTCAAACTCCTAGACATCCCACCCCCTCTCACAGCACCCAATATTTATTAATCCTTCTTATTCCATATGCACTAACCTATTATTATTACATCTCAGAAAACATTCCAAAACCACACCAAATTATGAAGACAAAACTACTATCACTTAATATCCACTCCCCATCACTGCATAAAACAACCCTTCACATGATCATGCACCCATTTCCAATCATTCCTACATATATAAAAAATCCTTCTCCTCAAGATATAGTTCACCTACCTTTGTAGGCATGGTCCATAGTGCACATGTAATGGAGATAATTTAATTTTATAAGTACACACCACCCACACTTTGGTGGACAACATTCCCCCCCCCCAAATCAACTCTTTAATGATATTTTTGAGATGGATTTTCATCTTCTCAGAAGGTGAGTGAGTTTCATTCAAACATTAAAAATCCTTCATATTCTGGAACAATCAACTAACATATTGATTCCATCCAAAACATTATGAGATATTCTTTAATCCCTTGTTATAATGTAGGAAGAGCTATGTCGGACAACTTCACACGAGAAGGAACATATTAAATTGTGTAGTAGCAGAAAATACACTAGGAATGATAACTAATTCCAATAGGTATACATAATTATGATAAGAGTTCATATCTCTTTATGAATGGTTTGAACTAGTATAGTATAAATATTGGCGACAAACATACCTCCTGGGAGAAGACGACTCCTCAAGCCTTGTAACCAGCTAGGCTCATCCACCCAAGTAACTGAATACCTTATTATAGGTTACTCCATCATATTTATTAACTACAAAAGTTTAATTACAACACTGCCCCTAGTAGTTAAAACCCAATACCATTTCTAGAACTTCTACACTACACCCTCCATTGGAATGTAAATTGGAAATGTGGACTCTCCATAATTGGTCCACAAATTAACATATCATTTCCTCATCTATGGTGATTGACCATGTTCTCAAGGATAAATTTTGGAAAATGACTATTAGGTATGCAAGAATCATTCCATGTAGCCTCCTACTATGATCTTCCTTTCTATTTTTATAACCATCGTTGTGCGGTTCCTTGTTTATATTTTGTCAAAATAGTTTCAGGATATTATTCCTTTGCCAAAAATTCCTAAGTGAACTCTTATTATAGTTGATGATTTCCAACAACTGCCTTCAACTATGACACATGAAATACCGAATGTACTTTTCTAGTCTCAAGTAAAATCAAATTTTAAGATACTAACCCCACTAATTTAGAAATTGCACATGGTCCCAAACAAATTGAAGCTAACTTCAAACTAAATCTGATACTTCCTCTGGGTAATATTTTTCGTAGCTTGATCCAAAAATGGCCACCCACTTCAAAATTCCCTTCATTATGGTGTCAGTTGGTATATTTACCCACCAACTATTGTTCTCACCATAGGTTTATTTGAAACACTTCATCTATTAACTCTAATTAATTGTCCAATTGTTCCATGAACTCTTCCCCAAAGAATATTTAAAGACCTCTAGTGGATTACACCTATAATAAGCTTCAAAATGAATTATAGTATGAGGTATTAAAACTATATTCTACCCATGATAACCAAGTGACTCTATATTGAGGATGGTCATAAGTAAAACACCTAAGATATATCTCCAAACACTGGTTTACCACTTTAGTATTCCCATATCTCTGTGGATGAGAATATGAGATCATCACCATAGTGGTTCCTATAATTTTTAAGAGTTCACACAAAAATAAACTTATGAATATGGGGCATTGATTGCTAACAATTGTTTTTGGTAATCCATATAACAACATAACATCTTTTTGAAACACATAATCCACTATATTTTCCATGTAATTGTGCTCTAAAGGAATGGAATGTGTATATTTACACAGCCTATCAAAAACAAAGAGAACCACATCATACCCTTGTTATCTAGTTAAGATTTAATTGAATGCATTTAGTATGTATTCGCATAAAATTTTTGGTATAGGTAATAGTTTATGTAGTTTAGATCGATTTGGAGCCTCATATTTACTTTTCTGGAATACATCACTTTCTCTTACATACCTCTACATGGTGAGAGTAATTACAAGCCAGTACACCCCAGTAGCCATCCTCTTGTAAGTGTTTAGAAACACCAAATTTCCCCTATTAATGATGAATATAATACTACATATATATTTTTATTAAAGTATAATTTCAGTATATAAATATTCTATTCGTGTAAAATAAATCCTCATACGGATAAGAATAACCAGGCTTGACATCATCTACTCCATGTATAGCTTTGATTATAGTATTCAAATGTTCTTCTTCAGTCAAATTCACCCAAATCACATTAATTTATTCTTAACAATATCAAGAAACCGATGATGTGTAGAATTCCCATTCATAAAAAAATATAGAAAAAGAATTGGCCACATTTTACATTTTCCTCATTCAATATAATACCTCAAAATTTTACCCCATCTATTATTCCTTCAAGTACTGCCAACTAAGATTCATCACTGGCTAGCTCAACATGTAACGTCCTAGACCCAGATTCCACTCAATATTCACCCATGTTGGGTTGGCTATATAGATTCACTCACCTCTACCCAAATGCTAGGGGTTGTCAACAAGAAAAGTGGGCCTTGGTGTATTAATGGAGAGACTATTCCCTCATCACTAGAGTATAACGTAGTAGAAATAAAATAACATACAAGTAGTGGAAGTAGATACAACAAGTACAAAACAAAAATGTAAAAAAGATGTGAATATATATAGAAATTCCAAATATTTTGTAAATACCTGCAAATTTCATGTAATTTTTTTAGTTATATTGGAATTTTATGAATCTGTGAAAATTTTCAGCGCGTGATTTCAAGGCACGATGTTCCTTGAATGAATTTCTGAACTTTTTTAAGTATGTTCTATAAACATGATGGCGGGTTTTTGTAACTTTTGAACCAGTTCTCGGAATTGAAATCTTAGGACACCGTTGAAATTGCAGCAACGATATTCTCTTAAGGAGACTCTCACCTCGACCGCAGTATGTTGAGGGTAGAATTTAGTTTTTCAGTTTTTCGTGGTAGAAGAAAAATAAAATATGTCACATTTTATTTTTCTTTTGAAACCCTCGTTTTGAATTCTAGTGGTGTGGACCACCTGAACCCCTCTTTAATGTGGAGAAGTCCCATGGAATCCCCCTATTTAATTTTTTCAATGAAATACAATTAATTTTCCCATTTAATTATGCCAACACAAAACAATTAATTGTTCCAATTAATTGTGCCAACTTTAATTATGCTAATGTAAATTAAATTGATAAACTTATTTTAATTTGTTATCTCCTCATTTCCTTGGAGAAATATTTTGTGAAAGGGAGGCTTGGAGGGAAATTTGGAAAAACTCTTCCTCCAACGAATAACTCCCTCTCCAACGAAGAACATACTTAGAAATCAAGAACGAGGATGACACACGAGCCCGAATTCGGAAGTGTATTGTGGAAGTGACGATCGTTGGCACCCTCATCGCCTTCACCGGCTTCTTATCACAACACCTCCAATGACTAATAGAGGTAGGGATTTTTTCTAGATTATCCCTTTCCCCGTTCTTTATGTTCATCTTGATTTAATAATATTTATATTATTCTTTATTTAAGAACAAACAATTTGCTTACTACCATTCTAATGTGAAGGGTGCGGGTTGAACGAACAGGACCCGACCTCTCCACAAACTTTTTGAGATTTTGATGGTCCCGAATCGATAGAGAAATCCTAAGGCCAATGTGGGAGTCAACAGAATAAATAACGGGCCATCGGGGCGTGCCCGGTGGCCCGAGGAATGTCACTAGAAGGTCTCAAGAGCAGTGGTTGGCACCCCGCCCGGTCGTGATGAAGGAGGAAGCGCAACCGTGCCACCAGAGAAGGGTTGTGGCTCATCGGCCATGGAGGAGATAGGGTAGAGGTTGGTGCACGACCGACCATGTGATGGTGATGGCAGTCCGCATCTGTGCCACCCAGCATGCAGCCGCTGCGGCGCAAGGCCGCAGCGGTGGTGGAGGGGCGGCCGCCAGTGGAGGCGTGGTGCACGACCGCACCGCAAAGGATGGCTGGCCTTCCATCCATCTGTGGGCCACCCAACATGGGACGCACCACGATCTGCCCAACTGGCTACCCAACGGGAAACCCAGTGGGCCTGGTCGGGCCAGGTCAGTCCAACCCGGTCAAACTGGACTCAGACCAGCTTCTACCCTTCTCCACTCTTTCGACCATATCTTGCGCCTCAGGCGTCCATCTGACGAACCGTCTACATTGCTGGAAACCTTGGATCTATATGTTCCTTTTGGTATAACCCACTTGTGTTTCTGATTAATTTGGGGTATGTCCGGGTTGGATTGAACACGAATCGAATTGGGTCCTCAGGACTAAAAGACCGATAACTTACTGACCGGATATTCGATCGAGGCACCGTCTGTTTCGTTGAGACCCCTATTACGTGGAATAACTTTGGGATACTTATATATGGGAATTCTTGGAAGTTTTATTATCGACCTGTCCCTTGAGAATCTGATCCTCCCGGAATCATGTGAGCTTAGTTGCGGAACCCTATAGATAGTTGTAACATGAAAGAGGGATTCTATGTGGGTATGTGCTTTGGGATCCTATGTGTTTCTATGCTTTGGGATCCTATGTGGGTCGGTGCTTTGGTATCCTATGTGGGTCTATGTTTTAGAGTCCCACTTAGTTCCGCTCTAGGAAATCCACGTGGGACAACTCTAGGATCCTACGTGGGTCTGATGATTTAGGATACTATGGGGGTATGACTCTTAACAGAGTAAGATGATTCTATAGTTACATCTAATCATCTTTACTACAATACCTATGTTATACCTGGTGTGAGTTGAGTCTTTAACTTTGGGGTAATATCATGTGTGGTGTACCTTTTCGGTACTTACCTTTGTGGTGATACCGTTGTGGTATTCTTCTGTGTGGCATTTCCTATGTGGTACTTACCTTGTGTTGTTACATTCGTTGTACTTACCTCCGTGGTGATACCTTTATGGTATTCTTTTGTGTGGCATTACCTTTTTGGTACTCACCTTCTTGGTGTTACCTTCGTGGTATTCTTTCCTTCGTGGAACATTTGTACTTTGGCTAAGGATTTGGGCCTTGAGTTTTCTCATGAATGACATGGGTATACTTGATAACTTAGGTATATGTATGGGCATATACCTATTTATGGTTTTCAGTTGTTTTCATGCTTTTTGATTTATCCTTTATGGATTTTTTGAGACATTTTAGGGTCTTAGGGTACCTACTAAGTATCGTTATACTCACCCCTGCACGGAATATGCCCACACCTTGATGTGTTTGGTGTAGATGACGAACAGTGCTGACTAAGGATGAGGGTACCTGGACTGGAGGTATCTCGGAGGTGAACCTTAGACAAGGTGTACCATAGAGACGACAATTCAAGATCTGTACCTACCCTTCAGGTAGGGTCCTTGGTAGGTGTTCATAAGAGTTGTTTCAGTTTACTTGTAGTTTCCTATTTTCTTGTACTTTCCAGTTGGGCTTGTATTCTGGACCCTTTTTACCTGCTATACACACTCTTTTTACTATACAGTTTACTTGTGTTTGTATCCTGCTGTGTGCTTGGGTGTATGTGTTATAGCATATAAAGTCATTGCCTTACTGGTTTTATGGAATACGCTATTCGGTGGTAGTCTCCAGCCCCTGGCCTATGGAAGGCGGGCTTGGGGTAGTCACGGCACAGGCCTTGGGGGACGGGTCGTGATAAGTTTACCATATACAATGATGATGATACATGTCTCCACAAAATATCCAACATATGAATAAAGTAATACAATATACTAAATTAAACTATAATTCAAAAAATACCAAAAAGTGTTATCTCTAAATAACATCATAATCCTCAGTCTGATCCCCAACTCCTCTTCTCTCAAGCATGGTACAAAATCAACCCGGGAATTGTGGGTGCTTTCACTGGCCCCTACCAACATCCAAATAGTCTATTTGGTTACCCAGGGGTATCCCAAACTAGGTTTGAGGCATAATCCTAATCGGAAACCACCCAAAGGTCTATAGAATCCTGGTTGTGCAATATAACATGCTAACAATTATAAGAAAAATTGGTAAGTTATAAGGAACTGTAAAGTGCATATGGCATATCCACCACTAAGCGAGTGATACTAACTATCCTCTCTTGGATTCTTGTAAAACGTGTTTCAATATCTTAATAGGGAATCTTCAAGTAAAAATGGAGTAATCTCCATGACCTCATTGTTTAAGAAATAAAACCATATCAACCACGACCTTTCCAAATAACCTAAAAAGTCAAAAACATCCAAAGCCAATACATTCAACCAAGAATATCATATGTCTCAGGGTATTTAAATTTTTTTAAGTTTCAGGCCATGTAGGGAAAAATTTAAGGTGTTAAATACCACAGTCTCCCCTCTATGTCCCAGGAGAATCTCGATGGAAAGTTGGTTAGGAACTTTTTGGAGTCCTAGAAACATGATGTAAATGACATGTCCTACATGAGTCCAAGAAAGCCATATCCAAGGGGTAGTATGGCACAAAAACTCCCACTAAATTAAAACCTAATGATCTTACTCTATACAAGGATTCCATTGTCACATTCAAGATCCACGGAACATCATCCAAGGCATCAAAGGAAGAAATTACCATTTCATAAAATTAATAAATTCATACCATATGTGTCTACCCACTAATATTACCATTTGAATCAAAATTCAAAAAATGGATATACCCACTAATTTATTCATAACTACAATCAAAGAGAGGAATGATTATACCCAATAATTTATCAAATTTTAAACAAAACTATTTTATAAATATAATTTCTATATAATCTATTTAATCGAAAGCATTAACATCATAAGGAGGTAACTCGTCTTCTATTTAACCAATTCGATTTAATTCATTTATTAATAATATTCCTCAAACTAGGAAATCATATATTCTCCCCATGGGTGGTTCTTTGAGGAATAAACAGGGATAATTCATATAGAACACCCTATAGGCGGACTTGGATGGGGAAACCACCGCCAACACATCTCAAAAAAACAAAAGGAAATCCTTAATATGTCCAATTCCATTCAATTATATTAATCATTTAAATTACAGGGATATGTGAGAATATCTAGGTAGCATCACAATAGTAGATAGGTCTATGTTGGCATTGAAAAACATTCCCCAAGTTAAATTGAGGAAGGATTTTGTCTGTAGAGATAAAATCCAAGAACAAAAGGCACATATATCAATAGCGGGGTATGCCTCATGAAGCACATTCACAGAACCCCTATCCCTCTCGAACTCGCAAGGCATTGATAGAAGGCACTGCATGTTCGATGAGCCCTACGATAGTTATAAACAATGTTTAAAGATTGCTCCATGAGTCTAGCAATCCCTGCACCACTTCGCCTAGATCAATTTTACTTCAAAGTGCACCTCCAAGAATCATGAGACCCTTTTTCCTATAAATATCAAGCTCACCCACCCATTATAAGCATTGTTACTCCTACCTTTCTCTTTCTGAGATCCTTTTTCTCAAATCCCATGAGAATCAGAAAATTGAGAGAAAAATGATTTCCCCAAGGAACTAGAGAATCTCAAAACCCCCTTCAATTTTTTCTGATTTACCTCTGCCTAGGTAGGAATGACCTTCTTGAAGGACTATACCCATCATGAAGAAGGAAGGACCTCTGGGGTACTTTAGGATTCATGAAGAATTAATCCTTTACAAAGTAATCCTTCAAAAACTCATGTCTATATTCCAAAGTAGGGTCACATGGCTTCAAAGATCTCTTATCTTCATGAACCCCCTAACCCCCGCAAAGAAGTTGAGTTTCTTAATTAACTTCTTATAAAGTCTCCCTTCTTAATGATACCATATTCCGTGCAATGATATAGTCTTGTACACAGCAATTTCATGATACATCATGTGGTGTTCCTTATAGTGTTTAACTAACTATTTCTTTTTCACATAGGTACACTAACATATATTTCTTCCTCGCATAGCTATGTTAATAGGAACCCCATGATTGACCACTCATCCACCCCATTGTTTCATGGAATTGTTGATGTTTAACTTAACCAAGTGTGGGTGGACATCAATTATGTATGTATAAGGGGTAAGGATCTAGCCCTCCCCATCAGAGCTATAAGATGTTAAACTTACAAGTTCCCTCATACTCAGAACATGACGTTAAACTATATTCTCAGTAAATGCACAAGGGGTGACACAACTTCGGCATTCTATATGACCACTCAAATACATGGAAGTACAATCTCCTAAATTATCTACATAGGTAATGATATCCTCCCCAAATGGAACAAGATCCACTTCGGGCATCACTACTTGAGTAAGCCCAAATCTCCCTCTCCCATGGGCCGCTAAAGTGTGTATGTCCCACATCACTTCTCCTATCCACACCTTTTGTGGCACTATAATCAGATCTACTACTACCTATTGCCTCTCACACCAAGCATGAATCTCATGGGATTAGAGATCAATAGTGAAAAAGAATCTATACGGGCTACCTCAATGCAGAAGGAACATTCCCTTTAGTGCCAAACTACATGGGTTTTGATCCCAATATTTTAAACATGGTACATAAGAAGCCTCCTTGTGGTTAAATATCAACCAAATATAAGCTTTTCTTCCCCATCCTAGGATTTCACTACTATAATCCAACCTCAGTGGTGTCCAGATCAATTTTTACATGGGGAGCCTTAGTTTGTAATCCCCTAACACATGCCTTATATCCATTTTGGATGCTATCCATGTATAATACCCAAATAATACCTCAGAAAATTAGGGGTTTTCATAAATTTATTCTATACACGGATCTTAGGAAGCCTCCCCAAGGTTCAATCCCAACTGATGGTAAAATCTGGTGCTCCCTCCTAAAGTTGTAACCTTGGGATGTAAAATATTCCCTTTTTGGGATACATCTCCCAGATCCACCTCCCTAAGGCATTCTGATCCATATACCTTAGAAGTTAGCAATGTTTATACCCTGATTCCATCTAGAAATACATGGAACATGATCCCTATATTTGAAGTAGGGTACATATGAAGCCTCCTTAAGGTTCAATAAAATTATTCACTACCATATTTTTCCTTAACTCAAGTCACTATGTCTCAGGAAGATAATGCCAAAACATGGAGATTACATTTCCTTCAGGTCCCAATCCATACACTCCATTCTCATGAGTAACCTCCTTAGTTGTCCCATCGCCCCTTCCTAAACTTTGTGGAATTTTATTCCTATCCACAGGGATATGTATGAATCCTCCCTATGGTTTAATCCCATCACTCTCCACACTTCATCCAATCCATCAGTACTTCCTCTATATTCATCATAATTCTTAGTCGGGGCACCACATCTCGGTGAGATCATACCATCCACATTGTCACCTCTTCTATAAGAATAATGTCTTCTAATCATGCATAAGCCCCATACAATCCAAATTCTTCTAACCAAGAGAAATCCTCTTGAAAATGTAAGCAAGCCATGTGTAATATCCAAATCAACCATTCAAACTATGTGGTTTTTGATTGATGTCTCCAAAATAGGTTACATTGGAAGCCTCCCTAAGGTCCAATCCTAGCTAATGGTAAAACTCAGTGTCCCCCTCTATGGGGTCAACCTCCATGGTCCACCCTTAGTGGTGTCCATATCATTCTTCATAATGTGGAATTTTCCCTTTATGAGACGTGCCATCCTGTCTCTGCTCTTATCAGGCATTCTTATCAATCCATTCAGTAAACATTATAGGTGGTCCCTCCTAGGGATGTACCCATCTGATCAACCTACCTAAGTGTTCCAATAATTTTTCTTAATCTCCATTAGATGTTAAACTCATGGTATACCCTGTTTTAAATAATGGATTCTGAGGAAAATATCAAAAGACATGCCTCAGGTATAAAATACCCCATGATCGATATGGGATTCCTTAGGTTTCTCAGCCTTGAGAATCCCTATAATGAGAAAGAATATAGGTGATCACTGTTCCGTCATCTAAACATTCCACTAATTCCCAACCTAACAACTTACCCGATCAAATTTTTATTCCCTATTTGGACCCCTTGGAATGTCACTAAAGAAGTATCATAACTAAACAGAATCCAAAAAGTGATGGTACTATAAATGAGGTTCATAAAAAATTTCTTAATCTATAAGGGATACTGGATCTAGGTAAATAATTCCATGTAAAATCACTAGAGGGAGGGACCAACATAACATCATCTCATTTTGATCATGGCACATTCATCTATGAATAAGTAATGAATGTCTCCCACATTTGAAAAGAAGTTATATGAGTAAATAATGTGGCTCGTCTGTTCAAGTGAACAATTACGCGAGCCCATCCCATTGGAAAGTGATAGAAATAGAAATGGTGAACCAATATTAACTCTTCTCCACGGTATGGGATTAGTAAAATTCAAGATATCATTAGATAAAAGTGTCATTAGATCAACCTATCTGGCACCATGTCCCACCAAGAAAAAGGTGGGTTGGGTGTGAAACTCGCTAGAATTTTGGGAATTTAATGATTTGGAATTTTGACATGTTCCATAGTTATTGTGGATCTATCTCTCCATTTGTGGAAGATTGAGTTAAATTGGGTAATTGTGAATTTCTTTCGATGTATCTATAATAATAGCTATATCTTTCTACTTTGTAGGACCCATTCCACAAGAAATCAATTTCCCCTACCTACAGAAGCAGAAGAAGGAGGAACAATAATGTTCCAGTCTCGCACAACTCTACATCTTCCAAGACATCATCCATGACCATGGATACCAGGTACCCATGCCCCATATCACCCTCTAAAAGCATTGAAAGAAGGGTTATGGACACCCTTTTTTATTGATACAATCAGGAGGGTTCCATTCTCACATGTGACATGGCCTGTCAAAACATAGTCTCCTGCACCTCGCAGTCACCACTACTACCAAGGGACGCCTAGGGAGTCGCTACTTCCCACTCTAGAATTCAACCATTTCTGGAGCCTCTCCCTATAATGTTCTTATGACTCACTTTCAATAAAGATGAGATAAAGGATATATGAGTCATCCTAGCTATGACTGCTGCCTCGGATCTACCAAGTCGGTATCCCACTAGGTCATTTCCACACCACCAACTACCAGTCCCTCAGGATAAATAACATTCACTCTATAACCCATAACTTCTATCCCTAGTTCGGATTACCCGATTCCAATGTCATGCGAAAGATTAGAAAAATAACCATTAGGGGGAATCGTCTTCTATAGCTTTAGTATTCTGTTCCACCACATGTGAATTCTACGAGGTCCATGAGACTACAGAACATGGATTAACCTATCCCCGATCAGAATTGATACCTCATAGACCTTACAGAAAGGTTGGGTTCACTCTTTCATCAATCGACATGATCAGTAGCTATTGCAGGTTGACCCATGATTATAATATTCAGTATGGGGGTCCTCCCCATACCCCCTTCAGGCAAAGTGTAGGTCCTCCCCCTATCACATCCTACATGGAGGTCCTCCCCATGTGACCAACATCAGTATGAGATGATGTCCTCCCCATATTTTTTTCATCCAGCATGGAGTTCCCCCTTATACATATGATTCAAAAAACAGAGTTCCTACCCATGTCTCAGATCATCAACATGAAGGTCATCCTCATGACATTTTCAGCTCAAGTGGAGGTCATCCCCATAGTAGGATCAGCCATAGAGAAGGTATTCCCCACTCTTTCACCCATCAACATGATGGTCATTTGTGTCTTCTCATCTGCTCAAGAAAATTTCTGACCTATTCCATCACTCATCCATTCAGAGTCCCTCCCCACTTTATCAACAGTCAACATAGAGGTTCTCCCCATGTCTAGTTTGATCAATACAAAATCCCTCTTTGTGATACCACTGCCAATCGACATGGGGTCCCTCCACATATCCCCAATAGAACCAGCAGTGGTCCTCCATCTCCAGCACTTCCATCCATAGGGGTCCTCCTTGAACACTCATGGACTAACATGGAGGTCCTCCCCGTGTTCCATTTGATATATTCCTGGGTGCTCCTCCCGTATCATCACACCGAAGAGGAGATCCTCCCCGCTCTAAAAACAATAGATATAGAGGTCCTCCCCATGTCATATCAAACTCTATCATAGGTCCTTTTGACTTTAGAACCAATCCATAGAGAGTTTATACACATGAGAGATAATTACCCAACCCTGAAGTTTCATCCCATGGTAGAAGGGAGAACCATCACCGCCAATGGAATAACTCTAAGAAGAACCGAATAATTTTCAAACTAGTTTGTTTCTCATATTATGTAGTGGAGTGTGACACAATTATGGAGACTTCACCCTAATCCTTGCATCATTTTCAAGGGAAGGAACCCGACATGTGAGTGTTTTTATCCCAAAAAGTGAAATGTACCATATCATCAAATCCCTCCACATGTACATGTAGGAGGAGGAGGATTTAACTCCCTTATAGAGTTTTGTCATGAATACCACTATATCATTTATAATTTCATTATCTAACATGATGCATGAAAACATAGAGTTATTCTTGGGATAGATAGGTGGAGTGCACCGACCAAATTCACCACTAAAATCCACTTCATCAATCATGAATTAGTAGTGAGTATTCCATCTTACAGGGATGTGTTGATGTTGTTGGAACCATCCCTAAGAGATGACAAAGTGATTAATGACGGGGCATCCCATGTAACATTTTCTCCACCATCTAGTCTTTTACCACAATGGTCTATATAGGTTCCATTTGTAGTTCCTCATCCATCCTAGATAGAAGAATGGAGAAATTGATGGATAGATCCAATGTTTGACTAGAGTAGATTGTTCCATAGTCTTGCAGTAGGTCAGTTGTATGAGATATTTTGGATGATAATTACTCCCAAAATTGAAATCCTGGATGTTCTAACCCAAGAAGAGGTCATGTGCTTTAGATGGACCATCTGGGCAATGAATTCCACTTTTTCAATCGTTAGATTACTTACCCGAAGACTCGAGAGAACTTCAACAACATTGGATAGCAGTTTCACATTGTTTAGCTAGCAGTGGTTCCCATGGCTTATCATCCTTCCATCACCTGGATTTCACCATCACCTTCAATAATGATTCATTCATAGATTAATTATTCACCACATAATTATTGAGGAGGAGTCTCCACACATGCATATTCATGGATGCGGGAGGTATTCTTATATAAATTTTAATTTGATCCTGAAATAGTAGGACCTACACGGTGACTTTGAGGATATGCCTCTAGGTGCTATTGTAGTGAATATGGTTGTCCCTGAGATATGAATTGAATGGTGATTCAATGTCGGTTCTGATAGAGAGAACCTACCTTTTGGGGAAATTCAACATCTACTGCCCCACCCGGGAGTTGTCTCTTATCAAAAAAGGCATATTCTTGTCCATTAACTTCTCTGTAATTTTTTTCCTGTCAATACAAACATATAAAAAGTAAGGTAGCATATAAGGAAATTTAACCCCTCTGACCCATCCAGTTCAATGTAGAAGACAGAGGTTAACACTTTTATGGTAACTTTTCTCAAGAAGCTTGCGGAAAAGGAAAATATCATTGACAAGATTCTTTAAAATATTCTTACAGAATGGAATGCAGACTATGGTGATCCTCGATATGATCCTATCCCTCATCTACTAGAGAAGAAGGGGTAGCCACAGGTCCTTATCAATGATTTTCCTCCTAAAGATCCTGACAATCCTGTGCATACCAACTTTATAGATACCAGAGCCTATAGAAATAGATTGTGATATTTATTTCCAAATCTTCTGGAGTTGTGTGAGAATCCTACTCGAGACATGGCTCTGGTCATTACTCTAGTGGCTCTACAGGTCTTTCATCCAATAGTTCTACTAGACACTCCACAAACTGCTGAGCCATCTTATTGTTTTATAGATCCATCCAATGCAGTGGAAATCAAGAATCCTTTCAAGGATAGGAATCCTCATCGTGACAGG
Organism: Viscum album; assembly: GCA_963277665.1. Lineage (NCBI taxonomy): Eukaryota > Viridiplantae > Streptophyta > Magnoliopsida > Santalales > Viscaceae > Viscum > Viscum album. Next base: position 861,743,479 of record OY728150.1, read on the forward strand.
AATACCCACTAAGAAAATTGGATAGCTAATCTCATTACTCACCTCAGGGACCTTTAGACATGATAGGGGGAAATCCCACCTAATGGAAATCTATATCCGATGTAGGTGGATGATATGTTAGCACCCTAGAATTTTGGAAACCCAACCATTTCCACCTTCAATGGGATGAGTGCCCCACTTGATCATCTGGACCACTCTATTTCATGGTGTGGACCAATTATGGGAACTCCATCATAGTAGGAAGTCGCCAAGATCTGGTGTAATGTACATATATTTGATGTGCCTGAATTCCTCCATTACAATAAGCTAACCTTTAGGTCCATATCTAATTGGGAAAAACTTAATAGGTTGTTTTGTGATCAGTTCATCTCCACTACACATAATACAAGTATTTCAAACCTCTTCAAGAACAATGAATGTCTTGATGTGTGAGTCTTAGACTTTGTCCCCATGTAGAAGGGCCTCATGTATTTAGTTTACATGTCATTGACTTCAAAAAAGATTCTTATGATGTTTCTGTGTAATGTAAAAAATGAATTGGTTCCCTATCTATTCAATCATAATTTCCTACATGAATTTTGGGATTTCTCAGATAAGTATCAACACCAAGATAAATTCTTTCAGAAGGCTAGGTAGGCATGTCCATTTCCACCTCCAAATCATGCAATAAGAGTTTCTAAATATGATAATTCTACAGTCACGTAGATAGAGGGCCCCAAACAACTATATTTGTTACTATTAGAGGGCTCCTCCATAGCCTCACTAAAGAAAAAATCCTCTATTTCAACATCTCCAACCACATAATTGGTAGGATTTACCTTGTTAAGCACCACGACCTAGATGAGACAAGTTAGTTCTAGCCCCCGTCATGCTACATCCCTTCATCTGGGCTCAGCTCCAAGAGTACCTTTCCATGATAGAGGAAAATGATCTTACTCATTTGATGAGGCTCAGGTCCTTAGTTATTTCTAAAGTCCCTTGGAAAAAAGATTATTGAAACTACCATGTTGCATAAAACCTAAGGAAGATGATGTAATGGATTGCCCAAACTACTACCCCTATCCCAGATTCCTTGGACATACCATCAATAAGTGATATATATTCAAATAACAGATCCACGAACATATTGATAAAAATATTTTCATGCAGGTCTCTACCATGGAATATATATCATTTTTTTTATCAAGCCTGACAGTGATAGTAAAGATGAGTGGCAGCTGGTCTCCAGCCATGGTAATCAGAAGTATGATAATTGGATTTCTTTTTGGGTAGTTTCTTGAACATGTGGTATCAACTATGCCTGTTTGAATCTGCCTGGGCCTCTTGAACAATTTTTCTCCCCTTCAAATTATGCTTCTTCATGCACATCTCATCATTCAACATCCCAAAAGAGCATGTGATGATGCCACCGGGGAAAGAAAATCCCCCCGTCAATTCCAAACCCACATTGCACACTCAGTTATTTAATACCCCCAGAAATGGTAATCACACTCCTGGAGTTCTTACAGTACTGGATAATTACATGAATGATGATCAGGAGTACAAAATAGTGAATACCACCGAGATGGTGGACACTTACATGGTTCTTGATGATTAGGAGCGTTAGGAATATCCTACTAATGTTATCGGTCGATGACATTGCTGATGAGGTCATGGATATGTGAATCGTAGAAATTTTTCGAACATTGATTTTAGTCAATATATGCACACTATTGAGAACATAAAGTAGGCTCATCAAAATCTCATCATGTATAGTCCTCTCATCCCATCAAATTAGATTCAAGACCACCATCGTTCATGGTACTCAACTAGGAGAAACTGTTGTAACTGCGTCAGGATCAATGGAATTTATCTATGGCCTAACCTCCATCATATAATAGTCAACCAATAGTAATTTTGTTTGGTTCCCCTAGTGAGTAATGGGATATTCCCAGCACCATCTAGGATTCATCAATTTATCCAGTGACAACTATCATGACTCCGGCTGCCAAAAATGTGTGCCTAGCACAGAAGTATGAAATTATTAAGAACCTTTCCTAAATTCTTCCAAAGATCTCAAATCTCAATACCCTGCGACCATCATAGGATATGTGTGAAGCCCTCACTTAGATTTTGAGAATCCCTATCTAGTTTGAGACATAGATATCATCTTTAGAGGCATTCCATGCTAAGGAATTCAAGCGAGTAGAGTGACAAGCCATCATCTCACTATCAAGATAAGATGAAGGCTCCCTTATTCAATGGAAAATTCACCCACTGTACATCAGTGATCATATAAATCAATGAAAAGTCTATCATTATCTCATTGAAATCAGTTCTGGGATCAATCTCATCCTGACCCGAATGCTTTGCAAGCTTGTACTGAATGAAGAAGATCTAAGTCCCTTTGACTTGAATATTCAAAGTTGTGACAGGACCGAGTAGGGGCCATGTGGAAGAATCTACATGATGACCAAGTTCAGTGGCCTAGTTGCATGAACTAAATTTATGCTATTATCACAAGATACCACCTACAATGGAATGATGGGTAAACCCTAGATCCATCTACATGTGGGATTTCCCTCTTCATATCATCAATGCCTTATGAACTCCCTAAAAAATCGAGTGGGAATGCTCTAAGGTGAAACATCTCATATTTCCACTTTTGAATCATGCAATTTGGATGCCAATAATTACAAGATTAAATAAAAAAGGGATTAGAATAGAAAGTTTGAACACACTGCTATTGTGGCCAATTCCTAGATGGACTTGGTAGATGCTTTCGTCATCCCAAATCACCGGTTCGATGATTCTATGCTAGACTTGGTACATTCCTTCTTTATCATAAAGATGAGGGGAAGACACGTTCTGAGGTATAAGGAACATCATAATATTACCTTTTACTTCTATACAAGATAGAATAGATTGTTACCAAAGTCGTCTACCTATGTGAGCTATCAGAATATTCTCCCTATGGCCATAGTAGTATGACATACCTTCTTGTTTCACCGGGTCGGGCTAAGTCAGCACATACTGACCCGCCACCACTACATTCAAAACATCATGCATGGGACACTTGGTCGAACGCCAGATGGAATCAGGTAAAAAACATTTATTTCCATGGTTTCAACAGTTCATGAGCCTCCTGATTACGATTCCACCAACACTCAAGCTGACACCAGCATTCTCCCAGGGACAGTTAACATAGAAAATTTTTCTCTGATCGATGATCATCTTAAATTGGATGATAATGAGTATTTATAAGTTAATCCTCCCATATTTTAAGAGGGTGTCTTTACCACTATCAATGAGTTCGTATAATTGATTCTTGGTACTGAGATAGATATGATGATGACACTGAACAGTGCAGCTATGCATACAGAGGAACAAAAATAGTATGTGGACTTCCTGAAGTAAAATCATTACATGGTTACCTCGAGTTATGATGAGATGAGAGGGTTAGACCCTCAAGTCATCATCCAACATCTTGGCCTCCTAGTGAGTCATCAGAAGTTCAATATGCCTCCCATGAAGATTCACCCCACCCATGGTGCCACGATCGATGCCAAAGTAGATAAGATTATTAAATACAACTTTTTCAGGGATGTCCAATACCCTAGATGGTTAGCCAACATCATTATCATTAGGATTAAGAATAGACATATCATAGTTTGTATCAATTTTCAATATATCAATATCCACTACTCAAGAAATGATTTTCCCCTTCTCGTGATGGAGCTACTAATTGATGCCACTCTTGGGTTTCAGGATCTCTCCTTCATGGATGGGTATTCCGGGTATAATTAGATCTAGATGTCCCCTGAAGACAATAAATTCACCACCTTCAAGGTATCGTAGGGCAACTTTTATTATTAAGTGATTCCCTTCAGTTTTATGAATGCAACAGCCACCTATCCGTGTTACATGCACCGTATAATCAAATCAATCCCCATAAAGGAAGAAGAATGTTTTGTGGACAATTTTGTGGTCAAATAATACTAGTATCAAGACCATCTCACATATATTTATAAAGTTTTTGAATTACTTTGCTCCAACCATATGAAAATGAACCCCTAGATATCTGATTCTGATGTTACCCTTGGGATGTTCCTTGGATTCTTTATCACATACAAAGTCATTGAGATCGTCCTAGAGAAGATTAAGTACATCAGTCAAATGTATCCTTCAAGAAGCCTCTAGGAGCACCAAGGAATTCAAGGCCACTAAAAAATATATGCTAATTCATTTTGAATCTAGTAGAAAATTGTAATCCCTTTTCTAGACTTATGAAGAAATGTTCTGTAAAGCAATGGGATGAAGTGTTCTAGACCAATTTTTTGGAGATCAATAAGTTTCTTCTATAGCCTCTAGTTCTGATTCCACCCATCTCTAGAATGTAATTGGTCTTTTATGTTACCACCCTAGTACAATATATTGACACCCTTCTCAACTAGAAGAACAAAGAATGGATATATATCAATTTTTAGAGTCTTGGTCACATGATCCTCAATATAGATACCATATATTCTCTAATTGAGATGAGCTTCCTTGCGCTAGTTTTTGGAGGGAAAAAGTTGATGCATTATCTATACTACCATGAGATATAGCTAGAGACCCACATGGATATGCTAAAGTATATTATGAATGTCCCTATGTTGAGAAGCAATCTAGCTCGGTGGGAAGTGATCCTTAAAGAGTTCAACATTAGTTTTGTTCTGTCGAAGGCCATCAAGGGTTAGGCATTGGGAGACCTTTTGTCTGCCCATCTAGCCCCTATAGAGAGGTCTATAGATATTGATTTTCATGATGAATTCATTCTCTCATTGGATCAGGATATGTCTTGCTGAAAAAATCACTATTATGGGTCCTCCCATAGTCCCACTAGTAGAAGGATTAATGATCCTTAACTCAACAGTGTTGGCATGAGGATTTTCTTCACCATGCCTACTTAGGATATCATTCCCAAATAATTTTTTTGTTTGATGGCTACACCAACAATAAAGTAGTGTATTAGGATCTCATCATTGGTCTTGAGTTTCCTCAAAATATTTATTTTCCATGCATTCCTGTGAAGGGAGACTCTGAGCTTGTTATCAAGAAGGTTAATAGTGATTACATCATCATTAAGCCCAATCTCATGCCATTTCTTAAGAATGTTCACAAGATGACAACCTAGTTCCCTTATCTTCTAGAGGTGACTCATGTTCTATGGTCATAGAATGGTCATGCTGATTCCCTAGAAAGTCTAGAAACTTCTCTCATAGATAATATCCAAGAATATTTTTTCATTCATGTGTCATATTGAATGTTCATTTCCCCGGTCAGTTTAGACGATGAAGACAACTAGTAATTAAACCACATTACCACTGATACTTCTACATTAGGTCCATCGGATCCCCCTGAAGGTGAAGAAACATCTTATTAGACCATTCATTTCCTTGAGTATCTCTATCATGATAATATCCCATCATTCGAAGACGAATGTGAGTGAATCTATCACCATGCAGTTCAATTCACCCTCCAAGGCAGTCCCATCTTGGAATAGACTCTCTACATATGTGGGTTTTATGGAATGATCCTCATATGTATTCAAGGTTACGAGATTCCCTAGGTCATGCAGGATTTCCCCATCATGTCTTTTAGTGATCTCAAGGAAGTAATGAATCTCTCCCACAAGATTCAAAGGTAGTGATACTTCTGGCCCACCATGGTTCACGACTATATTGAGTTAAGCTAGATTTTCCACACATGTCAGATCCATTCCAACATTGTTCCTCGACAATCAGAAATCCTCCACACTACCAACTACTTTTGGACCTTTTTAGTATAGACACCCTATATCATGGGACCATACCCACCAACACTAACTCGCATGCGTTGGTTTATTCTGACCATGATAGATTTATTTTCCAAGTTGATAGAATTTAATACTCTCATGGAAGTAAAATCCCGATCGATTATTTAATTCATGAGCACCAACATCATCCATTGATTTGGATTCCCTCATGCTATTCTCATCGATAACATCACCAACATTCAATCAGCTGAGTTAAATAAATTTTATGCCAAGTATAGTATCTAGTCCAACAACACCTCCCATGACCATGAAAAGAAAAATGAGAAGATTGAGGAATTCAACATGACCATATCCAAAAACATTTATAATATGGTGGTTCAGAACAAGAGAAGTTTTCTGTACAAGAACACTAGTGCTCCCGAGGCTTGTTGGATGAAACAAGTAATTCCACACAGATAAATCTACATTCCTTGGTATATGGAACTAAGGTATTATTCCTCATGTAAATTCATTTTTCATCGCTCCTTAGTGATTTCTATGATTACTAAATGTCAGAAAGAGTATATTAAGTCCCTCTAACAAAACTACAATCTCTTAACGAGAATATTATTTAGGGAATGAATAATCTATAGACGTAGCATAACAATATAGAGAGAGCATTCAATGAGAGAGTTGACCTCTGCTTCTTTCTTCAATGTGGCACGGTTTTTGATCTTCGAGCACCGATGATTCTTGTTAAGAAACTACTAAAGGTGGAACCCAAATGGGAAGGACCATATGTCCTTCACAATGTTTTTCCTAATGGTTCATACTATTCGGTCACCATGGATTGTGATAGAATTAATCCTCCCCCAATGACAAGTTCCATAAATAGTAATTTCCATTGGTAAGATCTTTATCTCCCTACACGATGTTAAATTGTTCTATCCTAAATGATGTTAAATTGAATGGAACATCCCAATCATCCTGCATGGTGAAAAACTGTATATTGTTCCCCTTTGGTTCGAGATCTAAGACCTTATACTAAGATCTCTACAATCCTACACATTATTAAATTGTTTTATGCTCCATGATAATAAACTATAAAATTCCACCATTAGTCTAAGATCTATGTCCTTAAACAAATATCTATATTTTCTACACATCGTTAAACTGTTTCATCCGAGCTGCAAGATGTTAAACCAAAAAACATTGATGGTCCTTTCTATATGACCTTAAAAGGAAGGTTCCCCTTTATCCAGCATGATTCGAAACTGCTCTTTCCTACATGACATTAAACTGTGACCCATCATTATCCTTACCGCATGAGGTTAAAAAAATTAAACACAAGAACTATGTATGTATTTATTACCACTCTCATGGGATATGTAGGAATTCCTTAACATTTTTTCTTTGGGTTTAGCATAGGTTCAACGCCCATTTTTCTTAGGAATATGTGTCCTGACGACAGGCCTTCTTGGTACACATTCACATCCAGTTCATCACCTCGATGTGATACTTATATCCCTTAGATATAACTCATCCTATAGTCCAAACTCTATGACCATAATCTAGGAGTTTATATCCTGGGATCATGATGTTAAACTATGCATCCAAAACAATGAATTATAACTTTGGACTATGCATGCCCTGCAAACAAATGGTTTGATGTGACTCCTTGGTCTTCATTCCCATCAAGTTACATCGATTGCATCATATTTACTTCTTTGGGGTGACTCCTCCTTTTTTTCCACATCCCAGTTGCATGAAAATAAACTTCATTACACCCACATCATTACCACATGAAGTTATACTACACGGATCTTCAAGAACTACATATGTATTAATTCCCATTCGAGTGGGATATATAGACACCTGGGTATTTTTTCTTTATCCTAGCCACAAACTCTCCAAAACCTTTTTCATCATACCCAATGATGTTAAACTTTATGTTATTTCTTCTTAGGAATGTGTGTTGTGGGGTGGCTCTCTTTGTTCATCATTTACATTGGGTTGATTCAGGATGCCACACTATGCATTTATGATTTGGAAGACTAATCCTATAGTCTAAGCTCTATAACATTAAATAAAGATCCCCACCATCCTTGTTCCAAGAAGATTAACTACATAACATCCCCTGTCCTTATCATATGATTTTAAACTATGTATTTTTCATCTGGGATGTATGATGATAAATTACACAATGTTATAACCTCTTCTCATGAGAAGAAACTAACCCTTGGAACTATACATATTCCATGAAATCTTCAACAACTACGTGTTCTTTGATTCCAATCATATGAGATATGTAGCGACTCCTGGTCATTTTGACTCTGATCCCTTCCATCGAGTCACAAACTCACCACTTTTTCCCTTTGGCCTGGATATCCTCTTGAAATGTGTGGTGTGGTGTGGATCTCTTTGATCCTCATTCATGTTAGGTTTCTATATATAACTTCACTACACATCTCCACTTATGTTTTTATGATGTATATGGCCTTAAACTATGATTTTTCGTAGGATAATAAACTGCGTAACAACTACAATATTCTTGTTTGAGAGAAAATATCCCCACTTATTGGAACTGTCCATATGCCATAAAATTATCTGGAATTACGTGTGGATTAATTCCCATCATTATGGGATTCATAACGATTCCCAGACATATTGTCCCCAGACCCAGCCACAAAATCATGAACCATTTTCCCCTTTCTTAGCCTAGGTTCCCTCATTGGGAATTTTTGGTGTTGATCTCATTGATCCTATTTTAAATTGGGTTAGGTGACATTCCACACACCAATACATTGGGATGAATAATTACTAGTCACACAATGATATACTGTGATTAATTTTAATCCTTACCACTTGACATTATGATGTATAGATACATCCCACACGCATGGCATTAAAATGGGAACCCAGGAACCACACTATATGACATTAAACGAATAGATTATGGTTTGAGCAACATGACCCTTAAAATGTTTGAAATACCCCTCTTAGGAACTCGATCCTTGAATGAAGATCTGAATCCTCTTATGGATGTTCCATGCTGACATTCATGAATGTGTAGTGGTATGAGACCTGGAGTGTCAGACTCCATAGTGACATTTCATCAATCCATTTCTACACTTCACATGTCTCTTTATCTAGATCCCCATACTCATCCACATCTGAAGGGACCCCCCTAACGGTCAGTCTATACCACATCATCTCACCAACCATTTTTTTCCAACACCCGAAAAGACTTTGTATGAGATTTTTAGTTAGGTGTCGCATCTCGAACAAGGTCAGTGGTCAACACATATTTGTCGGTCTCCATTATTGGTAAAAGGATATAGGTGTTGTGTCCCAAATAAGATCAGTAGTTGTTCTCCATCGTCATGCCACCCATATTGAGTTTCAGATATCGGATGTAGTGATTCAAATCTTCCACCTTCTTATATTCTGGAGGATCCCTAACACCCCAGGCATTGTACGACCATGTAGCTATGTGCGTTGAATGGGAATGTTAGTGTGTTTGGGACTTTCCCTCCCAACATTCCCTTTCGATAATTTTATGATCCCATATAATATGGAAATATTAACATCACTCCTTTTTCCCACACCAAGCATGGATAACTAGGTCTTATGAGTCTTGGTATGGTTTTTACCCACATATAATGGCCTTACACCCTATTTTTCCAGACTCTACGACCATAAACTCATAACCCTAAGGTCCAAACTCTACGACCATTAACTAGGATCCCTATGGTCTCAAATTTATAACCACAAACTAATAGCCTATTCATTATTATCTCAAAAGAGTGTGGTGTGGTGTGGAACTCTTTACTCCCCATTCACATCAGTATTCTCAAATCCACTCCACATACATCTCTTTTGAAACACCTCCACTATTGTCTTTATAGTATGAATTTGAAATGAATGGTGCATTCCTTTCATATGACCATTAAACTATGGGATCATCATCCTAGAAACATAATGAAAATTTCATAGCATTGTGGTGTTATTTCTTAAGATGGAATCACATTTGGAAATATTCATCCACCATTCCAACTATAAAGACCTATGTGTAGCTTTATTCCCATTCAAATGGGATACGTAGTGATGCCCATGCACTTTTTCAATGGGCCCATCTAGGAACCCCTTCAAACCTTCAGCTCTTTGGCCTTACCCATGTTCTATGATCTAAGGACATAAAATGTATGTAGTTCATATTGAGACATCGATGTGGAACCTGGGACCTCTTTGGTCTCCATCCATGTCAAGTTTTACCTCTTTTGTGTCAAACACATACTGTTGAGATAAACATCCCTCCTTATGGTCCTAACTCTATGACCTAAAACTATGATATGATGGAATTTGTTATCTTTTGAGGTGTGTTTCATGGTATGGATCACTTTGGTCCACATTCATGTTGAGTTTTCATAGTACCACAACATGCAGACCCATTTGGAATACCTTCAATCATGTTCTGAGCTCTATTAACATACACTAAGAACCCATCATCGTCAATTCATGACATTGAACATTGACCATACCATGAGAATGTTCATGATTATTCATGATGATTGCATTATGTTTCATATTCATAACCACATTTGACTACCTCCACCAATGTTGGACTCCAACTACACTATCTTCAAGAACCACGTGTGTCATTATTCCCACCCTTGTGTGATACATAGCGATTCATATATATTTTGTCCTGGTCCCATCCATAGGTTCATTAGCATTTGTGGGCTCCCAATCCCAATTTATGGTTCGAACTCTACGAACTTAAACTAAGAGCCTCATAAGGGTATGTAGTGTTCCATTGGGTCTTCTAGGCCTTCAATTAAGTCAGTTTTTTCCCACATCACATCAAATATGGATCATTCTTATCTGTTATTGGGTATTTTTATTGTGAAAAATCCTCCTTTGGCACATTAATGTTAGGTTCATCTCCTCTATGAGATGAAAAAAATTCTAGTAATAGATATCAATGTCCATATAACTTACATTCAACTATTTTCTAGGGTTTAAGAATTCTGACCTTAAACATTGTGCAATGTCCATTTCTCATGACATTAAATTTGTGAAACATCCTGATTTCATGTTGTTAGATTGTACCATGCATTTACCTCACTATACAATGTTGAAATATGTGTTCATCTTCATCAATTTAATGAAATTAAACTAAAAATCTATTCAATCCTCACATGAGAGGTTTTATCCCACATTGATTGTCATATAGCACATTTTTTTCATCTTTAGTTGTTACTAGACCTCAGAGACATCAGTCCCCTAGAATATAGGTTTGATCTTTGTTCATCCCAATGCGCCTACACTGGTGTTATCTCATTCTTGTTGGAGTAAGTTCATGAGTATTGTAATTATTTTGAACAACTTATCACTCCACACCATGCATTGCAAGCCCCTTATTTAGATCCCCATCCTATTTCATAACTGAAGGGACCCCCTAATGGTTTGGCCATACCTCTTTGTCTCACCTAACACTTTGGTCCAACACATAGAAAGATATTATACGACATTTCACGTTAGGTCCTTTGTTTCAAATATGGCCATCGGTCAGCCCTCATTTGTTTGTCCCCATTTTAGGATGATGTTTTGAATACGATTTCTCAAATATGGTAAGTAGTTATATTGTACAAGCATTCCATCTTATATATGATTCTGAATTTTGGGCATTGTGATTCAAACTTATCCTTCCACCTTGATTCAGATTGATAACAACTCCCATGGCATTATCCTGCACCTGAACTAGAGCGTATTGGGAAAAGAAAATTGCCTGTTTAATGTTACCTATTCTCCAGTCACAACCTATCTCTTCTTAAATAATCTAGGTGGTAAGTCAATAATAATATACCTCAATTATTCAATGATTAGTTGGAACTCTCATTAAAAGTTAGGGGTTATGTTTCCATCCTTTTTCTCAAACCGTACATGTGATCTTAGGGAATAATCATTAGTTGTTTCACAAATTTGATTGAGGTTCATCAGTTAAAAAAAGAAATAAATATTTACATACAAATTCCTCAAAATAGATAAGTTAACAAGAATGTATGTTTCATAAGTTTGGACAAAACATAGACCTTGTGGATCTTCCCCCTCAATTGAACACTTTAACACCACCACTTTCTTGTACGTAGCCTTCAGAGTATCCTACTACTTCATGAGGTCCTTATCCTCATCGATGGCCATAGGGAGAATCTCATTAGCCCTGATCTATGCTTAGTCATATTCATCTCGGTGGTCATCTACATGAAGACTCACATACTTCATCTTCTCTTCGGCCTCTACTAGCCAGACCTACAATTGAGTGGCGAGTTCTGACTGATTGGTGATGAATTTGGAATGTTTTTTCATCTTCTCATAAAGGCCCTCGATTTACTATTCAGACTCATAGTGCTTCTAGATGTTTTTTGATTTTATCTGGAACCATGCAGCGTCTAAACACTATATTTTTTTCATATCTTCTAAGTAAAGTAGTCTTGGTTTAGAATTTCCATACATTTCGCATCCTCCCCACCAATGAACAGCTCACGTAGAAAATGGATAATTGATCCCATTCAGCTTATCCACTTCCATTTTGTAGTTTTTTATGAAGAGTTTGATTAAAATCCCTTCATAATGTTGGGTAGACCAATTTTCCTTGATCACATCAGAATCAGACTATTTTAGCTCTATCTTATTAGAAAGTTTTTACTTTGGGAATTCTTCAAGGAGTTTAATATTAGGATCCTATTCTAGAATAATTTCTAATGGGTCAAGATCTATATCTTCAGGTTGATCTTAATTACTTGATCCAATATCGATAAGATCATTCCTATAAACCCAACTGCTAGCACCACCAGTGGACACAATTGACTAATCAACAAAGGTCATGGCCTGGATAGCTCAGACACTTGGATCTATATGAAATGGTACCCCCTCAAGAAAGGGGACCTAGGCCCTCCATCCATTCTCACCAGTAGAGAACCCTCTACCTTGAGGACTCATAAAACAATGTTTTTATCAGTCAATCTGATTGAGAAAACAACACGTATTACTCTTTAAGGAAGGAATATTATGGTGGTCAAGTGATGGATTCTCAAGATCTCTGTTTTGTCTTGTCATCACTGGGATGTTAGGACTTAGCCCCTCATATAAGATTATGGGTTCTAAAGGTTCCAGATAGGACAACCTAGTCTTCATAGCACTGTTGGACCCTACATGCACTATTTATTTAAACATAGGTACCAATTCTAGGTTATCTATGCTTGTCACCATCCCTCTATACCCATGAAAAGGGGTCTCTTGTACAAGTTTCTATTTCATAGAATAAATTTTAGTAGAGGAACCTAGATAAATGTGTGGGTTATGATAGTTTTAGGGAATGAGTTAGATATTACATAAAAAGATTTAGAAAATCCACCTAGGGAAGTTTCCACAAAGTTTTCAACCTTACATTTCTCGAAAGGACTCCCTCTATCATCATCTTACCCCCATGACCAATCCAATTCCTCAGGCATGGGAAAGCACACTACTAGCTCAGTAGCTGGTAGTTGTGGTGGAGATGTCAAATCTAGTAATACTTTCATCTGATACATCATTTGATCGAGAGTGCCTCAAGAGTGAACTAATTTCTCCATATCATCCCCATAGCACTCCCATATACATGGGATTCCAGAAATAAGTCTTTATCCTAATAAATTCCTAGAAGATCCATCATGAACCATTTTAGGTGATCCCACTTTTAATAATGACTTAGAGATTACTTGTTTACATTATTGGTCTCCCAAGCCTTAGGGTCGATGGAATACTTGGGTATATCCATACAATGTATCAACATCCTAGGATCTTGGGTAGATATTCTGTGAAACCCTCTAGATGGTTCCCCTTCTTCATGAGTCTTCCTGACGGGAACAACTAATACTGCTATAGCTACTCTTCTTCAACTTTTGGACAATGCAGGCCTTGAAGATATTGACTCAACTACTATAGCTCCACCACCATGTTGTACATCATCCCTACTATCATGGATTACACTCTTCACTTTTTAACCCCAACCATAAGGAAGAGGGTCCACTCCATCAATGGATCAGATGGTCTGTTGTTTCATAATTCCTCTCAGGTAGGTTGTCTCCCAGCTTTTTGCATACTCCTCATCTAGACCATAGGTGGCAATGGGTGGAGGTAGATCGTTCCACATCATCCCGACTTCTCCTTTGAATATGATCCAATTTTTTGTCATCACACATGGGTGATCTTCATGACGTGCATCCAGGTACACCTTCGAGGTCACTCTTTGTAAAAATCTAAACTTCCTCATGAATCGAAGTGGGGTGTGTGGTTCACAAATTAGCTCTCAATCCACCCATTCCACCATTAATCCACATCAAAAGGCTAGGAGATATGACATATGTTCTTCAGTTCCCCTGTCATCATCAATGAAAAATCCTATTAGTAAAACAGAGAGATGGAAGGTTATTTCTTCTACCCTTTAGATCTTATTCAGCACCATCATCAAGTTCATCTTGGATGAGAAAATTCCTATGGAATTCAGAATTGTTGAAAAAAAGATCATATCAGGAGAGAAAAAGGGATTTAGGTATTCATATCCCCCCATGTGCACTTCCACACTACTATATAGGAATTGGAGCGGTCCACAAATGCACAATAGCTTCTTTTAGTCATTGAAATTCCAATGAACATTATGCAATTTTCTGAGCATCAAAACATTGAGGTTGATGCACGATCCCATTTCTTGCATTGAAACCAAGATGAATGTGCTCAATTGTGCGCACATGTGTGCATATCTCAATAGAAGAATGCAACCAAAAAAATTCACAAGTATGAACCCAGCCACCCAACTACCAATTATTCTTAGTATTGATGTTTTACCATGACAACATCCATTTTTTATCCTCTAGGATTCTCCAAAAAGAGCCTTTTTGGCCTTCCTGAGCCCCACTAGGGAAGGTAACGGGTCTTATGGGTCATTTCATGGGCCCATCCTCTCCATGAGTAGGACTCCCCATGGAAATAAAATGACCATACCACTATTTAAAGTGGGTGTCCCTTATAGTCTACTTGTCTTTATTTGTGCTCGGCAACAGATCTAGCAGCATCTTTTCCAGACATGGAATCTACTCTAGATACTTCCATGTATTCCCCACAAGGATTAATTCAACATACATTTCCCCTAGAATGGAAATTCTAGAAATATGGGTGAGGTCCCAAAGGCAAGTGTAGACCTCCCCATGATGAAGATGAAAAGTGTTGGTCTGTGATGAAAATCTACTTAAAAGCTTGGGAATGATGCCATTTGGTTGGTAAATGTGGAATTTAAAAACCCAGTTTACTTCAGATAGTCCTAATCACCTTATCTATGCTCTAAATTTGACACAGGATGCACATACCCAGTTGTCCAAGTCCCATTCCTCCATGATTTTTTTCCCTGGCAGAGGTCCCAATTATCAGTCCATCATTTCTTCAGGTTCCCTAACCCCACCTTGAGAATTGTTTGATATTGTGGTGGTGATATATATTGATTAAATTCCATCCCACTGATGTTGGTAAGATGGATTTAATGGAAATCTATGGTGATAGGTGATTGATATCTCCAGGTGTTTCCATCAGAAACCATGAACCACTGGTACTGACCCGGTGTTCCTCTAAACCAATAAGCTAGTTCGTCCTTGCTTTCCTCTGGGATGAAGACATCATCCCTTAAAATTAATCCATACAATGTTAGTATCTTGAAAAGAATATAGTCTTTATTCCCTTATTTCAGTGTCTCCTGTAGTGACTCACGATCAGAGTGGCTCACCATGTACTCTCGGATCTGGATATTGTTCATCAGATCTTCTCCACCGGTAGCATCTGTAAGGACCTATCAATTGAATTATTGGGAGGACTTTAGTTTTTAAACATTTTTTATTTTCATAAAGTTTGTTCATGAGGATAGATTTTGAAAATTGACCATGGAGTACCAGATTGTAGAGCCGTAGCAGCCTCTACACGTATCACGAATCAATGGTGGGCGTAGTGCCCTGGTTCTCTAAGAATAATTCATGAAGCAATTGTCCTATGAACCCAGTTTATGAAAACATGTTCATGGGAAAGATCACTTCACAAAAATAGAACCCAAGAAAAATTGTTTCTGGATATCTAGTATGGATAATGGTCCCCTAAAACCCTATTTATAGGTGATTTCCATCCAAGCTTTGCAATGGCCTTCACACTCCTAAGAATTGTGGTTTACCTCACCCAATGTGCATCACACCCCTTTAATTGTAGTATAGCTTCACGACTTCTTAGTTTTTGGTGACTTTCCCTTATAATCTGACCCTCCTTTTCCCAACAACTCAAATTTTGATTGGTGAAATTTTTTGGCATCAAAATATGTTCCCCATGATAAGCTGAGGAAGGATGCAGATGGTTGAGATGAAATTAAAGCTCAAACAGACCAAATATCAACAAAGGGGTCTACCTAAAAAATCTATTTCTTGCATCCCCTAGTCCTCGTGACCTTGTGGGGAATTTATAAAAGGCACTTAAAGTATGACGAGCCCCATGACCCCCATAGATCATGTTGAGAGAAGTCTCCATGAGCTAAATGAGACATTCACCACTTCATGGAGATCACATTAGCTTCATGGTGATCCTCTGAGCATTGAAAGATCCTTTTAAATATAAATTACTAGCTCCCCCCCCCCATAAGAACTATTACTCTCACATTTCACCTTCTAAGCTCCTTTCTTTAATCCCCTAATCACCACAAAAAAATGATAAAATTGGGTTCCCAAAGGTACTAGAGCATCAGGAAACCCCCTCCAATTTCTTCCAATTTACCCCTTCTTATGGTAGGTATTACCTTGGAGAAGTCCTACACCATTCACAAAAGAGGAAGGACCTCCGGGGTACTTGATTATTAACAAATCATTAAGCCATATGAAAGCACTCCTTTTACAATTCTTATCTCTATATCAAAGTATGGTCACCTTACTTCAGGGAGATCCAATATTAGTGAAGCCCTTGACCTCTGTGAAGAACCTAAGCTTCATGAAGAACCTCTCAGCAAGCCCCCTACTTCACAAGACCCTCTTCCATGTATCCCTCCATGCTTGTACACATTAATTTCTTGGTACCACATGTGGTGTCCCATATTGTGTTTCTCTACCTAATGATTCTTCGTATAAGTACACTAATAATTGTTTGTTCTTCTCATAGCTACCATATGTGAACTCTACAATTGACCACTTCTCCTCCCCACTGTATCCTAGCATTGATGATTTATTCCATTACCCAAGTGCAGATGGCCTTCGGTTATGTAATTCCATAGGGTATGGAATGAGTCCTCTACATCAAATATGTAGGATGTTAAACTACCAAATTCCATTGTCCTCAACACATTACATTAAACTGTAGTCTCTCCCCATGTAATGCACATGGGGTTCCACACCTCAAGAATTCTCTATGCCTAATCACCTCCATAGGAGTGAGATATCCTTCACCCTCCTGGAGGGGAATAATATACTCCTCAAGTGGAACAAGATCCTGATTGAGAATCCCTCCAGGATTAAGGACCAATATATATCTCACTAGGTTTCCTCAGTGCGTAAGCCCCAAATCACTTCTCACGGCCGCACCTTTTGCAACAAGATTGTCATGTCTTCTGGTAACTCTTTTTTCTCACACTGAGAAAGACTCACATGGTCTTATAGATAAAATAGTTACTATGAATCCATATGGTCTGCCTCAGCTATCACGAACCAAGTCAAGTCTCCATCTGACTCGGCGCCCAACCCGGTCCGCGGCCTTGTCCAAAGGGCTTTCTCAATCCCCAATGGCTGGCATATGTGCCCGGGTATCAAAACTAACACATGGGAACGATTTACCCTAATTGGTATACAAAAAACAACTGACAAGATAAATAAACTAAAACTGAAAATAGACAACCAAACAAGACCTTAAAATAAAAACAAGTTTATGTCTACAATTCAACTACAAACCCAAAGTGAACAATAAAAAAGCTAGAGAACTAAAACTCTAATACAAAACTACAAGCGACACAAGATTCTACATCCCCATGATACCAACACCATCCTACACGTGTAGTCCAACAGCATCCAGAACCACTACCACTAAGAAGGATGCCATAACCTATAATACACAAATAACAAGATCTACATCAACCCAAAAGTGTATGTAGGGTGTGAGCCAAGAGACCAGTATGACATCACCCAAAAAAAAGGTTCAACTCATAAACATTAAGTGAGAAATACATTTTCATGATGAAAAAATGAAAGGTTTCTAAAGCATGATCAATTTTAAAGAAATAGATTCTATAAAGAAAACACTTCCAAAGAAAAAAACTTAAATAAAATAAAAAAACACCCTAACAGTTGAAACCAAAAGACATAATGAAAACCCAAAAGATACACTGTATGTATTTAGTGAGTGTATTGTAGTCAGGAGCACCAAAAGTGGGAGAGGCCCTATAGGTACTAAAAAAAGAATGGGACACTAGAACATCACATATCGGTGAACTCTAGTATAAGAGTCACAAAAAATATGTTCTCATGCATGAGCCACTAGTAGGAAAACACATCTATAAACTAGTGGTCTAAAATTATCATTCAATGTTTAGTTGGTGTTGTAATTATAAAACCAACTATGTGAAAATGGGACAGAATCGCTTCCGTATCACTATCACCCTAGATCTAGTCTTCCCACCAAGTACCCAGGCCTCCCCTTTTTTTTCTCAAGATGATCCAATTTCACATTTCTTGTCAAACTCAGATGACAAAAACAAACATGATGTTACCTAAATTCAATGCCATAGTTGCACAAACACAAAAGAAACCATTTGAAATAATGTGCACACAAAAGACATTACATTACTCAATTAAACTATTTTTTTCACCGTTAATAATTATTTAATAAAACGTGTACAATTTTTTTAACAAGTTATTTAAAAAGATAAATTGCATAACTTAACACACAAAACCAACCCAGCCTTTATTCATGACCAAACACACACAATTACATAACGATAACACAACCTGTGCCACTCAGATCGATTAATAACCCAACTTCGTAGTTAAAAGACCATTTTTTCTGATTAAACTAGACACTAGAAATTTTATTAATCTATTACAGAAGATAAAACATGACATTAAACGTTGAAGACCCACTAAAACCCTCTTTTTGGACAAAACTCATATGAATGATACACCAGAACATAAACCGCGTACTTTGCGCATTATTAAAAAACAAACGCAAACTTTATAAAACACTAGTAGACATCTCAACAATGGTTTTCATAGAAACAACCTACTCAACCAACACAACACCTTCACTTAGGACCAATCACATGCAACACCATGTCAAAACATGATTAACACCACTTGAACAAATGAAAATCTAACTCCACTTGAACAAATGAAAATCTAACTGTACATATTATTAAACACTAACAATTGACTAAAGATACGTTTTCAACCAACTAATGCACCCACCCATATAAACATACTACCAAAAAATCTGAATCATGAAAAACATCCCGAAAACCAAATCTGCACCCAAAATAATTAATCAAAGAAAATCATAAATTAACTAACAAAGAAAATTAATTTATTAAATAATGCTTAATAATGGAACAACCTACTGGTGTGTAGAAAACCTCAAAATTGACAGGAAATCTTCAAATTGGAGCATGTAACTTCAATTGTGTGTTGTTCGCACCACAATTTTGATAACGTGAACCCAAAAATGATGAATTCGAACAAAAAAACTTCAAATTAAAATGCCAAAATATGAACTCATACTCACTGAAAAAAACTCAAATAAGAGGAAGGAGGCACTTCTCGATAGGGGTGTTGCTCACACAGAAGGAGAGAAATGCACTGAAGGTGTCGCCAGGGTTGTTGCCGGCCAGTAAGGGGAGGGTGCGGCTGATGGTTCGTCAGACGGAGCTATTGGTTGGAAAATAGGGGGGTGTGGGTTTTCTAATGGGAGAGGAGAGCAGTTGTGCTAGGTCTGGCCGAGAGAGGGAGGTCCATTCAACGGAGAGGAGTCACATCAACATGGGAAAATGAAGGTCGGCCGGACAAAGCAGGGGGCACCGGGGTTCGCTGGATAGAGGAATTAGGGCCGACACTGGGAGGTAGATGGTGGCATGGATAGCAGTACCACGCTGAAATGGAGGCAGGGGTGCGAGACTGTTGTCCGGCATGGGAGGGGGGCAACACGACGGGAAGAGGGAGGAAAAGTGGTGGGTGTCACGCAATGGGGAGAACGGGGAAAAGGGAGGGTGTAGTGCAAACCCTAAGGGAAAAAATAAGAACAAATAAAATAAATGGAAATTAAAAATAATGATAATAAATTATAACAATTGTGATAATAATAGTAATAATATTAACTAAAACAAGAGTAATAATAAAAAACAAAACAACTTAATTGTCATCACTAATATAAATAATATTAATACTCAAGAATAATTAATAATATCCTAAAATAATAATATTAACATTTTTACTGAAATATTCCTATTTTATTTCATTTTTATTTTACCAGTAATTTAATTATATTCATTATTAATTCACATCATTTATTTTTTTAAAATTGGGCAGGTGCTCGGGGAGCCGGGTGAGGCCACGTGGCGACCTAGGTGAGGTCGTGTGTCTTCGATGGCAGCGCGCTGAACGCTATCAATGCCAAAATGCTCATTTATAAGGGCAAAAGTGCAAAATCCTAGTCGGGATATGCCCACATTTCATATAAAAAGAATAATAATTTTTAGATGCTGATAAAATTATATGATAAAAAAAAATTAGAAACATGATGTGGCACAAAGTCCGGGTGTGAAAATTCTCCCCACCATAAAGCTTTCCGTCCATGGAAAGCCACAACTAATTTTAAGACTCAAAGAAGAAACTGATACCCCACTAAGGTTCAAAGAGGTTCCCCCAAATCAATAAGAGAAAAGAGGAAAACCCATCATGGTTATAGAAAGTGACTCAAAAATAACTTAATAAATGTGTAAAAATACTTTCTAATATGTGTCGCCTGCCCCCAGTGAACTAGAACACCTCCAGTCGACTGATCAAGGAAAGGTACTCTCTTACCCATGGAAACCAACTTCACATGTCGAAACATCTCAAGCAATATTAAATGAAAAACACAACACTTGGATAGAATGAACAAAGAAGGTCAAACCACATCTATGGAACACTCTTATCACTTATCACCAAGTCATCCATAGAAACAGAACCAAAATGTCAACATGGTGAATCCCGATGGACTCCTCACCATTAAGAACCTACCAACTCCCAAGACGAGGCTGGAAAACCGACACGGGGAGGTCCGAGTGAACTCCCCACCATTATGAAGATGACCAACACTGATTCACTCCAGAGACATTTAAGCGAGACCTATCACGGGTCTCTCCACCATTAGATCCGAAAGAAGATACAAAAGATTGAGAAGTTTCCTAACAGAAACCAAAAACCCTACCACAAGGGGTGGAGAGGGTTGGGCCCATCTATTAGTGTGTCAAAACCACAACCCATGAAAAACCAGCATCCCCACATCCCTGAATGAACACCGTTCAACTTTGAGACTAATTCACCCAAAAAAACCCCTATAAGGACCACTAAAATTGATTACATATGGTGGGATGCAACCACTGGGACATGAAGGTTACAATACGACCACACATTTACATAATCACAGAATCCTTAAAAACCCAAATGGTTTGCTCGGAACAGAATAATCATAGAAAAAAATTTAAACTACCTTAACTTTCCACACCAACGATATAAATAAAGTCGGGGTATCATACACTTTTGGGGTTCATGAAAATGCACCATCTTCACTCTGAGTCCTTTGGATGGAGCCCTGATTTTGAAGAATCTCTTACCTCACAGCCAGGTATTAAAGACTCCAGGACGAATCTTCTTCTTTTTGGTTCCCCACACAACCACACCACAACTGAGACAACACCAACAAACACAACGCACCATGACATCCAACTACTCACACACAAAGAATTTACCAACACAGTGGTTTAGATGATGCACATGCATCACCTCTTCACCTTAACTAAGAAACTTAAGAAATAATGATGCACGACAAACTCTTCTCTTTTGACAGAAAAATCAAAACTCTCCAAGAGGAGGACACACTCTTCTGAAAAAAAGGATTCTCAAAGTGTTCCATGAAATACACCTTTTCCCTTAAAGGGAACTCATGATAAATATATCACCAAAAATGACCCTTGCGGCCAATGGAAGCACTATAAACCTTTCAAGACATCGGTCAGAACAGATAATTCTGAACCACCTTCCCCCTTCCCCGCTAAAATTGCTTTCACCGTTTCCAGGGGTTCCTTCAACCGCAACAATTTCAAACATCATACCTGACAACTCACATGACTCAAAGATACCAAAACTCCATTCAACTCCCCTCGTATAGTCCATCCGACTGTGAGAGGATCTGTTTAGTATTAAAAAAGAGAGGTGGGTTCAATTCTATAATTGAAGAAGAGAGTCCTCTGGTCAACTGGAGGGCCAGCCATCTCCGAATTACCAGTGGCCACACATCAATCACATGTCAATGCTTTATGGGGGGTGTACACTAGTAAGGATAGAAAACCATGGACCCAACCAAACTGGTCCAATGGTCCAGACATACAACTAGAAGAAACTAAATGTGCATGGGGAACCACTACAAGGGCTTCCCGAAGCACCTTTCAAAATATCCCATTTACTATACATCTTCACACCGATATACCAATAAGAATTCAAACTCAAAAAACAAAACAATATAAAAGGATCCTCGGCTCAAAATTCCTCACATCCAACACTTTCCAAAAATCAAGGACACATCACGCAATCATTGGTTATTAAAACGCCATTTTTTTAACCAAATTTTTTTTAAAATGAACAAAGCTGGTGGGTTGCAAAAACACCAATGGTGTCTCATGGCTTCACACATGCATATTCTTGTGTCGCACCGGTACCCACCTCATGTCCATCCAGGCACTCATTTGCTCATTTCATTGATCATTTCCCTTTCCATATACACTCATGCATGTGTTTGTCCAAGAGAACATCAAGGATCAAAACCAGACCTTTCCATTTTTTTCAAAACCAAAACATCCAACCCATGCTTTTCAAACCATACACATCATTTCATTTTTTTAAGTGTTACATTTTGAAAACATTTTCCAAGACCAAATAATTTTTACTTAGAAACCATATTTCCACGAATCCAAAACAAAGAGACAAGGAACAATGCAGGGGGAGACTAGTGTCAGTGGGTGACAGAGACAAATGGTTGGCGGCCATACGCCAATCACGCCACCAGCACATAGTGTTTTATAAGTTTGCGTCTTGAGCTACACATTCCTTGACTGACCCTGCGAGCTCACTGGGACCGCTAACCTTACTCCCCATTCATTTCCCTGAAGTAATATTAACCACAAAGACAAAAAATTTAGGCAAACCTCAACATACATTGGTAACTTGAGTCCCGCCACGAGGTGTGTCGGCCAGGCAGCTAACTCATAGCCAGGACATCGAGTCCCGACAACCTTGACTCTAGTCTAACTGAATCTATCCCAATGGGACATGACCCAATAGAGAAAATTTCCTCTCATACCATTTTTCCACAAACCAAGTCAGGTCGCCATCTGACCCGACGCCAGAACCAGTCTGTAGAAAGGCCCAAAGGGCGTCCCCGATCCCCCTGGCCTAGCACAAGTGCCCGAGTATCAAAACTAATACATGGGAAGATTTACCTAAAATAAAATACAAAAAACAACTGAAAAGTTGAATAAACTAAAACTGAAAACATACAACCGAACAAGACTTTAAAATAAAAAAAAGTTTAAGTCTACAATTCAACTAAAAACCCAAAGAGAACAATAACCAAGATAAAGAAATAAAACTCTAATACCAACATCCAAGTGACATGAGATGCCACATCCCACAGATACCAACACCATCCTACATGTGAAGTCCAACAGCATCCAGAACCACTACCACTAAGCAGGATGCCTCATCCTGGAATACACAGAGAACAAAGTCTACATATACCCAAAGTTGTATATAGGGTGTGAGCCGAGATACAAGTAGGAAGTCACCCAAAATAAAGGTTCCACATATAAACTTTACGTGAAAAATACATTTGCATGATGAAAATTGAAAGTTCGCCAAAGCATGAACAATTTTAAGGAAACAGATTCTATAAATAAAACACATTCAAAGAAAACAACTTAAATAATATATAAAAACACCCTTGTAGTTAAAAACCCAAACCTTAAAGAAAACCCAAAATCTACACCGTATACCATTGGTGAGTGTATTTTAGTTAGGAGCACCAAATGTGGGAGAGGCCCTATAGGTACTACCAAAAAGAATGGGACCCTAGAACATAGTGTCACGGTGAACTATAGTATAGGAATCCCAAAAAAATATATTCTCATGCATGATCCACTAGTAGGAAAACACATCCTTAACCTAGTGGTCTCCAATCATCATTCAATGTTTAGTTAGTGTTGTAATCATCAAACCAAGTAAGTGAAACCAGGCCAGAGCCGCTTCTGTATCACTAGAATGCTAGATCTAGTCCACCCACCTAGTACCTAGGATTCCCCTATTTGTGCTCATGATTATCCAATTACAAATTTCATTTCAAAATCAGATAAACAAAACAAACATGATGTACCTAAACCCAATTCCACACTTGCACACACACAAAAGAAACCATTTAATATAGTCTGCACACAAAAGACATTACATAACTCAATTAAAACATTTTTTTCACCATTAATAATTAATTACAAAAACATATTAAATTTTATAATCAATTGTTTTAAAAATAGACATGACATGACTTAACACACAAAACCAACCCATCCCTCCTTCATCACAAAACACACCCAACACCATAACAAGAACACAACCTGCACCACTCACATTGATTAATAACCCAACCGGGCAGTTAAAAGACCATTTTTTCTGATTAAACAAGACACCAGAAATTTTATTAAGCTATTCCAGAAGATAAAACATGACTTTAAATGTCGACAACCCAGTCAAACCCTTTTTTTGGATAAGATACACACGAACGATACACTAGAACATAAATCACGCACTTTTCACATTTTCACAAAACAAACGCAAACTTTATAAAACACTAGTATATAGTTCAACAAAGGTTTTCACATCAACAACCTACTCAACCAACACAACACCTTCACATATGACCAAGAACGTGCAACGCCATGTCGAAACACAATTAACACCACTTTCACAAATGAAAAGCTAACTGCACATATTATTAAACCCTAATAATTGACTAAAATAATTTTTACACTAATGAATGAACCCACCCATATAAACATACT
The DNA here is from genome assembly GCA_963277665.1 of Viscum album. Classification (NCBI taxonomy): domain Eukaryota; kingdom Viridiplantae; phylum Streptophyta; class Magnoliopsida; order Santalales; family Viscaceae; genus Viscum; species Viscum album. Next base: position 861,768,636 of record OY728150.1, read on the forward strand.
ACCAAAAAATTTAACAAATGAAAAACATCATGAAAACCAATTCTGCAACCAAAATAATTAATCAAAGAATATCATAAATTAACTAAGAATGAAAATTAATTTATTAAATAATTTTTAAACATTGTACCACCTACCGGTGTGTAGAAAACCGCAAAATTGACATGAAATATTCAAATTGGAGCATGTAACTTCAATTACGTGTTGTTCGAACCATAATGAACTTAATGAAAACACAAAATCATGAATTCGAACAAAACAAACTTCAAATTAAAACCCAATAATATAAACTCATACCCACTGAAAAAAACAAAACTCAAAGAGGAGGAAGGATGCACTTATCAAGAGGGGTGTTTCTCACAATGAAGGAGGGAAATGCGCCAATGGTGTCACCAAGGGTGTTTCCAGCCAGCAAGGGGAGGTTGTGGCTGGAGGTTTATTGGACGAAGCATCTGGCTGGAAAATAGGGCGGTGCGGGTTTTCCAAAGGCGGAGGAGAGCGGCTATGACAGGGCTGGCTGAGAGAGGTAGGGCCATTCACCGGAGAGGATTCATACTGGAAGGGGAAAAGGATGGTCTCCGGACATAGCAGGGGGCGCCGGGGTTCACCAGACATAGGAAGAAGGGCCGACACTAGGAGGTAGAGGACGGCGTGGATGATGGTACCTCGCCGGATGGGAGGCAAGGGCACGAGACGGTTGTCCAACATGTGAGGGGGGGAAACGATGGGAAGAGGGAGTAAAAGGTGAGAGTGTCAAACAATAGGGTGAAGGGGGAAAAGGGAGGGTGTATCGCAAACCCAAGGGGAAAAATAAAAACAAATAAAATTAATGGAAATTAATAATAATAATGATAATTAATTATAACAACTCTAATAATAATAGTACTAATAATAACTAAAACATGATTAATAATAATAAATAAAACAACTTAATTATCATCTCTAATATAAATAATTTTAATACTAAACAATAATTAATAATATCCTCAAATAATAATTTTATCATTATCCGTGAAATCATCATATTTTATTTCATTTTTATTTTACCACTCATTTAATTTTATTCATTATTAATTCATTTAATTTAATTTTCTAAACCTCGGGAAGGTGCGCAGGGAGACGGGCGAGTCTATGCGGTGACCTAGGCGAGGTCGTGTGGCTTCGATAGCAGCACGCTGAACGCTATCAAGGCCAAAATGCTAATTTTTCAGCGCAAAATCCCAAAACCCTAGTCGGGGTGAGCATGCATTTTATATAAAAAGAATAATAATAATTAGACGTAGATAAAATTATAAGATAAAAATAAAAATTAGAAGCATGACGTTCCGCAATGTTCGGGTGTGACATCAGCTCATAAGTCTCATTCCCTTCAGTGCCATACTATGTAGGTTTAGATCCCAATATTCTATATAGGGTATGTAGGAAGTCTCCATGTGGTTCAATCCAAACCAAAGGTAAACTACGGTGCCCTTTCCTCGGGGTGAACCTCCTTGATCCACCCTCAGTGGTTTCCTGACCAACTTTCACTTTGGTAGACTCAGTGTGTAAGCCCCTATCATAGGTCTCATATTCATTTGGCCTACAATCCATGTATAAACCCCAAGTAATACATCAAAACTACGGGGGGTTTTATCCGTATCCTCTATACTTGTTACATAGGTATCCTTCATGAGTTTCAATACCAATTAATTGTAAACTCTAGTGCTCCCTCTAAGGGGTGTACGCTCGTGATGTGACATCATACCTTTTGGTGACAAATCCATCAGATCCCCCACCCTGAGAAGTTTTGATCCCTCTACCCTGACAGTTATCCATTTGTAAGCCCTAATGATATCCAGAACTACATAGACTTTGATCCCTTTATTATAAACAAGGTATGTTGGAAGCCTCTTTGAGGTTCAATCCCATCAACCACGCCCACCTTGTTCCCTCCCTCGAGTCAGTATGTCTCTCGAAAATCATTCCACAAATCAAAGGTCACATTTTCTTTGGGTCCCCATCCATGTGCTCTATTCTCTTGAGTCACCTCCTTTGGTGTCTCATCACCCCATCTCAAACTATGTGAACTTTGATTCCCAGCCACTGGGATATGTAGGAAGCCTCCCTAAGGTCTAAGGCCTTCACTCTCCACACTCCATCAATTTCATCAACACTTCCTCTATATCCATGCTGATTCATATCCAAGCATCCACATATCGGTGAGATCATGTCGTCCACATCACCTCCAATTATAGAAACACATGATAAACTAACCATGCATAAACCCCACACAATCCATATTTATCCAACCAAGATAAATCCTATTGTGAAGGGAAGCTGACCATGTGTAAGCCCCAAATATACCCTTCAAACTACATGATTTTTGATCCCTATATCCTAAACTTGGTATGTAAGAATCCCCCTTGAGGTTTAATCCCAGCTAACAGTAAACCTTGGTGTCCCCCTCAGTGGGGTCTAGCTTCTATAATACACCCTTAGTGGTTTCCAGACCATCCTTCATGGTGTGGAATTTTCCCTTTATGGGGCGCATCATCCTAAGTCCGCTCTTATTGGGATTTTAGATCCATCCATCCGATTAACATTCTAAATGTTGCCTCTTAGGGACGTACCCATCTGATCCACATTTATATGTGTTCCAATTAGTCATATTCGTCTCTGATAGATGTTATACTCATGTAATACCCCATGTTAATAATTGAATTATGAGAAAAACCTCATATGAAATTCCCCTATCAAAAAATTCCCCATGATTGACATGGGATGACATGGGTTTTTTCACCCTTCAGAATTTCTATAATGAGGAATAATACCACAGAATAATGTACCAGTGTCTAGACATGACACTGATGCCCAATGTGACTACTTCCTTGAATGATTTTTTCTAAACTGGTCATACCCACTAGAATTTCAAGACAAAAGTAGTTTAATTAAACAGAATCCACAAAGAGATGGCATCATGAATGAGGTTCAAAAAAATTTCTTATTCTATAAGGGAAACCCAGACTGGTTGACAAATTCTATGGAGGAATCCATGAAAGGATTTAAAAACATCCCATCATCCCATTTCTATAAAAGAGAATGCTTCTTTGAAGAAGTGATGAATGTCTCATGTATTTAGATAGCTTGAATGTGGGGAAACAATGCATATCATTAATTTAAGTGAACAATGACACAATCGCACCCTAAATAAATGTGTTAGAAATAGTCTATAAGGTAGAAAAACTAGTGGGAAAAGTAGAGAAAACCTATCATAACTCCATAGTATAGTTCTCATCCATTATCAGCTTCTGATTTGACTCATATTGAGAAAATTATAAAGAATGGATAATGAACCTGAAATTATTGAAAATCTGCTTGTACCCAAATAGCATTGTCTATAAGAATAAGAATGATGAATGAGTAAAAAAATTGAGTACTCATTGATTTAGATCCAATGATATGTTTCAAACATTAATTAGATATTAGATCGAGAGAATACCTCAAATCCATGGTTAGCCACCAAGGAGAGCTTCAATAGGGGTGAGCTGTTGTGCAGGGATGAAAAGAGTGAAAAATTAGGTTACAAAAAGATTTTAATTAAATTAAAAATTTTAAAATCAACCCAAATAAAAGGGTTTATATGGTTTGAGCACATGGTTGGATAAAATGTTCCCCATACGTGCATCGTTATCTGTAAAAGTAGGACACATGCATAGTTTCCTAAAAAAGTTTGAATAATTGTCCATAAACCTATCCAAAGTCCATTGTCAAAATTATATTGGATTACTCATGGCTATGCAGCCTAAATTGCATAGTTTGGCCTAACATTGCGGAATATGACTCCCCACTTTCTTCCATCACATGGTTTGATCTTACTTTGTGTCCTTCCTGATACGGTTTAATCTAACCATATGCTGGGCCATTTACTGCCCTAGACTCAGGTTCTATGCTCCAAAAAATCCATAGAAACCCCTGATACCTCCATGATCTTCAAGGGAATTCACATTAGGTCATATTTAAAAATTCAAAACAAAAAATAATAGATTTTTACCTCTCACAAAAACCTAGGTTCTAACAATCTTACACCTTAAAAAATCCATCTGTGAATTTCCCTCTAAAGGTTGGTTGAGATTTTTCAAAGAAAAACTCCAGCCACAGAGCATATACATTGACCTCACACTTCCCACATATCATCCTATAAATGGTCATGCAACCATAGAACCCATACTAGAGGAATTTTTCGACCTCATAGAACATTAATTCTATTTTAAACTATAAAAATAGGATGCTCCATGAAGGATGCATATTCTTCTAAATCAATCTCTATAGGATGAAAATAATTATATGATTCTAATAGATACCAGCTTAGCTGAGATACGTGGAAGATATTTTTCATGGAGCAGTATCTATGAGGTAACTATAACTGATAGAATAACGACACAACACTCTCTTGAATCTCAAATGAAGCACCATATCTTAGTGAAATCTTACCATGTTTCATTGTCCTCTTATGTCCTAGCCTCAATGAGATGTGCAAGAAAACTAAATCCCTGACCTCAATCTCTAGAGGTCATCTATGGCGATCAAAGTCTGATTTCTGATGAGACCTTACAGTAACCATCTATTTATGAATCAATTTCTCCTAATTTTTGGTCTCCTAAACAAGACATGGTTTAAGAATAATTACCTCTGTTACCTTTAACCAACATAGGGGTGATCATCATGACCACCAAAGAAAGCCTCATAAGGCGTCGTCTGAATAGTTTCCAAAAAGATATTATTATGGGTGAACTCAGCCATGGGTATATGCCTCTCATTGTATCCCTTGAAATCTAGGATGCATGCACACAATATTTCCTCAAGAACCTAAATCATGTGCTCTAAAAATCCATCAGTTTGAGGGTGGTATGTTATGCTCAGAATCATTGATATAGCTTAAACCCTTTATATAACAATCCATAATCTTATAGTAAATCAAGAATCCCTATGTGAAATGATAGTGTTTAGGGCCCTGTGAAGTCATACTATCCCATGGATATATATCCTTACAAGCTAAACCACACTAAATGATTACTTAATTGGAAGAAAATTTGAAACATTCATGTACATATGAACAAAAACCCATACAAAATCTCTAACTCGAGGTGTCCTCAGTAAACCGACCACAAAATCCATCACAACATACTCCCATTAGCAATCGAGAATAGGTAACTACTTTAAACGTCTAGCAGGTTGCTGATGTTTCTCCTTTAACTATTAATTGGTGGAACATCACATGAAAAAAATAGCTACACCTATTTTCATACCATTCCACCATTAATATATAGACCATTTAGCTAGATGCATGATCACATCATAGATTCTTTAAATATATAGCCAATGTTTCTACCACAATGGATTTATCTAAAAATGGGGAAAATTAGAACCATGAAACCACCACCATCAGAATTTTCATAAAAATCATGCCACTAATAATTATAATGGTGCTCAAGGAGTGACTTCGTCAACTAGGAGAACCTGATACCCCTGAAGTCATATTAGGGGGCTCCCCATAAAGCCGAGTTGAATCCTGATTGACCAAACTAAAATTTTCCATTCATGGATTCTCAAATTATAATTAAGAAAATTTTTAAACCACTCACATAAACCTACTGACGTGTTTAATACGGTTCCTTTTTACTGTAAACATAATACAAGAATGATAACAAGTCTATCCACAATGACCGACTATTCTTAAAATGCCTAAATTAGATGGATCACATATTAAAAACTAAAATGAAAAACTTCTCCTAATGAATTATTAATTTTACAAAAAAAACTTCCACCGAAGTCCACACTCGACTCTGAGTGACGTTCCTTAGTCAACCCATCACCTGAAAATTTAAAACAGTCATGCATCATCAAGAACAAGGGGGTAACCCATATCCACCTCACTAGAATACTCACCCATTATAAAAAACACATATGATCCCAACACATGTCTAGGGTAACACCAGATACAGTAATCCTAAGTCCAGGGGAACTAACCCCAGGTAGTCTACAGTCCATGTTTATAATTGATATGTAGATACTAGGAGAAGATGTACCATCAAAAAAATTGATTGAGCACAGGGCGAAATCCTCTTGGGAGGTCAAGTTGGAAGAAAATGGTTGGTGTCCAAGGGTCCATCCATGAAGTTCCTAATTAGGAACCCAAGTATCACTCAAGACTAAGCATGGATCAATAAGAACCATGTGACAATGTGAAACACTGACAAAAATACATATACAAGACCAACAGCTTTAAAAACATTACTGTGACATAAGACTAATGCTCTCTTAGTGCATCAAGGGTGACACAAATATAGGGGAAATTCTCATAGATAAACAAGAACACACTAAAAGGATATTTAATATTTCCAAGAAGATCAATAGAATCGTGAGTTTTCTACCTCCACGTTAGGAATTTTGGCTTCACCTACTAATGTACTATCATTAACCGATCACATGCCTTTACCGCTAGAGGAATCCTATGATTGTTCAAGCCTTACCACCAAAGTCCATACATGAATAATAGTGTTCCTCAAGGATTTTATATGCATCCAACAAAATTAATTTCAGGCTTTCGACAAAGAACTTACAGATACACTAGAACCTAAGAAATGATCCACAAAATAGGAGTTTCCTAGTCATCAAAAGAAGAGACATACCAACTACTCACAAGCACACTTTATCAGATCCAATATAAACACACATGTGACACACCACTGATCCACACTTCCAACATCAAATCATTTGTCCTAAATACCAAAACCAACCTGACCATTCTATTAAAAACTCTATTTTATTGGTAATCATCCCATTCTTTAGGATGAGATTGATTGTTTTAACTCCTAAGCCACAGTACATTGGAGATGACCTGAATAAGTACATAAGATATCAGGGGTCAAAGATTTCACTGAACTCAACCAGTTCATTATATCATTTAACAACTCAATGGGTACAACATATATGGATAGACACTACCCTAAGGCTTCAAAAACAATATTACAATATCATATACTATTAATAGGTTTTCCACATTATGCATCCAAGTGTTATGGTTTCCCATACAATATATTTTCCCTAGATTCTTATTTCCTGATGAAACTATTATCCTAGATGACAACAAACTAAGTCACCCATCACAACAGAAATGAAGAGGTAAATGAGTCCTACCAAATAGTTGACCATGACCTTGGGATGTCTAACCTTTTGAAACTGATCATTATCCAATTATCACTCTCATAAAAAGGGATAATACTACCATGAACACCCATCCAAACATGGGTGTCAAACAAATATAAGAGTCTAATTAGGGAAATTGACACTTGAACAACACCAAATGATATAAACTCACAACATTTAGAAAGGAACTTCATCTCTAAGGGTGAAATATACCTTGGGTCAGACCCTTAAAAAACATAAAGCATCATATCATAATGAGTTCGTGCCTAAAGAAGTCACTAGGATTAAGATCCAATCACAAAATCCACTTCTAAAAAGGAAACGAACTATGAAAAATACACTAGTTTCCATTCCATGAAAACTCAATGGAACTTTAAAACCACCCTTACATGATGTTTTAAATAAGGGGCACAAATTCAGGTTCCCTTTTTTAACATCGTTACTTTGATTCAATTTTAATATGTAAACATTTAAATGATTTTAAATATAACATCAAGAACGAACTATAAAATAAATGCACATGGTACCTTTTTTAATGAACGCATCATGGAAAAACAATAATGTCTTATCACACTTATTTTTTAAAGCATTAACCATCTATTGAAATTCAGTCATAATTTGAAAATTTGTCAATATAATTTCCTTTAAAATTATTTAAGCCAATGAGACCTATTATAGTCACGTTAAACCAACCTAGGACCTTCACAAAACAACCCAATAGCAGTAGTTTAATTATCATGGTTATAAATACCCATAGAAGGTCATCTCAAAATGAAACATGTCCCAAATGACCTACCTGGTTCAGTTGTGAATTTTTGAATCCAATTACACACCTCAAAATATTAAAACAATAAATTTCATATCTCAAAATCATTGGACATGACAAAACCCCAATAAAACCAGGTCATACTACATAGCCGACTCTTGAAGCTTGGACTATAAAATTAATGGTAACCAGAAACCACTAGAGAAAGTGCCTCTTGCCCACTCAGAAGTTGGGTCTAGGACAAGTCTTTATTTATTGTTCAACTTTACTTTTCAATTCATATTAATTTCATTCAAATTAAAATATAAATTTCATATATATATATATGTGTGTTTTTGAATTAATTTTAAATATATTGAACCCAATGGTTTTCAAAAATTATGATCCATGAGGACCCATACACATCATAATTCATAGTGTCGTGCCTATATAATTGACACCATATCATATTAACTTTATATAATTTAACCAAAATGGTCATAACTTTCTAGTAAATAGGCAACCATACTCATTATGAATTGAAATTAGATTTCACTTCTTTATTCACTATACAAAATATATCACAATAATAGGTATATCTATCATAACACTTTTCACAAAAGCATGAAAATATTCAATGCGTCCCTTATAGAATGACATAATTCATGGAATTTCATATCTAAAAAGTGACTAAAATGATGCATGATATGGAATACCCTCATATCATCTAGGTTCAAAAAAATAGAACCCATATTCAAATCAATAATAACATCACAATCCAACTGAATCACCAAATGATGGAATCAAGTCAACAGAAACTATCAAAATACAGAAAATAATAATTTAATTCCAGCCAATTTTTCTTTTTCTTGTATATGGGTTATCTACTACCAGGAACATCTGATATATAAACTTCAATACCTTCCTATCCATCTCCATTTTCTCCAAATACTAATGAAAAAAAGAAATGAAATTTTTTTGGATACCAATTAGTAACATCCTAGACCCGGATGACACCTAACAGTGCCCCAAGACCTATTGGCTACATGGCCTCAAGCACATCTTCTAAAATTTTAGAGGCTTCTAATTAGTAGTGAGGAACTCAGTGTATCAGTGGGTAGATTGTTCCCTCATCAAAAAAGTGTATCACAATGAAAATACAATAACATACATGTAGAGGGTGTAGATAGAACAAGAAGAAAACTGAAAAGTAAACAATATAGGAATATATATAACAATTCCAAAAGTGCCTCATATATAAGGATGATGATACATGTCTCCAAAAAGCATCTAAAATAGCGAAAACGAAATAAAATATAGTACATGTGTCCAAAATTACTAAAAACCAAAAAAAATCTATCACTGAATAGCATTACAAGCCTCAACTCGATCTAGTTTTCCCCTACTTCTATGCATGGTAAAAAAATAACCCTCAATCTGTGGGAATTTTCCCTAGTCCCTACCTACATCTAAATAGTATGTCCAAGTACCCAAGGGCAGCCCAAACATAGTGGGAGAAATAATCCCAGAGGAGACCTCCCAAAGGTATATAAAATCTTGGATTTACAATATAACACGATAACAATGAGCAGGTAAATAATTTTAGTAATGAACTGTAAAGTGCCCAAGGGAAATATTCTACTATGCAGGTGATAATAACTGGCCCCTCAAGGATCCATTCAAAACAGGTGTCAAGCTCCCAACAAGTCAACTGCATGTAAATTGAGAGTATGCTACATGACTTCTCTGTATAAAATATAGAACCATATCAACTACATCCTTATTGTACAACCTAAAGTGTCAGATGGATCCACGACCATGCTGTTTAACCAAAAATATCACATTTCACATGGTTGTGACATATGTCAAAGTTTGAGACATTGAAGGGTCATATCCATGGTGTTGAAGACCAAGGCGTCCTTGTTGATTCCAAGGATATTCTTGATGGAAACTGTAATGCTCTGGACCCGAACAGCCACTTGAACAATGCTAAACAGGTCGGGTGTTACTAACCTTAGGTGCACCTCCCCGAACACCATAGGCTTCCGACTAATAGTGAGGGTGTAAATAGGTATATTGGTAAAGTTGTACCCTCTTTGATGAAAATAAGGTACTGGTCCGAGTATAATATAAAATAAGAGACTTTGCAGACTTGAACCAGACCCGCACAACGGAAACACAATCAATAACAAATAAACCAGTGGAAGCAATATAGAAACAAGTGAAATGGAATGTAAGCAAAAAAGCATGTTGAATACCACTTATAGAATGTAATGAAACAACAAATATGCATCCACTGTAGGTCATACATATCAATAAATAACGGCACCCATAGCTAACCAACAGTATCTATGAAATAAAGTAAGCATGTTGATACGTAATGAAATCTAAAATAATGTAAACTTCATATAGGCATGACCTTAAGGTCCATACCATATCCATGCAACAACTAATGTGATTTAGCTCCTAAAGATGATCTCTTTCCTGTACGTAAATCCATAAATTCTACATGAATCTTGAAGGGCCCGAGTAGGGTGTGAGAGGAATCTCAGTAGGATACCACCCAATGGTTTATACCTAGTATAGGTGTTTATGTAGGCATGCATGTATAAAGAAAGTAAATAGTACGGTGAAAAATGTAAAACAAACTTCTACTGGTGCGCAACAGCCACCATGGAGTGTCACCTTCTTCGGTCAATGCCAGAATCTCAGTCATATAACTCGGCACCACATACCTCCTGACAACTCATGGATCAAGTACCGACGTCATGATGTCACACCCAACAATAGAAACCCATGCTCGAAAGATCACATCTTCCCATGGCACAACAACCGGAGGACCATCGATGCTTGTCCTTAAATATTAATTAGAGGAACAACGAGGTATTTCCTCAAAAAAATAATCGGAGGAACAACGATGTCTGTCCTCAAATAAATAATCGGAGGAAACAATGATATCTTTCCCCAATCTCATAACCTGGTAGCCTCATCGCTTCCAACCGAAGGCTCCTCAACATCCACATGGATTCCAATATAAAGCATCCCCAAACCAATAATACATAAACCGGAACTATTGGGGACCTCTACCCACATGAGTGGTCAGAACCACCTCATCATGGAGACAACCAAGATGCACACGACTCATGTCACAGGAGAGCAGTAATAACCAAATAAAGAAACCAGGCCACAACATCTATGACACATCCACTACCAGAAAAAATGTTTTTGGTGACAGGTTATTTGTGATGGGTTGATTTCCCCATCGCAATGAGTTAAGCACGGTTTGGTGCGGTTTGCGTGCCAAACCACGTGAAAGGGTATTTGCGCCGGGCAGGCACCACCCATCGCAAATACCAGGAAACGGTAAGAACTAATTGCGACGAGGGGTCCTCCGTTGCAATTAGTTTGACCCCCAGAGGGTATTTGCGACGGGGCCCGTCGTAAATAATCGGTGGCGGTAAAAACCTATTTGCGATGGGATGTTGTCCCATCGCAAATAGTGTGTCGGTATGTTAGCTTTTACGACATGCCCCTTCGTAAATAATCTTTGAATCGCTGACTGTAATTATTCCGTCTGAAGTTATTTGTGATGGGCCCCGTCGCTAAAAGTACTATTTTTGACGGGATTCATGTCGCAAATAGTCATGTCGCAACTAATCTAACCTATATATACCCCCTCCGTTTTTTCTTCTCTCCTCCTGAATTCCTTCTTCTTATGCTAATGTAAACTCTAATTTTAGAATGAAAATTTTTTAGAGCTAGTTTTTTACGAAGAAGTCGTAAAGCCGCTTACAATTATACGAGATCCAATTTAAAGGTATTTATGTTTTATTTAATTTAGTATTTATTTAATTTCCTTATATGAATTTTAGTTATTGTTTATTTGTTGTAATTAAGTTAGATTTAAATTGTTTTGTTATCAGTATTTATTTGTAATAATAAAATTAAATTATTAGTACTAATTCATAGTAATTAGTAAGAATTAATAATTATTAACGATAATTAGTAATTTATATAAATAATTAGCTGTAATTAGTAATTAGTAGTTGTATTTTTGTAGTAATTAATAGTAATTAACACTAATTATTAATAATTAGAAATAAATAGTAATAATTATAAAAAATAGTAATAAATATTAACAATTAGTAATAAATACTAATATTTAGTAATAAATACTCATATATAGTAATAAATACTAATAAATACTAATAAATACTAATAAATACTAATAAATACTAATTAATAGTAATAAATACTAATAAACAGTAATAATTAGTAATAAAAAGTAGTAATTAGTAAAAATTATTAAAAATTAGTAATAATTAGTAATAAATACTAATAAATAGTAATAAATAGTAATAAATAGTAAGAAATACTAATAAATAGTACTAAATAGAAACAAATAGTAAAAAATTCTAAAAAATAGTAATAAATACAAATAAATAGTAATAAATAGTAATAAATACAAATAAATACTAATAAATACTAATAAATACTAACAAATAGTAATAAATACTAATAAATAGTAATAAATACTAATAAATTGAAATAAATACTAATAAATAGTAATAAATACTAATAAATAGCAATACATATTAATAAATGTTAATAATTTGTAATAATTAGTAATAAATAGTAATAAATAGTAATAAATTGTAATAAATAGCAATAAATTGTAATAAATTGTAATAATTAGTAATAATAATAATAATTAGCAATAAATACTAATTAATAGTAATAAATACCAATAAATAGTAATAAATACTAATAAATAGTAATAAATTGTAATAAATTTTATTAAATACTAATAAAAACTAGTAAATAGAAATAATTAGTAATAATTAGTAATAAATACTAACAAATAGTGATAAATACTAATAAATAGTAATAAATACTAATAAATAGTTATAAATACTAATATATAGAAATAAATACTATTAAATAGTAATAATTAGTAATAATTATTAATAATTAGTAATAATTACCAATAATTAGAAAAAATTAGTAAAAATCAGAAATAATTAGTAATAATTAGTAATAATTAGTAATAATTAGTAATAATTAGGAATAATTAGTAACAATTAGTTATAATTAGTTATAATTAGTAAGAATTAGTAACAATTAGTAATAATTAGTAATAATTAGTTATAATTAGCAATAAATATAAATAATTAGGAATAAATAGCAATAATTAACAATAAATAGAAATAATTAGCAATAATTAGCAATAAATACTAATAAATACTAATAAATACTTATAAATACTATTAAATACTAATAAATACTAATAAATGCTAATAAATACTAATAAATTGTAATAATTAGTAGTAAATAGTAATAAATACTAATAAATAGTAATAATAAGTAATAAATAGTAATACATAGTAATAAATAGTCATAAATAGTAATAAATAGTAATAATTAGTTAAAAAATAGTAATAATTAGTAATAATTAGTAATAATTAGTAATAATTAGTAATAATTATATATTATTTTGAGAAATTTTTTCAATCTTTTAGGTGTCTCAACATACTAATAAAATTGATAAGTGATTGTGTATATTGAGTTACCCACCATCGAAATTGGTTAAATCATATAATGCATGTGTGGTGAATGATTTTTGATTTGATACCCGTGTATATGGGGAATAAAAAAACTATGAACAGTGGAGTTTTTTTGAGAGGATTGCATCATAGAGAAACCGAAGTAGACTTTTACGGCATGCTGGATAATATTATTGGATTGTGTTATATGGGAAAAAATTATATAATGATGATTAAATGTTGGTGGTTGGATACTGAGAGAAGATTGCAAGTTCATATGATTCATGGAATCATCGATATTAAATATAAAAGTTTTATTGTAGTAAATGAACCATTTTTACTGGATCAATATGTGCATCAAATATATTATGCAGAGTTCTATGCTACTTCAAGAGACCTTAGTGATAGTTGGAGCATAATAAAAATTAAATCTCGGGAAAATCAGTTTACTCAAACTGAATGTGGATCTGATGAAGTACAAGGAAATGATATTTTTCAAGAGACTACTCAAATTCCATCTTTTTCACTAAGAGACATGAATATCGAGGATTAAACCCCACATTTAAGGGTCGATGGTGATGATGATGTTAATGATGTTAGAAATGATTTTGAAATGGAAAGATATGATGAAGCGGAAACTCATATTGGTATTGATGACACCGACGATGAATATGAAGATATTGACATCATCAGATATAAAGATGATGATGAAGGTGAACATTAACACAATTAAATGGTGGTTATAATCATAACTAATATATATCTATATGTAATAGTTATTTTCAAATATCTTCTAACAACAATAATTTTGTGTTTCAGATAAACCCTTATCTATTTTATGAGTAGGAAGAGGCTAAAATACCTATGGATGCAGAGGATTTGGGATCATTTGACCATCATCCTACTGGTGGTTCAGGGGGTGCACAGAGGGGGAATTGTCTTCTGTGACTGATTATTCCTGACCTTATACCCGAGTGACATCCACATCTTGGTTTCGATCCACGCACATAGAGGTTTGGTAACCTATGTATTTTAGTTAGCTTTCATTAATTTATTTATATACTAATTGTTTGATTATCTGATCTTTTTTCATAGTTTTGCGCATGTAGTTGTTGGACAGGGGAGTGTTATCTTTCGCAATTATTTTTCTTATCCATGGATCATATGGGAACAGATTCCCGTTTATGTGCGGATTGGAATGTTCAATCATTGGACAGTATATAAAAAAATAATCTTTATTTAGAAAATTATTTCATTAATAACATGATATTATAAATTATTTTTAAGGGTTTATGGTATCCAATTGATGATATCATGTGTGGTGCTATCCATGAGGTGTGGGAGGTGTCTATGCTTGAGTGTTTCCATTAGTTTTTTCACAATTTGAGGACAACCATTAAGAAATAATGAGTGAAAATATTTAATGAGTCATGTAGAGCCCACCAACCAGAGTATATTTAATCTCACATTTGGGATGGATTATTTTCACACTAGTAGAGTGGTGGATTTCAGAGGATATCTTCATTGGGCTGGTAGAACTAGAAGAGACATGAGGTGACACATCGATCTGGTAGATGTACATTCAGTACGCATAGAGAGAATATGGTAAATATCTTTTTTAATTATATTATACAACATTATATATAAATGTTTTATTTTAATTTCATATTGGAAGTCGAGCATCCCTATATTACGGTGTACGATGTTTATCAGAGGATGTACAGTGATCCAGCCACTTGAAAAATTAGAGGTGATCGCCAACATCATATTGCGGTCAGTATTATTTTATTTTTAGTATGAAAATTAGCTGTGTATAATATTTTCATTATTTTAATTTTAAATTTAAACTGAAGGAGTCATATGAAGTTGCGACCTCTGAAACACGGGCTGAGAGTCAGGCCGAGATGGCAGATCAAACTAGTTCCCACCATTTCGATGAGGCGACATGGATTAATGAGACCCAGTATGCCTTCGAGAAGGGCTGAGTAGTTTGTATCAGCTATCATTTGAATCATGGGAGTTATTATGGTATTGATATGATGTCAGAGTCTAGCTCAAGAGAAGCTCATGGAGAGGAATATTCTTCTAGCTCACAGTATCTTGAGCAGTTTCGAAATCAAACTTATCTTATAGAGAGTTTGCAGAAGCAGTAGGAAGAGATGTGTCCACAATATGAGGAGGACATGAATAGATGACAGCTGAAGCATCATGAGCAGATGGAGTACATGCGACATCTCACTCGTAGTTTAGTTTTGGAGTTTCCTCCACCATCTCCTCCAGCTCATCCAGCTCCTCTAGAAGACTATCCCTCCCAGTGATTTTGTTTGTTCTGTTAAAAAAATTTGAATTAAACAATTGTTGTAATATGAACTATTTCTTGTTTTTGTCTTTTATATTGGTGCGAATATTTCTATTTTTATTGTTATTTTTAATATTTATTTATTAATTATTAGTATTATATTTTTGAATGTGTTTTTTTATTTTACTAATAATAATAATAATAATATTTTTATATTTTTATATTTTTTTGCGAATATTGAGAATTTTAATATTTAATATTATTTTTATTATTTTAATAATATTAATATTATTTTTTCATTAATCATAATTATATTATATTTTTATTTTATTAAGTATTTATGATGGGGTATTTTACGATGTGGTCCCGTCACAAATAGATTATATATATTTTTATTTAAATTTTTTTGTGATGGGTGATGTTACCGTCGCAAAAAGTCTTTTGTGATGGGCCCATCACAACAGTTTTTTAACATAAATCTATTTTTGATGGGCCATCGTCCGATAGAAAATACATTTTGTGATGTTCCCATCGAAACAGGTTCTTGTATATATAATTTATTTAATCGGAGAGTTATTTTTGATGGGAATGCTTCCCGTCGCATGTAAATTTTTTACAACAGGCCCATCACAAAAAATACTAGTTTTGATGTCATTTTCTACAACATGCTATTTACGATGGGGTCCCATGGAAAAAGAGTTGTTGCGATGGGATCCTATCGCAAATAGCTGAAATTCAAATAGTGCTCGTGTCCCTACGACCGTGTCGCTCAAATTTGATGGCCTTATCAACTGAGTAACCTAGGCCATGCCCAACCTGACAATCACATTGCCTCAATCTGACATCCATAACACCCAATTCTGTGGTCAAACCACTCATGTAATTTGGGTCAATCCCAACCTGGGATCAACGCCACTCAAGAATATTCAGTCCATTCCCAACACAACCAAAAGGTTCCAGCATATGCAATTCCACAATTAAATATTTATCACATTTAAAAAAGTCACATAAATAGGAAAAACAATCTAAACAATTGAATTTCACTAGCTCAATGACTATCACACAACAACATTGAGGTCATAAATGCCTTTATCAAGACCTATCATGTTATATAAAATTAAAAATACAATTTTAAAAATGAAGCACACGAATTAGAACCATTTTTTCACGCCGAGCCCAAATGTCCCAATGAGCATCGACCTCTCACCGAGCCTTACTCAAAAAATTTAGGAAATAGGGCATTCCCAAAAGAATCCCATAGGTCCAACAATAAATTCAATATCCAATAGAAAATAAAACAGGACCCACTCAAAAATACCCAAAGATGCGCCAAAAGCCGCACCACCCAAATGTCCACGAAAACCAAAAACTAGGTATGCACTACCTACCTCAAACTAGTACGATGATCCTCCTCCGTTATCAACTTCTAATTCGGTCTAAAACACAGCAGATCTAAAAAACGTGCAATAATTCTTGAACTCATATAACTCAGTTTAGAACAGAAATCAAGAAAAAAAGGCTCAAGGGGAATCAGGATCTCACCTATGGGGTTCTAAAAGATCAAATGATGTGTAAAATGGAGTTCAGACAGACAATTGGGGGGATTTATTCTTCAGGCACTACTCCTCGCTCAAACCCATTGAGGGTTCTCCAAAAAAACATAAAATTAGGCTACTACATGTTTTAACAGAAAAAAATAAACACATGATATATATATATATATATGAGTACATGCCATGTGTATCATTTTACTATTCATAATATGGTTGAAATTTCCTCGAGGACCTGCCGACATGACTACACGGTGTGTACAAGGCCGTAAACGGCATGTCCTAGGTTTCCCCTCTAACTCGCTAACGTACCCACACCCCATGTATATCCCCCATACATTGCTAGACTACACTGCGTGTACTAAGAGTACATGGCTTGTACTTGGTTATACATCTCATTCTGGCCAACACCCCTACACCCCATGTATGTCCTTCTCACCCAGCAAGAGTAGACAGTGTGTACTAGTAAGTACACGGTGTGTAACTTGGAAATTTTCAGAACTAACCAGTTTTTCCCAATTTTCTAAAGAAACAACATAAAACAAATTAAAAAAAATACTCATACCTAAAAGGAAATACCAGGTTCTTACAAAAACATTGTTAGTCACTGTTTGGAGTCCTAAGAGTATGCCATACTAGACATGTCCTTCATGAGTCCAAGCATGACCTATCCAAGGTGTAGAGTGGCCCAAAGAATCCCACAAAATAAATACCCAAGAAGAATACACTATCCAAGGTATCCAATACTACATTCAAGATCCAAAAGACATTGTTTATGTAATCTAATGAAATAATTACCATTTTATAACATTAATAAATTCATATGATATGAGTATACCCACTCATATTACCATTTGTATCCAGATTCAAACAGTGATTATACCCACTCATTTAACCATAACTATTATCAAGGAGACAAATGAGTATACCCACTAATTTTCCTAACAAAACCATTTAAAAAATATAAGTTACATATAATCCATTTAATTAGAACATCAGCAACCTAAGGAGGAAACCCATTACCTATTCAACCAATTCAATTCATTTCATTTACTAATAAGATTCCTCAAACAAGGAAAGCATAAACTCACCTCATTGGTGGTTCTATAAGGAATAAACTTGGAAAAATTATATGGCACACCCCATGGGTGGCCTTTGGTGGGGAAACCAACACCAACACATCTCGAATGAACCGATGGGAATTCTTATCATGTCCAATTATATTAAATTAAATTAATCATTTAATTTTTTGGGTTATACCGAAAAGTTGTGTGGGAATAATAATGAGATCTAGTTCTATAAATCAAAAAAACCAACCGCAAAAGTATAGACTACCTCTCATAGCTCGATAGTAGAGTGCTCATCTAGTATCAACTCGTGATCCAACTTCAATCAGGAGTAAAATAAAGAATTGATGAAGATCAGGAAATTAGGGAAAATATGCATTCACCAAAATAACATCATCAATCGGAAGAAGAATGAAGAAAGACTAAAAAGGAATCAATTACTCAACAATGTAGATCTAATGAGACATTCCACATTTGAATCAGAGATCAGATGGATAGAATACCTAAAATCCAAGGTTATACACCAAGGTGATCTTCAAGGGGGGTGATCTGCTATGTAGGGATGAAATAGTGAAAACATAGGATAAAAAGGAACTTAATTTAATTAAAACTATAAAATAAACCCAAATTAAATCATTCACACAATTTTATCACATAGTTTGACAAAATGTGCACCAAACGTGCATAAATAGCTGTAAAATAAGGGCACCTACATGGTTTCCTAACATGGTTTGACTAACCATGCACAAACTGCACCAAAAGCCACTATAAAAATTGTAGAGGTTTCTACATAATCGTCAGACTTAAATCATACATTTTGGTTGAACTATAAATCCTATAAATCCCCAAATCCAAGCTTGCATTATTTGATCTAACTTCATGGCTATCCCTGAATGGTTTTATCTAATAGTACACCTGTCCATTTTTATCGTTAAACTCATTTTATGGGCTCTAAACAAGCCACAAACACCACCTGATACCTCTATAACTTCAAAGGGAAGTCACATTAGGTTAAATTTAAAAATTAAAACTGAAAAATAATGGATCCATACCTCATATGAAAACCCAATTTCTTACACAACATATGTTTTAAACTTCTTTTATTAGTTAACATAGTAAATCATGTTCCCCATAAATATTGTCTTTGATGTTTCCTAGAAAAAACCAATTCCATTAAGAATTAATTCATTTACATATATTAATTTTCAATTTTTTTAAATATATAATTACTCTAGTTGGGAAAAGTACATCCCTCTTGAACTAGGAAATATTCAATTCCCAGCCCCGAATCATCGCATTCTACGATAAATTCTTTTTAAATAACAAAAACCCCATGAACATGCATAGTTGTCCTCCATTTTTTAAGCTCCTAAATGGAAATCTATGCCTCTACACTCCACTTGAATTACACATTTTTGGTTAAATTTTTTAAAGGCCTTGCAACCTTCTAGTAATTTCTTATAATGTTCAAACTGTACTCAGTAAGAATAAGAAATCCCATTACCTCCTTAGCATTTAATTATACTCACCCCTCCACTATAGCTCCAAATTTGTTAGGATACATAGAAACACCTTAAAGTGAAATTATATACCCTAAATAATCCACCATTATCCTCCCAAAAGTTCATTTCTTTTTATTGGAATTTAATGAGTTATCTCTCATTAGTTGTAATAATTGTTTCAATATTCCCATGTGCTCCTCCCACCAACTGTTGTAGAGTAATATATCATCAAAAAACACTAAAAACCCATCCTTGTCTTAGATTGAAATATGTTGTTTATTGTTTCCAAGAAGGATTCTAGTGTTATCATCAATATAAATGGCATGAGTACCTATTCATAGTTCCCCGCGTGAGTCTTCAACAATATTTTTCAAATGTCCCCATCCCACATTATAACATAATGGAATCTTGAATTTAAATCCAACATGATAAAATTATATGCTCCAAACAATTATTATTGGGCATTAATATAGATGGTGATTGTGTATGATAAATACGAATTCCATCATCTCCTGTACTTGGTTTTTTTCATGCGGTAATCTTTTTTTTGTGGTTTGATATTCATAGGTTCATCCCCTATTTTCAGCTTAATAGTGTGGTCAGATTCCCTAATTGGAGGAATCCTTCTAGGGGAATCAAATAAAATGTTTTAATTTTCTAATGTCTCTTATTATTTTCTCTTCTAGTCATATTCTAACTTTTTATCTTTAACACTTTATCCCCCTAGAATTTTTAATTTAATCCCTTAATGTTTCTTCTTCTCCTTTCCCAATTACTCTTGCAATTCCACTAATAAATTTAGTGATGTATTGACCCTATGTAGTGAAACATTCTTTCCATCCCAGTCAAATTCCATTCTCATTCATTTCCAATTAGTTGTTACATAACCTATGGTATCCTACCACAAGATCACTAAAACCAATTCTGGATCTGTTGTGTCGAATACATAAGCATCAAAATCAATATTTAATTTTCCCATCTCAATTTGTAGATTCATACATAATTATCTAGATGAAACTTAGTTGAAGTCACCCAAACAGATGTTAAACAACTTGTTCTCAACTTCATGGGCTTCAAACTGTCACATTAGCCACCTAGAAATAAAATTATGACCCTCGACACAATATATTTGGGACTAGAACGGTATTTTTCCACTTTCCCTCCCATTAAAATTGACTTTGTTCCTTTATCACTAGTTTTTCCTAGGTCATATATCGTGTTTCCAAACATATTTAGTTCCTAGAAAATAATTATCTACCCTTCCTGAACTACAAAATTTTTATTTTCCATTTCATCTTTTTCCATTAGTTATATTAATTCCCACACCATTATCCATTATCCTTTTCAAGACTGTGGTGACCAAGGTTTTTATTCTTCAATAAATAGTAACATAACCCCTTTTCTAATATTTAAACTTTTCCCTAGATAAGATTCTAACCCTTTTTAGTGAATCCTATTTTAAATTCCTTTAGGTTAGTAACAACCAGACCAACCTCAATGAATAGATCTATTGCCAAACAATCTATTACATGCATAGTTGTGGTAGAAAAACCTTGAGATCATTATATATATGTTGGATCATAAAAAAAATTCTACTCACTTGATCCAAGTAACTAGATCCTCTGTAGAAAATAGTGGAATCCCTATATGCCTGGTCATGGCATGGAAATCCCCCTACTCAATTTCTCAAAATATAGGAAACAACCCCGATTATTTGATTACATTTTCCCATTGGATATGGTATTTATATTACTATCACATTCCATTATTTCATCTATTTTCCCCTTATTAATGACCATTTCTTGGGATCTCCACCAGATTTGGACCATACTGAACACTAGCTCGTAACACCATAGTTCGATCTCCATGGTGAACTTGTTGGGGGTTTCATGGGGGAAAACACCCTTGCTTCAGGGGTTAGGGGTTTGAATTACTCCAAACTGATTTTTGGGGCACTGTAGAAACTCTAACCAACTATATTAGAGATGATTTGATAAAACCAATAAGGAATTTTAGCAGTGTAGACTTTGGAGATAACAGTATTATAGCTCCATGAATATATTAGCATTGACCACTATAAAAGATTGTAATTGGGTGGTCATGACACTCTATCGATATAGACTTATAGAAAACGATCACTATAGTTATTTGGACTTTTTTATTTTTTGGTGAAACAACAATTCCTCTAATTTATTTCCCCATTATTGTCTAGTGTTTTCTATGTGTTAGAAACTCTAAGATACTCCTTGAAATTGTGCTCCTAGATTTCATATTTATGTGATTATGTCTCTCTATGGAGGTAGGGATTATTCCCAACCCTTGTAAATCTTTGTGTCATGTGTGATTATTTCTTCTGTATTCTCATCATCTATACACTTTTTTTATCATTATAAATTCCAGTTTTTCTACAAAAAACACCACATAGGGAATAAGAAGATCTGATAGAGGGTCATATCCTAGGTCACATAAGGGAATTCATGATATCTACAAAGAAATAATACCCTAAAAGGGACAACAATACTATTCTCAAGACGTATTTTCTTATTGTACCCTCACTGGGATAGACCATGGGAACCCACCCAACTAAAACAACTCTATAATGAAAATATCGGGTGCCTGAACATTCCCAAGTGAATGCACATATCTTGTATTGGACCTAAACAATGTGTTCCAGTAAGCCCATACGATTTCATGTCCATTAAAAATGTTCAAAAACCATGCATGAGTATAGTGGTCATGTTTGCGTACCGTAGTTGTAACCGGGTACACGGTCATGCCCATGTACGTTGTCCATGCCTATTGTTTTAGTCGTGTCTATTCCCATGAACCACTAGAGAACACATCAATATTCCAACATTGGGTCACATGGTGTGTGTTAGGTCTCATGAATCATGTGTTACATAACATATCTGGAACCCTAGATATAATATCTAGGGACCCACATGGTTTTTTTTGAACTACACATCATGTATATAAGTATTTCTAGAAACTAGTGGTTTCCCATGTGGTTCTTCTCGTGTTGCCTCCTCCTATAATACATCCACAATTCTCACCTAGAAATCATGGATCTAGGTTGCTCGAACCATTCTAGTACTAGTGGATAGATTTTGGCCATCCAAACCACTTGAGAATAATTTCTCATTGCATCGTGCTTTCATTTCCACACCAAACCGTGAACAACAAATTTCCGATCTAAATCTTGATCACATGTGGTCGTCACCACACCTCAATGCTACTATTAGTACCAATCATGAACTCATGGTGATGATATATTTCACTAAAGTATGATTTCAAAATGATCAACCACTAGGTATTTGTCAATTCAATGAATATTGAGGTAAAAGAAAATAACACAATATGGGGAATGGACCTCAAACACTGTTTGAGGTATAATTTTTTCATTTTCGATAGAATGAAGAATGAAGAACTAATTAACAAGTAATAATAAAATATCCTCAATTCATAAATGCAGGAAAAAAATGAATACCTGTAAAAAAATGATTGACTTGAGAATCAATATGTTAGTGGTGTCAAATAATCAAATGGGGATTAAACCAACAAAAAAATGACTTACATCAGGTTTGTATTGATCACTAACATAGAATAGTCGCATGTCTATTTCATTGTAGAGATCTACAAGCATCATTACCACATCACTTGCTAAATGACGATCTGTCATCGATCATCTGATTATCCTCCTCTAACAACACTCTTTCAATCCCTAGGGTTATGCGACTAACACATGGGATTTTACATAAGGGTGTTTATATAAATGAATGTTTAGTTTTAGTATTTAATACAAATAAATAAATTTAATTATTTATTTAACTATTATTTCTCCCATGATGGAACTCAATACTAATACTCGATGCACAAAACATTTATGTCCCTACTAGGGTAAAATCCATATTTTTGGATTTAATGGTGGTATCAAATTTCCAGTCCCATAATCCATTTAGGATTTATCAAATTATTTTACAAAAACTATGGAAAAATAATATGATATTTTAATATTTTTATTATATAAAAAATGATCCTCTTTGGCCCTGGAATCCTATTCTAATTCAATTCTGAGCTTGAAAAATATTATTACGAATATATCAATGAATGATAAGGCACACAATGATAGAATAAAAAAAACAAAGAACAATGAAAATAAGTTTTTTGTTTCATACTTACTCCCACTTTATGTGGGGAATTCATAAAATATTTATTATGAGAAACATAAGATTACTATACCAAATATATCTAGGAAAAATGGATATAAAATAGTTATTTATAGAAAAAATACACAAAAACCATCCAATTAGTCAGTTTCCACCACCTTATGATTATCTTAGAGAGTATACCCACTTGATTTTATATTCATGGGAATCAATTCACATGGTAAAAGGTTACCACAAATCTAAATCTTTCTCTTATTTTAACAATTAAAGATCCAAATTGTTAACATTAGATCAAAATTATATTGAACATTATGGAATTTTGGAATCAGGAATTTTGGAAGTTTTAGATCATAGAGAAAAATGTTACTCACACCATTAAGCCTATCATGGTGAAATTTTCTCTAAATATACCAATTAGAATATTATTGATAAATTTTTAATGTTATATTTTATTTTCATATTTTTTTATTCAGATTTGGGAACTTATCTATAAAGAATAAAAATAGACACTATCGTTTACATAATTCACTCAATATGGGTTGCATCCATTATGTGAAATTTTTTCCTCTTTGTCTTCACTAGATCGAATGGGATCAATTCTCAAGAACACATAAATTTATGCCTAATCATAAAATACTAGGTGCATTAAAATTATGGGTGCATATATTTTATATAGAACACATTATCACTTTGGTGGTTAAAATTTGGTCTAGAAGGTTTGGGAGAGATGGTCCTGGTGTATTATGATAAAAATTTGGAAAAAGGAAAATTTTGGTTTTTTGAGAGTTTTTGGTTTGTAATTGTTATTAATTATGTTGATATTTTCTTTTTTAGATTAAATTTTTGAGGTCCATGTAATGAATCATTTAAATTAAGTGCAACATTTTTCTATACGTGATTATTAATGAATATTTAAAATTTTTTGTTACAAATGTCTGTGATGTTGTATTTATGTAATATAAATTATTTTTTAAATTAAAAATAGGCATAAATGATTTTTTATTATGACCCTTAGTGATAAATATTTTTTAAAATAAAAACCATTCTAGTACCTGCTTGTGCCAGTTTCAAAATGTGGTGACAGTTGGTGTCAGTCACTAATACATTTTTTGTGACCCATCCTACCATGAAGGTGTGGTAAACATCAAAAGTGGTCTCTCGTTCAATTGAAATGGATTTTGTATGCACTTTTAGTAGTCACCAAATCCAAATTTTCTATGTTTTTAAACATTTTAATATATGTTTTTTTTGTTTCTCTTACTTGTATACAGATTGTTACTCTTTGGTACCATGGTAATATATGATTCATATTTATGATATATTATCTTTTTATACTTATTCAAATGAATTTATCCACATTCATTTATGTTTTGTTTTATGCCTTGACTATCCAAGACTGAGATTGGGAATTTCACATGTTAGTATGATCCTCAAAACCTTATTACATTTTTCTAAATGTTCAATACCACCTCCCGCATGTGTAATGACTAAAAATCAACATTTACACCCACCTAAAACATCTTTGATGTGTTCCTATGTTATTGTGATAATGTGGAATGAGTGTATTTCAAGTTTTTAGGCCACATGATGAAGTTACCTATATTAATTTTACTAGAAGACCCAATTGTAGAATCAATAAATATAATCTGTATCAAAAGGTCATAAGTGAAAAACTCATAGCTTTAACTTCAAAACCAATTTACTATATGGGTGGTATAAATTTTAGATATAAGAATATATTGTTCAAATTATAAGATCACAAATTTTTAACTTTTCATACCAAATATTTACGCCCATCGTAAAAAAATTAGTTTAATATAAGAGTGTGAAAAAATGTATAAATGAAGATATAATGTCCTTTTTCACAGTTGTAATTTTATTATGTTAATTTTTATATAAAATTTAACATATAATATTGGTGAATTATATTTATTTTTTTTATAATAGAGAAACATTTTATTTATATTATTATTATTATTTAATGAATTACATATTATTCGATTAGTAAAATAAAAAGTAATTTATTGTTGGGAAGGTGTTGGGGTAATTTGTGGAAAATGAATTAATTATTATCATAAGAATGAAAATTTTATTTATTTCTAAATTATTAATGAACAATGATGATTTTATTAGGGATTTTAACTAGTACTAATTAAATGGTTATCTGCAAAACCTAAGTCGATTAAATCAGGGTTGTGTAACTTCAAATGTAATTTCATTAGTAAAAATTCAGGTTGGGTTTGGGTACATAGTGTACCGAAATTTGAATTCATTTTAATAAAAAAAATTCATTAAATTTTTAATAATAAAATAGAAAAAATAATAATTCTATTATATATAAAATATATATAATAATAAAAAAATAGTTGGGAAGATAAAATTACAGAGCTCGAATGGAAACACAAAACACACACTTGAATGGGGTCTTCAACTCAAGACCTTCAAGACACCCCATAGGGATTATTCCACTAAGTTTCACCCTAGGGGTTAAATATATATATGATGATAATATTCACATTAATAATAGTAATACCTATTATTATTATTATTGTTATTATTATTATACACGCAATGATGTTGCATGTAATTTTACCCCCAAATAATTTTGTCAATTGTTAATATTAAGTTCATATCCAAGTGGCATTGTTTGGGGTCTAAAACAAAAGTTTTCAAGGTTTAGATAGTCCTAAAATTGGTTAGTATTAAGACAGGGGTAGGTGAAACATTGAGCTGGAAATTCTTGGGGAATGAAGGAATGATTTAGAGTGAACCTATTGAGGCCTAATTGGTAAGAGTAATGGATTTGGTCTTTCTCAATGTGCTATTATGTCCATCTCAATCTAGTGATGAAAAAAATGTATTATTACCCATAATGTAACCCAACCATCAATAGTTGGGAAATTGAAAATGATTAAATGAAAAAAACAATAATTAATTAGTCTATTTTAGTTCAGTTCAGACTTGGGGGAGGAAATTGATCAAATCATCATGGATCCTCTTTCTTTGGAGAGGGTGTTAGTGTCTTTAATTTTTGTGTAGTAATTCCCTATAATGAGTTCTAATATTTTTATAATTATTTTTATATAATGTATTTTGGTATGTGTTGTTAAATGTGTAGCGGGAGATCCATGAAACAAGGTTCATTTCTAAATAAAAGTTTACTGAGTTTTATTTTATTAATCTACATCATGAAAGAAAATAAAATAAAAAAGGTTAGTTGACTGACATCGACAAAAGAAAAGAGAATCTTTGAAATGATAAATAAATGTGTAGAAAGTATTAAAAAATAAGTATTTAATATGATTTATACCGCATTAGTTCGGAATGCATGGTTAAAACACCACTTCAAAATATATTTGTTATTGAAAATAAAAAATAATATTCTTAGAACAATGATGAGAAAGAATGTGGAAAACACACTTCTACTCACAATTTATCCAATTATCAAGTTCAAACAACTCTAGGATATGGCTTGTACTCAATCCGAGGATGTGGCGTATAAAATCATCCTATATTGACACACCCATTAAAAAATGGGACAACCTCAAAAGAAATACAACATAGAATGGATGAAAAATACTAGAACATGCTTACAATCCCTGGTCTACATAAAGAATATGGATAAAATTGGAAGGAAGGTTGATTAGGATTGTCATCATCGAAGTCCTTTGAAATCAATCTTGATCCTCCATAGATATCCCAATGTTCAATATCATAAATGGAACAATCCTCTTGATGTACATTCATGAGTGGAACTATTAGGAAATACTCTTCATCCAAAACACTATTATAAAATATTAATTTTATCTCGTTGATTTGACAAAAGCAGAACACAATAAGATAGTATGTCCAAGAGAATGGTTTGATGAATAAATAGAAACTATAAGGATGCCATGATAGGTGCCTCATTATCCTAAGTGAAAATTGGGGTACACATACAGTGGAGTATTTATAAAATATTCCCATAGTAGGTAGTAAAAATAAATATAAACAACCTTTAGACCATGCACTATTCTACAAGTGTATGAATATTGGGAAACGTATATCTTTTCCAATACCAAGAGAAATCAAAAAATCACACCAAACACCCTCCAATGACATTTGATCTAGTTAATTGATGTATGTCGATCATATAAGGATCCATGTGAGATTAAACAACCCAAAGACCATGTTGAAAATTAAACCAACCATTTTTTAATAATAACTACACTCAACATAATCAATACATCAATTTAAAAAGCACCCCATATGATTATTTTTCTTTCCCATTAAATATCAGAACATGCCTCCCATGATAAAATGAATTATCAAAACTAACCACTAGTAATGTGAGCTATATCGCACATAAGAATAAATCCACTATTAATAATATATGTGCATAATAAATGTAAGAACCCGGGTTTTTGGAAGTGGTCAAAATCTCGACTCTGTTTGAATTTTTGACTGGTTTTTGAGGAAACTGGAGAAAATGCAAAGTTTATAAAAATTTCCAGATTACACACCGTGTACTTTAAGTACATGCCGTGTATGCATAGGCGAGTGACTGACCAAGTTCTCGTCGAGTACATGTCGTGTGATGACCGTGTAATTGTTTCTTACTACACACCGTGTAGTTTTGAACACACCGTGTATACCCCTGACCGTGTGAGGCCATACATGGCGTGTAGGCCTGTTGGCCGGGTAGAACCAGGGGCATGCCGTGTTCTCTTTGTACAAGCAGTGTAGTCTAGCCGTGTATAAGGCAATCACATGGAATGTGAGTACATTGGCGCAGAAAGAAGGAGGAAGCAAGTACACGCCGTGTACCCCTAGGTACACGCCTTGTACTCATGTCGGTAGGTTCGGAAAGTAAGTCGGTGGAATCCTACCATCTTATGAACAGTTAAATGAACTATATATGGTCTGTAGTCCTAAATTACACGTTGTGTACTTTACTTTTTTCACTTAAAATGGGCAGTATCCTCATTTTGAGGATCTGGACATAACCTCCTCCCTCAAATCGGTTGAACCTTCAATTGCTTCCCAGTTCTTCGTCCGAAGTGAGATCTGATCTCGGTTGGATGTGTTGGAACCCCCTCGGTAAGTCCTCGATTCCTCTTGGTCCATTTTGTCTGATATTTGTTCTAGAACGAGTTATAGGTGTTTTAGCGGTTTTGAATCTTTTATAGATCTACCGTGTTTTAGATAGAATTGGCGAGTGCTACTGGAGGAGTAGCATTGTATGAGTCTCTAGTAGGTGGTGCATACTTCTTTTTGTGTTTTCGTGGTTTTTTGGGCTATGCGCCCTTCAGTGCGCTTTCTGGTATTTTGAGCGGGACCTGTTTTATCTGCTTTTTCATTCTGTGTTTCTTATGGGACCTATGGGATGATTTTGGGTATGCCTGGTTACCAATTTGCGTGATCAGTGCCAGGTGAGGGGTCGTTGCTCATCAGGGAATTTTGGTCGGGGAACGCCAATATTGTTTTAACTGAAATTTTAATGTTATAAACTGATAGTTTAATTTATTTATGTTTGATATAAATTTTTTGAGGCATTTAAGACCTCAATGCTAGTATGGGACAACACCTGGTATAGTGAAATTCAACTGTTTAGTTGGTTTTTCCTATTTATGTTTTCTGTTTGAATATGTTGTATATGAAATTGTTGGATTTCATCTATGGGGCCCTTTTTGGGTTGTGTTGGGCTTGGACCGGTTACGCTTGAGTGATTCTGATCACAGGTTGGGGCTTTGCCCTGGTTACTTTGGGTGGTTTTGACCACAGGATTGGGTGTCTTGGACGCCGGCTTAAGGAAGTACGAATGTTAGGGTGGGGCATGGCCCGGGTTACTAGAATGGTAATTCCATCAGACTTGAGAGGCATGGTCGCAGGGACACGAGGTGTCAGATGGGTTGCTGGATTAGGTATCATTTGTTGATTACCGCTCACCCGGAACTTTGAGTAGTGTGCACACAGAGATACTATGTGATGAGGTGGTTTTGACCACTCGTGTGGGTAGAGGCCCCCATAGTTGTGGTTAGGTATTCTGGATGGGGGTTCTTGCTGTAGAAAGCCACGTGGGAGGTGAGGATCCTTTAGGGGATGGGTTTTTCTTCAGGACGTCGGTACTTGAGACACGAGGTGTCAAGAGGCATGTGGTGCCGGGTTACTATTTTTGGGTGTGCCTTCGGGACATCGGTACATGAGACACGAGGTGTCAGGTGGCACGTGGTGTTGGGTTACTATTTTTGGGCGTGTCTTCGGGACGTCGGTACTTGGGACACAAGGTGTTAGGAGGCACATGGTGCTGGGTTACTATTCATGGGCGTGCCTTCGGGACATCGGTACTTGATACACGAGGTGTTAGGTGGGACGTGGTGCTGGGTTACACAATAGAGATTCTGGTGTTGGCCGAAGCAGGTGACACTTCTTGGTGGCTGTCGCGCACCATAGGAGTTTGTGTTTAATTGTGCATAGTTCTATTTACTACTTTCCTTGTAATGCATGACTGCTTAAACACATATATTTGGTACACACCGTTGGGTGGTATCCTACTAAGATTTGTCTCACACCCTGCACGGGCCCTTCGGGACGCGTGAAGACTTTATGGATTTACGTGCAGGAAAGAGGCCAGCTTCTAGAGCTGTGCTGTGTTAGTTGTTGCATGGAGATGGTATGGACCATGAGGTCATGCCTAGCTGGGGTTTACATTGTTTTGTTTCTTGTCTGTATCGGCATGCTTGCTAGTTGTAGCTACTGTTGTTTATCCATTGGCGCCCTTTTTATATTCAGTTTTGTATGACCTTCTTTGGACGCATGTATTACTGTCAGTAGTATTTACATGTTATCAGCATGTTGTTCTGTTTACTTTACACTCCTGTTGTTTCTATATTTCTTCCACTGTTTATCTATATTGTTTATGCTTCCGCTCTGCAGTTCTGGTTTGAGTCTGCTGAGTCTTTCTTTCTACTGCATCTTTACTATTATACTTGTACTAGTACCCTTATTATGATCCTCCAAGAGGGTATAGCCTCCCCACTATACCTATTCAGACCCTCACTACTAGTCGGTAGCATTTGACGTTCAGGGGAGGTGCGCCTAAGGTAGTGACACCCGACCCGTTCGGCACTGTTCGGGTGGCTTCTCGGGTCCGAGATGTTACAAAGTGGTTTCAGAGGAGTTGTTGACAAGGATTTAGTAGCAGTGTTTTTCTGGCTACTAATGAGATTGAGACTTCTCTTTTCATTTATACTGGTTTTACTATTTGGGATATGGTAGACTAGAGATAGTTTGTTACAGGGACTGGGATTCTAGCTTGTTCTTTGGTGCCTGCAGCCCCAGGTATGAGGGATGGACCTAGTTGTCGTGGGTGGGAATTGATGTTTGTTGTTTGCTCATATTACAGTTTATATGATTTCCACCTCGGTGGGTCACTTGATTTGTGATGTTATTGATTGTGATATCTGATCCTTGACCTGGTGTGGCATGGGAGAATTGGACCCTGTCCCGGTATGGAAAGGCTTGGTTCCTTGGCTTTGACAGGCATATTTTTAGGGTATTTAAATTTCATATTTGCACGTATGCTTTGTGAAGTGATAATGCCATGTGAATGAAATATTAATTTACCTGATTTATATGATTTGAAATGTAATTTAGTGAAATCCTTGATAGAATTGCTTGTTAATATGGATACCATGATTTATTTCTGTAGAATTTCATCTGGCAGTATATTTGGGTCTAGCTCTTATAGGAGCAGGCATGTACTATGGATGAGGCAGTGTAACTGTCAGGATTGGGTGACTCTGTCGTCAGTTTGAGGCAACGTGAGTTGTTAGGATGAGCATGGCCCGGGGTACCTTTGATAATTGGCTCTGTTGAGGGCGGGTAAGGAGACCATGAGGCCAGAATTCCATGGGGCATGGGTTGCGGTGAGGGGGAGTAAGGGTAGTTGTTATGCACTGCCTTTTACTACTTTCCTTATCTGCGTAGAATATATTGCTATATATATATATGTGATGTATGACCATTTATGGTATTAAGCGGGTTACTCCTTCCCGACTCGATGGAGCATCAGGCAGTAGATGATACAGTACCACAGGATCAGGGTCAGAATTTAGTACAGGCAGAGCACGAGCCTAGGTACAGGCACAGTGACAGGATCAGGTTCAGGATCCAGTGTAGGCAGGACAGCTGCAGGGTTTGTCATTGTTTGGGCTGTGGCTAGACGACCAGCTCTGAGTGATCCTGGTAAGTGTCTTGTAGGGGATTGAAAGAGGCATGCAGCGTACAAAGCCATCTATGGCGTATCTAATGTAGGAGTTCCAGTTGCAGCACCCGCTACTTTTTTAGGGAGAGGGTGGTCCGCAGGCGGCTGAGAATTGGATAGAGAGTATGCAAATGATTTTTGAGCATCTCGAGACGCCTCCAGGGTGGAGGTTCAAGCTGGAGATGTACATGTTGAGAGGACCGGCGAAGCATTGGTGGGATGTATAGGTTCTGGCTCATAGGCATGACAGACTGGATTGGAAGGACTTCGAGGACAGGTTCATTGAGCACTTATATCCAGAGACACTGAGGGCTGAGAGAGCTCGGGTGTTCTTGAGTCATCAGTAGGGAGACATGTCTGTTATGGACTATGCAGCTACTTTCACAGTGTTGTATCACATTGCACCTGGTATGGTGAGCGATGACGCAGATAGGGTGAGGCGCTTCGAGGATGGCTTACGACATGCCATTCGAGTCCAGGTGAACATCTTCAGGCTGGGTTCTTTTTTCAAGGTGTTGAATCAGGTGCTAATATCCAATGGAAACGAGAGAGAAAAGTCTCACTTGGGAAGGGCGATAGCTTCAGGTGATGGTTTAGACAGCAGGAAGCGAGGACGTGATGAGTTCCAGCAGGGCAGTTAGGCCAGGGATTTGGCTAGACCACCTCATGGTAGTTCTTCGGTGATTTTTTTCCAGTGTGGATAGTCGGGACTTGTTCAGGCCCAGTGCGATAGGCCACCGAAGGAGTCCCGGTCATGTGGATAGGGTAGGAATCTGGAGAGGTTTTGTAGCCAGCCTTCTCAGATAGCTGGCAGGCAAGGACCAGGAAAAACTGTAGCGTCTGGAGTTGGTTCAAGTTCGGTACCCAGAGAGGGTATTCGAGGTTTAGCTACACATGGAGGTCATGACAGAGATGATGGGACCTAGCTGAGGGGTAAATAGACAGTGACTGGAGTAGCATCGGGAGGTCAGGCATTAGGCAGTCGTGTTTCAGGCCAAGTTCACGCTGTGGAGCTACCAGAGGCTGAGCAGGCTGGTGAGCCGATGACGGTTAGAGGTACACTGTGGTGTGACTGTGATCTCCATGTTTCCTTTTTGGCATGACCTATAGAGGCATGTCTGTTTTGAGTGCACGTAGTGCACATGATCTTTGTGTACTGACTAGATTCTAGTCAGTGGGATTGGAACCATATTGGGTGGGTGATATATATATATATATATATATATATATATATATATATGTATAAGAATCGTAGCATTAGGGAATCAAGGATATGGGTTACTTTGGGTGCTTTGGGCATCGGGGCATCAAGGATGCGGGTTACATGAGGTTCCATGGGCATCAGGGCATCGTGGATGCGGGTTACGTGAGGTGCCATGGGCATCGGGGCATGAAGGATGCAGGTTACTTGGGGTGCTCAGCACCGGGACCTCGGGGAGGTGGACACCGATGTGGTGCAGGATATGTTGGGTGTCAGAAGCGACACAAGAGCACCAATTGGGTGTAGGAGTGAGGATGCATCATGGAAGGACTATGCGTCCAAAAAATAGGTTAGTAAACCTTGTTTTCTTAAGTTTTGTTGGTTGAGACCGAGTAGGAAATTCCTAAGGTGGGGAGCCCCTTGAGAAATTTAGCCAGAACCTTGCGACTGGGGTAGTCCAGGTTGTTTTGATCGGGGTGGTATGTTCGTTTCCATCTCCAGGTTTAATTCGGTAGCTCGGGGACGAGCTATGTTAAGGTGGGGAGTTTGTAAGAACTCGGGTTTTTGGAACAGGTCAAAATCCCGACACTATTTGAAAGTTTGACTGGTTTCTGAGGAAACTGGAGAAAATGCGATGTTTCTAGAAATTTCCAAACTACACTCCATGTACTTTAAGTACACGACGGGTATGCTTAGGCGAGTGACCGGCCATGTGCTCACCGAGTACATGTCGTGTGATGACCGTATAGTAGTTTCTTAGTACACAGTGTGTAGTTTTGAACATGACGTGTATACCCCCGACCGTGTGAGGCCATACACGGCGTGTAGGCCTATTGGTCGGGTAGAACCAAGGGCACATTATGTTCCCTTTGGACACACCGTGTAGTCTATCCGTGTATAAGGGAAACACATGGCGTGTGAATACATTGGCACGGAAAGGAGGAGGAAGAAAGTACACACTTTGAACTCATGTCAGCAGGTTTGGAAAGTAAGTCGGCAGAATCATGTCATCCTATGAACAGTTAAATGAACTATACACGGCGTGTAGTCCTATTGTACATTCCGTGTACTTTATTTTTTTTGCTTAAAATAGGCAGTAGCCTCATTTTGAGGTTTTGGAGAAAACATCCTCCCTCAAATCGGTCGAACCAGCAACTGCCTCCCGGTTCTTCATCTGAAGTCAGATCCGATCTCGGTTGGATGCGTTGGAACCCCCTCGGTAAGGCCTCTATTCCTCTTTGGTTGTTTTTCTGATTTCTGTTCTAGAACGAGTTATAGTTTTTTGAGCGATTTTGAATCTTCTATAGATATACCGAATTTTAGACCGAATTGGTGGGTGCTACCGGAGGACTAGCATCGTACAAGTCTCAGGTAGGTGGTGCATTCTTCGTTTTGTGTTTTCATGGTTGTTTGGGTAACATGGACTTCGGTACATTTTTTGGTATTCTGAGCATGACCTGTTTTATCTGGTTTTTTATACTGTATTTCTTATGGGACCTCTAGGATGCTTTTGGGTATGCTCGGTTACCAGTTTGAGTGAGCAGGGCCGGGTGAGGGGTTGTTGCTTGTCAGGGCATTTTGGCTGGGGAACGCCAAAATGGTTTTAACTGAAATGTTAATGTTATAAACTGATAGTTTAATTTATTGATGTTTGATATAAATTGTTGGATGCATTTAAGAATGCAGTGCTGGTATGGGACATCACCTGGTATAGTGAAATTCAACTGTTTAGTTGGTTTTTCCTGTTTATGTTTTCTGTTTGAATATGTTGTATATGAAATTGATGGATTTCATCTGCGGGACCCTTTTTAGGTTGTGTTGGGCTTGGCCCGGTTATGCTTGAGTGATGTTGATCACAGGTTGGGGCTTTTCCCGGGTTACTTTGGGTGGTTTTGACCATGGCATTGGGCATCATAAACGTCGGCTTGAGGCAGTACGACTGTCATGTTGGGGTATGGCCCGGGTTAATATGATGGCGATTCCATCAGACTTGAGTGGCATCGTCGTAGGGACACGAGGTGTCAGATGAGTTGGTGTCTTAAGTACCGTTTGGTGATTACCGCTCACCCAGAACTTTGAGTAGTTTGCACACAGAGATACTCTGTGATGAGGTGGTTTTGACCACTCGTGTGGGTAGAGGCCCCCGTAGTTGTGGTTAGGTATTCTGGTTGGGGGTGCTTGTCGTAGAAAGCCACGCGGGAGGTGAGGAGCCTTCAGGGGATGGTCGTGCCTTTGGGATGTCGGTACTTGAGACACGAGGTGTCAGGAGGCACATGGTGCTGGGTTACTATTTTTTTGCGTGCCTTCGGGACGTCGGTACTTCAGACACGAGGTGTCAGGAGGCACATGATGTTGGGTTACTATTTTTGGGTGTGCCTTCAGGACGTTGGTACTGGGGACACAAGGTGTCCGGAGGCACATGGTGCCGGTTTACTATTCTTGGGCATGCCTTTGGGACATCAGTACTTGAGACATGAGGTGTCTGGTGGCACGTGGTGCCAGGTTACACGACAGAGATTCCGACATTGGTCGAAGTAGGTGACTGTCCTTGGTGGCTGTCGAGCACTAGAGGAGTTTGTGTTTACTTGTTCATAGTATTATTTACTACTTTCCTTGTAATGAATGACTTATTAAACACATATATTTGGTACGCACGGTTGGGTGGTATCCTACTAAGATTTGTCTCACACCCTGCACGGGCCCTTGGGACCCGTGCAGACTTTATTGATTTACGTGCAGGAAAGCGCCAAGCTTCATGAGCTGGGATACGTTAGTTGTTTCTTGGAGATGGTATGGACCTTGAGGTCATGCCTAGCTGGGGTTTACTTTGTTTTGATTATTTTCTGTATCCGCATGCTTGCTAGTTATAGCAATTGTTGGTCAGCCATTGGTGCCCTTTTTATATTCAGTTGTGTATGACCTGCTTTGGATGCATGTTTTATTGTCAGTAGTAGTTACATGTTATCATTATGTTGTTCTATTTACTTTCTGCTGCTGTTGTTTCTATATTGCTTCCACTGTTCATCTATATTGTTTATGCTTCCGCTTTGCGGGTCTGGTTCGAGTCTGCAGAGTCTTTCTTTCCTCTGCATCTTTACTATTATACATGGACCAGTACCCTTATTATGATCCTCCGAGAGGGTATAGCCTCTCCACTATACCTATTTAGACCCTCGCTGCTAGTCGGCAGCCTTTGGCGTTCAGGGGAGGTGTGCCTAAAGTAGTGACACCCGACCTGTTCGGCACTGTTCGGGTGGCTGCTCAGGTCCAGGATGTTACAATAAAACTAAAAATTACATAAATATAA
This sequence comes from Viscum album, assembly GCA_963277665.1. Classification (NCBI taxonomy): domain Eukaryota; kingdom Viridiplantae; phylum Streptophyta; class Magnoliopsida; order Santalales; family Viscaceae; genus Viscum; species Viscum album. The sequence continues at coordinate 861,805,443 of OY728150.1, forward strand.
TAATAGAAACCACATGATACATGATGATAAAAGGATTTTTGTTTTGGTTGGCTACTCCCAACAAGCCTATATTCGTTGTATTAGTTCCATGCCTCTCCCAATTCACAAAATTGGGTGTCCTTTCAATTACATTGTGTGGTGAAGATGAAACCTTTGGTTGAACAAGAGGATTTAAGGTAGGATAATCAATGAAGGGGTCTTATTTCCTAGTCCAAGACCCATATATTTAATACATATTCATGAATACCTCCCCATAACACTAAAGTGAAATTGATTAACTGGAAACCTAAATTTAAGGGGACATTAGACATTATAGTTATATTTTTTCTCATTTTATCCAAGTATTTTGGATAATCTGTAGTTTAAATCCTTATCAGAGGGAACCCTCAAAATTATCTCATTTGAGGGAGGTGTTAGACCCCTAAAAAGGTGGTGGGAGATGTTGTGGAGTTAGGATAAAACCCACAATAGGGGATTCCTATGTATCCCATTGAAGTGAATTAGAACCCATTTTGATTAGTTCCATTTAATGAGGCATATTGTTTCATTTAATGTCATGTTATAAAGACCATAATGGTTCCTTTTAGATTTATGCATAAATTTCCACTTCCAAGATTCTTGATGTCATGTGGAGTTCATTACTTGGAAAAAATGTATATATCAATGTTTTGGTTTGGGTCTTATTCATAGAGATTCTATTTTTGGTTTAACCAAATATACAGATCATGTGTGGAACTTTTGACAATTGAGAGAAGAATTTGGACATAAAGAATTTTAGAAAACTAACATCATAATCTTGACTTGAGTAATTTTTGGTAACTGATATGAGAATATAAAATCGAGGCATATATAGAAACAAACAGGAGAATCAAAACTCAAGGAATATGTTAAAACAAAGAGGAGTATCATGAAAAGTTTCTTTAATAATCCAAGAGGAGAAATTTGAATTAACATATTTTCTAATAGCATGGTTGGGGTCATAGGTATCACAATCCAAAACATGTTTTACCTAGTCTAAAATGATCATGGTGTGACCCTTGAATTTTTATGGGGATCGGCGATGGAACCTAAGGGATAAGACTAAATTCTGAAGACAGTAGGTTGTCACTGATCTTAAATGTATGAGTATAAGTGGATACCCTAAAGTATGGACAAGAATGGTATTGTTGTTTACCTAGGTAGTTGAACATGGTGAATTGGGTTCCCATGTAGTATCCCTATGTGATGTGGGATCCCAGGTAGTAGAACTGGGTGAATGGAATGCTCAGGTGGGTAGCCTAGGGGAAGTGTCTCTTTCGGAGGTGTCTTGGGAGAAGTGGTTGGCACCTAGGTAGCTGGAACCCAAAGTGACCATTGAAAAATTTAATTAGAGCCAATCTGGTCCGTTTATATGATAATTAATACCAATATATCCAGGTGACTAGGTAGTACAACACCCAACTGTTCATCTCCCAGTGTGGTTGACACCAAAATAATTTGATTCCTAGGTGGTCTGATTCCCTGGTAGGAAATTCCCATGACATTCGATACACTTCTGATAGGGAACCCGGATTGTGAAGAGTCGAGGTGGTAAGTTCCACGGGAATTTGGTGCCTAGGTGATCAATTGTAAATGTTTTTGGTGAACAAGTGGTCATCACCCAACGAGGTCAATGCCCAGATAATCGAGCAACCAGGTGATTTGATTCACATGTGGTCTGGCATTATGTTTATGGAACCAAATAGAAAGGCCTAGTCATGGAATTTTCTATACTTTTTCCTTATCTTTAGTTTCAAATAATACATGAAGGAGGGTTTCATGCACTCAAGTTGATTCTTAGGTCTCTAGGTACTCACATCTGTTCTTGGTTTGTCCTATTTAAAATGGGAGGCAAGTGGATACTTTTATTAGAAAACCTCACAATTTGGGAGCCCAACCATGAGAGATAGATGTTTTTAACTACCTCAAGAACCTAGGTATGGGTCTAGGTGTGTGATGTGGGGTTCATGTGTGGCTATTCATGAAATATAGACTCTGTGAGCTTGGGAACTCAATGACAAGCATGAGCATGGACTCTGAAAAAATTCCATCACAAAAATAAAACAATAAATAAATATAATTTTTAATTTGGATGTCCATTTTGGATCCATAACCTATAAAATTAAAAATTTTCAGATAAACTAATTTTATTGGTACTTGGTTTACTCAATTATGTTGTTTTATATGGCCACAAAGTGTTAATAATACCCTTAAAACCCAAGTTTATGGTTTCAATAACCTTTTCTTCAATAATGGATTAAATACATGGCCTACTCCTAGAGGAGGTTCTCACCACCAAGGTTCTGGATTAAGATTTGATTTTTAAAGAACACCATTCTTATGTGTGTGATAAATTATTAGGAATACATAGGTCCCATTTGAGTCTTCTTCATCAAGTGTGACACTTCTTCCTCTTCAACTCAAATAATGTCATTTGAGGGAGAATAATATTAAATTTAACAAGTAAAATTGTGTGCTATATATTTAAATTCCAATAAGTCACCCATCCCTATAATTGGATTGATTATAAACAATATTAATCTTATTCTGAGGTAATTCATGGAACTTTGCTATATTTTATGGAGCAGGTTTATTAAAGGATGTTCACCAAGAGGTGAATCTAAAGTCAATGACTCTTTCCTTCCCTTGAGGAGAATCTCATCTCAGATATTTTTTATTTCCAAGTGGAGGATATCAACTGAAGACTTTTTTTGGAACCAAGAGTATAATATCAACTCATGGTGTTTTTATTGGCATGAAGAATAATCGACTTAAGGATTTTGGTGTAACCAAGAGGAGTAATCGACTCAAGGATTTTGATAGGCCAAGGTATGTAATCGATTAAAGTCTTATCCTTCAAATAAGAGGAATAATTGACTAAAGGGATATGATATCCTGGTGTAGGGTTAATAGAGTGAAACTTGATTTTAATTTATGGGACTAATTACTTGGACGGTAGTGGGAATGGAATGATAGATAATTTACAACTAGATCTAAAAAAGGATATCTAGACATCACTACACGTCTTGAAGTAATATGAATCATGCCACCTTTAGTTTTTAGAAGAAATTATAATTATTCATCTTACACATGTATAAGAGAAAATTAAATGGAATTAATTAATTACTTGTTGATAGATGGAAGAATGAACTAGACGTAGACTGGTATTATTATCAACTCTACAGATATATTGGAAATGAGGTATTGTGGCTAGGTCTATGACATATAGTCTGAACAGCAGTACATTTCCTATAACAATAGGAATCAAGGCACACATAATTATTAATAGGGGATATTTTTATAGATTAGTCTTTTTTATATGATAATTTATAATAGTTCCATCCTTTTTAGGGTTATTGAAAAAGACTCAATCTGAACTAGTAAACTCATACACTGGGAACTCTCATGTATATCAGGATCTTATGTAAGGGAATTAGGTCACATAGAATAAAAAAATCTAATATTTTGAAGGGATTTTTTAATGGACCATATTCCATGCAGTTTAATGTCATATGAAATGGACTATATCCCATGAGAATATTCCTAGAGGAGAATCTTAACTAAAGGTTTTGGAGTTTCCAAGAGGTGTATCTTGACTCAAGGAATTTGGGATTCTATGAGTGGTGTCAAAACATAAGTAATTTAGACTACCAAAAGGAGCATCTTGATTTAGGAAATTATTTTCTTCATAGAAAATTTATAACCTAAAATAAAATGGTACAAAATTGTGATTTAATAATTATTCTTTGACAATGGGTATCATAAATGAATGTGTAACATATAATGTATTTGAATTCAATTGACTAAATGAGTTATGTAATCTATATATCATAAATTAAGAATGTCTAAGTCAATGGTAAATAGAGACATGTGGTAATATGTTAACCATTCATAATGGATATATTACCACCACATAGTATATAAATAACACATTGGGTTAGGGTATCTTCTCTTTATGGATGAAAAAAGTTCATTTATTTGGAAGGTTGGATACAAATCATATATTCACTACCAAGAATAGGTTTCTTTTATAAAATAAGATACACACATTAATAATTGATATGAATGGGTGAACCAAAATAATTTGTTCAAGGTTTTTAGATTCTTAGAGGAGAATATTGTCTCAAGGAATATTTGTTGGTGGTGATTTATAAATCAAATTTTTTATGTAGGATCCTAGAGAAGTGGATATTTAAGAATGGTTTTATCACCCTAATGGATAGAACACTATGTATTGAGTATATTATCAAGGTGAAAGTGTATAACATGATATATATTAAGTGCATGATCATATGAAATTGAGGTCATGATCTTTAATGAAATGGAATTTTCATGAATAATTTTTTTCCCAGTAAGCAGTTTAATCTTATAAAAATGGGAAAATACATATCTAACTTTTTTCCTAGACTATAAGGACTAGTGAGAAATACTCACCTTTTCTAAGGTAAAAGTTTTGGTCCCTAAATTATTTGTTCCTTGTCCATATTGTGTTATGTCTTATTATTATGCCCTAAAAGGGGAGGAATTAGCAAGTAGAGACTTAATTTTTTGTTAGGAATTCCTTTATGGGATTTTAACTTGATAAATAGTTTGGTAATTTTCATTAATTGTTTATTGTTTATGTATGTCATGAAAGGTTGAGGTTCGAAATGCTAAGATTTGAATTTAACTCTACATAATTTATAGGTTTTTAAAATTACATGTATTTGTTCCTATTTAGATGTTTATTACACTCTAATGTTTCCATAAATCATAAAAATGGGAGTCTAAGTCACCAGAGAATTGACTTTTTCTTTAACCTCCATTTATGGGTTTTCATTCTGAGAATCCATTATGTCTCTTTATTTTTTAGTTTAAGGTCCTAAAAATTGGACAACAATTGGGTGAATGTAAATTTAGGTTGCACAATTTAGACCATTAGTGGATAAAATTTAATTTACATAAAATTTGATCAAACATGAGGTGACCTATCTTGCGATAGGGTAGAAATTGACCCAATGAGAATGATGAACCCAATGCTAGACATGAAAGTTAGCTAATGTGGAAGAGATAACTAAATATGAATGATATATCTCAAGTTATTTTGGGTGACCTAAATGGGAAGGAATAATTCATATAATCTATGGTCATACTACTAATACCAAAGGGGGTCAGTGCTAAAAGTTTTATAATATCAACTAGTAGAGAGGTTGTATGTTGGGGAATAATGTGAGAGTTAGGCTATTGTGCATGTAGAGAGTATAATATGTGAGGGGTTTTGATAATGATTTAATTTATAGATGGACCCAAAATGGGATATTTGAAGTCACTAGGTATCATATGATAACATAAATAGATCCATTAGTAGTTTTTATAAGAAATACATTTCAAATATATAAGTCTTCTTGAGGAGGGAATGGGAGAAACTCATGGGATCCCTAATGATGTAAGAAAGATGAAACCAAAAATTAATCAGTAATGTTTTAACCACTAAGGTATAATTGAACATGGTTATAGAATTTATGACTAGGCATTGGATGTTATATCCTTACGTCACTACTTATATAATAGTAACCAGAATAAATCAACATTTAGTTTTTTATAGATGGGAATTTTTATCATAGGTTGGGTGAACCATGACATTAGGGAAGGAGAATAAAACCATAGACAAAAAATTTCATATGAAAGAGAACTCTCACCTAGACTGGTGTCTTATATAAGGGGTGTTATATATATAATGTTAGGCCACATGGAATAGAACAGTCTAAGTAGATTAAATTTTTTATAGGATATAGTTTTTATTCTTGTAGTTTAATGGCATAATACTTTGACCAAAGTATATTGTATGACATGGAGCCTCCTTAATTGTGTACATTGAGGGCATAAAACATAAAGATATTTTTGATATATTTGAACATGGGGGACACAAAGGAAGAACACCTAGTCATTAAATGTTTGATTCAGAGATAATGAAATGTTGACTGATTGGAATAGGTTTTCTATTGGTAATGGACAAACCACCACCACACCATCTGAAAGTAGAACATTGATTTTGGGTGATTCTCTTTTGGTACAGAAAACATTCCCTAGGGAAAACATACCAACTCAATGGAAACTGTTTTGTTCACCATTTATTCATAGGGAGGACCATTTAGATGTGTCAATTAACCCCAAAAAAATTATATTAGAGTGAGAACCAAGGGGATATACCTAATTTTTTTGGTTTCATGGTGGAGAATATCGACTTAGAATATGGGTTCTCAAGAGAAATATCTTAACTCCAGGACTTTGAAATAACCAAGATAAGAATCTTTATTTGAGGATTGTTTTGCTCTGTGATTGTTTAGATATAAAATGCATGGATCATGTTTACTGGAATTAGTGGTTTTTAATATATTTTGAAATACATTGTAGTTAGAACATCATATGTTGGGAAGGCTATGTGGGAAAAAATAATAATATAATACAAGAGGTATATTAATAAAAAATCTAAAGGAATGAAGTGAGGTATCAATATTTAATTGGGTAAAGTTTTTCATTGGTTATGTAAATACTATAATTTTCATTTAAAACTTGATTTAAAGATGGATTCCATCTCTACAAAATTAAATAAAATGGGCCTATGAAGAACAAGCCATTACTCAAAGGGAGTAACACATATTATTATCATTTGTAACTGACCACTTAAAGTAGTTTAATGTCATATATATTTTTTCGTACAACAAAAAATTTATGTTCATGTGGTAAGGATCTCATGTCATGTAGTTTAGGTTCCTTCGAAAAGGGATTTATGTCATATAATTTATAGTCTTATGATGAGGACTTTGTGTAATTTAATGTAGAATCATATAGAAAGGAATTCATGAAACTAACTTGTTTTTTCAGGAATGATACTTCTATGTTAGAGTTAGAATAGAATGAATGAACATTTCACACATCTCAATATTCTCTAACTCTATCAGGATTCCATCTATCTTTTGGTCTACCAATTATTAAAGAAAATAATCTCTGGATTCTATGTCTAATGGGATTGTGGTACAAGGAGATATAAATATTCTTGAATGAATATGGTATATATAGGAATTCATAAAGAAGTTTTTCTGAATGTACTATGGGTGGGAAATAATGATATAATTTGAAAGAAAAATAATAAATTGAGATAAAATATAACAAGACTCATGCTAAGGATATTTTGTATCTTACTATAGTTCATTGTATAAAGAATTTATTTTCAAATTGAAATAACAAAAAAATATGGCATGAATGTGAGAAACTATTTTATGGAAAATGACACCATCCAAATGATTGTCCATAGTAAAAGAAAACTGATCGATAGTTTTATACCTTCAGAAACAAATTCATAAATCTATTTTTTGGACTATGAACAGATCTAATGAACTCCATATCAGTGCCTTAGTAAAAATTATTTTTCATGACCTATTTTATTTGTAATTTATAACTTATCAACTGAATTTTTTACAAATTTTAAATAGATCAGTTAATTTTATTGATTTCTAGACCAAAACCTCATTAAAATGATATTGATGTTTTCTTATCTCCATTAGTAGATGATTTGAAACCTTTATAAGAGAAAGGTATCATAGTTTATGATTCTTTTATATTGGAGCATTTTCAACTGTATGAAATGATTATTTCACTCAAAATGACTTCCTAACATGTGGAAATTCGTCAGGATATAGTGTTAAGTGGCATAAATCTTGTCCAATTTACTATGTATGGTATTCATATTATCAACTATAACATGGGAGAAAAATAATATATATGGGTCATTATTGTTTTTTTATATATGGGTCACTCTTTTCTAAGATTTAAAAAGGCATTCAAATACTAATGAAAATTTTATATTTCTACAAAATCTTTTTCAACTGATCAATATTTTTTTGAGTGCGTTAAATTTTTTTTTGAAATTTGGAAAGTCATAAAATTCTAGTGATGATAAAAATATTTCGAAGAATCGATCAATATTTTTGAGCATATATATTGGAGATATCATGAGTTCATGCATAACATTGATGTCATAAATTCAAGGAAGAATATTTCTGATAGTGTGATTAGAATATTTTTTGAAATTAAATGAAATACTAAGGATGGGTTAAATGATTTATTTCACTTATTATCAATGGGAATACATTTGGGTTTAGCTCCCACTCATAATGTAAGATGAGCATACCCGCCTTAAACTCATCATACATTATCTAAGAAGGGAAAACATAGATTTTATTAATATCTCCATCCTATTGATGTTCTACAGATTTATTCATTAAATGCAAAAAATTTCGCATCACTAAAATATTTAAAGATAACTTGCATGGAATTTCATGAATGTTTCATCAGGATAGAACATATCCTACTAGTTTTTTAAATAGAATAATACCCATACATGTCAAAATAACAATCAAGATAGTGTGTTGTTTTTTAAATTAAATTTTTGGAAAAGATATTGATCTAAATTCATTAAAGATTTTGGAGAATGATGTTGTTTCTATACATTGTTAATAGATGATTTAATTTCTTTCATTGTTTTTTGATATCATGGTGTATTTAATGGTTTATTTGGTGAAGTAAATAATGTTATGTGGACCTCTATATCTATGTTCGATGGATTATTTTTAAATTTATATGAATGTATTTAAGGGATGTGTTAATAATTCATATTAACCATATGACTTCATTATTGAGAAGTATATTTATGAAGAGGATGAAGAGTTTTGTACAAACTAATTTTTTGCAGTGGAGCACATAATTTTGTTTATATATCACTATGAACATTCTAGTTTTGGGGGAAAGGGGATTCATGAATTGAAAGTAAAATCATCGATATGTGAATAGATAAATAAGGTGAATTTATACATATTGAATAACATAGATAATGCTTATACATGTATAAAATTTCATATTAATCTATTAAACATATTATCCAAAGAAATAATATATGTATATATTTAATGAGCCTAAAAATTTATTTACATTGTTTAAAGAGATCATTAATGGTATATCAAATGCATCAAATATATTTAGATGTTTATCGGGTGGCATACGTTTGAATTTTATTATAGGGTCTAGGTATGAAATTAATGGCTATAAAATTTATACCAAAGATTAGAAAAATAGAAGTGCAGTTTAGAATATTAGTATATTGGTGTTCACACAAGAAATAGATTTTTCGAGTGCTAATGGAAAAAACTCAATCTCTATATCATGTTCACATTGCAGAGTTATTGAAGAAATATGGGAGATTGATTACATTAAATTTCGAGTTCCAGTGTTTAATTATAAATGCTTTATCAATAACAACAGTTTATAACATGATGAATTTGTTATGAAAATATTTAATGTGAATATATTTGAATACACAATTGGTCATTTAATATTCTTGATCCCTAAACTGTGCAGTGTTCTATCATTTTACAAGGAAACAAAATGTACTCTGGTGATGAAAAACATGACGAATATACTGATTTATGTGAGATACTTACATCCATTTAAATATTATTTGAGAACATTAATGACAACATAATAGACATGGTTTATGAAATATGAAATGATCATGAGGAAGGAATAATAGAAAATAATAATTTAATAATTTCCTAATATTACAAGTAATATATATTTATTTAATGTGTACCTTTTAAAATTTAATAAAATTTTGAATATATTAGTTTTCTTTTTTAACTTAAAACACATGTTTTTATAAATATGATAAAAAAATTAGATTAGTTTTGTTTTTTATCATTTATTCATTATTTAACTTTTTATGTAATCATTTGATTTGTATAAATTTTTACTTAAGACTTGTTTTCTTTTATCTGTATCATTTTCTATTTCATAAATATTGTTAATGTTTTTTAAATATTATTGAAAAATAATGAACCAGATAAATAATATTATCCGTATTCTTTTAAACATTTTTGTTTACCAATCCAATTAATATTATAAGAAGTGATTTTTTTGTATCGTATTGTTTTAATTGTATCATGTTAAAAAAATTATTCAAATTTTTATATAATAGTTAGATTTATATAATATTTTTTTTAATTTTTTCCCTTGATTATATCATTTAATTTCTCATTAATTCTGTTAGAATTTTGGTTAACTACTTTAACAAATAATAATTAAATCTGTTTAACATAGTCTTCCTTTTGTTGGGTCATTTTTTTCATATTATATAAAATTGTTTGATTTGATTAGTTGTGTATTAATTGCTTGTTAATCTTATTTTTAGGATAATTTCATATCAAATAGCTCAGTCACCCCAAGCTTCTAGAGTATATCTTTCATAAAATTATGCTAAGGTAACCCCTCATCTTTATACATAGGAGCCTTCTACTTCCTCAGGGACTAAGAAGGCTTCTAGTTTGGGTAAACGTGGTAGCACATGGTTAACAAAATTTTTAGTCACCCCTATCCAAGACCAGAGTACATATGTTGAATTTGATGATAATGATAATTCTAGGTGTCCATATTCAAAATAATTTTATACCTTTTTTAAATGAAATCTCCAAAAAAAGATAGCATTTTGATTTTTGTTTGGGATAGTGTCGATAATGAGAAAATATCTCAATTATGAGAAATATTTTTGATATGTTCATTTATTATTATTTTACTTATGATATCATATTTTTACTAATATATGGTTTTTCACTTATTATCAGATGAAATTTGATATAACTGATTTTTGAGAAGTTATGAATAAATTTTTATCTTTGGTCGCTAGGAGATGGATAGATTTTAAATTTTTCATCGCATAAAATTTTATTTTATGGGGAAAGATAAAAGAAAAATGCATGTTATATATGTTCTTTTCTAGATGACGATACATGGAAGCGATTTATGAAATTGTACGATAAGAATCATTTTTGGTAAGTGTGATGTCATCTTTGATATGTTTTCTTTGTATAATAATGATCAAATTAATAAATTTTTTATCATTACTTTTAGAAACGGAGGATATCTCATTAGGTTATCCTATCAGAAAACTAACACCCTCATACATTATCTTGTGGAGAGTATATGTTATTGGATGAAAAAATTATGGTAGAAATTTTTTTAAAATACAAGAGTCGAGCCATCAGCATCTGTAGAGGTAGACCCTATTTCCCCTCCATCTATATACGAAAAATGGAAGAGGGATTTAATAAGAAAAAATGAATATATCTTACAGAATAGTTGAGGGTTGAATATGATAGGATTATAAGGATTTATTTATGTTATTTATGTTATTTCAAATATTTATATATTGTGATACACTAAGAAATTTTTCAAATATTCTATATAGGAATGCCTTCCCAAGAAGATCGCATAGTAGACCATCATGACTAAGAGTATGAAGAATATTTTAGCTACTCGATTTGGAAAACCTAATCACTTGGGTTTTATAAAAGGATATGAGATGAGTTTATTGGTCAAAAAAGTGGTTAATTGTTGTGATGATTCATCAAAGGATGATTCATATAAATGATAAATATAATCTTTAGAAGCTAAATTTTATGAGATGGGTGAGATAATGGAGGTTAGGATTAGAGATTCATTGTAATTGATGTTTTTAGATATTTGAAGACCGCTTCAAGCTATAGACCCTACTACTCCACCATCAACTACATATCTCACTCCTCTACCTCCACCTGTATATCTAACTCTTACACCTCCTCCTATGTAACTTACCATCTATTATGAGTTATATGGTGATGATATGCAGCATTATATTAGATTATAATAGATTATATGTTATATTGGGGATACTATTCAGCATCAATAGATATAGATGGATCATATCAGGGATGTAGAGTAGGATATTATAGATGGATCAGCAAGGGTACCATTTTATATAGATGAGGTCACTAAAATTGAAAAATTCATCAGCCACTTTTTTGGTCATCTTGACTTGTATGAAAATTTTCATCTAATGGATTTATAAATCATATCCTTTATTTCAAATCATTGTAATATTTTTTTAAATTTAAATATGTATATAGTTAGCTATATTTGTTTTACAGGAATAACTTAAAGGTAAGAAAATATTTGTTAAATGACAACATTTACAAGCCAATGTAGCTTCAGATACTACTTCTTATGGACATTATAAATTATCAACATATTCATCTTTGTCGTTAATATTCTATCAGATTCTATTAGATGATAAAATTTGTGGTCATGAAATGATTGTAATGATAGTGACCTGCAAATCATTTTTTCCCATTTTAAGAAGCCGGTTTAAGGGTACCGGTAACCCAAACCGGTTTAAGGAAAACTCGAAACCTCACAACACTTCCTGAGATTTCATCACCATTCAAAATTCAAATTTCAAACCAAACAAATTCAGTGCACACCACGTGTCCATTAGCACGCGGTCCCATCATCACGCGTCCAGTCTCGAGCTGCGCCGCCACCGATCAACATCGCCATCAACGTGATAAACTTTTATTCCATCTAAGTTTATTATCACATTTAATTCAATTATTTTAATTTAATCAAACATAAAAATTATGTTAGTTTTGTATTAGATAAGTATATACATTTTGTATTTAGTAACATATGACATCAGTATGTGGATTTTTTAAATGTAATAAATTTCACCAATAATGAATACAATGAAAGAAACAAAAATAAAAATATATATTTCAAAATTATTTCAAAATAATGAAATCTAGTGTTGGACAATTCCATATCTTGAAGTATATAGGAAATTTATTTCTTAAAGTGTTATTTCTATTAATAGAATAACCACTTACATTATATTTTTTTATATCAATTATCATTGTGTATTGTGTGTGTTTTTTAAATATAGAAGACATATTATTGGTTATTCTCTATACATGGTGGAGTGAGGGTAAAATTTCACATCATATTAGACATGTATGTTTGATTATTTGAATAATTGTTTATTTTAATGAATATTAATTTTAGTTCATGAATATTATTTTTAAATAGGGCATGAGATTACTTTAGAGATACAATAGGAAAGGGGAAAATGAATATAAAATATTTTTACATATAGTTGACTTCTCATTTATAATTTCTATATTTATGCTGGAAGTTTCTAAAATGTTATTTTAAATTGAAAACATATTTTCAAAAAAAAATATGTCATCATAAATAAGGAGAAAATTAATTTAGATATTATCCTTTAAAATTTTTGTTGAACTAATTTCAATCATGTGTTTTCCAGGGAAATGTTACTTACTTGGGGATATCATTATTTCCAAATTCTTTCCAATGGATTTATTTATCGAACTAGAAACACCAATAGTTCTATATTCAAAGGTACATACATTCAAAAGGAATGATTTCATCATGTTTATTGACCTAGAACACTTAAGAACTTGCATTGGTCTAAAGGATGAGAGTTCGGGATAATCACACCATTTTGGAGGGAAGTATTGCTTACTCTTGGACTCTCTTATAGATTTATGATATTCTCTTGAATCACACATTAATTCAAAAATATGAAGTAGGTAATCCCAATATTATAAATCAAATATTATAATGTTTGAATTTTAGAATGATCTGTATGTATTCAAGGTTCTTCATCAATGGTGATATGTATGTGTATCTGAGGTTATACATTGATGGTACATATTATATATACTATTTAGATATTCTTTGGTCATTGTTAATATTTTGAAGGTTTTTATGCCCCTCAGTGGGTAACTCTAGATTTTATAGTCATCCAGGTAGTTGAACGTCACTCTATAATTTATCGTTATCTAGGGATATGGGAGTTTCTTTTGGAGTTTATTATCGTCGAGGTAAACAAAGGATACTTTGGAGTTTATCATCATCCAGGGGGAAAAAAGTTTTTTTTATGATGGGATTGAACCCATAGATTAAATACCTATATATCCTTGTCAATGGAATCAGAACCCACATAGTTTTATGTCTTTTAATGGGATGCATGATACCTTTTAAGGCCATTTGATAAGGAACCAACCATATAGTTTAATGTTATGGGGAAAGGAAACCTTGGTAGGAGGTTCCTAGTCAAAGCTTGGTGTGGGGCATATGACTAAGCAGATCGAGGACCTTGGAAGGGATATAATATTCCATGTTGAATTAGACCCTACTGGAATGTGGCCTTGAGAGAACATGGTTGATTTGGGGTGTTGGTTTTGAACCTCAGAGAGGATTCCTATGTATCCCATTTGGATGGGAATCCAAACCCACGTAGTTCAGTATGTCTCACATGTGAGTAATTCCTTTTCAAATGATAAGTTGGGGAAAGAGCCTATGAGCGGTGAGATACCTTTTACTCAGCGTGCCTAGGGTTTCTTCACGGGTGTCATCTCCCCCCTCCTCCAGCGTCCTCAGTGGCTCGACGTTGGTATTTCTGGATCAGGTCTGGTGATGGTGGGGCTCGGCGACGGCTTCTTGAGGATCTCATCTCAGAGGTGGTGAATCGTCGATGGATTCAGCATGGTCCTGGTGTAGTTCGGTTTGGCTCCGTGTAGAGACCCAATCTTGACGTACATGGACATTACATTACTTTCTCGGAATACTAAATAAATAAAAAAAGCAGATGCCGAATGACCATATTAGTTTAGTGTCTTTGGAAACTCAGAAAAAAATCTTCTAATCATAGTGAAAGATCTTCAACATCTCACATAAAGAAATTCCCCATTTATTTTCATACCTAAAAACATTATTCATATTCTTAGGAAAAGAAAATATAAAAATGGTGAGCTCAAATTCTCAGTAAGGGCAGACATGGAGGACATAAAACAACCCATAAACAATTGAACGTAAAAACATGAACATAAATCATCAAAATCATGACTAATGACATAAATCATGGCCGTAAATAAGTCATAGATCATAAAGGAACATTAATAATGATAAAATAGCATGGGAATAAAACATGTAATTTTTCCAAACCACTAAACACATGATATGATTTCCATAGTATCCAAGGCACTGCTGTCAAGACCATCATAGTGGACAAAGTCCATTACTGAACCTCGTTTACTTGTCGTTCCAACCTTATAGTACTGAAACAGATTTTCTTTCTATTCCATACATGTCTATATCATGAGATATAATTCTTTACCCAATGCATTAGAGGGAGATATAGGTCCCACCCATCTCATAATGAAACCATTCATATGTGTGCCACAAAATAAACATAAATCATTCATCGTAACCCAAAGAATAAAATGGGTTTCATAAACATCATCCCATCATAACATAATCCATATAACACAAATGGATATCATTTAATCATAATAAAAATTAAACGATGTAAATAATAGATACATTATACTTGAAACATAAATGTATTAAATAATGGCATCTAAGATTGAAAATAGTTTTGGTAAAACACTTGAGATGAATTCTTGAGGAAAATATCCTTTCTTCTTCAAAATCATTTTTTTTCTCAAAATGAAATGAAATTTTAAAAGATAGAGATTTTGTTAAAAATAATAATGAAATATTGTGGAGGAATCTTTATGGAAATAAGGTGTTATGAAACCGAAAAAATCTTTTCACACCCTATAAGTTAAAAAACATTATCCTCGTACTTTTTTCGGAAAAGTCAAAAAGTACCTCGTATGGTAAAACAATGATTCCTTCCATACCTTGGGGTAAAATTAAAAAAAAAAGTTAAAAATGAATTTAAACATTTTATTAAAATATTTTTAGAAAACATGGACACTGATGATAAACATAACCCCAATAAATAATTACGAATAAATAATCTCGGATAAGAACGAGATTAGAATAATTATCCCTTACCTTATGTCCAATTTCTTCCATATGTGTCTGAGACTCTTGTATAGAGGTTTTAAAAATATTATTAACTTGTAACATAACCCTAATAATATTTATGATATCTTATATGATTCACTTACGACTTTATATTACCTGTTCATTTGTCAATTCCATGTTAAAGATGTGTTTTGGGTAAAATCGTTTCATTTGTCCTACGTGTTTTGGATTTTAATTATTCATATGATTACTTAGATCATTATTTCTTACTTCCATAATGTAAAACATTATTTATATATAATATATATTCAGAATATATAATATATATAATAGATCGATAAATGGAATAAAATACACCATTCATGGAGACGGTCGGACGTACGTATGCGTTAACATTGTTTTTGTTTCCTTATTAAATTGAATGGAAGTAAGTAAATAACATATACATAAATCAAGTATCATAATTATATAATATATTTGATTATTATTCATCATATATACTTTATATTCATTCTTTAATGGTTAACATGGAAAATAAATCTCATCGCGTCGTGGAGATGGTAATCTGTACGTACGCACGAGCGATGATATCGTTCCCATAATTACTGAATGGTATTGGATTGGAAGATAGAATATCTCAGAATTAGTATCATGTTATAATAATAATATATAGTTATTCATTACTCCTTTATAACCATCCAAGTAAGGTGGTGGTGGAAAACATATTACACCACGGCGTGGAGACGGTATTCCGTATGTACGCACACACAGTGATTTCATTTTCTGTATGATGGATAGAAGGTGAAATAGCTTTGTTTCATATTTATAATAACATATTTATATATGAGTGGTATTTATTTTATTAATTTATAATGAAACAAATAAAAAATAGGAAGTTGAAGGAGAAATGATTTTGAAAGAATCAGTAAAGGATATTACCACTTTTTCGACGCGCCTCTTCTAATCCACATCTTAGGAAACTAAAGTTGGTATTTGACGTAAATAAGGACCTATAGTATGTTTCAAGGGAAGTGTAGAAGAAACATGTCCAGGTTTTGGATGATATTTAAGGCTCAAAATGTTTTTAAGAGTAGAGGGATGAGGTGCCCTTTTATAAGAGAGGAGAGGGGCACTTTTGGAAACCTCCAAAATATTAATTTACAATAAACACAAACCCCACCTAAAAACCTCCAAAATGACTGAAAGTAGATGATCAGATGAGATTGTTATTTAATATCATCAACCAATAAAATTTATACATGTTGGGAATTTATTTTAAAACTTATCAACTTGATTTATCCTTATTCAATCTGTTAATTATTTTTTTGTGGTAATAATATTATAATATTTAAATTGTTATAAATAATTAATTAGGTGTTTTAATTGTCCATAATTGGATAATTTATGTAATTTTAAGCCATATAAATTTAAATTTATAATTTTTAAATATTTTTGTGATTTTTAAACAATTTAATAATATGTTATTTTTATAAAATAATAATACTGTCAATTTTGACAATATTCATTAATTTGAATTTAACTAAAATCCACACAGAGGATATATTCAAAACAAAATAGTTAATAGATTTATAACATTCCATATTTATCTATAAAATTCTTGGGGAAGATTATATAGTTCATATAATATTTATTTTAATATTTTTAAAACCATTTATTTGATATTTCAATCAATAAAATAATCTCTACATCACTATTATGTCACCATTAATGATAATTATTTAATCTCTAAAAATTATAAATAAATTCAAATGAAGTAGATAATTTTATTATATTTTTGGTCACTATTTATGTTTGATGTTTTATGAAGTTTATCACTAAATTAAAATTATTACAGTTATAAGATATAAGAGAGTGACATGTTGTCACTTTCATTGGTTTTAATAATAATTACATCTTTTTGATGGTCAAAAGTCCATGAAATGTGTCTATTACGACACACAGGTGATATGGGTAGACTTTTATTCCTACAATAGAATTTTATTATGTGTTAGGGTAATTTTATAATCTTATTATTACCCTTAATTACCCAATTTTCCTTTAACTATAGTAAATAAAATTTACCGTAGTTACTATTCATAATGTATAAAAATAAAAAGTATCCTATTAGTATAATTTGGACCTAATTATTCCAAATATGGAATCCATTTTTTCAAATTCAAAACACAGAAGTTTCAGTATTTAATTTAAAATTAATCCCACTATTGAGAAAACGGGTTTTAAAAGTTAAAACATTGCAAAAGATTGAAATGTTTTTACCTATGAATTCAATGTAAAAATTAATGATAATGACTGGAAGTATATTAAATGGTAAAAATATATTTTATATATACTTTAAAACTATTCAATAATATATTTTAACAATATAAATTATTTTGATGAAAAAAGTTG
The DNA here is from genome assembly GCA_963277665.1 of Viscum album. NCBI lineage: Eukaryota > Viridiplantae > Streptophyta > Magnoliopsida > Santalales > Viscaceae > Viscum > Viscum album. The sequence goes on from OY728150.1 coordinate 861,823,569, forward strand.
TTTTCAATAAAAATTTAGCATATTTTTACTATTCATCACAATAAGAAACTTATCTGAAAAATATCAAAAATTTATCCAAATTAAATTTTTTTATCCTAATTCCAAGGAAGAAGATTAATTTGTCCAATTGAACTTATTAACATGTCCCAAACTAGATTTAATGTAGGTGTGACAACAAATGGCGACAAAAGTGTATTTTTTTGAAAAAAAATTATTTTACCCAAAAAAATTATTTTGTTCTCACACCATGTTCTAGAATATGTGTTAAAAGAATTATTATGTAATAAAAATAAAAATTTAGTTTATATTATTCATAATGGCTATTTCATAATAATATATCGTTGTTTAGTGAAATTTTCTATTGCGTACAACACACGCTATTGAGGAAGGTCGCTCTTGCGTGAAACACAAGCCAAGAATAGTGTTTATGTATACTAAAAGTTAATACAGTGTTGCGTATTATGCAAGATAATCTTGGTGTAGTGTACAAAAAAATACATAAAATAAATTAAAAATAATATTTCTCATAAAATCTTGGGGTTTTACATTCTACCCCCCTTAAAATGAATTTCGCCCTCAAAATTTGTCGGGGGTTATAAATGCTTTACTACTTGATAGTTTATTTCATAGTAAACCACATCATAAAAAAGAATAATTTAACTTAATTTTAAAAAATAAACTATGACATGTAACGGTTACCCAAATTAACTCGTCACTGGGTTTCCACATAGGATAAAATAGATGAAAATGTAGATATGGTAGGGAAATCTACCGTCAAGTTATGCTGGATAGTGGTAGAGAACATGGTTATGAAAAAGCCAACAATCAAAAATCCATAAATTTGTAATGATCTAAGGTACCATCTGATTTATCAGATATGAGGGCAGTAGGACAAAATTTTTGGTTTTCAATATCTTTTCCCTAAAGTTGATGAATTTTTACATAAGGATAAATACTTACATGATTTCAGTGTAATATCATCGTTGGTCATTCCATGAACAATTTCAACTTCATCTATTCTTTAAAGCAATGAAGTTGAATGTTTCTTTCTTGAAATGTTAGCAGAACATGTGATAGAATGATAGGTTATTCCATCTGTCTCCATCAAAAAAATGTTAACACAAGTTATTAAATATAGAAAAGTCCATCTATGGTGAGATTAATTGTATATGGTTCTTAAAATGGACTTATAATTCATCTAGCATACAACATAATAGAATAAAAATCATTTCTACTAACTAGGGACTTCATGTAGGCTAGTGGTAGGAGATAAAGGCATGTCACACTTCAGTTGTGGGTTCGATTCCCGCATCCCTATCTGACCCGATAAGTTGTCGCCCATCCTATGGGTTGTCCTTTTTCTAAAACTATACTATTATAACATTTCAGAAATAAAATAAAAAAGTTCTATCCTTAAACAATACTATCTGATGTCTAACTTAATCCATTCCAATCATTAGGCTTATCCCAAATACTTATGTCCAATCTCATTGTATAAAGAAAAATATTACTAGAGAGTTCATATAGAAATCATGTGATTACCATCACTTATCCCCCATATATAATAAGATATACCTTGTTGTTGGTCACATTCCAAACATGTGAATACCTTAATCATGTATTCTCTAAAAAAATGAATACTCATAGAACCTTAGTGAAACATGAATGCAATCAGAAGTTAATTATTTCCTCATACCAAAATCCAAAAATTCTTATATACTCAAACCATGATATCACTTAGTCCTTATATCATTCAAGAGCTCATTAATACTATCAAACTTCTCATTATCCCTCTATCCCTTCATTATGTGCATATCAGCTGCTTTCCAAAAATATTTTAATCACTTTTCATGGTTACTGGTACCATATTCTTATGGAAAAACACAATGGACCAATACATAGATATTTCAATATACCATAAAAGTACCTCAACAAAATTATTCTTGAATTTCAATAAATAAGACCTTCAATCCATCCATTTCAATTATTGGTATGGAATAGGTCCTTCTTCGATTTAGAAGTAATCTCTTAGGTCAAGGAATTGAGTTGGGTAATGCACATGTTCTCCACAAATAAGATATTGAACTCCATAATATTCTGTAACTCTATGCCCCTTTTCCCCAAACATATAACATCTTCCCCTCTATTTGAGGTACTCTTAAAGGTTCTTCTTCCCTTATTATTGATATGTAGAAATCTTAATCTTCCTTATTCTATGTTCCCCTCCATGAGAACATGCATAAAATTCCATATTTCCCATATTTGATGAATTTGGAATACCACTAATGTTCAACTTGTTAATAATATATCATGACGACTGATTCAACATAATCATAATGTCTTTCTCTCTAGGAATTACACAATTTTCCTGCTCATAGTCACCGGTTTTTCCATAAGATTCAATGTTAACCCATTTCCTTCTAGTTTCCTCCATTAACTAAAACAAGAAACCAATGTGTAAGAAACAGTTAAAATAATGAGGAACATAAAAATCATAAAAATTCACTTATAAGATATATAACTTATGACACATTCATTAACATATGACAGTTTAGGTTCACCCTAGGTTATTCATGATCGTTAACATAATTCCAGGACTGTAACCTATACTTATACTTATCCTTAGAGACATCCCTAGAAATACCTTAGAAATATCTCTAGGGATCTCACTAATGTTTTTCATCCTAGTTTCCAAAGGTTAACTAAACCTTCGCTCTGATACCAACTATAGATACCCAAGCTTGATGTACATGGACATTACATTACTTTCGCACAATACTAAATACATAACAAAAATAGATGCCCAATGACTGTATTAGTTTAGTGTCTTTGAAAACTCAAAACAAAATCTTCTAAACATGGTGAAAGATCTTCAACATCTCCCATAGAGAACATTCCCTTTTGTTTTCTTACCTAAAACCTTTCTTTATATCCTAGGTAAAAGAAAACATAAAAAGGGTTATCTCAAATGCTCAATAAAGGAAAATATGGAGAACATAAAACAACCCATAAACATTTGAACGTAAAAACATAAACATAAATATCAATATCAACAGTAATGACATAAATCTTGGTAGTAAATAAGGCATATATCATAAAGGAACATTAATCATGTTAAAATAGCATGGGAATAAAACATGTAATTGTGGAAAACCATTAAGCACATGATATGATTTCCATAGTAGACAAGGCATTGCTACCAAGACCATCATAGTGGACAAAGACCATTACTGAACTGGGTTTACTTGCCATTCCATCCCTATATTACTAAACTAGATTTAATTTCCATTCCATCCATGTCTATGTCATGATATATAAATCTTTACCCAATGCATTGGAGGGAGATATAGGTCCCACCCATCTCATAATTAAACCATTCTTATGTGTTCCGCAAAATAAACATAAATCATTCATCGTAACCCAAATAATAAAATGTGTTTCATAAACATCATCCCATCAAAACATAATCCATATAAAACAAATGGATATCATTTAATCATAAGAAAAATAAAACCATATAAATAATAGAGACATTATACTTGAAACATAAACGTATTAAATAATGTCATCTTAGATGGGAAATAGTTTTGATAAAACACTTGAAATGAATTCTTGTGGAAAATATAATTTCTTCTTCATAATCATTTTCTTATCTAAAAATTCCATGAAATTTTAAAAGAAAAGTATTTTGTTTAAAATAATAATGAAATATTTTAGAGGATTCTTCATGGAAATATGGTGTTATGAAACCGTAAAAATCTATTCAGGCCGTATAATTTAAAAAACATTCTCCTTGTACTATTGACGGAAAAGTCAAAAAGTACCTCGTACGGTAAAAGATATATGACTTCCATACCTTGTGGTAAAAGTCCAAAGAAAAGTAAAAATGGATTTAAATATTTTATGAAAACATTTTGACAAAACATGGACATCGTTGATAAACATAACCCCAGTAAAAACTTATGAATAAATAATCTCAGATAAGAACGAGATTAGAATAATTATCCCTTAACTTATGTCCAATTTCGTCCATATGTGTATGAGACTCTTGTATATTAGGTTTAAATATATTATTATCTTATAAAAAACCATAATAATATTTATGATATCATATATGATTCACTTACGACTTTATATTACCCATTCATTTGTCAATTCCATGTTACATCAGTGTTTTTGTTAAAATCGTTTCATTTGTCCTACGTGTTTTGGCTTCAAATTGTTCATATGATTACTTAGAACATGATTAATTACTTCTAGAATGTAAAAAATGATTTATATATAATATATATTCAGAATATATAATATATATAATAGATCGATAAATGGAAAGAAATACACCATTCATGGAGACGGTAGGTCGTACGTACACATGAACACTGTTTTAATTTCCTTATTAAATTGAATGGAAGTAAGTAAATAACATATAAATAAATCCAGTATCATTATTATGTCATATAGTTCATTATTATTCATTATATATACTTTATAATCATTCATTAATGGTTATCATGGAGAATGAATCTCATCACGTCGTGGTGACAGTAATCCATACGTACGCACGAGCGATGATATCATTCTCATAATTATTGAATGGTATTAGAGTGGATGATAGAATGTCTAAGAATTATTATCATGTTATAATAATAATATATAGTTATTATTTACACCATTATACCCATCCAAGTAAGGTGGTGGCGGAAAACAGATTACACCACAGCGTGGAGATGGTATTTCGTACGTACGCACGAGCGGTGATTTGATTTTCCGTAGGATTGATAGAAGGTTAAATAGGGTTGTTTTATATTTATAATATAATATAATAATATTATTGATACTGATGTTATTACAGTATAATGAAACAAATATAAAAGGGTAAGTATAAGGAGAAATGAATTTGAAAGAATCGGTAAAGGATATTACCACCTCTTCGGCGCGCCTCTTCTAAACCTCCTCTTAGGGCACTAAAGATGGTATTTGAAGAAAACCATGATCTCTAGTATGTTTCTAGGGAGTTTTAGAAGGAAAATTGATAGGTTTTGGCCAATATTTAAAGCTAATAATGTTGTGAATATGAGAGGGAGGAGGTGCCATTTTATAAGAGTGGAGAGGGGCACTTTTGGAAACCTCCAAAATATTAATTTACAATAAACTCAAAACCCACCAGAAAAACCTCCAAAATGACTCATCTTATAATATCAGATAATATAGGGTTTTAATATCATCAATTAATAAAATTTATACATGTTGGGAATTTATTTTAAACCTTATCAACTTGATTTATCATTATTTAATCAATTCAATTTTATTTGTGGTAATAATATTATAAATTTTTAATTTATATAGATAATTAATTAGGTGTTTCTAATTGTCCATAATTTGATAAATTATGAAATTTTCTACCATATAAATTTAAATTTATAATTTTTGAATATTTTTGTGTTTTTTAAACAATTTAATAATATATTATTTTTATAAAATAACAATGGTTTCAATTTTGACACTATTCATTTATTTTAATTTAAATAAACTCCACACAGAGGATATATTCGAAACAAAATATTTAATATATTAATAACATGTCATATTTATCTATAAAATTATTGTATCACATTAAATAGTTCATATAATATTTATTTTATTATTTTTAAAACCATTTATTTGATATTTCAATCAATAAAATAATTTCTACATGACTATTATGTCACCATTAATTATAACAATTTAATCCCTAAAAATTAAAAATAAATTAAAATTATGTCTATAATGTTATTATATTTTGGTTGAATATTTATGTTTGAAGTTTTATGAAGTTTATCACTAAATTAAAATTATTACACTTATAAGATATAAGAGAGTGTAATGTGGTCACTTTCTTTGGTTTTAATAATTATTACAACATTTTCATGGTCAAAAGTCTATGAAATGATTCTATTACAACCCTTAGGTGATATGGGTCAACTTTTATTCATCCAATAAAATTTTGGAAGGTGGTAGGGCTATTTTATAATCTTATGTTTACCCTTAATTACCTGATTTTCCTTTAACTATAATAAATAAAATTTACCGTAGTTACTATTAATAATGTATAAAAATAAAAATTAGGCTATTATCATAATTTGGACCTACTGATTCCAAATATGGAATCCATTTTTCCAAATTCAAAACACATAATTTGTAGTATTTAATTTAAAATTAAGCCCACTGTTGAGAATATAGGTTTTAAAAGTTAAAACATTGCAAATGATTGAAATGTTTTTACATATGAATTCAATGTAAAATTAATGATAATGACTTGAATTATATTAAACAGTAAAAATATATTCTATTTATACTTTAAAACCATTCAACAATATATTTTAACCATATAAATTATTTTGATGAAAAAAGTTGTTTTCATTTAAAATTTAGCGTATTTTTACAATTCACCCAAATAAGATACTTATCATAAAAATATCAAAAATTTATCCAAAGTAAATTTTTATATATTGATTCCAAGGAAGAAGTTTAATTTTTCTAATTGAACTTATAAACAAGTCAAAAATAATATTAATAGTTGGTGCACCAAAAAAAGGCAGAAAAACTGCATTTTTTTTTGAAAAATACTTATTTTACCTGAAAAATTTATTTTGTTATCATACTATGTTCTATAATATGTGTAAGATGAATTATTATGTAATAAAATTCAAAATGTAGTTAATACTAATAATAATGGCTAGTTCATAATAATATATCATTGCTTAGTGAAACTTGGTATTGCATACAACACACGCTATCACGGAAGGCCCCTCTTGCATGCAACACAATCCAGGAAAGTGTTGCGTATAGCACAAGAAAATCTTGGTGTAGCGCACAACACAAGACATCAAATAAATTAAAAATAATATTTCTCATAAAATCTCGGGGTGTTACACTCTACCACTCTCGACATGGAGATGATGAGACTTAGCAATGGCCTAGTGTTTATTTCTCAGTTCGGCGAAAGTGTGTTCGACATGCTCCAGTGGTTTGGTATCGGCATCGGCTCCCGATGTCTTTCAAGCATCGGTATGGCAACGATGGGAATCGATGGTTCTAGTGGCATGGCTTGGGATTTGTTGTGGCTGGGAATTGGCTTCTAGATTTTATTTTGGATCTTGGCGGTCTAGAGGATTTTCACACGTTCTGGTAGAGCTCGTCATCTGCTCCGAAGCAGCTCAAAGGGGGTGGTTTGGTTTTGATTTGTTTTCTTTGTTTTCATTGTGATTTTGGTGTTCTTTCAGTTGTGATGTTATCGGAGGTGTCCCTATTTTTACTGTGGGTCCATTCTTCTTTATGTGGTATGATTTGGAATCCAGAGTGGGTTCTTATGCGACTTCATCTAATCTTCTCTAGCCCAGAGCGGCATTGTCGGCTTAGACCTGCACGATTCCCCACTTCGACGATGCTCTATAGATATGTTATTGGATCTTCCATTCCTAGGTGATGAATATTTGGATCCATCTATTAGGTTCTTCCTCCTTTTCGGGTTGTTGTGGATGTGTTTGAAGGGTACAGTGAGGTTGCGATGGGATTCTTCTAGTTTCAGTCCCAGTTTTTGCTGCGGGAGAGTTTTTCTTGGCTCTAACCTTTTTTTTGTTTCCTTACTCTGTAGGGGTTTTGGCTCTCTTAAGAATTTTTTATGGTTTCATTTAAAGTTGTCTTTGTTTTGTTTGACCCTGAGGTGGGGAGATATGCAGCTGGACTTGACCCTTAGAATAGACCCATAGGAGGATTCAGAGCTGCTTATTCAACTTTGTAGTTCTTTTCGGATTTATTTGTTTGAGAGGGTGTGGTGTTAGCCATCGGATCATTCCTATTCTTTGACACATGAAGCTTTCTTGCAGATTAGTCATGCATCGTAGGAGTGCTTCATCTTTTTTTTATGTTGGGTATGTGCTGCTCTTGTTTTCAATCAGGTTGTATCTCTATTTGTAATTCAGGTGTGATTGTCTTATATCCATGAAGTCCTTGGGTTTCCTCCTTATTCCTTCAAATGGACGGCTAATGAATTTTAAAAATATTTGATGGCCTTCGGGCCGTTGGAATGGAGGATTAGTTGGGGCTTACTTATAAAGAGGATTCCCTTGTAACAAGGTCCATGAGAGATTTATTAACTCATGATGTTTTTGGGAGGCTTAATTCAGGATTTACTCTTTAGTCAAATACCCAAATTAAGGGAAATATGATTGGGTTTAATCTTGAGGAGTATTCCTGTTATGAACCGGCCTTAAATGGGCTTCCTATATTTCGAGGATAAAGTAGAAATCATAGTTATCTTAGTTCAATCCTTCAGGTGGATGGTATGGGTGTTTTGATTATAAAAAAACTCTAATACCATGTGATTCATGCTCAGTAAGAGAAATAAGTTGATGTGAAATTTTCAAAAAAATACATATTTCCCTTAAATTGATGATGGAAGAGGTAGGGGATATAGAAGATGTGGATGGAGCCATGGTTCTTCCCTCTACTATATTTACATTGGACGTGGGATGAATTTAGGGAATGAATGATGGTAAAGGGTCTAGAGATGAGAAATACTAGAGACACCTATGTGAAAGGCTAGGGGAATACACTAGGATGGATTCCTTACAATATGTTTCACATATGGAGGAGGATATTATTTCCCTATTAAAGGGAAAACCAAGTGCGATTTTCACCCTCACTATTGGGACCTTGAGGATCCATGTCTTAGAGATGATAAGGGTTATACATGTTCAAAACCTCAATCCTTTTGACTGGGAACTCCATAATATTATCCCTGTAGTTAGGGTCCACATGATTGTAGATACACAAACCTACAAATGTCTCAATGATCCTGGCCTTTTGGTAGGACATGTTTGGGAAACCTATGATGGTAGAAATACAATCCCACAAGGGACACATGTTGATGTGCCTTTCCCAAAGGTTTGATAAATCAAGAGGACTTTGGGGAGGTTTCAACTTGGTAACTTTCCGAAAAGGGAGGAAAGGATGGAGAATCTATACCATGAGTGGCTTAAAATCTAGCCTAAAGGATGGCTCTCATAGGTCATAAGCATAGGTGGTCTGCACAGTTATGCACTACAAGTCCTAGGTGGAACTGGAAGTGATCCGTGTATGGGGACAAGGGCTATGTGGGAAATATATTTCCTTGTAAAATAGACCACTAGGGGTCAAAACTATGGTGAGTCCTTAAAATAAGAACCATGGGTATCCTCTGGTCCATTTTAAAGAGTCTTTCATAGGTTCCTCATTAAGGAGAAAGACCACATTCATGTAACTTTTTATTATGGAAGAATGATACTCAATTAAGTGTCATCTTTTAAAAATTGATGGGACCTTGATCTTGATTATCCCATTTTAATAATCCTTTATTTCATGTTTTAGAGAGCTACCTAAAAAATTTGGTGTATTGGGTAATGTTTTTGCGCAATTATAGGTCTAAGGTTTCATCCATGCCTTCCAATTATTGAAATGGGGAGCATGAGGCACCTATTTATTAGCAAAAAGGGGACCTGGTAAAAGGTATTTTTTGAAATAGTTCTTGAGAGTAGGTCATGGGAATAGGTGTTCTTCATAGGGGTGTAAAAATTACAAAGCCGTGTAGGTCCTCGACTTAGTGTACTACACCTTTGGGATACACTGGCATGAATCACACTAGTATTCTTCCGTGCAAGTGTGCTATATATGTCCATTTAGAAATATTTCTCTAATTCTTATCAAATACAATTGTTATTGTAAGATATCAAAAGATAATTTCAAAATATTTTTTCCAGACCTTTTTAAAATGGAGTGTCAAAAAATCCACCACCCAGGAATGGAACTGATTGAAAGATGATGGTCTAGTCCTGAGTTAAGACTACGGGGAAATAATTATGAATAATTAATGTTGGATTGCATAGAAACTCTATGTATCTTTCCCACATAGGTCCTCAACATATGTCCTCAGTTTTGTTTGGTGGTGTAATCCATTGGTTCTTATAAATACCCTCGTGCCTTTTTCATTTTATTCACCGGAATTTTCTATTATTTTCTCTTGTTGCGTGGATTACTCATCCATCTACATTGTGCTTTTCTCCCATGAGGGTTCTTTAGAGGTTTTCTTCAAGGTATAGCTACATGTGAAACAAATAAGTGTGAATAAACTATGTCAAAGGATATATAGAGAAGGATCTCTTTTAGGGACCTACACTGGATATATTATTGAAGGACCTGGGTGGGGTACCTGGTCGAAGGACCGGTGTGGGGTACCTTTTCTAAGGACCTGCACGGGGTACTGTGCTGAAAGACCTATGCAGATATTTTCCTTTAAAAAATTCTTTAATTCCAGAAATTTAAAATTAGAACATTGTTGAGATAATATTCCAACTTATGAGAGAAATTGGTTATTTCTTGTAGGTTCTAAATGGCTCATTTAATGACTTCAACCGAGGAAGATTATTTTCACCAGAATGAAATGATGAAAGTCATTGGACAAGACTATTATGATTTTGTTGAGGGTACCTTTCATGAATTGGAGAAATAAATGATTCCATATCAATTAAAATGTCTAAGAAGAAAATATCTTACATTTTATGGGCATTGTCACCTAAAGTATGATCACATTATAACATATAAGAAATATTTCATGAAGATGTGGTTTGTGAAAAAAATCATTTTCCTTATTCCAAATTCTTTATGAAAGGTGTCCCTATTAATGATGAAACAATTCCCATTGGATGCTTCCTACATCATAGTGGTTGTACTCCTAATATGAAGTATCATGTGGTAGAGCCAAGGCCTCATTGTTATGATTCAACCATTCGTTCTTCAAAGACATATCAATATAATGGCCGGATAAATGACTCGGATCTCTACTCTAGAGGGGGAGTCAAGAAAAAATGGATGTGGGAATTTTTTTTATTCTAAACGTTCAATGAGATTAGGAAATAGCTACAAGATGTTCATATTTATGAATCTTTCTAGCTACAATAGACTTATGCTTACCAAAATGAGATCATTCCTGAATTACTGAGCTGATGGAGTTTGCAAACAAATTATTTCCATTTAATGCATGGTGAGGTTGGAATCAATTTGTGGGATGTCGAACAAATTTAAGGGGCCCCCACTCTCAATGATATGTATGATGAATTTATCCCACCAAATATAACATGGGATGACATTGAGAGGATGAAACCATTATCCCATGATCTATTAAGAATAATTAAGGTTCTATAGAAAGAAAATAGATATCCTTATCCTAGAGCTGACATCCATGAGAAATTGTAGATGCATGATTTTTTAGAACCAATTATAGAGAAAGGTCATACTTGATGATTTCCTACCATTTCCACTACGGCAGATAATCAGGGTACCAAGGGCATGTTTTATCCCACTTTGGAGAAAATTAATTACAAACATTTGGGCGATAAGGTTAATCCCAACATTTATGCAAAGGTGAACCTAGATAGCTTTCTTTCCATGTGGATAGGCATCTATCTTCTTCCAATCCGTGAGTTCGGTTGTGGTGTGATCCTAGTGACATTTGTTATTACAGCCATGTATGCATAGTGGAAGTATATAGGGTCGGCTTCCACTGTGTTGGAAATAATCTATTGCTGCATGTCACATATATACGGTGGGAAATATCCATTTGGACTTGTAGGACAATTTTAGGTTCTATGGTGCAGGATTGCAGTACATTTTAGTTCATATTCAGTGTCGAAATTGAGAAAGATCCCTAATGGTCAATTTACCCTATTTTTTCAGAATGTTTTTGGGATTCAGTCCTTGAGAATGAATCCTGATAAGGTGCTGAAAGCACTAAATGTATCTGTAGAATTCATATTTTTTCTATTTGGTAACCCACCAACTAGAACATTTGCTGATAACGGGAAGGATGATAATTTCAAGATATGGGTGAATATGATATAATTAAATGGTAGGGTATTAGTTTCCCACATAAACAATGATATTATTTTGAGGCTTATATCCCGTATAGGTTTTCTCACTAGTTCAAATTACTTTAAAAATTGAGTACCCTATATCCCAAATATGTTAAGCATGAAAAGCACCTAATGGTATCATGAAAATTATGGGGTTCAAATGGATTTAGAAACCTACATAATATCGATTATACTACCTCTATCAGATGAAATTTTTTTATTAGAGGATGTATAGACTAAAGCCTAGGTTTTTCCATAACATTAGGGAGTTTTAATGAAAGTAACATATTAGGTAGAGGCCGCGGAAACTGTTGGTCGTGGAAATCGTTGAAAGAAGTTCAAAACCAATGTTAATGAATAGGATCTCAATCCTTCAAAATTTTCTCATAGAAATTCTAACAAGAAAACTAATGTTAATGAGATAACACCCCCACTTCAAAGATGTTCTACTCTCCATCGTTGGGAAGAAGTTTCCCTTTCAATCCCTGGTTCTTCTGAATAAGAGTGATGTCCTAAAGAGACTTTCAAATCAGAGGGTGTTGAATTCTCCCCATATCCATCTACAACAAATAAAAACTACATGTGACCTTTAGAAATACAATATTGGGAAATCATGACTTGTAATCTCAATGATGCATGGGAATTTATTCATCATGGACTTCGAATTCCAGATTTGGGTGATGTTAAAGAACCCTCTAACTTTCATCCAGATAGTGTGTTGGCTGAAGTAAAGGAGTTCTTCAATGAGTTTTATATTTTAATATATGCAACCAATTACTAAGTCCCAACCTCGAAATGAGTATCAGACATGATGGATCAATGAATACATGAAGGGGTAATTGTTCACCCAAATGAGGACTGAGACCATTATGTTAATAATAATAATGTATTTCTCTTTTCATTGGTTTCATTTATGCTCTTTCATCCACCATCACTAAATTTGAATGGATTTTATTTTTCATGTTGAAATCATATAAGGAGAAATTTTAGGAACATGTCTCGATTCAACGATGTACATGCCTATGTGAACTACCATTGATACATTAGATGAAACCCTTGGGTCTCAAGAAATTTCTCTAAGAGGGAAACCCATAATGGAGGTAATGATGATGGAAAATACTCAATCATTACTTCATTTATATTTTTCCAAGAATATTATTACAATATCTCTTTTATCTTATGAAAATATGTACAAGAGATCATTAACTTTTTTCTATCAAGTATGTCAAAGTGATTATTCACACTGTCATTTGTTATTACAACTTACTCAACAAACTTTTCTACCCACGTTCATATTTTTTTAAGATCTGAATCAACTTTTTCTCTTAAATGACTTGGTATAGGTCCTTCAAGAATTTATAAGGAAACCCTGGGGAAGGTAAATATTTTATTTGATGAATTTGTTATTTGGAAAAAATAAATGTCAAAGGATGTGACTTCATCTACTCATGCTTCTATTGAGAAGGAGGAGGGTCATGGTAATGTTAAATGAACATCTTTGGCATATCATATTCTATTGGTGACATTATTTTCTCCATAATATTTCAGATCTTTTTCCTATTCCAAAATACTCTAGGGTAGTTAATGTTGATACTATCATTTCTCCATTAGGAGGAATAAGGATCCTCGGTAGGATGAGGTAGGAATTGGTGTTGATCATGACTCATCAAGTCCTGAAAATAGTGTGCAGGTTGAAGAGCTTGTGGAAGGAAATGTTAGTGGAGAAAGAGTGGTTATTGATAAAAATTTTGTATATACCTTAAATGGATAGGGTGGTATGATATAAAAAGAAGTATACACTGATATGATGGTCACTCTTAATACAAAAATTGGTATTCTAGGTTTCATCAATGAGTTTGGTAACCTAAGATCTCATTCTTGAATTTTCCATACATAGTGGTCTTTCTTTTATCAATGTTTTTTCATCAAAGTTAAACTTATACATATTTGTATTTAGAGAAAATTAAAAATAATATTCAATAACGGGGAATCACACAATATCCTAACTCTGATGACATCAGAGAAGTAATGACTGAGAATCCAGAGTTGGGAGATGTTCCAGAGCCACTGACCATGACCGCTGATCAAGATCGGAAGAATGTACCCCACTAAGGATTACACATTCTAACTATTTAAATTTTGAATTATAAAGAGTAATATAATCACAATGATTATGTATTAATGGGTAAATTTCACCAAATATCATGATCATGCTCCATTACTTCTACTCTTTTGAAGCTAAAAATGATTCTAATACATCATTTTGGATTGTCAGCTGCTATGGTAAGGTCTGAATGTGGAGCTTCTATATTGACTCAACTATTAATAGAAGGTGAATCATCTATTTCTTTGGAGGGAGTAGATAAAGGCACTCCCATGAGTGCCTTAATTCCACAATATGTTCCACCTCATGGCAGTGAATCTGATTCAGACATAGATTTTAAGGTTTTCCTCAGTATAACGTGTATAAATACATGGAAGATCATTTGCAAAAGGATCTCTAAGATACCTTTTGAAGAGTTTCCTTCACATTTTTCCCACTTTCATCATTATTTATCATACTGGAATTTGGAGGATTTGATTATTGGATGATCTATACTGCCATGAAGGAAACTATTCACCAACATGAGCAATCTCATAAACATATGTGGTACCATATAAAATTCAAACTTCTTACCAATGTTGGAGATTTTTGAGTCACATTATCCTAGGAAAAATCAAACCATAATGTAAAACTAGAAGACTATAGATGGAAAATCAAGGATAAATAAATTAAATTGTCATGCATTCATCAAGTATTGGATACCACTTAGGACAAACTTGCACAACTCAATCAATCATTTGGATAATCCCGTCTATAAGGGTTAACTAACTTTGGGGATTCCATGGAAGCTATTTTAAAAGTTTAGCAGATTAAAGACGGTCAGTTGGCTGATCTTCAACATGTGGTTGATAGGGATCATGAGGTTTTCCAACATATTAAGAGTTATGTTGAATGCCCTTTGTAATATAAGATCGAGAGACTCCATTATATGGATGATCCTCTAGTTTTTCTACATAAAATAAAAGTATCTTGTCTCTAATAATATATGTCTTCATCCCTAACTTTTTCTGGTAATAATAATGTTGAAGATGATTTTCATATCATGACATCTTTATACTAGCTAATCACCATTACAATAGTAGAAACATGTGGTGAATTATTTTTATACTTATGTAGATTGGCCTACTGAGCATAGTTTGACTGTTGGTAGAGTCAAATGGAATACCGTATAACATTTTTTTATTTTATCTTTTCATGGGTGATTTTTTCTAAACTAGACAGAGTGTAGGTCTAGTGATGTTAGTCTCAATTATTTTTTAGGGTTCCATTTGTGGGTTTTCAACTTGGTGAGTAATATGTATCATTTTGTGAGAATTTTAAATTCATGAATGTGAGACTAATAATGATAATGTTTTAGGTTGAATATCACTGACCATGAATTCTAAAATTAGGTCCCAAATAAGGCTTGATTGCAAGGAGGGTCCTAATA
The DNA here is from genome assembly GCA_963277665.1 of Viscum album. NCBI lineage: Eukaryota > Viridiplantae > Streptophyta > Magnoliopsida > Santalales > Viscaceae > Viscum > Viscum album. Next base: position 861,839,026 of record OY728150.1, read on the forward strand.
TTCTTTATATACTTCCAACGAGAATCTTGAGTCATGCTTTTTTTATGCTCATTGAATCTAAAACTTGAATAATAGGAATAGAGGATGAACCTTATAAGAATGATGATAACTCCAATTATAAACACATTATGGGGGTTTTATTATTCAGTTCAAGATGGGGAACAAATTGCATAGTCATGTAGAGGCATCCTTAAGCTGACAAACCCATTATGTGAGCGACTTAAGCAAGGACAACCAAGAATGTACTGTATAGTCAGTTGAAGAATTTCCCACATATTTAGAAATTTTATTACTTATATTCAGATAGGTTTAATATTTGAATGTTTCAATACCATTTTTTATGGACTTTACAAAGAAAGGTGTCTGAGAATAGTGGGGTATTATGTTCCAACATAGGCTATGAATGGGGAAACCACAATTATATGAATTTGGTGTAGGAAGGATGGTATATGTTTTTAAATAATCAATTTTAGGAGGAGGAGGATCTTTTACAAAAAAGGATGATGGATTTGTACAGTTTAATGTCATTTAAAAATGACATTATGGTCATTGTGATAATATGATATTCAGTTTAAAGTCATGTAGCAAGGATATTAGGGAGGTTGTGAAGTTTAAAGCCATATAAAAAGGACATTAAGTGATTTGATTTAAGGTCTTTATCATTGACCAAATATTTCATGGTTTTCTAATTCTTGGTAATTTATTTAGAAATGTGCTTCAATATTCTGGTGTTGAACATGAGAACTGTAAGATTTGATTTGGGGATTTCTAAATCTGAATAATGACTTGGGAAATGGGTTAATGGAATATAGAGGTGGTATCTTCCAAGAAAAAAGTAACAACTACTTGAAAACCCCATTATGTGGATTGTATTATATAGTGGATACTAGGGAATGTGATGCATAGCCAAATAGTGGCATCCTTAGGATGACTGACCCATTATGTAAGAAAATTTAATGCAAGGCTGACTAGGGAATCGACTACATAATCAAGTAAAGGAGCTCTCATGAATTATGACATTCTATTTTTTAAAATCTGATGAACTTTTATAGAGATTCATAATTCCATAAAAATTGTGTTTGGTTTTATGAAGAAAATTACATGAATATAGAAGGGATATTTCCAGTAATGATTTACAAAGAGTTCAAGGAATGTACTCTCTATGAAGGACTGGCCAAAATTTAAGAAGTATGGTGCATATAGTTTTAGGTAATACAAATAGGACCATAATATTATGGGAATAATGGAGGATATGTGGTAGAATGGCCCAAGGTCAATCCCATATGATTTGAACATATGAAGAATAAAAATGTAAACCATGGTCTTGGAGATTTTCAGGTTGAGATAAAGAATATGAGACAAATACAAAAAGGATGGCCACTTTAAATTTAAGGTTTCTACATATTGTTATTAATGACTAAAGGGACAGAAGAGGCTTCACCCAAGAATGAAGTTACCACTATTTGAAAAACCCATTATGGAAGGTGTATTATGCAAGGCCAACTAGGGAATGTTCTTTATATCCAAAAAATGAAATCCTTAGGCTTATAGTCCCATTATGTAAGATAATTTTATGCAAGGCCAACCATGGCACATACTACATAGTCAGGAAAGAAGATCTCAAGTATCATAAATTCTGTCACCAATAACCAAACAAATATTATTATGATATAAAACTAATTCAAGATTTGATGTATTATGTGCTAAAGGGTAATTCGCTAATTCATAAATGAAGTGTTCAAACTGATAATGGGCATAATTTTGGTGTCTCTTACATAGATCTGACCCATATATATAAGGGACATCTCTTGTTTCCATTATGGGTTCTTAGAAGAGGGGGAGAAAAATAAATGATCCTATATGGATTTTAATCATATGAATAAGAGGTAGAATTTTAATTTATCCCTTGTATAAGACTAGTATCTGAATACTATTTTTCACTATGTATCTCAAATTGGATGAGAATCAATCCATTATCAGTAATCTGAAAGACATTCATTTTAATTTCATGCATTAAGGCATTTGAATTACCTGACATGATGGTAAAGGGTAGATCAATTTAGTTTTGTGTAATGTGGTATTGACATTATTTGTTCATTTTGATGTCTTTAGATAAGGACACAAGTGTCTTGAAATGAAATCTAAAAAGATAAAGAGGTTTTTAAATTGGGATAGGGGTATGATGATTAAGTGGTGGTTGTTCCATGGTATAGAAACCATAAATCACTACGTATCTTGCTGGAGATAGAATCAAGCCATAGATATTTCTTAAAAAATTTTCCTACATAAATAGGTTATTAATTTGGGAGGAGGTTTTTTTATAATTTCAAGGATGACGGTTGGGCCTAAATCGGGAATTCTAGGCATCACCATGTATCTCATTCTAATAAGAATCAACTAGCATTTCTTGGAAGAGATCCCTACATAGATAAGACTCATGAATGGGAAAACTAAAGGGGTTTTATCTTCCAAAATTATTGTTGGGTCTAGGTATGGAGATTCGGACATTTCTACGTATCTCATCAGGATGAGAATCAAGAAACATGTAGTTCTGGAAATTTTCCCTATGCTGGTTTTATTCATACACACATGAAAATGGGGATTTATTTTATTTGTGTATGGACCAATGATATCTGATCTAGTTATCACTATATTCCACATAGGGGTGAGAATCAAGACACACATAGTTCATGGAAGAAATATTCCCTCTGCAGATTTGACTCATGCACACCAAGAGTGAAGGATCTTTTTTGTATAATGAATAGACCCAATATTAGAGATTTTGGATTTAATACATATGTAATTGGGATTATAATCAATCCATATGTAGTTCTTTAATAATATTTCCCACACCAACTAGACTTTGATGTGAGGAAGTTGATTTCTTTAGTCATGGTTGGGGAAAAGATTGGAGATCTGGATGACTCTAAACACCTCATTTGAATGAGAATCAATCCATACATAGTTCATTGAAGAAATGAGAATATTATCATCATGGGAAAGGATATGGGTGACTTGAAGTGAAAGAAACATTACATCTGGACTATGGGATAAGACTCAGTTTCACTATGTATCTTTCTCGGAGAAAGAATCAATTCACATGTTTTTCTTTAAAATGGGTTCCTATGAAAATCTGATTCAAACATACGGAGACATGGGGTTCATTTTCCACTAGGATGTGGAAATTATGTGAGTAATTATTTTCAATGTAAAATACTCATTTTTTAATGGAGCAAAAAGAATACCAATATTTGGTATCTTGGGAGATTTATTGACATTAAATGAATGAGATGTTAACTTTATAGTTTAATGTCAATTGGTGAGGACAAAGGGTGTTTTTCAGTTTCAGTTCATGCGATTAGTACCAAATGTCGTTTAATTTAACATCGTGTGACAAGGATGAATATAATACACTTTTTAACTTCATATATAATAGATGTATATGGTTCTATTTGGTTTAATATCATGAAACTATAATGTATATTTTGTTATGTAGTTTAACATCATGCAACTAGGATGTTAGCTGTTATGCAATATAATGTCATGCAACTGGGATGTACTCTTTCTGATTACACAAAATATTTATTCTGGAAAATTTCATTGGTTGATGTTGTAATGATTTCTATATCCATTGAGATTATGAAATAAGCTCAATTAGAATAGACATTATTTGTGGAATAAGTTACTTCCTACTTTGGATCAAGCTTTAGAGACTTCTTTCCTGGTATCATTGGAGTCCTAAGGACCAAAACCGACTCACCTTGGAGGATTTAATGAAGGAAGGCCTTCTTTTTAAAGGATCATGCTATTCAATTTTGGTATACTTCTAAGTGATGCAAGGTATTCCATCTATTTTCTTATAGTAACTCTAACAAATCCATCTATTTTTGAGATTTCTCATCAATGGATAATTGGTCACAGATGGAAAACCTGAGTGATGGAAACTAAATTTCAATGGGAAGAACTGATTTTGTCCTATATACCAATGAGTATGGGGTTTACCATGCATATATACGAGTAGTAGTCATGTATTCCCATATGCATGAAAGGGTTTATTACGCCAATATTTATTATCTTTATCCACAATTTTTTGAAGTATGTTAGAAATTATTTTGTTTAAAATCTCTATCTGTCCATTTTCTATTACATGGTAGTGGTATAAATGGATGGATTTCATATTGTATTCCTAATATAACTTCCCTTCCACAAAAAAATTGAAACTGTTGTCAATTTTCATCAATATGTTATGAGGGAAACCAAATATGGTAAATATATTATATTTCCAAAATATAATTTTTTTTGGATCCGACATCTTTAAGAGGTATTTCCTCGAACCATTTAGAGAAGAAATATATATTAGTAAGGATGAACTTGAACTTCTCAGATGTAGCTAGAGGATAAGGTCACACTACATCAGTTTTCCATATAGAAAATGGCCAGGAGTATTTGGATGTATGTAATGACTCTTGGATGAAGTGGGTATGAATATGACAGGGATGACATTTCTAGTGAAATTTGTGAAATCATGTGTCATTAATGGACAAAGTATCTAAGACTTCAGAGTTTATCTGAAATATTATACCCAGATTGGTGGGAACAATAGTCTAATTCATGCACTTCTTTTAGGAAACCCATAGTTTCATCCCCATCAATGTATATGAGGATAATTTCATTGATGCCTCGTATATAGAGGATCTTATAGTGATTTGAGAAATTGTAAAGAGTGACATTAACTGCTCATCATCAGAATTTCTCATTTCCTACTCTATCTGGTGGAAGTACACCATTTTGGATATATTCCATGCTGGGTGTCATCCATCCCATGTTAGGAACCAATGGTTCAAAAATAGGACTAATTTCATTGATTTAATCTATTCTGGTCTGTATAAAACGTAAAACCATATAATTATGAGGAATTATGATGGTTGTTTCATCCTAGTTTGGATTTACTAGGGCTTTAGCTGCATTTTACAATGCATCAGTTCGGGTGTTTTGTGATTGCAGGAAATAAGACGACGTGGGATCAAAGTAAAACTATTCCTTTAACCCTCATACATAATCACATAGTGGTATTGGTTCTTCTTTATTGACGGTTTAATCCCCGTTGATCTATTTGATTACCAATTCTAAATTACCCTTCACTTATGTGTGATTCACTAATATTTGGAGTGCCAATTTTAGTCCGATAATGAGAGCCTGATATTCTACCTCATTGTTGTCACCAACTTTGGATAAGAGGAAGAAATATGGAAACACATCCTTTTATGCGGAGATAAGTATAATTCCTAACCCATCATTATTGAGTTTTGGATCTTCCATTATATTCAATGTTGGACTTCTGTAAGCACTTTCAAAGTAAATTTATTATGTTTGTGGACTGTCTTGAATAGAGAAGATTTCATCATCAGGTAGTTCATAATTAAATGATGTTTCTTCTGTTGATGGGTGTTTAGTGAGAAAGTCTACTATGGATTGGGATTTTACAGCTTTCTGAGGCACTGACTGTATATCGAACTTCAGAAAAATAACTTCCCATTGTTCTATATGTCCATTCAACATAGGATGAATGAGGATAAATAAGTGTAGGTTATTGTGAGAGACCAAGTGGACCTTGTGATTCTAAAAGTATTTCATCAACTTCTAAACTACAATGATTAATTCTAGGTAGCTCTTCTCAATATCTTAATATCGATTCATTCCATTGAGTATGGTTCAGCTGAGATAGTAAACTTTGTTTTCATTTCCCACATCATTCTTCTATGCAAGGAAGTCACTAAGTGATTTCTCCAATGATGTCACGGGAATAATGAGTAGTTTTTCTTCAACTAGTGGACTCAATACAGATTGAATCAAGATATATTTCTTGAGGGTATCAAATTCTTCTTCGAAGTTATTTTTCCACTAATATGTGTCCTCACTCTTTAACAATTTAGTGAAGTGAGAACACATATCTTCTGGATTGGATATAAAGTGTTGGATGTAGTCCATGTATCCTCAATGTACTCTCAAATATTTCAGGTTTTGGGGAGGTGACATGTCAAGGATAGCCTTAGTCTTCTTGGGATTTAATTTGATGTCGTGATGGAATTCAACAAAACAGATAAATTTTCAAAAGGTTACCCTAAAAGAACATTTCAAGAGGTTCATCATCAGATTATGATGTTAATGATTGATGAATATAGTCTCCATGTTAGCTAGGTGATTAGATGATTTTTTTGATTTAGAAGCTAGATCATCAAGATATCATTCAACAAATTTCCCCAAGAATGGTTTGAAGATGTGGTGCATTACACGTTGATATGCTGTAACAACATTCTTCAAGGCAAAGGGCATTAACCAATAGAAAAATACACCTTGAGGGGATCTGAGGGATGTATATTCCTCATCTTCTAGGGCCATCATAATTTTATTATACCTATAGTATCCATCCATGATGAAGAGAGCTTGATAGCCAACTGTTACATCAATTAAGAGTTCTATGATTGGAAATAGGAAGTCAACTTTGGGACAATGCCATTTGAGATCTATGAAATTAATGAAAACATTAATTTTCACATTCTTCATCTTCAGAAGAACAGTATTATCTATCCAATTTAGATATTTCACCTCTAGGATTAAATCATCTTTGAAAATCATGTTGACTTCAACCTCAATTTTGGAGGCATGAGTCAGCTACGTTCTTCTTACTACCATATTGTATACTGGATGATCTTATAGAAAATGAAAATGATGGGTGGCCACCTTGGGTTCAAGGAATATAATTTTCATATAATTCCAGGAAAACACACATATGTGTTTCTTTAGAAAGGATGTATACAACTCTTTCTCTGAAGAAGTCAGGGATGCACTAATCAGAGTGGGGTGTAGTTCTATCTCTTTACCAAGATTTGTTTTCTATGAGTTCATGCCAGTGGAAGATATTATTTCCTCAAATGATGGAGGTAAATCCCGAGGTCTTCCACTTATTCCTATGCTTCAGGTTTTACTTCTTATACCTCTTCTTGAAGGGTAGTTGATGAAAAAATAACTTCCAAACCAATGGCGGAGTCAGCATTTCGACATCCCAAAGAGAAGGAAACAATATCTAACCCAACTGATCATGAAGATTATTTTTGGATTCTTTGAAGGGAAGATGACGGGATGAGAATCAGCATCCTTGTATTTATTTCATGAGTACAAATTTTTTTTCTAGCCTAGCTAATGAAGCAGAGACTTGTTGAAGCTCAATAGATAGAATGAAAGCATCTCCATTTTTTCTTTCATCACTTGTTTGTGATTCAATTATTTCTCCTACGGCGTCAGGTTCAATCATCACAACTAACATTATGGAAGCCACTACAAGACTTCTTGGATTTGGTCCAACCCTTTCAAATTGATTAATGGACATCACATAATCTACACTAAGATTCTTGAATGGATTAGCTTGGATATTTTCCAGACCATTCGGAGCATTGATTCTTGTAACATCATTCACCATGGACTATTTTACCTTTATGTGAAACAATTATAAAAAAATATAATGAGATTAAAAAGTTTTAAATGGGGACTTATCGACATGAAAAGTCCCAATTTTACCGTTGAGACAATATTTTTGACATTGGGGGTACGATTAAGGAATTTTCACATGCCGATGTAGCGAGGATCTCCCGAACAGAATGTTGAAATCTATGTCTTTTTGGACGTCCATGAACTCTGAATTATATATGAGATCCCCAAACTAAGTTTGAAGTGTAATCTCACCAAGAGTTTCTTTATCATTCTTTTTGTAACCCTATAACATCAAAGTGAAGGTCGATAAGTGGGATTCGGTGAGTCCCAATCGAGGATATGTACATATGGGAATGAGATTGACCCCTGATCCATTATCAATGAAGGGACATCTATTATCAGTATAATTGATTTTATTTAATAGATATGAATGTTGGATTTTTCCATCCCCCGGGGCACATAACGTGACTTCCCCAAGCCCACCTTCCATAGTTCAAGGGCTGGAAACTAACACCGGAAATGCATATCCATAAAACCGGGAAGGCATTGACTTTTATCCTGAATACTCACACAATCCATGTACACAACAATATAAATGCACAATGTAAACTATATAGTAAATAGGGTGAGTACAGTAATTAAAGTGGCTAGAATACAAGACCAATTGGAAAGTATAATTAAATATAAAAACAGCTCATGTGAACACCCGCCAAAGATCCTACCTGAAGGGTAGGTACAGATCTCGAACGGTTATCTCCGCGATTTGTCTCGTCTAATGGTCCACATCCGAGTAGCCTCCAATCCTAGCACCCACAGCCTCGATCAATGTTTTCTGTTGTCCGCACAAGACACAACAAGGTTCGGGCATAGCCTATGCTATGGTGAGTATAACAATACTCAGTAGGGACCCCGAGACCCCCTAAGGTCTCTCAGAATCCACAAGGGATAATCCACAAAGCAATACCACAGTTACAAAGCATGAAGAAAATATCAACCATAATTAGGTATATGTCCATACATATACCTATGTTATCAAGTAAAATCATCTCATTCACAAGGCCCAACTCTTTATCCAAAAGCAGAACTGTTCAACAAAGGAAATAATACCACAAAGGTAACACCACGAAGATAAGTACAACAAAGGTAATTCCACACAGAATAATACCACGAAGGTAAAACCATATACAAGTGTAACAAAAAGGTAAAGACTCATCTCACACCAGTTATAACTTAAGCATTGATGTATTGATGATTAACTGTATTGCTAATTCATTTTACATCATCAAGAAGCTCTACTGTTGACCCACGCAGGATTGAAGATGACCCACACAGGATCTGAAGATGACCCACACAAGATCTGAAGATGACCCACATAGGATCTGAAGATGGCCCACATAGGATCCATAGATGCTGACCCATATAGGATCTGAAGATGACACACATAGGAACTGGAGATCACCCACACAGGATCTGATGATTCATCAAGTACAGCCAACCATAGGGTTCTCCACCAAACCAGTTTTCCAACAATTCACCAAACCATGAGAGGGGAGGAGAACCTATAATTTATGTTAATTTGAATTTTAACATTTAATTAATGATATTTAATTAAATGGTGGGTTTCATGGTTACACTCGTTTTTTTACTGGGAATTTATTTCCTAGTATTAAATTCCTGACCACCCTCGTGTTGTCCCCACCTACAAGGAATTAAAAAAATCAATGGAAGGAGTTTAATAATAAATAAAATAAAACATTTGTTTTATTTTAATCCTTTAGGAAAACATATAATAACATTTCTTCCCCTCATCTTACTATGGTTAAATTGAAGGTCTCTTTAATTGAATATTGGCACTGCGAGTTCAACGGTGCCCTCAGATTTGTAATCCGATGAATGGTTCAAATGTTACAAAATGCCGCTCATGTGTTTACTGAACATAACTGAAAAAAAGTTCATAATTTCATTCTGGGAACATTGGGCCTCTAAATTACACACTGTTATTTTTTGCAAACTCATACACTTTTTATATAATTAAAAAAAACACATTTAAAAATTCTGGATCATTACATTCTCCCCACCTCCAGGATTTTTGTCCCCGAAAGCCACCACACAAACTAGGGAAACATGTGGGGGTAATAAGAACGAATATGAGCCTCCCATTCCCAAATGATCTCCTGGTGGTTCCCATACTTCCAACATACGCGCACTAGAGGTATCAATCACCCATGATGGACTCTCTCTTGTCGATCCTTAATCTCAACTGGAACCTATGAAAACGGCGCCCCATCATCGATGTCTTCCCGCAGGAGGAGCAGTGGTGTCGTCATGCCGCTGAATGGGGAGCCGGACGGAATCCTTGCCGGCTGCATCATGTCGAGTAGGACCGACTCCAGTGGGTCCCGCATGCTAGCTGGCGGAGCCACATGGCGCCGCAGGGATGGCCAAATCGGAACATCCCTTGGGTCGTTCAGGAATCTGGGTGGCGCCTCCCTAGTGTGTTGGCTAGGGAGGGCCCCTCCATGGAGAGCCACCTTGCCATGGGCCGCGCCTAGTGGTCCACGTCCGATGCGGGTCGGACCCAGACCAGGTTAGGTCAGCCCAGACCGAGTCGATCCGGGTCGGCCCGACCGGGTCAGACCGGACCTGGGCCCTTCTGGACCCAGATATGCCTTTTTGGCCATATCTTGAGAACTGGGTGTCTGTTTGAAAAACCATCTATGGTGTTGGAATCCTTGGATTGAGACAGTCTTTTTGGAATGCTCCACATGAATTTTGGATAAGGTTATAGTATGTCCGGGTTGGATCGAACCCAAATCCAACCAGGCCCTCGGAATAGAAACGCTAATAACTTACAGACCAGGCGTCTGATTGAAGCGTTGTCTATCGTGTTGGGTCCCTTATTACATGACAGACCTTCACGATACATCATATTAGTACTTAATGGAAGTTAAAGTATCAACCGATGGCTTGAAGAGCAGATCCTCCCGGAATAAATCATGCATAGTGCGAGAACACTTGGCTTGCTGTACTTGAAGAATCTTTAGATTTTATGTGGGTCATCTCTAGATCCTATGTGATTCATCTTCGGATCTTGAGTGGGTCAGTATCGACGGATCCTGTGTTTTTCATCTTAATATTCTATGTGAGTCATCTCCAGATCTTGTGCGGGTAATCTTTAGATACTGTGTGGGTCATCTTTGATCCTGTGTGGTTCAACAATAGTTCTTCTCGATGAATTAAGATGATCTAGAAACATAGATAATCATCAATACTTTTGTACTTAAGTTATACCTGGTGTGAGATAAGTCTTTACCTTTTTGGCACACTTTTGTGTGGTGATACCTTCATGATATTCTTCTATGTGGCATTACCTTTGTGGTACTTATCTTTGTAATGTTAACGTCATGGTATTCATTCATTTTTGGAATAGTTGTGCTTTTGGATATAGAGTTTGGCCTTGTGAATGAGATGGGTTTACTTGATAACTTAGTTATATATTTGGGCATATACCTAATTAGGTTTTATTTTTTGCTTCAGGCTTTGAAATTGTGGCCTTTATTTGTGGATTATCCTATGTGGATTTAGAGTAATCTTATGGGGTCTTGGGGTCCCTACTGAGTATTGTTATACTCACCCCTACACGGGCTATGCTCGCACCTTGTTGTGTATTGTACAGAATATAGACAACTGGTCGGTCGTATCACCGAAATTATATTATCATTGCCCCAAATTATTATTAACCGTATAGTTGAAGTGTGGGGTTGATCCACAGGGAACTTTGGAAGTGCGTTGGTTCTGTTGAATTTATAATTAATATAGTGAAACATGCAGAATTTTAGAGTGGATTTTCTTGGTTTGGAATGAGTAAAAGTGTTTTTTTACTTTAAGAAAATGATTACCAATTTAAAGGAAACAACAAGTGATTTAAAGGTTATTTAAGAGAAAGAAAAGTGTATTGGGTTTGTGGTGGTTATGTTTTTTTTATGCAGATTGCTTTAATGGTTGTGTTGTTCATGATAATTCATCATTCTGGATTCCCTTTTATGACAAGATTTCCTTGGTCTGGTTCCTCTTATTTGGAATTGAAGAAATTGACTCCTTGGTTCGGTAGTCAGTGTTTCTCAATTCTTAATTTGGTTTTGTCCATTTATGAATCGGTGAAACATTTTCAATGTTCATGAAATCTTTCACTGCAACTCTTCTTTTATATCGTTGAGAATTCTTCCCTTGGTCTGGCTCAGAATTCTCAGTAATTATTAACATTGATTTAAGAGGAGTAAGAATAATTAAAAAGATAAAACACAACTATCTAGATTAATACAATATAATAAAATCATTCATCGCCCACAGCCCCAACACAAGGGGTTTAGTTACACATGTAAAGCATAATAGTAACAATACACTCGATACCTGATGAATTCATTATGTAAGCTTCAAGGAGTGGTGTCGGTAGGTGGAATGGTGAAACTACAGCACTACAGTGGGTTGGGAACGACAGTAGCAGAACTTTTTCTGTCCTTAAATGGGTTTTGAACTCCAAAATCTTAAGGCCAAGGCATATTTTTATTGAAAAATAAAGTACACGATGTGTATAGAAAGTACACGACGTGTACTTTTGTCAACGTGCTTTGGCACCATTTTTTCCGCTGGTAGGTGGAATAACATGGAATATTTGAATTTGAACATGGCCCCTCCTGGTAGTTGAGTGTACACAGTGTGTATCGCTGCCATACAAAACATGTAGTATAGAACTTTTTCCATCAACCCCTTCTAGAATAGCAGACAGAGCGTGAAAAAATGGAAGACGTCGTGTATCCTTCAACGACCACATGGGCGTGTAGACTCTTCTTGGAAAAAACTGCTTCTAGAATATTGTAAACGGTGTGTAATGCTGCCACACACGGCGTGTAGATTCTTCCTGGTGACATGGGTGTGTACTCCCTCCTTTGGTCTATGTCCCTGTCTGGAAGTACACAACGTGTATAAAAAGTACACGCCGTTTAGTTTTAAAATTTCCACAGACTTCCCTTGATTGGTTTATTTTAGCCAGAAAGCACCTGAAAGTAAACAAGAAAACCAAAATCAAAGAATATGTTCATGAAACAATAGATATTTCCTGAAAACATGTTTTTATTTTCAATAATATATATGAAAATATATACACAAATCAGGTACATCAAATTCCCCCACACTTAGTCATTTCCTTCCCCTCAAGAAAAATCTCAACATCTAATTAAAAGAGCCCATGCTTTTCAAAGGAAGCCATTCAATTAATCAAAAGTATAAATGATAAAGTTACTGAGGAAAATTATAAAAGGAACAAACAAATTAAATTCATAAGATATCAAAATCATGCCTCATATATAATTCACTTAACTACTCTCATCCTCTTTCAACACATTTTCAACCTTTCAAAAATAAGCATGCCACTTGATGATATACCTTACCAGTCAATATCACACTCCACACTCAAGATGTTTTTATTCAGAGTTATGCTCAATCTAGGGTATATACACTCTATCCATAGGGTTTCATGATGCCTTGTTATCTACTTCAGGAAAAATTGAATTACAATAATCATTAGGGCTTTATCAATAAGGTTCATATGTCTCTGTGGCTAAGGGTTGGTAGGTTCAGATGAAAAAAAAAATGAGGCTTGAAAAAGGAAGACTAATTCTTTTAAACAACATTGCATGATATTCAATGTAAAGTTCAATGAAAATGTTTCCTTCTCAAGCTCATTCAAATGCTTCTGTAATCACCACCTCTTCCCTTAGTCAAGTAGGGTTCCTAAATCAAATGAGCACAAGGTTCCCTTCTCTTTGTTTGTTTTTTTTTTGTTTTTTTGTTGTTTTTTTAAAAAGAACTCAAGGGAAACACTTATGAATACAACGAATAATTATTTGGAACCCTTTCTTCCCTAAATAGTCCAGAGGCACTCCCCCACATTGTATTTCATGATTGTGCACAAAAATATTCCTTAGATTTCTAACTACCTCTTTAAAGATCCAAAATTAATAATCATGCAAAGTTCAAAATGAAATAGGGTAGGAAAGGAAATAGGCTTGTAACGTGGATTCCTATAAAGGTTGTTCATGGCTTCTATGGGTTTAACGAAGATTAAATGTAAGGTAGGTCTCAGGATAAAGGGGTGAAAACAATCTAGTTCCTCAATCATTTTAAAGTGATTAAAAAATTATTCATTTTTTGAAAAGAAAACCTGTAAATTCTGGTAGTGATGAATATCCTAAGAATCTCTCAAGAAAGAGGGTATTTAGAAAAGAAATACGAAAAAAGGTTTAGAATACCTCTCAAGAGTGGAAAAATAATAAAGGGACAATCAGGTCATGACATGCATATAAATGATTTTCCTAATCAATGTAATTAATCAACGATTAAAAGTTGCAATTGAAACTATATCAACAATCATTTTAAAATACTTAAGAATCAAAATATGAATGAAACCCTCAAAAAGTTCCTTCTGATAACTTGAGCATTGATAAATTTAACCAAACATTTCCTCAATTTTGAAAATATATAATCTAATAATGATGTCTCCTAGATTAGTTCAAGGGAAAAGACTAAGGTGAAATAGAGAGAGGCTCCCCCACACTGAAAATCGAATGTGGCCCACCAAGTACAATAATAAGGTAAAGGGTGCGAAAGGGAAAAATGATGGGAACAAAATGAGGGGAAGCAGTGGAAGTATAAAAATGAAAAAGATGGACAAGAAAAACGAAAAAGCACTCCCCTCAAAAAATGATACCGGGAGTCGCTCCATGATACCTGTGACTGTTGAAGAAAAAGAAAACTCTAAACATGCATAAAATCATAGCACAAAAAATGAAAAAATAAATATATAAGAGAAAGAAAAATCGCACTATCATGGGGTCGCATTAGAGGACGGAACATACAATATAGAACTGGCCAGTAGAGACGGCGTAGGAGTCGGGGAAGCGGGAGGCTCTGATGCTGCACCAGGAAGGGTAGATGGAGAAGTAGGAGACACAGGTGCTAGACCTGGGGAAGGAAGATCATCAGTAAGCCCTGGACCAACAGTAGTGGTGGCGGCAGGAGGAGTAGCAGCAGGGCCCACCGTAGACAGCAGAACATAATTCGTGGCCTGTGTATGAGAGGGTGGTGGAGCAGTAACAGAAGGGCCATGAGTTGAGGCAGAGGTAGGTGGTGGAGGAAATAGAAGACCAAGATGCTGAGCAATATACACCAACACCAGCTCCATGCGGTCCTGGAGGCTGTTGAGACGAATCAAATGTCACGGAATGGTGTCCTAGCGGCCGATGATATGATCCAACTGTTGCTCCATAAGAACCTATCGGCTGTCGCAGCAACCCAAGACCTGCTCCATCACAACTAGGCAGTGTGAAAGGGAAAGATCGACCGAGGGTGTGGGGGTAGGTGGGATGGGTTATGGGATAGAAGAAGGAAGGCTAGAAGAAGTGGGGTCAGTAGGAGGTGGGTGAGGTGGAGAAGCTAGAGGGGGTGGGGAAGGAGGAGCAGGGTAATCAGCTGGGATAGAAGGGTCAGCGGGTGGCCGGGGGTGATCCTGGGAAAGGATGTAGGCACCCCCTACTTCCGCACCATCCCCATGAGAATGAGACTGAGAAAGTCCATCCGTTGGGGTGAAAATAATAGGTCATGAGGAAAAGAGGGATCGAATACCCCATGATGGTGGGAGAGACGGGTAGTGTAAAACCCACCGTTCAGGTTGCCCTGACGGCCAGTAAACATAGAGTGGAAATAGGAGGCGTTGAGATAGGGGAGGTATGGGTAGTCTTTACAGATGACATAGGTAATGAGATCGATGTCACGATAGGTCACGACCCCCATATCCTCATGGTGTGGAAAAGGATGGCGCTGAAGCACTGGTGGGCGAAGCGGATGATGGGATCAGCGACAAGGGTGCTCTTCTGGGAAGTGTGGAAGTACTGGTGGTCAGGCCCAGTGATCTCCCACCACATAGCGATGAGCTCAGAGCACTGGGGATTGGATAGGGTAGAAACAGGAGGAGGGTGATGGGATGTAAGAAGGAAGACCAGAAGAAGTGGGGTCAGAAGGAGGTGGGTGAGGTGGAGAAGCTGGAGGGCGTGGGGAAGGAGGAGCAGGGTAATCAGCTGGGGCAGGAGGGTCAGTGGGTGGCCGGGGCAAGCCTGGGAAAGGATATAGGGACCCCCTGCTTTTGGACCATCCCCATGTGAATGAGCATGAGAAAGTCAATCCACTGGGGTGAACCTAACAGGTCATGAGGCAAAGAGGGCTCGAATACCCTAAGATGGTGGGCGAGACGGGTAGTGTAAAACCCACCATTCAGGTTGCCCTGACGGTAGGTAAACTTGGAGTGGAAATAGGAGGCGGTGAGATAGGGGATGTTCGGGTAGTCATGCCGGATGACACAGGTAAGGATCTCCATGTCATGACCGGTCACGACCCCCATATCCTCATGGCAGGGGAAAGGGATGGCACTAAAGCACCGGTGGCTGAAGCAGATGATGGGGTTAGCGACAAGAGTGCTCTTCTGGGAAGTGGGGGAGTACCGGTGGTCATGCCCAGTGATCTCCCACCACATAGTGATGATCATAGAGCGCTTAGGCCTAGATAGGGTAGAAATAGGAGGTGGGGTGATGGGATGGGGGTAGAAGCCGCACCCTCGGCGAAACTCGGTCATGGTGAGGGAGAATCGTCGGCCGCCTAGCCGAAACCGTACCACTGGCACCGTATCACCCAGTGTCTCCTGGTACTCTTCTCCATCAAACACAAACGAGGTCTCAAAATCCAAAAAAAATCACGGAAAATAGGAGTGCTGACCTAGAAAATATCTATGAGTGGGGTGTGCCCAAGAAGCTCCTCCAAGTCCTCCCAAGTACCTAGCTACTTCGGAATGCTGCTGTCGAGGTATCAGCCACTCAACAGTATCGGTCGGTGAGAGAACCATCGAACCCTGTCATATTCTAGATCGGTGACAGGGAATACCGTGCAGGGATAGAGAGCACCTGTAGGTACCAGCCCAGGAGCAACTGCAACAGCAGCGGCTGGCTATGTGGGCCGATCTACTGAAGTAGAGGGTGGCTCGTTGGACAAGGAGCTCGATGAGGGACCATCTACTGATGAAGATGGCGTAGGTAGAGCAGAAGCTGGTGGAGCAGAAATGGTGGTGCTTGGAAGCTTGGCGCTGAAAGGTAGAGGGGCAATAGAAGTAGGTCCGGCCTCTTCTAAGGGAGTGAGTGGTGGCAGAATGGCCAAAGGAGGGAGCTCTAAGACTGGAGCATCGGGGGCCAGCTGTGTCGGCGGTCGGAGTTGGATTCGGCGAAAGATGGACCCCTCGCCCTCACTGGCGGAGGCTGGCCGCTTCCTGCGGGAAGGCTCAAGATCTGCCATAATCTGAAAAAGAAATAAAAACCAAACAAAATAAAAAGAAAAGAAAACAAAACAAAACAAAACAAAGAAAATGTGAGAAAACAGGAAAATAAAAGTACACGGCGTGTACTCCAAAGTACACGGCATGTTGTAAAAATGTAGAGTAGCCAGTGTTCTCTGAATAGAGACAGCGAGGGTGAAAATTATACCATGTAAAGGTACACGGCATGTACGGACATACACTCCATGTTCACTCAAAGTGTATGTGGTCATGTATTCCTAAAGGACATGGCCATGTTTGTGAAAAGTATAAATATAAAGGACATGCCGTGTATAGGTAGGACATGACGTGTACTTTACCAGAAGAACATGGCCGTGTGGAGGTGCAACACGGTCCGTCCAAAGGAAATGGTATACATGGCTTTTACCGAACACACACGTCGTGTATAAAAACATGGGGTAAGAGGTCATGTTAGGTGCCACACACGGAGGGGCCAAAGGAAAGGGTATACATGGAGTGTACCAAAAACACACGCCGTGTACATGAAAATGGTGTGTGAGGTTGTGTGTATAGGGGTACTCGAGCATGATGACAAGGACACGGTGTGTACCGAACATACACACTGTGTATATTCAAATTCGAAGTATTTTGTGTGTGGCCGTGTACATAAGTACATGACGTGTGTTCTTCATTTCGTGGTCATGTACTAGCGAAAGACGAATGGTCAGACGATCCAAAAAGCACCCTACACAATTTTAATAACTTGAAAGAGAGGGTGTAGAATGGAGTACCTTGACCGAGGATCACAATGTAAGAGAAATCAGAGCTTGAAATGCACTAAATCGACATATATAAGAAATGGGGGTGCGGGTGCCGTTTGGGAGAAAAAACAGGAAGAAGGGTGAGAAATGGGGAGCCTCACGACACGGGCTCAAGCTTGGTGGCCCACGGCTTATAGAGCCGTGGTATAAGGCGTGTATGTTTGGACTATATGCCATGTATTCCCAATTTTTTTTGTTAATCAATATATATAAATATATAATTGTTATAGTAAACTATATAATAATTATTATTAATAATTAAAATAACATAGATATATATATATATATTCTATTACAAATAAAACTATACACTACATATATAGGGAAATACACTCTGTGTAATGTAAAATTGGAAAAAGAGAAGTACAACCATTGGTCCGGTGCTTGGGGCGAGGTTCGAACCGACAATCAGCCATCCCAAACGGAAGCCCTCAACCACTGGAGCGAAGGTTGTACTTATGCCCATATTTATTATTTATATATAGTTAATCTATATGGCCTATACACACGGGAATAATGAAAATCATGACGTGTGGTTTTTATTTAGGAAAGGATGGGGATGAAGTGGGGAGATTAGCGCGATTCGAAACCGGGTCTTTTGAACCTGGTGCTAAGACTTTGCCAATCTTCCAACTTCACCCGCTTGAAATTTATTATTTTAAAAATGTTTTTAATTTACATTGAAAAATTATGGCACAAATAGCGTATATCAGAGTGCACATCATGTGGTTTTATTAAAAGAAAAAATGATGGAAATGGGACGGTTGTCTGGATTCGAACTAGGGTCCTTTGGAACCGGATTACGATTCTAGCCAACCGGTCCATCCCCATCATGGGTTTTATTATATTTAAACACACACACATATATATATATATATATGAAAAATACCACACAGGCCATGTAAATGAACATGAGTAGAAAAAGGCTGAACCCTGTGCTGAAGGTAGGTCAGGAGGATTCGAACCAGGGATGGCTCGAATAAACTCCAGTGACTTTACCATCGGCACCGACATCATCCCTAGTTATTTAGTTTTTATTCTAAAGATTTATACTATTAAGATTATAAATTAAAAATATAAGTACATTTCGTGCATATAAGTGGGACACAGTATGTAACCTCTTGGTTGCCTCCCAGGAAACGCCTTTTTTTAGGTCATTGGCTCGACTGTCTTACCTTGCTTACCTGATATTTATGGTGGATAGTGGTCCCAATAGTGGCCTCCCTGGCCATCTTGGAGTTGCAAGTTCTCTGGCTCTTCTTCAACCGGAATGTCTGGAATGTTAAAGTTATCAGAAATATAGGAACATACCAGATCATCCACAAGGTGATCATCCATGGTAGTTATTGTAGAACAATCCTCCTGATCGGACGATGATGCCTACTTAATGGCTTTGAGAACATTGTAGGAGACTCTCTCGTCTCCTACTCGGAAAATCAGCTCTCCCTCATGCACATCAATGAGTGCCTTCCCAGTGGCTTGGAAAGGTCTTCCCAATATAAGTGGTGCCTTCAGATTGTCCCCCATGTCGAGGATGATGAAATATTCTAGGAGGATCAATCGTCCCACTTTCACTAGTACATCTTCCATTATCCCCTTCGGATACATAACGGATCGATCAGCAAGTTGAAGGGCTACTTGGGTTGTCTTCAAATCATGGAGCCCGAGCTTTTGGGAAACTCTGAATGGCATGAGGTTGACACTTGCTCCCAAGTCTCATAGAGCTTTCCCAAAGTCACAGGGTCCAATTGTGCAGGGAATAGTAAAACTACCTAGATCCTGGATCTTTGGAGGAATGGAATGTTGAACAACCGCAGAGCACTCCTTTGTTAGTGAAATGACACCCAAATCCTCCATCTTTCTCTTATTCTAGAGGATTTACTTCATGAATTTGGAGTATGTAGGCATTTGTTTCAGGGCCTCCATAAATAGTATGTTGATGTGGAGTTTTCTGAACACCTCCATGAATTTACCTATTTGGTGGTCCAACTTTCTTTGATTCATTCTTTCTGGAAAAGGTAATGCAGGCTTGAATGGTTGGACTACCTCTTTTCCTTTATTCTGCAAACCCTCCTTCTACGGGCTATTGGATGAGGAGGGGTCAGTACTGGTACACTCTTCATCATCAGGGGGTGTGGGTGCACCTGGTTGTTCTGGTTGGTTCTGTTGGATCTCTTTGCCACTCCGGAGCATGACAACATGGGCCTCCTCCCTCGGATTATTCTCGGTGTTTCCGGGTAGTGTACCGAGTTGCCACCCTGATAGCTGGTTTGTTATTTGTCCAATTTAATTCTCGAGGTTTCGAATGGAAGCCTCCTGGTTATGAAATTTAGTCTTAGTAGTTGATATGAATTTATTCATTAGGTCCTCTAACCTTGATGTGTTCTCTTGCTGAGATGGTTGAGCAGGTGGTGGAGGTGGCTGCTGCCTTTGTTGCTACGGAAGAGGGTTCGGGTACCCTTGCTACTGATAGGAACCCTACTGGAACTGCTGTCTCAGAAACATATTTTGGTAATGAGGCTAATTATAGTCGGGTGGTCACTAGGGTGGATGGTTTTGCTGCTGTTGGCCCCAGCCTTGGTTCTGATTATCTCACCACATCGGGTTTTGGTACTATTGATATTGATTCGACCCTCGATTTTGAGCAACAAAGCTCACCTCGCTTATCTAAGGGTCGGATGGAAGTCCCGGGAATTCTCCCAGATTGTTTTTGTTACCATAGTCGTCGCATGTTGGATGGTTCGCCGCATGAACTTGAGATGATCCTTTGAGATTAAATGCATCTATTTTCTTGGACACAGCATCCAACTGAGTAGCTGACATAGTGGTAGTGTCAATATTGTGCATACCTCTCTTTTGAGTCCCCCGCTCGGAGTGCCACTAGAAGCTGATGGCTGACATATCTTCCAGTACTTCAAAAAGTTCTTCGGGAGACTTTCTGATCACCGTACCTCCAGCAGTAGCATCCACCATGGACTTGGTATTTTTCTGTGAGTCCTCTGTAGAAGGTCTGGACTTGCATCCAGAGTGGGAGTCCGTGGTGTGGTCATTTTCATAGCATATCTTTGAAACGTTCCCATGAATCATATAACGACTCAGAGTCATGCTGCTGAAATTTGTGGATCTCGCTCCGTAGCGTTACCGTCTTCGATGGTGGGAAGTATTTGGACAGGAACGCATGGGCTAGCTCTTCCAAGGTGAGGATAGATCTTTGTGGCAGCCCCTTGATCCAGTCTTTCACCTTGTCCCGTAGAGAAAAGGGAAATAGGCAAAGACGGATGGCATCCTCGAACACGCCAAGGTAACGAAATGTGTCGTAGATCTCCAAAAAGTTGTAGAGATGGGCATTCGGGTCTTCATATGGAAGGCCTCCAAATTGGACGGTGTTCTGGATCAGATTCATGATAGCAGGCTTGATCTCAAAGTGTTGGGCCTAGACCGGAGGATGGATGATGCTTGTATCCGCTTTGTGGATTGAAGGAAGTCTTTATTCCATAGGAGTATGTCTTGGAGGTGGCTGCTAAGGGGGTGGAGGTTGCAGATACTGCTGCTCATGAGGGGAGAAATAGGGACGTTGGAAGAGTTGTTGCGGTTGTTTCAGTTGGTCGTACGCCGGAGGAGGTTGCTGCAGCGGCCGTTGGTAATCCCTCGGGAGGAATTCCACGAAGCCTCCATGATCCTGCTCTGGTAGACCAGTAGCGGAAGGTTGCTGATCCTAGTACTGACGCTCAGTCATAGCATCCACGTCTGGTGCTCCCTCTTCCATGTTCTCTATGGTAGAGTTTTGTTGTTGGTGAGTTTCCTTCAGTGCACGTTGATGATGAAGCAGGGTCCATTCAATTTATTGATCAAGCAGAACAACTTCCGATGACTTGACGCTGCTGGACTGAGTGGGGAATCTATTCATGGACATAAGGTCTTGCACATCCATAAAAAAAATACCAGGTGTAAAAGGGAAAAGAGAAAATTGAAATGGGATTAGAACAAAAAAATTTGACAATTTTTTATTTTTATATTCACTTAATCAATTATTAACACAACTTAAATTGTATCACTGAAACAAAAAGTCCCCATCAACGGCGCCAAAATTTGGTCGGTCGTTTCACTGAAAGTATATTATCAGTGCCCCAAATTGTTATTAACACACTCTTAAAACTTTAGTATAGTTGAAGTGTGGGGTCGATCCACATGGAACATTGGTAGTGAATTGGTTCAGTTGAGTTTATAATTAATATAGTGAAACATGCAGAATTTTAGAGTGGATTTTCGTGGTTTGGATTGAGTGAAACTGTTTTGTTTACTTTAAGAAAATTATTAACACTTTAAAGGAAACAACAAGTTATTTATAGGTATTTTAACAGAAAGAAAAGTGTATTGGGGATGTGGTGGTTATGGAGTATTTATGAATATTTCTTAAATGGTTGTGTTGTTCATGATAATTCATTATTCTGGATTCCCTTTTATCACAAGATTTCCATGGTCCGGTTCCTCTTGTTTGGAATTGAAGAAATTGAATCCTCGGTCCGGTAGTCAGTGTTTCTCAATTCTTAATTTGATTTAGTCCATTTATGAATTGGTGATACCTTTTCAATTTTCATGAAAGCTTTCACCACAACTCTTCTTTTATATCGTTGAGAATTCTTCCCTTGGTCAGGCTCAGAATTCTCAGTAATTTTTAACATTGATTTAAGAGGAGTAAGAATAATTAAAAAGAGAAAACACAACTATCAAGATTAATACAACATAATACAATCCTTCATAGCCCACAACCCCAACACAAGGTGAATAGTTACACATGGAAAGCATAATAGGAATAATACACTCGATACCTGATGAATTCATTATGTAAGCTTCGAGGAGTGGTGTCCATAGGTGGAATGGTGAAACTATGGCACTAAGGTGGCTTGGGAATGGTGGAAGAAGAACTTCTTCTCTCCTTCAACGGTTTTTGAAATCCAAAATCCGAAGGCCAAGGCCTCTTTTTTTAGAAAAATAAAGTACATGACATGTATTGAAAGTACAGGCCGTGTACTTTCATCAATGCGCTTTGGCGCCATTTTTCTCCACTAGTAGGAAGCCTAACACACCGTCTTTGACTTTGAACGTGGAACCGCTTGGTAGTTGAGTGTACACGGTGTGTATCGCCTCCATACATGGTGTGTAGTATAAAACTTTGTCCAGAAAACCCTTCTATAATAGCAGACACGGTGTGTTAAAATGGAACACGCCGTGTCTCCTTCAACGGCCACATGGGTGTGTAGACTCTTCTCAGTAACAACCGGTTCTAGAATGTAGTACACGATGTGTAATTCCGCCCCACACAGCGTGTAGCTTCTTCCTGGTTACATGGGTGTGTACTCCCTCCTTCGGTCTGTGTCCCTGTCTGGAAGTACATGGCGAGTATAAAAAGTACACGATGTGTAGTTTTAAAATTTCCACAGACTTCCCTTGATTTGTGTATTTTATCCAGAAATCTCATGAAAGTAAATAGAATCACCAAAATAAAAGAATTTTTTCATGAAACAATAGATATTTTCTGAAAAAATGTTTTTATTTTCAATAATATATATGAAAATTTATACACAAATAGGGTGCATCAACAACATTGATCAAGGTTGACGGTGTTAGGACTGGAGACTACTAGGAGGTGTACCATTAGATGAGATTACCCGTAGATATGACAATTTGAGAGCTACACTTACCCTTTAGGTAGGATCCTTGGTGGGTGTTCATAGGAGCAGTTTTCAGTTTTACTTGTACTTCCTAGTTGGGCTTGTATTCTTGCCCCTTTACTTATGTTTTCACCCTATTTACCATATAGTTTACTTTGTGCTTATATCTTGTTGTCTTCTTGGATTGTGTGAGTTTTCAGGTTAAAACTAAATTTCATCGCGGTTTTAGGGAAATGCATTTCTGATGCTAGTTGCTAGCCCCTGGCCTATGGAAGGCGGGCTTGTGGTAGTCACGGCACAGGTCCTAGGGGACGGGTCGTGACAGACAACATCCTCATCCTAATTTGTTAATGATATGAATTCAAAACACTATGTTGGGTAATTCTCTATATAGTAAACTTTCTTGGAAACAACCTCTACTTCATACTCTTGAGGACGTGACAATGCCTCAATGAGTTCTCCTCAGAGATCCTTTTATAATCTCATGGATTGTAAGATTGAAAACATGATTGGTATTTGGGTTAGTTGCTTCAAAACACCATAATTTTGATCTAGAGTTTTGTGTTTTTCCAACATGTAGGTTCTCTTTTGTAGGTTACTTGGTAGAGAATGTTTCTAATGTGGATGGAACCTCTTTTGGGGCATAAGATGGAAGTATTTCTTCTCGTAGTGGATTAGGCTAACTAGGTCTCCCTATTCACCGAGGAGGTGATGTCATATCCTCTATTAAATATACCATGATGAACATGTTAGGGTATACCCTGTCATGTGTGGGATAATTCCCTTATTCCCTCTAAGCCTATTGAATGGATCTCTCAAAATTTTCTACTACATAAATAGTTTGAACAAGGGTGTAGTTGGAGTAGTGTCTCATAAAATAACTATATCTTCCCCTGTATGATCTACCCTGATGAATTATTCCATGAGTTCCACAATAAAATGTATGAAAATATAGTTTATAATCAGAATCATCATTTGAGTAGGGATCCATTAAGTAAATAACATTAATAGAACCAAAGATCATCTCCTTGTTCGATAAAGATTCTTCCTGGGGTCAACTCTTATTGTGTTGTTTGGAAGGTTGATGACCATTATTTTGAGATGGTCTACATGAAATACTCTAAGGTCAGGGAAAATTTGATCCTTGACATGAGATCTTCTTATTATTCTTTCCCATTATTCTTCTGATCATGTTTCTTCTTTGCAGATTTTCATTTAAGGGACCTGGCTTTGGATGAAGATGGGTTTTCTATAATAGAAGTGGAAGGATACACAGTCTATTGTTTCAACTATGTTGGTAGAATGGAATGAGTTTAGTGTATTGTCTTCTTGACCATCCAATCATTGAATTTTTGTGCATTATTACTTTTTTACTTCTTTCCACTCACCTTATTCTTCTAGATCAGTAGCAGTAACACATGCTAACATGGCTAGTGAATTAATCTGCTTCACTAGCCTAGATTCCACTGCCTTCTGTATAAGGTCCTTAAAAACAAAACACTCATAGACATGGTGCCCCAACATCTGATATAAGGGGAAATAGTTAGGAATTTACTCATCTCCTTCATTGTTAGGTTTCTTTGGCCTTGGAAATTGAACTGAGTTGCTTTCTAAGGCTAAAATGAAGTAACCAGGAACTCAGACATTTTGAAATGAATAGACCTTGTTTTTCATCTCCAAAAATTGTATCTTCCTTTGATTTTTTTGATCGTATTGACAATTTGGTTGTTACTTCTAATTCTCAGGACATGGATCCCTATGATATGATGAGGGATTTGAAGTACGAGAGGCTAAATGGGCCTACTTAAGTGAAATTTTAGCGGCCTCTTCTTTTCCTGATCTTCTTCTCGGAGATGATGGGATTACTCAGGATTTGTCATTAGTCTCTGTTATGGAGTTTTCCTCCTATTGATCTATCGAAGATAGGACTATAAAACCTCTTGTGTATTTCATAAGAAATAATATTTTATGAAACTTAACATGGAGATTTTCTACACAAAAGGGAAACAAATCTTCTGGAGGGAGTGGTATACTCAAAGAGTATGTTAAATCTTTCCAGTGATCAATGAAATATGAAACTCTTTAATTTTACCTTTTCTTATAGTTTTTGAGATCAATTAATGTTGTCTTCTATAGAATTTATCTATATTTTAAAAGGAACTTATAATGGATATTTTCCCATCCAGTGATCGATCGAGACTATAAGCTTGTGTACCATACAAAAGATAACCCCTAAAATGATTGCACAAAGAATCTAAGTTTCAATAATTTTTATTTCTCGAGGGTCCCCATAATGGGATCACGGTGAGAAATGAAATATATCAATTTCTTCACTGTATCTTCTAATCCATTGAATATTGGAAATATAGGATTCCAAAAATTTGGTGATGGAGGAGTTGGATCTACCCTTTCGGGATAAGCCATCTTTTATAGTAGTATTGGTGAAATCTATCCTTCCATTGCTTCCAATGGATTATTCAATTATTAAATGGTGTTTATTAGCATTTGGGAAACATATGGATGATCTGGGACCTCAATAGGTATGACATCTAGAGCCTAAATTAGGGCAGCGACTAGATCCTAAACTAAGATAGAAACTAGTAGGACCACTGGTGGTGGTGGATCTGGTATTTTTATTGGACCACCCATGAGGATAGTCCTATAAAGATGTTCCTGAACATTCTAATATTGTTCATGTAATGGAGGTAATTCATTATCATCATAAATAATTCCAAAAAAAATCTATTGTGTGAGGTTCTCCTACTGGATGTACAATTTTAGGATCTTCTTGTGGACCATGCTTGGAAGGAATGCTACTTTGGAGTAACTCTGTATTGAGTCTTCTCAACTCCTTCGACTCCTCCTCTTGTTGAGAAAATATTTCCTCAAGAGAAAGGGATTTATCTTCTCTAGTGGAAAGGTTAGACATGGTTTTACCTTTACGTTTTCTCTTATTAGGTGCTTTTCAATATAATGAATGTTGATTATTCAAGGGGATACCTGAATTTGAGGTAATCCTATGATTTTGGATACATACACCTCCTTCATTTTCATTGGTGTGGACTACATTACGAAAAAACATCATCCTATGAACCCCCGAAACTAAATTTATTTTCTAGAGGATCTTCAATGATGAAACTGATGACATTCATTGATACATAATGCATTGCTAGAATTCTGTTGGTATCTTTGTTAAATTTCTTTCTTTGCCACCATCCATATGACATTGTCCTCCTATTTTTTAGTTCTTTTAGAATTGTATGGAAGACAATAACCTAAAGGAAATCCTCAGATAGTTCATTTGTGCATTCATTTTTTGGATTCTTCCCTAATTGGGGGAAAATTGGTTTCTACTGAGGAGGGGATTGGGAATGGGAAAAATCCCCCTACCAGAGGGGATGGGGCTATTCTTCTCTTATTTCTCAACCCTTTAGGATATGTTTGTTGGATCTGAGGGTTGGGTTAAAAAATCTCCCATCCCTATGGGTTGGGGTGGATTTTGAAATGCTATGGCTAATATCATCATAGAAGCTCTTCTAATTTTATGAATTTTGGTCCAAACGCTAGATATGTGCATTATCCATCACTCACATAAATCACCAACTTCGTAAGATCATTATGCTATTTCAGTTATTTTTTTCAATTCGATGGATTAAATTATCTAAGCGGGGGTCATGCTCGATGTTATCATACACTTGATGAAAAATAATCTCAATAGACTTCTCTATTTGGGCATGAAGTTGGTGAAATCTAGTCGAGGCCTATTCTTGTTGATAATATCTTCATCCAAAAACAATATTCATTTATTGTAGCTGGTCTGGGGAAATAACATTGCATGAGACCACTTTTGG
This sequence comes from Viscum album, assembly GCA_963277665.1. Taxonomy (NCBI): domain Eukaryota; kingdom Viridiplantae; phylum Streptophyta; class Magnoliopsida; order Santalales; family Viscaceae; genus Viscum; species Viscum album. The sequence continues at coordinate 861,866,231 of OY728150.1, forward strand.
TCGTATTTTCTTACAATCGGGTGTAGTGAAATTCAATTCTCTATGAGAACTCCATCCTCTAATATCGAAACTAGATGGGGCATTTATGATGAGTCTTCATAATCCCATTAATTCATTGAGGCATGCACATTGAAGGGATCTACATTTCATCATGATCATTGGATGTCAAAAAAACCTGGAGAGATGTTATGTCAATTTGGCACTATAACCCTTCTATTACCTTGAAATAACTTTTATATTCAGGATATGGTAATAATTTGTCTTTGAAATGATGAAGAGTCTTCTATATGTTGAGGAAGATATCATGAAAACAATATTCTAAAAAAATCTCCAGAATGTTATATTGATAGGTTCCCAAAGCTTATAACATGACTAGTATTTCACCCTTAGCCATTTTATTCCCCATTTTTAACATATCATCTTATTCCTCGTTTAGAGGTTTCTCTATTTTATCAAAAACAAATCTGTTTTCCTACTGATTTATCAGAATTAGCAAAATCGATAGAGAGTTCCTCTATTGTATTTCAAGATAAATGTCTCATGGGTGGTTCGTAGAATGACCATCACCGTGGGATATCCTCTGTTTGAGAAATAATTTCACCCACCACTGACAAGGTATCATAAATGACTAGCCTTTTATTTGAAAGTACCTCAGGATAAGAGGGATTTCTAGTCACTACCCCATCAGTTGGAGAAATATATTGAAAATATGAATCAAAACTATAGAGATAACTTTTTTTTTGAATATTATCATAGGTAGTACCATCATGGTGGATTACAACAACGGGTAAAACCTCTTTCTCCGTGTTCTTCTATCCACACAGAGGGATGTCAGGGCTCTCATCAAGATATAAGTTATAGATATTGACCAAATTTTCATAATGTAATCCTTCACAATGAATTTTCCAATGAGGAACTTCAGAATTACTACTACTACACTCGTCATATAGTAAAGGGAGTATAAGATCTTGAGAAGTTACACATAAATTTCTAATGGATTCAAGAACTCCAATATTAAGTGGAGACAAATCATAGACTGGCTCTTGATTTTTCAACTATGTTTGATAAGACTTATTTTGGGATGCCTTTATACAAGAAGTGGGGGTCACTTGATGGGAAAATGGTTATCATGGGTAGGTATATATCCCTAACTAGGAGTGGTTGTTAGAATATGATGACTATCTCCAATTGGAATGAGTTTATGTTTCTGATCGTATTGTTTGTATTTTATGGGGGTAGTATAACCCATAACCCTCATATATGGGAACATAGGTTTATATTTTCTCTAGGGAGACCTATTGAGGATCCGACCTCCTTGTAGGGAAAATTTTATTCTTCTGTACCTCAGGCACTACTATTTTCACTTTGATGATATCTTGTAAAGTCTCTAGGATATGAGTAGGAATATACTTTTTACCTTTCACTATTTCTAAGATGTTCTTGGTGAATTCAGTGGCCATAACAAGAATATACATCCATTATTTATCTATAGTAGGTGTATGAACATACTCTTATCCTCCCTTTCCAACTACTGAAGACTAGAAGTTCTCATTTTGTAGGGCATAGATTTGACTCTTCCCTCTTCTTGTAGTTAGATCTTTTTGACTGACTACTTTGGGTGCTTCTAAATGAGGCTATTGGAAAACATGATAGGTATAGGTAGGTGTATGGTCTAACTTGTGGGATGTCACCGAAATGGGTTGGCAAGATTATTTGAATGATTCCAAACAATGGTAGGATTTATTATGGTAGACAAGTATATATTCCTTCTCATGGTACTCGACTGGATTTAAATGGTGGTATTAGTTTGGCACTACTAGACTAGTCTATTTTCAGATGGAATGATGGATGATGGGTGTATGTGCTAACTCACAATTTTCCATCAAACTGGGTTGGTGGGATTCTTTAAAGGGGGAAAAGGAAAGATTATACTCTCTATTAGCATGGTTTTGTCCCCAGTGGGAATTCTTGCATGCCTGGGTCAAAGGGATATGGGTTGGATAGCCAATGTCAACACCCTCATCATGATGAGGTATTACCACCGCACAACATAGTCAGCGTCGATTATTGGAATGTTCCCTTGGGAAGGACCCCTATGTCTTCAGGATAAGTCCATAGGTGGCCTCTTGGATGACCTCCCTAGAACATGGGAGGGATTAGTAATTGTGTTCTAGGAATTAGATCCTAAAATTGTTTAATATGGTGATTTTTACAGTCTTCTTCTGGACCACAAGTCATATCTGACCAAACGATCAGGGGTTATTCTTATTTAAGAGGGACTTTCAGGATGCCTCCAAGGTTGAAATGGTAATGTGTTGATGGTACTCTTGAACCATACCATTAGATACCCAGTGTTGAATACATTGAGTTGGTGATGGAATACATCGAGAGGAGGGAGATCCAACTTGAGAAAAATCTAGGGCATTCATGTGTTTAAACATGAAGAAAAACATTTGGATTGTCAGGATTTCTAGGAAAATATTTCTTGTATATATGAAAATTACAAACAATTAACTCTAACGAAGAAAAAAGAAAATTGTATGAATACATGTGTGATTGATTTATTTGTTTGTCCCTCTTTTATAAATTTATAATGGTCTGAAATATGGGTAACACCATCATCTTTGTTAAGGATTTTCATCGGGTTCACCATTTTTTGTTTCCCATAGAAAGGTTACTTCATTAGGGAATTCATAATTTCTGAATGGTTTACAACATATTTATTTATGGAACTAGAAACATGCAAATTTTCTATATTCAATGGAACTAATTTACAAAGATAGGCATTCAGTAGGTTTATTGACCTACAACACATAAGAACTCGCATTAGTTGAGAAGATTGGAGGACGGGCTCATCGAACCCTTTTGGGAGGAATTATTTCCTACACCATGAATCTATTATAGATTAATGATATGTTTGTGAATCCTTCATTAATTCCCAAGTATGAGGTAGGTCATCCCAATATAAGTAATCAATTATTATAATGTGTGGAATTCAGAATAATTTTTATGTATTATAGGTTATTTATCAATGGATATATCTATTCGTATCTGGGGTTCTACATTGATGGTATCCTCTTATATATACTACTTATATATTATTTTTTAGTTTTCAAGATGATGTTGGTTTTTAAGCCACTCAGGGGAAAACTCTAGAGTTTATGGTCATCCAGGTAAATGAATGTCACTCTGTAATCTATCATAATCTAGGGAGATAAGAGTTTCTTCTGGAGTTTATTGTCATCCAGGTAAAAAAATATTACTCTGGTATTTACCATCATCTAGGGAGATGAAAGTATTTTTGATGTTGGGATTGATCCCATAGATGTGCTACCTACGTATACTTGTAAATGTAATCAAAACCAATGTAGTTTAGTTCCACATAATGGGACTCATCATGCCTTTTAAGTTCATGTTATAAGGACCTAACCATATAGTTTAACGTTATGAGGCAAGGAAACCTATGCGGGAGGTTCCTAGTCATAGCTTGGTGTGGGATTATGCCTAAGAAACCTGAGAAACTTGGAAGGGATATGAGATTTAATGTTGAATTAGACCCTTTATAGAATGTGGCCATTAGAGAACATGGTTGATTTGTGGTGTTGCATTTGAACCATAGGGGGTCTTCTTATGTATCCCATTTGGATGGAAATCAAATCCCACGTAGTTTAGTAAGTCTCGTAGGTGAGTATATCCTTTTGAGAGGATAAGTTGGGGAAACTTCTAAAGAGGATTCCCTTGTAACATGGTCCATGAGATATTTCTTAACTCATGGAGGTTTAAGGGGGATTAATTCAGGGTTTACTCCTTATGAGGATACTCGCATTAAGGGAATTATGATTGGGTCTAATCCAAAGGAGTATTTCCCCTACGCTTGGGCCCTAAATGGGATTCTTACACATCCTGGATAAATAAAGAATAAGATTTCTCATAGTTCAATTCATCAGGTAGATTTTATGGGTGTTTTGATTATTAAAAACGTCTAATCCCACATGTTTCATGCTTGGTTTGATAAATAATAGGATGTTAAAGATTCAACAAACCACACATTTTCCATCCTTTGATGATGCAAGAGGAATGGGATATGGAAGAAGTGGTAAGATCCATAGCACTTTCCTCTATTCTCTTTACATTGGACTACGTTCCAGGGTAAGGAAAGGGTGAAGGTGAAGGGTTTAGAGGGGAAAAAGACTTCAACCTCATACATGAAAGGATAGGGGATTACATTTGAATGGATTCCCTACAATCTATTCTATAGCTTTTGGATGATCTAATTCCCTATTAAAGGGAAAACCAAGTGTTATCTTTTCCCTCCCAGCTGGGAACTGGAGGTTCTTGGTCTTAGAGACAAGAATGGTATGACATGGTCCAAACCCCAATTCACCAGACCGGGAACTCCCTAACATTTTCCCCGGGGTAAGGGTATATGTGACTATAGATATAAATACCTATAGATGTCCAAAGGATCCTGACCCTTTGGTAGGAAAAGTGTGGGAAACCTATGACTGTAGAATATAGACCCAAATGGTAAACACATTGATGTGTATTTCCCAATGTTTTGATAATTCATGATGTCTTGGTGGAGGTTTCAATGTGGTCTCTTTCAGAAAAGGGATCCATGGAAGGATAATCCCTACCATAATTGACTTAAAAGAGGGGTAAAAGGATGGCTCACGTATTTCTTGAGCGTAGGTGTTCTGTGCATGTATGTCATGTCAGTATGTCACTCAGGTCCTTAGAGGAACATAATGTTCTCCACATAGGGTGATAAGGGATGTGTGGTATGGATATTCCTTGAGAAATAGGCTATTTTGGGACAACACTTGGGTTAGGCCATTACCTAAGCACCATGGGTCTCCTCTAGTTCCCTTTAAAGAGTCTTGCATATGTCCTAGATTAAGGTATACGAACCTTATGCGGGTGAATTCTTCTTATGGAAAAAGTATACTAAAATAGGTGTCTCATTTCATACACAGAAGGGTCCTTTATCTTGATAATCCCTTTTTAATTCCCTTTTCTATCATGTTATATAGAAATAAATATGAAATTTAGGGGACCTGGGTGATGGTTCTGTGTAATGAGAGATCTCGGTGTTCTTCTTTGTTTTTTAGTTTTTTAATTGGGGAGCCCAAGGATCCTATTTATAGGAAAATAGGGGACTTGGTCAAAGGGGGGTTTTTCATAGGTCTTGGGCATTGGTATTGGGTTTATCTCTTCCACACAGGGGTGTAAAACTTACACACCCACGTAGGTCCTCAGAATAGGTTGGAGGTATTGGTCCTTAGTATAGTGAGATTCACCTTTGGGATGCACTTAAAAGACCTACATTAGTATTCATGCATGAATGTGTGTGGTGTAGGTATGTTTGGATAGATTTCATTTCTTATTCTCAAATTTACAAGATATTGTAAGATATCCAAAGTGTTTTTTGTAATATTTTTTCATTCCCTTTTTAAAAGGGAGTGTCAACACTGGGATAGTTACAAAATTCAATGAGAATAAATTTTATCCTAACATTTCCTTTAATTTACCTTATAATTATATTGGGAATACATGTTAAATGCATTATTCTTAATTTTTAGATTGTTTATAACACTCGACCTTATTCTATAAATGAGATATATCATTTTCAAGGAACATTAGTAGATTATTTCAAATGTATGATTAGGTTTTAGTTTAATTTTATTGGATATTTAAAGGTTTAAATTTAAATTTTTCAAATTGAAAATATTTGAATCTGTGCTACTTTTTTTAGTTCTATTTGTGCTACTTTTTTTGATTTTCTTGGCATTGTCATAATATATAGATAATTTATTTGATTTTAATTTAAAAAAAATTATTTTTCACTTTAGTTATTATATAAATAATGTCATGTATTAAGTAAAAATTAATTTCTATGAGTGTATATTGTATAGATGATGTGAAATATAATTTACCATGACAATTATAGAATTTATGATGTGAAAAACCCATCACATTCTAAAACTTTTGACAGATTTCTATAAAGATTTATTCAATAACCAACATGAAATACATAGGATGTGAAAACCCTATTTAAAATGTCACAATAATTCTGTTATGTAATCAACATAAAAAATTAATGTCAAAAACCCTATTTGAACTAGTTCATACATTGTGGGGGAATTATAATCTATTATGTATGAAAGATACGGAGACCACCATGTCATAGTTACACCTTTCTACATTGAGAGAGTGGATTAGAAAACATAATTTTTTTAATTTATTTTAAAATGATAGGATCTTACATTATAGGATATTTCCACACAATAGTTTGTTTGATCTGTCAATATATTAGAGGATATCATGGTGTTATCATGGGTAGTACTTGGAGGATAATTATGCATGAGAAAAATGGGCCTCATCATAGGAAGACACGTCGTAGAATATGATACCATGACCACAAAAATTTATTAAATCCCTATTATACACTTTAGTGAAGGATGAAATGTTTTTCTCTTTTAAAATGATCCTATACTATAGAACGTGAGGTCCTTCCACAATTGTGATGTTAAAGTCAAAGACTAGAAGTTTTATATAGAAGCTATATTCTATATTTGAGACCTTTAATATGAACCAAATGGTCATTATTTACCAACTTTAAGTAGAAATTACAAATGAGATGATCCCTAGAGGGGAGAGGAAGAGTTTCATAATCCTAACCCTTGGCTAAAAAAAGGAATTTGATTAATCCTCAACCGCACACAAAAGTTTTATAGGGATAAAGACAACCATAATTTTAAAATATAGTTTTTTTTTTCTCATTTGTGTAAATAGAGTGTTCAAATGGCATGGTTATTTCTCTATTTTTTAAACCAAATAGAATTATCATGCTCTATTGTTTTAGGTTCATAGGAAAATCACCTTTCTATTCTCCTTGGACTATCCCAGTTAGGGTGAACCAAGTAATTTATTTACAGTTGGTTCCATAGAACCAACTTCTTTAGTAAATGATTATTTGGTTTTCACTTAAAATAAGTTTTCTCATATCATCTTGATTATTCTTCTTAATTATATTTTTATGTGATGATGTCCTTAGAATATATGTTGTACTAAAAGGTTATAGAATTCACCCCCTTTTATGAGAATATAAAAGAGTTATGAAATTATTTTTGAACCTTGTTCTATGGATGTATTATATAATCTTAGAGGAAATAGAAAATAAAAACTATTAGGGGTATAAGTCTCAAAAAAAATTGATACACCTTCTCAAGGAATTCTACCATGGTAATATCCCAGATATGTGGTTATAATAACAATCATATCAATATGATATCCACATTTCCATGTGTCATCAGATTTTACTTTTTGTAGATGTGTGTGTTGATCCTCAGGCATTAATATTAACATTAATAAATATCATGAATCTTGTACTTTTATGTATTTAAGAAATCTATGATGACACATGTTCACAGAGAACTATGACATGTAGGGTGTATCACGAATGATATAACATTACTATATAATGCAGGAAAAAATTTATCCCTTTTCTATCTTGAAAAAAGTTAATATCTCATTCCCTTTAATTGGAAAATAAACACATTAATAAATCCATTCCCATGGTGTTTTATGAGTGGGTTCATTTCTATAAATTCAAGGAAATAGGCATCAAACTTATAGGTTGATGGAACATGTATGCAACTTTATTTATTTGGGATATTGTATTAAATGAATTATATTACATGGTAAATTTTTGAAAGAAGTTGGGAATCAGTAAATTGTTGACGCCTTTCTCTATGGATTCTATGGTGTGTTTCTAGACTCTAACCATAGACTTTAAGAATTTATTCTCAATTCTAACGGGAAAGATTCCTATCGGGTCACACTACATGTTTATCCATAATCATAGTTAAATTCAAGTAAAGAATTTAACAAGATAGAATAAATAATATTTATTTTGGATTATTTGATCATCATAATATCAAAAAAAAATATTTAAAATAATCAGTGAGTTAAATAAAAATAATAATTATTTTTTTTTCATATTTTGTGAATATAATAATTATTATATTTATCATATTCAGTGACATTTATTTAATTAAATAGTAATTTTTTTAGAATCTATAAATTCTGATGATGAAAAGAGGACCAAGAATAATGGTCCAAAAAATATAAAATATATTTATTTATATACATAATGAATTTCACATGTAAAAAAATTATTATTAATAATAATATTATTATTAATGAACATGATTTCAATTAACAATATTAAAGATGGTTGCGGGATTATAGGTGATTTGAAAACCTTAAACAAGATATAATAAATATCTAATTATATCACTTTAATAATTCACTTTTGATATTAAGTATGTATAAGTAGAAATTGGACAATCCTTATAGTTAATTATCTCTTCCTCCTATCTCAATACTTGGAACGAACGCCACAATTTTATCATTCTTCATGAAGAATATTGTTGTGATCAACCACAAACAAGGCATGTGATTAGGATCATTTAGGCTAGCACTCAGTGATTTTACAATGTTGATCACGTATTTTGGTGCACATGTGTATCCTCTCTAGGGAGATTCTACACTTGAATCATAAAACACCATAGTAGTATGATTTATTCTATTCCATCAAATCATAAAAAAAATATGAATTACAAGTTGATCTAATTCTATATCCACTAATAAATTAATTAAAAATTACATGTGAATATCCTCTCCTTGTGGTACTGTCGTATTAATATAGTCTATTAATATAATTTTTTTATTGGGCATGATCTCATTATTATGTAAAAATACTATAAACCATGATTTAAGACTAAAATATGAGATGTTGAAACCTCAAAGGATTCTTCTGCTGTACCATAAGCCTAGAAAAATCACTTTTATCCTCTACTGCATTCATCGTTCATAGAGAGAATGTTTGGGAGAGAAAGAGGTATTTGTCACATTTAGATAAAATGAACAAATTCAAGGAATAATGTTTTTAAATATGTATTTCCCTGATTTACACCTAGGGTAATCTCCTTGATAAGAGACCAATAATTGGTATCTAAGGGAGGGTTCTTTTGGGTGATGGTCTCTCTCTCTCAGAATCATGTTACTTGTGGTTGTCTATAATCACAAAAGAATACAAATTTTTAAAGGAATTATAGTTACTGAAAAAATATATGCAACACAACTTTAGGTCATTGAGTATGGTAGTTTACATGAAATAAATTCATGGTATATCAACCAACATTGAATGGAGAGTTGTGTTATAGAGAACCCATTATGAAATAGATGCAGATGAAAAGGCAATAAATTCCTTAGGGGAATCTATATATAACCATATATAAACCAAGGTAATATCTTGAAAAACCTCTTATTCTATCTATAATAATTTTTTTACAATCAATAAAGGTGATTTTAAAGTTTGAGAGGAAAAAGTAAAATTGTTACCAAATAAGTATAGAAATTTGAGGATTATCCCTATTGAAATGATTGATGAATTTTTTGATCGTATAAATTATCTTGGTTAATATATAAAAAGCCTCAATGAAAATATATAATATATGAAAATCATGAAATGAATCTTTGGGACACTACCTTTATATTTTAATAAAAATGTATTCATTATTAAATAAAAATATCTGAATGATGTTTCTCTAGATAGAATTTATAGTAAACTTCTCACGTATGAAATGATAAATGATGAGAATGAAGCCTGGGTGAAGGATAAAACCTATAAGGTTTCATTTAAAGTGGTGAAGAAAAATAAAATTAAAGAACATCCAGATGAAGACGAGTTTAATGGATTGATAAACTCCATCCCTATAATTTTAATAGGGGAAAAGGAAATTTAAAGGAAATTATCCAAGTTTTCTTTTTTTTTTATGGTTACATATTTGATTTCTAATTACTATAAAAATTACAAGATAATGGGGATTATGATCTTGTGAAGAAACCATTAAAGGGTGAATAACATATGATAAACCCATAATATAAATTATATATGAGTACAAATATGTTATCACATCAATATATATGATCATACAAGTCATAATTGGAAGAAATAGAGAATTTTTGGGACCATGGAGAAGATGATTTAGTCATTGTGATTGATAAACCAAAAGTTTGTGATAGTGAGGTTGTAAATTATTACATTGATATAAGATTTTATCTTTAGGTTGAGGTTGCAGTATCCATTAAAGAAGTTGAAAATGGACGGATGAACCCATTTAGGAAAATATAGTTTTCCAGGACTCTAAAATCTATATGTTGCAGCACGCAGAACAAAAGTCCTAGATGAGAACAGAGAATGATAAAATGAAATATGGAATTTCTAAAGACACTAAATGGGAATCTAAACTCAATATCAAAGTGGAAAAACATTCTAAAATAATTAATTATTTAAAAAATATAGTTAATTAATGGTAAAAAATAATTGAGGCAGTAAAAGAATAATTCATGGATTGGGGATGAATGTTTGAGGAATAAGAAAGTCTCTTTATACACAGCATGGTATTGGGTTTCTCAATGAAAAATATCCCAATTAAAGATGTTATAAGTCCTTGTTGTGGCTATTTAATAGGTTATTCCCTACCCACAAGTGAAAAAATATAAAAACAAAGGGAACATTATATTTTAGGATGATCACAATGAGAATATATTCACACCTTTTGTTAGAACACAAACATCAACTCCTTGAAAAAAAGTGGGATTAGGATATGCTCAAAAGGATTCAGATCCAACAAAAATGATGGAAATAAGAGATAAAAAAATATGTATTATTTTATTGGAAAATTGGGTCACATTCAATATGTGTTCTCTATTGTAAAATGATTTTTTAGAGAGCATCAACACCAATGACATGCAATCTATTTGTAGTCATCGTTTTAGGTTTTTAATGGTTATTACTTTTGGTGTGAATGTTTTAGGCATAATGAAACATTTTATGATTCAATTTTTTTAATGGAAAGTAACTTTTAAGAATCAAAATGGAGGAAATCAGCAGTTGGGAACTTTGATAAATACACTAGGAAATGATAACAATTTATCAATTTTGAACAATGAGGTGTAAATTATTGAACTAGGGGATAATAATACATATCAATTATCAAAAAAAGTTCCAAAACTTTTATGGAAGAATAAAAAATAGTATGATAAGTAAAAAATTATTGTGATTATTTTGGGAGAAACAAACAATTCTATTTTATGGGTTCTGTGTTGCAGGTGTACAATGCACAAGACAGGAAAAAAATTCTTATCAGCAAAATAAAATATGAAAAAGGTGGTGTGGTCTGATTTTGTAATGATTAGAGACTCAAAATAATTGGCTCAGTGATGTCCAAGGTTAGTTGAATGGATTCCAATCATACATATCTTCTCTTAGTTGAAGGACATAACCACTATTTTCTATGTTTCATCCAGTTGTGTGACTCAGGACATGTGATGAATTTCATAAAAAATGAGTTTTACTACTAAAACTAAAGATATTTCATTTTTCTATAATGTAGATTTACCAAAAGGAATATTTATCTGATTGGTTAATAAAATTGGTGCATTTTATCCAAGGAAGAGGAATAATTACTTTATACCAAAGTACTCAGGCATTTGAGCCAAAAATCAATAGAAATAGGTGAAGAATTATATATAATGTTACATTTCCAAACTCTCAAGTAATAATACACATACATGTTATTTATGTCAAAAGGGGAATACATTTTTGAAGATATATAAGCTAAAGAATGTAAAATCATCAAGAGTGTTGGAGTTTTTTAATGTTGATTTCTTCAAACCAATAACTTCTAAATCATTTTATGTAAAAATGTATTATGTGTTTTTTGTTGATGATTTTAGTGTGATGGATTGGTTACTAATGGTTTCTAAAAAGTCAATTGTGTACAAGTTCATCATTTCATATTAGAGAGAAGATGAAAAAATTATGGGATTAAAAATTTATAAATTTCACAGAGAGAATGTTTTGAAATTTAAAAAAACCAAATTTGAATTATATATAAAAAAAAGGGATTTAGAATAAAGTGTTGGAAATGAGGACACCACAATATAATAAAGTTTTTGAGAGGGTAAATTGGATTATCAACAACATGGATAATAATTTTCTCGTTTTTAAATTCCTACCACTTAAGTATTAGAATGAAATGGTTCTATAAATTTTATATATCTCTAATATGGCATTGATGTTTCCAAATGAAGACAAAACTAAAAAAAATTGGTATAGAAAAAATACCACACTGAAATACTTCCTCATGTTTGGAACTTCGTTTTCTATTCTGAATAAATATAAGAATATAATTTTTTATGTACATGGTGATAAATGGACCCATCTTGGATATTCATATAGGATAAAGACATATTTGTGTTATAATAAATGACTATGTAAGTTTATTAAAATACATGATGTGTCCTTGACAAAAATTTAATATAATTGGACATCATGTGAAATAATTATAGGTGAGAATAATTACAATTTACTTAAAATATTCTAGTTTGTTTGGATGAAAAGGATAAATATGTGTCCGACTCGGGGGGAGTTCAAATGGATGAAATTAACTCTGATGATGAAGAAAACACAGTAGGAACATTAGGTTCAAAAAAATGATTTGAGAAGGATAAATTTACTAATATCAATATAATTGGTGACTAGGAAGCTCCATCTCAAAAAAAAATAATGATGGAATGAAATAAAACTTCATTGTTGTCTCAGGAGTAACTATGATCATTTTATAAAGCTATCTTAAATGATCGTTGGATCAATATGATGCATGAGAAGATTGACTAGAATGTGAAAACAGGACGTAGTAAATTATCTCAAGGATAAAAAATAAGAATTTGATTAAATCAAAATTGGATTTCCAAAACCCAATCATAAAGTCATAATGATAGGAAAAAACTAACATATTGTCTACAAAGTTTTTTACTAGCTTGATGGAGTTGATGTTGATGAAGCATTTTTACCAGTGTATCAATGTGAAACTATCATATTGTTTTTTATTTTGACTGTGGAAAATGTTTAATGGGTGTTAGATGGGAATCAAATCCTTTTTCTTGAATGTAGTACTTAAATTTGAAGTCTATGATGAGAAAATAGTTGGATTTTCCATACATGATGATGAGAAAAAAGTGTGCCATTTGAATAATGAATTATATGGGTGGAAGAAAGTTCCAAGATCCCGGTACTCATGTCTAGATAAGTGTATAAAGATACTCAGTTATCTAAGATATTGGGTTGATCATAACCTCTACATCAAGGAGTAAGGGAAGTAGGTGGTGCTACTTATATATGTTGACGCCATCAACTTTGGAGGCTCGAATAATTCCCAATGAAAGTAGTTTTTAGAATTGATGAGATGTATATTTGAGATATCCCTCATTGTTGAACTATCAATTTTCCTTTGTTTAATGGCAATTAAAATAAAGGATGGGTAATTTATATCTCAAAATAAATATTCCAAGGAGGTTATCAAGTAGTGTCAAATGGGTGATTCTAAATAAATGGATTCTCTGATGATGACTCAGATGAAAATGATAAAGTATAATGAAGGTGTGAAAGTAACTACAACAAAATCAGTTATTAGTGGTGATTTTCTAAATAATACTACTAAATCCATTTTTTAATATGTCGACACTTCTACCCCCCCCCCCCCCGAGCCCGAAGACCCCTATACTTCTTGACCCTGTGAAACTGTCACATCATCTCCACTTCACCACCTCACTGCTAGCCACTCTCTCACCCTCGTTTCCTGCTCCCCTACTCACCCTCGCTATCGGCTCCCCTTATCCACCTTACCGCCATCCCTTGTCTCACCCTCGTTATCGGCTACCCTTCCCCCCCTCACGACCATCTTCTCTCTCCCCCTCGTCAGATTCCCCCCGCCCCCCTCTCCCACAGCCTTACTTATCCCCCTTGATGCCACCCCCTTCTCCGAAAATCTCCATGATCCCAAGCCAAAGGAACCGACCCCTACATCCCCTGAATGGTAACTTCCACTACTCACTTTGCAAGGTAATTACAAATGATGTTTGTTTGGATTTCATTATACTTTTTTATTATTGTTTCAGCACTATTATTAAATCTAATGAGTTATCACTTGATTATTTAATTTTAGGATTTTAAATTTAGGGGCTTAGTTAATTAATTTAATGGTGTTAAAGGTTATTTTATGTGCCAATAGATCCATTGGAGGTCTTTTTTACACTAAAGTATTGTGCGAGACGTCAATTGTGTTAAGAATCTCCATTCATATATTTTAAAGTATTTACCCTTGATATTGAAATAATTTAATGAATAATTAGGAATATTTATATTCATATAGTATTCATTTATAATGTATAAAATTAATTTATGTTTTAGAAGTTCCAACTCATTGACATATGATATAATTTTTTCAATGGTGTATAAGTAATTTTTTTTCATTCAATTATTTTATTTCCCTTTTCAAAATTTTTTACTTCAGTTCGATAGACATTTTTTATTACTAGTGAGTCCCAATAAAATGATTAGGTTATGTGAACATCTTTTTTTAATATATCTGGTTTATAAGTGAATGTTTAGTTGTTGGGGAATTAATAGATTGTTATTTAAACTGCACATAATTTCAAGATAATTTTATTGGTGGATTAGTGGTGTCCATAAACCTCAAAAAATATATAATTGGGAAAATATAATATGTTAGATTCAAGGTAAGAGGTGAATGAGTGAATACATATTTTCATGATGTAATGATCATGAGAGGAACTAGTTCTCGATGGAATGATTTTATTTATATTTTATTTAAAAGTGTTTAATGAATGGAGATAAAATGAGATGTTCAATGATAGAAAAAATATAGAATAATTGTCTCAATTATTGAGAACTAATCAACTATCAATTATCTTTAAAAAATAATGATATATGGATATAATGAACTAAAATATTACCTATAATGAAGTATCCAATTAATATTTTAAATGGACACATGATTCATTATTTTATTAAAGAGAAAAGTTATTTTAAATGAGTTTTAATTAGATGTCAATAAAGGGGAATCATACCACATCATTCACATCAAAATTTATATCCATTCATTGTTCATTTTTAGAATACCTCTATCTATAGTTATAAAGAAATTTATTATAGAAAATGAATTATTATTATTTTTATATAGGAGACCAAAAAAGGGAAATCCAAGAAAATAAAATTTAATTCTATTGATAAATTTATTTTACCCATTATAAGAAAATAATATGACATTATATCATTTATTGAATAAAAAAGAAACAGACTAACAGATCTCTAAAAACATTACTTATACTCACAGAATTATAAGATGGATAAGTTAAAAGGGATGAATTTTTTTTGACAAATTATAGTGGAATATAAGGTTTCAATATATATTATTGATAGTGATATTTCATCCCACATTATATGTAACATGAATCTTGTAGAAAATTTTATGGGAACTGTTGATGGTGTAGTTCAGTTTGTATATGGTAGAACACTTAATATTAACGGATATTGATAAAAACCAATAGATCAAATATTAATTGAAAAATAAAAATTTTATCTTTGTTGATGGTCTCTGATTTAATATTTTGATCTGTAATAAGTTATTTTAATTAGGATGGGATGTAACATTTAATCAAGTAGGCTTCCATATCATGCAAAGTAAAAAAACTCTCTTTTCTAAAGGTGTATAATGAATATGTACTTTAAATATGTGAATAATAATAATAATATTGGTCTTGTTTCATTATGATAATCTTGGGAAACACCTTCATATTATTTTGGAGGTGGAGGAGGTAGAGGTTTATGTTTTGTTATCTACAGTGAGAGGTACCATCCTTATCACATACACTTCTAGTTATGCTACGATTGAAATTGAGGCATGAAATTCTGTTATATATATACATCTAGATATTTTTTTTGGATTTCACATGGATTTTATTCCATTATTATTAGTTACTAATACTCCAAAAACTGAGGAAAAATGAACTAGTTTTAATGTGTATTTCTTGAAAGATCATGATATATTATTTGGAAATCAATTTTCATTTATTAAGGTTGTACCCTGAAAGGGGTTATATAATTAGGATATTGTAAAAATTAATATTTCTCCAACATATTTGGAAGATTTTATTTGGGTTTCCACTAGAGTAAAATCTATTTATAATCATCCATTTGAAATATTTTTAGATCATAATTAGCATATTTATTAAAAAATAAATTTTCCATTTTCTAATTTAAATATTATTAGACCATTGAAAAATAATAATCTAAAAATAAGAGACATCATTAATTCCTACCTAATGAATGTTGAAACTACTTGAATTCCATGCAATTCATTCAAAAAAAAGGATATAACAAACATATAAAAATAACTAACTTCCACGACGCTTCCAAAATCATGATATAACAGTTCTGATTAACCTCACAAATTTTAGAAACAAATATATATATATAAAAATAAAAATACACCATTTTTTTCCTATATCATGGTTCATTATCTAGTCCATATAAAACTATCATTAATTGGAACACTTTCTCCTCAGCCTCATCAATGATAAATCTATGTTGTTATTCAATGTACACATCATATTTGGGAACACAATTGTGGAGTACATATTTTCCATACATATGATAAATCTAAAACATGTTTTCAACATATATATAAAATATCATTTTTATATAATCATTCCCTGATAGATATGGTAAAATCTCATTTATATAATTTTCATAAATATGGGAATATCCTTTACACTACTATAGTTATTTTTTATGACATTTCAATCCTCCTTGAGTATGTTTCAGAAAACAATTTTGGTTCAGATCATGTTTAATCTCTTTAGCCCTGTAATAACATTACAAATCATATTATTATTTATTAGATCACATTTCTCATTCATTTCTTTGACACAACTCACATCATTAATAACTTCATCTAATGTTTTTGATTCATCCAGGGATATGAAATATTCTTTGTACTAAGCCCCCATTCTATTAATCTATATAGTGGATATCTAGTCACTCACTATATTATTCTGATTGACTCAATCCCTTTTTTCTTTAGTTTAATAAATTTTTTCTATATTTTCATAATTTAAAAAGTCCACTTATATGTATTCTAAATCATGTTGAAGTCACCTTATTTAACACAATTCAACTTCAAATTATTCATCATAAACTAATTTTTTTTCCATCTGGTGTATTATTTTTCTAATTAAATGATAGGAATTCCAAGGTGGAAGCATTATACTAGTGTCAATCGACTATCAATTTATGTTACCTAAACCATATCAACAAATGAAGATCCATTTATCTACTTCCCTAATGAATCTGAGACACTGTTTGATTTTCCCCCAAAACCATCTCTCACACCCTCCGTCGGCATCTCATCAGTAGGCCAGCCGACGCCTCCCCATTCAGTAGCCTTAGTAGTGAGAGAGCAAGCCTCCACTCCAGGTTTTTCATGAGGATATTGAAGGGTGACTGTTATAGGTACAAATTTTAAAATGAATAAATTTAATGTACTTTTTTATACTATTAACAATGTTTTCATAAAAGATGAAAACAAAGCCACTACAGAGAAAATATGAAATGTTTAGATGACTTGAATCTTAACTGACTAAATATTATTGTCCCATTGGACTTTTATGGGGTCCCTAAGAATGATTTTGTAGGATTATTTATCTATATTCTAGGCTAGCTTTTGGATGATCTGGTTACCCTTCTGATTATGTTTGATGATTGGAGTCATATGCCTTCATCTTGGAAGAATAATGTTTTTGATTCATAGATAAAGGTAATTTTACTACATTATGGTGTAATTGAATGCAATTATGTTATTAAATTATATTATTTTCAAAATTAACCTCTTTCTACAGATGTTTTTCAATTTCCTATTACTGATGTGATAGCAGAAAAGAGGACATTGAAAAATTTGGATGAGAATTGGGAAGATTTTAAATGTAGATTATGGAACGAATTCAACAAGACATCATTGAGTACCCAACAACTTTATGATAAGGTACCCAATAGTGTAGCTAGAGAGAAATGGAATGGATTTGTTGATAGTCATCATGATGAAAAGCATGTGGTATTTAAATATATATTATTATATTAATCTAATTTTACATTTATACGAGATAAAATTTCATACATTACAATTAAATTACCTTTTATTTATTTCATGATGTTTTAATGAAAAATTCATCATGTTAGGCTAAGAAAATCATCCCTCAAATTGTTGGGTAAACGAGTTTTTCCATAATTTGATTGACTCTGAGAAAATTTTCATTAGTTTAAATAGTTATAAGACAATATTAGTTATTCAATAAAATATAATTTTTTATCTTTGTATAATGAATTAATAAAATTTAGGGCACCAGGAATCATGAATAGAAGATTGGTTGGATGTTTATAAAAAATATGATGGGAGATTGGTTAAGGAGCCTATAGAGGAAGTTGGGGTATTAATTCATTTTTCATTATAATAACTTATTTTGAGTTGTCAATATGTTAATATATAATGATTATAATATGAATGGTATATTATTTTAGGTAAAAAATAAATAACTATGGGGTTTAAATATCGAGCAGTCCTTCTAAGTCTCCCTGGATGATTTAGTTGGTCAAGTCCTTGGGATGAAGCATCCTGGTTGAGGGCACGGGATAGATTTGGGACCTTTACTGTCTGAGATATTTAGTAGGCCATCAGGGATTACTGCTACAAATACTCCTAGTTTTAGTCACTCACAACATCAAGATACCCAGAAATAATTTGTTTCTATTCTAATAAAAATTCAAGAATAGGGGGTTCAGATATCTGCTTCACACAAATCATTGAATGATTTAAATCAGAAAGAAAACCAGATATGTCCCTACAGACATTTCATCGATGATTGGTGGTGAGAAGGTAAATCACGCAACCAAAATATCATTTAATTCACAAACTTTTCTTTATTTTTTGTTTAAATATAATTATACATCATTGTTTAATTTTCAATATAATTGTCATACAAGTGTTGGTAGTAGGAAATAGGGATGAAGATGGAGAGGGTGATGGGAAAATATCACCATTGTCCAATGATTAGTGCAGAGATTTTTTTCATGTTTCATTTGTAGAATAGAGTAGATCATGCCATGTGATGTGGTCTATACATTGTATATGGGTACTATGATTGTAAAATGGTGAAACATTCCTTATGTGTATATGTTTTGTACTCTGATTTTTGTGTACGTTTATTATGTTGTGTTTCATTTTTTATGTGATTATGTGCATTGTTTATTTTTTTCAGATTATTTTATGGAGCTATAGATTTTGTATCACATTATTTATGATTTATCATATAGAAGTTTTTTAAACCACAGGTAAATAACAGTTTTTTATTCCACAATGGTTTTAACCTCCTTTATATTATGGTATATTTTTTTTGTTTATAGTTAAAATTAAATATTTGGTGTCCTATAACCAGTTGGTTTTACTTTTATTACATTGATATTTAATCTATTATTATATAATGATCATTTTTTTTCATGACTGTGATGTAATAATGTCCTAAAGTATTTGTTACATTGATAAGGTCAAGGAAGTTCCCCGCATTGATGAGAACCATGAAATAAAACAGAGATATTCTTAAATATATTTGTACAGTTGGATGACATACTATGATGGGACACATAGCATGCAGACCATCATGTTTGAGTACTCGTAAGAAGATAACACTTCCTCTCATGAAGTCCGCCCTTGGTAATCTCTAAGATAGGAGATTATGAGAACAGATCCACTAGTAAGAATTACACATGTTTTGGTGTCATTAGATATTTTTATCTATGAGCATGTGTAATGATCCTTAGACTTTATGATTATAATTAATACATTTAATTACTTATGCACATTGATTTACTGATGAAAATTGTCACACAGACAGGTGGCGGGAAGTAGGGTATGTTGGGTGCATCACGAGTGGCATGTTATTAATGGATAAATCGAAGTAGTTTTTTCTCTTCCATTTATGGAAATTGATATCTCAAACCTTTGATTAAAATATAACCATCACGATAAATTCTATGTCCATGGTGTAAAGATGAGTTTATGTCAGGTAGTCAAAGAATGAGGTATCAAGCATAAAATTTGATGACAAAATCATTAAACCTTCTTGATGAGATATTGCGAAAAAGAGATTATATTACACTATGAGTGTTCATATTTGAATTTCATTGTTGTGACTTTATGTTCTTTCTCTTGGGTTCCTTGACCCGTTGCTATACATTACTCTTGGACTTTATGAAAGTCCACCTAATGCTAATGGGAAAGAATCCTAGTGGGTCACACACTAAGTGTTTTTAGTGGTCTTGGTTAAATTCTATTTGAATGTAAATAAGGAAATAAATATTATTCTCAAGACTATGGAATAATTTTATTCAAGTTAAAATTATCACATAAATTAAATATATTTATTTATTTATTTTATTGAACATTTTATATATATTTATTTAGTAGTTTGTAAATAAAATATTTATTTAAGAGAATAAATGATTTATTTATTTATCCAGGTGTTCAATAAATGGAAGTGGAGTTCGAGCAGACCATGGTCAGTCCGGTAGTAAAATAATTATTTTCAAGATGGAAAAGAATTATTTAACTGGTTGGCACAAATTAAAATAACACTACTATTATTTTGTGATGTAGAATTTTATTTATATCTCATTTTTGAGGAAGTTGGAGCACAATAAATAATGACAATTTATTATTATTAAATGCATGGGTTTTCACTAAGTTCATGAATTTATTTAATTTTTGTTATGGAATTAAATATTGTAATTGAGATTCCATGCATATAAATAGAAAAGTACGCCTATTGTGCTATACCCACACCACACACCTGGTGAATTGAGAATTGTTAAGCCAAACAATTTCTCTCTCGAATCCTCTTATCCCCCCTCTCAATAACGAGCAACGTTCTTCCAGACTGAAGAACAGGTGATCAAGAACAATTGACACAAGACACTCATTTCACCGCACTAGCACCCGGAGAACAAGCAGTGTCAATCAGAGGCCATCAGAGCACATGTGGATCACCGCTAAAGGGATTCTTGTTTGGATCCTTAAAATTGCAATGAGATAATATAGAAGGTTCATTCAATATTATCAACATCATCAATAAAGAAAAATACCAAAGATCCTGGTATTATTTTCTTTATAAAATTAATTAAATTAATTATGAACATGTTGTGCAAGATCATGTCTTAATGGTTTCGGGACACTTTTTTCTTTATCTAAATCTTTGATTATATTTTGTGGAGACTGTATTCATCATCATATTTATCTCGAAAGAATCATTGGTTATGGTACAAATTACATTTGGGTGTCGTCCCAACCACTCTTCCGTTGCGCTCGGAACCTTCAAGTGGTATTAAAGTGGTTTAATCATAGTTTATAATAATTTAAATATTTAATTTATGTCTTATGAATTTAATAATTTTATTGTTTCAATTAAAGTTAATAGTTCTAAAAATCTGAATATCGAGATCTATTCCTCCTCTTTCACTTCTTGTTCACCTTACAGAATCGATCTTTCTTTAAATTTTGATTGAAATAAAATAGAGGATCTCATCTGGATATTCCAAAGCTTCTTGATCATACAACACCAGAACACATGACCTGTATTCAGTAGTACATTTCATGTAGTCCAGATTAAATGAATCATACCGGTCTTCCAAACTATGTCGTGTGTTGGAGTCTTTCTATGTATTAAATGAATCTGTGTATTGACTTGGAACTGGTGGAAGGTGGTTTCCGAGTTACACGTCATGTGGCTTAGTGGACAAGGCATGTAGTCTCTTCGGGTTAGGGATAGACCGTGTACCCCGTACACAGCTTTCTTGGATGGAAACTGTGTAACGACGAACTACACAGCGTGTGGCCCACTCGACACGCTGTGTAGTCCGAAGATTTCCAAATTCCACTCACACGCTGTTTCCCCGGGTGTGTACTTTGAATAGATGGTGATAAATAGTACACGTCATGTAGTTAGAACTACATGTCGTGTACTCGTCCAAATTATGCATATTTATTATTATATTATACAAAAACTTGATATGTGTACCATCATCCAGGCATAAAGATGAGGTACAACACATGATAGGTTTTTTATATATGTCTGCTTAATTTAACATCTGTTTAATGTTCATTTCTTCTCATTGGGTAGTTATGAATAGGAATTCACCAGATTTCCTCCAAGGTATAGTTTACATACAAAGATAATTTTGAATGAATTTATTTGTTTTAAATTATTATGGATGAGAATCCCAAGGAAATTCAGAAAACATTATAAGATAAAAGGATTGATTAATTAAAGATGATAATTAATTGATTCATGGGTGATTTATTTTAAACATGAATGATTAATGAATTGATTTCTAGTTTTATTTATGCGTAAATATCATTGCATGTATGGATGATCATGAGCTAGACCAAGACCTTTGTATGTGAATGGTTTCTGTTAATTTATTTATTTGAATTAAATTTGTTATCCTGTGAACCTTCTCCACATTAATATGTAGAGCATACATGCCCAAGGTTTCTTTTAGGTAAAACCACTTTTTACCCCTCACCTACATGTGAGTTAAAAAAAGGGAATATGTATTGAATGGAACTCCCAAGCTATTGGAGATGGTTCAAGCTAAAGCAGAGATGAAACCAATCAAAGGAGATACAGAGGTTGATAGCTGGAAGCTGTAAACACGAACCCAAAAGCTTCAAGGTGTTTCTCTTTGAGGTCAGTGTTAGTTTTGAAACCTATAGATAAAATAACCATTAAAAAATCAAATGACCATGCAATTTATATTATTTTATTTCTGTCAGTTTCATGGTTTATCATTGTGGATGTGTTGTCATGAGCGCATAATTACTTAATTAAACAAGCATGCAAGATGTAATTAGAATAAACTAGACTTATTTGTAAATATTATCAAGACATGGTAAATCACTTAAGTAAGTTCCACTTAATATTAAAAGTCATGTGATAATGATAATAAGAAATTCACGCATAAGAGATAAAAAACCCTCAAATGAAATATTATGTTTGAACAAGCCTTCTGTTACTTGATTAATGGAAAACTCAATAAAACTATGTGTTTGACCAACCCTTGTTGGGAAACTTACTTTTATAAAGGAATCCCTTATAAAAGGATTCAGGTTGACTTAACCATATTACATCCAGAGGAGTATCCATTTCTATAATTGGTGTAATATTGGAGGAAAAAGTTGAGTAAATCCAAAGTCATGATTTTAGGATTGGGGAGTCCACTAAACAGATCAAAAATATACAAGCCCACAGTTGGAAAAGACCTGCCAAACTAAATACCATCTAATAGCTTGACCACCCCATGATGGGGTTATATGAATGGGAATATGGATTCTTGACACAAGAATGTCATGACAACTAGACATTCTGAGCTCCATGGTGAGGGCCATTGGGACTTGATAAAATAGTGGGAGACTTAATAAAATTTATTATTTCTCATAAAATGTAATCATGAAATTATTAATGATTTTCACTTTTAATTGTAGAATAAAAATGAAAATCACGTCAACTACACTATCCCTGTGATAAATTCTAGATAAAGTAAACATCTTCACCGGTAGTAACATCCAGGAATGTTTTAGACGCCTTCGGGTTATCCTACACCATGAATGGAAGTCTTATGTGTTAGAGTTAGCATTACCATATCCGCCTTCCAAAGACGCGAGTGATAAGAATTTCATGGTCTATGATAAACATATGAATGATGAGGTCAGTGTTCAATGTTTGATGTTATCATCAATGTCTAGTGATCTCATGAAGTCTCATGAAAACATGTATTCTTATAGCATGCTCGTGCACCATCATGGTATTTACTAGGAGAGATAAAGACATGAAAGGTTTGAGATCTCTAAGTCACTCTTTCAGATTAATCATGGAAAAGGTGCCCTAGCTGGGCCTCATATAGTCAAGCTCATTGGCTACATTGAGCTCCAGGTGGTTCTAGGGTTTAAACTCCCCCAAATAACTGGGCACTAATCTCATTCTTGAATCACTCCCTCAGAGCGTCTCTAACATTGTTGTCGATTTCAATATAAACAACATTAAGTAGTCTCTATCTTGTCTTCTTATCCTTATTCGCCAAGTGTGAAAATATATAAAGCATGAAAATCCTTCTATCTATATAGTGAATAAGAGGAAAGGGAAGGCATAGAGCTTTAAGACCAAAGCTTCTTCATGGCCTTCCAATAAAAGGAAGATCAAAGTGGAGGCAAGGGAACAGGAGGTTGTTGGTTTCGCATGCGGCAAGAAGGGCCACTGGAAGAAGAACTGTACCCAGCCTATAAAACAAGGGGATGCTTTAGGTGCATTTTTTTATCGAAGGCAATATATATGTTTCTACAAATTGGGTATTATATACAGCATGTGGTGCTCACATATGTATCCAAATATAGGAACCAAGTAGATTCAAGGAGATTGAACGAGGGGAGGTAGATCTACGAGCAGCCAATGGAGCCAGACTTATTGTTGTAGCTGTCGGGGACTACAACCTCACGTTTCCTACTAGGATGATCTTAGTGTTAAAGGTTTATTTTTATGTGCATTCTATAACCAAAAACATAACTTCTCTATCTATACTATATATAGCTGGATTTTTTTTCATGATTGGAAATGAATGTTTCTTCTTTTATAAAGATAAAATTTGTTTTGGTAGGGCACATTTATACAGCGGTCTTTATGTGTTGGATTACCCAAACCATGTGATGGAAATCTATGAAAATGAGATTTCACATGACTCATACCACACCCAACATTGGCATCATTGGCTAGGTTATGTAAATGAGAAACTCTTGACGATGTTACATCAAGATGTATATTTATATTCTTTTGAACTAAAACCAATTTGAATATGTCATGCATGTTTACAAGGAAAAATGACTAAATCCCCATTTAGTGGGAAAGGTGAAAGGGCTAAATAGCTTCTTGAATTGGTTCATACTGATGTGTATGGACCATTTCTAGTTGATTAAAGGGGTGTGTACTCATACTTCATAACTTTTAATAATGATTTTAGTAGATATGGATATATCTACTTAATGAGGGTTCAGTCATATTCCTTTGATAAGTTCAACGAATACAATAATGATGTTGAGAACCATCTTGGTAAGAATATTAAGAAACTCCACTTAGACCGAGGTGGGAAATATCTTAATTAAGACATAATTGATTACATACAAGACTTTGGGATCCTATCACAACTCAATCCTCCTTAAACCCCTCAATGGAATTGTGTAAGAAAATGGTGGAACCGCAACTTGTTGGACATGGTGAGATCAATTATTATTCATGAATTTCTTCCATTGTCCTTTTGTGGGTATGCGTTACAAACAGCAGCACATATACTAAACCATGTACAACCTATATTGATAAATGGTATTCCATATGAGTTCTGGAGTGGAACAAAATCCATGTTATAGAATTTACGTGTGTTGGGTAGTGAAGCGTTTTTTAAGGCATCATCAGGTAAAAAACTCTCACCCCGAGGCACATAGTGTTCCTTTATAAGACACCCTAAGGAAACAAAGGGATATTACCTATACAACCACTCAGACAAAACATTTATAGTGGAAAACCATTCCATATTCCTTGAGAGGTAGCACATATCCAAAATAGATACACTACGAGAAAAATGGGCATTTGCGACGGGTTATTTGCGGCGGGAATAAATCCCATCGCAAATAGTCCTGTTAAAAACTTATTTGCGACGTGGTTATTTGCCCGTCGCAAATAAGTAGCATTTTGCGACGGGATAGCTTTCCCCGTCGCAAAAGGACTGGCGCGGTTTGCGCGCCAAATCGCGGGAAACTTATTTGCGACGGTGGAATATTCCCGTCGCAAATAATCGGCGGCGGTAAAAAGTATTTGCGACGGGAATATTCACCCGTCGCAAATAGTATGTCGGAAGGTGGTTATTTGCGACGGGACCCGTCGTAAATAACTATTTACCCATTGACCGTAATAAATGATGGATAAGGTATTTGCGACGGGTACCGTCGCAAATAATACTATTTGCGACGGGAATCCCGTCGCAAATGGACCCGTCGCAAATAATCTAACCTATAAATACCCCCATCCGTTTTTTTCAAATCATTCTCAAATTCCCTCTTCTTCTTCTCTCAAAGTTTTATTTCTAAAGTTTAGTTTTTCTCAAGTTTAATTTTTTCCTTCGGAGTTGATATTAACTTTTCGAAGAACGATCAGAGCAGATCAATTTTCAAGGTATTTATGTTGATTTTAATTTAATATTTATTTTTAATTTTTTATTAGTTTTAATTATTCTTAATTAGTTGTAATTTAATTATGTTTACATTGTTTTGTTACTTAATAAATTTAAATTATTAGTATTCATTGTTAATATTTAAATGGTAATTAGTAATAATTAGTAATAATTACAAATAATTAAGAATAAATATTAATATTTAGTAATAAATACCAATAATTAGGAATAATAACATTATTATATTATTAGTATATTTTATTATTAATATTAAAATAATATAATTTTTTATATATATACAATTCTCTTTTCATCTGTGTGTTTGCTGTCTCCACATGTATTATTTGTATGTGGAGATAGAAAACACACAGATGAAAGGAGAATTGTATATAAATTAAAAAATTATATTATTTTAATATTAATAATAAAATATACTGATAATGTTATTATTCGTAATTATTGGTAATTATTCTTAATTATTGGTAATTATTCATTTAATTACTACTAATTAGGAACAATTAACAATAATTACCAATAATTAGGAATAATTACCAATAATTAGTAATAATTACCAATAATTAGTAATAATTACCAATAATTAGTAATAAATACCAATAATTAGTAATAAATACCAATAATTAGTAATAATTACCAATAATTAGTAATAATTACCAATAATTAGTAATACTTACCAATAATTCGTAATAATTACTAATAATTACTAATAATTACTAATAATTACTAATAATTACCAATAATTAGTAATAATTAGGAATAATTACCAATAATTAGCAATAATTACCAATAATTACCAATAATTAGTAATAATTACCAATACTTAGTAATAATTACCAATACTTAGTAATAATTACCAATAATTATCGATAATTAGTAATAATTATCGATAATTAGTAATAATTATCGATAATTAGTAATAATTATCAATAATTAGTATTAATTACCAATAATTACCAATAATTGGTAATAATTCGTAATAATTACCAATAATTCGTAATAATTCGTAATAATTACCAATAATTGGTAATAATTAGTAATAATTACCAATAATTAGTAATAATTACCAATAATTAGTAATAATTACCAATAATTAGTAATAATTAGTAATAATTAGTAATAATTAGTAATAATTAGTAATAATTAGTAATAATTAGTAATAATTAGTAATAATTAGTAATAATTACCAATAATTAGTATTAATTGGTAATAATTACCAATAATTACCAATAATTAGTATTAATTAGTAATAATTACCAATAATTAGTAATAATTACCAATAATTACCAATAATTACCAATAATTAGTAATAATTACCAATAATTAGTAATAATTAGTAATAATTAGTAATAATTAGTACCAATTACCAATAATTAGTAATAATTAACAATAATTTGGAATAATTGGTAATAATTAATAATAATTACGAATAATTAGTAATAATTTCGAATAATTAGTAATAATTACCAATAATTAGTAATAATTACCAATAATTAGTAATAATTACCAATAATTAGTATTAATTACCAATAATTACCAATAATTGGTAATAATTAGTAATAATTACCAATAATTAGTAATAATTACCAATAATTGGTAATAATTAGTAATAATTAGTAATAATTATTAATAATTACCAATAATTAGTAATAATTAGTAATAATTAGTAATAATTATTAATAATTACCAATAATTAGTAATAATTAGTAATAATTAGTAATAATTAGTAATAATTACCAATAATTAGTAATAATTATCAATAATTAACAATAATTAGTATTAATTAGTAATAATTATCAATAATTACCAATAATTACCAATAATTAGTAATAATTACAAATAATTAGTAATAATTACCAATAATTAGTAATAATTACAAATAATTAGTAATAATTAGTAATAATTACCAATAATTACCAATAATTTCCAATAATTAGTAATAATTACCAATAATTCATATTAATTACCAATAATTACCAATAATTGGTAATAATTAGTAATAATTACCAATAATTAATAATAATTAGTAATAATTAGTAATAATTACAAAAAATTCGTAATAATTACCAATAATTAGTAATAATTACCAATAATTAGTAATAATTACCAATAATTCGTAATAATTAGCAATAATTAGTAATAATTATCAATAATTACCAATAATTAGTAATAATTATCAATAATTACCATTAATTACCAATAATTACCAATAATTACCAATAATTACCAATAATTACCAATAATTACCAATAATTACCAATAATTAGTAATAATTACCAATAATTAGTAATAATTAAAATTAATTAGTACTAATTACCAATAATTAGTAATAATTAACAATAATTAGGAATAATTAGTAATAATTAATAATAATTACGAATAATTAGTAATAATTACCAATAATTAGTAATAATTAGTAATAATTACCAATAATTACCAATAATTCGTAATAATTAACAATAATTAGTAATAATTAACAATAATTAGTAATAATTACCAATAATTAGAAATAATTAACAATAATTAGTAATAATTACCAAATACTTACCAATAATTACCAATACTTACCAATAATTACCAATAATTACCAATAATTACCAATAATTAGTAATAATTAGTAATAATTACCAATAATTAGTAATAATTAGTAATAATTACCAATAATTAGTAAGAATTAGTAATAATTACCAATAATTAGTAACAATTACCAATAATTAGTAATAATTAGCAATAATTAGTAATAATTATCAATAATTACCAATAATTAGTAATAATTATCAATAATTACCATTAATTACCAATAATTACCAATAATTACCAATAATTACCAATAATTACCAATAATTACCATTAATTACCAATAATTAGTAATAATTACCAATAATTAGTAATAATTAAAATTAATTAGTACTAATTACCAATAATTAGTAATAATTAACAATAATTAGGAATAATTAGTAATAATTAATAATAATAATGAATAATTAGTAATAATTACCAATAATTAGTAATAATTAGTAATAATTACCAATAATTACCAATAATTTGTAATAATTAACAATAATTAGTAATAATTAACAATAATTAGTAATAATTACCAATAATTAGTAATAATTAACAATAATTAGTAATAATTACCAATACTTACCAATAATTACCAATACTTACCAATAATTACCAATAATTTCCAATAATTACCAATAATTACCAATAATTACCAATAATTACCAATAATTAGTATTAATTATTAATGATTACCAATAATTAGTAATAATTACCAATAATTAGTATTAATTAACAATAATTAGTAATAATTACCAATAATTAGTAATAATTACCAATAATTAGTATTAGAAATAATTATTATTAATTACCAATAATTAGTAATAATTACCAATAATTTGTAATAATTACCAATAATTACCAATAATTACCAATAATTACCAATAATTAGTAATAATTACCAATAATTAGTATTAATTACCTATAATATTAATACTATGAAAATAATAAAAAATTTATATAATATTAAAATTATCAATATTTGTAACATGTTTTGCTTTATTCTCAACATATTTAATTCTTAAAGGGTCAATTTTTAGGTGTATCTCAATAAAAAGTTTGCGTCAGTTTTGTATGATCTAAACTCTATAATTATCCTAGCTTGAATGTTTTTTCTAACAAATTATTCAAAAACAGTAATGCTTTTATATTTTATAGAGAAATATGGAACAACGGGGTCGTCAACAATCATTATTAGGTGACCGCATATGGATAAATCAACGTAGAAATCCAAACGGTTCTGGTTTAAATCCAGTATATGTAGAGGGTGTGGAGACTTTTTTATCATTTACGGCATCAAATCCAGAATTTTTTCAGAAGGAAAAATAAAATGACCTTGCAGAAAATGTGCATTGAGAACGTTTGACACGTTTGAAAAAGTGGGAGAACATCTCTTGCGTTTTGGTTTTCAACCAGATTATGTTTTTTGGTATCAACACGGTGAACGCAGTTCCAGAGCAGGTGATACCAAATTGATTCCGGATCCATCCCGGTTTCAAGATTTAGTACATGATGTTGCAGGTTCATCTGTTCAATATACAGAAACTCTGGCTGATATAACTTCAAATCCCGAGTTGGCACCGTCTGAATTTTATTAGTTGTTGAAGTCTGCTGAGGATGCATTATATCCTGGCTGCAAGATGAGAAAATTAGAAGCAGTTGCAAAATTTATGGCTATCAAATCAGATAACGGAATGTCAAACACCTGTTTTGACCAGATATTTTCTTTGCTTAAAATACTGTTACCCGAAGGAAATGTTTTACCTGCAAATTACTAAGAGAGTAAGAGACTGGTTCGAAATTTGGGACTTACTTGTCAGAAGATTCATGCATGTTCAAATTACTGCATTTTATATTCTGGGGAAAATGAGTCGTTGGATAGTTGTCCCACATGTGGGCAACTGAGATATAAAGAAGGACAACATGGGAAGTCTGGTTTGATTCCTGTAAAACAGTTGAGATATTTTCCGCTTACATCCATACTTCAACGTTTATTCATGTCTAAGAATACAGCAACAATGATGTCATGGAATAAAGAAAATATTTCAACCGATAAAAGCTTGAATCATCCAGCCGATGGTGATTCATGGAAACATTTTGATAGAGTGCATCCATCCTTTTCTTTAGAAGCTAGAAATGTTCGACTGGGCCTTTCCACTGATAGTTTCTGTCCGTTTGGATCTTATGGTAGTTAATATTCATGTTGGCCTGTTTTTTTAACTCCGTACAATTTACCTCCATGGATGTTGATGAAGGAGCCATATATCTTTTTGACTTTACTAATTCCAGGACATCCGAAGAAAAATATTGATGTTTATTTGAAGCCATTGATTGATGAATTAAATTTATTGTGGAGTACTGGTGTCAGTACATATGATGTTGCAACGAAACAGAATTTCATACTGAGAGTAGCATTGATGTGGATAATAAGTGACTTCCCGGCTTATGGGATGTTATCTGGCTGGAGTACACATGGTCAGAAATCATGTCCTTACTGTATGGGAGAGAACAAAGAATTTATGCTCATTCATGGAAAGAAACCTTGTTATTTTGACTTTCATCACAGATTTCTTCCAGCTGATCATCCTTTTCGTAGAAACAGATCTCATTTCAGAAAAGGAACAGTTGAAAGGGATGGACCTCCAAAAATGCTATCAGGTTCGGAGTTAAAATCAGTTGTATTTTCATTACCTCCCATCACTTTTGGTCCCACAATAAACCAACAGAAAATTTCTGGTTTTGGGAAAGAACACAATTGGATTAAACGTAGCATATTTTGGGATTTTCCATATTGGTCTGATTTGTTGGTCTGACACATGTTAGATGTCATGCATATTGAGAAGAACTGTTTTGAGAATTTGTTTCATACAGTTTTGGATATTCCAGGAAAGAGCAAAGAAAATGTAAATGCACGTTTAGATCTTGCCCAAATTTGCAGGCGTCCAGAATTGGAACTATTTGAGAATGTCAGAACAGAAAGGTTACTGAAACCAAAAGCATCTTATACACTGTCTAAAGAAAACCGTTTATTATTTTGTCAGTGGATTGCAGATTTGAGACTTCCAGATGGCTGTGCTTCCAATTTGGGTAGATGGGTAAAGAATGGTCATATTACTGGATTAAAAAGTCATGATTGTCATGTTATAATAGAGAGACTTCTACCCATTGGATTAAGAGGTCTGTTGAATTCTGTGATTTGGGATTCCATAACAGACATGTATTATTTTTTTCGGGAAATTTGTGCGGCTACGACAGATTATGATGCTCTAGGAAAACTTGAAAAAGATGATGTTGTAATTATATGTAAACTGGAAAAAATATTTCTGTCGTCTTTGTTCGACTCAATGGAACATTTGATGTTACATTTTCCATATGAAGCCAAATGTGGAGGTCCGGTACAGTTTCGATGGATGCACCCATTTGAAAGATGCATGCAAAAATTGAAAAGAAAAGTACGCAACAAAGCATTTGTTGAAGGATCTATTGCAGAAGCTTATTTGCAAGAGGAAATATCTTTTTTCTGCTCCCATTATTTTGAATCTGATTATCCTTCAAAACACAACCGAATGGGATGGAACGAGAGGAATATTGATGAAATCGACAATCAATTATCTGTTTTCAACCAGTCAGAGCTTGGTTTTGGTGGAGTTTATGAACGATGGCTTTTAGATGATGAACATCATAGAGCTCATACGTATGTTCTGCTCAACTGTGAAGAGATGACATCAGTTGTACTGTAAGTGTTTATATCACTTATTCTATCATTTATGTTATAGTAAATAACTTTGGTTTTTATAGGTTGTGTGATAATCATATCAAGAAACAAATTCCACAAATTACAGCAGCTGCTCTCGAAGAACGTCGACTGAAAAATTTCTCTCAGTGGTTTCAAAAATTGGTAACATCAATTCATTATCTTTTAGCAACTCATTCAATGTATAGTTTACTATATTGATAATTATTTCAAAAAATTTCAGGTGTCTCGACATGCTGATAAAATTGACAAACGGCTGTGTGTATTGAGTAACCCACCTTCCAAACTTGTTAAAACTTATAATGCATATGTGGTGAATGGATTTCGATTCCACACACATGCATATGGGGAATCGAAAAAAAAATAAACAGTGGAGTTAGCTTGAGAGGATCTCATCATCGAGAAAATGAAGTTGACTTTTATGGCATACTTGATGAAATCATTGAACTCTGTTATCTTGGACAACATTACAAAACCATGTTTAAATGTCGGTGGTTGGATACAGAGAGAGGCGTGTGTGTTCATCCGACTCATGGAATCATCGATATTAAATGTAAAAGTGTTCTTGCAGTAAATGAACCATTCTTATTGGCTCAACATGCATATCAAGTTTATTACGCAAAGTACTGTGCTACAGCAAGAGACTTGACTGATTGGTGGAGTGTAATAAAAATCAAAATTCGAGACAATCAATTTAGTCAAACTGAATGTGCTTTCACTGATGTGCAATGAATTGATGTTTTTCAAGAGAGTACTCAAAATCAATCTTTTTTACAAAGAGACATGAGTATCGATGACAACACCCCACATTTAAGAGTCGGTGATGACGATGATGTTAATGATGTCACACATGAATTTGAAATGGTAAGAGATGAAGCAACTGTAACTCGAATGGATATCGATGATGTTGAGGAGGAATATGAAGATGACATTGACATATATGAAGATGATGATGAAGATGAACACTTATAGAATTCCATGGTATTTATATACAATCATAATATATATATATATGTATATATAATAGTAATTATCAATTATTTGCTAACTTTAACATTTTCTATTTCAGATGGACGACGCCACATTTCATGAGTTGGCGGATGCTGACCTGCCTTTCGATGCGGATGAGTTGCTGGCAGATGACCCTCAGCCTGCAAGCGCTCCAGGGAGTACGCGGAGGGGGCGCGGTCTTGCACGATTGATGATTCCTGACCCCGTCCCCGAGCGACGTCCACGTCTTGGGTTTGATCCACGCACACGGAGGTGTGATAACCTGTGTGATAACCTGTGGATTTGACTAAGATTTCATTAATCTATTCACATAATAAATGTTTATTATTTTTACAGTTTTTCACATATAGCAGTCGGACAGGGAAGCGCTATTTTGCGCAACTATTTCTCTCAGCCGTGGACCACATGGGAGCAAATTCCCATTGATGTGCAGCAGGCCATGTTCGGCCATTGGTTGGTACGTACGTAAATAAATAATTTTTATTTTGAAAATTATTTCATTTCTAACTTGATATTTTGATTTATTTGTAGGGTTTATGGTATCCGATCGAGGAAACCATGCGTGACGCCATCCACGAGGCATGGGAGGTGGCCATGCGTGATCGCCTTCGTCAGTTTTTGCACAATTTAAGAAAAGCTGCCATGAAGAAAGCAGGAGTTTCAGATTTTGACGAGTCATGTAGAGCACACCGACCAGAGTACATTTTATCCCATGTATGGGATGGATTATGTGCACACTGGTTGAGTGGTGCCTTTCAGAGGAGATCATCGGTGGGGAGGTAGAATCGGGGGAGACAGGAGGTGACTCATCGATCTGGGAGTCGTTCTTTCAGTACTCATAGACAGCATCTGGTACGTACATTATTTATAAATATTTTATATAACGATAAATATTAATAGTTTATTTTTTATTCTTATAGGCTGTTGAGCACCCTGATATTACGGAGTACGACATATATCAGAGGATGTATAGTGATCCTGCTACTGGGGAGCTTAGAGGTGATTGTCAGCATCACATCGTGGTCAGTATTATTTGTTTTCAAGTTTAAAAATTAACTGCATATAATATATTCACAATTTTAATTTTAAATTGCAACTACAGGAGTTATATGAGGCCGCAACGTCACAGGCCCGGCCTGAGAGTCAGACCGAGTCATCAGATCAGACCACTGGCCGTCAGTTTGATGAGGCGGCATGGATGCAGGCCACCCAGTATGCCTTCGAGAAGGGCCGGGTAGTTGGTATCAGCTCTCGACTAACTCCCGTAGATTATTATGGCAGTGCTGCGATGTCGGCGTCCAGCTCGAGAGGAGCTCGTGCATCTTCTTCTACTACACAGTATGAGGATCAGTTGCGATCTCAGATTGCACTGATAGAGAGTCTCCAACAGGAGCATGAGCAGATGCGTCAGCAGCATGAGGAGGACCGTCGACGCCAGCAGCAGCTGTACGAGGAGCAGACGATTCGGTGGCAGCAGCAGCATCAGAAGCAGATGAAGTACATGCGCCGACTCACTCATGCTTTAGGGATGGAGTTTCCTCCACAACCATCTGCAGATCCCCCACCTCCCCCCCTCCTTCAGATTAGAGTTTGTATTTATGTTATAAAATTTGTGAAATCAAAATATGATTTTTTTTTCTATTCGTAGTTTTTGTCTCATTATAAAATATTAATAATATTATATTTTTTAACAACAATAATATGAATAATAATATTATTTATATTTTATAATATTAAATTATATATATATATTAAAATTTTATAATATTACAATTTAATTGTATTTTTTTGTAATACTTGAATTATTTTAATATTTGAATGTAAAATAATTCTATTATTTTTATATTAATTAAAATAACTTATTAATATTTTTTTATTTATGAATTATAATTCTAATATTATTATATTAATTAAATCATTTATTAATATTCTATTATTTTTTATTTTTTAATTATAATTCTATTATTATTATATGAATTAAAATAATTTATTATTTTTATTTGTGAATTATAATTCTATTATTATATTAATTAAAATCATTTATTAATATTTTATTATTTTTTATTTTTGAATTATAATTGGATTATTATTATATTAATTAAAATAATTTATTAATAATTTTTTTTATAGTATTTGCGACGGGATACTATGCCCGTCGCAAATAGTATTATTATTATATTTATTAATAGTTTTTTTTAAAAAAAAATAGTATTTGTGACGGGTCCCGTCGCAAATGGTATTTATTAATAGTTTTATATTTTTTTAAAAAAATAGGTTTTTGCGACGGGTCCCGTCGCAATAACTATTTGCGACGGGCCCGTCGCAACAGGTATTTGCGACGGGACCCATCGCAAAAAGTATTTTGAAAGTTTTTTACAAATATACGGAGACTATTTGCGACAGGTATTATTCCCGCCGCAAAAAAAGGTTTTAGCGACGGGCCCGTCGCAAATAAGGGTTGTTGCGACGCCGTTTTCAGCAACGAGCCATTTGCGACGGGCTACCGTCGCAAATGACCCGTCGAAAATACCTGTTTTTATAGTAGTGATAGTGGGAGAAATATAGACTTCGATGAAGTTGAGGCTCAAGGTAAACAAGAGTTGGTACAAGAACAGATTCCACAAAACCGCATGGAATAAGAATCTGTTGTAGAGACAAAAGTATCGCATAGGAGTACAAGAGAGGTCAGAGAACTAGAACAGTATTGTTTTCTAGTTACTAATGATGGTGACTCATTATTTGTTGATAACAATGATCCTCTAACCTACAAGGAAGCAGTAAGTGGCACAGATGTTGCCAAGTGGAAAGAAGCCATGAAATCTAAAATGGATTCCATGTACAAAAACCATGTCTGGATTTTGGTAGATCCTCCAGTTGATGTAAATCATGTTGGTTAAAAATGGGTATTCAAGAAAAAACTAAACATTGAAAGATAATTATATTCCTATAAGGCATGATAGATTGCCTAAGGGTTTAAACATCATCATGTAATTTACTACGATGAAACCTTCTCACCAGTTGGAATGTTGAAATCCATCAAAATTGTACTTTCCATTATAGCTCACCATGAAAATAAGATTTGGAAAATGGATGTCAAAACAACATTCCATAATGGAAACCTTCAAGAATATGTCTACATGACACAACCAAAAGGTCTTGTGACTCCAAAGGATCCCAATAAGCTATGAAAGTTCTAGATATCCATTTATGGATTAAAGTAAGCATCCAGGTCATGGAACATTCATTTTGATGAAGCTATAAAATAATTTTGTTTTATAAAGAATGAATAAGAACCTTGTGTCTAAAAATAGTTTAGTGGGTGTGCAGTCGTTTTCTTAATAGTATATGTTGATGACATATTAATTATTGGAAATGAGATACTAGTCTTACAGTCTATTAAGGAATGGTTGAATAAATTCTTTTCCAGGGAATCCTTGGGAGAGACAGTATATATTCTTTTGATCAAGAACCATCATGATAGATCTAATATATTCTGAGGCCTAAGTCAAAGTACATACATTGATAAGATACTAGAGAGATTTAGTATTGAACAATCTAAGAGGGGATTGTTTCTAGCATCACATGGCATTCATCTTTCCAAGAAAATATGTCCATAGATACATGAGGAAATAAAGATAATGGAATGGACTCCATATACATCAGTGACTAGATCAGTCATGTATTCCATGATACGTACTCTGATGGATGTCGCCTATGCAATGAGTGCGGTTGGAAGATATCAGGCTGACCTTGGTGACCGCCACGGGATGGTAGTCAAGACTATACTAAAGTATCTAAGGTCTACTAAGGATTTGTTCTTGCTTTATGGAGTAGATGGGGAACTATTCATCAGAGGATATGCAGATTCCAGTTTCCAAACTGATCAAGATGACTTGAAGTCGCAAACAGGATATATATTCACATCGAATGGAGGTGCAGTGAGCTGGAAGATCTCAAAGAAGAGTGTGGTCACATATTCTACAGTACAGTCCAAGTATATCGCATCATTTGAGGTAGCTAAAGAAGTAGTTTGGATGTGAAGCATCATCTAGGATCATGATGTGATACCTAGCAGTAAATATCCTATAACATTGTACTGTGATAATAATGCAGTGGTGGCTCTCACAAAAGTGCCAATGTCACATCAGCGGATGAAGCACATACTTCAGAAGTATCATCACTTGAGGAATTTTTCTCAGAGAGGTGAAGTTGAAGTGGACAGTTTTTTCACATAAGACAAAATGGAAGACCCCTTTACTAAATCCTTGACTCAGTATAAACATGATCATCATGTGAGGTCTAGTGGAATTAAATTCACAGGTAGTTGGCTCTAGTAAAAGTGGGAATTTGAATGATTTGGTGTCTTAAAACCAACTAGTTTTACTTTGATTACATGGTTATTTTAATTTATTATTACATATTGTTCATTGTCCTACATGACTGTGATTTAATAATGTCCTAAAGTATTTGTTACATTGATAAGGTCAGGGCAGTTCCCCGCTATGATGGGAACCTTGAAAGGTAATAAAAATATTCTTAAATATAGTTCTATGGTTGGATGACATACTATGATGGGACACATAGCATGCATACTGTCAGGTGAGAGTACTCCTAAGCAGATGAGGCTTCCTATCATGAAGTTCACACTTGGTAATCTCTAAGATAGGTGATTATGCGAACAGAACCACTAGTAGAAATTCCACATGTTTTAGTGGCATTGGATATTTATATATTGGAGTGTGTGTAATGATCCTTAGACTTTAAGATTATCATTAATTTGTGTCACTATGTAAACACTTTGATTTACTGGAGAAAACTGTCATGCAGATAGTTGGTAGGAAGTAGGGTAAGTTGTGTACATCACAAGTGGTATGTTATTGATGGATAAGTCGAGGAAGGATTTGGAACTTCCATTTATAGAATTTGATATCTCGACCCTTTTATTGAAATAGAATCGTTGTGCGAAATTCCATGTCCATGGTGTAATGAAGAGTTAATTTTAGGTAGTAAAAGGACAATGTATCAAGCATACAATTTGACAACACGATCATGAAACCTTCTTGATGAGATATTGTGACACAGGGACTATATTATATAGTGAGCATTCGTATGTGGATGTCATTTTTGTGACTTTACATTCTTTCTTTTGGGTTCCTTGACCCGTTGCTAGACAAAACTCTTGAACTTTAGGCAAGCCCACCTAATGCCAACGATAAATAATCCCAGTGGGTCACACAATAAGTGTTTCTGGTCATCTTGGTTAAATTATATTTGAATTTATTTAATGAAATAAATATTATTCTCAAGACCGTGGAATAAATTTATTCATGTTAAAATGATCGCATAAATTAAATAAAATATATTTATTTATTTTATTGATCATTTAATAAATATTTATTTAAAAAGTATAAATAAAATATTTATTTAAGGGAATAAATTATTTATTTATTTATTCTGGCATTCAATAAATGCAAGTGGTGTTCGAGCAGACCACAATTATTCCAGTAGTAAAATAATTATTTTTCAAGATGGTAAATAATTATTTTTCAAGATGGTAACTAATTATTTCACTACTTGGCACAAATTAAAATAATGATACTATTATTTTGTGATGAAAAATTTTATTTATAATTCTGTTTTGTGCAAGTTGGCTCACCGTAAATAATGACGTGGTATTATTATTAACTGCATGGGTTTTCACTATGTTCATGAATGTATTTAATTGTTTCTATGCAATTAGATATGGTAACTGAAATTCCATACATATTAATAGACAAGTACATATATTGTGTGATACCCACACCACACGCCTATTGAATAAAGAATCTTAAAGACAAACTATTTATCTCTCGAATCCTCTTCTCTACCATATCAATAATGAGAGATGTTATTCAATACTAAAGAACAAGCAATCAAGACCAACTAACAAAATACACTTTCTTCACCGCGATAGCACCCATAGAATGAGCAGTGTCGATCAGAGGCCATCAGAGCATGTGTGGATTACCACTATAGAGATTCTAGTTTAGATCCTTACAATCAAAACAAGATATCCTAGAAGGGTCATTCTAGATGATCAAAATCATCAATGGCAAAAAATAATGAAGATCCAGGTATTATTTTCTTTATAAAATTAATTAATTTAATTATAAACATGATGTGAAATATCCTCTATTAAATATTTCATGCCTCTTTCTTCTTTATCAAAATCATTGATTATATTCCATGGGGGCTGGAATTCATCATCATATTTATCCCAGAATAATCATTGATCATGGTTAAAATCAATGTTGGGTTTCATCCCAACCATGCTTCCACTGCATCGAGAACCTTCATTAAACAACCTCTAAACATGAATTTTTTTTATTTAGCTGTGGTTTCCTTTATTTTAGTGGTGGTTCTTTTGGAAAAAAGGATTCAGAATGGTGTGGCAATTTAAATAGCCTCTAAAATCTTGGTATTGTTTTGGCTATAAAACCACATCTAAAACATAAAAAACTGCTGCTAAATACACTTTATATGAAACATTCCAAAAACTGCAATTAAATGGAAAGAACCACCGCGTGTTTGATGAAAAAAAAATTTGAGTGGAGTTTTTAGGAAACCATCATAGAACCATTTGGTAGTGGTTTAAATTGCAATAAATCCAATAAAATCACCTCTACATGGCTATTTTCGTATAGTGAGTTCATGTGACTCTCTACCGGAAAAGTATTGATAGTTTACTCTAATTTATATCCTCATGATAAACAATTGTGTTCATTGCATTCCAAGACACTCATTATCAGAGTTCTATAAAATAAATTCATCTGAAATCTATGAGATGAATACTTCACTACCTCCACCAAATAGTAAACATTGGACAATATTATTATAGAAATTCATATAAGTATCTGAGAGGCTTTACAAATTCTGATTGGGTAGGCTTAGTTCATGATAAAAAAATCCACTTATCAAGGTGTATTTTATCATGGGATCTCTCGAATTTATTATAAAAGAAAAAAAATATTGTTTTTCTTTAAGCACTTCAAAAGTTGAATATGTTGTGAAAAATCAATACTGTATCTCGATGATATGAATGCACCAAAAACTTGAAGATATTTTCATTGAGGTAGTATCTTCTATCCAGATTATATATTGAAATTAATGTTATATAAACATTATTAAAAGTCCCATTAAACAGAGAATAATGAAACACATTGAGATCAAATATCATATATTAAAAAAAGAAATTGTAGTGATAGGTTATGAAGTTAGAGTTTTACCTACTTAAAATCAAGTAGCAGACATCATGATAAATGGTATACCCCAGGTGGATTCTGAAAGGCATCGATTGACTCTAGGAGACCTATTGAGTCCATCACTTTAGATGGACTTGAAGAAAGAACCCCCAGTCCCTATTATATATTTCGTTTCTATCAAGGTATGATTTATCTATAAAATCCACTATTTGAATTTTTAACTCTCTCTTATTAATATCAAAGTATGTTTCCTTTGGTTTCTTTGAAAAATGGTTC
This sequence comes from Viscum album, assembly GCA_963277665.1. NCBI lineage: Eukaryota > Viridiplantae > Streptophyta > Magnoliopsida > Santalales > Viscaceae > Viscum > Viscum album. The sequence goes on from OY728150.1 coordinate 861,907,341, forward strand.
GAATGTGTTCATGATCAATCAACCATGAGGATAAAGTTGTGAAAATGGGGGGAATTCTATTGGTGGGAGAGCGTTTGAAAATTAGGTGGAGTAGTTTGAAGGGGATAAAATAAAAATGCCACGAGGTGTTATTATCATGTGAATTCATTCATATCACTCTTATTTCTCACACTCATCCATGTCTCAAATTATCCGATAGTTTTTTATTGATGGATCATCGATGAACTCTTAGAACGGAATAAAATCACCATGTAGTTCTTGTTAGATTAGTTCTAAATATTTCCATTCAGAAATATGTGACAACAATTGAATTGTCAAAAACCCCAATGGGGAGATTTTTGACCAAAATCCATTTAGTGATTTTTGTAGATTGTGTTTATTAAAAATTATGTCTTTCGGATGATGTTAAAGAAGGTTTTAGAGAATAGTTAATTCTCGGAGAATTTTTTTGGATGCATTATATTCCTAAACTGTGTTGATGTTGGAGAAAAAAGTGTCTAGAAGACAATAACCCTAAAACAACCCATCAGGCTATATTATATGATATTCTTGATTCAAGGTTCATGAAACATAGATAGAGGCTTGCATCTTAGCCCTTTTGAATAAGTGATGACCACACCACAATTTTTCTTTTTTTGTATACTGGGTGTGCATTTTTTAGGGTGATAGTTTCTAGTGTTTCTCCATGTCTACAAGAGGCTATGTCACAACATGTCAGGTGACATTGTGAGGATCTGTGTTGGGGTGCAAACCTAATATTCAACATCTAGGGTATTTTAAGTAGGACTATTCCATGGGTATAGGCTATTTTAAATTGGTTTTGAGTGAAAGTGACCACAATATCGTAGTTACACATACCATCATAGAGAGTGTGGATTAGGAAGTGTGATTCTTTTGATTTACAATAATATTATAAGAGATTTTATCATAATATAATTCCACATTATAGTAAATTTGGTGAGTCTGGAAGTTAGAAGAGATAGTAGAATGATCATGGGTAGTACATAGAGTATTATTATACATTATAAAAATAGACCAATTCATAGGAAGATACGATATAGAATAAGAGACCATGACTATAAGGAATGATTTTATCCCTCTTATATGCAATAGTGAAGGAGTTTATGCTACTGTGTTACTATAGTAGGGGGGTCCTACATTTTAATAGGTGAAGTCATGACATAATTGAGATGTCACAATAAAAGACTAGAAATTTTAAAGGGAATATATACTCTAGATATGAAGCCTTTATGTGAACTAAATGGTCAGTATTCACCACTTTTCAGTGGTAATAACACATGATGTTATCATAAATGGAGATAAAAAAATTTATGGATCCTAACCCTTAGATAAAATTGAAGTATTTGATTACTACTAAATTTCCCAATGTAGTTTTATATAGAGAAAGAGAGATAGACTTTTAGGAGGTATATAGAGAGGCTCGATATGAGCATTTATAAGGGATTTCTAGACTTACTTAAAAGTTGGAAAGTGGAGAAGAAAGAAAAATCTAGGATATTTATCTCACTATAACATCATGAAGTTGTGCTAAATAGAAACACTATTCAAGGTGTAGTTTCACACACATTTCGTGAAGAATGGTATCATGGAAGGATTAGTGAGTTCCTCTTCATGGTGAGAGGTAGTGTGTTTTTCTCATCTTTGTGAATAATGAGTTCATAGGGTTAATGTGACCACTCTATTTTGTAACCTCAATAATAGAGGTGAACTCTAGTGTTTTAGCTGAATATAAATATCATATTTTGATTCTCCTTGGACTAGCTTGGTTAGGGTGAACAATGTAAAAATATATTATGTGATTTATTGCTTTCATTGCTCATAGAGAGAAATTTTGGGAGCGAAAGTGGTGTTCTTCAAAATGAGAGTTCAAGATAAAATTCTTGGGAAATTTTCTTTAAATATAAATTACCTTGATTCACCCCTCCTATCAGAGAAATCTTCTTGATTAGGGGACAATAAGAATAAAATAGTCATCTTGTGCAATCATAACGTCATCCAATTTTAGATTTTAGTAACGGTGTGTATTTTTTACAATAAGAACATGATGATAAGTGACATATTTTTTTAATGAAACCATTATCTCAATATTAACACATTTAAATCATAAAAAATAATCATTAAATAAGGAATAATATTTATTAGAGTTTTATGGTTCTAATCCATCTTTTGATGTTGTACCCATATTTTAACAATCAATACTATCATTAAGTTTGATGTTGGAACTGATATGAATGGTGGAAACTCTAATTGTTAATAACATGGAAAAATTAAATTATTATTAAATCAATATATTTTGAACTATACTTTATATGGAATATGCGGTAGTGGAATTTTATGTGTTAATGAAATTAAATTGGAATAATGTTTTTTGTTTCATGTAGATTTGATGATATGATATGAAAATTTGAAGATGGATGAGTGATTCAAAAGAATTATCCCCACTCAAGACACATATAGACCCTTGTATAAAATATCCATCTATGGAAAAGGAACCTAAAAATGAGATCTAGTCATTCACAAGGAGCATGGAGCACAATTGGAAATTATGGGGGGTTTTACTGTATGGATATGCTGAATAAATGTAGGTTTTTCTTTCAAACTTTTGGGGGATAATTCATAATTGGGAACACCACTCATGGTCCTTAGGTGTAGTTTGTTTTAATAACTTATCCATTTATGTGTTTTTATTAATTTCTCTCACTTTTTTGTAATTAGTTATTGGTGGGTCGTTAGTGATATGTGATGCATGTTCATGTAATATTTTTCTTTTTCTGATAGGTCATATCTTTTTACCATCTCTCATTAATAGTTTTTCATATTCCTTGACTATATAATACTTAGAAAGTTCATACCATATGTTGTCACATACTTTAGCTATTTATTACATTTTTATAATGGGGTAAGACACCTCCCACCCATGTAAAAATTATTCCATGGTATTTACACCAGCATCTAATTACTATGAGGAGAACATGAGGTATTATGATTATGTGTCGTGAGTTTCATTATAATACTTAGGTCACAATGTTACAAAGTGGTATTAGAGAATACTAAGGGCCTTTTGGTATGAGACATGAGATTATACGGTAGAATAATACCATTGAGATTCAATTAGTAACTCGTAAATAATCTTGTACAATTTTATTAGGGGGGGGAATCTTGAGTTTCCATGAGTAGTATGGGCTTTCACTTACCTTTTCATTTCATATAATTATTCCTTAATCCTAAAGTATCATGTATCATACTAGGTGACCATAGGTAAAATTTATTGGGATAGCTTGTCATGATGTGTTCTTACCTATATTTGTTTGTCTTGTTATTTTTTTGAGCAAGTTTACAACTCATATTAACAAAATATTAAAAAAATGAATATATATATATATATATATATATTATTAATGATTAAGTTAATATGTTTTATAAAATTATTCTTCTAACATATAGATTCTTTATAGGAATTATTTTATGTCATATACAATGCCAATATTTACTTTTTTTTACACAGTCCATTGAGCATGTGAAACTATTTTAAAATGATTTATAAAGTGGTTAATAATGAAAATATATTTAGTAAAAAATATAAAGTATAGAATAATGGGCTTACACCTTAACTATAAATTTTAGGTAATTTTTGCGGTTTTTCCTTTTAGGAAAAATTTATTGATATCATTATCTAATTAATTCTAGAGAATGTCATCAAGAAGACTACCTCTTGCTAACCAAGAAAGGGTAGATGAGTTGGAACTACTAATTTAAAATCTAGTTGGACTATAGGTCTTGTAGGGTCTTGATCCTTTTATTTTGGTAAAATGATCAAGGTGATCGATGAATAGAGATTATATCCTTCTATGTCATGAAGGGGCTTTTAGTTTCATCATCGTCAGAATTTTAGGGTGATTTATCCCCTCAAGAGATCAATGAGTGGAATTATCTTTTCCACCAAATTTTCAAAAGAATTGAAACACCTAAGAAATAGTGAGATCATTTTTACACATTCATACTAAAAGGAGAAACACATCGGTGGTGGGATGTGATGATTGAGCCTAAGAAAGATGAGGGGCTAATGTGGGAAATTTTTAATAAACCCTTAGAAAATTTTACCTCGATAACTTGTATTGGGTAAAGGAAATGGAGTTTAAGAACCCTCTATAAAGGACCTAAATTGATAATTGGATATGATTCAACCTTTATTTAAATTCTATACTTCACATAATATGTGAAATGGAATGATGGATCAAATGTAATTCATTTTGAATTGGGTCTTAAGGAGCCTTTACATAATCGTGATATAGTATTTAATTTCCCATCATTCTAAAATGTGGTCAACAAAGTTTCCACCATAGAGACTAGAACTAAAGGGGGTTTATGAAAAGGAATACCATTACATATTCTAACCCTAATGGATATATCTTTAGTCATTTTTAAGAAACTTTTAAAGGATACAGTTTTGGCGGTTCCCATCACAAAATCATGGGCAGTGGTATACCCTCATCGCCAAGCTTAGAAGGATCTGTTATGTAGTGGAATCTTTGAAGATGATCTATCCACATCAACAAAACATCATCTAGTATCAAATCATGATTTTACTCTTATTGATAGAAAATTTAATAATAGATTAAGAACATGAAATTAGGGAAACTCAACTTTCACCCAAATAGAATCATCGACAGGAAGAAGAATGATGAACATATAAAAAGGAATCGGGTACACACTGATGTTGATCTATTCAACTGTATTTTACATGAATTAGAGATCATATGGATATAACACCTCAACTACAAGGTCATACACCAATGATATCTTTAAGAGTGGTGAGCTAATATGCATGGACAAAAAAGTGAATTTTTTTTAAAAGGATTATAATTTAATTAATAATTATAAAATTAACCCAAATAAAAGTTGTTTCATGCTTTGAGTGCATGTGCACCAACCATGCATGGTTAGCTATAAAATAAAGAAACCCGCATGGTTTCCTTGAATGGTTTGACTAATAGTTCCCAAACCATGGAAAAAGCCACTATCAAAATTGCAGTAGTTACCACACAGTCGTGAGGTCCAAATCAGACGGTTTGGCCTAACCATGTGGCTTGTAACTCCCCACTATCTAGACTCATACAATTTGATTTAACTGTGTGTCCTACCCCACATGGTATAATATTACTATGTGCTAATCCATTTGTATCCCTAATCTCAGGTTTTGGGCTTCAAAAAATCCTTGTACACATTTGATACATCCATTAACTCTAAGGGAATTCACATTATGTCATATTTAAACATTCAAACTAAAAATAAGGGTTCCATAACTCATACGATAACCCATTATCTTACACAACATATGTTTTAAACATCTATGACTGGTTAACACTATAATTCATCATCATAATAATTATTATCTCTAATGTTTCCTAGACAAAACCAGTTCCATTAATAATTAATTCCTTTTCATAAATTGATTTTTTCAGGTTTCTTGTAAACATATCCTTTGTATAGTAAGGCAAAGGAAATCCCTCTTGAACTAGGAATTCTTCAATTACTAGCCCTGAAGAATCACATTCTATAATAAATTCTTTTGAAAAATCTGGTAACCCAAGAACATGCACAGTTTTCATCTGTTTTTAAATCTCATAAACTACCATCTGTCCCTCCACAGACCACTTGAATTAAATATTTTTAGTTTTAGTTTTCAAAGGATTACATCCTTCCCGTAATATCTTATAAACATCTTATAGTAACCCATAAGACTGAGAAATTCCCTTTACTCATAATAATTTAATGCCACTCACCCCTCCACTACAACCCCCAATTTCTTAGGATCTATGAAAATACCATATACTTAAATTATGTTCCCTAAATACTTTTCCATTCTCCACACAAAAGTGAATTTTTTTTGCAGGAATGTAATGATTTATCTCTCGTTTCTGGTGACAATAGTTGCAACATTCCTAGGTTCTCCCCCCATACACTTTTTTTAGTAACATATCATCAAAAAACACTAAAACACCATTTGATAACATAGATAGATATATATTTTTCTTTGTTTATTAGATGTATAGTAGGACATTCATCAATATGCATGTCATGAGTACATATCCATAATGCTCCACATAAGTCTTGAAAACTGTTTTTCCAATGTCCCCATCCCTCATCTAAACCTAGTAGAATCCTGAATTTAAATCCAACATGGTTAAATAAGTCCCTCCATGGAATTATTATCATTCACGAATTGGGATGGTGACTGTGTATAATAAATCCTAATTCCATAATCTCTAATACTTGGTTTGGATTTCATTTTTCATTTGGTATGAACTTATTAATGACCTAATATTCATAGGTTTAGCCCCTACTTTCTGCTTAATAACGTGGCTAGTTTCCCTACTTAGAGGAAACCTTTTATAAGAAGCTAACATAGTGTTGTAATTTTCTAATTTCTCCATTTATTGCTGTTACTGGTCATGTTCCAACTATGTATATTTAACAATTTTACCCTCTATCATTACCACTAAATCAGTTACTACCACTTCTTCCCCTTTCTAATGTACTCCTACAAAGACCATGGTAAATTTAGTGATATATTGACCCCCTGAAGTGCCACATGCCTTACATCCGAGTAAAATTCCATTATCATTCATTTCCAATTGGTTTTTACATTCCAAAGGGTCTCTAACCACAAGATCCCTAAAATAAATTTGTCTCTGTTGGGTCTAATATATAAAAATGAATAAAAAATTCAATTGTCTTAACTCGGTTGGAAGATACAACATTAATCCTCTAAATGACACTCGATGGACATCACCCAAGTAGATGTTAAACTGCCTAGTCTCAACATTATGGGCTTCAAAATGACTCATTATCCACCAATAAATGCAATTATGACCCTCCCCATGATATATTTAAACCAAAAACGGTATTTTCCCACATTCCCTACCATTTTCATTGGCATGGTTTCTTTATCCCCAATTTTTTCGGGTCATATGTTTTGGTTCCAAACATTTCTAGTCCACAAAAACACCATGTCTCAAATTTCCTTACTGTAAAATTTTGAGTTTCTTCTTCATCTTCATCACTTAGCTCAATTCATTCCAACACTATTATCTTATATCCTTTTTCTAGACGGTGGTGACTAGGGTTGTCATTATGCCAGCAATAGTAACACATCCCCTTTTCTAATAATCAAACCCCACCTTTGATATGATTTTAACCCCCTTCCAACCCCCTTTATATGTATGAAATCCATTCTTTCTGGTCTACACAACCACATCTCTAGAAGGGACATTCATCGATGTACTGGGAATCTAACCATTGTTTTTACCCTAGTAATTAAATTCCTACTTCGTGGTTTGGTATATTTTATGATTTTCTTGACTAACAACTCATGATCAACTAGTATATCCTAAGTCAGTAACCAAGTTTTTTCCTTGGTGTCATAATGGTACTCCCAATTTCTGGTTTAAGGCCCTCTATGATCATACTCTTGTACCAACATTCATTAATGTCTAGTATTTGTATCACCACCCATTCAAACTCATCAACATACATATCCATTGACCTTATCTGTAATAACTATTTAGATTATACTACTGGATCCTCCTATCTATTCTTATACCATCCCATAAACTCCTCTTTTAACTACCTCCAGGTTAGTAATGATTGAACTAACCTCAACAAAGTGATCTAGTAATAAAATATCTCTTCCATGGATAGTTGTGGCAGTGAAACCTTGAGCTCCTTCTTCTTCTACTTTATCATAAAAAAAATATTTTTTCTCATGTAATCCATGAAACATGATACTCTAAAAAAAATAGAGGCATACCTATCTTCCAAGTCATGAAAATAAACTCTCCATGCTCGGTTTCTTAATATTAGGGACACACCATCATTGTCTTGATTCAGTTTCCTCCTTTAGTTATGCAATTCAGAATACTACCATCTTCTTCTATTTCATCTATTTTCCCCTTTTTAGTAACATGTCAGGGGATCTTCACCTAATTCGGCTTGGGTAGTGACACCATAGTGATCTACTCCTATAGTTAGAGTCCTTGTCAATAATAGGCATCCTCTTATCACTGATAAGCATCTTCCAGTCATTGAAGATCATCCTCTAGACATTGAAATCCAGTCATATGGTCATAGTTGGTTGTCTCCAAAAGTTTTACTCAATTATCCATGTGTGTGGAAATTCAAAAAAGAATCCACTTCCACGACTCACTCTCTCCAAGTGTCTCTCACTTGAACCACACTATCCATAGGGATCAAGGATCTCTCAATGAAAGCACCAAATTGGTAGGTGATTTCAATAGGTAGATATCATTAATACAAGTCTTATGATCGCTTCTCTAATGGATTGAACTGGTACATTAGAAATATAGTCTATAGACATACTTCTTGGGAAAAGACAACTCCTCTGGCCCTAGAACTATCCAGAATCAACCAATCAAGTAACCAAATTCCTTCGTATAGTCTACTCCCTCGAATTTATTAACCTTTAAAGGATACTTACTAAACATCCTATAAAAGTTACCCCCCAATACCATTTCTAGAACTCCCAGACCACACCCTTTTTTGGTATGTAAAACAGAAAGGTGGCCTCTCATGAATTGGGCCACCTCCACACCTATCTAGTACCCTTCAACAATTCATAGTTCCAAACAATGAACACCTACCCAGTGTTCAAATAATTACAGTCAGTCTTTTGAACCACATGAGTATCAATTTTCTAATATTCTTCTCCACCAAACAAGAAAAGTTCAACAAGGTTGTTATTTAATATTGAATACGCATCCTTAAACCTCTCACAACATCTTGAAGATTCAAAGGTCACCCTTTATCTTCCACACAACTGCTTTTATAAGGATTTTTCACCAAACCAAGTCACTTAACTAGACCTCTATTTACATTATATTTGTCAGTAATAATAATATAATTAGAATACTCTTTCTGGGATTTTTATTTATTAAATATTTTCATAATCTGATCAGTAGGGAGCTTCAAATATAGGATGAAAAACAATTCATTTAGACCACATCCAAAATATTGTGGCAAGGGGTGACCATGCTCTGTATGGATGTAGGAACTGTCCTTCAAAATTGTCTCAAGCATAGAATATTTGTAAAGATAATAACATACATTCACCACTGAATAAGGTAGAATATAAGAATTTTCAAAAGCTATCCAACAACTATTGGCCAAGTCTATTGTTGTAGCAACCTCTCCAAGAGACATCTATCCCTTAACAGAAGAAGCTTCCATGTCTTCCTTCACATGAGAATCATGAACTTGATGATACACTTTTCCATGTCGTGGTTTGTGAATGTGGACCCTAGCATCTATAGTGGCCATAGTGAACATCTTGTAGACCCCTTCTCTATCACTACTACTTGAATGAGGGTTTCTGCATCAATTTCTACACTATCTAATCTGTTTTTTATGCTATTATATTTTCTCTACTATTCTTATCTTGTAACTCTTCAAACCCACCATTGATTCTTAGATTGATAAAATATTCCCTATTTATTTTAACTGTTCCAATGGTTCAAATTCCAATTTAGTATCCACAACATATTTCAATGTCTCTTCTCAACTTGGAAGAGTTCCAAATTTGTTCTATATCTCGTCTGCTCCAATTCATTTCTATTATTTCTATTCTTCAGTAGAGTCCACCCATATTTTTCCTTCCCATTAATGTCTGAATCTAAACTCAAAAGATGAATTTATCTATTGATGCATTGCTATCTAAAATCCCCACTATGGTCCTTGAAGTTCCACCTTCTCAGATACAAGAATGTCATCAATTGAAAACATGTCCAAGAATTGATCGTCAGGATTTATCATTATTTCCTACCATCGTGGTGTGTCTACCACTTGCATAAACATCTTCTGCATCAAATATATACACATGATCCCCACTGTTGATGGGATATAAAAATAAGAAAACATTACCTCTTCCTGCATTGGTAATGTTTTCTCTTCCTTCGATGGTTATGTTTGCACCAGAGGAACCTCCAGATATGGAGGTTTCAAAATAATGGAATCTTTTTTCTCCTCTTCCAAAAGAGCTAAAATATTAAAATGACTCGTTCTCTCACATTTATTTCAAACAATGATGAATGTTTCAAATAAAGAGATGGATGTTGTCATACCTGATCGAACTTTGGCATGAGAAGCCATAGTTTCTAAAACATGCATTACCTTTTATAATTATCTACTAGATGAATCACAACTAAACCATACTCCACCACCTTCAGAATTTGTAGGCAAGGCAATTACAATGTCTTGTTCTTTGACAGTAGCTAACATAAGGTACAAGAAGAAGGGAAATGATCAGAAACATTAGTTCCTATGTGGGTTCACACCTACATGGATTGATATTTGTCTTGTGTCCTTGGGTCATTTTCCACCACCTACTTACCTCATTCTCCTCAACGTTCATGTGGTAGTATCATTAGTGTGGCATGTTGCTACATAAATTCCACATATTCCCACGTGTAAGCTTCAATCTATATCACATGTTATTTCAACGTATTCATGCCATCAATCTTCATTCTATGAATATTTTCCCTCTAAATGAAAGCCTTTATTTTTAGGAAATGTTGGTGATATAGTGATGAAAGAGATAAAACTCTATTATCACTTAAGGTACTACATGAATTACAACAAAGGATTAATGGATAATATTAATTAGTGGACAATAATAGAGGAATCCCCAGGGCTGGTACTTTACGGCCAGGGCCATAGCTTCCAATTTTTTCCAAATTGAATACAATCTGAAGTCCCCGACATCCCAACCACTTTCACACCCCCCCTGTATTTATTAATCCTTCTTTTTCAACTACCCCAACCCACATTTTTTACATTCCAGCCACCCTTCCAACACAGCAATATAGTAAGAAGACCAAACTACCCTTTCTTAATATCGCTTTCCAATCATCGCACTGCATAACCCTCACATGGATATGCCCCTATTTTTTTCAAGTGTCTTGTATTTTTTTGCATGATGATATTTTGTGGTGGAATACATGCACTTGTTGGAGTAGAAATCCAAAGAGTCCTATGCTTTTAAGAATTATTTTTAAGAAGAACCATCCATCATATCCCATTTTGAGGTTCCTCTATATCCCATTTGACGTTTCTTTGTTATAAATGATAATAAGAGATTATTATTTGATATTATAATGATTATTGAATAAAATTTAATTTCAAATTATTTAAATTAATTTTTCCTTCACAACAATTGAAAACTAATTATGCTACTCATCAAGCATGATGAGAAATTTGTAAAAATAAATGTTTGACTATTTTTTATAAAAATATACTTCCCCATAACATTACTTATGATACAAAGTTTGTAAATATATGTTTTTTGGATATTTCAATTCAATAACCGGTTATACCACTCTTTACATGTGATAAGTAGTATGCAAAACATATGTGGTGATTTTCTATTTTGTTTGAAAATTTACTTCTAAGACTCAAATAATTTGAAGTTATATTTATAAAAAGAAGTGTTGTTTATCTATTTTATTTTTAAAAAATAGATTATACCACTCATTAAATTTGATAAGCATATCATGAAAATTAGTTGTGTTTATGGGATTTGTTTGAAAATATGATTATTCCACTTATCACTTATGCTATTTTTAAAAATAGCATATAACTCTAAATTTTTCTAGGGATTCTTTCATGGAAAATGTTCACATTTAACTAGTTGGATTTAATAATCATTTGGAAATAAAAATTGTATTCCTTGTGATTTAATGGTGTAATTTGTTTATGTGATGGTCAATTATAAATACAAAAATTTACTATAAAAATCCAATAATAATCGTTTTATTACTGATTAGTTCATTGAATATTTATTACTTTAAATGCTTTGGTTTTGTGAGAATTCACCATTGGGAGTTTACTTATGCTACCATACCTAATATGAAATAAAAATTTAACACATCTCACATGCTTGTATAACATATTTAAATTTATCCTTTTGTGATTTTATTAGTTTTTTGTTTTACTTATTATGATAATAATCTCTTATTATTCTCATTCTTGAATTGCCTTTGATGTTGGTTACTCATTTAGATGTCGTTCGGCTCATTTTTAAGTGTTTTTTCACCTTTATAATGATTTAAAATAATTTTTTTGGATGATTTGAACCATGTTTCAAGTATTATAATGTTTTTATTTGACTTAATATTAAGGATACAATAGAGGGAGTTAATGTAAACTATTTACTGTGAATCATCTTTATATTAAATTTATATTTTAATTTTTTTTCAATTTAGATGCACTATTTACATTGAATTTGTTGTATTTTTTTCATATAAATAATTAGTTCAGTTTATAGAATTAATTTTTTGACATATTCTTATTTATTTTTTCCATTTTAAAAATTAATTATATGTTTTTTTATTTAATTTTATTTTTTTTCATATTTTGGAATGAAATGGGTTCACTTAATTGAATTAATTTACTTTTCATATAGAATTATTTTGTTTAGTTTATGTTAATGTTGGAATACACAGTCTTCGTATGTGTGGTACCATTAGACTGATATATATGTGTTTTGAGAATAATTTTAATTATGTTGTGGAAGTGTTGAATTTTTGTTGGATGGTAATTGTTGTGATATTATGATATATCATATGAGATTTCATTTCATCATGCTTGTAAGGAATAATGATTTTGGTATTGTCATGTATTCTTGTAGTGGAATTGATAAGAAAACTATACATATTTATTAGCCTAGTTTATAACTTTAAGTAATGATTGACTACTTTTTTAGGTACCTTAATAATACATAACTCATGCAATTAAATATTGGCTAATTCTATTGGGTTATTAATCTGAGAATCTATACATGATAGTTATACAGTTTCTTGAATTTGGTATTACAAATAATAAAATTGGATGGTTCATTTCCAAAATTACTTACCTACCACAAAAAAGGCCTCATGAATTTATTGAGGTAGGTTATTTGAAAAAAAATTGTTTAAATTTCATGATATAGAATTTTCTTTTAGCATTTCATTTTCATTTTTTCATTCTATAGTTTCCATTAATATTTTTTTTCTACTCCTGAAATTAGATTATTGAATTTAGAAGACAGTATATAATTTTTTATTATTTACTAAAACATGATATTTGTAAAAACATTTATGAATTTAGATGCATATCAACAAATTAAATGGTGTTGAAAACATTTAAACTCCAAAAAAGATAGTGCACCCCATCCATGCACCACAATATCATTATAAAAAAATAAGAACATCAAAAATAGACACATATGATGAATAAAAAAATAATATAGATTATTTTCATGATTAAGAATCATTTTTCCTCCATAGGGGAAATTCTACGAACATTTATTATGAGATGGAAGACGATTTAAACCTTGAGTGGTTAAATACAAAGTGACTAGTATCATGGTATTTATTGATGATGCGAAAAAAAATCCATCTAGTAAACTATGAAATATCATGTGGCTCATTGGATTAATCGTACACATCCTTTTCATATTCCTAGTTAAGCATGGGAGAGTTGGTTTACTCTTATGTAGACTATAATTTTTAGGGTCTTCTCTAGACTGGTTATTGTTTTTCTTGGTTTTGGATATCTATATTTTAGTATCATTAAACCACCATCATCACATGATTTCATTCTAGAATTTCAAAATCACTCTTAAATGTTACTCACATCGGAAAATCCAAACAATCTTTCCTTTGAGGATCATTATTTGGCATCACCATCATGTCCTCCACTAATATCTATCACTCTATTACATTATCACACCACCTTTACAATATAAAAATTCCCCCAATGTGATTTTGTCCATACCAACCTACTATAGAACAAAATCATCCCAACATATAACGACCTTGGTCAGTATATCCATCAAATTTCAAACTCCATCAACCTTCCATGTGTGGCCCACTTACTAAAATCTCAACCTCTTGTATTATTTTTTGATCCTTTGTAAAACCCTTTATCCAAATCAACTTATTATTAGCTTCCATAAGTATAATATAGAGAACCATGCTTAGCATAAATGGATATCACATCATTTTACATGAATATTCAGTAAATGGGAAAAATACATGCCCAAGGACTATAATAGGTTACTGTCTTTGGAAATATAGAAAAAAAATATTTTATCCTGGTGAAAGATCTTCAAAATATCTTATAAATATATACACCATTAGCACATCTACCTAAAAAAATTCTTCATAACCTAGAGAAAGGAAAAATAAGATAGGAGTGAGTTTAGATGCTCTGTAAGGGTAAAAAATAGAGACATGTAAGCATAAACATGAACATATTATTATGATAACATGATCGTAACATTGGGAGATCATACCCTACATAACAAAGGTCACAAACATGAGATATGTTATACAAAATGGTAGTTCATAAGACATTAATAATAAGGAAATAAGCACCATGATCCATGAAATAATAACTAAGAAATAAGACATAGGATTTGTGGCATACATATAATAATATAAACTTTTATGTCAGGGATACCTACTATGAACTTTATAACATGTTAGGATTGGGCTACGACTTGTGTACCTACTGTGGGCTTAGGATAAAAACCTAGGTACCCACTTTATTTTAGGTTTGGGATAAAACCCATGAACCTTTTTTTTTGGGATTGGGCTACTACCCATGTACCCTCCTTCATTTTGTATTGGGCTACAACCCATACACCCTCATTCTTTTCAGGCTTAGGCTATAAACCAAAAATCCTCTTTTATTTCAGGCTTTTGATACAAACCATCTACCCTTTTAGCTCATATAAAACATATCATTACACAATTCATTGTATGGAGATATAAGTCACACCCATCTCTTAGTAAAATAATTCACACATGTGCTACAAGATAATAAAGAATTCATAATATCATGACCCATAAAAAGATATAGGTCTTATAAACATCAAATAATGAACCATAAAATGGAATTTGTATCATTAAAATTTCATCATATCATAACATATGGGAAATATAGAGTTTTTATAACCATTTCATTAAATCATAACACATGATAGAGAAATGGATTTCATAAACATATAACTCTTGAAAGAGAACCAGGTTTCATAAATACCATGACATTAAGCGTCACCCATTCATAGAAAGGATATGAATGGAACCTTTAGATAATTTGAAATAATTTCATGATTAACATAGATGGATGTCATATTAGATAGAAAATTGTTTGGAAATATCAATGAAAATATTTTCTTGAGGAAAATATTCTTTCTTCATTGAAAAATTCTTGTTAATATATTAAACCAATTGAGAATAATTTTATCAGAAATTACCTTGAAAACATATAAAGAATATTTGAAACTATTTTGAAAATATTTTTCATTGAAAATTACTTTTAAAATAATTTATTAAATATTATCCTTTTAAAAATGAAAATGAGTATTCAAAGGAATGATGGTGGGTAAATCCGTACATGTCATACGAAGTAAAAAAAGTACATTCCTTTTGCATGGTAAAAAAGGTAAAAATAAATTCATTGTTCAGAAAGTGACAAGAATATTCCCCGATATAGATTGGTGAAAGGAAAAAAGGGTAAAAATTTCTTTAAAATATTATTGTATAATGGTATAATATTCTTGGAAACCTTTTTTAGAAACCGTAGATTTATGACTGAAGAAAGGGTAAATTTGGGCTTACCTAAAAGAACTTTCATAACTATATTATGTACCAAAGAGTAGAATATTATACTAATACATTATTATATTATGAAATAATAGAGGATAAGTAGACTCATAAATATTCTTGAGAGATGGATAAAAAAATTTCATTAAGGGAATCAATAACATAAACAATCTCTGAAAGCGATGAGACTGTCTCAATAAACTCTTATAAATCAGTAACTTAGGATCATAATATCCATGTAAACAATTACATTTAACATAATATATCATTAAAAGAATAATATTATTTTTATAAAATGAAAATTTTAATTATATACACCTCTATGAGAGTTTAGGTTCATAAAAAAACCTGAATCTCATAGAAAAAAAATCGAGAGAAAATAGTTTTACCAATTTGTTAACTTTTGAAAAAAAAAACCATGGAAGAAGGATCCTTAAATGGGAATGTGAATAACCAAAATTTTAAGTAAAATATTCATATAATACAATCATTGTTAGTAAATACACCATAAAAATGTAAGAAGTGGCGAAAATAGCTTGTATCTCACATAAATTAAAAGTGAGGTGAGATCCCTTATCCTTGTGTCTTGACTCTATTCGTACTCATACAATATTCTTGTATAATAAATATAAGTTTATTATAAATTATTTAAATAATAATATTCTTATATTTATCACCATATATGGTTTTATTATAACCTTATATTACCCTCTTGTTAACTATCCTATATTAAAGGTTAACTTCAGGTAATGTTCTCTTTGTTCTTAACATATGTCTTATTTTTTTATATCGTTGGTTTTTATAATTATATAATGATTCAAGACTGTAGATAATGATATAAATACCATGTATATCCATTATATTAATATTTATATAATTTATATCATATATAAGTATGAAATGGAATACACCATTCATTGAGACGGTAAGCCATATGTACGCGTGGACGTTGTTTCTGTTTTTATTGACTTATTGAGAGAAAGTATTTAAATTATATATATATATATATCTATGTGTGTGTGTGTAAATAATTATTATATAAGAATTAATATATAAAATATATCATATAATTTTTTTAAACTCATATTTACAACATTCTATGCGGTGTGTGAACGAATCACATCATTTTGAGGGGCGGTAGTCCACAATTCATCAAATGAGATTATTTTATTAACACCAAATGGATGGTAAAAATATGTGTGTTGTAAAATAAATAATGTATCTTAAAGACATAATAAAAATTATATATTAAATATATAATTATATTTTCAATCATAATGTCCACCATGATTGTTGGTAAATGATAGATGAACAATCATCGCTTTGTGAGGTAGTAGTTCTCTATACACAGAAATAGTATGTTCAACATACATTAGATAGAGGTGTGTGTAATTGAAGGTAAGACCCTTTTTACAAAGACATACTAGTATATGTAGGATAATTTTCTTATCACAAAATAATAGAATAATGACAGTGGAGGGGTGGAGAAAGAAAATAAATGGAAGGAGCTTGAGAGAAGACGTTACATCTAAATCAGGTAACTTCTTTTGGTTTGGGACAAAATCCTTCTTTAGAAGAATTATACAAAAAGGGAGGATCAAATTCATGTTGAGGATTTTTAGGAGGATAATTGAGAATATATATAAATAACATAAATGGTTTGAGAGGTGTGATCAATGGGTAGACATGGTGGCCTTTTATAGAAAAGGAAAAGGACTCCCATGGACTTTTTAGAAAAAAATTAGGTGTGAACATGTTCTTACATAAAACAAGTCTTACCAAAAAAACAAAACAAAAGAATGAAATGTTAATGGAATAAATCTGTATATCCAATTGATTTAGAGTATTTTTATAAATCATTTGGGCGCTTAATTTTAAGGATTAGTCCATAATTAAGCTCACTTTGGCCTTAACTGAAGTGATTAATTTTAATCACTTTTACAAAAAAAATTGGTCAAAAATTAACAAGGTGTCAGTAGAATATAATTATTAAACTGAATAAAATGGGTTATGTAATATTTTTTAAATTCAATTTATAGAAGAAAAAAAATTAAGATTAGTGATAATCCTGTAGATGGGTTTAATTAATGGGGTTCTAAAGTAAAAAAGGTCAAAAGACTATTAAGATTATAATAAATTAAATTGTAATAATATTTTTATTAAATATATAATGCATCCTTAAAACATATTTATAATATCATTTACCATTAATATTTAATTAGAAATAAATCTAGTTTTTAACTAAAAAGTAGTATTTTTTACTATTCATCAAAAAATTATGTTTCTCAGAAAAAACCCAAAAATCATCATAAGATGATTTTGAAATTACGAATTAAAAAATGAATTTTATTTTATCTAATTATATTTATAAATTTTTCTAATGTTAATTTTATTATTAAAGTTTATCCATTCAATAAGACAATATTTTTAACATAAAAGGACTTTACCAAAAATATTATCTTTCATTATCAAAATGTTTTATTTATATAAAACAAAAATATTTGAAAATTAGTTATTACTAATATTAATGTATAGGTTATAATTATATTATTTAACTAAATAAAAAAAATAAAAAGAGATGTTTCATAGAAACTCAATGTTATGTGCATCGTACACCAAGTCGGTGTTTCTTGTAGTTCAAGTCAAGTTGGTATTGCATTTAGAGCAGGCCAAGTTGGTATTGTGTGTAATAATAATGTTTTACATAGTGTCTTAATATACACACACATAAATAAACACACACACAGAGATATATATATATATATATTATAAATATTTCAAATTCCATGTGAAATTAAAAATATTGAAAAGATAAATTAATTCGAAAAAAGAAATTCTCAAAATCTTGGGGAGTTACATTCTACCACCATTAAAATGAATTTATCCCTCGAAATTAATTTGGGTTATAAAAGGTTAAATAGTTTAAAGTTTCATTCATATAAACCCACATCGTAAAAATGGATACTAAAACTTCCCATAAAATGGAAAATTTGGAACCATACATGTTACCCAAAGTAACATATAACTAGGTTTCTACATGGGAGAATATAGGTGGAAAGTGAAAACCTAGATCTGGTAGAAAAATCTAACCATCATATTCTGATGGAAAGTGATAGAGTACAAGTTCAATAGAAGGTTAATAAACAGAAATCCATAAATCTATGAGGAATTAAGGGGCCTTTTGATTCATCGAAAACTAAGGTATAGGACAATATTTTTGGTTTTTAGAAAAGTTAAAGAGTTTTTATTAAAAGATGTACTTTCATAGATTCTAGATAACATCATCCTTTATTGTTTTTTGATACACTTAACCTCCTTATTTAAAAAAAGAATGTCACATTTTGATTCTTGATGTAATAAAAGATCACTAGTTCCATGATATTCCACCACCTTTTTCATTATTTATAATCCACACAAGGTAGTTTGAATAACTATTCAATATTCATAAATCATTATATGTAATATAACTCTTTAATATTATTTATTTAATCTGAAGTTTAACTTAAACTTTCCATAAATGTTTAACCTCATAACCCCTTTGAAAGATGGAAATTCATGGATTTAGAAAGAAGGTCATGAAATCAGTTTAACATTGATTCCCTTTTGTAACACAAAGTAGCTCTTTGTTGTCACATTCCAAACTTTAGAATACCCTCATAATATATTCACTTGAAACATGTTAATAACCTGAATTATCATAAATACTTTTGGAAAACATTCATTCTTACTTATTCCAATTATTACTAGATATGTCCCTTAAATCCAAGAAGTTGTAAACATAATCCTTGATGACATAGAACATTTTTTCAATAATCAGTTCCAGGGAAATCTATACCATAAAATTTACTTATTCATATCTAGTATATTATAATCCAAACATCATTATCATAGTGCCATGAATTAATTAAGTATTACCTTCCATTAATAAAATTATCACCTTTCCATAAAATCACTTTTCCTTGTCTTCATTACCCTATAATATGTCATTTCCAATCCTTAATGAAAACATATACTAAAAATACATATATATTTCATGATTCTTATAACATAGTCTCTTAATTACAAAACATAAATTCTTCATTCATCCAACATTATTCATAATACATTACTTAGTATTCATTAAATAATTCTTTAATACCTCTATCCAATAATATTAAATAACAATAATGTCTTACAATTTATCAAAGTAAATTTAATCATGCTTATCTATAAAATCACATACCTTTAATATTTAATTCGTGGTTCCTTCATCATCCATAGAAAAACAATTAAATGCACAACCTTGTTGATTCTTTTCATGAGCCTTCCATAGAGGATATTTATTATCATAATTCTTATACTTTCAACATTTAAATAATTCATCAATTGATAATACCTTCGGGAGGCCAACATTCCCAACCATTTAATTTACTTAAATCTTAATTTTCCCTTATAGTCACTTGGTTTGTGTCTTTATTTTACATAGTTAAAACAAATTATTGTTACTCTAATACATTCACATAGGTGTTTATGTCTACATTCTTAACATAGAGGAAATCTAATCTTATTTCCTCCATGGTTTCCATTACCCGAACTCTCAATGAACTCCTTCTTTCTCTTCCTTGGTGAGTCTGAGAGTTGGTTAAGGTAAACATCGTTAATCATGTTACATGAAAACTGATTTGGAAAGATCATGATTTACTTCACTCCAATGTTCATACCAACTTAATTATCATTAGAAAATATTCCATCACATTCAACATTATTCCAATACCTTTTGGTTCACATGATTGACTGAAACTAGAAGCATAGTTTGAGCATTACTTGTCACTATAGAAAACCATATATTCCAGAAAATAATTACATATAGGATGTCTAAATCATTACACCTTCCATAATATATGAAACCTTGAAGTTTTCCTAGGTTATTCATAGATAACATGCATCTAAATACTTCATGATGGTTAGTGAAGAGTTTGTGAATTCCCAAAGAATATCCATCAGGAGTGTCAAACAAGGAATGTAGCACTCCTTGTTGTCTTGTACCAGATCACCCCGATTCAAGCCTGGGACATCTTGTTAGAGTTCTTTCCCCTAGGTATGTTCATGCTAGAGCCAAATCCACTTGTACTATCCATACAGATATGTATTTCTTAGAAACCAATCTCTCTATCCTTTACCAAAATTCCAGGACATTTTCCTAAATGTTCATTCATCGTTATAATTATCCTTAGAGACATCCCTAGAAATATCTTTAGAAAAAAAACCTAGGGATCTCACTATGGTTTTCTCGTCCTAGTTTCCAATGGTTGACTAATTATTTCCTTAAATACTGACTATAGTGACCCATTATTAACATACATGTATATTACATCATTTTAGATGAATATTTAGTACATTCCCAAAATACATGCCCAATGAACATAACAGTTTAGTGTCTTTGGAAACATGGAAACAAAATCTTCTTTCCTCATGGATGATCTTCAAAATCTCCCATAATGATCTACACCATTAGAACTTCTACCTAAAACCTTTCTTCATAACTTTTAGAAATGAAACATATGAAAGGCGTGAGATCAAATGCATAGTAAGGGTAAACAATATAGACATGTAAGAATAAACATGAACATAGTAGTATGATAACGTGATCGTAACATTAATAGATCATACCCTCCATATAAAAGGTCATAAACATGAGATATGGTATTAATCATGTCAGTTCGTAAGACATGAATCATACAGAAATAAACATCAGCATCCATGAAGTCATAACTAAGGAATAAGAAATTTTATTTATGGAATACATATAATAATAATAACTTTTATGTTAGGGATACCTACTGAGACCTTTATAACATGTTATGCTTGGGCTACAACCCATGTACAAACTTTGGGATTGGTGTAGGAACCTGTGTCCCAACTTTTATTTAGTACTGGGATACAACACATTACCTTCTTCTTTTTTGGAATATTCTACTACTCGTGTACCCTCTTCCATTTTTTATTGGGCTACAACCCATAAACCCTCTTTCTTTTTGAGCTTGGGCTACAATCCAAACACCGTATTTATTTTCGGACATGGGATACAACCTGCATACCCTTTTAGCTCATATAAAACATATCATTACCCAATGTATATGAAGGATATATAGGTCCCACTGATCTCATAGTAAAATCATTCACAAATGAGCTACAAGATAATAAAACATTCATCATATCATGACCCATAAGAGAATATAGGTATTATAATCATCAAATTAGGACACATAAAATTAAATGGTTATTAATAACATTTATTCATATCATAAAATATTGAAAAGATATGGGTTTCATAACCATTTCATAGAAACAAAACCCATTAAAGTGAAACAGATTTCATAAACATATAACCTGTGAATGAGAAACATGTTTCATAAAGACCATTTCATTTAGCGTGACTCATTCATAGAAAGGATATAGATAGAATCTTTAGAGAATTTCAAAAAAGGGAATGACTAACATAAATGGATGTAATATTATATGGAAAATAGTTTTGAAATATATTTCAAAAACATTTCTTGAAGAAAATATCCTTTGTTATTTGAAAAAGGCTTGTTAAAATATAAAACCATTTAAAAATCATTTTCTCAGAAAATACCTTGTAAACCTATAAAGTTGACTTGAAACCATTTTTGAAAATATTTTTACTTGAAAATTAATATGAAAACAATTTCTTAAAGATTATAATTTTAAAAAATTATATGTAATCTTAAAATGAATGATGGTGGGTAAGTCTGAACATGTTATACAAAGAAATAAGAAATATTCCTTTTTCATTGTACACAAGTTAGAAAGAATGAATTGTTTGGAATGTGAAAAAACTATTCTCTTGAATACATATTTAAAATAAAAAAATGGTTAAAATGTAATTAAAATATTATAGTATAATGGTATAATATTCTAGTAACCCCTTTCTAGAAAACATATATTTCTGACTGAAGAATGGGTAAGGTCTGGTTTTCCTAAAAACGTTTTCACAAATATAATATATTCCAATGAGTATAATATTGTAATAATATATGAGTATATAATTAAATAAAATATAATAAGGAAAATAATTAATATTAATGATATGTGGATCATAATATTTAATCAAGGAAAGCAACAACATAAACAATCCCGGAAAGCGATGAGATTGTATCAATAAACTCTTATAACTCATTAACTTTTTTACATACCCTCCATGTAAAAAAATTAAATTACCTGAAGCATAATATATAATAAAAAGATGTATATTCCTGGAATAACCTGTAAAATGGAAGTATATACACTTAGAAAAATATTTTATTCTCATAACAAAACTTGAATCTCAAAGAATGTAAATTGAGACAAAGCTATTTTACCCATTTGGTAACTTTTGAAAGCAAAACCCCATGGAAGAAATTTCATGAAATTATAATGTGATTACATGTAATTTTAAGTAAAATATACATATTATACAATCATTTTAAGTACATACCCCACAAAAAAGGAAAGATTGGGGAACATGGTTGTATCTCATAGAAATTAAAAGTGAGATGAAATCCCCATACCTTGTGTCTTGACTCTCTCTATACTCATACAAACTTCCTTTATAATAAATATATGTTTATTATAAATATTTTAAAAATTCATTTTATTATATATATTACCATAAATTATTATATTATGACATTATATTAACTTATTTTTGACAATCCTATAGAGTATATTTACTTATGGTAATATTTGATGTGTTCTTCACATGTGTCTTAATTTTATATATCGATGGTCCTTGTACTTATATCATGATTCCAGAAATTATATCATGATATAATTATAATTTATGCCTCTTATATTCATATTATAATAATTTATTGCATATATATTTAATAAATTGAATACACCATTTTTGGAGACGTTAAGTCGTATGTACGCATGAATGTTGTTTCTATTTTTATTGTCGTTTTGAAAGAAAGTATGTAAATGACATATGTGTATGTATGTATTTATGTATATATGTATGTATATAAATATTAATTTATCATTAATATATCATATATATCATATAAGTTCCTTAAACCCATCTTTAATACATTCTATGTGGTGTGTGAACGAATCACATCAAATAGAGGGGGCGGTAGTCCACACTTCCTCAAACGAGATTATCGTATTAACACCAGATGGAAGGTAAAAATATGTGTATTGTAAAATTAATACATAATATTAAATATATAATGAATATAATAAATTACATATAAAAAAATTCATCATAATTTCCACCATGATTGGCGGTAAAGGAGAAATGAACAATCATCGCTTCGTGGGGTAGTAGTTTTTCATACACAAAAACTGTATGTTAAACATCCATTAGATGGAGGTTTGTGTAAGTTTAGGTCATAAATATTTCATAAAAACATCCTAGTATATTTATTATACTTTTGATGTCACAAAATCATGGAATAAAGAGAGTGGGGGAGAAAAAAATAAATGGAAGGAGTTTGAGAGAATAAATTACCTTTAAATCGGGTAACTCCTTTTGGTGTGTGTCAAAATGCTTCCTTGAGAAAATGTTGTCCAAAAGTGAGGATTAAAGTTTTAAGGGAGTATTTTTGGGAGGATAAATGGTAAAATAATGTACTAAATTAAAGGTTTCATAGGTGTGTAGAAAGTTAAGAGGTGGTGTCCTTTTATAGGGAAGGAAAAGGACTCACATGGAATTTTTAGAAACAAATTAGGTGTGCACATGGTCTTACCTAACAAAACATTACCAAACCGACAATAATAAATAATCCAAGGTTTATGGATGATATATGAACATATAATTGGTGTTAGACATGCGTATAGGTCGTTTGTGCCCTTAATTTTAAGTTTTAGTCCCCAATTAAGCTTAATTTGGCCTTAAATGGTGTGATTAATTTTAATCACTTTTACTAATAAGTTTGGTAAAAAATTTACATGGTATTATTAGACAGTAAATAGTAGACTAAATAAAATGGTGTATGTCAGATTGTTTTAGTTCACTTCACTGATGTAGACAAGTTAAGATTAGTTCTAATTCTATACACTTGGCTAAATAACGTGGTTTTAAAGTAGGAAAAAGTACAAATGTTTATTAAGATTTGATTTTCAGTTTAGAAGTGAAACTGATTATAATGAATTAAAAAGTATTACTATATTAAATAAATATCTAAAATTACCTTAAAAAATATTTTTAATATCATTTATAATTAATAGTTAATTAGAAAAAAGATGGTTTTAAACTAAAAAGCAGTATTTTAACTATTCATCAAAAAAGAAAGTTTCTCAGAGAAATACCCAAAACCCACCCTAGGATAATTTAGAAATTATGAATTAAAAAATAAATTTTATTTTACCAAATTAAATTTCTAAATATGTCTAAAATTAATTTTAGTATTAAAAGTGATTCATTCAAGAAAACAATGTTTTTAACATAAAAGGACTTTACAAAAAATATTAACTTTCATTATCAATATGTATTATTTATATAAGAAAACAATATTTGAAAATTTATTATTAATATTTTAAAAAAATAGGTTATAATTATATTATTTAAATAATTATAATAATATAAAGAGTTGTTTCTTAGAAACTCAGTGTTGCGTGCATCGTATGCCAAGTCAGTGTTTCCTGTAGAAAAAGCCAAGTTGAAATTGCGTGTAGCGCAAGCCAAGTAGGTATTTCATGTGAAAGGAATGTTTGAATTTGTGTTTTAATATATATATATATATATATATATATAACTATTTACTATATCATGTGAAATGAAAAATATTTAAATGTTAAATAAATTCGAAAAAAAGTAATTCCAAAAAACACGGGGTGTTACATACGACACACTCTACCTCTATAGTTAAAAGTGAAACTATATCATGATGTTTTGATATATAACTCATTGTTGTGGCTCTGTAATTGATCCCATAACCAGTAATACTTCTCTAAGTGATCCATATCTCCCCCAATTTCTAATAGAAAACCTTTATAACAGTTCATATGTTCTTAAATAGGTTATTTGGACTTTTGAGATATACGAGTATCCACATTATAACTTCTCATTGTTATATTACATAATTATTCATTAAAAGACTGTCAAAAACCATTAAATGTCAAATATAAAATTTTGTAAAAACTATAACATGCATTAATCTTCCTACAACCAATGAAAATCAAACCTTTTCAATGTAATCAACCTTTTTTTCAATCTAGTGCCCTACCCTTACTCTAAATGAAGTGATTTCCTAGAGGAGTGGTTACAGAATTTAGGTTACTTATTTAAAAATATTGAACCACATTATAAACATAAAAATAATAATTCAAGAACAAGGTTCAAGGATTTAACTCCCTTCTAATCCTTAGCCCCAAAAATTATTTTCTAGGCTGAGATCCTTCATCTCTAAAAGTCCTAACAATTCAACCTTCAACTCCTCATGTCGATCCTTCCTTGGTCCTTTTAAGTTCATGTCATTGAAATTGAGAACAAGTATGATGAATCCCCCATCATTGACCACCTTTTTATAACAATAAGGATTCACAATGCTCTAGATTAACTTTAGTTCTTCAATAAAGGCATTAAACCACCAGTTCTAATTCCTCTTATTTAAGATCAAACAATTTTTTTGAGCTGACACACCAGATTCTATGTTTTTTCTCCATGAAAATACTTTCTTACTCCATATAAATATGTCAAAACCATTAGGTTTGTCATGGGATTATGTTTCCTTGGCCCGCACAGTGTTGTGGTTTGGCCCGGGCTCAACCCAAGCCAGTATGGATAATTTTATTTTTTAAGACAAATAGAAATATAAATTTTTATGAAATAAATATATATTTATAGATATTATTGCATTATTATTGGTTCAATTAATGGACCAGTAGATCTAGGCACAACCTTAGAACATAGAGGTGGAAGGTTCGAGTCTCCCCTACCATGGTTTTTCTATGATTTTTTATTGATTTTTTTGGGTGGGGTGGGGATTCTAGTCATTAGGTTAGTTTTACACCCCTTTCTCCTTGTCAATCTCCTCCTTAAAATCATTATGGGAATTAGTTTTACCATATAATTACTCACAATGTGAAACATACACTTACACCATTCCAAGTACCATCTGAATGATCAAATTCTTAACAATTGGAGAAGAGATTTCAGTAAAATATATACCTTTAGTTTGTTGACGTCCCTTTATGAAAAGCAATTACATGATCCTTTTTCAATTATCTCCCTTCAGTTGATGAGCCCACTTTTTCTGAAGAACTATCCTCCAACATGTTCATTTTGTTATCTCCTATGTTCTAGAGACATTTAAGAAATCTATTTCATTCATCATTGCTGAATCCCACTACCTTGAGTCACTCAGACCTGCTTCTTTTTCTGAACATTTAGGATCTCCACTGTTTATGTGAATGTAGTAGTGCAAGTCACTTATGTATCTTTGATCTAGACATCAAATCATGGTAGACCTCCAAAACTAACTTTGTGACTCATATTTTTCTATAACCACTCATTCCAAAGCATCAGATTACAAATCTATACCCAAAGCTTCTATGTTCCGTGAGTTTTAAGGAACTTATAGAATTTAAAGAATCACTGACATCGAACTTTTCCTTGAATCTTATCCAAGACTATGTGATGTTATTATAACTGTTGTACCTCATAATTTATTAAAATATTCCATATTTTTATTTCTATTAACCTCAAAATTCAATTATTCTTTAATCTCATAAATAATTTCCACTCGACTCAAATTTCTCCACAAGATCGATTTATTAAGGAGAACATTTTTTCTTTTGATGACCATCCAAAATTCATTTTCCCAATGTTGAGATCCAATGTCTTAATTGATATACCCTAAAATGAAATGCACTTTGGTCTTAGCCTCCCACATATCTCATTACCTAGAATCATCATGGATATAAATGATTGATCCAAATACATTGAGATGGTAAATATTCAATTTTTTTCAAAACTAATATCCTTCTAAAATTTCATGCCTCAATGGAGTAGAATGACATACATTAACCAATTAGGAATCAAAATTTATATCACATTCCCAAAACACCATGAAAAAACCAAAATATATCCATATACTCTTTACATTCTCTACTAAAGTCCAATTCATCCAATTCTTAACCCTTTTTTTAGAGCTCATAACAAGGACTTCTCAAACTATATGTCATTCCTCCAACAAAACATTCAAAATTCCCTACTTCTATATTCCACTCCATTTTCAAACCTCAAACATTTCTGTTTATATATGGTCACATTTTACACCATGGATCTTTATCTAATGATGGTTATGAGAACATTATACTTGTTCTTGAGAAAGAACATCAAAACCTTTCATGTCACATCATGGATGGAGATAACATTTTCTGATTAATCACATTGAGAACAAACTAGTGTAGGCCCCCACAATTTTATACAAAAAATCCTTATCTTTTGATCCAAAATGTGGTTTTAGTTTCATCCAGAATAACTCCTACACTTATTCAAAAATAATAAACACTTCTTATTTTTAAAATTTCATGATTTCGAGTATTAATATTCCTTTAGTATAATGGACATTTTCCCCTTTCTCAATTAAATGGTCTAGGTGTCCATGCCACAACATTGTGGATATGGAATTCATTTTTTTGTAATGCACTTCTCCTATAGATAATTTTTTTGGTATATTGTTTCTTCTTTCACTAATTTTCCACTACCATGGATCCTTGTGTAACTTTCCATTCTCGAACCACAAATTTGTAAAAAAACCAACATCATACAGTTGTCTTATCGATATTAAATTCTTCCAAAATATCAGTAAGAAGAACACTCCCTGAAATTGTGGTAAGACTCCATTATAAATCTAAATGGTAACATCTCCCTTTCCTATTATCTATAGATATTTATCATCTACAAGGTTCACTATGTTGAATCTGTAGCACCGCGACCCAAATTTACACCCAAACAGTGCAACATGCCGAGTGACACTAGGCCTTAAGCATGCCTCCCTGAACGCCAAAGGCTACCGACAAGAAGCTAGATTGTAATAAGGTGATAGTTTGGAGACTATACCTTCTGGTGATTAGATAATAGTGGTCTAAATATATATATAATTGGAAGAAAAGACCAACAGACTCTAGACGAGTCACCCACTCATGAAAGGAGCATAAAAATATCATACAATAACAGACACAATAATCAACAATAGTGGAATAAAATAAACAAGGAATATATACAATTTGTAGATACTAAGAAGATCATGCATCCAATACAGGTCATAAATTTCAATAATCAGAAACCGGGCCATCATAGCTGAACACCAGATATATACGTATAATCACGATGATACAAAAAAGGAAAAAACTGATGCTCCAACTGGGTAAAGAACCAATGGTCCATTTCCATCAATCCCATGAAAAAACAACCTCTAACATCCTTCTTTTGAACCCAAGACATTACCTGAATGCGAAAACATGAGATCTACACGCATCTGAAAAATTCTGTGTAAGGTGTGAGAATTATTCTCAGTTTGCCACCACCAACCTATTCCTACCTTATATTTTTGATTAAGTAGTTTTATATTAAAAATATATAAAGCAGAAACACATTAATATAAGAAACATAGACTTCCCTGATTCTCAAAATCCACTAGGAAGCAATCACCTTCTTTGCCCAATATTGAAAAATCAGAAGAGGAGACGATTGTTAGCTCATATCCCAAGACATCCCCTGATATGAAATAGATAAGGTAAACCCTTAGGACCCACCTCTAGTAATGTCACTTAGCACCATGTGAAAATATACATCTCATGTCCAAGTCATTTCACCTACATCCCAATGAAATTCCCAATAAAACAATTCGGTCCTTTAGACCCCTACTTGATAGAATATGTCAACTCGAAGCCCAAAGTTCGATAGCACTATGATATATATCCTCAAAGTAACATCACTATCACTTCACCATTTGACATTTTTGGGAACATATATTCCCATCCAACCAAAAGTATCAGGACCTAATGGCCTCAAGCACGGTGAGCCTTATCCTCCAACTGAAAACATCAGCATTATCATACAATGTATCCTCATCATACTTGTTGTTTTCTATGACAATATCCCCCAAAATTTTACCTAATATACAACTACATAGAGACTCTACCAACATGATTGATCAATTCCACCTCATCATCTGAGTGAACCTATGTGCACATGACTCGAAGTGGAACATTGGCCAATATGGGTCTGCGACATCACCAATTAGGATCTATGCCACACCAACTCCGAAAACTCATTCTCTTATGAACACATCACTCAAATTTGATGTCCAAAATATCCCACATCACACGAGCCTAGATTATTTTCTAAAGGCCTTTCCATCTAAATTTTACAACTGATTCACCCAAACGGTGATCAACATCACACAAGTGACTCAGGCTATGCTTGTCCTCAAGATCACATCACCTCAAACAGATAGTAAATTTTATCTCAACCCTTGGTTTGAGCCCTTTATGTTCCATTGGAACTCTATAGAACATCACGAAAAATTCAAATATATATAATTCCATTAAAATTTACAAAAAAATTGATTTAAACAAATAAATCCTGGAATAACCACCTAAGTACCAATCCTCTCACATGGCTCAACCATTAGTAACCTTGTACAAGAATTCCCATTGAAATATTACAAGTTTCAATTTAATTAATTAAATGATCCCATTATATTATAGGGGTCTTTCTCGGTCAACAATATGATTTGAGAAAATTCACTCCCCCAAACACTCGCAAAATCAAAAAGAAAATTATGCACCACCTACCTCATAGTCATAGAATTAGGGACATCTGATCATAGTCTCTAAAATGAACCGATATAGAATAAATCAGAATTTTAGATGACCTTTAGATACTGTTCCAACACCACAAATGTCCTGAAGAATGGATCTCAAACAAAGAGATCACACCACACCCTATGTAGAAGAATAAAATAGTAAACCACCTCTGTTGTGTGCAACACATGAAGGAAAAATGTGAAAACACATTTAAGGGGGGAGGGGGAAAAGTTAAATTCACTTATTTAATGAGAAGCATGATTATATTGCACGGTTTTCTAAACTGTGTGGATCCTATTTCTTAAGATCCATGACCGTGTGGTTTTCCCACACGGTTAATCCTAACCAGTCACAAACCATGTGTGCTACAGTGTGAGGGTAATACCAAAATGACACTAACTATTCTGAAGACGTGGTGATCCCTCTGCTAAAAGAAGTAGATGTTCACACATGACCATGTTCCTCCTCTTACATTGTTTACCAAAGCCTTCTCAATTCAGATAAAGAGGGTTCATAGTTTTCACTAGTAGGTTGAAAAGTTAAATCTAAAAGTGAATCTTAGCCTGCACTTCTCCAAAACTAGGACTTCATGCCTATGATGCACCTGATACCCTTTTGATCACCCAAGAAATTTGTCAAGAATTAAACCATGACTAAGAAAATGATCATGGGAAAAGAAGAAATTATAATTAAATCCCAATGATCGAAAAAGAAGTTATTCTACCCCCTCGACACCAAAATAAAAAACCGGTGAGGATTTCAACCCTATCTAGATACATGGGAAGTTAAAACACCCCCACCATAACATAGCTCATTCCCGAGCTATAAAACATAAATCTAAGATGGTTATGAATATACCCATCTCTGTAAAACTGACCTAGGCTACCCCTTTCAAAAGGGGACATGTCTACTACCAAAAAGGGGATCCCCACCTTAGGAGTAACCTACCACAGCCACATCCTAAACCAAAACACAAATCAAACCAATGGTCTGTTGACCATACCTAGACTCAAGGTCCTCCCATGACACATCATCACTCCTGCACCTCATTTGGTGCTCCTATGTCATAACTGACACCCATTATAATCTCACACTGCATCGATTCCTGCCTCATGCACATGTCATACATGACATCTATGAGGTCTTGCATCTCAACAGATTCCAAAAATTATTAGTGAATTTCACCTTAGTCAACACATTCATTACAATGACACCTAGATGCCAACACACATTAAGAAATAATAGTGCCACATGCCTCACAAGACACATGCCCAATGGCGCTGATGTATAAATCCCGGTGCCTCTCACATCATATATATATATATATAACACAATTTTGGTGATGCCAACCTACAAAAATATTGTTTGGTTTGTCTATAAATACATTATGTGCACCTAATTCACTCAAAACTATCATGAATCTAAAAGTTCATGCCAAAATGAAACAAAATAGAACTCTTTTCATTCCCAAGGCACACCACTGATTGTGGTTAGCTCACCAACCATCTATAAACCTAATATCTCTAAAAAATGAACCTGGCATGACTCCTAAATTCTTTAATATTGGACCCCCTATGGTTCTACACCATCCATTGGCCACTGGAACCACTTTTTTCTACCACTATCTATTTCCATGTCATCCAAGTGCAGTTAATGTTTGAATACCATCTCATAGTATCGTGGTTGGTCTGATCTTAGAACCCTAAGTCTACCCCAATCCTTGACTACCAGTGGTCTAAGAATATATCCAGTATAACCTATCAAGATTCATGAACTTACCATATGCCCAACACTCCTTTTAAGGCCACCCACACAGATTCCAAAAATTTCCTACCTACCCACATTGGAATCACACCATCAAAGGCCAATATTGAGGTGGTTTTCTTGAGTACTTGGTCTGACGGACATACTGGAACTCATCTCAAACTCACATTTTTCTATATGAAGCATGATCTTTGAAATCACCTAATGCCTTCACCCATGCCAAGTAAGACCAGTCCATCAAATTTCCCTTAGTTATGAGAGCCAAATTCAGCGCCTCTTAGAATGAGACCATCCAAATTATTTTTACCTACACCCAAATTGAATGTTGTAAACCATCCTCAAAACAAATAACACTTGAGGTGTAATTTCTCATCATGTTAGGTGCAAAGAAATACAACTCATTCAACATCGCTACATAGTTCATGGTGGACATGTTACATTGTTGAAGGCTCAAGAACTCCAGATCTTTCTCTACCCTTAGTATATCCAGAAAGAAGTGATTGAAGAACATGGAATCAATTTCATTCTAAGATAGTAACCTAGGTCTATATTATCAAGCACATACCACTAGATCATAGTTATTCCTTTGACCATGTAGGTCTCTAGTTTCACCCTCCTCCTTAGAGGAATCTCTAGGTGCTCGAAAATCATCTTCATGGACTTGATCTAATTCTCAGCTGCATGTGGTCCACCCTCACCATGAAACAGTGGTGGGTTCTTTGATTGGATCTCTTTTTATAGATAAACCATTGAAGGCTCAGATACCTGGCACCACAAAAATTATATATATAACACATTATAGTTGATTCCAACCTATTATCTAGTTTCTTATTAGTCCATAAATACATTTGTTCACCTCATGCACCCAAAATGTACATGCATCTAAACAAACCATGCCGAAATGAAATAAATGATAACCCATTTCATGCACATGATGTACCTCGGACCGTCATCAGCTCACTAGACTTATATAACCTTGGAAACTCCATGGCATGAACCTGTCCTGATGCCCGACTACCTAAAGTATAGAGTCCTTATAGTGAAGCACCATCCACCGGCGACTGGACACACAATTGGGTCCCACTATCTCTATCATGTCTTCTCTGTGTCGCTAAATCTTGACTACCATCACTTAGTACCTATCCAGGTATAATCTCTTAACAATGAGCCTTCCCTATACCCTTATTGTCAATTGTCTAAGAAGGCTTCCTACAGAACCTCTCTAGATGCCCAACCTTCCCACATGCCTGACACTCCTTTTGAGACCACTCGTATGGATTCCTAACATGTTCTGGATACCCACACTAGAGTAAAACCATTGAATACCCACTCTAAGGTGGTCTACTTGAGCCCTTCTCTTGACTTACCTAAATTAACTTATCTCAGCCTCTATTCTATCCATCTGAAGTGTCGCCGCATAAATCACATGACATTGTCATCTGGAACGAGTAAGACCAGTTAGTCAAATTTCCCTTATCTATGAGTTCCAAATTTAATACCTTTGAGAATGATTCCAACCTAATTATTTTTACCTACACCCAAATAGTGTGTTGGAAACCCTATTCGAAACACCTCACCCTCGAGGTGTCATTTCTCACTATGCTGAGTGAAAATGAAGACAATTCGGTGAAAGTTGTTGTAAAGTCCATGACAGACATTTCACCCTATTTAAGGCTCATGACCTCCAAATATATCTCAAACCTGAACATCTTTGGAATTATGTTATTTAAGAACCTAACATTAATGTATTTCCAAGACAGAACCTTGTGTCTTCTGGCCTAAACCTGCATGTCCCACTGACTCTTAGTCAGTCTTCTAACCATGTAGGTCTACAGCTTCACCCTCCAACCAAGATGTGTCTCTAGATGTTTCAAAATCATTTTCATGGACTTGATACAATGATTGAGAACCTTTGTTCCGCCCTCACC
Source organism: Viscum album (assembly GCA_963277665.1). Lineage (NCBI taxonomy): Eukaryota > Viridiplantae > Streptophyta > Magnoliopsida > Santalales > Viscaceae > Viscum > Viscum album. Next base: position 861,941,518 of record OY728150.1, read on the forward strand.
ATGAAATAGTATTGGGTGTTGCGACTGGAACTCTCGTGTCAGATACGTCATCAAAGGCTCTGCTCAATGAGCCCCCTGTCAATCTCTTTAGTGATATGTACCATATTCACTATGAGTTGATCATAAATCCATGACTCAAAAGATATCACATCTGGTGGTTTCACTACCTTCACTAGAGCCTATACCCAAGCCTATACAGGCAGGTCATGGGTTTCTTGACCATCATGGGTCTCAACCCACACCTTATCTGGTGGCACCATGTCACTAACCGCCTGACACTCCATCTAAATCCATCTTGGGGGAAACTCATTGAATACTATTACATGTTTAGACAACCCAAATAAAATAAATAGATACATTGAAGATAGAGAAAGATGTAACATTAAGCACGATCTCACTTCCCTTCCCCTTCCCCATCACAACCATGTGTTAAGACATCCTAGCCTCATGGCCTTCTTACATGCCCATATCAGAGCCTTGTATCAAACATACCTCGGGTCATTCATGTCCTTATAAACCATGTTGCCTTAAAACAATGTACACATCACTTAACTTGGTAATCAACGTCAACCCATGTCCCCATCACTACCTTCTCCTATATGATCTAGACCCATATGTATATATATCACATGGAACATCTCAATTTATAAGGAATTTTTATCACAACACATGCATATATATATATCACAATCAGTCTATGTGCATATAAAAATTATAAACATGAATAAAAAACATAAAAAACATATTTTCATATTGAAAAAAGGGTCCAAATAACTCCTCCCTTACATTAACTGGTCAACGGCCTCATCACAACAGATAACAAGTCACATCCAAGTGCACCACTGAAGGTGGAAATAAAATCAACTATAAATTGAGAAAAATAAAACAACAAACACACCCTAGAAAACATGTTCAATCCCCCATTATTGGAGATGTAGTCACCCAAGAATGAGTTCTAAACCCAATTTTAACAACTTCATAATCTCCAGTCTACCATAACCCAAATAGTAAGATAAAGAAAGAGGAAAAAGAAACACCTCTGATACCATTTCTATCACCCTGAACTGATTTTCCACCCAAAAAATAAAACAATACATGTAGCACTAGGATTTAAGCATGCCTCCCTAAACACCAAAGGATGATGACAAGCAATGAGGGTGTAAGGAGGTGATTGTGGAGATACTATACCCTATGGTGATGGTATAACAATGGTGTAAAAAGATGTAACGATAGAAGAAAAGAACAATAGACTCTAAACCAGTAACTCTTCCATGGAGGGAGCATAAGAAATATCATACAATATAAGAAAAAATAATCCAAAATAGAACCAAAATAAAATAAAAAATCTAGACATACCATTTTGTGATACTAAGTAGGTTATGCATCCAATACAGGTCATATATTACAACAATCAGTAAGAGGGTTTCCCATGACCGACAACCCATATATACATATAAGAATACTAATAAACAAAATAAAAAAATAGAAGCTCTAAATGTGGTAATAACCTATTTTCCATATCCATCCATCCCATTCAAAATAACCACTAAGATTAATCTCTTCAACCTAGGAATTTACCTGAATGCAACATCATGAAATCTTCACAGTCCCGAAGGGCCCATGGAGGGTGTGAGAATGAGTCTAAGTAGGCCATCACTGATGTGTCCCTACCTTAAATTTGTGAATAATCATGTGTATATTAAATATAAATAAAGTAGAAACACACATGTATATGAAACATAGGCTTCACGGGTGCTCAAAATCCACCAGGAAAATATCTCTTGTTTTGGCCAACTCAGGAAAATCAGAAGAGGGGAGGATCATTAGCTGATAGCCCAATGAATTCTCTGATATGAAATAGCCTAGTTTTCACCCATAGGTTCTCCCTGTATTAATGTTACCCAAAACAATGTTCCGACTGACACCTCATTTCCAAATAAAGTCACTAATATCCCGAAGTCACGCCTAATCAAAGAATCCAGTCCCTCAGACCCCTATTACAAGCGCAAGCACCCATCGACTTGAAGCCCAACATTCAGAGGCCTAATAATATCTTTCCTCAATGTAATATCACCATCGACTCAATCATCAACATCAGAAGTAACAAAAATGTTCATTATCTCAAATGTATCATGGCTTAATGGCCTCAAGCATGACGAGCCTTAGCCCCCAACCGACAGTCTCAAAACATTCATTTGATGGCTCCTCACCATCCCCATGGATTTCAACCACCAGAACCCCCATCCATCTAACTATGTTGCAACTACATGGTCCTCTAACAAAATGTTCAATACCGCCTCATCATCTAATTAAAAATGTGTGTACATTACTCTAGGCATCCCATTGACCAATATAGGTGGGTGAAATCACCAATTAGATCTTAAGGAATGCTAACTCTATAACCCCATACCCATGTGACCACATCGTTAAAATATTATTGCCAAGACATCCCACATTATATGAGCCTAGCCGATCGCCTGATGGAATTTCTATCTAAATCTGATGACCAAGTCTCCCAAATGGTGATCAACATTACCCAAGTGCCTCGGGCCATACCCATCCTGACAATCACATCACCTCAAACAGATAGCCAATGATATCTCAATCCATGGTCCAAGCCCATCAAATTCCATTCAAACTGAGTAGAACATCACAAAAAAATCACATATATATAATTTAATAAAATTAATGAAAAAATTTAAATTTAAATAAACAAACACACCCTATCCTAACTGCCCAAGGTCCAAGACTCTCACATGACTTCACCACTAGTATACTTGTGTAAGAATTCTCATCAACATCCCACAGGTTTCAATAAATTAATTAAAAGAAACCATTAAATTAAATTCATCTTGCTCAGTCAACACAACATCATGCTAAAATTATCACCCCCAAACACTCTCGAAATCAAACAGAAAATTATGCACCACTTACCTTATAGTCATAGATGTAAGCAAGTTCGATCTTATCCCCTAACTCAAACTGATTTTAAAGAAATTGACATTTTATATGAATGTATAATACCAATCCAATGTTCTAAACAACATGAATAATGGAACATGGACCAAGATATTAGACCACACCCTAGGAAAAATAATAAAAAATGAAACCTTCTCTACTATGTGTGACCCGCGAAGGAATGAGGGGGATAAATACTAATTTTATGAGGTAGGGGAAATATGTAAATTCACCTCTTTAATTAGAATCACAGTTTTTCCAAACCATGCAGTAACTGTGTGGGTCATGTTTCTTAGCAGCCAATCCCCACATGGTTAGTCCAAATCGTGCTCAAAACATGTGTGCTATAGTGAGAGGATACTTCCCAAATGGAACTAACCATGTGAAATCTATGTATATCTCTCTACTAAAAAATATAGAGGTTGAAGTACGATCATGAACCTCCTCTTGAATTATTTAAAAAACTATTCTCATTGAAAAAGGAGGGCACATGGTTTGCACTAGGAGTACGCATGGTTAGATCTAACCATGCACCTTAGCCTGTACCTCTCCAAAAATAGCCATCTCACAAACCCAAAACCCTTCGGAACACCAAAGACACTAGTAAATCCTTAAATCATGATGAAAAACATGGTGTTTGGTTAAAGGAGAACTCATAATTACATCCTGATGATCAAAAAATATGTTAGTCTACCCAGTCAACTCCAAAATTCAATATGGGTGTGGATTTTGACCTTCTCTAGATATCTGATACATTATTGAATCTTTCTTATGTATAATTTATAAAAATTATTTGATATATATTGAAATAATACCAAGATTCTATGATTTAAGACTCAAATAGACTTGAAACACTCAATAAAAAAATTATTTCTATCTTCTGAAAGAGGATTTGTTGGTGAACATCCAAAATAAAATCATTTATAAATTAGTTATTACTTGTTATAATCTTTCATCATATGTACTTTTTACCCATAATTCCAACGTATGAGATGATCTTTGACCAAACTACATAAGATTTCCTTTTTTTATTTTCCTTTCCTTTTAGGTATAACTAGATGACCTCTATCTTCTACACATAAAGTATTTGTGTTATAATGTTGGATCTCCATCCTCAAAATCTCCTCACAAACAACAAGTCACTCTTACCACTAGATTTTACAATCACGGTAACCATCAAATCCTATGATTCTAGGTGTGATGAAAGTAGAAGAAGAACCCACATAGGATCATTAAACTTAACCTTTACCAATTCCAACTGACTTTGAATCATGTAAAAGTAGTTTCCATGACTCGCCATTGGATTTACCACTAACATTCCCAGGTCGAACATCCCTCCAAAATAGAACACTTTATTCATTATTATATTCTATATATATATATATATAAACAAAGGTATTCACATTTTTGAAGTTATTTGTACTTCCTTGATGTAATCGGACATGTTTAAATCCATTAGAATCCTGATAAGTTTCAGTGCTTTCCTGTCCAGCATTTCCCATTTTTTCATTTTCACCACTTGTGGTTTGACAACAATCAACAAAATATTCAAAACATTCTATAGTCGACAATCCTTTATTTTCTTTTTTTGAAATCTGAAATCCATCCAATAAAACATCATAATCCATAACAAACCCTCATCCAACACCATCTTTATAAATCACTAAAGTGAAATTGAATTAGAAACATGTGAGAGGGATGATGAACTACAAAATGGATTTCTATTACAAGGTAGAGGGATGAATTATTCTATAGAATGGTGCATTGGGAAACCTTAGATAAGGTTTTGTTGTTCCTAAATATATAACCAATATCTATTACAAATTCTTTTTTCTAGGACCTCTTGAATTGGAAGCATCCCCCTAAAATGTCAAATAATACAGAAAGTTATGAAACACTTGATTCTTAATGAACCTATGAATATGATATATAACAGAGTTTAGAACATAATGAACTCCAATCGCACACCACAACTCTACTATACATGACATAAGAACTTCCAAAAGGTAATGTTCCATGACCCGACCCACTATGGATCACCTAACCAATGGTAAGCAGATTTTGAAACCCCATGCCCGCCTCCAATAGGCCAGGGGTTGGCGACCAACAAAAAGTAGACATATCACACAAATGGGAGACCTTAGAATATTTTTCTTGTACACACACACACATATAAAAATACTTACACAATTTAGAAAGTTAAAGTAAAACTAATTCACAAATGCATCCATATATCTATATCCCCCAATTAGAGTAGAACAAAAGTACTAAAAATACAAAATATTCCTAACTTCTAAGGATGGGAGTGTTGTCAAAAGAAAAACTTGGCATAAACCACGATCTGTCTAGCATAATTGTTCTCTTCATGAACTTGATCCTCCCAAGACTCCATAAAAAAGTTCTATCATCTACATAAGACATGACATGTTTGGGTAGATCCCATGCATTGGTGAGTATCATAATACACAGTGGAACACTCTGAAATCCTAAAACATAAGAATTGGGAGAGTAGTAATCTCATCACTATAAAAATATGTCAACCAGAATATGATCCACAACAATAAGAATACCCATATATACTCAAGAGAGACACCAAGTATCAAAGAGGTCACAACCATACTATCAAAAATATGATTCTAATTAAGTATTCGAGGTAACACTATTTCAGGAGAACTCACTCCACAAGCCATACTATCACGAATGATTCTAATCTGAGAGGTTATGCTCATCAGCACCCACTGAATAAGTATTCACTAGATCTTTGAAGATCACAATGATGAGATAGGGGATATCACCTAGGGACTCTGGGGAATACCTTAACCTATAAGGAATAACCTACCAAGTTGGGGATCATACACCTATATATGTTGGTCATGACGATTTCTCAAACCCAACATAGGGAAAAATATTAAATTATAGAGGATCACACCTCAGGTCACATATACGGATTTATGAACTCTATATTAGACTAATCTCATAGAGGGGATCAAAATCCTATGATCAGGATGTAATGTCTCACTACACCCTCATTGGGATGGACTATGCAAACACACCCAATTAAAACATGTCTATACTGAAGTGATGGAGGGCCTCATCCTGCCCAAGAGAATGTACATGGTGTGTACTTGGAGTACACGGTGTGTTCCGTTAGGCCCAGACCTACCAGTTTTTGTTACCATGTTCAATATTCATTCTCATTTACTATGGTCATGTTTGATTACCCTAACTATTTCTATGTACAAGACCATTCTTATGTATGTTGGTTGTTCCCATGCACCTGGTCATGTATGTGTTAGTATACCCTTAGGGTACATGATGACCTACCAGCACATGGCCACAAAATTCATGGTAGGTCTCACATTGCATAAAATAATTAACTTCTCTAGAACCCTAGACATCACACCCATGGTCCCACATGATGTGTGTTCTTTTGGACGACCACAAGCCGTGTATATAATAATTTCTAGAAATTCATGTTTTCTAATGTGGTTCTTCTTGTGTTACCTCATCCTTCAATCCATCTTCCAATCTCAATTGAAAATTGTGTATTTAGGTTGACCGAATTTTTCCATCACTAGTTTTTGGTTTCGACTATCCAAACAACTTGGGAATTATTCCCTACAACACCGTGCCATTTTCACTACACCAAACCACAAACTATGGGTCTCTGATCTGAACCTCGATTTATTACAATCGTCGACGCGCCCCAATTGTGCCTTCGGTCCCAATATTGAACTAGTGGTGATTATTAATTGCATAGAAGAATGATTGTAGAATGATTTTCCACTGTGTATTTATTGAACCCCCAACCAAATGGAATGTAGATGTTGAACACACGATGAATGGTTGTGGGAAAGCACCAAACAGAGAAAGTGGAATGAACATCATCCATTTTTTGGGTTAGCCTCAATTTATTGTCATTACAAATATGAATGGATAACCAATAAAAAAGAAATAATAAAATATCCTCATTTCTGAGTTGTAAGAAGATAAATCAATACCCTAAAACCATGATTGACCTATAAATGAATCTGTTAGTGGTGTAGATTTTCTTTCATTATGGGATAATCAAACATGGATTAAAACAATGGAAAACAAATTCCCTGCCTTAGGGTTGCATTGATAACTGATGAATAACCACAACACATTGTTGTTTTTTGAGAGATCTATAGACACATTTGGAACACCAATTTCTAAATCATGATCATTCATTCATTATCCAAGAACCCTCCTCCAACAACACTCTCTCAAACCCTTGGTTTTGTTGGTAACCCTAGATATTTACCATATTCTTGTTTATAAAGAGGAGGGTTTAGGTTTAGGATTTAATAAAAAACAAATAAATTTAATAATTTGTTTAATTATTATTCCATCCTTGATGGAGATCCTGCCAAAAACCCAACCCGAATAAAATTTATGTTTCTCCTAGGGTAAAATCTGAATTCCAGATTTAATGAATGCCTCATATTTTGGATACGAGACTTTATTTGGGAATTATCCCATTATTTTAGAAAAATTGCACGCGCGATATACTATATTAATATTTTTATTACATCAAAATAGTGCCTTGTCATTCCCCTAAATAAAATGTTAACTTATCACTCAACTTAAAAAATATTATTTAAATAATCGCAAAGCATTTCATGTAAAAAAGTTATTAAATTATCCCCATCTTGATGATTTTAATCCAGAGAAAAGAATAATAAAAATATGAGGGCGCTAGACTGACATAGGGTTCACCCTATCCCATGTCCTCTCTTGATTATTCTCATGATAGAAATAGAAACACACTAATAGAATCACTCATCCACACCAAATCTTCTCCAATGGATCATGATCCCTACTAGGTACTCTTCAAATGTAGCTCAATTCTCGATGTCCATATCCCTCTTGTAGATAACATGTGATATGTTGTGAAAAAAACTCCTCAGGTGTGACATGTAGAAGACATCATGTATCTAGTCTAACTATAGTGGTCGAGTCAAGTGGTATTCCACCTTACCAACCCTATATAGTATATGTAAATGGCCAATGAATCTCATAGAAAACTTGTGCCCAGCAAAATCCAAATAATCCTTTCCGAGCTAAGGCCTTTATGAAAACATGGTATTCTTATTGATCCTTCGAAGGAAAATTTCTTCATTTTTCCTAACACTTTTGATAGCTCTGGGAAGTCCTCATCTTTTCTTGGATGAGTTACACATTTTCTATTATTTCTCGCACCAACTTTGGGTCCATGAGTGCTGACCCCCTAGGTCAATCCAACATAGTGGTAACTTAAATGTTCTCCGACATAATATTTTGAATGGCGTTGTACCATTGGGGAAATGATAGAAGTTTCTATATGAAAAATCTCCCAAGGGTAGGTGATACTCTAAATTATGACCAAATATGCTCAGTTTGGCCATCAGTCTGAGGGTAAAACACCATGATCAAACATAACTAAGCTCCAAAGTTCTCATATAGTCCTCTCTGTAATCACAATGTGAAGTGATAATAATGGTATGAAATGATCATCTAGGTAACTTTTTGAAGAAAAACTATCACTTTCTTGTAAAAGCCTTGAAATCTCTATACTGAATTATTCTCTCAGATTGTTAGAAAGTGGGAAGACTTGGTGAGTCGATCTATGATCACCCAGATGAAATTTTGTTTTATAGATGATCATGGTAGCCCCATTATGAATTCCATATATATACCATACCTATTTCATATCGGCATGCCACGGGGTTGAGAGAAACCTGTTGGAACCTGGTTCTCAACATTCACTTATTGACTAGCGAGACATTGAGCGACAAATTCAACTACACACTTCTTCATCCCTCTTCAATTGAAATGACGCTGAATTTTTGTGTACATCTTCTCCAAAACTAGATGTACCTATAAGGGGATGTATGAAACTCTATTGGAACCTCCCCACACAACATCACTGATATCATTTTATGTCCTTTGAAAAGGATGATGGTCTCCCCACCTTTAGAGAATCCATCAAAAGCGCGTCTAGAGGATATCTAAACACACAAGGTATCATAGTAGTCAACACCAAGATGAGATTCCCTAATGTGGTGTATAAGTATTAGGGTAAAAAACATCGACTGGAGGTAATTTGCACCATCCTTTTCTGTTAAGGGAAACAATAACGAGGCTAATTTCTCTAACGTATCACTCAACAACTACGAACAAGATATATTATTGAGATTATTTACCACCATTTTCCCCTTCCTAGGAGTATACACTATCTCGAAGACTTAACTTTAAAGTAACTCCAGTCATATCTTCATCTTAAGTTAAGATCCTTCCATTAGAGTATAAACTTGATACTATTGTGGTAATAATGGATGATAAAACAGTCACCCATAAGGTAGTGTTGTCACATCTTTCGAGTGAAGAGCACTACTGCCTGCTCTAAATCATATGTTTCTTAGTTATGCTCATGAGGTCTCATCTATTGTGTCCCATAAGCAATCACTACTTTCCTCTCCAAAAGAAAACATCCAATATCGGTCCCTGAGGCATAGTAAAACACCACATACTTAACAACCTTATATGTATGTATCAAGATGAGCACACTCATCAAACTTTTCCACAAATAATGAAAAGGATACTGACACCTCTTCGTCCACACGAATGGCTCCCCCTTCCAGGTCAAAGTAGTTAGGGGTGATGATAACTTGGAGAAATATGAAAAAATATCTAATAGTATCTTTCAAACCCAATGATGTTATATATCTCTTTCATTCTCTTAGTGACACCCAAGCTAGCACTACCTAAGCCTTCGCTAGACCCACTACTACTCCTATTGAGATGACATATCCCATGAATTATAACTATCAAATCTAATACTCACTATTCAAAATATTCCCATAATGTAGGTTTTATTGAATTATTTTCATAACCATCCTCTTGTATCTCATGTTCACTTCCTCAAATGTCGAGTACACAAGGATGTCACTGATGAAAACTACAATGAATCAATAAATGAAGTGCTAGTCGATCCAGTCCATGACTCCTAGGAAAATTTTTGAGGAATTTATTATGATGAATTCATCACCAAGTTCACATAGTGACCATACACTACAAAAAATAGGGTAGGTAGAGGGGGTTTGTAACATCCCCCAATTCCAAAATCTCTCATGTGGCCAGAAAAGGGTTGTTTGCGAGACCTCAAGCACACCTCCCCGTGTACAAGAGGATATCGAAAAGTTATGGGGGTGTGACTTGTATAGTGGGGGGACTATACCCTCTGATATGAAGTTTTATAGTCGTAAAAAATCATACTAAAACCGAAATAATCAATTTAAAGACAGTGTGGAAGACAACAATAAAAGAAAACTGAATAATTCAATAAATAAATAAAGAATAATGCAATGAAGTGTTGGAATGTAACCAATTGTCATGATAGAAAAATAAAAGAAAAAATACTAGTAGACTCAAATAGAAGACTCAATATGTTGTGTCTCAAACCCCCCCCCCCCCCCATTGATCTCATATCCCAACTCCAGGCCATCCTTAATAAGAAATTAACAGTTAGGTCTTTATCCCTTGTCCAACCATGCATCCATGAAATCTGATTGAGTACCAAACAGTGGCCCGAATAAGGTGTGAGTATAAAATAGTTGGTTGAAACCACCATGTCTAAAATAATACAAGTCTTATAAGAAGTGTATGAAATAAAGTGATAAACATGTATATTAATTAATTCAAAAATTAATAAAACACAAAAACAACCTACTTCAAATACATTCCAAGATATCTCTGAGCTTGTCTTACGACCATGAAAACCACAACCATATAATAAAGGTAAAATAACCTACTTTGGTACCATGCGAGAATATCACAAAGCATGTCTTACGACCATTCCAACCATAACCATATGACCAATGTAAAAAACCTTCTTCGGTGCCATGTCAAAATATCTCTGTGCATGACATACAACCATGTCAACCACAACCATATAACCATTATAAAGTCACAAAAATCAATATGGATAACTAAAATATAAGCATTACAACATCCGGGATAAATCCCTATAATAATTAAAACACGAGACTGGGCATAGATCGCTCTCTATAAGCATTAAAACATGGGATTGGGATGATCATGCTCAATATCACCATTACAACATATAAGTGTGCAGGTTCTAGTGATGAGCCTAATATATAAGAATTACCGTATGGAAAACATTCCTTGTCATACAACCTTAATATAAAAATATCACATCACAATTATCAATGGTAAATTATTCAAATTACCATTCTTCTTTTGTATTCATCTTCCAATTGCATTCACAATTGATTAATAATTATATCAAAATTCAATAATTCACAATTTAGCGATTCCATAATAAGATATTACCATAGGTCACATGTCATGATAAATATACTTTTAAGTCATTTTCCAATTCAGTTATGATCATGGGTCACTCAACACATGGGTATTGATAAGCCAGTTCAGAATCCAACTTCAAAAAAAGGACTTCAAGTAATAATTCCATTAAATATTTAATTGATTTGGGTGCACACAATGATAGTGAAATCATGATAATGCATAAAATTAGAAATTATCAAAACACAGAGCTATGATTTAGACCCCCTACCTTTAACTAAAAATATAACTACACTTCTAACAATCAAAACCCATGAGGAAGAAGGTATAGATGATTGCAAAGAGGTTCCCAAATCAAAATCGATCAAGATCAAAACCAACTACACAATCTGTCAATTGATTTCACCATAATAGTTGGAGAAGAAGGATGTAAAGGAAGAAACCTCACCAAAAATACTTAACGGGGAATTCCCACACAATTAAGACATCTATAAAGGAATTTGACACCCCAAAAATTCCAAGATAATTCTCTATAGTCTAGAGGAGAGGAGTTGCAACAAATTAGTATGAAAATCAGATGTAAAACATGTTTTAAACAACAAGTTGTGAATTTACACAGCATGTAATATGGTTACACATCATTTATATGTTTTTAATGGATTTCACTAACAAAAAAATTTCCTCATATTTATTTTATTAAAACCCTTGAACAATCACAAGACGTTTGATCCCTCAACACGACATGTTAATTTTTAACATTTCATTTTAAGTCCTTTTTTTAAAGAAGACGAACCTCTTTTAATGTTTATCAACACCACAAAAACTCATGAAACAATTAACCCATTAACTTTCATACTCCATTATTTCAAAACACCATATATTCTCAAACATTATTCCATTTTATCCCATAAATCTCTCCTTGTAGATATTCTCTAGTCCTTCTCATGGTTTCTTATAACCCAAGACATCATTTATTATAATTAATACATTAAAAATAAACACATAATTGAATGTAATTGTAAACAAAAATCATAGAGAGGGACATACATGAAAAAAGGCAGGATTTTACAACCTCTCCACATTATAACTACTCACCCCCTCAGTTTCTCCAAGCGTCACTGTGAGTTATCAACAAAAAAGTTGGATCATTGTGTTCACATAATAGATTCCATCTCTAAGGTCTCCTCCTAAACTCTCCCATGCTTCCACAAGACCCGAACCAATGGTATAGTCCTACTCTGATGATATTTCTCACTAGAATCCAAAACCTTTATAGGATGCTACTAAAAGGACTCATCGGCACAACGCTCGATGTCTAATACATCTATAATATGAGAAGGTTCTGGATGATATCTTTATATCTGTGACATGTGGAACACATCATTCATGGAAATATAATACTATGTATTCGCAAAACGGTACGCCACTAAACCAACTCGTGCCACTATTTCAAATGACCTAAAAAACTGGGAACTAGATTTCCCTGTTTCCGGACATGACATTTCCCAATCTTAGGTGAAACCTGAAGGAAAACATAATGAACAAACTTGGATTACAGAGGTTGTCTTTGTTGGCCATCATGTGTTTCTTGAAGCGGCATTCCCCACCTATGTCAGATGCATGAACACATGAGATTTTTCATCCCATGTGGTCTTCAGATAGAAATGAACTATGAAATTCATCTCAATTCCCATCCAAGATAGCTCATCCTGCTACCCAAATTAATCCAGAATATTCCACTAATGTTAGGCAGGTCCATGAAGAATATTAATGGTAAGCTTCACCTGCCTATCTGTGGGTTTCTTGAGATGATTGAAGATTGTGTAAAATTACTCAATCTAGATCTCAACTGACTGGGGTCCCAATTCCCTAGTAAAAATAAGCGGATGATGAAGTTGAAAATCTATTGTTAGCTCAGGGATCAAATGAATGATGCAAACAGTCTCCATTTCCATGGATTAAATGACCATTAGGAATTTTTAGCAAAGATGAACATTTGCATTATCCTTAGGAACTACAAGATGCCCCGATTCAGTTGCTTTAGGAGAATGATGATAACAACTCTCCAGTCACTCAAGTTGAAGATTATGAGGATAACTTTTTCTATACATGTTAAATGAACACCTAAAGAACTGACTAGAAATAAGGTCAACCCCAACAACTGTCTACAACTATAAACCAATAAATCTTAGTTTTTTTTTTGAGAAAGATGAGCATAGAGGCTCTAAAATTGAAAAATCAAGGAGTTGCACAATTCTAAAGGAGGGTATTTTAAATTTATCACGAATAAGAAAATGTATCAACTCACGAGGAACTATGGGCAGTTGCATGCCTTGATCTTCCAAGATACCCTTGTTTTCAAGGCCATACGCAAGATAGTTCCCTTCCCCGAACGTGTGCATGACAATGTAGTTTATATTGGCACGTTTTTCCAGGAAGTTGATCCATTTACTAGTTAATTTCCATGAGAGATGATGTTGTCTCATCAAAATCGCTTGAACAAGCACCGCTGAATCACACTCGAACCAAATATTGTTCCAATTATTTTGATGGACCATATAAACTGCTCTAATTAGTGCCATCATTTCAGCTTCCAAAGCAGTGGCATGTCCACATGGGCCATAACAACACTCCACTGCATCCCCCTGATAATCCCTAAAAATAAACCCAAAACATGATGGTCTCAGATTCCCCCTGGAGGCCCCATCCGTACTGAATTTGATCCATCCCTTAAATTGAGAGGACCATATAATGACCCATAATTTACATACATTGTTAATACTTCAAAATTGAATCATACTTATTACAACATATAACAAAACCACGAAAGGACCGTATAGGTATAGTGTCTTTAGAAACTGGGAAACATAAACAACTGGTTCATAAAGCGTGTATAATGTCTCCCATTTATTTCATCATATATATAGTCCCTTTTGGAATATCTTACTTAATAACCTTCTTCCTGACCTGGGGAAATAAAACATACAAAAGGGTGAGCTCAAATTCTCAGTAAGGGTAGAAAAAAGAAATATCAATCACATCATATACATAAGCACATAACTTTTGGAAATCTTATCCTGCAAAAGAGATCATAATTTCATAACATGGGATAAATCATGGCAGTGAAATGTAATCACAATAATCATAACTTAAAACATGAAACTTTGTGGCATACACACATAATCATAGAGAATAATTTATTATTAGTCAAGTCTCATTGCCAAGACTATCTTAGTGGAAAAAGTCCTTTTCTGAACTGAGTTCACTCCTCGTTTCAGTCCTGTTTCACTAAACCGGTATAACCTACCATTCCAGCCATGACTATCTCATGATATATAAAATCTTTACCCAATTCATTGGAGGGAGATATAGGTCCCACCCATCTCATAATGATACCATTCTTATGTGTGCCACAAAATCATAAATCATACATCGTTGCATAACCCATGTAGTAAAAATAGGATTCTTAAACAACATGACATCATAAAAAAATTCATATAAGATAAAGGAATTCATAAAAATATTTCCATTACAACATAATCAAATCCATGTAATAATAGGGATAGAAACAGAACCCTTTATTATCTTATATGGAAAATAATTTTGATAAAACACTTGAACTCCATTTTTGAGGAAAATATCCTTTCTACTTCAAAAACATATTCCTTTCTTAACATGTCATACAATTTTAAACTAAAAGAAGTTGATTAAAAATAAACTTGAAAAATTGTAAAGGAAGATTCTTGGAAATAATTTTTTAAAATCCATTCATGCTGTATATGTTAAAAAAACATTCTTCTCGTACTTTTTTCGGAAAAGTCAAAAAGTACCTCGTACGAAAAATGAAAAAAGATTCCTTTCATATATTTTACTAAAAACTTACCAAAGGGTAAAATTGGAATTAAAAAATTGTAGGTGGATGTAAATAATATTACATATCTAGGAAACATGGATTTGGATGATAAAATACACCCTAGTAAATACTAAAGTATAAACAATCTCGGATAAAAATGAGATTGTGATATTTCCCTTACCTTAGGTCCATTTTGCTTCGTAAGTGTCCGAACCTCCAGTATAATGATTTAAATAATATTATTGACTTATTCCCGAATCATACTTATTTTTATGATGTCATATATGGTCATTTTCTTAGCTTCTTAGTAGTAATATTTCATTGCTACTTGTTATTCGGGTGTTTATAACTTTTTGTTCTTATGCGTGTCTTGTCGAATAAATTCTTATTCTTCTCTTTAGGTTATAGATACCTCATTTTCATAGTGGTATTAGTGTAATATATATCATATTAATTAATTCAATTAATTTATATAATCATTATGAAATGAAGATCATGTAGAACAAGTCGCATCACATCGTGGAGACGGTATTCCGTACGTACGCACGAGTGATGATATCGTTCCTATGATCGTGGAATTTTATTGGAGTGTATGTATAATATTTCAGAATAAGTATTACTTTATAATAGTCATATATAGTCATTATTTACACCATTATACCCATCCAAGTAAGGTGGTGGTGGAAAATAGATTACACCACGGCGTGGAGACGGTATTCCGTATGTACGCACGCGCGGTGATTTCTTTTTCCGTAGGATGGATAGATGGTGAAATAGGGTTGTTTCATACTTATAATAACATATCAGTATATGAGTGATACTGATTTTATTACTTCATAATGAAACAACTAAAGAAGAAGAAGTGGAAGAAGAAATAAAGATGAAATAATCGGTAACGGACATTACCTCTTCTTTGAAGTGCTTCTTTGAGACCTTCATTTAGGACACTGAAATTGGTCTTTGAAGAAGACCAGGACCTCTAGGATGTCTATAAGGAAGTGTAGAGGAGGAATTGGAAGCGGTTTTCCGAGCTTGAAGGCTCAAAGTGGTGTGAGAAAGAGGGGGAAGAGGTGCCCTTTTATAAGGGAAGAGAGGGGTACCTTTGGGAAAACTAAAAATATTATTTTATAATAAAGTCAAGTTCGGTTTTAAATAGCTCAAAATTGATATATTTCGAAGCTAAGGTGGGGATGGGTCGAAATATTCTCATAAAATAGAATTTAGACAAGTTTAGGTTCCTATTTTAACTTTATCATTTAGATTTAACATTAAGTTAAATAAGTTTACTTTTACCGTGTCTTCTTGTGTTCTTATAATATAAGTTTAATAAACTTACTATAAGCAGCCAAACGAACCCCAAGTTGTTTATTATTAATATATATAACCTTATATAAGTCATTTGGCCAAACCTTACATTTTTAGTAATAAAATAACAATTACTAATATAATATTTGTTTTAAAAACTATTTTATGTCAATTTTGACACTATTTAGTAATTGATTTTTGTGAAAATCATAACAGAATGATTAGTTCAAAAAAAGTTAATTAAATCAATACTAACAGGTCATATTGACCTATAAAATTAGTTGAATTCATAAAAAGTCTCAAATTACATTTATTTTTGTGTTTATAACATTAATTATGTCAATATTTCATTAATAAGATAATTACTGCATCATATTTGTGTCATAAATAAATTTAATTATTTAATGTCTAAAAATTACAAATAAAATACCATTATGTAGGAAATATTATTATCTTTATAATGAATATTTATAGTCTAATTTATCTTATGAATAACCTCATATTAAAAATTATTTACTTATTAAACTTTGATTTTAACTATTTTAACCCTTCTTTAAATAAATTAATAATAAATGTCCTAATCTAATCCAAGTGGGCCTAAATATTCATATTTTATTCCTAAGTTTGTTTTTGGTCGAATTACACTTCTCCAATAGAATTAGGACATGTGTTAGGGTAATAATAATATCATCTTTACCCTTAATTACCCTATTTACTTTTAATCGTGAAAAAAAAGTAAAAAGTTACTATTCACCAAAAATTATTTTCTTCTCATTGAACCACATTTTACTTACTGACATAAACTGTGCTTCTCGGATTTTTTAAATTCCACTCACAGAAGCGGTAAAATTATGTTTTATGAAAAATTCAGTTTTTTAACTACCACTTAGTGGTTTCACTATTCATCAAAAATTGAAAGTTTTCAGAAAAATACCAAAATTTTACCCTAGGCTAATTTAGATATTCCGAATCCAAAAATGAAGTCCATTTTGAAAAATAAAATTTATAAAATTTCAAAAAGTGGTTATTACTATTCATAACGACTAGTTTTAATAATATTTTAATAGCATATTGTTGTTTAGTGAAACTCGGTAATGCGTACGACGCAAGCTATCAAGGAAGGTCGTGATTTCATGTAAAGCAAGCCAAGAAAGTTTTGTGTAGAAAAAGATTCCTTTTATGATTTATATAACATAAAAGTCTTGGGTGTTACATTCTACCCCCCTTAAAATGAATTTTGCCCTCGAAATTCGTCACTTTGTAACAAACAGATGAGGATACCTCTCCCTCATCATATCCTCAAGCTCCCATGTAGCTTCTTCTAATTGGTGGTTCCTCCATAAAACTTTCACCAATCGAGTGGTCTTGTTTCATAGGACTTTTTTGCTACGATCCAGAATCTCTATCGGTTGTTCTTCATAAGAAAGATCTTGCTCCAGCAGTACAACTTCTGAGCTGAGTACATGTGAAGGATCAGGTATGTACTTTCTCAGGAGAGATACATGGAACACATCGTGAACTTGAGAGAGATTCGGTGGAAGCGCCAATCGGTAATCTACCTTCCCAACACGATCCAGTATTTCGAAAGGACCGATATATCTAGGGATCAACTTCCCCTTCTTTCCAAATCTCATAACCCGCTTCCAGGGAGACATTCGTAAGAAAACTTTATCACCCACTTCAAACTCTAGGTCTTTTCTTCGGTTGTCGGCATAACTTTTCTGTCAACTTTGAGCTGCTCTTATGTGTTGTTGAATAGATTTGACCTTCTCTGCCATTTCATCAACGAGATCAGGTCCTAATAGCTTTCTTTTCCCAACTTCATCCCAGCAAGTTGGAGTCCTGCATTTCTTTCCATAGAGAGCTTCATAAGGAGCAATATGAATACTGGAGTGAAAGCTATTATTATAAGAAAATTCCACCAAAGGTAGGTGTTGATCCCAACCACCTTTGAAATCCATAGAGCAAGCTCTCAACATATCTTCTAGGGTTTGAATTGTTCTCTCAGACTGACTATCTGTCTGAGGATGATAAGCAGTGCTAAAACTCAACTCTGTATCCAGAGTATGCTGAAGACTTCGCCAGAACTTCGAGGTAAATCTCAGATCCCGATCAGATATAATAGAAAGTGGTACTCCATGAAATCTTACCACTTCCTTTACATATATCCTGGAAATCTGATCCAGAGAGAAATCCTCTCTAATAGTAATGAAGTGTGCAGACTTTGTAAGACGATCAACTATGTCCCAGATAACATTATTTCCTTTGGATGTTTTAGGAAGTCCTGTGACAAAGTCCATAGTGATGTTTTCCCATTTCCACTCGGGTATGGGTAATGGTTGTAACATCCCGTTAGACTTCTGTCTCTCAGCTTTAACTTGTTGACAAACCAAGCATCGAGAGACATATTCAGCAACATCTCTTTTCATGCCATCCCACCAAAAGTACTCTTTCAGGTCCATATACATCTTCGTGCTTCCAGGATGAATAGAGAATGAAGAACTATGAGCCTCATCCAGCAGCTCCTTCTTTAATTCGGGGATGGGAGGAATACAAACCCGATTTCTGAACTTTATTATCCCATCACAATCAAGGTTGAATTCAGGAACATTTCTCACCTTCTTTTGTAACTCGACATCTTCTTTCTGTTCCTCTTTAATCTTCACATGTATAGACGGTTGAACATTCATTTTAGAAAGATAAGATTTTTCCCCTTCCATTATAATTCCAAGATCCATCCTTTGTAAATCCATAAATATTGGATCTTTTGTGATCCTCATCATGGATAAACTGGCATGGTCTTGTCGACTTAATGCATCTGCCACCCTGTTTTCTTTCCCAGGGTGGTAATGGATTGAGCAGTCAAAATCCTTAATCAGCTCCAACCATCTTCTTTGATGCATATTCAGCTCCTTTTGTGTGAAAATATACTTTAAACTTTTATGATCAGTATAAATATCACACCTTTCACCATAAAGGTAATGCCTCCAAATCTTTAATGCAAAGATTACCGCAGCTAACTCCAAATCATATGTTCGGTAATTTTGCTCATGGATTTTCAACTGTCGTGAGGCATAATCTATCACCATATCATTTTTCATAAGAACACACCCCAATCCCTTCTTGGATGCATCACTATAGATCACAAACCTTTCTCCACTACAAGGCAGTGTGAGCACAGGTGCACTGGATAACCTTCTTTTCAACTCCTTGAAATTCTATTCACATTCCTTCGTCCAGACAAACTTAACTCATTTCTGAGTCAACTTGGTGAGTGGATTAGATAATCGTGAAAAATATTCAAAAAACGTCGATAATATCCAGCCAAACCAAGAAAACTTCAGATCTCAGTTACTGTTGTTGGTCTCGACCATCTTTCGATAACCTCTGTTTTTGCTAGATCCACTGATATCCCCTCTTTTGAGATTATGTGACCCAAAAATGCAACTTTTTGAATCCAAAATTCACACTTGGTAAATTTGGCATAAAGATTCTCCTTTCTCAGGGTCTTCAATATAATTCTCAAGTGATCTTCATGTTCTTACTTGCTCTTTGAATAGACAAGAATATCGTCTATAAAGACTACCACAAATTGATCAAGATAGTCTCTAAATACTCTATTTATCATATCCATGAAGATAACATGGGCATTAGTAAGACCAAATGGCATCACTATAAATTCATAGTGTCCATACCTTGTACGGAAAGCCGTCTTTGGTATATCCTCCCTTTTGACCCTTAATTGATGATACCCTGAACGAAGATCAGTCTTGGAAAAGTATTGAGCTCCGCGTAGTTGGTCAAATAAGTCATCAATGCGTGGGAGAGGATATTTTTTCTTGATAGTGATCTTGTTAAGTTCTCAATAATCAATGTAGAGTCTCATTGATCCATCTTTATTCTTAAAAAATAGAACAGGTGCTCCCCAAGGTGGCGCACTAGGGCGTATGAATCCCTTATCAAGATTCTATTGGAGTTGCTTCTTCAATTCCTGCAACTCAATTGGGGTCATTCTATAAGGTGTCTTTGAAATAAGCAAAGCACCCGGTACGAGTTCTATTGAAAACTCAACTTCACGATTCGGTGGAAGACCTGGAAATTCCTCCGGAAATACATCATCAAACTCCCGTACAATGGGCATATTATTAATCATGAGTTTCTCACTAACCATTTGAGATAAATAACCTTCATTTAGTGGAATCAAAACCCATAAAATGGAAGAAATTTCCACTGGAAGGTTATGTTCATCCTTGCATTGATAGACAATCATAGATTGATCTGGAATACAAAATGTGACTTCCATTCTTTGGCAATTGATATAAGCTCTATATAACGAAATCCAATCCATGCCAAGAATCACATCAAATTCCACTATAGGAAGGATCACAAGATTTGTAGGAAGCACTTTCCCACAAACTTCGATCGGAGAAGAATTATAAACTTTTGATGTGACTGTTGTGCCATTAGGTGTTGTCACAGCTAACTCAACATCTAATTGTTGAGGTAATACGGTGATACCCTTAGAAAATTCTTTAGAAATAAAAGAGTGGGTGGATCCAGAATCAAATAAAACATTTTCTACTTTAGAGTGGATGATAAGTGTACCTTTCACCACATCGTTATCGTACTCCACATCACTGATAGAAATTGCATGTGAATTTCCTTTGTCTTTAGCCTTAAGAGTTTGTTGATGTCGACCATCATCATCAACCCTTGGATTAGGGAATTTATTGGCATAATGCCCCATCTCATTGCACTTGAAACATTGAAGTGTAGTAGGTTCATTCTGTGTATCCCTTCCTTTGTTTGCATCATTAGACATTTTATTCCCATCATCGCGGCATTCAAATGCCCGATGACCTTCCTTTCCATATTTGAAACATTTACTTGTCCCTTTAATAAAACTCCCTCCATGTTTCTTTCCACACTTTGAGCATAAGGGAAAGCTCATTTTCTTTTCAGTGTGCTCTTTAGATTTTCCTTTGAATTCCATTTTCCTATTCTTATAAAACCCATATGACTGATGGGTTACACCAATCTACATCTTGACTTTGAGAGAACATCGAACGATTTCCTTGTAGCTATTGAAGTCCCTTATGGCTAACGCCCTTCAAAGACATGGTTTTAAGCCACTAAAGAATCGATCGATCTTACTCTCAGGTTGGATAATAATACCAGAAGCGTACCTTGCAATTCTAGTAAAATTTGCATCATAGGTACCAACAGATTCATCATCCTTTTGCTTCAGTTCAAGAAACTCTTTCTCTATCTTTGTTCGGAGAATACGAGGGAAGTACTTATTGAAAAATAAGTTCTTGAACTCGTCCCATTCCATGGACTCAATTTAATCCCTTTGCCTCGTATTCTTAATAAGATTCCACCATTGATTAGCATCTCCTTCCAAACGATACACTGCTAGGATGACTTTATCATGTTCAGAACATTAAAGAACTGAAAATATCTTTTCAGTAGTACTAATCCATTGTTCAGCAACTAATGGATCAGTAGACCCGCTGAAAGAAGGTGGACACTGCCTCATGAAGGATTCAACAGAATGTTGCTCCTTCATTTTCTCGTTTGGAAGTCCTGCATGATTCATAGCTTGAGAAAGTTGTGTGAGCATGGCTACAAGATTTTTCATTCCATCTCCCATAAAGTTTGGTTGCTCAGGGGGACAATCATTGCATTTCCCGTCGCATTCCGCATTAACATGGTTCCTTCGAGTTCCAGCCATTGACTAAAACCAAGAAGAATAGTGTGAGAAACACTAATTATAATAGGAAAACCACATAATCAAGAATAAAATTTCATACTTAAGGTCTTATCCTAGGTTATTCATGTCCATTTCTAAAACACTAAGATTGTGTTCTATGCTTAGACTTATCCTTAGGGTTCTTACTAAGGCTTTCACATCCTAGTTTCCAAAGGTTGACTATACCTTTCCTCTGATACCAACTATAATGACCCATACTTTACATACATTGTTAATACTTCAAAATTGATGCATACTTATTACAACATATAACAAAACCACGAAATGACCATATAGGTATAGTGTCTTTAGAAACTGGGAAACATAAACAACTGGTTCATAAAGTGTCTACACTGTCTCCCATTTATTTCATCATATCTATAGTCCCTTTTGGCATATCTTACTTAATAACCTTCTTCCTGACCTGGGGAAAGAAAACATACAAAAGGGTGAGCTCAAATGCTCAGTAAGGTTAAACAAAAGAAATATCAATCACATCATATACATAAGCACATAACTTTTGGAAATCTTATCCTACAAAAGATATCATAATTTCATAACATGGGATAAATCATGGCAGTGAAATGTAATCACAATAATCATAACCTAAAACATGAAACTTTGTGGCATACACACATAATCATAGAGAATCATTTCTTACTAGTCAAGGCTCATTTCCAAGACTATCTTAGTGGAAAAAGTCCCTTTCTGAACCGAGTTCACTCCTCGTTTCAGTCCTGTTTCACTGAACCTGTATAACATACTGTTCCAGCCATGTCTATCTCATGAGATATAAAATCTTTACCCAATGCATTGGTGAGAGATATAGGTCTCACCCATCTCATAATGATACCATTCTTATGTGTGCCACAAAATCATAAATCATACATCGTTGCATAACCCATGTAGTAAAAATGGGATTCTTAAACAACATGACATCATAAAACAATTCATATAAGATAAAGGAATTCATAAAAATATTTCCAATACAACATAATCAAATCCATGTAATAATAGGGATAGAAACAAAACCCTTTATTATCTTAGATGGAAAATAATTTTGATAAAACACTTGAACTCCATTCTTGAGGAAAATATCCTTTCTACTTCAAAAACATATTCCTTTCTTAACATGTCATACAATTTTAAAATTAAAGAAGTTGATTAAAAATAAACTTGAAAACTTGTAAAGGAAGCTTCTTGGAAATAATGTTTTAAAATCCATTCATGCCGTATAAGTTAAAAAAACATTCTTCTCGTACTTTTGTCGGAAAAGTCAAAAAGTACCTCGTACGAAAAATGACAAAAGATTCCTTTCATATCTTTTACTAAAAACTTACCAAAGGGTAAAATTGGATTTAAAAAATTGTAGGTGGATGGAAATAATATTACATATCGAGGAAACATGGATGTGGATGATAAAATACACCCTATTAAATACCAAATTATAAACAATCTCGGATAAAAATGAGATTGTGATATTTCCCTTACCTTAGGTCTGTTTTTCTTCGTAAATGTCCGAACCTCCTGTATAATGATTTAAATAAAGTTATTGACTTATTCCAGAATCAAAATTATTTTTATGATGTCATATATGGTCATTTTCTTAGCTTCTTAGTAGTAATATTTCATTGCTACTTGTTATTCGGGTGTTTATAAATTTTTGTTCTTATGCGTGTCTTGTCGAATAAATTCTTATTCTTCTCTTTAGGTTATAGATACCTCATTTTAAGAATGGTATTAGTGTAATATATATCATATTCATTCATTGAATTCATTTCATTTATATAATCATTATGAAATGAAGATCATGTAGAACGAGTCACATCACATCGTGGAGACGGTATTCCGTACGTACACACGAGTGATGATATCGTTCCTATGATCGTGGAATTGTATTGGAGTGTATGTATACTATTTAAGAATCAGTATTACTTTATAATAGTCATATATATTCATTATTTACACCATTATACCCATCCAAGTAAGGTGGTGGTGGAAAATAGATTACACCACGGCGTGGAGACGGTATTCTGTACGTACGCACGCGCGGTGATTTCTTTTTCCGTAGGATGGATAGATGGTGAAATAGGGTTGTTTCATACTTATAATAACATATCAGTATATTATTGATACTGATGTTATTACTTCATAATGAAAAAACTAAAGAAGAATAAGTGGAAGAATAAATAAAGATGAAATAATCGGTAACAGACATTACCTCTTCTTTGAAGTGCTTCTTTGAGACCTTCTTTTAGGGCACTAAAATTGGTCTTTGAAGAAGACCAGGACCTCTAGGATGTTTCTAGGGAAGTGTAGAGGAGGAATTTGAAGGGTTTGGATGAGCTTGAAGGCTCAAAGTAGTGTGAGGAAGAGGGGGAGGAGGTTCCCTTTTATAAGGGAGGAGAGGGGTAGCTTTGGGAAAACTAAAAATATTATTTTATTATAAATTCAAGTTCGGTTTTAAATAGCTCAAAATTGATATATTTCTAAGATAAGGTGGGTATGGGTCGATATCCTCTCATCCAATAGAATTTAGACAAGTTTAGGTTCCTATTTTAACCTTATCATTTAGATTTAACATTAAGTTAAATAAGATTATTTTTACCGTGTCTTCTTGTGTTCTTATACTATAAGGTTAATTAACATACTATAAGTAGAAAAAAGAACCCCAAGTTATTTATTATTAATATATATAACCTTATATAAGTCATTTGGCCGAACCTGAGATTTTTAGGAATAAAATAACAATTACTAATATAATATTTGTTTTAAAAACTATTTTATGTCAATTTTGACACTATTTAGTAATTGATTTTTGTGAAAATCATAACAGAATGATTAGTTCAAAAAAAGTTAATTAAATTAATACTAACATGTAATATTAACCTAGAAAGTTAGTGGAATTTATAAAAAGTCTCAAATTACATTTATTTTGATGTTTATAACATTAATTATGTCAATATTTCATTAATAAGATAATTACTACATCATTTTTGTGTCATAAATAAATTAAATTATTTAATGTCTAAAATTTACAAATAAAACACCATTATGTAGGAAATATTTTTATCTTTTTAATGAATATTTATAGTCGAATTTATCTTATGTATAACCCCATATTAAAAATTATTTACTTATTAAACTTTGATTTTAACTATTTTAACCCTTCTTTAAATAAATTAATAATAAATGTCCTAATCTAATCCATGTGGGCCTAAATGGTCATATTTTATTCCTAAGTTTGTTTTTGGTCGAATTAAACTTGTACAATAGAATTAGTACATGTGTTAGGGTAATAATGATATCATCTTTATCCTTAATTACCCTATTTACTTTTAACCGTGGTAAAAAAAGTAAAAAGTTACTATTCACCAAAAAATATTTTCATCTCATTGAACCGCATTTTACTTACTGACATCAACCATGTCTCTCGGATTTTTGAAATTCCACTCACAGAAGTGGTAAAATTAAGTTTTATGAAAAATTCAGTTTTTTAACTACCACTTAGTGGTTTCACTATTCATCAAAAATTGAAAGTTTTCATAAAAATACCAAAATTTCACCCTAGGCTAATTTTGATATTCCGAATCCAAAAATGAAGTCCATTTTGAAAAATAAAATTTATAAAATTTCAAAAAGTGGTTATTACTATTCATAACGGCTAATTTTAATAATATTTTAATAGCATATCATTGTTTAGTGAAACTCGGTATTGCGTACGACGCAAGCTATCGAGGAAGGTCGTGATTTCGTGTAAAGCAAGCCAAGAAAGTGTTGTGTAGAAAAAGATTCCTTTGATGATTTATATAACATAAAAGTCTTGGGTGTTACAGACCAAGAAACCTCCATTGTTCCCCTTGTCTTAGGGAAAGACCCTGCAACCTTCAATATTCTTAGAATCATGAGGTCCCTCATAGAATTGCAGCAATGGTCACTGACCCGCGTACTAGACATTCTGATTTCCACTGCAATATCTGCCAGCACCAAGGCTTCATGGTATTTCACCCTTTGATGCACAATGTTTCTGCGAGATTTCTAAATAGAGTGAATCACTTTAGTGCAAGAAATCCGAAGAATAGTTTTGAGCTACTTTGATTGCGGTATATTAAACAACATCGGAAAGAAATCTATAACTGAGGAAGAGCTTGGAATATGAAGCTCGAATGTGTGGAGAATAGATTTCCATAGTGAAGAAGTCGTATTACATGATTGAAATAAATCTTCAACATCCTCACGATGCTGATGACAGAAAGCACATCTCGAACAAAGATAAACCCCCTTCCTTTAGACAGCTTCATCAACTAGAATTCTACTGTGAAAAAACCTCCAAAGCAGCGTAAATCTAGATGGATGCAACCATGTTTTTTTGATGTCACCAATAAAGTTATCCTCTCCCGGAATTAGATTCTTATGAAAAGATTTTTAATCCAGCATACCATTCGATGGGCCCTCCCATAACAGCATGTCCTCTTGACTAATAAAATCATAGTCATTGATAATGGATATAACCTCTTAAAGAAGGTACTCAATATGATAAAAATGATTTTTGATGGAAGAATTGTGTTCAATCTGTTGTTCCTTGGCATTTACATGCTCAATAAGTGGGATGCCAGTCCAGTTAGTAGTCCAAAATTGATGTGCATAATTTCAACTGACCACCCATCAAGAACGCTGCATAATGATGTGAAAAACTGAATGAAATCCAGGCCAAATTGAAGAGTCAAGATATCCCAGTTTCCCTGCCATGAGTCTTGACCAAATTCTTCTTCTTAAAAAATCCAGAGAAGCATATTTTTTATGAACCTAGTGCCAAAGAAATTTGGCCTGCAATGCTTGGTTGAAGCAGAAAATATTCTTGATACCCATCCCTCCTTGTCTGATAGGAAAGCATCATTTCATCTAGTTAACAGTGATAAGTTTCCTTTCTGACACATTTCCTCTCCAAACGAAGTTCCTCATCATTGTATTAAGAGTTTTGGCAATAGAGCCCGACATCATATAAACGATAAAGGGGTACACCAGCTGTGAAATGACAACATGTTTGAAAAGACACACATGTCCATCCATGGAAAGAGACTTTCCCTTCCAAGAAGAAAGGATTTTTCTCTCTTTAGTGAGGACCTATGAGAAATATGATGCTCTTGGTTTCCCCCAGAAAATTGGGACTCCAAGATAAACAAATGGGAGAGAACCTTCCCTAAGTCCAAGCATGTTGATGAGTTGATGCTTCTGAGCCACTAGAAATGTTTTGCCAAAAAATATGAAGGACTTTCCCCAATTAATCTCTTTACCAGAGACACTCTCATAATTATGGAGAGCTCACATAATATTATTCAAGTTTCTCCTATCACCCTGAGTGGAAACCACAATATCATCATCAAAAAACCGGTGGGAAGGGCCAAAAATACCTCTAGCTGCTCTCAACGTAGTGAGATCCCCCTTTTCCACCATATCAGTGAGGATCCTACTCATATAATCTTCATCAAGTAAAAAATAATGGCAGAGAGGGGGTCTCCCTGTCGCACGCCCCTCGAACAACTGAAGTAACCCTCTGGTGACCCATTGATCAAAATGGAAATTCTTGCTGACTCCATCATCTTTGAAATCCATTGAACAAACACTGCACTGAAGCCAAATCGGTTAAGAACAACTCATTTCATTTACCTAATGAAACAGATATATCATATCACAGTTTTACAGACTTGTATATATCACATGAAAAAATAGATATTCCCATATCATGAACAATGCATGTCAATATATTCTTATGTGCCTGTTATGATGTATGTATTCTCATCTCACGCCATACTAGCACATGAGTACAAATCCCATGGAATAATAATATCATAATATAATATCCTCACACAATATTTGAATCAACCAAGGTGAAATAACAACAACTATAACAAAAAAAATCACAAAAAGAAATTAAAATCCTCGACAATTGGATTTCACCACATACATGGCTTAGCTACTCCTATGCACAAGCACATTACCATGTCCCAAAACATCGTAGTCTCTTTTATACCTCTTCCAAATAGTATGAAAAAAATAAAACTGCCTCTTTTGATACTATTTTGAAACTTCTCCCAATCCGACACTCTATCACGTGTCCAAAAAGGGTTGGTTACAAGACCTCAAACGCACCTACCCATACGCCAAAGGCATCCAACAAGAAGTGGGGGTGTGAAATGTATTGTGGGGAGAGAAAAACCCTGATTATGAAGTGTCATGGTAGTAGAAACAAATCATAATTTAACTGAAATAATCAATGTAATGATATAGTGTAAGAAAATAATAAATTCCAAATGAAAAATAGATTAAATAAATCAGGAATAATGTGATAACGTGATGGAATATAACTAAATTTCAGAGTAGAAAATTCAAGAAAAAGACTATAAGACTCAAAGTCCTAGTACCCCAACCCCAACATCGGTCCCATCTCTAAAGTCTTGCCTATTCACCAAAAATAACCGACAATAGAGTCTTTTTCCCCTATCTAACCCTACATCCATGAAATCGGTTGAGGTACCAAATGAACTCCCGTATTGGGTGTGATTACAACTCAGTATGTCAAAAACACTATGTATAAACTAAATCAGTCTAATAATTGTATGAAATCAAATGATAAATATGTATATTAATTAATTTAGTAATTAAAAAAATATAACACCATCCTGCTTGAGATCCATGCCAGAATATCTCTGATTATATCTTACGACCATGACAACCACAACCATATAACCAAGGTAAAATAACCTGCATGAGTTCCATTCTAGAATATCTTTGTGCAAGTTTTACGACCATACCAACCACAACCATATGACCAAAGTAAAACAACCTACTTTGGTTGTATGCTAGAATATCTATGAGCATGACTTATAATCATGTCAACCACAACCATATAAAAACAGCATAGTCACACAATCAATTTGGTTCCAGGGAATATAAGTATTGAAACATATGGTAAAAATACCAATAAGCATTACAACATGGGACTTAGCATAGCCCGCTCTCTATAATCATTACAGCATGGGATTGGGTTGATCCCACTCAATATTAGTATTATAAAAAATAACTTTGTAAGTGTTAGGGATGATCCTAATATATAATAATTACAACATAAAAAACAATCTCTATCATACAACACGGATATCACAATATCACATCACAATTATCAATGGTGAATTACCAGAATTACCATTCTTCATTCATATTCCACTTGAAATTTAATTCAAAATTTATTAACCATTATATCAATAAGAAATAATCCAAAAATTATGGACTATAAAACAAGAAATCATGGTAACTCACATTTCATGCTAAATATATATTAATTCCTTTTCTAATTCAATTATAATCATGGTTCGATCACCACACGGGTAGCCATAAGCCAAGACAAAATCCAATTTCAATCAATGGTCTTCAAGGAATAATTGCATTCATTAATTAATTGATTTTGGCACACACAAAGATGAAACAATCACAATATTGCATGAACATGGAAATTATCAAACTATAGGGTAACGATTTAGACCCCCTACCATTAACCAATGACCCAACAATGCTTCCAATGGCCAACACCCATGAGGAAAAATACATGCATGAGGTCTCGTAACCTACCCTTTCTGGGAATGTCAGAGTGTCATATTGTGGGATGTTATAGGGTTGTTTTTTAATTTATAGGGGGTTATAACCCCCTCTAAACACTCTAGGGGGAGGTTACCGATAAAGGTAGCTAAATTCACTACCTCCGTTGATTAGGGGAAGTTGTGGGTAAGCACTAGTAAAATGGAACTCAATTTAGCAGCGGTTAAATTAGAGGTATTTTTTACCACATTTATGCTTTCTCCAAATTCACATAAAAACAGGTGGATTAGAGGTGTTTCTAACAGTATCTAATTCAATCATGAAATTAGGGGCAACTATAACAACCCCAAAATCAATCTTAAACCCAATGTTTTGGGCGGTTATCCCGTAACATCCCCTAAAAATTACATATTTTTCCTTTTTAATTTTTTCACCAACCCTCATACAACCACACCCTGACCCTCCCAGGAGACCCTAACACACCATCAAGGATAACCCAATAAACCACACACTGAAACCCCCAAGACAAAAAAACAACCACACCTGGACCCCCTCAGGTCTCCCTAACACACCCGCATGAAACCTAGACATCCCCTTGACAACCCAAGACAACCAATGAGGACCCAAACTGACAATACAAATGACACACCTTGACACCCCCTCGGACACCCTAACACACCACCAAAAACCCAAAGACTTCCACATGCCTAGAAGACACCCAACACCCCGACACATTGGGACACACACCCCTAGAAAACTCCCCAAAACCCACCCCACCTTCATGTCAATGGGCCCTGATACCCCACCTTCGAATCAATTGGCCTCGGTACCCTCCTCATAAACGAAATGTGTTGTTTCCCACACCGTCACCTATTAGTAAAATCCACCGCTAGGATTCAAAACCGAGTTCGACACGATAAGGGCATGTGACATAACCACTCAAGCAATTGAATTTTTATATATTATACAGAATAATTTGTATTCATTTAGCCACAAAAATATTAGATTATAATATATATATATATATATATAATATAATATATTTTTGTCCAGTATATATATATAACATGAGATATAGAAATATTAGATAATGTATAATATATTTGTGTATAATATATATATATATATATTATCTTTTTATATGTAATAGATATGAATAATTATATTTATACATATAAATATAAATTTATACATATATTTATAAATACATTTATATGTGTGTGTCTATAGTTATGTATTTATATGGTATTTGTAAATATAATATAATTATAATATATATATATATATATATAATTATTTTTATGTACTTATGGGTAACAAAAATATTATTTATTATTATTATTATTACACAAATTTTTTAAACTAAAAATTATATGTTAGTTTTATAAATACTATACATTTAAATATTTTATGATTTATATCATACATATATTGTACTAAATACATTTATATTATGTTTTTGTGTATGTAATTATATACATTTATATTATATCATCTACACACACACACACACATATATACACAGAAAATAAAATACATTCATATAATTTAAAATACATAATATAATTAAATGATACATACATATATATATATATAATTAATATGGTATACTACAATATATATATAATAATTATCTAATATATAATTATTTATATATTATAAAATATTTATAATAAAATATCTATAATATAATTATAATGTATATATATATAGTTATATTTTATTTTTTGTTATTATATATATTTGTATACACATTATAATATAAATGTATTTATGCCTAAATATACAATAAAAATGTATTGAGTATAATATATGTATAATATAAATCAAAATATAAATTTATTTTATTTATAAAAACTGTATACAATTTTTTATATATCTGAATAAATATATTTTTAATTACATTTATATTACTTATACCAATATTTATATGTATTCATTTTTTGTTTATATGTAAAAGTATTTATTTATAGTATTTATATAATGTCGTTATATATATTTATGTTTATAATGTATTTAAATACATTTATATAATGTGTTTATGTAGTATATACACTCACACACATCCATAGACACACACACACATATATATTATAAAATTTGGATTTTTATGAAATTTGTTAAAAAAATTAGAAGTAGTCCACGAACCCCATTTGATTGAAGGAATTAGCGGTGGTTCATCAAACCTCTCTAATTTAATAGATTAGTGGGGGTGTTGATCCCCCACTATTTCTTAAAAAAAATCCCCTTAGATATATCCTCTAAAATCCAACTGATCATATAGCCCCACTAATTATTTAACTAATGACAATGTTGATGAAATCTTTTTTAAAATATAACCAAATATAAAAATAATAATGCTAAAAAAACTTGAGGGGGTTGTGAACCCCTTCTAGATTTGATGATTATGAGTTTTTGTGCATTACCCCCTCAAAATAGAAAATCAATTTAGAGAGGATTGTTCAAAACCCCTCTAAAAACCTCCTCTAATCACTCAATTTTTTTAGTGATACCAACATCAGAATTCTATCTTCAGTATATCCTTGTCCCAAACTCGTAGCTGGTGATAACCTGACCTGAGGTCAATCTTTGAGACCCATCTCACCCATATCTACTGGTCAAAGTGGTTGTCAATCATCGATATTGGATACTTATTTTTTGATGTCACCTGGTTCATGTGATTATAATCCACACACAACATCAAGTTCTCATTCCCCTTCTTGGTGAATAACATTGGGGTTGCCCAGGGTTACACATAGAGTTTGATTAAAACATTACTCTAAAATTCCAACATCACCTTCATCTCATGAATATCCACATGAGTTATCTAATATACTAGTGCAAATACCAGGGTAGTCTATGGATATATGTATATGCATAAGTCTATCTCTCGGTGGGGAGATAACCAGAAACATCCTCAAGAAATTTGTTATCAGGAAATAGATCCTCATGAAAGATGTACTCATACTCCACCACCATTGTTGGAAGTTGAAAGTCCATAACATCTACCAATAAAAGGGTAATAGTATCCTACTAGTGAGTAATCTGTTGTATCCTCTTATGTGTGATCTCATCATGCTCCTCCCGAGTTTCCTTCTCACCAATGAAGGGAAACCTCATCCACATACTCCCCCACCACAACTGGAAGTTGAAAGTCTATAACATCCAATGATCCAAGTGTATTTCTAGTATATTGGTGAATAATTAGTTGTATCCTCCTATGAAATATCACATCATGCTCTGTCGAAGTTTCCTTATCACCGATGAAGGAAAACCTCATCCAATCCATGCATAAACACCACATCCTCTATCTAAAACAGTAAATCTAGGCATGAACTATGGGCAGTCAGTCCATACCTAATATGACATCACATTACCTCATTTATGATACAATTTGATCCAATAAGAAGCTATCTCCTCAAAGAGTTGGATCATACTATTGATAAAAGTGTGTGATCGATTAATACCCTTTAGTAGGAGTCTACAAGCATAAGGGTCGATCTATGGGATCAACCAAATTATCTACGTCTTGAATAAGAGAAGTGGAAATAAAATAGTGTGTCAAACATATTTATATTAGTTCTATATCTAATGTATAGAAGACACAAATCAACCCTCTAATCATCCCCGGAGCCTCAGGGTCATATGAATTTACTACCTCCAGCTATCCTTATCCCTTCCCACCAGTTCCCTAATCCTGGAGTGGAACACCTTTGGGTGGTGGTATAAATATGAAAAACCATAAATCACATCCAACTGATATCTCTACTCATTTACCACATCTATTACCATGCTGACCTCTCTCCTCCTATTGTGGTCTCTATTTGAGTTGTCCATCAATTGACTTTTTGTATCCTGCACAGCTAGCCTAACAATCCCACATGATATTTACCTAATCATCTCAAGAGAAAAACCTCCCCTCTCTCGGATAACGAGAACCATTATGATGTCCTTAAATTGTATACCCTCTATCCTAAGATAGAATCTAAAATCTTATCTCACTCTAGGATCCATGTGTATGTTGTCGACTACTAGTCGTCGAGGTCCCAACTTCTGTGTTCCCACTACCAGCACCAATAGTCAGTTTTTTCTTACCTAGAAATCTCTTAACTAAAAATCCTTATTCTATCACACCAATATTAGTAGGAATGTAAATAGATATCACTCTAAACACAATATGTCACCATAATCCCTTTCACAAAGGGTTGTTATCAGAAGAACAGATCTTGAACTATATCTATAGAGCCTTGTGAAAGGTTGGTGAACCTTAATGAATATACTAGCCCCATCATACTGTCTGGTTGAAGTTGAAGAAGCTTCTAGATGTGCACTAATCGAGACGTGGTTAGATAAAATTACACCATAATTATCCACTCAAACATTATCCAAGAGATCAAAAAATCATATTGTGTTTGATTTATTAGACTCACCCACCTCCCCATGGTGTTCTGAAGAAGCCTTATTACTAAGACCATAACCTAATTTGGAATTTTACTCACAAGGAATAAAAATAGGTTAACTACATTTATTCATTCCTCAATATTCCATGGGTCTAACTCTCCCTAAAACCTGAGAGGTCGCTACCCTTGAAACTCATGGAATTTGGTTAGCCTGAACAAATCCTCGATTAGTACTACCAATTCTACCCATAGCTCAACTTGTTGTGGAATGACTAAAGAACCACCTCGAGGTACCACCTTTTGTATAGGACCTGATAATGAAGCCTCGTTACTAGGTGATTCATTCATATGATCCTATTGCAGTATCCTAGTCAGCCTCTATTGTGGAGGAATCCAAAAATAAACATTATGTACCACGATTAATGAGAATATCTGGGGATCTAACTGAAGAAGGACATAGAAACCACAACCCATTCCTATATGATTAATGTACAAATGTTTTCCCTATAACCAGTATCTACAAATACCGAGTCAACATGCAGGTATTCAGAGTCCTTGTTTATGGATACATCTTCCATTACACTAACAAGGGAGTTCCTAGTTTGAGATCCAAACAAGAAACAATTTAACACTACTACACGAATTCCCAAAAAAAATATCACAAATAAACAATCCAGAAACTCTGGTCATAAGATGAACAATCCTCTCATACCACACTGTCATGGCCCGACCCTCCAGGGTCCAACTGGTTAGCGATAATCCGAGTGTGACACTAAAATCCTTCATCCAATAGGTTAGGGGTAAGTTAACATTTCCAAGTTGATATATCAAAGTCATCGGAGGCATTAGCCTAAGGTAACTATACACACACACACACATCTCCAAATACCCATACAATGTTGAAAGGTAAAGTAAAACTTATACCCAAATTTATGATTACATCAATATCCCAAAATTAGAGTATGAAAAAGTACTATAAAGAAAAAATGTATTGTTGAACCCATTTAATTAAATTTTTGGTTAAATGGTATTTTTGAGTCCCACGTCAAACTTATCCATCTTGTAATCCTTCATACCCATCAATAAAATAATGTCTCTACCTCACCTTGAGTTAAGAGGAATTCACCAACTAAATGGTACCAGATGGAAATTTATAGTAAATTATCCTTCCTCCCTTCCTTTTTGAGACCTCGTTCTACCCTCCTCAGTGCGTTTCAGCACTCTTCCTCCTCGGTGGTTCCCGACCGACCTCCATCATGGTCTCCCAACCCCCTCCCTCCTCATCACTTCTCGGCCTGCCTCCATTATGGTCTCTCGGCCCCCGCCTTTTACACTGTTCCCTTAGCCATGTCTCCCTCAGTGATGCCTGACCCCCACATCCCTTGTATCTTCCTAGAACCACCTCCCTCTTGTGCAAACACCCCCCCCCCCCTCATTTGTTGCAGCTTCCAGGACTTCATCATCGATCACCGCTGGCCACTGTCCCAACAGTGGATCTTGTAGGACCGACACCCCTTACGTACCATATCCCTGCAAGAAGACTTCCTAGTGGAGCCTCCTGCACTACTCTCCCACCGGGTGCCTCATGTGCTGCTCTCCTAGCCAATG
This sequence comes from Viscum album, assembly GCA_963277665.1. NCBI lineage: Eukaryota > Viridiplantae > Streptophyta > Magnoliopsida > Santalales > Viscaceae > Viscum > Viscum album. Next base: position 861,977,312 of record OY728150.1, read on the forward strand.
CCTCTTACGGAAGACCCATCTCTAGTGGCCTACCTTTCACGCAACGAACCTCCACCAGCTCCATCTCCGCTTCGGCAGATTTCCCATAGTTCCCTCAATGGTTGGCTCTTCTGCTTCTAGCCTTCTGACACCTCCTCCCATCATCTTCTCTCCTGCAAGGCCTCCCTCTCGCTTTAGTTGTAGGCCTTTCTGCGCAATATCCCAATTCTTCACCCCTACATTTGTGTTTCCGCCTAAGTAGTTGTCCCATACTTCATCACTGGGCATCCCTCAAGACAATCCCCTTCCCTAGCACACTCTACATACTCACACATGCTTTTATCCTCACCATCATCTAGTACCCATTATAAACTAACTCTCCTGATGGAGTATATTGCATTTATATAATATTATCTAGATACTTTTCCACCATCATATTCTCTAGCCACAATTTCTCAGTATGGTGGCCCTATTGCGAGTATATATCATCAAAAGATATCTTAGATTCTTGACTCTAGTGCATCTAAAAATATGATAGGGGATTCTAGTATGTTCACTCCATGTTATCCATATACTGGTGAATATGTAATTACTATATCTAATTGATCAAAAATATCCATTACTAGATTTCACACATTCTTCTTGACCCCATATATTCTCCTAACTTTAGTAGATCATGTTCATCACAGTCTGTTTAATCTTTTCTTCATCAGCAAACTCATCGAAGGATTTAATTGTGTTTCTAATTTTATATCTTATAGTGTTGTTTTTTAGGAGCGATCGACGAATCTAGAACATGATCATGGTCATCATAGAAATGGGGTGTACATGTCTTATACCCCACCATCCATTTATTTCTTATCCACCTCTACTCATGCCCTCAACCTACATTTTCTCCATGGTCATCCATTGTCTTATGAATTACATAATATTTTCCCCCAATTCACTCCATAAGTTTCCTTGCATTGTGAATCATCCATGTCTTCTAATCATCATCATGTGATGTGTGTTCCTCAACTGTAAATGCATGTAGAAAATCCTTTTGACCATGTTCATTCCGATGTATGGGGTCCTTGTAGGTTCCTAACAAGTCCTGGAACAATTATTATGTTTTCATTATTAATTACTACTCAGAGTATGATTTGAATTTACCGTCTTCGTGATTGGTCTGAACTGTTTTCTAATTTCAAACCTTTTATCATGAAATTCATATTTAGTTATCCACCTCTATTAAATGTCTACACTCCAAAAATAGATGAGAATATTTATCCAATTCCATTCAGTAGTTTCCCGATGATTAATGCATCAATCATTAGGCATCCTACACAAATACACCTCATGGAAATAGAGAGGAAAATCATAAACATCATCACATTATGAATACTTCTTGTGGCCTCCTATTCCACATGCAGGTGCCTCTTACTTTTTTATTGGATTCCTTTTCTACTACGACATAACTCATCAATCTCTTTCCTTCTTCTATCCTTTAGGGGGAGACTCCTTTTGGGCTATATTATCCTCTCTCCCTCCCCACACACTCCCCCTCCATGTGTTTGGGTGTCTATGTTATGTCTAGGACACTCATACCAACATCTCCAAGATTTCTCCCAAATCCCTCCATTGCATATTTCTTGGATATTTACACACATTTCATAGATACTAATGTTTTCTTTAGTCTGTATATTGGTTCCTTTAAAATTACTATTTCTAATGGATAAAAAACCCCACTGGGGATTTAGAACATGCTCCTTGAACCTGTCTATTCTATTTGATTCAATAACATATTTTCCCCACAATCATACAATACCTATTATAAGATGTAAATCTCGATGGGGGAGATTGTATTTATTCAATGTTGTCAAAATAAACTCCTGACATGAACCAAAATTTTTCTATATCAACTATGCTTCACCTACTCCAAGTCTTCTTAAGACTCCATCGAAAGGTTTTTCATCTTTATAAGACATGACATGTGTGGGAAGATCCCATGTAGGTGGTGAGTATAAAAATACCCAATAGGACACCTTAAAATCACCAAAAATAAATCAACAAGAGAGTATTCATATCATTACCATGATTATATGTCAACTATAATATGAGACATAACAATAATAAAATCCATATATTCCAAAGATAGACACTGAGCATAAAATATATCCCAACCATACTACCAATCATAGGATTCTTCTTGAGGTTTCAAGGTAACGCTCATCCAAGAGAACTCACTCCATGAGTCAAGATATCACTAAAAATTATCATATGAGAGTTCATTATAATTGTACCTCGCTATAGAAGTAATTGCGAGAACTCTGAAGTTCATGATGCTCAAATAGGGGATCTCACCCAGGGCCTCTGGGGTATATCAAACCATACCTAGAATAACCCACTGTGTAAGAGATGGTATGTCCATGTATGTTGGTACAAATGATTCCTCAAACAAAACCTAGGGAATAAGAAAAATGATAAAGTATCTCATACCAGGTCACATAGATGGATTCCTAAACTTTATCAATAAATAATTCAACATAAGGGATCACAATTCAATGATCAGGATGTATTGCCTCATTGTACCATCATATGAATGGACTAAGGGAACACAACCACCTGAAACTACTTTATACTGAAGAGATAGGGGTCTCAACCTGTGCTGGAGAATGTTCATTGACTGTACTAGAACTACACGACGTGCTCTACTAAGCCAGGATGAGTCTATTCCCCAGTTCAACAAAACTTCCCATATACTATGGTAGTGTTTGAGTACCCTGTCCATGACCAAGTGCATGATGGTGCCCGTGTACTTTGTTTGTGCTCATGTGTTTATCCATGTGTGTTGACGTTCACCCCTAGGGTTCACATGAAGCATCCAATACTAGGTCACATGATGTGTGGTAGTTCTCACATGGAATTTTATATTTAACTTATCTAGAACCCTAGCTACCACAATAAGGGTCCCACAGAGCATGTGTTTTATGAACTACACACCATGTATATTATTATTTTTAGAAACCATTGGCTTACCATGTTCTTATACTCACATTTTATCCTCCTTCGATCTAGACACGAATCTCACCAACCATGGATATGGGTTGACCAAACAATTCCATCGCTAGTGGTTGATTCTGTCCATCCAAACCAGTTGGGAATCAATCCTCATCGCACCATGATGTCATTTACTCAAAATTCCATGAACTGAAACTTTTCGGTCTGAATCTAGATCAATCATGGTCATCGTCACACCTCAAAAATGTTATTAGTCATAATCTTGAACCCATGGTGAAGATATGTTGCACCAATGAACGATTTCACAATGATCGTCCATTGGGTATTTGTCGATCTGATAAATAGCAGGGAAAAAATAAAACAAAATAAGGAGAATGAATTTCATCCATAGTTTGGGTTGACCTTGATTCGTTACTATTAGAAAGATGAATTAAGAACTAATTGAAAAGAAATAATAAAATATCATCAATTCCTACATGTAGGAAGATAAATTAATACATGTTAAACATGATTGTCTTGAGAATCAATATATTAGTGGTGCCAATTCATGTTCTTCATGGGATAAAAAAATGGGGATTAAACCAAAAAAAAATAAATTCTCTACATTAGGTTTGGATCGATCGTTGATGATGAATGGCCGCATGTCACTGTCAATGGTGAGATCTACAAGCACCATTGGCACATCGATTTCCAAACCACAATATGTCATTGACCATCCAAGAGTCCTCTTCCAACTACCCTCTTTCAATCCCTAGGGTTATGAGACTTACACTAGGGAGTTTTCATAAGTGTGTTAATATAATGAAAGGTTTAGGGTTAGGATTTAATAAAAATAAATAAATTTAATAATTTATAAAATTATTATTTCTCCCATGATGATATTCAATACAAAAACCTAATGAGTACTATGATTATGTCATTTATAGGGTAAAATTCACATTCTATTTTTAATAGTGGTCTCATATTTTCTATCATATACTATGTTCAATAGTTATCCAATTATTTTAGAAACAATACACGTATGTGATATGATATTTTAATAATTTTATTATATAAAAAATGAGCATCCTAATCCTTGGAATCCTATTCCAACTCAAGGAATAACTCATAGAATATTATTAAAAATATCTCAAATATTTATAAGGCACATAATGATAGAAGAAAAAAACAAATAACTACACAAAGGATTTGTGTGGTTCATATAACTTCCCACACTATGGGGGAATGAAACAAATATTTATTAAGATAATTACAATATTACTATACCGAATAGATCCTTGAAAAATGGATATTACTAACATATTTATAGAAAACTCCACAATAATAATCTTGTGAGTTGATTTCCACCACCTTATGATCATCATAGAGAGCAGGCCCACTTGATCTGATATTCATGGGAATCAATTCACATGGTTAAAGGTCACTTCCAACATAAATCATTCTCTTTATGAATAGTGAAAACTGTAAATTCTCTACTTTAGATCAATCTTACATAGCTCGTTAATCTTACACATCCTTTGAATCATCTTAGTTACTATTTCATATTCTCAACCATCCAGAGTCTTGTATTAATTTTATATTGTAATTTTACCTGGTTCCAAACATCCAAACATTTATACCACCACACCCTCATCTCCATCCAATTCCATTATGGACTTTTGTAATCACGAATCCTGCAAGTTCCAGGACAAAGCCAAAAATAGAACTCACATCATTAAGCTCAACATGGAGAAGATTTTTTTTCAAATATAACACTTCAAATATGATTGAAAACATGTTAATATTATATTATATTTTAATATTTTTTATTTATATTAGAGAACACATCTATAAACAATCATAAGAGACACTGTCATTTACATTTTTCACTCAATATGGGCTGCAGATCTTAACAAGGTCAAATGAGATCCATTCTCAAACACATACCTTTTTTCCTAATCAAAATAGACTTGGAACATTAAAATTATATGCACATGATTTTTTTTGTAGATAACACCTTAATTGTTAGCATGTGGTATTATAGGATAGGGAGCGATTGTCTTGGTTCATTATGATGAACATTTGGGAAAGGAAAATGTTTGTTTTTTGTGGTGTTTTTGGTTTGTAATTGTTATTAGTTATGTTGATATTTTATTTTTTTGGATTAAATATTATAAGTGCATGTAATGAATCTTTGAAATTCAATTTATCATATTTTGATATTTTTTTATTGATGAATATTTTATATTTTATGTAAACATGAGTGTGATATTGTATTTATACAATATATATCATTTTTTAAATAAAAATATGTACTTTTGATTTCTTATGATGACCCCTAATGATAATTATTTTTATAAATAAAAACCATTATAGTAGCTTCGTGTGGTAGTTGTAAAAGGTTGAGACCCCTGGTGTCATTCACAAATACATTTTTTGTAACCCATCCTACTTTGGAGGAGTTGTAACCATCAAAAGATATATCTTATTCTAGTGAAAGGGATTTGGTATCTACTTTTTTTGGTCACCAAAGACTGATTTTCTAGAGTTTTCAATTTTATTAATATGTGTTTTCTCAGTTTATCTTGTATAGATTTTGATTCTTTTGGTACCTTTGTGATATATGATGCATCTTCATGATATATTATCTTTTTATACCTCATTATATACTTTTAGCCGCATTCATTGAGGATTGGTTGTATGCCTTTATTATCCAAGACTGAGATAGGGAATGTCACATGTTGCGATGAATGTCAGCTACTTATTACATTTTTATAAAGGTCCAATACCATCTCCTGCATGTGTAATGCTTAAAACCCAACATTTACACCATCCTCAAATGACTTGGATGTGTGCCTCTATTATTATGAGGATCTAGAATGAGTGTCTTTCAGGTATTTAGGTTATGGACATGACATTATGGTTGAAAATTGTGAGACTATATTTATGATGAAGTGACATATACAACTTTGACTCGAACACCCAACTATATCATCAATAAATGTGATCCATATCAAAGGGTCATAAGTGATAAAATCATAGCTTCAATAGAAAGATCCATTTACTCTATAAGTGGTATAAATTTTTCATATAAGAATATATTTTTAAAAATATAAAATCATAAATTTTATAAATATTCATACCAATTTTTTATACACATCATGAAAAGGTATTTTAATATGAGCAAGAAATAGATGTATAAATGAAGAAAAAATGTCCCTTTTCACACTTGTATTTTTTTATATTTGTCTTTATAGAAAATTTATCTTACATTATAGGTTAATTTTATTTTTTTATTTATAAAAGAGACAAATTTTATTTAAATTATTATAATTTTAAAATAATTATTTTATTTTTAAATGATATTCATATTATTTTATTAGTGAAATAAAAGGTAATTTATTTTTGGGAAGGTGTGGGTGTAATTCATGTGAAATGAATTCATTAATATCATAAGAATAAAAATTTTATTTACTTATAAATTATTAATGAAAATTTATTATTTGATTAGGGATGATAATTAGTACTGATTAAATAGGTAAATTAAGAACCTAAATCGATTAATTGAGATTTATGTAAATTAAAATGATGTTTCATTGTTTTAAATTCCAGTTGGGTTTGGGTACTTGGTGTACTCAAATCTGAATTCATTTTTATAAATTATTATTGTAAAAACTTTAATAATAAAAATGAAAAATAATAATTATAATAATTATAATATATAATAATAATTAAAAATTGTTGGGGAGGATGAATTACAAAGATAAAATTGAAACACACAACACACACTTGTAGGAAGTCATGAATAAACTCAAAACCTTCATGACACCCCATAGGGCTGCTACCTCTACATTGCAACCTAGTGGTTAAATATATATGATAATAATAATTAAATTAATAAATTGTAACTGTTTTAATTATTATTATTATTATTATTATACACCCAACGATGGTGCATGTAATTTTACCCCCAAATGATAGTGTAAAATATCAATATTAAGTTTATAGCCAAGTGGCTTGGGATGAGGTCTAAAATTAAAGTGGTTAATGTCAAATAGGACTGACATAGTTTATTAGTTGAAACATTTAGGATTAAATGATAGGCTAAGGAAGATTTGGTAGTGAACCAATTGAGTCCTAGATGGTAAGAGTGGGGATTGGGGCTTTCATAGTGTACTATCTTCCCCATCTCAATCTAATGAGGAAAAAATGTAATCTTGCCCATAATGAAACCCCACAACCAATAGTTAGAAAATTGAAAATGTCATAAGTAAATGAAAAAATAATAATAAATGAGACTATTTGAGTTCAATTTAGACATGGGGGAGGATATTTATTGACTCTTCATGGACCCTCTTTTATTAGATTAAGTGTTAGCTTGTTTAATTTGTTTTTAGTAATTCCCCATAAAGATTAGTAATTATTTTTATTATATAATTGATTTTGGTATGTGTTATTAAATGTGTAGAGGAAGAGAAATGAAATGTGGATCATTGACCAATCAAGGAATAATAAATTTGAGTTTATTGATGTATATTATGAAATGAAATAAAATCTAAATAATAGTCAAGTGACAGAAACAAAAGAAACAAAAAGCTTACAAATGGTAAAGAAATGTGCAGAAAGTATAGAATATGAGTATTTAATATGATTCATACTACATTAGTCTTGCATGCATGGTTATAATACCCCTTCATAATATCATTATTATTAAAAATAAATAATATTATTCTTATAAAGGAGACGATAAGGAAAGAATAAAACAAACATGTGCACGTAATCTATCCGAGGATCAAGTTCGTACAGATCTTGGACATGGGATAAACTCAAGTAAAGGATGTGGCATATACAAGAATCCTAGATTGACACACCCATTCACACAAGAGATAATGACATAAGGAAATACAAAATAGAATGGAATAAAAACATTGGAACATGATTACAATCTGTAACCTACATTTTGAATTTAGATGAAATTGGAAGGAAGGTTGATCAGAATTTTCATCCTAATAGTCCTTTGAAATAAATCATCATACTCCATAGATATCCTAATGGTAAATATATAAAATGTAACAAACCTCTTTATGAACATACATTAATGACAGTATTATGAAATCCCCTAGATCCAAAATTCTATCAGGAACTATCACTATTATCTCATTGATGTCCCAAAAGCAAAATAGAAAAGGGAAATATGTCTCGAAGAACACCTTGGGGATGAAATAAGACCTAAAATTATGTCATGATAGGTTCCTTGTTAGCCTCATGTAAAAGGCGAGGCACACATATAGTGTAGAAAGTGTAAAATCATTCCAAAGAAGGCAGTTGAAAAAAATCTAAACAACCATAAATCCATGAAGTATGCTGTAAGAGGATGAGGGTTGGGGGATGCATATCATGTCTAATAACACGAGCATAAAAATGAATAAAACAAAAGAACAAAGAATCATCTAATTCCATTTTATCTAGTGAATTGATGGATGTAGATCATATAAGGATCCACATAATATTAAAGAACCAAAAAACCTCATGACACATTAAAACCAACCGTTGTGTAATAATTATTCAACTAAAAAAAGACTACATCAATAAATATGGAAAAAACACTAATTAGGTTTCTTTCCCATGTAATATTAAAACATTCCTCCCATGATAGAAAAAATTATCCAAATAAACCACCTATAACGTGAATTATATCACACATAAGAATAGATCTACTGTCACTATTACTAACATATATTCATATTAAACAAAACATTAAATGAATAGAAAAATAGAAACTAAATGAAACATGATGATAAAATAATTTTTGTTTCAGATGGATTCAATTCCCAATAGGACTATTTTTGTTGTTTTAGTTCCAATACTCTCCCAATCTGAAAAAGTGAGCGGCCTTTCAATCACATTGTGTGGTGACGTTGAAACCTTTGGTTGAACGATAATATTGATGGTCAAATCATACATTAAGGGGTATTATTTCCTATTTTGGGACTCATATAATTAAAACATATTAGGGAGGCCCTCCTAGTAACAAGTGAGTGAAATTGATTGAACCCTTGATAGGGAACTCTAAAAAATTATCTCCATTTAGGGAGGTGTGGGACCCCTAAAAAAGAGGCAGGAGATGTTGTGTAGTTGAGATCAAATACGTGAGAGGGGATTCTTATGTATCCCTATGATGGGAATCAGAACCCATTTAGATTGGTTCCATTTAATGAGGCACGTCTTATGATTTATTGTTATATGATGATGACCATAGTGGTGCCTTTTTGATTTATGAAATAATGTCCTATTAAAATATATTTAAAGACATGTAGAGTGTATTAGTAGGTGAAATGTATATATCAATGTTTTTCTATGGGACTTAAGCATGAATATTCCCTTTCTAGTTTAACATAATTTAAAAATCATTTGATGGTATTTTTGGTCACTGAGAAAAGAATTTTGACTCAAAGAATTTTAGAAAACTACGATTAGAATCTCAACTTGAAGAATTTTTTGTAACCAATAATAGAATCTCAACAAAAGGTATTTATGTAAACAAATAATAGAATTACAACTAAAGGAATATGTGAAAAATAAGGGGAGTATCTTGAATTAATGTGTTTGAGGAAACTAAGAAGATAAACTTTACTTACAATATTTTCTGGGAGAATTGTTGTAGTTATAGGTATCATAACCCAAAACATATTTTACACAACCTGAAAAGTTCATGGTGTGACCCCTAAATTTGTATGGGGGTTGACAATGGAATTAAAGGGATGAGACTAAAATTTGGAGACAACAGGCTATCATTGATCCTAAATGGTGGTGTAGGGATAGATCCCATGTAGTATGGACATAAATGGTATGGTTGGAAACCTAAGTAGATAAATTAGGTGAAGTGGGTTCGTATATAGGATTCCAAGACGATCTGGGAACCCGGGTAGCTGATCTGGGTGAATGGAATGCTTAGGTGTGCAGCCTATGTGAAGTGGCACTCTAGGAGGTGCCTTGGGAGAAGTGGTTTGTGCCCAAGTAGTTGGCACCCAATGTGGTCGGTTCCAAAAGTGATCACTGATAAGGAAGTCTGTAGAGACCCAAAGCTTGACGTACATGGACATTACATTACTTTTGTGGAATACTTAACACATAACAAAAACAGACACACAAGGACCATAATAGGTTAGTGTCTTTGGAAACTTGAAACATAATCTTCTAATCGTGGTGAAAGATCTTCAACATCTCCCATAAAGATCTTCCACTTTTTGTTTCCTTACCTAAAACCTTTCTTTTAATCCTGGGGGAAAATAAAACATAAAAAGGGTGAGCTCAAATTCCCAGTAAGGGTAATCATGGATAAAATAAAACATACCATATACATTTGAACTTAAAAACATGAAAGTAATGTTTAAACATCAAAATCTTGAGCAACGACATAAAACATGGAAGTACATAAGGCATAGATCATAATGGAACATAAATCATGATAAAATAGCATGGGAATAAAACATGTAATTGTGTCAACCATTAAGCACATGTAATGATTTCCATAGTAGCCAAGGAATTGCTTCCAAGACCATCTTAGTGGACAAAGTCCCTTTCGGAATTGAGTTCACTCCTCGTTCCAGTCCTGCAATACTGAACCGGATTAACTTACCGTTCCATCCATGTCTATCTAATGAGATATAAATCTGTACCCAATGCATTGGAGGGAGATATAGGTCCCACCCATATAATAATGAAATCATTCTTTCATGTGACACAAAATCATAAATCATACATCATAGCATAACCCAATAAATAAAATGGGTTTCATAAACATCATCCCATCATCACATAATCTATATAAAAGAAATGGATATCATTTCATAATAAAAGAAGTGAAACCATGTAAATCATAGAGACATGATACTTGAAACATAAACATATGAAATAATGTCATCTTAGATGAAAAATGGTTTTGATAAAACACTTGAAATGAATTCTTGTGGTAAATATCCTTTCTTCTTCAAAATCATTATCTTTTCACAAAATGTCATGAAATTTTAAAAGAATAGGATTTTGTTAAAAATATTCATGAAATCTTTTGGAGGAAGATTCATGAAAATAAGGCTTTATAAAACCGTAAAAATCCTTTCATTCGGTATAAGTTAAAATCAACATTCTCCTCGTACTTTTGTCAGAAAAGTCAAAAAGTACCTCGTAACGTAAAAAAAGAAAGATTCCTTACATACCATGTAGTAAAAGTAAAAAATGGGTAAAAAGGAATTTAAACATACATGACAACACTTTTATAAAACATGTACATGGATGATAGAAATAACCCCAGTAAATACTTATGAATAAGCAATCTCGGATAAAAATGAGATTTGCAAAATTATCCCTTACCTTAGGTCTAATATGCTTCATATGGATCCGAACCTCCTGTATACTGATTTAAATAATGTTATTGAATTATTAAAAAATAATATTCATTGTTATTATATCATATATGTTTCACTTATGACTTTATATTACCCGTTCGTTAGTAAATTCCATGTTAAAGTAGCATTTTGGGTAAAATAATTTCATTTATCGTATGTATTTCGACTTGTCTTTCTTGATATTATTACTTATATCCTGATTTAAATAATTCCAGAGTGTAAAACATGATTTATATATAATATAAATTCATCATATACATATATATTATAGATCTAGAAAAAGAAAGGAAATACACCGTTCATGGAGACGGTAGGTCGTACATACGCATGAACGCTGTTTTCATTTCCTTATTGAATTGAATGAAATTAAATAGATGAAATACATATATATATATATATACATAACTCCAGTAGAATTATTATGTCATATATTTCATTATTATTACTTATATATAATTTATAATTATTCTTAAATGGTTAATCATGGAAAATGAATCTCATCGCGTTCGTGGAGACGGTAGTCCGTACGTACGCACGAGCGATGATATCATTCCCATGATCGTGGAATTGTATTGAGTGTATGTATACAATTTCTGAATCAATATCACTTTACAATAATCATATATAGTCATTATTTACACCATTATACCCATTCATGTAAGGTGGTGGTGGAAAAACTGATTACACCACGGCGTGGAGACGGTATTCCTTACGTACGCATGCGCGGTGATTTTGTTTTCCGTAGGATGGATAGATGGTGAAATAGGGTTGTTTAATACTTAAAATAACATATCTGTGTATGAGTGATACTGATGTTATTACTTCATAAAGAAACAACTAAAGAAGAAGAAGTGGAAGAATAAATAAAGTTGAAAGAATCGTTAACGGACATTACCTCTTCTTTGAAGCGCCTCTTTGAGACCTCCTTTTAGGGCACTAAAATTGGTCTTTGAAGAATACCAGGACCTCTAGGATGTTTCTAGGGAAGTGTAGAAGAGAATATTTCAGGGGTTGGCCGAGCTTGAATGCTCAATGTGGTGTGAGGAGGAGAGGGAGGAGGTGCCCTTTTATAAGGAAGGAGAGGGGCACCTTTGGAATTCTTAAAAATATTAATTTATATTAAATCCAAAACCCACTTAAAAACTTCCAAAATGACTCATATACAAATATTAGATGATATATGGTTGTAATCTCATAAAAAAATAAAATTTAGACATGTTAGGAATTTATTTTAAACATTATCAACTTGATTTATCCTTATTTATCAATTTCATTTTATTTGTGGTAATAATATTAAAAATTTTAAATTATTATAAATAATTACATATGTGTTCTTAATTTTCCATAATTGGATAATTTATGAAATTTTAGAATATATAAATTTTAATTTATAATTTTTAAATATTTTTGTGATTTTTAAACAATTTAATAATATGTTATTTTTATAAAATAACAATAGTGTCAATTTTGACACTATTCATTTATTACAATTTAAATAAAATCTAAATAGAGGATATATTCGAACTAAAATATTTTATAGATTCATAAAAGTTCATATGTATCTTGAAAGTTAGTGGATCACATTAAATAGTTCATATAATATTTGTTTTATTATTTTTAAAACCATTTATTTGGTTTATCTCTTAATAAAACAATTACTACAACATTTTTGTATAATTCATTAATATACTTATTTTTGCATAAAAATTAAAAATAAAATCCTATGATGAAGATAAATCTATTACCTTTAACAATAATACTTTTACTCGAATTTATCATCTTAAACTCACAATATTTAAATTGTTATATTTATTAAATTATGAAGGTGACAACTTTGGCATCATTTAAAATAAAATAATATAAGTGTCATAATCGATTTTATAAGGCTCAAAATGGTCAACTATTATACCATTGGATGATTAAGGTTTAAATTTACATTACCAATATGTTTTGGTCAGGGTTTTGTGAATTTTATGGTCACTATTAGTTTAATTAAAACTATATTCTTGATTTTTCACTAGATAAACAATTTCTGCATCACTATTGTGTCATAATTAATGATACTTATATAATCCCTAAAAATTATAAATAAATTCATATGATGTAGATAATTTTATTATCTCTCTGGATACTATTCATTTTTGAAGTTTCATGAAGTTTATCACTAAATTAAAATTATTATACTTATGAGATTTAAGAAAGTGACATGTTGTCACTTTCTTTGGTTTTAATAATAATTAAATTATGTTCACGGAAAAAAGTCCATTAAATGAATATAATACAACCCTTAGGTGATATGGGTCGACTTTTAGTCATCCAATAGGATTTTTGCAGGTGTTAGGGTAATTTTATAATCTTATATTTACCCTTAATTACCCGATTTACCTTTAACTATGGTAAATAAAATTTACCGTAGTTACTATTCATAATGCCCAAAAATAAAAAGTAGCATATTAACATAATTTGGACCCACTGATTCAAAATATGGAATCCATTTTTCCAAATTCAATACACAAGATTTGCATAAATTAAATTAAAATTAATCTCGTTGTCGAAAGAAAACGGGTTTTTGGTTAAAACATTGGAAAAAATTGAATTGATTTAACCTACGAATTCAAGGTAAAATCAATTCTAATGACATAAATTATATTAAATGGTAAAAATATATTCTATTTATACTTTAAAACCATTAAATATTATAATTTAACCATATAAATTATTACGAAGAAAAAATTTGTTTTTAATTAAAATATAGCGTGTTTTTACTATTCATTAAAATATGAAAGTTATCAGAAAAATATCAAAACATTATCCAATGTAAATTTTTATATCCTGATTCAAAAGAAGAAGTTTATTTTGTAAAATGTAATTTATAAACATGTCAAAAACTAGATTTAATGTGGGTGCTCCATTAAAAGGTGACAAAACTGCATTTTTTGAAAAATACTTATTTTACCCGAAAAATTTATTTTGTTCACATACCATGTTCTAGAAAATGAGTAAGATGAAATAATAATGTTATAACATTCAAAATTTAGTTAATACTATTCATAACGGCTAGTTCATTATAATATTATAACCATATATCATTGTTTAGTGAAACCTGATATTACGTACAACACATGCTATCGAGGAAAGTCGCGATTGCGTGTAATTCAAGACAAGTCAGGGTTGCGTGTTGTGCAAGACTCCTTTATTGTTTCGTTTAACAAAATACAACCATATTTCATTTATACATTGAATATATATATATATATATATACACTCAATGTTGCGTAGAATAACTACTATCAAACAAACATGAAATTGTGTGTAACACGATCCAAGATTAGTGTTGCATATAATACAAGCTAATACGGTGTAGCGTATAGTGCAAGATAATCTTGGTCTAGCGTACAACATAAGATATGAAATAAATTAAAAATAATATATCTTATAAAATCTCGGGGTGTTACATTCTACCCCCCTTAAAATGAATTTTGGCCTCAAAATTCGTCGGGGTTATAAATGGTTTAATACATGAAATTTTCTTTAGTAGAAACCCACATCGTAAAAAGGGAATACCAAAAACTTAATTTTTAAAACTAAAGTATGAAATTTAATTATTACACAAAGAAACTCATCACTGGGTTTCCATATAGGAGAACATATTTGAAAATATGGATATAGAAGAAAAATCTAACCATCAAGTTCTGATGGAGAGTGGTAGAGCACATGGTTATGAAAAAGCCATCAATCACAAAGCCATAGATTTGTGATGATAAAAGGTACCATCTGATTCATCGGATATAAGGGCACTTGGACAACATTTTTAGTTTTCAAGATCATTTCCCTAAAGTTGATGAAATTGGAATTAGAAGAAATACTTTCGTGATTTTGGTATAGTCTCACTGTTGGTCATTCTTTGGACAATTTCCACTTCATATCTTAAAGAAATGAAGTTGAATTTTTCATTCATGAAGTGTTAGCAGATCATGTGATAGAATGACGGGTCATTCCATCTGTCTCAAACAAAAGGTTATAAAAGTTATCAAAAATACATAAGTCCATCTATAGTGAGATTAATCATATATGGTTCCTCAAATGGACTTATAATTCATATATAATACTTCTTAATATAATAAAACTAGTTTCTACTAAACACGGACTTCTTGTAGGCCAGTGGTAGGTGATAAAGGCTAGTCGCACTTCAGTTGTCGTTTCGATTCCCACAGCCTTGTCCGATGCGATGGGTTGCCGTCAGTCCTGCAGGTTGTCCTTTTTCTAAAACTACATTACTATAACATCCCATCAATAATATCGAAAAAAGTTCTATCCTTAAAAAAATACTAACTTATGTCCAACATAATACATTCCAATCTTTAGGCTTATCTAAAATATTTCAGTCCAAGCTCATAGTATAAAGAAAACAGTTACTAGAAAGGTTATCTACTAAGAATGTGAATAGAAGCATTTATCTCAAATATATCATAAGATATATCTTTTTGGTTTCATTCCAAACACATGAATACCTTAGTCATATATTCTATTGAAACATAAATTACCATATAACCTTAGTGAAAACATGAATACTATCAAAATGTAACTCTTTCCACATACCAAAATCCCAAAAATCTATATAATCAAACCATAATATCACTTAGTCCTTATATCAGTCATGAGCTCATGAATACAATCAAACATCTCATTATCTTTGTATCCCTTCATTATGTGCATATCATCTACTTTCCAAAAATATCTGAATAACCTTTCATGGTTACCAGTATCATTCAACATATACTTTCAAATAATTTAGGAAAAGCAATAGTGTAACAATCCTTAGATGATTCTTTATTCCATTGTACCATTAACTATACAACATAACTCTTGTTAAACATACAATCATTCCACTACCTTCTTAAACAACTGACTGAGCTTCAACACTTCTTTCATCTCATATATCATTTGTAGTCTTCTCATCATCATCAACATAAATACTACACATATGACCATACTGATTCTCTTCATGAGATTTTCCCTTAGGGAATTGGTTTGCATAATGCCCATAAATTCCACATTTGAAACATCTAATCATTGTTGATGTCATAAAAATACCATTATCTTTGTCCATTCTGTTAACTGAACCTTTTCCTTTGCACTTACTGGCTTTGTGTCCTTCTTTTCCACACCCAAAGCATCTTACAGTTCCTCTGAAACAATCTCCCCGATGCCTCTTCCCACATGATTTACATGAGAGAAATTGAACTTTCTTTCCTCTATGATCATCATGAAAATCCATATTTCTCTTATTATCTGTGTCGGGAAACTTACCAAAGTTGAGATTATTGATCATATTATGAGATTTCTGATTAGGCATAATAATGATGTTTGGACTTCCAAATCCTGTTTCATTTTGTTGCTCATGAAGAATATCATTCCATTGTCCACCATATCCTCCATTATTGTGAATCTTCCTATTTCCAGCCATTTTCTAAAACCCAAAAAGAATAGTGTGAGAGGAAAAAATCATGCTAGGGAAAACAACATAGTAAAGGGGGAGTACCCTCAATATCTGACATCTTAGGTTAAATTCTAAGATCGTTACCATAGTTCTAAGACTATATCCTATACTTATACTTATCCTTAGGGACATCCCTAGATAGACCTTAGAAATATCTCTAGGGATCTCAAAAAAGTTTTCGCATCCTAGTTTCCAAAGGTTGACTAAACCTTTCCACTGATACCAACTATAGAGACCCAAAGCATGATGTACATGGACATTACATTACATTTGCGAAATACTTAATACATAACAAAAACAAACACACAAGGACCATAATAGTTTAGTGTCTTTGGAAACTTCGAACCAAATCTTCTAATCGTGGTGAAGGATCTTCAACATCTCTCATAAAGATCTTCCACTTTTTGTTTCCTTACCTAAAAACTTTCTTTTAATCATGGGGGAAAATAAAACATAAATAGGGTAATCTCAAAGGCTCAGTAAGGGTAATAATGGATAAAATAAAACACACCATATACATTTGAACTTAAAAACATGAACGTAATGTTTAAACATCAAAATCTTGAACAACGACATAAAACAATGAAGTACATAAGTCATAGATCATAATGGAACATAAATCATGATAAAATAGCATGGGAATAAAACATGTAATTGTGGCATCCATTAAGCACATGTAATGATTTCCATAGTAGCCAAGGAATTACTTCCAATACCATCTTAGTGGACAAAGTCCCTTTCTAAATCGAGTTCACTCCTCGTTCGAGTCCTGTAATACTGAACCGGATTAACTTACCGTTCCATACATGTCTATCTCATG
Organism: Viscum album; assembly: GCA_963277665.1. Classification (NCBI taxonomy): domain Eukaryota; kingdom Viridiplantae; phylum Streptophyta; class Magnoliopsida; order Santalales; family Viscaceae; genus Viscum; species Viscum album. The sequence goes on from OY728150.1 coordinate 861,994,995, forward strand.
AGATATAAATCTTTACCCAATGCATTGGAGGGAGATATATGTCCCACCCATCTCATAATGAAATCATTCTTTCGTGTGCCACAAAATCATAAATCATACATCATAGCATAACCCAATAAATAAACTGGGTTTCATAAACATCATCCCATCATCACATAATCCATATAAAATAAATGGATATCATTTCATAATAAAAAAAGTGAAACCATGTAAATCATAGAGACATTATACTTGAAATATAAACATATGAAATAATGTCATCTTAGATGAAGAATTGTTTTGATAAAACACTTGAAATGAATTCTTGAGGAAAATATCCTTTCTTCTTCAAAATCATTCTCTTTTCACAAAATGTCATGAAATTTTAAAAGAAAAGGATTTTGTTAAAAATAGTCATGAAATATTTTGGAGGAATCTTCATGAAAATAAGGCTTTATGAAACCATAAAAATCCTTTCATGCCGTATAAGTTAAAAAAACATTCTCCTCGTACTTTTGTCGGAAAAGTAAAAAAGAACCTCGTAACGTAAACAAAAGAAAGATTCCTTACATACCATGTAGTAAAAGTCAAAAATGGGTAAAAGGGACTTTAAACATACTTGAAAACACTTTTATAAAACATGGACATAGATGATAGAAATAACCCCAGTAAATACTTACGAATAAGCAATCTCGGATAAAAATGAGATTTGCAAAATTATCCCTTACCTTAAGTCCGATATGATTCGTATGGATCCGAACCTCCTGTATAATGATTTAAATAATGTCATTGACTTATTAGATAATCATATTCATTGTTATGATATCATATATGTTTCACTTATAACTTTATATTACCCGCTCCTTTTTAAATTCCATGTTAAAGTAGCGTTTTGGGTAAAATCATTTCATTTATCATATGTGTTTCGACTTGTCGTTCTTGATATTATTAATTATATCCTGATTTACATAATTCCAGAGTGTAAAACATGATTTATATATAATATAAATTCATCATATACATATATATTATAGATCTATAAAAAGAAAGGAAATACACCGTTCATGGAGATGGTAGGTCGTACGTACGCATGAACGCTGTTTTCGTTTCCTTATTGAATTGAATGAAATTAAATAAATGATATACATATATATATATATAAATAAATAAATCCAGTGGCATTATTATGTCATATATTTCATTATTATTCATTATATATACTTTATAATCATTCTTGAATGGTTAATCATGGAAAATGAATCTCATCACGTTCGTGGAGACGGTAGTCCGTACGTACGCACGAGCGATGATATCATTCCAATGATCGTGGAATTGTATTGGAGTGTATGTATAATATTTCAGAATAAATATAACTTTAAAATAATCATATATAGTCATTATTTACACCATTATACCCATTCATGTAAGGTGGCGGTGGAAAAACTGATTACACCACGGCGTGGAGACGGTATTCCGTACGTACAGACGCGCGGTGATTTCATTTTATGTAGGATGAATAGATGGTGAAATAGGGTCGTTTCATACATAAAATAACATGTCAGTATATTATTGATACTGATTTTATTACTTCATAATTAAAAAACTAAAGAATAATAAGTGGAAGAAGAAAAAAAGTTGAAAGAAAAGTTAACGGACATTACCTCTTCTTTGAAGCGCCTCTTTGAGACCTCCTTTTAGGGCACTAAAATTGGTCTTTGAAGAAGACCAGAACCTCTAGGATGTTTCTAGGGAAGTGGAGAAGATAATTTTGCAGGGTTTGGACGAGCTTGAAAGCTCAAAGTGGTGTGAGGAGGAGAGGGAGGAGGTGCCCTTTTATAAGGGAGGAGAGGGGAACCTTTGGAATTCTTAAAAATATTAATTTATATTAAATCCCAACCCCACTTAAAAACATCCAAAAATAACTCATATCAAAATATTATATGAGATAGGGTTGTAGTCTCATAAACCAATAAAATTTAGACTTGTTAGGAATTTATTTTAAACATTATCATCTTGATTTATCCTTATTTTTCAATTTAATTTTATTTATGGTAATAATATTATAAATTTTAAATGATTTTAAATAATTACATATGTGTTGTAAATTTTCAATAATTGGATACGTTATAGAATTTTGGACTATATAAATTTCAATTTATAATTTTAAAATATTTTTGTGATTTTTAAACAATTTAATAATATGTTATTTTTATAAAATAACAATAGTGTCAATTTTGACACTATTCATTTATTTGAATTTAAATAAAATCTAAACAGAGGATATATTCGAAATAAAATATTTAATAGAATCATAAAAGGTTATATGTATCTATAAAATTAGTGGATTACATTAAATAGTTTATAAAATATTTATTTTATTATTTTTAAAACCATTTATTTGGTTTATCTCTTAATAAAACATTTACTACAACATTTTTGTATAATTATTTAATATACTTATTTGTCTCATAAAAATTAAAACTAAAATACTATGATGAAGATAAATCTATTAACTTTCACAATAATACTTTTACTATAATTTATCATATTGAAATCACAATATTTAAATTTTTATATTTATTAAATTATGAAGGTGACAACTTTGGCATAATTTAAACTAAAATAATATAAGTGTCATAATCGCTTTGATAAGGCTCCAAATGGTAAAATATTCGACCATTGGATGATTATGGTTTACATTTACATGTCCAATGAGTTTTTTTAGGGCTTTGTGCATTTTATGGACACCTTTAGTTTAATAAAAACTATATTCTTGATTTTTCACTAAATAAACAATTTCTCCATCACTATTGTGTCATAATTAATGATAATTATTTAATCCCTAAAAATTATTAATAAATTCATATGATGTAGATAGTTTTATTAGATTTTTTGAGACTATTCATGTTTGATGTTTCATGAAGTTTATCACTAAATTAAAATTATTATGCTTATAAGATTTAAGAAAGTGACATGTTGTCACTTTCTTTGGTTTTAATAATAATTAAATTATTTTCATGGTCAAAAGTCCATTAAATGAATATAATCCAACCCTTAGGTGATATGGGTCTACTTTTACTCTTCCAATAGTATTTTGGAAGGTGTTAGGGTAATTTTATAATCTTATATTTACCCTTAATTACCCGATTTACCTTTAACTATGGTAAATAAAATTTACCATAGTTACTATTCATAATGCCCAAAAATAAAAAGTAGCTTATTAAAATAATATAATCCCACTGATTCCAAATATGTAATCCATTTTTCCAAATTCAATACAAAAAAGTTGAAGAAATTAAATTAAAATTAATCCCGTTGTCGAAAGAAAATGGGTTTTTGGTTAAAATATTGCAAAAGATTGGCTTGATTTAACCTATGAATTCAAGGTAAAATCAATTATAATGACATAAATTATATTAAATGGTAAAAATATATTCTATTTATATTTTAAAATCATTAAATATCAAAATTTAACAATATAAATTATTACGATGAAAAAAGTTGTTTTTAATTAAAATATAGCACGCTTTTACTATTCATTAAAATATGAAAGTTATCATAAAAATATCAAAACTTTATCCAATGTAAATTTTTATATCCTGATTCAAAAGAAGAAGTTTATTTTGTAAAATTGAATTTATAAACATGTCAAAAACTAGATTTATTGTGGGTGTTCAATTAAAAGGCGGCAAAACTGCATTTTTTTGAAAAATAATTATTTTACCCGAAAAATTTATTTGGTTCACATAACATGTTCTAGAAAATGAGTAAGATGAAATAATAATGTTATAACATTCAAAATTTAGTTAATACTATTTATAACAGCAAGTTCATAATAATATTATAACCATATATCATTGTTTAGTGAAACCTGATATTGCGTACAACACACGCTATTGAGGAAAGTCATGATTGCGTGTAATTCAAGCCAAGTCAGGGTTGCGTGTTGTGAAAGACTCCTTTGTTGTTGTGTTTAACAAAATCCAACCATATTTCATTTATACATTGAATATATATATATATACACTCAATGTTGGGTAGAATAACTACTATCAAACAAACTTGAAATTATGTGTAACACGATCCAAGATTAGTGTTGCATATACTGCAAGATAATACGGTGTTGCGTATAGTGCAAGATAATATTGGTGTAGCATACAACAGAAGATATGAAATAAATTAAAAAGAATATATCTTATAAAATCTCGGGGTGTTACAAAGTCTATTCCCAGAATAATCAACAATGATTTGACCGGGTGACCAGGTAGAACAACCCCAAGGTGGTCTATACCCATTGTAGTTAGTGCTTAGGTAATTAGATTCCTAGATGATTTGATTCCTAGGTGGAAAATACCCACGGCATTTTACAACTATGTGATAGGGAAACCAGGTTTTCGGGTACCCTGGTGGTATGTTCTCTGTGTAATTGGATCCTAGGTGATCAAGGGGTCATGTTTTTTAGTGTCTAACTGGTCAGCTCCCAAGGTAGTCGATTCCCAGTTAATCGGGCACACAAGTGGTTTGATGCCCATGAGGTCTGGCACCCAGACTATGGCACCAAATAGGATGGCATTGCCCTAAAATTTTATATCCTTCTTCTTTAGGTTTATATTCAAAAAATACATGAAGGAGGGTTTTATGCACTCATATTTATGCCTTGGTCACTTGAAACTCAAGTCTATTTTTGGTCTGTCATGTTGAAAATGGTTGGAAAGTTGATCCCTTTATAGAAAAACCTCTTTACCTGGGTGTCAAACCATGAGAAATAAACGTCTTTATCTGAATTAAGATCCCAGTTATGGTTTAGTCATGCGAGGTCAGTTTCATGTGTGTCTAAGCATGAAATATAGAGTGTGCGATCAAGGGAATATAATTCTAAGCATGAACTTCAACTCTGGAAAAAATCCATCTTAAAACTCCAACTTTAAATGACTACAACTATTAATTGGGGTGTCCATTTTGTCTCTAAAACCTTTCAAATTTAATGATATCAAATAAACTACACCTCTTTCTAATCGGTTTATGAAAAGATGTTTTATATGTCTAAAAAGTGTTAATAATACCCTCAAAAAACATGTTTTATGTTTTCAAAAACCTTTTCTTCAGCAATGGATGAAATACAAGGCCGACACCCATGGGGAGGTTATCACCACCAAGGTACAGGATTAATAAATATTTTTTATGGAACACCATCCCTCTGCATGTGAGAAATCACGTGACACACATACGTACCATTTATGTATTATTCTTCAAGTGTGATACTCCTTCCTCTTCAACTATGATTTCATTCTAGGGAGGATCATATTATGTTTATCATAGAAAAATGTGTATGATATTATTTCAATTCCAAAAATTCACCCCTTACTAGAATTGCACTACTGAAAAAATGGACATATCCCCACGGTTTTCCCCAAAACCGTGGGGATAGACCCCCCCTATGCCCACGGTTTTGGAAAACCGTGGGTATAGGTGACTTTTCATGACCTATACCCACAGTTTTCCAAACCCATGGGTATAGGGGGTTCTATCCCCACAGTTTTGGAAAATCATGGGGATAGGTCCTGAAAATTCACCTATACCCACGGTTTTGAAAACCGTGGGTATAGGGTGGTCTATCCCCATGGTTTTGGGGAAAACTGTGGGGATAGGTCTGGGCTAAAATACCTATACCCATGGTTTTGAAAAACTGTGGGTATAGGTCAATTTTGTGTACGCGGGAAAAAAAAATTTCAGCGGGAACGATTTTTTTTGCGGGAACCCTATACCCACGGTTCTTTCCTCTATACCCACAGTTTTTATAACTATATTTAACTATATATATATATACATATAGGTGAAGTTAGGGTAGTGGTTAGATGCGGTGTTTGCAGCGTAGAGGTTGCGGGATCGAAACTCGACGCCAGCATTATTTTAGGACCTATACCCACGGTTTTTAAATTGTGGGTAAAAGTCGTTGACACCGTGGAAATTGGCTATGTTTCGGTGACACGGTGTGAGGACACCTATACCCACGGTTTTGGAAAACCATGGGTATAGGCTGGGGACCTATACCGACGTCGTTCTAGCCCATGATTCCCAAAACCGTGGGTATAGGCCGTTTTTTCAGTAGTGTTGGATTCATTAGAAACAAGAAGAATCTGATTCTATGTTAATACATGGATCTTTGTTATATTCCATTGACCAGGATTATTAAAGGATGTTCACCAAGTGGAGAATCTCAAATCAAGGGTTTTTTTCGTCCCTTGAGGAGAATATCAACTCAAGGAATTATTATTTTATAGAGGAGGATCTCAACTCAGGACTTTTTATGGAAGCAAGAGTAGAATATCATCTCATGTTGTTTTTATTATCATGATTTATAATTGACTCAAGGATTGTAGTTTCACCAAGTGGAGTTATCGACTTAAGGCTTTCAATGGTCCAAGAGGAATAATTGACTCAATACTTCTCTTTCAGCTAAGAGGAACAATTGACTCAAAGAATATGATATCCTAGTATAGGGTTAATAGAGGAAAACCTGATAGGAATTGGTTGGACCAAATATTAGGATGGTATTGGGAATGGAATGAAATCCAAAAATTTTGTTGGATCTAAAATAGGAGGTCTATACATCACTAAACGTCCTGAAATAATAGAAATCAAGAAACATTTAGTTTTTCAAGGAGATTATCCTTATTGATTTTAATCATATATGAGATAAAATGAAATTAAATGAATGAATAACTTGGTGATAAAGGGAATAATGAAACCAGAAATAGATTGGTAAAGGTATTAACTCTAGGGATAGGGTAACAATGATGTATTATGGCTAGGCCAATGACATGCAGTCTAAACATCACTACACTTACTATCAAAATATAAATCAAGACAAACATAGTTCTTAACATGGGGTATTGGTAGAGATTAGGATTGGGAAAAGGATAAAGTATAATTATTTCATCATTTTGTAGGGTTATTGAAGAATACTCAATATGAACTGGTATACCTGTACAATATGAACTACCATATATATATATATATCTTATGTAAAGGAATTAGGTCACATATAATATAAAACTCTACGATTTTTAAAAGACTATATAATAGACCATATTCGATATGGTTTAATTTTAGATGACACGGATTATATGCAATTTAAATATACCAAGAGGAGAATCTCAACTCAAGTTATTTGAGTTTCAAAGAGGTGTATCTCGACACAAGGAATTTGGGAAACCAGGATAGCTGTCACAAATCAAGTAATTTTGGCTTCCAAGAATATCTTATTGATTCTTGAAATTTTTTTCTTCATAGAAAATTTATTTCAAAATATGAAAGGTTATAAAAGTGTGATGTAATAATCATTATTTGATAATGGTTATAGTGCATGAATGTGTAACATCGAAGGTATTTGAATTTAATTGACTAGTTGGGTTATGAAATCTATAAATCAAAACATAAGATTGTTTGAGTCAATGGTAAATTGAGACTATTGGAAATAAGTTAATCATTCATAATGGAGACACTACCACCACATTTTTAGGAAATAACACACGGGGTTAATGGATTATCTCCTCGGGATGAAAATATGCATCTAGTTAGAGGTTGGATACACAACATTGATTTATTACATAAAAGATGAATACTTTTAATAATCAAATACACTCATTACCAATTGATATGGAAGGTTGAACCAAGTGAATATGATCACAGATTTGAGATTCTAAGTGGAGGATATTTTCTTAGGGCATATTGGTTGGTGATGATTTATACATAAAATTAATGTTGACGGTTCTTAGAGAAATAGATATTTAAGAAGGGTTAGAGAATCCTAATGGCTACACCACATTGTATTGAGAATATTCTTAAGGTGAATGGATATAACATTAAATATCTTGAGTAAATGATCATCTGAAATAGTGAGAATTCTCAATGAATTAAAATTTACCCATGGAATTGTTTAAGATCACATTAAGGAAGAAAGACATATCTATCTTTCTCCTAGACTAACGCGTATAGTGAGAAAAACTCAATTTTTTCTAGGGAGAAGTGTTGGTCCCTAAAATCATTGTTTCTTTTCTATATTGTGTATATATTTTTCTTATTCCATGGAAGGGGTTGAATTTGAATGTAGAGACTTGATTTTTTCTCAGGCCTTCTTTTGTAGGCTTTCAACATAAAAATTATTTAGGTATCTTTCATTATTATTTTTTATATTCTATCATTTAAATGATCCACAAAAGGGGAGGCTCGATGAGCCAAGATTTGAATTTATCTCTACCCCCAATACGTGTTTTCAACAGGAAAAGTATTTGTGACTCTTTTGATGTTTCTTACACTTTAATTTTCCCTTAAAACATAAAAATATTGTTTTTCTAGTAACCAAAGAATTGGATTTTTATTTTACCCACTTTATGGGTTTTAATCTTGATAAGCCCTTATGTCTCCTTCATTTTTAGTTTAAGGTCCTACAATTTGGACCAAAATTGGGTGAATGAAGTTTAAGGTTATATAATCTAGACCAACACTATATAATATTTAATTTAATATAACATGGATTAGTCATTACATGACATATCCAATGATATGGTATAAATTGACCCAATGTGAATGGTGAACCCAATGATGGACATGAAACTTAGCTAATGGTAGAGAGATAACCTGATATGAAAAATATATCCCATATTAGTGTAGGTCTCATCAAAGGGAATTAAATATAGATATATTTTAGGTTCATACATCTAGGAATGATTGGGGTCAATGCTTAAAGTTGTATAACATCGAATAGTAGTGTGGTTTCATGTTTTTCACTAAGTTCAGAGTTAAACAGGTGTAAATAAGGATAGTATAATCCATCAGGGGGTTTGATAATGATTAAATTTTTAAATGGTACAAAAAATGGGAGATCTTACCTTACTAGGTATCATATGATAAAATGAATCAATCCATTAATTTTTTTTGGAAGGAATCCTCTGCACGGATATGACTATTGTGAGGGAGGTAATGACAGAAATTGTAACATCCCTTATTTTGAATCCGAATAAATCCAAGGGAATTTGAACTATTTTCATTTGATGAATGTGTTATTTTTTTAACCTAGTTCCATACTTAAATCTGATATTTTTAGCACTTCACTGTGTTTTTGTATATGGTTCAAGGCCCAGGGTGCCTTGGGTGTTTCATCATGTTTGGGGTGTGTTGGGATCTTAAACCTCATGTCAGGAGGAGCTAGTATGGGAACACGGTTAGTCTAAAACTATGTGGCCCTGAGTAGAAAAACCATGTGGTTTCATTTTATAAAATTAATTAGTTAAATTTAAATTAAAAGGAAAATAATGTAATTGAAAATAAATGGGAAAAACTATTTAAATAATTATTATAATAATTATATTATGATAATGATGATTATCATTATTTTTATCATTATAATTATTTTTGGGTTTTGAGAAAACATCAAAGGGGGTTCCCTTGCACCCTCCTATTCCACTTGATGCACCCCCTCCAAGCGTGCGTGACCCCCTCTCCATGCCTCCCTCTTCAAAAGATTATTCAACCGGATTTATCCTTTGATTCTTCAGGGTAGGGTTTATGGTTCTTACCCCTCCCTTGATTGGGCACTTTCCACTTCTCATGCCGCCCCTCTTGTGTATCCAAAACCTAGGTTAGGGTTTAATATTTTTTCTCAGCTTCCTCTCCGATATTTGGGAGTGTGAATGGTGTCTCTAGATGTATTCTTTCTTTTTCCTACATCCTCCACTAAAGTTGAAGTGGATTGGGTCAATTCAGTTTTCTATTTCCATCCAATGTATGTTTTTTAATAATTTATTTGGTTTCAACTATTTTATTTTGGGTCTCTAAATGTTTTTGAGTCTCTAGTAATGTATATATAGTATGTTGGACATTATCATGTGGTTTCAAGCTGTTAGAATCAAAGGAAACTTACCCACACATGCATTGGAAGTCATATGTATATGTATGTTCCCCTGTTATTTATATATTGGCCATGGTAGTGAATATATATATATATATATATATGGAAATAGGTTTTCTTATATATATTATGAAAAATCATGTGTGTGTAAATGTTAATGGGTATATACATATATGTTCTTAATGTAATGATAACCTTGTGCATATTCACGGCCATGAAAATATGAACATAGAGGCTAGGTTTTCTTATATATATGTGAAGGTTCATTTTTTAATAGGTGGGAAGGAGAAGCTTCGAGTTAAAATTTCATGTGTTGAAGTGTTCAGTTTTGGTGTAATTCTTGATGTATGAACCCTTGTCCCTTTCCATTAAATTTAAGAATGACTTAACTGCTCTCCTATCACACATTATATAATTTAATTAGTGTTTTATGGTTTATAGAATAAATTATTAGTTTTGATACATGATTTTTTTCTAATAAAATTCATTGTTTCTATAATAAAACCCCTCTAATGGGGGTGCACTATCTATGAAAACTCACAGTGATAATTTATGTTTATTTATCCTTCCTCTCTTATTGAATTGGTGTTTCTTTATGTGTTGATGTTCTGATTGATATATGGAATTTTAGGATATGACCACTAGTGGAATTAGAAAATACAGTTTCCCTTTTTAAAGGTTAAAGAACCAAGACACAACCTAAGTGATTAGGTCATCTTATAAATTGATTAACTTGAAATGATTTATAAAATGGGAATGACCTTGTAGGAATTTTCCTTGTTTTCCCATGGTACCTTTGCTGTACCAATTAAATATTGATAAGTGAATTTCTTTATCTGGTTTAATTAAATGGCATTAATTGAATGGAATAAATTTAAATGATGGCTTGCCTTCCCTAGATGTTTTAAATGAATTAAATTAAATAGAATTATTATGGGTGATCTAAACTAAAACCATTTTTATATGATATAAAAACATATAGTATATGGGATATGTGTGATCACATCGACATGTCACGGGCACAACCCAATAAATTGGATAATAATTATTAAACTATAATATTTTATTTTTAAACTTCCATTAAATTCATTTGTGTACATAGGGAAGGATATTGAGACCTGCAACATCCCAAAGGGTGGGCTAGCCTTGGATTTAATTGTGACCTAGTATGTTTGACTTTTTAGCCCTTAAATAATTGGATAAATCAATTTCTTGATGGTTTAGACTTTTGAATTGGAATAATAATAAATTGTGCGATTTCTTATGGTAGAATCTCCAAGGGTAAACTGGTTAATTAATATATTAATGACTTTAGGGTCAAATAATTGATTAAAAAGGATAGATATAATTATTATGAAAATTAGAATACCATATTAATGAAATGAATTTGTTTGATATATGGTAATTTTTAAAAAAATTATCATTGTGTCTTATGATGATAAATCTAGTATGTTTGATACTAGAATGGTGATATTTTTTCATAAATTTTGAGATTATGTTATATCGATGTGATTGATACCTAAGGGTTTGATACTATTTGGAATGTTGATTTGGTCAGGATATGTTTAATGTTTAATGTGGATGCATGAGGGATTGGTTCATGTTATTTTGTACCACATTATGGAAAGGCATTCATTTACATGATTATTGATGTAAGAGTATGTGATTATATGAGATGTATGAGGACTCATGTTTGGTGTTGACGCCTGAGAGATTTATGCATGTTTTCATAACACCCGATGGATAATTGAATTGGTACTGAATGTATGAGGTCATATTATATGTTTATTTTGGATGCCTGATGGCTAGATGCATATTCACACGATGCTTGAGCATGAGTTTCAAGTGATGAATTAGTGTTTGGTGCATGTTTTTGTACAACATAAGGGCTAGGAACACTAATAGTAAATGCATGAGGGAAGAGATTATGATTATTTCAGATTCCTGATGGCTAGATTCACAGTCACACGATGCCTTGTTTTCAGATTCTTGTTATTTCTGAGAGAAAGATTTCAGTTAACCTAACAATAGAGGTTACATGTTTATGGTATATTCTGAGTGATTCACCCTCGGTAGAGAAATCTTCCCCCTATTTTGGTGATCCATATTGATGCGGGAGGATCTACCCATAAACATAGATACCTAGCAGGGTTTTATAGTAGGTATTTCCACCAGGTGTCCCTTATGAACCTAGACAAGTTAGTGTTTTTTTATTCATAACTGCTTATTTATTTTTCTACTTATACATGCTCACTAATTTACATTTTATATCAAGTAATGGATTGGGTTATACACTGTGGGTGTTGACCTACCGAGATTATTTACTCACACCCTACTTGAGCGCTGTTGGCACCTGAGTATCTCTTCTTTCTCATAGATATTTGAATTTTTCGCTTATGATGGGATATGTATATATGAGCTAGAGAGAATAATATTGGGATCTTGCTCAAGATTCTTGAGGAGTTTACCATTGGGTTTTTATTTGATTTTTTAGTACTAGTTGTACCTTTTAGTAAAACCTGAAATTACCTAAATCATTATGTGAAATTGGAATTTTCCATTTTAAATTTATTCATATATTATATTATTATTTCACTACTCGTTTTCCTATTATTACATCTTATTTCATTGTCCACTGTTTATTGTTTGATAAATTATTAGTTTAATATAATCTAGAGGGAATATTTTCCCAACTATACCATCAACATACCCTCATTTCTAGTTGTCAGCCTCTTGCATATGGGGAGGCGTACTTGAGTCCCATTGATGAACCAGTCCAGCTACCAGGTTTGATAGCAATCTAGGTCAGTACATTACAGAAATTCATGGGTTCCCTGATGAGTTAAGGAAGTATGAAACCTGACATGAACCAGTTAAGGTTTCATCATTGGGGTAGTATTAAATATGGTTATAGAATCTATGACTAGGTGTGGGATGTGATATCCTTATGTCACTATGTATCCCATGGTAACAGGAACCAATCCATATGCAGTCTTGATAAAGAAAAACTTTTGTCAGAGGTTCAGTGTACTATGACATTAGGGTTAGGAGATACAGACATAGCCAAAAAAATCTCCTAAGAGAACTCCTACCTAGACCGAGCTCTTATGTAAGGGTGTGATTAACAATTTGAGGCCACATGGAATAGACAACTCTAATTAGTTTAAAGTTATGCATGAAATAATTTTAGTTCTTTTAGTTTGAGGTCATAATAATTTGACGAAAGTGTGTTTTTGTTTATTTTTATATGATGTGGAGACTCTTCAATAATGTCTATAGAGGTCATAAAAAATAAATATATTTTGGATCCGTTTGAACATGGGGGACACAAATAAAGAAAATAATGTCTTTAAATGTCTGAATTAGAGATAATGGAATGTTTATTGGTGGGAATAGGATGACCATTAGTAATGGATAAACCACCACCATACAGTCAAAAAGCATCACATGTATTTTTGGCAAGTCTATATTGGGATCAAAAACATTCCCTTGTGAAAAATTAGCCACTCAAGGGAAACTGAATTTTTAACCATTTATTCATAGAGAGGTCCATTTAGACGATTAAATTAGCCTAATACAATTTTATATTAGAGGGGAAAACAAGGGGACACACCTAAGATTTTGGGTTTCAAAGTGGAGAATCTCGACTTAAGGATGTGGGTTTCTAATAGAAGAATCTTGACTCAAGTCCTGTGGCATAACCAAGAGAATAATATTTATTTAAGAGTTTTTTTATTATTATTTAGAAATCAAATCCCTAGAGCTGGTTGGGTGGAATTGGATATGTCTAATATATTTTTCAATACATTTTAGTTACAACATCATGTGTTAGGAAGGCTATTTGGGAACAAATAATAGTCTAATACAAAAGGAGGGTAAATAAAACCTCATAAGATATTATGTGAGGTCACAATATATAATTGTAGAATCTTGGTAATTGGATATGTAAATACTGTCATTTTCAAGATAGAAACTATATTTCAACGTGGATTTCATCTCTCCCAAATAAAATTGGAGGGGCCTATGAAGAATGTTACCTTACTCAAAAGGGAGGCACATGGTTTATAGATATCTGTAACTAACCACTCCAAGTAATTTAAGGACATAAAAAATTATCTTTACATCAGACAACTTATGGTCATGTGGTAAGGACCTCATGTTATGTAGTTTAGGGTCCTATGACAAGGTCTTTATGTCATGCATTTTAAAGTATTACAATGAGAAATTTGTGAAATATAAATTATAATCATATAGAAATGACTTCATGAAAATATTGTGTTTTATCAGGAATAATACATAATTATTAGATTTATAATGAAAAGAATTAACATTTCATGGATATATGGAATCTAAAAATCTATCAGGTTTTTATCTATCTTCTTTTTAAACCAATTCATAAAGAAAATAATCCTTGGATTCTACGTATGATGGGTTTGAGGCACAATATGATACACATCATCCTAAATTATTATGAGCTATATAAGAAGAAAAAAAATATTTTTATAGTGGCTTAAATATGGGCCATCAGTATATAAGTTGGCATAATAATCCCAAATTGATTTAAAAATTTCCAAGACTCTTGGTAATGAAGTTTTTCATCTTCCTATAATTCATCATTTAAAGAATTTATTTTAAAATTCATATGGCTCAAAAATTTTAATATGACATTAATAGGAGGAAATATGTGGTGTAAAATTACATCATACAATTGATTTTCTATAGTATATGAAAATTGATCAATATATTTCCACCTTTGAAAATAAAGTGATAAATATCTTACCTGGACTTTTCATAGATATAATGAAACCATATCAGAGTCTTAGTATAAAACATAGTTCATTACCTATTTTATTGTTAATTTTTAACTTATCTCCTGAATTTTGTTTGATGTGGAAATATATCATGTTATGTTTATTGATTTCTAGACCAAAATAGCCTTCAAATGATATTGATTTTTTCTTATTGACATTAATTAATGATTGGAAGATTTCATTACAGGAAGGTATTGGATTTTATGCTTTATATAAAATTTAACATTTTCAATTGCATGCAATGGTTATGTTCATTATAAATAACTTCTCAACATAACGAAATTTTTCTCCATACGGTGTTAAGAAGCATAAATCATGTCCAATTTCCAAGAGATAGAATTAATATTATCAACTAAAACATGGGAAAAATAGTATATATGGGTCATTGAAGGTTTTTTCTATGAATCACTCTTATTGAAGGTTAAAAAGGGAATTCATCTGCTCATGAGAATTTAAGTTTTCTCCAAAAAAATTCAACAAATCATTATTTTGATAGGGTGAAAAAAATTAATTTCAAATTTGTAATGATACAAAAATATGGTAGTGGTAGAAATATTAGGAAGAAACAATCAATATTTTCAATCTTATTTATTGGAAATGTCATGATTTCCCACATTACAATTATTTCATGATTGTGAAGAATAATATTTGTGACATTTTGATTATAATTTTGTTAGATATTAAATGAAATACTAAGGATGGTTTAAATGCAAGATTTTACATATTATCTATGAGAATACTTTTAGAGTTAGCTGCCATTATTAATGGAAGATGAACATACATGTTCGATTTTGTCATACATAATCCAAGAGGGGGGAAATTAGTTATTGTTAAAACCTTCATCATATTAAAGTATTGCAGAATTATTCTTTAAATGGAAAAAATTCTATGCCACTAAAAGAATTGAAGATAACATGAATGGAATTTCATGATTTTCACCTCAGGATGCAATAGAACCCACTGGTTTTATTATTTATAGTACTACCCATCCAAGTTATAATAACAATCAATAAAGTGTTTTGTTTTTTCAATTCAATTTTCATAGAGTGATTGATCTAAATTCATTAAACAATTTAGATAATGATGTAGTTTCTATTTTTACATAGAGAATATACTTTCCTCCATGTTTTTCGGATATTATGATACATTTAATGGTTCATTTGGTGCAAGAAATATTTTTTTGTGGACTTGTATATTGGAATTGGGTGTAACCTTTTGAATATTATGTGAAGATAATTAATGGATATGTTAATAATTTATATAATCCATAAGCCTTCATTGTTGAGAATTATATTTATGAGGTGGTTGTAGAGTTTTTTACAAACTGATTTTTTGCATTGGAGCACATCGCTTTGACTACATCGCACTTTGAACAATATAATTTTGGGGGAAATGGGATTCATGACTTGAAAGTAAAATCATTGATATGTGAATAGAAAAAGAAGATAAATTTATACAACTAGAATTTCATAGATAATTATCCCCATATATAAAATTGAATATTAATGTCTTAAAAAAATATTATCCAAAGTAGAATGATAGGTGGATATTTATTTATCATGACAAATTTTTTTCAATGGTTTAAATAGACCATCCATGGTAAATCAGAAACATCAGCAATATTGATATGGTTAGTGGGTTCCCAAAGTTTAAATTAGATTATAAGGTCTAGGTATGATATTAATGGCTATAATTTTTATACCAATGACCAGGGAAATAGAAGTGTAGTTTAGAATAGTAAAATATTGGTGTTTATAGAAGTAATGAATTTTTTGAGTGACAAAGACATAAACCCAATCTCTGTATTAAGTTCATAGTGTATATTTATTGAAGAAATATGGGAGATTGAATATATTAAATTTTTAGTTCCATTGATTAATTGTAAATGAGTTATCAATAACAAAAATGTCAAAAATGATGATTTTTTATGACACTAGTTAATATAAAGATATTGTAATATATAGTTTGTCCCTTTACATTCTTGATCCCTCAAATGTGCAGTGTTCTCTCATTTTACATGGAAAAAATAGTATTTTGTTTTTTAAAACCAGACAATGATACTAATTTATATGAGATCTCTTCTTCCGTGGAATGATTATCAGAGAATATTAATGACCACATCAATGAAATTATTTGTAACATATGAAACTATCATGAGGAATGAATATGTTAAAATAATCCTTTAGTAATTTACAAATATTACATGTAATATTAATTTATTTATTTTACCTTTTAAAATTAAATAAAATGTTTGTTATGTTAGTTTTATTTAGTTAAAAAAACACATATTTCAATAATTATGTGAAATTATTTGTTTATATTTGTTTTTTTATCATTTATCAATTACTCAACTTTATATGTTATCATTGGATTTGTATAATTTTTTACATAAGACATGTTCTCTTTTCTATATATCGTTTTATGATTAATAAAAAATGTTAATTTTTTTAAAATTATTAACTACTAATGAATAAGATAAATGGTATTGTCAGTATTCTTATAAAAATTATTATTAACCACTAAAATAAATATCATAAAGTTTGATTTGTTCTGTATTGTATTGTTTTGATTGTATTATTTTTTTAAAAAATTAAAAATTTTATATAATAGTTGTATTTATTTAATTATTGTTGTTATTTTTTTTATATCATTTCATCTCTCATTAATTTTGTTTTATTTTTGGTTAAATACTTAAAAATAATAATAATAATTTTATTAGCGTATTATTCCTTTTGTTGGATTGTTTTTTTATTTTTTTTATTTAATTTTATATGTAATTGTTTGATTTTTATATTTATGTACTAATTTTTTTTAATTTAATTTGAAGGATAATTTCATATCAAATAGATTATTCACCCCTAATAATATATATTGGATCATACATGTACCCATTCTAAGGAACCTCCTTGTCTTTCTACCTAGGATCCTATAACTTCCACAGACTAAGAAGGATTCTTGGGTTGGTAAACATAGTAGTATATGTTTGACAAAATTTTTATTCACCCCTATCCAAGACCAAAGGATATATGTTGAATTAAATGATAATGATAATTCTATGTGTCTATATTCAAGACAATTTAATACATTTTTTATAATGGAAACACATACATAAGTTATCATTTTGATTTCTGTTTAGAAAAGTGTCAATAAAGATACAATATCTCAATTATGTGAGATAATTTTGATAATATCATTTATTATTATTTTATTTATCATAACATATTTTTACTAATATTTTTTTTTCTGATTATCAAAGGACATTTTGTACCCCTAATAGTTTAGAAGTTATGACGAAATTTTTATTTTTTGTCGCTTGGTGATGGAGTGATTTTAAATTATCCCTCACATAAAATTTCATTTTTGGGGGATAGACAAAAGAAATATCCATGTGATATATATCCTTTTATATATGAATGTACATGGAAGATTTTGGTTGAATGTATATGAAAAAAATAATTTTTGCTAAGTCCAATTTTATATTTTAGAAGCTTTCTTTGTATAATAATGTTCACATTAATAATTTTTTAATCCTTAAATATAGAAACTGAGGATATCTCATTAGGTTATCCAATAAAAAAAACTAACACCCTCATAATTTATCTCTTGGAGAGTATACATTACTGAAAAAAAATGATGTAGACTTTTTTTTCAAATGAGAGTTGAGTCTACATGATATAAAGAGGATGACCCTCTTTCCCACAGATATACATGGAAATGGAAGAGGGAATGAATGAGAAAAAGTGAAGATATCTTATAGGAGAGTCAAGGGTTGTAGCTAAGAGGACTATAAATAGTTACTTATTGTATTTAAGTTATTTCAAATAGTTATATATTGTGATTCACTAATTATGTTTCCAAATATTCTATACAGGAATACCTTTAGGAGTATAGAACACAAAAGTCCTTAATTACTAAGAGTAAGAAGAATATTTTAGATACTATATTGGGAAAACAGGAATACTTGGGCTGTGTATGAGGATATAAGGTGAGTGTATTTGTAAAAAAATTGTTTCATTGTTCTGCAGATTCATCAACGGAGGATGTATATAAATTAAAGATAGAAGCTATAGATGAAAAAGTTTTGGAGATGGGTGAGATGATGCTGGCGAGGATTAGAGATTCAGTATATTGTCTATTTTCATACATTCAGAGACCTCTTCTGGCTATAGATTGTACTCCTCCACCATAAGCTTCATATCTCACTCCTCCACCTCAACCTGCATATCTAACTCATATACATCCTCTTATGTACCTTCCCATCTTTTATGAGTTATATACTGAGGATCCACAACATCATATTGTTTCATATGAGATAATATATTATATTTGGCATATGATTCATCATAAATAGATATGTTCAGAACAGTTTAGGGCCATAGTGAAAGATATTATATATGGATGAACAAGAGTACAATATCTTATATATAGGGTCACTACAATTGAAAAAATTATCAGCCATTTTTTGGCCATCCAGACTTGTCCAAAAAAAATCAACTGAGGAATTTATAGATTATATCCCTTATTTTATATTGTTGTTAAAAAAATTTAACAATTAAATATGTATATATCTAACTATTTTTTTATCAGAAAACCAAAAAGGAAAATACATACTCGTTAAATGGAAACATTTACAACCCAATGTGGCTTTAGATATAACTTATTCTGGACATTATAAATTATTGACATAATCATATTTTTTGTTGGGAGTTTAAAAGATTCAAATGGATGCTAAAATTTATGGGTGTGAAATATATGTGATGATCTTAAAGTGAGATATCATGGATCTTATGGAGAGTGATTTGATAGGCATCAATGTGATGCAAGTATTTTCCTTGTAAGTCAATTATCATATTGCATTCAATTAATTTAATTTAATGAATCTTAATAATTATATTGATTTTGTATTAGCTAAATTTATAAACTTTTAATTTAGTATGATATGACATCAGTTTATGGATTAGTTTATGTATAATTTAATTCACCAATAGTGAATATATTGAAAGATAAAAAAATAACAACATATATTTCAAAATTATTTCAAAAAAATGAAATTTTATGTGGGAAAATTCCTTATCATAAAGGGTATAAGACATTTATTTCTTAATTTATTATTTCTCAAAATAGAATAAACACATACATTGTCTTATTTTTATGTTAATGAAAATTGAATGTTTTTTTTGTTTTTCCAAAATAGAATAAATCTTATTGGTTATTCTCTGTACAAGGTGAAGTTTGTGTAAATTATCACAACATATTAGACATGTGTGTTTTATTATTTGAATAATTTTATATTATAATGAATTTTAATTTTATTTCATACATATCATTTTCAAACATGGCTTTAGATTAGTTAAGAGATACAATAGGAAAGAGGACAATTAATATCAAGTATTTGTTCATAAAATATAATTCTCATTTATAATTTCTATATTTTGACTCGAAGTAGTTAAAATCATTTTTTAAATCGAAAAATTATTTTGAAATAGAATTGTCATCATTAATAAAGAGTAAAAGAATGTTGATATAATGTTATAAGATTTATATTTAATATAATTTCTACAGATTTAATTAAAAAAATTAACAAGGTTACATTTTATCATAAAACTTCCTTTAATTTATCTTATAATTATATTGGGAATACATGTTAAATTCATTATTTATAATTTTTAGGTTTTTGGTGACCCTCACCCATTTTCTATAAATGATCTAAATAACTTATAAGGGGTGAAAGTGGATTATTTCACAATTATTATTATGTTATAGTTTATTTTTAATATATATTTAAAATTTCAAATTTCAAATTATAAAGCTGAAATGATTTTAATTTGTGTTATTGTTTTATAGTTTTGTTTGTGCTACTATTTTCTGATTTTTTTCATTGTTATACTATATGGATAAATTATTTTATTTTCATTTAAAAAAAATACTATTATTAACATCAGTTATTATATCATTTATGTGAAATATTTAATAAAAGAACTATTTTTCATGACAATAATTGTATAAGTGATTTGAAATATAGTTTACCATGTCAGTTATATAATAAAAAAATTAAAAAACCCTTCTAATTTTAAAATTTTTGACTCATTCCTATGATAATTTATTTAATAAACAATGTGAAATACATATGATGTGAAGAACATATTTACAATGTCATAATAACGTTATTACATAACCAAAATTATAAAAAAATGAAGTCCAAAACTCTATTTTTTACTAGGTCCTACCTTATGGGGATGGGCTACTCCATATTGGTTTGGAGAGAAGGAGACCACTACACCACAATCACAACTTGCAACGTGGAGAGTTTGGATTAGGAAACATAATTGTTTTTAATTTTTTTTATCCTATAAAAGATCACATTTTAGGATATTTACACACAATAATTAGTTTGATGGGTCTGGAGATTAGAGTATATTGTGGTGTTATCATGGGTAGTCCTCATATGATCATTATGTGTGAGAAAATTGGACATCATCATAGGAATCCATGCCATAGAATAATAGATAATGACAACAAAAATTCATTGAATCCCTCTTTTACACATTAGTAAAGGAGTCAATATGTTTATCTTCTTGGATGATCTTATGCCATAGAATGTGAATTCAATCCACAATTGAGTAGATATAGTCAATGACTATATGTTTTATATAGAAGTTATAATCAAGATTTGAGGCCTTTAATGTAAACCAAATGGTCACTATTTACCACCTTTGAGTGGTAATTACACATTAAATTATCCTTGGAGGTGAGATGAAGAGTTCCATGATCCCAATCCTTGGAAAAAAATATATTTGATTACTCATCAACGGCACATAACAGTTTTATAGAGAGGAATATAAACATACATTCATAAGGAAGATTGTTTTTATCATTTGTGTAAATAGTGAGATTGAAGGGCATGGTTATTTTTCAATTGTGTAAACCAAATAGAATCAGTGTGCTCTACTGTTTTAGGTGCATTACACGTAACCTTTTTATGCTCCTTGGACTAGCTCGTTTATGGTGAACCAATTAATTTTTTTTGGAGTTGGCTACATAGAACCAACTTGTTTAGTACTTTGATTGATTATTTTTATTTTAAAAGAAGTTTTATTATAACATATTTATTATTATTCTTCATGATATTTGTATGTGACGATGTTCTAAGATTATATGTGGCACTGATGGGTCATTGAAGTTCTCTGCTTTGATGAGAAAATAGAGGTTCTATGAAATTATTCTTGTACCATATTCTATGGTCGGAAGATATTTTATGATGATGCATAAAAAATAAAATCTATTAGGGGTATAAGGCTCATAAAAAAATGAGACACCTTCTCTGGGAGATCACTCTTGGTAATCTTCTAGATAGGAGGTTATGATAATAGTCATGTGAATAGGAAATCTACATTTCCAGGTTTCATTGGATGTTCCTATCTATGAACATGTGTATTGGTCCTTAAACATTATGATTATTATTAATATATATCATGAATCACATAATTTGATGTATTTATGAATATTGTGATGACATAAATTCAGGGAGAAATATAATACATTCGGTGAATAATGAATCATATAACATTAATGGATAATGCATGAAATAATTTTTCTATTTATTCTTTTAGAAAAAGATAATATCTCAATCCCTTTTATTGGAATATAACTACCTTAATAAATCTTTGATCATGGTGTTCGATGAGCGTGTTCATTTCCATAAATTAAATGAAATAGTTATCAAGCATATAGGTTGATGGAACTTTCATGAAACCTTCTTAATTTGAGATATATCTATAATGGAATTATATTACATGGTAAACGTTTTTAGGAGGTTGGACATAGTTTTGAGGTTAACTTCTTTCTCTATGGATATTATGGTATGTTTCTAAATGATAACCTTGGACTTTAGGCTGTTATTCCCAATTCAATTGAGAAAGATTCATAGAGGGTCACACACCAAGTGTATCCACAATCTCAGTTAAATTCAAGTATGTAATTTAACAGGATAAAATAAATAATATTTATTTATAAATTTTATATCATTATAATATAAACACAATTTATTCAAAATAATGAGTGAGTTATATAATAATAATAATAAATATTTTCTTTCATGTTTTGGAAATATAATATTTATTATGTAATTCATATAATAATTGCATGAAATTTATATAATTTCCTAGACTTTTTTTAAGAATAGAAAATGTTGACAATGGAAAGAAGACCAATCTTAAGGGTCTAAATAATATAAGTGATATTTATTTATATACATAACATGTTGCAAATTTCAAACATTTAATAATAAAAATATTAGTATTAATCAACATGAGGTCAATTAAAAATATTAAAGATGATCGGTGGCTTATCGGTGATTTTCCAACCATAAACATGATATAATAAATAATTAATTATATCACATTCATAATTTACTTTTGATTTTTACCATAGAAAATGAGATATTGGATCAATCCCTAGAGTGAATTATCTCTTTATCCACTCTCAAAAGTTCAATAGAACACCAAGGGTACATTATCCTTCATGATGAATTCTACTGTGATTAACCACAAAAAATGAAATTGATAAGGATCAACCATGCTAGTACTCAATGATTTTGTAATCTTGATCA
Organism: Viscum album; assembly: GCA_963277665.1. Classification (NCBI taxonomy): domain Eukaryota; kingdom Viridiplantae; phylum Streptophyta; class Magnoliopsida; order Santalales; family Viscaceae; genus Viscum; species Viscum album. The sequence continues at coordinate 862,018,303 of OY728150.1, forward strand.
GGGGTTGTGGTGCACATGTAGATCATATATAAAGATATTATACACTTGAATCATGAAACTCAATAATGGTATGTAAAATTATACTCCATATAATCATAAAAAAAGTATAATTATAAGTTGAGGTAATTCTATATCTTCTCATAAGTTATTTATAAATTACATGGTAAGATCATCTGTAACACCTTCAGATTTTATGAGAAATATTATTATTAATTTAATTGATATCTTGTGTTTTATGTTACACAAAAATTAGTTTGTGATATACGCAACATCGTATTAGCTTGTATTATACGCAAACACTATTCTTGGCTTCTGTTTCACACAAGATCGACCTTCCCCAATAGCGTGTGTTGTACGCAATACTGAGTTTCATTAAAGAACGATATATTATTCCTATGAACATGTTTTTGTGAATAGTATTAACTGAATTTTGAATTTTATAACATTATCATTCATCTTACACATATTCTACAACATGGTATGAAAACAAAATAAATATTTCAGGTAAAATAAGTATTTTTCAAAAAAAATATAGTTTTGTCGCCTTTTGATGGAACACCCACTTTAAATCTAGTTTTTGACACGTTTATGAGTTCAATTTGACAAAATAAACTTATTCATTGCAATAATTATATAAAAATTTACTTTGGATAATTTTTTAATATTTTTCTGTTAACTTGCATATTTTGATGAATAGTAAAAATATGCTAAATTTTAATTAAAAACAACTTTTTTCATCATGATAATTGATATGGATAAAATATCATATTGAATGGTTTTAAAGTATAAATAAAATATATTTTTACCTTTTAATATAATTCAAGTCATTATCATTAATTTTACATTGAATTCATAGGTAAAAACATTACAATCTTTTGTAATGTTTTAACTTCTAAAACTCATTTTCTCATTAGCAGGATTAATTTTAAATTAAATACTGAAAATAATTTGTTTTGAATTTGGAAAAATGGATTCCATATTTGGAATCAGTACGCCCGAATTATGTTAATAGGATACTTTTTATTTTTAGACATTATGAATAGTAACTATGGTAATTTTTATTTACTACAATTAAAGGTAAAACAGGTAATTACGGGTAAAAATAAGATTATAAAATTAACCTAACACCTATCAAACTTCTATTGGATGAATAAAAGTATACCCATATCACCTAAGGGTCTTAATAGATTCATTTCATGTACTTTTGACCATGAAAAGGATGTAATTATTATTAAAACCAAAGAAAGTGACAACATGTCACTCTCTTATATCTTATAAGTGTAATAATTTTAATATAGTGATAAACTTCATAAAACTGAGAAAATAAATAGTCACCATAAAGATAATAAAATTATATACATCATGGGATTGTATTTATAAATTTTCAGGCTTAACTAATTATCATTAATGGTGACACAATAGTGATGCATAAATTGTTTATTTAGTGAAAAATCAATAATACAGTTTTTATTAAACTAATAGTGACCATAAAAGGAATAAAAACCTGACCAAAACTTATTGGTAATGTACATGTAAACCCTAATCATCCAATGGTCGAATAATTGACCATTTTGAGCCTTATAAAAGAGATTATTACACTTACATTATTTTATTTTAAATGATGTCAAAGTTGTCACCTTCATAATTTAATAAATATAACAGTTTAAATTTTGTGCTTTTAAGATGATAAATTCGAGTAAAAGTATTATTATGAAATATATTATAGTTATATTCATCATAGTATTTTATTTTTAATTTTTTAGCAACAAATAAGTTTATTAAATTATTATACAAAAATGTTGTAGTAATTATTTTATTAAGGGAAATATCAAATAAATAGATTTAAAAATATTAAAATAAATGTCATATTAACAAATTAATGTGATACATAAATTTTTTAGAATAATATGACACGTTAGGAAACTATTAAATAATTTTTTTCGAATATATCATCTGTTTGGATTTAATTTAAATTCAAATAATTGAATAGTGTCAAAATTGACACTATTGATATTTTATAAAAATAACATATTATTAAATTGTTTAAAAATCACATAAATAATTAAAAATTACAAATTAAAAATTATATGGTCTACAATGTAATAATGTATCTAATTATCAAAAATTCACATAACATAAGTAAGTATTTATAACAATTTAAAAATTAGAATATTACTACCGCAAATAAAATTAAATAGATTAAATAAGGATAAATCAAAATGATAAGGTTTAAAATAAACTTAAAACATGTCTAAATTTCATTTGGTGATGAGATTAAAATCTTATCTCATCTCATCTTCGAATTGAGACATTTTTGAAGGTTTTTAAGTGGGGTCTGAATTTATTATAAATTAATTTTTTTGAGGTTTCCAAAAAGTTCCCATCTCCTCACTTATAAAAGGGCATCTCCTACCTCTCCTCTTCACAACTTTTTAAGCCTTCAGGCTCAGCGAAACCCTAACCATTACTCTTCTAAACTTCCCTAGTAACATTCTGGAGATTCTGGTCTTCTCAAAAGACCAACTCAAGTCCCTTAAGAGGAAGTTCAAAGGAGGTGAGTCAAAGAAGAGGAGGTTCAGATACGTACAATGCATATCAGACCTATAGTAAGGTATAATTATTTCAATCTTGTTCTAGTACGATATTATTTATTCGTAAGTATTTACTAGGTTTATAGTTATTATCCATGTTCATGTTTTCTAAAAATGTTTTCATAAGAGGTTTACTATTCTTCCATGTATGTTTAAAGTCATTTTTACCCTTTGTTGACTTTTACCACGTGGTATGAAAGGAACCTTTCTTTTGTTTACCGTACAAGGTAATTTTTGAATTTTCTAGAAAATGTACGAAGATAATATTTTTTTTACTTATACGGAATGAATGGATTTTTACAGTTTCATAACGCATTGTTTTCATGTAGCTTCCTGTATAATATTTCATGATTATTTTCAATAAAATCCTTTTCTTTTAAAATTTCATGGAATTCTTAGAAAATAGAATGATTTTGAATAAGAAAGGATATTTTCTTCAAGAATTGATTTCAAGTGTTTTATCAAAACTATTTTCCATCTAAGATAAAATTATTTAATATGTTTATGTTTCAAGTATAATGTCTCTATTATTTACATGGTTTGAATTTTCTTATGATGAAATGATATCCATTTGTTTTATACGAATTATGTTATGATGGGATTATGTTTATGAAACCCATTTTATTATTTGGGTTATGATGAATGATTTATGTTTATTTGGTGGCACATATAAGAATGATTTCATAATGAGATGTGTGGTACCTATATCACCCGCCAATTCATTGGGTAAAGATTTATATCTCATGAGATAAACATGGCTGGAATGGTAAGTAAAATCTTGTTCGGTAAAACAGGGTTGGAACGACAAGTAAATCCGATTTAGTAATGAACTTTGTCCACTTTGATGGTCTTGGAAATACTGCCTTGGATACTATGGAAATCATATCATGTGCTTAATGGTTTGCCGCAATTACATGTTTTTTTCCCATTCCATTTTATCATGATTAATGTTCCTTTATGATCTATGCCTTATGTACTGCCAAGATTTATGTCATTGCTCAAGATTTTTATGTTTTATGTTCATGTTTTTATGTTCAAATGTTTCTTGATTGTTTTTAAGTTAACCATGTTTACCCTTACTGAGCATTTGAGTTCACCCTTTTTATATTTTCTTTTCCCCAGGATATAAAAAAAGGTTTTAGGTAAGAAAACAAAAGGGTATGATCTTTATGGGAGATGTTGATGATCTTTCACCATTATTAGAATATTATGTTCCAAGTTTCCAAAGACACTAAACTAATACGGTCTTTGGGTGTCTATTTTTGTCATGTATTAAGTATTCTGCAAAAGTAATATAATGTATATGTATGTCAATCTTTGGCCTCTACATAATCTCCCTATAGTTCTGGCATATTAATGAAGTCTATTATTCTATTATTTCATTGGGAATTATATTATGATTATGTAATGAAATTTTATCACGTGATTTAAGACTAAAATCAAATTTGTTCATACCTTCAAAGGTTGCTTCTGTTGTGCTCAAAACCTATAATAATCTCATTTATCCTTTATTTCTTTCATTTATCATAGAGATAAAGGTAGGGAGAGAAAGAGGTTTTCCACATAATTAGATAACAATATCACATTCAAGGAATAATTTTTTTAAATATGTGTCACCTTGATTCACACCCATGGTAATCTCCTTGATAAGAGACTAACAATTGGTATTAAAGGGAGAGTTATTAGGGTTTGTATTTTCTCTCTCCCAAAAAAAGTTAGTGGTGGAAATTTATAATCACAAAGTAATACCAATTATCAATAGAAATAATATATAGTTATGGAATAATGATATGAAGAACTAATTTAGGTTATTGGGGATATAATTTTATATGGAATCCATTAATGGAATATTAATAAACATGGAAAAAATATATTTAACATAAAGAACCTACAATGGAATAGATGTGGATTCAAAGGCAATAAATTCCTTAGGGGGGTCTATGGATAACCCTAAGAACACCAAGGTAATGAATTGAAAAATATGTCATGCTATGTGGGAAAAACATTTGAATATCTATGAATGAGATTCTATTTTTTGAGAGGAAAAACTTCATGTGTTATGAAATAAGTATGAAAATTTTAAGATGAGCGCAACTGAAATGATTGATTCATTTTTGATCATTGAAATTATCTTGTGAAAAATATAAAATACCTTGGTGAAAATATTTAAGATATGAAAATCCTGAAAATAATCTTGAGGACACTACCTTCATGTTTTAATGAAAAGGTATTTTTTCTTAAATAAAATTATCCAAATGATGTTTCTTTAGAAAACCATTATAGTAAATATTTCATGTATGAAATTAGAAATTATGAAAATGAAGCCAGGGTAAAGGATAACCCTTTTAAGGTTTTATTCCAAGAGATAAAGATATTTCTGGTTAAATATTATTTAGATGAAGATGAGTTTGATGGATTGATTCATTTTCCTTCCTCTAATATTAAGATAGTAAAAGTAAAAATCAACGAAATATTCTACTTTTTTGTTTTTCGATGTGTTATTGTAGGATATCTCATTTCTAGGTGCAATAATAAATTTCTAGATAATGAGGATCAAGAACCTGTGAAAAACCCTTCATTGGTGAAAAAATATGATAAGCCCATAAAATAAATTCTCCACGAGGAAAAATATGTTATCTCAAGAATATGGAAGATCATATAATCTAGAAGAGGAAGAATTTGACCATTCTGGGACCTTAGAAAAGATGATTTAGTAGTTGTGATTAATAAACTAGAAGCTGATGAATGTGATCTTTAAAATGATGACATTGAGGGTAGAGTTGATCTTCAGGTTGAGCATGTGGTATCCATTGAAGAATTTGACAAATGGAGGGCTAAAACTATGTAGGAAAATATAGTTTTACATTACTCTAACTTTACATGCAACAATAGGTGGAAGAAAATTCAAAGATGAAAACAGAGATCGATAAGATAAAATATAGAATTTCAAGAAACTAAAAAAAGGAATTAAAACTCGAGATAAATGTGGAATAACATGATCAAATCATTGATGAATTAACAAATACACTGAAATGATGATTTAAAAGAATTTAGGAACTAAAATAATAATCCATGGATTGGAGATGAAAGTGTAAGGATTAAGAAAGGATATTTATACCCAAATTGGTATCAATTTTCTTAAAGAAACTTATCCTGGTTAAAGATGTTGGAAGTCCCTGTAGCAACTATAGAAGAGTGTATTCCCATCCAACGGGTGAAAAACATTAAAAACAATGGGAAATCTATAGTTGATCATGATCATATTAAGAATATAGGCTTTCCTTGTGCTTCACCACAAATATCAACTCCTCATATGAAAGTGGAATTAAGAGAAGTTCAAAAGCATTCAGATCCCATGAAAATGAAGAAAATATAACACAAAAAATTATATGTTATTTTTGTGGAAAATTGGTTTTCATTTAATATATGTCACCCATTTAAAAAATCTTCTTCATAGAGCATTTACACGAAAGACAAGAAAGTTGTTTTCATTATTTTTTTATGTTTTTAATGGTTATTACTTTTGGTGGGAAGGTTTTGGTCCCAATAAACCCTTTTTTACTAAATTTTTTAATGGAGAGTGTCTTGTGATACTTAAAAAGGAGGAAATTAGTAGTTGGGAACTTTAGTAAATACATTGAAAAATGATAACAAGTTCTCAATTTTGTAATGTGAGGAGTAAATTATTGAACTATGGGATCAAAAGACATATCAATTATAAAGAGAAGTTCCTTAATATTCATGGAAGAAGAAATAATGTTATGAGAAGGGAAAAAAATTAGATTAATTTAAGAGAAACAAAAATGTCTCGTTTAAGGTTTTTGGGTAGGCTATGTACCATGCACATGACCAAAAATAAAAATATTATCACTGGAATCAAATATCAAAAGGGTGAGGTGGTCTTATTTGGTAACGATGAGAGACTCAAAATAATTGGCTCTGAGAAGTACAAGGTTGGTGGAATGGATCTCAAAAGTACATATGTGCTCTTGGTGGAAGGACATGGTCATAATTCTCTATGTGTGATCCAATTGTGTGACTCAGGACATGTGATGAAATTTGGAAAAAAGCGTCCCACAATTAAAAATAAAGACAGTTCATTTGTTCTATAAATGATACATACCAAAAGGAATATTTACATGATTGCTGATAAAATTGGTGCATGTTATCCGAGGGAGATAAATAATGGATTCATAATAAGAAACTCAGGAATTCATCCAAAAATCATTGGAAAATTTAGTGATGAATTATGAAGCATACGATTTTTCAAAACTCACAAGGGATAATACCCATACATGTGATTTATGTCAAAAAGGGAAAAATTTATGAAGAACTGTAAGCCAAATAATGGAAAATCATCAAGAGTATTATAGTTTTTTCATGTTGATGTTTTCAAAGCAATAACTTCAAAATCGTTTGATGTATAAAGGTATTATGTGTTGTTTGTTGGTGATTTTAGTAGGATGGATTGGTTGATGGTGATTTATCAAAAAAATTACAAGTGAATCAATTCATATTAGAGATAAGATGAATGAATGATTGAATTAAAAAAATAGAAATTTCATGCTGATAATTGATTGGAATTAACAAAAAACACAAGTGGAAGTATATCTGAAAAAACATGGGAGTTAGCACAAATTGTTAGTAGTGAGGAAACCTCAACATAATGGAGTGGTTGAGAGGATAAATTGGATTTTCAACAACATGGATAAGACTTTTCTCATTGAGAAATCCCTGATAAAGAATTATTGGAGATAAATGGTTCTAAAAATGGTCTATATCTCTAATTGGGCATTGATGTTTCCAAATGAAGACAAAAACTCCATACAAAATTTGGTATCGAAAAACCTAACAAAAAAATACTTCCTACTATTTGGAAGTAAGTGTTTTATTATGAACAAAGAGAATAAAAGAAAGTTTGAAGTATTTGGTGATGAATGGACGTTTCTTAGATATTCATCTACGCTACATGAATATAAGTGTTATAATAAATGGCTAGGTAAATTGATTGAAAGCGATAATGTGTCTGTGAATAAAAGTGAATATAATTTCACATCATGTGAGTTGATTTTAGCTACAAAGAATAACAAGTATCTTAAAAAAATATAGTTTTTGAGGATGAATGTGATAAAGATGTGTCTGAATCAGTGAGAGTTTAAATGGATGTAATGAACTCTGATGATAAATATGATGATGAAGCAAACGTAGTAGGAACATTAGGTTCAAACAGATGATTTGAGAGAGAAAAATTCACAGATATGAATATTTTTTTGTTTCTAGGCAGCTTTGGTTCAAAAAATAATAATGAAGGAAAGATATCAAACATCATTTTTATCTTAGGTGCAACCAGAATAGTCTCATGAATCCCCCTTAGATGAAGTTGGGTCAAGACAATGCATTTGGAGCTTGACCAGATTGAGAAAAACAAGACTTTGGAAGTTATCTCAAGGTTGAAATAGGAATGTGATTGGAACAAAATGAGGTTTCCAAAACAATATATAATGACATAATGATAAGGAATAAGGAACATATTGTTTTTAAAGGATATTCCCAAATTGAGGGAGTTGATGTTAAAGAAATATTTTCACCAATGTATCAACATGAAACATTCAATTTTTTTTAATCATGATTGTGAAAAATGGTTTTAAAATGTCTTAGATGGATGTAATTTTATTGTTCTTATGAATTTCTTAAATAGGAATTCTACAGTTATAAACCAGATGGATTTATCATACATGATGATGAGAAAAAATTGTTTCATTTGAAGAAAGAATTATATGGGCTGAAGAAAGCACCAAGGGCATGGTACTCATGGTTGGATTAGTGCATAAAGATGCTTGGTTATCTAAGAGGGGGGATTATTATAAATTCTAAATCAAGGAGTAAGGAAAGTGAACGGTGGTGCTTATATATTTTGGCGACATCATCTTTGGTGGCTCAGATGTTTCCCAATGAAATCATTTTTCAGAATTGATTAGATGTAGATTCGAGATGACTCTCATTGCAAAACTATCATTATTCCTTGGTTTACAAATATTTAAAAGAAAGGACGGGACATTTATATCCCAAAATAAATATGGAAATGAGGTACTGAAGTAGTTTCTAATGGATGGATCTAAATAAATGGCTACTCTGATGATGACTCAGATGAAATTGTTAAAGGACAGTGATGGTGATAAAGTTGATGTTACTCTCTACAAGAAAAAGTATTGTTAGTTTACTCTACTCGACATCCTTATGATAAAAAACTATGATCTCTGCATGCCAAGCCACATATTATCAGAGTTGTCTAATATAAATTCATATGAAATATATGACATGAATAATTCACTACCACAACCAAATAGTGATTTTTGGGCTGTACTAATATAGAAATTCATAGAAGTAGGTGATAGGTTATACAAATGTTGATTGGAAAGGTTCAGTTGATTATCGAAAATCCACTTCTGGAGTTGGGGTTTGTCATGTAATCTCTTTAATTTATTAGCAAAGTAAAAAAGGTAATATTAAGAAATTCAAGAATTAAATATGTTGTGACAACTCAAGCTTCTATCTAGTCGATCTGGACAAACCAACAAATTGAAGATATTGGAATTAAGGTAGTATCTTCTATCCTAATTATGTATTGAAATTCAACTGCTATAAATATTATAAAAAATACCATTCAAAACTCAATAATGAAACACATTGGGATCAAATACCATTTCATAAAGGAGAAAGTGGAGTAACAAGTTGTGAAGTTAGAGTATGTGCCTACATAAAATCAAGTATCGAACATCATGAAAAATGATCTACCCAAGGTGGATTTCTAAAGGCATTGATTGGATCTTGGAGTCCAACCCAATCCATATCTTTAGATGGACTTGAAGACCTAACCTCCACTCCCAAATATATATTTCTTTTTGAGAAAGGCGTGATTTAACTTAAAAATTCACTGTTTGATTTTATAACTCTCTATTATTAAAATTAAAGGAATTTCTATTTGGGTTCATTGAAAAAGGGGTAGAAAGTGCTTTTGATCAATCAACTAAGAGGTAAAAGTTGTGAAAATGTGGATTTCAATTGGGGGGTGATCGTTTGAAAATTAGGTGGAGTTTTTTGAAGGGGAGAAAATCAAAGTGTCACTAGGTGTTATTGTCATGTCTATTCATTCATCTCACTCTTTTTTCTCACACTCATCCTTGTCTTAAATGACCTTAGAGTATATGATTTGATGAATCATCGATGAACTCTCAGAAGGAAATAAAATCAAAATGTGGTTTTGGTGAGTTTAGTTCTAAATTTTTCCATTAATGTTGGAAAAGATGCGCTAACTAAGGAATTGTCCACAAATCCAATGAGGGAGATTGTTGACCAAAATCAATTTTGAGATTTGTTTTGATTTCAAAAAAAACATTTATTATTATTATTTTCAAATGACACTTTTAAAGGGCAAGTGTGAACCCAAAAAACTTCATCCAAATAAAACATAAAAAGGAAAGTCATCCCAAGTAGCTATACAAACTCCTCCTCCCACTACGGAAAAAATGAGCAATTGCGACGGGTTATTTGCGACGGGAATAGATCCCGTCGCAAATAGTCCTGTTAAAAACTTATTTGCGACGGAGGTATTTACCCGTCGCAAATAAGTAGGCTTTTGCGACGGGATTTCTTTCCCCGTCGCAAAAGAACTGGCGCGCGTTGCGCGCCACTTCACGGGAAAAGTATTTGCGACGGGGGAATATTCCCGTCGCAAATAACCGGCGGCGGTAAAAGGTATTTGCGACAGGAATATTCCCCCGTCGCAAATAGTATGTCGGCAGGTGGTTATTTGCGACGGGACCCGTCGCAAATAACTATTTACCCGTTGACCGTAATAAATGTCGGCTAAGGTATTTGCGACGGGTCCCGTCGCAAATGGACCCGTCGCAAATAATCTAACCTATAAATACCCTCATCCGTTTTTTTCAAAACATTCTCAAATTCCATCTTCTTCTTCTCTCAAAGTTATATTTCTAAAGTTCAGTTTTTCTTCAGTTTAATTTTTTTTCTCCGGAGCTGATATCAAAGTTTTGAAGAACGATCAGAGCAGATCAATTTTCAAGGTATTTATGTTCAATTTAATTTAATATTATTTTTAATTTTTTATTAGTTTCAATTATTCTTAATTAGTTGTAATTTAATTATGTTTATATTGTTTTATTACTTAATAAATTTAAATTATTAGTATTGTTCATAGTTAATGGTAATTAGGAATAATTAGTAATAATTTTTAATAATTAAGAATAAATATTAATAATTAGTAATAAATACCAATAATTAGGGATAATAACATTATTACATTATTAGTCTATTTTATTATTAATATTAAAATAATATAATTTTTTATATATATACAGTTCTCTTTTCATCTGTGTGTTTGCTGTCTTCACATGTATTATTTTTATGTGGAGATAGAAAACGCACAGATGAAAGGAGAATTATATATAAATTAGAAAATTATATTATTTTAATATTAATAATAAAATATACTAATAATGTTATTATTTGTAATTATTGGTAATTATTCCTAATTATTAGTAATTATTCATTTAATTACTAATAATTAGGAACAATTACCAATAATTATCAATAATTAGGAATAATTAGTAATAATTACCAATAATTAGTAATAATTACCAATAATTAGTAATAATTACCAATAATTAGTAATAGTTACCAATAATTAGTAATAATTACCAATAAGTAGTAATAATTATCAATAATTACCAATAATTAGTAATAATTAGTATTAATTACCAATAATTAGTATTAATTACCAATAATTAGTATTAATTACCAATAATTAGTAATAATTACCAATAATTAGTAATAATTACCAATAATTAGTAATAATTACCAATAATTAGGAATAATTACCAATAATTACCAATAATTACCGGTAAATAGTAATAAATAGTAATAATTAGTAATAATTAGGAATAATTACCAATAATTAGTAATAATTCGTAATAATTACTAATAATTAGTAATAATTAGTAATAATTAGTAATAATTACCAATAATTAATAATAATTGCCAATAATTAGTAATAATTAGTAATAATTAGTAATAATTAGTAATAATTAGTAATAATTAGGAATAATTACCAATAATTAGTAAAAATTAGTAATAATTAGTATTAATTACCAATAATTAGTATTAATTACCAATAATTAGTAATAATTAACAATAATTACCAATAATTAGTAATAATTAGTAATAATTAGTAATAATTAGTAATAATTAGTATTAATTACCAATAATTAGTAATAATTACCAATAATTAGTAATAATTACCAATAATTAGTAATAATTAGTAATAATTCGCAATAATAACCAATAATTAGTAATAATTACCAATAATTAACAATAATTACCAATAATTACCAATAATTAGTATTAATTACCAATAATTAGTATTAATTACCAATAATTAGTATTAATTACCAATAATTAGTAATAATTACCAATAATTAGTAATAATTACCAATAATTACCAATAATTAGTAATAATTACCAATAATTAGGAATAATTACCAATAATTAGGAATAATTACTAATAATTAGTAATAATTACCAATAATTAGTAATAATTACCAATAATTAGTAATAATTAGTAATAATTATTAATAATTAGTAATAATTACCAATAATTCGTAATAATTACCAATAATTAGTAATAATTACCAATAATTAGTAATAATTAACAATAATTACCAATAATTAGTAATAATTAGTAATAATTAACAATAATTTGTAATAATTAGTATTAATTACCAATAATTAGTATTAATTACCAATAATTAGTAATAATTACCAATAATTAGTAATAATTACCAATAATTAGTAATAATTACCAATAATTAGTAATAATTAGTATTAATTACCAATAATTAGTAATAATTACCAATAATTAGTAATAATTACCAATAATTATCAATAATTAGTAATAATTACCAATAATTAACAATAATTACCAATAATTACCAATAATTAGTATTAATTACCAATAATTACCAATAATTAGTATTAATTACCAATAATTAGTATTAATTACCAATAATTAGTATTAATTACCAATAATTAGTATTTATTACCAATAATTAGTATTTATTACCAATAATTAGTAATAATTAGTATTAATTACCAATATTTAGTATTAACTACCAATAATTAGTAATAATTACCAATAATTAGTAATAATTACCAATAATTAGTAATAATTACCAATAAATAGTAATAATTACCAATAATTAGTAATAATTACCAATAATTAGTAATAATTACCAATAATTAGTATTAATTACCAATAATTAGTATTAATTACCAATAATTAGTAATAATTACCAATAATTATTAATAATTACCAATAATTAGTAATAATTACCAATAATTAGTAATAATTACCAATAAATAGTAATAATTACCAATAATTAGTAATAATTACCAATAATTAGTACTAATTACCAATAATTAGTAATAATTACCAATAATTAGTAATAATTACCAATAATTAGTAATAATTACCAATAATTAGTAATAATTACCAATAATTAGTAATAATTGGTAATAATTACCAATAATTATTAATAATTAGTAATAATTACCAATAATTAGTAATAATTAGTAATAATTACCAATAATTAGTACATTATTTGTATATTTTATTATTAATATTAAAATAATATAATTTTCTATATTATATACAATTCTCTTTTCATCTGTGTGTTTTCTGTCTCCACATGTAATATTTGCATTCTTTTTCAAAATTATCAACCTACTCGCCAATGGAGAGGTGGAAGTGAATGCAAATATTACATGTGGAGATAGAATGTTAAACACACAGATGAAAGGAGAATTGTATATAATATAAAAAATTATGTTATTTTAATATTAATAATAAAATATACTAATAATGTAATAATGTTATTATTATATAATTAATGTTTATGAAAAAATTATATTAGTATTATTAAAATAATAAAAAATCAATATAAAAATAAAATTATCAATATTTGTAACATGTTTTGCTTTATTTTCAATATATTCAATCTTTACTTGAGTGTTTTTTCTAAAAAATTATTCAAAACCAGTAATGCTTTTATATTTTATAGAGAAATATGGAACAACGAGGTCGTCAACAATCATTATTAGGTGACCGCATATGGATAAATCAACATAGAAATCCAAACAGTTCTGGTTTAAATCCAGTATATGTTGAGGGTGTTGAGACTTTTTTATCATTTGCGGCATCAAATTCAGAATTTGTTTCAGAAGGAAAAATAAAATTCCCTTGCAGAAAATGTGCATTGAGAATGTTTGACACGTTTGACAAAGTGGGAGAACATCTCTTGCGTTTTGGTTTTCAACCAGATTATGTTTTTTGGTATCAACACGGTGAACGCAGTTCTAGAGCAGGTGATACCAACTTGATTCCGGATCCATCCCGGTTTCAAGATTTAGTACATGATGTTGCAGGTTCATCTGTTCAACATACAGAAACTCCGGCTGATATAGCTTCAAATCTTGAGTTGGCACCGTCTGAATTGTATGAGTCGTTGGATAGTTGTCCTACATGTGGGCAACTGAGATATAAAGAAGGACAACACGGGAAGTCTGGTTTGATTCCTGTAAAACATTTGAGATATTTTCCGCTTACATCCAGACTTCAGCGTTTATTCATGTCTAAGAATACAACGACAATGATGTCATGGCATAAAGAGAATATTTCAACCGATAAAAGCTTGAATCATCCAGACGATGGTGATTCATGGAAACATTTTGATAGAGTGCATCCATCCTTTGCTTTATAATCTAGAAATGTTCGACTGGGCCTTTCCACTGATGGTTTCTGTCCGTTTGGATCTTATGGTAGTCAATATTCATGTTGGCCTGTTTTTTAACTCCGTACAATTTACCTCCATGGATGTTGATGAAGGAGCCATATATCTTTTTGACTTTACTAATTCCAGGACATACGAAGAAAAATATTGATGTTTATTTGAAGACATTGATTGATGAATTAAATTTATTGTGGAGTACTTGTGTCAGTACATATGATGTTGAAACGAAACAGAATTTCATACTGAGAGCAGCATTGATGTGGACAATAAGTGACTTCCCGGCTTATGGGATGTTATCTGGCTGGAGTAAACATGGTCAGAAATCATGACCTTACTGTATGGGAGAGAACAAAGCATTTATGCTCATTTATGGAAAGAAACCTTGTTATTTTGACTGTCATCGCAGATTTCTTCCAGCTGATCATCCTTTTCGCAGAAACAGATCTCATTTCAGAAAAGGAACAGTTGAAAGGGATGGACCTCCAAAAATGCTATCAAGTTCGGAGTTAAAATCAGTTGTATTTTCATTACCCCCATCACTTTTGGTCCCACAATAAACCAACAAAAAATTTCTGGTTTTGGGAAAGAACACAATTGGATTAAACGTAGCATATTTTGGGATTTGCCATATTGGTCTGATCTGTTGGTCCGACACATGTTAGATGTCAAGCATATTGAGAAGAACTGTTTTGATAATTTGTTTCATACAGTTTTAGATACGCCAGGAAAGAGCAAAGACAATGTAAATGCACGTTTAGATCTTGCTCAAATTTGCAGGCGTCCAGAATTGGAACTATTTGAGAATGTCAGAACAGAAAGGTTACTGAAACCAAAAGCAGCTTATACACTGTCTAAAAAAAACCGTTTATTATTTTGTCAGTGGATTGCAGATTTGAGACTTCCAGATGGCTGTGCTTCTAATTTGGGTAGATGTGTAAAGAATGGTCATATTACTGGATTAAAAAGTCATGATTGTCATGTTATAATGGAGAGACTTCTACCCATTAGATTAAGAGGTCTGTTGAATTCTGTGATTTGGGATTCCATAACAGACATGTCTCATTTTTTTAGGGAAATTTGTGCGGCTACGGCAGATTATGATGCTCTAGGAAAACTTGAAAAAGATGTTGTTGTAATTATATGTAAACTGGAAAAAATATTTCCGCCGTCTTTCTTCAACTCAATGGAACATTTGATGTTACATTTGCCATATGAAGCCAAATGTGGAGGTCCGGTACAGTTTCGATGGATGTATCCATTTGAAAGATGCATGCAAAAATTGAAAAGAAAAGTACGTAACAATGCATCTGTTGAAGGATCTATTGCAGAAGCTTATTTGCAAGAGGAAATATCTTTTTTCTGCTCCCATTATTTTGAATCTGAGTATCCTTCAAAACACAACCGAATGGGACGGAACAAGAGGAATATTTATGAAATCGACAATCAATTATCTATTTTCAACCAGTCATAGCTTGGTTTCGGTGGAGTTTATGAACGCTGGATTTCAGATGATGAACATCAGAGAGCTCATACGTATGTTCTGCTCAACTGTGAATAGATGACATCAGTTGTACTGTAAGTGTTTATATCACTTATTCTATCATTTATGTTACAGTAAATAACTTTGGTTTTTATAGGTTGTATGATAATCATATCAAGAAACAAATTCCACAAATTACAGCAGCTGCTCTCGAAGAACGTTGACTGAAAAATTTCTCTCAGTGGTTTCAAAAACTGGTAACATAAATTCTTTATCTTTTAGCAACTCATTCAATGTATAGTTTACTATATTGATAATTATTTCACAAATTTTCAGGTGTCTCGACATGCTGATAAAATTGACAAACGACTGTGTGTATTGAGTAACCCACCTTCCAAACTTGTTAAAACTTATAATGCATATGTGGTGAATGGATTTCGATTCCACACACATGCATATGGGGAATCGAAAAAAACAATGAACAGTGGAGTTATCTTGAGAGGATCTCATCATCGAGAAAATGAAGTTGACTTTTATGGAATACTTGATGAAATCATTGAACTCTGTTATCTTGGACAACATTACATAACCATGTTCAAATGTCGGTGGTTGGATACAGAGAGAGGCGTGCGTGTTCATCCAACTCATGGAATCATCGATATTAAATGTAAAAGTGTTCTCGCAGTAAATGAACCATTCTTATTGGCTCAACAGGCATATCAAGTTTATTACGCAAAGTACTGTGCAACATCAAGAGAATTGACTGATTGGTGGAGTGTAATAAAAATCAAAATTCTAGACAATCAGTTTAGTCAAAGTGAATGTGATTTCACTGATGTGCAAAGAATTGAAGTTTTTCAAGAGAGTACTCAAAATCAATCTTTTTTACAAAGAGACATGAGTATCGATGACGACACCCCACATTTAAGAGTCGGTGATGACGATGATGTTAATGATGTCACATATGAATTTGAAATGGTAAGAGATGAAGCAACTGTAACTCGAATGGATATCGATGATGTTGAGGAGGAATATGAAGATGACATTGACATATATGAAGATGATGATGAAGATGAACACTGATAGCATTTCATGGTATTTATATACAATCATAATATGTATATATGTATATATAATAGTAATTATCAATTATTTGCTAACATTAATATTTTCTGTTTCAGATGGACGACGCCACATTTCGTGAGTTGGCGGATGCTGACCTGACTTTCGATGCGGATGAGTTGCTGACAGACGACCCTCAGCCTGCAGGCGCTCCAGGGAGTACGAGGAGGGGGCGCGGTCTTGCACGATTGATGATTCCTGACCCCGTCCCCGAGCGACGTCCACGTCTTGGGTTTGATCCATGCACACGGAGGTGTGATAACCTGTGTGATAACCTGTGGATTTGACTAAGATTTCATTAATCTATTCACATAATAAATGTTTATTATTTTTTTCAGTTTTCCGCATATAGCAGTCGGACAGGGCAGCGCTATTTTGCGCAACTATTTCTCTCAGCCGTGGACCACATGGGAGCAGATTCCCATTGATGTGCAGCAGGCCATGTTCGGCCATTGGTTGGTACGTACGTAAATAAATAATTTTTATTTTGAAAATTATTTCATTTCTAACTTGATATTTTGATTTATTTGTAGGGTTTATGGTATCCGGTTGAGGATACCATGCGTGACGCCATCCACGAGGCTTGGGAGGTGGCCATGCGTGATCACCTTCGTCAGTTTTTGCACAATTTAAGAAAATCTACGATGAAGAAAGCAGGAGTGTCAGATTTTGACGAGTCATGTAGAGCACACCGACCAGAGTATATTTCATCCCATGTATGGGATGGATTATGTGCGCACTGGTTGAGTGGTGCCTTTCAGAGGAGATCATCGGTGGGGAGGTAGAATCGGGGGAGACAGGAGGTGACTCATCGAGCTGGAAGTCGTTCTTTCAGTACTCATAGACAGCATCTGGTACGTACATTATTTATAAATATTTTATATAACTATAAATATTAACAGTTTATTTTCTATTCTTATAGGCTGTCGAGCACCCCGATATTACAGAGTACGACGTATATCAGAGGATGTATAGTGATCCTACTACTGGGGAGCTCAGAGGTGATCTTCAGCATCACATCGTGGTCAGTATTATTTGTTTTCAAGTTTAAAAATTAATTGCATATAATATATTCACAATTTTAATTTTAAATTGCAACTATAGGAGTCATATGAGGCCGCAGCGTCAAAGGCCCGACCTGAGTGTCAGGCCGAGTCATCCGATCAGACCACTGCCCGTCAGTTTGATGAAGCGGCATGGATGCAGGCCACCTAGTATGCCTTCGAGAAGGGCCGGGTAGTTGGTATCAGCTCTCGACTGACTCCCGGAGATTATTATGGAAGTGCTGCGATGTCGGCGTCCAGCTCGAGAGGAGCTCATGCATCTTCTTCTACTACACAGTATGAGGATCAGTTGCGATCTCAGACTGCACAGATAGAGAGTCTCCGACAGGAGCAGGAGAAGATGCGTCAGCAGCATGAGGAGGAGCGTCGATGCCAGCAACAGCTGTACGAGGAGCAGGCGAGTCGGTGGCAGCAGCAACATCAGGAGCAGATGGAGTATATGCGCCGACTCACTCATGCTTTAGGGATGAAGTTTCCTCCACCACCATCTGCAGATCCCCCACCTCCCCCCTCCTTCAGATTAGAGATTGTACTTATGTTATAAAATTTGTGAAATCAAATTTTTTTTTCTATTCGTAGTTTCTGTCTCATTATAAAATATTAATAATATTATATTTTTAAATAACAATATTAATATGAATAATAATATTATTTATATTTTATAATATTAAATTTTAAATATATATTAAAACTTTATAATATTATAATTTAATTATATTTTTTGTAATACTTGAATTATTTTAATATTTGAATGTAAAATAATTCTATTATTTTTATATTAATTAAAATAAATTATTAATATTTTTTTTATTTATGAATTATAATTCTAATATTATTATATTAATTAAATCATTTGTTAATATTTTATTATTTTTTATTTTTGAATTATAATTCTATTATTATTATATTAATTAAAATAATTTATTAATAATTTATTATTTTTATTTTTGAATTATAATTCTATTATTATATTAATGAAAATAATTTATTAATAATTTATTTTTTTTATTTTTTTATAGTATTTGCGACGGGATACTATGCCCGTCGCAAATACTAGTATTATTAATAGTTTTTTATTTTTTTTAAAAAACAGTTTTTGCGACGGGTCCCGTCGCAAAAAATATTTATAGTATTTGCGACGGGATACTATGTCCGTCGCAAATACTAGTATTATTAATAGTTTGTTATTTTTTTTTAAAAATAGTTTTTGCGACGGTACCGTCGCAAAAGGTATTTGCGACGGGCCCGTCGCAAAAACTATTTTAAAAGTTTTTTACAAAAATACGGAGTACTATTTGCGACGGGGAGAATGACCGTTGCAAAAAACGGCTTTAGCGACGTGCCCGTCGCAAATAAGTGTTGTTGCGACGCCGTTTTCAGCAACGGGCTATTTGTGACGGGCCCCCGTCGCAAATGCCCCGTCGCAAATACCTGTTTTTCTAGTAGTGTCCTCAGCGATTACATCGTTATGTCAAGCCTCCACCTTCACAAGACTACTCCACTAGCTATCACGTGCAGGGTTGCACAGACATGGAACCGATGGAAAAGTCATACCCTCTTAATCTTCCAAATCCAAATGGGCATGTTTTGGTGACTTCTTCCTACTCTGAATCCCCATCTAAAGCTATTCATTGTAGAGTATCTAGGTGCTTTCACATTCTAGAAACAAAAAAACACCAAAAACCAACGCAAATTTTAAGAGCCCAAACTCAACCCAAAAGACGCATTCCAACATCGAAATCCCTTGAATCTTCCGTATAAC
The DNA here is from genome assembly GCA_963277665.1 of Viscum album. Classification (NCBI taxonomy): domain Eukaryota; kingdom Viridiplantae; phylum Streptophyta; class Magnoliopsida; order Santalales; family Viscaceae; genus Viscum; species Viscum album. Next base: position 862,038,186 of record OY728150.1, read on the forward strand.
ATCACATCTACAATGTCGTCAACCTCTAAGAGCCAGCAAAGACGGAACCACCACAAGATGTCTGCGGTCACTCACCTTCACATCCCAAAGCACTATGAAGACGACCACTCGGATCCACCTTGAGGAGAGTGGAGGATTCTTGGAGTAATAGCAGAGGAACGAGCAGTCAATAATCGCGATGGAGATAGTCTATGTTGTGGTGGCTGGACAGTAACAAGAGTAATTCCGAAGCAAGCACAAAAGGAACTGGATCACTGGAGTCGTGCACGAAAGATCGAACAAGCAAGACAACATGAAGTAGTGCAGAAAATAAAAGGGACAAGAATATTTATGTGCTTCGGTCCCGGTTGGAACCTACTGCACGGCAAGAACACCCCTCACGCACACTTTTATTACTATGAAAAGAGAACCGAAATTACAACGAAAAGCAGCAGCCTAAAGAATGAACAGCAGAGGCAAACAGGCACAAGGCTGTGTCGAAGAAAACCAAAAAATGAAAAATACTTACAACGCCGGGGTTAACTGTACCCGGCAGTCCGGATCTCTTGACGCTTTGAAGGTTGAGTCGTCGTCCTCCGGATCTTGGAGAACCAGCGGTGGTTCTCTTCTGGTGTAGTTCTGGAAATCGTCAACAGGAGCCGCACATCTTCGATTTGGAAGGGATGTTGTCTCCACCACGAACTGGCACGCGACGTAGGCGCCGAAGGAGAGCAACAGGCAAGGACGATCTTCTCCAACAGGGAGGCTTGAGCAGAACCAGAACCCTATGACTGGGGTTCACCAAGAGAACGAAGGAAAATCCACCGCCAAGAAGCCGAGATGACGAATATGCTGTATTTCCAGAACAGCTGCAGCCAAGATGATGAACCCTCTGCCAACCCTAACCGCGTAACAGCCGAAGCCACGGAGAGGCTGCCACGAAGCCAGGCCGTTCAAAACAAGCGGACGGCCAGGATAGCTTTGGTGGCAATGAGATCAAGGGCCAGAAAAAACATACAGGATTGCCAGCAAGGCATTGCAGAAAAGAAAAATAAAAGGAAATAAAAGGCATGCGGGTGTTAAATAACAGGTGAGTAAAACAGAATAATGAATTTAAATAAAAACCAGAATGAATTAATTCATTAATTCACAAAACTCCACCATTTTTAATTAAATTCAGGGATGTTCTTGCACCTAGGGCTACGGAACAGGAACCAAATTCAAACTATCTAGGCAATATTTGAACTTTGATAAAATTACAGCTTTAGTCAAACTATCAGCTGGATTTTTATTAGTGTGTATCTTATTGACACACACGGTTCCTTGTTCTATCACATCTCTAATAAAATGTAATCTAATGTCTATGTGTTTTGATTTACCATGGAAAAATAAAGTTTTAGAAAGATGTAATGCAGATTGACTATCAGAGAAAACATTAATAGTTGAATCAAAGAGCTTGAGTTCAGAAGACAAGCCTTTAAGCCATAAGGCTTCCTTTACCGCCTCGGTGAGTGCTATGTACTCGGCCTCAGTGGTGGAGAGGGCAACAACGGACTGCATGTTGCACTTCCATGAGATAGCCCCACCGCAGGCAGTAAACACATATCCAGTCAATGATTTTCTGGTGTCAATGTTACCTGCATAATCATCATCTACAAAGCCTACCAAAATGTTAGAAGTATCAACATTTTTTCCAAAACATAAAGACAAATTAGATGAACATGATAAATATCTGAGAAGCCATTTGAGAGCATGCCAATGGGGCTTCCCAGGAGCGTCCATAAATCTGCTCAGGGTGAAGATGGCAAAAGCAATGTCAGACCTGGTGCAAATCATAGAGTACATTATACTACCAACAATGCTAGCATATGGAATTTTAGACATAAATTGCACATCATCATCAGCAGTGGGTGCTTGTGTCAAAGACAATTTGAAGTGTTGAGCAAGAGGTACATTCACAGGTTTGAGAGATTCAAACATGTACCTCTTCAAGATCTTTAAAATGTAAGCATGCTGAGATAAGTAGAGCAATTTATTAGGTCTATCTCTGATGATTTCAACACCTAAAATCTGCTTAGTTGCACCTAAGTCCTTCATTTCAAAGTTGCCTTTCAATTGGGATTTAATTGAAGTGATAAAACTCATATTCTTACATATGATAAGCATGTCATCTACGTAAAGAAGAAGGTAAATCATACAACCTTGAATAGCCTTGAAGTAGACACAAGCATCATATTGGCTCCTGGTAAATTGGTTATTTAACATAAAAGAATCAAATTTCTTGTACCATTGCCTTGATGCCTGTTTTAAACCATACAGGGACTTATTCAAAAGGCAAACTTGGTTGGAATTGAATTCCTTTGAATAACCATCAGGAGGTTTCATATAGAGTTTTTCATTCAAATCCCCATGCAAGAAGGCAGTTTTAACATCAAGTTGCTCGATGTGCAGATCGAGATAGGCAGTGAAGGCTAACAAAAGCCGAATAGAAGAGTGTTTGACAACGGGGGAAAAAATCTCAGCATAGTCGATTCCCTCTCTCTGAAGAAATCCTTTGGTGACTAGCCTAGCTTTGAACCTTACTTTATTTCCCTCTGTGTTGTCTTCCTTTCTCTTATAAATCCACTTGGACCCAATCACTTTAGCATTCACAGGCTTGTGAACAACAGTCCAGGTGTGATTTTTCTTTAGAGATTGCATCTCTTCATTCATGGCTATGATCCAATGCTTTGAATCCTTATCTTTTAGAGCTTGCCTATACGATTGAGGATCATCATCGATGAGATCCTGGGCCACATGAAAAGCATATGATGCCATATCATACTGGCTAAACCGAGCAGGAGGTCTAGAGACTCTCCTTTGTCTATCTCGGGTTAATTGATAATCTTGATGATCGGTGGAAGGTCCAGAGTCTGAGTCTGAACCGGAACTCATCTCAGAGTAAGCCGCATCAGTGGGCTGAGGAGGAGAAGGAATAGACTGAACATCAGTCTCAACATGAGTAGATGACTCATGTTCATCAGACTTATGAAAGTCTGGATCAGAACTGTCAGGTGTGTCAATCCTGGTCTTAGGAGCAGAGGACTCATGAAAAACAACGTCTCTACTAATAATGCATCGTTGGTATCCCGGCTTAGCCACCCAGAGTTTATATCCTTTAACTCCATCGGGATAACCAACAAAGATGCACTTGAGGGCTCTTGGTTCAAGTTTGTCAGTCTTGATGTGGGCATAGGCTGTACACCCGAAGACCCTTAAGTAGGAATATGATGGGGGCTTGCCGGTCCAGAGTTCTTCCGGAGTAATGAATTGATTCGCAGAGGAGGGACACCTGTTAATCAGGTGCACAGCAGTGCTTGTGGCCTCGGCCCAAAAGGATTTAGGGAGGCCGGAATGAGCAAGCATGCTACGGACTCTTTCAAGGATAGTCCGATTCATCCTCTCTGCTAGGCCATTCTGTTGGGGAGTTTCCCTAACAGTTCTGTGCCTCTTGATACCTTCAGACTCACAGTATTGAATGAACTCGGTGGACAGGTACTCAAGCCCATTATCCGTCCTCAAGGTCTTAACTCTCTTCCCAGTCTAATTCTCGATGGTGGCTCTCCAGGTTTTGAATGTTTGGAAAACATCAGATTTATTTTTGAGGATGTATACCCAAACTTTCCTGGAGTGATCGTCGATAAAAGTTACAAAATAGAAGCCTCCACCATGAGAGGAGGTCCTGGCCGGCCCCCACAAATCCGAATGGATGTAATCAAGGGGGGCGGCTGCCTTGAAGGAAGATCTATTAAAAGTCACTCTTTTAGCCTTTCCCATCACACAATCCTCACAAAACGGGAGATTTGCAGGTGTGATGTCATTCAACAATCCTTGTTTGCTGAGTTCTTCAAGCCCTTTGGAGCTTACATGCCCCAGCCTTCTATGCCAGAGCATAGTGTTGTCAGTGTTCGTGGTATAAACACTGCCCAACTGTCTTGAATGAGTAATGCCAGTCAAGACATATAGACCATTCACAAGGGATCCTTTAATGATGGTTCGCGATCCTTTTGATACTTTGATAGTACCAGATTCAGATCTAAAGGTATATCCCTTTTGATCTAGGACTCCTAGGGAGATCAAGTTTCGTTGCAGGATGGGGACCCACCTTACATCAAGTAAGGTGATGATGGAATGATCATCCAATTCTATCAGCACAGATCCTCTTCCCTCAACCTTGCATCTATTGTTATTCCCTAATAGGACGTCCCCTTCCACTTTCTCGACCAGCTCTAAGAATGACTCTTTGTAGGGACACATATGGAAGGAGCAGCCAGAGTCAAGGACCCACTCACGGTCGAGTGTGTGGCTGGACACATTTAGAACTTCGGCTGTGTCATAACCAGAGTCAACAATAAGAGACTGGTCAGTGGGATGTGCGCGCTCTTTCTCTCTCTTAAGCTTCCTACACTCGGGCTTAATGTGCCCAGGTTTCCCGCAATGGAAGCAAGCAACTTTTCTGTCTTTGTTATCACTACTCTTAGACTTTCGCTCGTGCCTTGGTTCTTTACTATTGCTACTTTTGTCTCGGCTAAAGTGTTTCTTTTTGCTTTTAACCTGAGTTCTACCCCTAGTGAACAAACTCTCAGCCTCACCTTTCGCCTTGGGTTTTGAATAAATATCCTTAGACAGAAGGGCAGACTTGACCTCTTCAAGAGTCAAGGAGTCACGGCCATGCATCAAGGTCTCGACCAAAGTGTTGTAGCTATGGTCTAGAGAGATAAGGAGAATAATAGCTTGATCATCGTCATCGACTGTGACATCTATATTAGCTAAGTCAAGCATGATTTTATTGAACTCGTCAAGATGAGATTTCAGGGAAGAGCCTGGTCTCATCCTGAAAGTAAACATGCGGTGCTTCTTATAGAGCCTACCAACTAAGGAGGCAGTCATGTAGAGCTTCTATAATTTGATCCAGATGCCAGCAGCAGTGGACTCGAAGGCCACTTCCCTAAGGACTTTATCTCCTAAGGACAGTAAAAGGGAACTATGGGCTTTGACTAGAGTGTCATTAGGGATCGGTTGGTGTTCGGTTACGGTTTGACCAGCTTCATTAACAGATGTTATGGGTTTAGTAGGCCCAGATAGGGCATCAATGAGACCTTGTTGGACTAATAATGCCCTCATTTTAATTCGCCATAAATTGAAGTCATTATCTCCATCAAATTTTTCGATTTCATACCTCATTGTAGACATATTTATAAACAGCAAGTTCGATGCCAAGTAATTGGGGACAACGAGAGCGTACGCCCCCAAAAGACCGGCCAATACTTACTAGAAATAAATTTGCACAATGTGTAGTGAAAAATGAAAACAAAAAATTTGGTGAAGGCAATGATTTCGGTCTTTAAAAGGGATTTAAAGGACAACAATATAAAATGGCAGAATTAAACATAAACAGTGCGGAATACAGAAAACCCAAAATTAATGAGCTGCAAACCAAGTACTAAACAGTAAACAAAATACAGCCCAACAGATTATAATAAGGCTGTAAACAAAGTGCAAAGGGGCTGTCAACAGAACGTTGGCAGCCAAGCTGTAAGATAGAGTCAAAACAATTTTACACAATGCAACAGTTTAAACCAAATCTGGTGGAAGCAAGAAGCGAATTTACAGAGGCCTGGAAATAATTGCAGCAAGCAGACAGATAAAAGAAATGACAGCAGTAAAAAGTTTACAAGTAATCAGCTAACTGTAAACAGTGGCAACAAACAGGCAGATTATCAAACTAATGGCAACATGCAAATTGCAATCTAACAAACAGCCGTAAACAAAAAAATACAGCAAGACATGATGCATAATGTCAAAGAACCAGGGGCAGATGTAAACAATAGGTCGAAATCAACAGCACAACAGCCAGATTGGCTCTGATACCACATGTTGTGGTGGCTGGACAGTAACAAGAGTAATTCCGAAGCAACCACAAAAGGAACCGGATCACTGGAGCCGTGCACGAAAGATCGAACAAGCAAGACAACATGAAGTAGTGCAGAAAATAAAAGGGACAAGAAGATTTACGTGCTTCGGTCCCGGTTGGAACCTACTGCACGGCAAGAACACCCCTCACGCACACTTTTATTACTATGAAAAGAGAACCGAAATTACAACGAAAAGCAGCAGCCTAAAGAATGAACAGCAGAGGCAAACAGGCACAAGGCTGTGTCGAAGAAAACCAAAAAATACAAAATACTTACAACGCCGGGGTTAACTGTACCCGGCAGTCCGGATCTCTTCACGCTTTGAAGGTTGAGTCGTCGTCCTCCGGATCTTGGAGAACCAGCGGTGGTTCGCTTCTGGTGTAGTTCTGGAAATCGTCAACAGGAGCCGCACATCTTCGATTTGGAAGGGATGTTGTCTCCACCACGAACCGGCACGCGACGTAGGCGCCGAAGGAGAGCAACAGGCAAGGACGATCTTCTCCAACAGGGAGGCTTGAGCAGAACCAGAACCCTATGACTGGGGTTCACCAAGAGAACGAAGGAAAATCCACCGCCAAGAAGCCGAGATGACGAATATGCTGTATTTCCAGAACAGCTGCAGCCAAGATGATGAACCCTCTGCCAACCCTAACCGCGTAACAGCCGAAGCCACGGAGAGGCTGCCACGAAGCCAGGCCGTTCAAAACAAGCGGACGGCCAGGATAGCTTTGGCGACAATGAGATCAAGGGCCAGAAAAAACATACGGGATTGCCAGCAAGGCATTGCAGAAAAGAAAAATAAAAGGAAATAAAAGGCATGCGGGTGTTAAATAACAGGTGAGTAAAACAGAATAATTAATTTAAATAAAAACCAGAATGAATTAATTCATTAATAAACAGTCTACACAGCCCCGAGACCACCGACATAAAGACAAACAACCCAAAAACCAAAAATACCAAACACATCTCATCCACGAGTATCAGAACACTCAACCTTTAATTGAAAATATGAACCATCATGGAGGAAATGGAGAACAGGACAGGAGAAAACCATCAAACTAGTGCTCATCCGACACCGGCTGTGCTAGGTCAATGATGGCCGCCGGTCCACACCTCTCAAAACCTCTAAGGAACCACCGCAGCCGATCTGATTGGGATGGCACCCATGAAATCATTTGACCAGAGCAGGTAAGGAGACCGAAACAACCGTGCAACGGAAACAGCGATGGGAAAACCACCGGAAGAGCCAACAAAAGCTTCAACACGGAAGAAGCAGAAATTGGGGAGGACAGTAGTAACTGGCAACGACAAAGGGTTGGGAAACCATCGCCACTGTTGAATATTGATCCTCTGCCCGCCGGATCTGAATGATGCTGCCACAGCCGCGGCCGAAGCTGCATCCGAAGCCGACTGTGTAACCTGCGCCGCAACGCCCACGTGCCCCACCTAAATCCGACGAAGCTACATCTGATGCTGACACCCACACCGCATCGCCGACGTGCCGTCCGAAGCTGACGAAGCTGTATTCAAAGTCGACGTACTGCTGTGCGCACCGAAAACCCTCTCCTAAGCTACCCTCACTACGAACCCGCTGACTGCGCGCCCTCCGGCAGTGCCTAATCCATCGTCCCCAGAAACCCATGGTGCTCTCGAGAGCAAAAATGAGAGCATCCCCCCAAAGAATTACTTATATTTTTTGGGTTGATTATCTTTATTAAAAATCACATCTATGTGTTGAAGTTAAGAAGGTTTTATATAATAGTTTATGCTCGGATAATCGTTGTGGATGCCTTAAATTCCCAAAGTGTGTTTATGTTGGAGAAAAAAGTGTCTAGAAGACAATCACCACGACACAACCCATTCATGGTTCATGAGCCATGGATAGAAGCTTGTGCCGCAACCTAATTGAAGGAGTGATGACTACGCCATAGGTTTTCTTTGTTCCATAGAGGGTGTTTATTTGTTAGGGTGAGAGTTTCTAGTGTTTCTCCATGTCTATAGGAGGCTACTTGGCAACATGTCAGTCTACAGTGTGGGGGGCGACCATCTAATTTTCAACATCTATAGTATTTTACGGAGGCCTATGCCATGGGTATAGTCAATGATTTAGTTGATTGAATAGTTAGATACCATCATATCATAGTTACACCTAGTGTCATGGAGTGTTGTGGTATGAGAGCCAATCTGGCTGTAGTGCCTTGTGATTTAGCTTTAAGCGTTATCAGCCTCGAGATTCTTGGAACTCACATGTCCTGTTTTGCTGATTTTTTTTAGTTCGCTGCTGTTTTCTTTGTTCCTGCTGTTCGTTAAACAGCAATTTACATTGCTAGGTTCTGTTTACCCTGCCTTGTTGTATTCTCCTTACAACCCTGTTAAGTTGCATTGCTGAGTTTTGACTTCAGTTTATTAATTTTGGGTTTTCTTGCATTTTATTTGCATCTGTATCTATTTGTTTAATTCTGCTTGTATAAATTGATTTCTATTTGTTAATAGAAATCATTGTATTCATTGAATATTTCTACATTCCGCATGCCATTGTACATGTTTATCCCTAGTGAGATTGGTCGGTCTTTTGGGGGCGTACGCTTTTGTTGTCCCCAATTACTCGACATCTACTCACTATATAAGCTTGACTACAATGCGATATAAAATTGAGAAATTCAATGGGGACAATGATTTCAATTTTTGGAGAATTAAAATGAGAGTCTTGCTCGTTCAACAAGGCTTAATCGATGCCTTATGCGGGCCCAAGAAAACCATTACGATTGTTAATCATGCTGGTCAGACCGTTGTAGAATACCAAGATGTACCCCTTGATGTGCTAGTTAAAGCTCATAGCTCCCTTTTATTTTCCCTAGGAGATAAGGTCCTTAGAGAGGTTGCCTTCGAGTCCACTGATGCTGGCATTTGGTTGAAATTAGAAAAATTGTATATGACTGTTTCATTAGTTGATAGATTGTATAAAAAACATCGCATGTTTACTTTTAAGATGAAACCTGGTAGTTCTATCAAATCACATCTTGATGAGTTTAATAAAATCATGCTAGATCTTACCAATAAAAATGTAGTAGTCGATGACGAGGATCGGGCAATGATCCTCTTGATTTCTCTTGACAACAGTTATAGTTCTTTGGTAGAGACTATGATGTATGGTAGGGACTCGTTGACCTTGGAAAAGATTAAGTCTACTCTTCTTTCAAAGGAGTTGCAGACTAAGAATGGGTTAGGATCACAAAGAGACACTACTACAAAATGGGCAAGTGAAGCTCCCCCTTATATCAGCGCTAAGCAAAACCGCTGATAACGGTTACCCTGTACCAGCGCTAAAATTTTAGCGTTGATACAAGGTAACCTTTATCATCGCTAAAGAAGCGCTGATAAAACGATCATTTATCAACGCTAGAAAAGCGCTGATAAAGACACTCTGTATCTGCGCAAAAATTTTAGCGCTGATACATGTATGATATATCAGCGCTTTTTTAGGGCTGATAAAGAGTACCATTATCAGCGCTTTTTTAGCGCTCATAAAACCTTAGTCCGTTTTTTTATAAAGTCGATCGCACAGTGCCCTCGTTTTATCGTGACCTAAAGCTCTCGCGGTAGTGGAACCCTGCGACTCCCCTCTGCCACCCGCGCTTCTCTTGCCGGACCTCCGCCGCCCTCGCTCCTCTTTCCCTAACCTCCGCCGCCCGCAACGCCCCTTCGGTTTTCCGGACCTCCGCCGCTCGCAACGCCCCTTCGGTTTACCGGACCTCCGCCTCCCGCAACGCCCTCTTCTGTTTGCCGGACCTCCGCCGCCCGCAACGCCCTCTTTGGTTTGTCGGACCTTCCAAGGCATGTTTTCCAAATATTTTTTCAATATTGTTCTTATTGTTAGTTGAATCATTTATTTGGGTTAAATCTTTATGGTTATGGTGTTTAATTGCATCATTAGGGCCTTTCCTTAGTTCAGTTGGTGGTCTCATTCTGGTTTTGTGAAGATATCAAGAAATAGGTAGGTTGTTCATTTATTTGACATTGTTTTAGGTGTTTAATGTGATTTATTTGGTTCTAAAATGGTTTTATAAATTCTCTGGGTTGTGGGAAACATGTTTTCCAATTTTTTTGTTGTGCGTAAGGGTTTGATAATGACTTGACTATTGTAAATGGTTGTTTGTCATGTGTGTTTCTATTATTGGAAGTGTGATTGTATAAAATAGATATAATTTTATATAGGGGGTGGAATTGAGCATAATGGAATCCTAGTGATGGAGAATAACCCAACCACATAAACTCATTTATACATAGAATACAATAATTCAAACAATAATACATCACCAAAATTTAGTAAACCTTCCCAAACAAATTCTCTCCACCCTTAGGAGTACCACGACACACCTAATTTAAGAGGAAAACAAGTAATTAGAATGTAATTAAATGAATGTAGATAATAGGATGTTACATTGACTATATGAATGGTGTTACAAATAATGGTTATAACAAGGAGATAATTATAATTAATATGTCATTAATAGACCATATTATATTATTATAAATCGAAACATCGTCATTGGAAAAACACTTTGTCAAAACATGAGACATTCTAATATTATAAACTTGTGGATTCATCTACCAAAATATATTTAATTCTATAAATTATAAGACATTAAGTTACTATCTTTATCTTATTGAGAAACTCCAATAATATGATTTTAATCTACACTATGGTACACTAGTCAGTGTAGTAGTCTAATCTAGTTTATCATATAACATGATGTCTCACATAGTTACCTATGTTTACCTTACCATCAATTATATAGAGATAATAAAAAAGTATGTCACTAAAAAATATAGGTATTATTAATAAAACATAACAAATAAATCTCAACTAACATCCAAAACCATCCCAATAAATAATCAATTTCTCCTATACATCCATGCCTCACACAAAAATTAAATTCATCCCATTAATGGGTACAAGTCAATATATGATATAATTTTTCCAAGGATCTATAATTAAGGATGTCAGAAGCATAATGTAAAAATATTTCATAAAAATTCCAAAAAGGAATTTGAAAAAACATTGGAATCCTTATTATTTACCATCCTTTGAAAAATGATATTTGAAATCATTCGTTTTAAAACATTTTTAAATCACATATTCCTCATCAAGAAATATAATATATTCTTTTGAAATTATGAAATTCATACCATAAAGAGATTTGAAAATAATAAAAACATTTTTACTTTGAATGATTTGTTCATGTAATTATTTAATAATTAGGAAAAATCATAAAACTAATATTTAGATCTCCAATTAGATTTTACGAGAACAACTAAATTCTGAATTTAATTTATTATTGAATCAAAAAACATGAAAACTATTGCAATCTCATTGTTTCATGTTTGGATATAATTAAAAAAAATTATAGAACCCCTCATGAATATCAAACATTGGAATATTTTGATAAGTTATAAATTTTAGAAACTCATCCACTCCCCAATAGTCAATGAAATGAATTTAAGTAAATTTTTTAACTCAATATTTGTTGAAACCACAATCCATAAATGTTAAATGACAAATTAATCAAAATTATGTCCCATAAAATCACTTGACGGACAAATAACCTATAATGAACTAGTCAAAACAAATGTTTTTACTGCCATAGTTGTTAGGGTTTTGTGAGAAAAAGAAAACAAAGGTTCCCTTGGTGGTGATGGTGGATATATGTGCTAGTAGTTCCCCTTTTGGTGGCTGTTATTGGTTGTGGAATGGGGATGTTGACCCTCATGTTTAATGGAGGATTGGTTGTATTGTTGGTTCGCTTAACTTTTTTTTTGTTATTTTGGTTTTGGTTGAAATTGTTAAATGCTTATTCCCTATTGCAGTGTTATCTTTTGGTCTATTATATTGTGAAATTTGGTTATGATATGGTGTTTGATTATTATGTAATATTTATGGTTTTTTACATGAAAAACCCATTCCCAAAGGTGTAACTCGATGCCTAGGCACTAGTTACAACCCATGGGGATTGGTAATTCCCTTTGGACCTTCCCACAAGTTGGGTCAGGTGTCAAGTGGGATGGAAACCTGGCCTAGTTCATGACAAGAAGTCTACACCATATTATAGTTGTCTAAATCCTTTTTGTACCGTGTCCATGGGAGGTTGCAATGTGGTATCTTTTTTTATAGTCTTAAATTCCATGATCCCCATTTTATATTCATTTTCTCTTACAAAACTCTCATTTGAAATCTTGATTCTTTAAGGATTACAAGAGTCATTTTAACTCCTCCAAACTCCCTTCTTCTCAGATAGCTCCAGTGGATGCGTTTGGTTTCTCTCTGATAAGGGGATCTATCATTGATTCTTTAAGGATTACAAGAGTCATTTTAACTCATCCAAACTCCCTTCTTCTCAGATGGCTTTAGTGGATGCATTTGGTTTCTATCTGATAAGGGGATCTATCATCGATTGGAAATCCTCTATCTCCTCTTATATCCTCCATATATAGTGATAGATCATCATCTTTTTAGTGAATCTAATATTCTTTTTTATGAATCTTGATTATAGGTTAGACTACTTGATCTCCTTATAAGGAAGTGGTTCTCTTCTACTGTATTTGGAAGTCTTGTTTTGTGTACTTGAACCATAAATACTAATATTTGAGATTCAAATAGGATGGAGATGAATAATGATTGGATGCATGCTAATCGTTTAACAATAGAGTACGAGAATGGAGTGAAAGTGTTCATCAAGTTTGCAAAGGATCACGCAAAGGATCCTTCTCAAATCTTTTTTCCGGGTTTACATTGTTGTTATTCTAGATTACTTACTCCAGAGGAGTTGGAAGAACATTTGATATGTCACGAAATAGATCGGAGTTATAAATGATGGAATAAACACGGAGAAAAAGTGAATGTAGCTACTGGCTAGGATAAAACTATGTTTTATGGATCTTCAGATATGAATACAAATATGGATAATGAAGAAGACCGTATGCGGGACGTGATTACAGATGTCAATGATGATGAAGATCGTATTGAGGAAATGACAAAGACAATTCAAGATGAACTATGTGATTGCCCAAAATTGTTTGAGAAGTTAAAGAGTTGTGCAAAGACGCCATTGTATGCTGCTTGCACTAAGTATACAACATTGTCAGCTGTACTGAAGTTGTATAAATTGAAAGCAGGCAATGGATGGAGTGATGTCAGTTTTACGGAACTACTTTCTCTATTGAATGACATGGTCCCTTAAGATAATGAGCTCCCAAGACGGACATATGAAGCTAGACGAATGCTCCGCTCGATGGGAATGATTTCTGAAAGAATACATGCCCGCCTGAAAGACTGCATATTGTTTCGCAAAGAGAACAAATCACTTACAGAATGCCCAAAGTGTGGTGCTTTTCGATACAAGAAAGACAAATCCAATCCTACAAAAGTTGTATGGTACTTTCCAATCATTCCAAGGTTTAGGCGTCTATATGGAAGTGAAGAAACTGAAAAACAATTGTCGTGGCATGTAGATAAAAGAAATAAAGATGGGTTATTACGTCATCCGGCCGACTCTCCTCAATGGAAGAAAATTGATCATGAGTATCCTCAATTTGGAAAAGAGTCGAGAAACCTTCGTCTTGCATTTTCTATAGATGGAGTGAATCCTTTTGGTTTTTAAACAAACACTCATAGTACATGGCCTATTATGTTGGTAAATTATAACTTTCCACCCTGGTTATGCATGAAGCATAAATTCATCATGTTATCTATGCTTATATCAGGACCAAAACAACCAGGTAACGATATTGATGTTTATCTGGATCATTTGATCGAGGATTTGAAGTTATTGTGGGACTCAGGTGTAATGTTGTATGATTCTTATAAAAGTGAATACTTCACATTGAGAGCAATGTTGTATGGGACAATAAATGATTTCCCTGCTTATGGAAAATTTTCAGGCTATAGAATTAAAGGAAGTCAAGGGTGTCTTGTGTGCGAAGAAGATAAAGAATCAATTAGGTTGAAACATTCATCGAAATCTGTGTTTCTAGGACATCATAGATTTCTACCTCATTGGAATAAGTACCGATCTTGGACGACATCATTCAATGGAAGTTCAGAAAAACGCGCAACACCGTCTCCACTAACAGGTGATCAGCTGTTTGAGAAAGTAAAAGATCTGAACACTGTTTTTGGTAAACCATTTTCAAAAAACCTTAAGAAAATCGGTTCGAAAAAGAGATCAGTTTTTTTGAATTACCATATTAGAATTGTTTGTACGTCAGACATTTTCTTGATGTGATGCTTCTGGAAAAATATTTATGTGACAGTGTACGAATTGCTGAAAACATTTGAACTCAAGATTACAGATTACAAACTTTTCCTAATACCAACCATGCAGGGGTAATACTCTACGATTAAAGCATATCAATTATATTTTCACTTCATTTATTACTAGTTCCTTTCTGGGTTTTCAGGAAACATTGGTTGATAATTGCGGTGAACTTAGATACTCCAAAGATTTAGTTTCTGGATTCAAAGCAAGGATATCCATCAAACCGACCACACATGATGGCGTTTGTGAATCTGTAAGACACTACATCTTACGTTTTAGGTCTAAACATCAAGTAATATAATTTATATTATCTTTTACTGAGAATTCTTTTATGATCGGGATGTGTATCATTATCATCTAAAAAATGAATGAGGATAGGGGCTAAGCTTAGGGAGGCGATCAAGAACTACGTCTGAACAAATATCAGGGTATATATAATAAAATTTCACTATCCAAACACATCTCAACACAAGTTACTTATTCTCCTAATGATAAATTTTTTTTTAGTGTCCAAAACAAACAAACGATAATGATTCCGGTTATTATGTTTGTAACTTTATGAAAGAGATCATTTTTCGTCAGCAAACTAGCATCCCTAAATAGGTATTTTTAAAAACAACTACTAGTTCACTTAAGTTATTTATTAATTCTTTATTTTTTTATTTTGCAGTACTACCCTGACTGCTGAAAATCCTCATACTCCCAAGAAGATATAGATGTGTCCAGAAAGGAGTAGGATGCATACCTGATGGCAGATTGTACACAAATACAATGAAGATCTGACTTGGGGACATGTACAATTTGTGGTCTTTTTTGAGAGGGGTTAAAGGGATCAAAAGATGAAGCATTGTTGTATGTAAATGTTCTTAGGAAAATTGTAATTGTTATTTAATAAAACATACTTTCTCTAATGATTAATTTTCCCATTTTAACAGATTATATGCACCAGCATCATGCAAGAATGCTGAACGACTCAAAGGGTCTCTATTTTGTATAAAATGGACACGATTTTAAGTGAAAACAACTATTGACCTATGGAAATCTGACCAAACGCATTCATATTGCCTTTATCTTTTAAAAGAACGGTCCAATGGTCCTTGGTGACGTGTACGAGTCAACCCCAGCTCAATCCGAGGCACGGTGTGGCCGCTATCACTCAAATGGTCTCTATTTTGTTTAAAATGGACATGATTTTAAGTGAAAACAAAAACTAACCTACGAAAGTCTGACAAAACGCATTAAAATTGACTTGATATTTTATAAGATCGATCCAAGGGTCCTTGGTGATGTGTAAGAGTCAACCCCGCTTCAATTCAAGGCACTGTGTGGCCACTATCACTCAAAGGGTCTCTATTTTGTTTAAAATGGACACGATTTTAAGTGAAAACAACAACTGACCTATGGAAATCCTACCAAACACATTTGGATTTCATTTATCTATTATAATAATGATACAAGGATCCTTGGTGATGTGTATGAGTCAACCCCACCTCAATCTGAGGCACGGTCTGGACGCTATCACTCAAAGGGTCTCTATTTTGTTTAAAATGGACACGTTTTTATGTGAAAACAACAACTGACCTACGGAAATCCAACCAAACTCATTCGTATTTAATTTATCATTTAAAAGAACGATCCAAGGGTCCTTGGTGATGTGTATGAGTCAACCCCGCCTCAATCCGAGGCATGGTGTGACTGCTATCACTCAAAGGGTCTCTATTTTGTTTAAAATGGACACGATTATAATTGAAAACAACAACTGACCTACGGAAATCCATCCAAACACATTCAGATTTCATTTATATTATATAAGAATTATACAAGGGTCCTTGGTGACATGTAAGAGTCAACCCTTCCTCAATTAGAGGCACGGTGTGGCCGCTATCACTCAAAGGGTCTCTATTTTGTTTAAAATGGACACGATTTTAATTAAAAACAACAACTGACCCACAGAAATATGACCAAACGCATTCGTATTTAATTGATCCTTTATAAGAATGATACAAGAGTCCTTGGTTATGTGTAAGGGTCAACCCCACCTCAATCCGAGACACAGTGTGGCTGCTATCACTCAAAGGGTCTCTATTTTGTTTAAAATGGACACTATTTTAATTGAAAACAACAACTGACCCATGGAAATCCGACCAAACGCATTCGGATTGCATTTATCTATTATAATAACGATACAAGGGTCATTGGTGATGTGTTAGAGTCAACCCCACCTCAATCTGAGCCATGCTGTGGCCGCTATCACTCAAAGGGTCTCTATTTTGATTAAAATGGACACGATTTTAATTTAAAACAACAACTGTCCTAGGGAAATATGAACAAACATATTTAGATTGCATTGATATTTTAAAATAATGATCCACGGGTCATTGGTAATGTTTAAGAGTAAACCTCGCCTCAATCCGAGGCACGGTGTGGCCACTATCACTCAAAGGGTCTCTATTTTGTTTAAAATAGACATGATTTTAAGTGAAAACAACAACTGACCTACGAAAATCTGACCAAACGCATTCGGATTGCCATGATGTTTTATAAGAACGATCCAAGGGTCCTTGTTGACGTGTAAGAGTCAACCCCACCTCAATCCGAGGCACGGTGTGGCCGCTATCACTCAAAGGGTCTCTATTTTGTTTACAATGGATACGATTTTAAGTGAAAACAACAACTGACCAACGGAAATCCAACCAAACGCATTAGGATTTACTTGATATTTTATAATAACGATCCAAGGGTTCTTGGTGATGTGTTCGAGTCAACCCCGCCTCAATTAGAGGCACTTTGTGGCCGTTATCACTCAAAGGGTCTCTATTTTGTTTAAAATGGACACGATTTTAAGTGAAAACAACAAATGACCTATGGAAATCCAACCAAACGACTTAGGATTTCATTGATCTTTTATAAGAACGATCCATGGTTCCTTGGTGACGTTTAATAGTCAACTCCGCCTAAATCTGAGGCACGGTGTGGACGCTACCACTTAGAGGGTCTCTATTTTGTTTAAAATGGACACGTTTTAAGTGAAAACAACAAATGACCTAAGGAAATCCGACCAAACGCGTTCATATTGCATTGATATTTTATAAGAACGATCCAAGGGTCCATGGTGACGTGTAAAAGTCAACCCCGTCTCTATCCGAGGCATGGTGTGGCCGTTATCACTCAATGAGTCTCTATTTTGTTTAAAATGGACACGATTTTAATTAAAAACAACAACTGACCTACAGAAATCTGACCAAACACATTCATATTGAATTGATCTTTTATAAGAACGATACAAGGGTTATTGGTGACATGTAAGAGTCAACCCCTACTCAATCCGAGTCACGGTGTGGCCGCTATCACTCAAAGGGTCTCTATTTTGTTTAAAATGAACATGATTTTAATTGAAACCAACAACTAACCTACGGAAATCCGACCAAATGCATTCGGATTGCATTGATATTTTATAAGAACGATACAAGGGTCCTTGGTGACGTGTAATAGTCAACCCTGCCTCAATCCGAGGAACGATGTGACCGATATCACTCAAAGGGTCTCTATTTTGTTTAAAATGGACATGATTTTAATTGAAAACAACAACTGACCTACGGATATCTGACCAAAAGACTTCGGATTGCATTTATATTTTATAAGAACGATCCAAGGGTCCTTGGTGACGTGTAAAAGTCAACACCACCTCAATCCATGGCATAGTGTGGCCGCTATCACTCAAAGGGTCTCTATTTTGTTTAAAATGGACACGATTTTAATTGAAAACAACAACTGACCTACGGAAATCTGACCAAACGCATTCGAATTGCATTGATATTTTATAAGAACGATCCATGGGTCGTTGGTAATGTTTTAGAGTCAACTCCGCCTCAATAAAAGGCACGGTGTGGCCGCTATCACTCAAAGGGTATCTATTCTATTTAAAATGGGCACGATTTTAAGTGAAAGAAAAAACTGACCTACGGAAATCCAACCAAAAGTATTTGGATTTCATTGATCATTTATAAGAACTATCCAAGGGTCCTTGGTGACGTGTATGAGTCAACCCCACCTCAATCCAAGGCATGGTGTGGCCGCTATCTCTCAAAGGGTCTCTATTTTGTTTAAAATGGAAACGATTTTAATTGAAAACAACAACTGACCTACGGAAATCCAACCAAACACATTTTCATTGAATTTATCTTTTATAAGAACAATCCAAGGGTACTTGATGACGTGTATGAGTCAACCTTGCCTTAATCTGAGACTTGGTGTGGCCGCTATCACCTAAAGTGTCTCTATTTTGTTTAAAATTGACACGATTTTAAGTGAAAACAACAACTGACCTACGGAAATCTGACCAAAAGCATTTGGATTGCATTGATATTTTATAATAACGATCCAAGGGTCCTTGGTGATGTGTAAGAGTAAACCCCTCCTCAATCCGATGCACGGTGTAGATGCTATCACTCAAAGGGTCTCTATTTTGTTTAAAATGGAAAGGATTTGAAGTGAAAACAACAACTGACCTACGGAAATCTGACCAAACGCATTCATATTACATTGATCTTTTATAAGAACGATACAAGGATCCTTGGTGACGTGTACAAGTCAACTCTGCTTCAATCCAAGGCACGGTGTGGCCGCTATCACTCAAAGGGTCTCTATTTTGTTTAAAATGGACATGATTTTAAGTGAAAACAACAACGGACCTACAGAAATCCAACCAAACGCATTTGGATTGCCTTGATATTTTATAGGAATGATCCAAGGGTCCTTGGGACATGTAAGAGTCATCCCCACCTCAATAAAAAGCACGGCGTGACCGCTATCACTCAAAGGGTCTCTATTTTGTTTAAAATGGGCACGATTTTAAGTGAAACAACAACTGACATACCGAAATCTGACCAAATGCATTCGGATTGCATTGATCATTTATAATAAAAACCCAAGGGTCCTTGGTGATGTTTATGAGTCAACCCTGGCTCTATCCGAGGCACGGTGTGGCCGCTATAACTCAAAGGGTCTCTATTTTGTTTAAAATAGACACGATTTTAAGTGAAAACAACAACTGGCCTATGGAAATCCGACCAAACACATTCAGATTGAATTAATCTCTTATAAGAATGATCCAAGTGTCCTTAGAGACGTGTACGAGTCAACCCCGCCTTAATTAGAGGCACGGTGTGGCCGCTATCACACAAAGGGTCTCTATTTTGTTTAAAATGGACATGATTTTAATTAAAAACAACAATTAACCTATGGAAATCCGACCAAACGCATTCAGATTGCATTGATGTTTTATAATAACAATCCAAGGGTCCTTGGTGACATGTACGAGTCAACTGCGCCTCAATCCGAGGCATGGTGTGGCCACTATCACTCAAAGGGTCTCTATTTTGATTAAAATGGACACAATTTTAAATGAAAACAACAACTGAGCTACAGAAATCCGACCAAACGCATTCGGATTACATTGATCTTTTAAATGGGGGGACATGGCATGTGATCTATCTGGGGCCTCATATATATCAAGTCATGGTTGTCTTGGTATACTAGGGTGATCATGTGTTTGGGTCTATGATACTTATGCGCTTATATCTGGATGAAAATACTCCCATATGGGAGGGTGGATATGCTTATGGATCTTATTCCTTAAATGAGAATACTCTCATCGGGGAGGGATGAGATGTTTATAGGTATTATTCCCCAAATGAGAATTCAACCATAGGAGTGGGATGAGATTCTTATAAGGAATATTCACAAAATGAAAATAATCCCATAGGGGAGGGCTGAGATGATTATATAGATTATGTGTTAATTGTGTACGTGTATTATTGTTGTATGGGTATACTTGGTCTAATTTTATTATGATTTATGAGTTAATTTTGTATGGGTATACTTTCTTTTATTGGCTTATTGAGATGCTGTTTTTTTTAAGGTGTTCGGGTGTGCTGCTGAAGATTTATCGTAGCAGTAGAGAGGGCATTTATCAGCGCTCTTTTAGCGCTGATAAATCGTGCTTTTATCCGCACCAAAAAAGTGCTGATAAACTACACCTTTATCAGTGATAAAGAAGCGCTGATAAAAGATAAGTTTATCATTGATAAAGAATCACTGATAAAACACTCATTTAGCAGTTCTTTTTTAGCACTGATAAAGGGTTCTTTTATCAGCGCTGTCTTAGCGCTCATAAAGTCTACCTTTATCAGCGCTTGTTTAGCGCCGATAAAGGGGTACCCCCTTTATCAGCGCCGGGCTTTACTGTGCCTTTTTAGCGCTGTTAAATCCCGTTTTTAGTGCTGTTAATGCACGAATTTGTAGTAGTGAGAGAGACTTAATGCTACGGGTAGAAAAAATGATAGGGGACAAGGGAAAAGCAGTGATAAAGGTAAAAAGAAAGGTGCAGGTCAGTTTTGGACATTGAAGTGCTATCAGTGTGGGAGACCAGAACACTTTAAAAGGGATTGTCCTTAAAGGAATGGTTCAAGGGGTGATGGGGCTCAATCTAATGTTATTGAGCCTGGTTTCGACGATACCATCGTTCTGTAGTGTGTCTAGTGTGCTACAGGGGGGCAGAGTTGTGATTTCAACTCTGGGTTTTGTTTCCTTCTTTGTGTCCGAGGTGTGTTAGGTCTCTCAGGAGGTAACTTGGTGTGAGGATAGTGAAGCGTTGGGTAGTGCACTACTACAAATATGGCCTTTAACAACGCTAGAAAAGGCCTTTAACAGCGCTAAAAAGCACTCTAAATTCCAACAAAGATAAAAGGGGGGTCTCTTTATCAGCGCTCAAAAAAGTGCTGATAAAGACCCCTTTTATCAGTGCTAAAAAAGCGCAGATAAAAGGGGTCTTTTATCAGCGCTAAGAACCAGCGCTGATAAAAGTAAAAAAATTAAAAAAAAATTAATTTTTTTTAAAAAAACATGCCAATCGGGGGGGGGGGGATTTTATAGCGCTTGAGCCCCCTTTTAAGAGCGCTTTCCAGCCCCTCCAACACCCGCACGAACCCCCCTCCACCCTATATCAGCACTGCACCCCCCCCTTATCATCACTACCCCCCAAATCCACCCCCATGTGCACGCCCTAACCTCCAACAAGATTTGATCTCGAGACGTCCCCCTTGCGCGCCTAAAGCCTTTACCACTCTGCCATTTTGATTTGTTCTCCAGTTAATGACATATCTATTTATTTATATATATATTTAGTTATATTTATTCATATAATAATATATAGTTATATTAATATATATATATATAGTTACATTAATATATATATTTATAGTGATATTAATATATATATTTATTCATATATTAATATATATTCTTATCTATTTATTTATATATATTTAGTTATATTTTTTTTATTTATTCGTATATTAATATATATTTATAAGATAAATTTTAAATACATTTAGAAAATATGTTTTTTGTGTGTTTAAAATAAATAAATAAATAAATACATACATTCATATATACAACACACACACAACACACACATATATTATATATGTGTATTTGATAGTATAATTATATATATTTATATATATTTACAAATATTATATATTAATATGTATATACATATGTTAGAATATATAGATAATATATATCAGTTTGTTAATACAAACGCATACAAATACACACACACACACTCACATTATATAGGTATATAAATATTCATATATGTGTGTTTTAAATAAAATTAATATTCGTTTTTCTTTAGATATATTGTGAAATATATTTTATATATAAGTATGTTTTATTATTTATTTGTAAAATTAAATTTTTATGTGTGAATATATGAAAAATATGTATACATTGTTATATATTTGATTATAAATAGCAGTGCATTATAAAAAACGATGAAATTTAAAAAACATAATATCAATATTAATGCAATACCTTGTAATAAATTAAGTCCTCACCAACAAAATCCAATAATACCCCCTTAAATGAGGCTGAAAATCCACAAAATGTTAAAAAATCGGGGTACCCCGACTAAAAAAAAAGTTTTGGAGGCCTTTTAGGACTATTTTGGCCTCGAAACAAACTTATTTAGGGTCCCACCGAGTCATAGCAACGTAGATCTAGTCGCAAGATTTGATTTGATATGTGGTAGAGCTCAAACGGACACTCGGATCAAAAGTTATACCCGTTTGAAGTTCGAGTTGCGTTTTCAACACATTTTGGATCTTTTTTTAATTTTTTTATTTTCCTAGTCTTCAAATTGTTATTAAATGACAATTAATCCATAATAAATAGCAAATTATTAATTAAAAATTTTTTCTAAATTTTTTATAAGACATTTTCACAAAATATCTTATATATTAAGTGTAACTGTATATTTATACTTATCTAAAATATATTTAAAAATATATTTAAAAAATATATATTATATTTATATCAATATAACTATATCTATATATTTAAATATTAATATATTTTTGTTAATGATTTTTTTTAAAGTAGACCTTTTATCAGTGCTTTTTTTAAAAGCGCTGATAATGACCCCCCATTATCAGCACTACTAAAAAAAACACTGATAAAGGGGTACATTTTTTAGCATTTTTTTGCACTGATAAAGCTACCCTTTATCAGTGCTTTTTTAGTACTGATAAAAGTACCCCCCCCCTTTATCAGTGCTTTTTTGTTAGCGCTGATAAAGGATGGCGCTGGGAATGCCCAGTTTTGTGGTAGTGGTGGTTAAGAGAAGCAGATCATGGGAGGTGTCTGGATGATCACCAGACTTCATGATGGGGGTGATGTTGGTATCTCTTTATCGACATTGGATGTGTACCTAGTAATAAGTTGCTCGATGTCGCTGGTGGGCTAGACTAGGATGGTTTTTCCCTAGGTCGGTAGGGGGCTTCCCTTTCTTGCTGGGTGTGTTTCCTCGTGGTTACGAGTTGGCTCTAAGATCAGGGCTGTATGTGTTTTACAGCGGTTAAGGTTAGGAGGTGTCTTCCCCAGTTTCACGTGTCTAGGTAGTGTCGTGTCCTTAGGTGGAGAGAGTTTTCTGGGTCTGTCTTAGATCTAGGTGGAGTAAGTGATTTTCTTGCTTTGAGTCTTGTTTTTTGTTTGCTTGTTTGCTTTCATTTGCACTAGCTATTTTCTTTTCTACTACTATTGTATATGCACTGCTGAGTTTATGTTCATACTTTTTATTATTGTTATACTTTGAGGATTGGTACTGCTGTGTTTTTTGCTTGTGTGCAGGTACTAGTTTGCAGTACGAGACTTTCTCAATGGCATGATCTTTGCAGTCAGCTCAGGTAAGTGCAGGTATTCATTTTGTTTATATTTAGAGATTTTACTTCTAATCTTGTTTAAGTAGCAGTTTATATGGAATTGATGTGGGAAAATGTGTGTCACATTGATGCACATGTTGGACATAAGCAGTGAATAGTTTGACTAACACTAGTTGTGGTTTCTTTTTCTTTTCTTAGGTTGTGTAGCTTGACTCCCCAATTCAATTCATAGGTTAGGTGCAAGAGCATCAAAAATTTAATTGAAAAGGTGGAGATTTGGGAATTAAGTTTTTTTCTTTATTGGTTTTTCATATTAAATTTGTTTAATATATTTTCCATCCTTTTAATTTTTTCCACTCTTGTTTTTTTAACCATTGTTTTTTTGATCCGTTGTCCATTGTGGCGATCCAGGTGTCTTATTACTTTCATTCCTATCCATTGATGAGCATGGCCACCCAAATAATCCCAGACCTCAATCCATTTTTTCTTCTTGGTGTTCTATTTGGGTTTTTTGGGTAGGCCGTTCAGCATTGGTTCTGTAGTGCCTGCAGATAGGGAATACAGTTACGGGGATAGGTCATTCTCAAGGGGTTTCATCACCCATGCTGCACCTATTTCCGAAGTAGGGAATCGTTTCACCCTTTGGATTCTTGTCTCTCTCGTGGTGTTGTGTGTTGGTCTTCCTCGGTGAGCCCTAGCGATCAGCTCCGGGTTCTGTGCTTAATCCTCCTTCTCAGAGCACTCGTCCTTCCCTATTGTTCTCCTTCGGCGCCTACCCCGCGACCGGATCTAGGTGGAGACAACATCTCTTCCCGACGGAAGATGTGTGGCCTTTGGTGATTATTTTAAGAACCATGATAAGAGAAAGTCACTTCTGCTTCAACAAGGTCCAGGAGGCTGCATTTTCGTCATCTGCGTGAAGCGAACATGACTGCCGGACTAGTTTTCATCCATCATTGTGAGTATTGTTTACAATTTCTTTTCATTCGAGACTTGATATTTTTCTGCTCGTTTTTTGTCTTGATGGTTGGTCCGATTCTTATAATCTGGTTCTGTTATTTGGGAAATTTATAAAACATGTGCATGGGTGTGGTGTTCTTGTCGTGCAGTAGGTCCCAAAGGGGCCGAATCATGTAAATAATTATGTTCCCTTCTTTTTCTGCACCGTTTTATTGTGTCTTGCTTATTCGATCATCTGCGCACAAATCCAGTGATCCCGCTTGTTTTTGTGGTTGCTTTGGATGTGTGTTCTTACTGTCCATCCACCAAAATAGCTGTGAATTAGGATATTCAATTGTTTTGATTTCTTATAATCTTATAGGAACTTATATCACCAGATATTTCCACATTGTAGTAAGTTCGTTTAGTCTCGAGGTTAGAGGAGATTATAGCATGATCATGGGTAGTCCTAAGAGGATCCTTAATCATGATAAAAATATATATATTCACAGGAAGCCGCAATATAGAATCAGTGAACATGGCTGTAAAGAATTATTAAATCCCTCTTATGCACCATAGTGAAAGAGGAAATGCTAATTTGTTTCTATGGTCGGGGGATCTTATGCCAAAATAGGTGATGTCACGCCACAATCGAGAAGTTACAGTCAAAGACTATAAGTTTTAATGGGAAATTATACTCTAGATATGAATCCTTTAATGTGAACTAAATTGTCATTATTCACCAATTTTAAGTGGTAATGACACATGATGTGATCAAAGAAGGACAAAAGAAATGTTTTTTGATCTTAACTCTTATATAAAATTAAATTATATGATTACTCATCAATTTCACATGGTTGTTTTATAGAGAAAATGATATATATACTTTTAGGTGGTAGGTAGCAATAGGCTCATCGATAAGAGATTTCTAGACTTAATGAAAAACTAGAATGTAGATAAAAAGGATAATCAACGATCTTTATCTCAATGGAACATCACCAAGCTATGCCAAAGAGACACACTATTCCAGGTATATTTTAACACACTTATTTCATGAAGAGGGGTATCATGGAAGGATTAGTGAGTTCTTCTTCCTGGCGAGAGGCAGTGTGTTTTTCTCATCTATGTGAATAGTGAGTTTAGAGGGCCAATTTGACCACTCTATTGTGTAAAACCATTAGAAGTGGTTCACTCTATTGTTTTAGGTGAATATACACATCACCATTTCATTCTCATTGGACTGTCTTTGTTAGGGTGAACCATGTAAAAATATCTTATATTTTTTATTTATTTCATCACTCATAGAGAGAAATTTCGGGAGAGAAATTGGTGTTCCTCACACTGAGAGTACAATATAGAAAAAGTTTTAAAAATTCACTGCCTTGATTCCCCCTCCTATCAGGGTAATCTTCTTGAAAAGGGACCAATAGAAGGAAATTAATTATCTTGCATGGTCTTAACATCATCCAGATTTGGATTTTAATAAGGGCCTTTTTTCACAATAAGAACATGATGAGAAGTAACCTATAGTTTAAATGAAACCATTATTTTAATTTGAATACATTTAAATCATAAAAATGGATCATTAAATAAGGAATCATAAATATTGTAGTTTTTGGGTTCTAATCAATCTTTTGATCTTGCATTCATATTTTAACAATAAATATTATCATTAAGTTTAACGTTTGAATTTGTATGAATAATGGACACTCATATTGTAAATATTATGATAGAATTTCATGATTATTAAATCAATAAGAGTTGAACTACACTTCATATGGGATATGTGGTAGTGGAATTTTATTTGTCAATGCGATGAAATTGGAATAATGTTTCTTGTTTATTGTAGATTTGATGCAATTAAATGAAAATGTGAAGATAGGATGGGTGATGCAACAGAATGGTCCCATCTCAAAATATGTTCACTCCCTTGTATTCATGATCCATGAATGGTAAAGGCATTTAAAAATGATATCTGTTCATACAAAAGATGCATGGATAATAGTTGATTTTTTTTTGTTTTTTTCTACATAGATTGGTTGCATATATATAGGTTGCACATGCTAATTTTTAGGAGAGAATTCATTAATAGGAGCACCACATAGGGCCCTTAAGCCTAGTTTTTCTTAAAAACTTATTCACATATGGTGTTTTTGATTAATGTTTCTCACATGTTTATAATTGGTTGTTTTTGGGTCCACGGTGTTTGTTTATATTCAACTTCTTTTCGAAGTCATATATTTTTACCAGCTTCTGTTAATGGTATTTCATATGTCTTGACTATCTGAGACTAAGATAGGTCATACCACATATAGTAATATACATTATCTATTTATTATATTTTTATAATGGGGAAAACAAAATCCCACAAATTTAATGATGGTCCCTAGGTATTTTCACCATCCATTAATGACTAAGAGGGGAACATGAGGTATTATCATTATGTGGCATGATTTTAGTTCTAATATTTGGGTCAAAATGTTAAAAAGTTAAATTATAGCACACTAATGGCCCTTAGGTATGGTAATTTAGAGTATAATGGATAATAAGACCATCGAGATTCAATAAGTAACTCTTATATAATCTTGGAAAATATAATTATAGTGGAATATTGAGATCCCATGGATATTATAGGATTCCAATTACCCTTATTTTAATTTCATTGAGTCATTACTTAATCCTAGAGTATCTTGTATCATACTAGGTGAACATAGGTAGGAATGTGTAGTATATCTTTTCCTGTTGTGTTCTTTCCTGTATTTTTTTATCTTATTATTTTTTGAACCAGTTGACTACTCATATTAACTAAAATATTAAAAATAAGTAAATGGTTATATATATATATATTGTTAATGTGTATGTTATTATGTTTTAGAATCTTATTCCTCTTTTTTATGGTGTCTTTACATGACTGTTTTATGTTATATCAAAAGTATACCTTGACTTGTTTTTTCATGATCCTTTAAGCCTGTGAAACTATTTTAAAATGATTTATAAACTGTTCAACAATGTAACAATATTTAATAAATTAATGTAAGGGATATAAGAATTGGGTTAAATCATAACTATGAATTTTAGATAATCTTTGGGGGTTTTCCAATTGGGAACTATTAATACCATTCTTTACTTTATTCTTTAGAATGTCATCCAGAAGACTACCTCCTGCTATTCAGGAAAGGGTAGATGAGCTGGAACTGCTGATTTGACCTCTATTTGGCCTATATGTATTAGATAAGATTGATCGTTTTTTAGGTAAATGGTTAAGGTTCTTCGTGAATAATATTATAGACTTCAACTTCATGAAGGATTTTCAGTTTCACCATCGTCTGACATTTTGGGGTGATGTATCCCCTCAAGAGCTCAATGAGCGAATTAATCATCTACACCACATTTTAAAAAGAATTGAAATACCTAAGAAACAATGAGATCATTATTACACCTTTATACTATATGTATCAACACATTGGTGGTGGGATGTGATGTTGGTGCTTAATAAATACCTGGCACTCATCTAGGAAATGTTTAACGAACCCTTTATTATAAAATTTTACTCGTATACCCTGTATCGAGTAAATGAAATAAAGTATAAGAACCTATGGAATGGTTATTCATTGGTAATGGAACGTTTTATAAATAGATAATGAAACTAAATGGGTTTTATGAGTAGGAATACCACCACCAATTCTAACCCTAAGGGATATCTCCTAGAGTAGTTAAAAAGCTGTTAGAGGAGAGGAGTTCTGGTGGTTCTCATTAGGTAATCCTAGGTGGTGGTATACCATGTTTTGAAATGGAATCCATGTAGATGATATACCACATAAAAAAGGACGATATATTTTAGAATATTTTTTCTTTAAATTAACTTTACATTTTTTATTACTTTCCTTACACATAGCTATGAGCATATATGAACCATGATATAGTAAACTATTATAAGATAGTAATTAAATTAGAAGGTATGAAAATAATTATCCACATTATGAAACATATGTAAAAAATATTAAATAATTAAAATTTATTTTTTATGTCTTAATAAATAAGTACTTCGTCTTTAGTAAAATAATTTTATCCTTCAAAATATTTTTTCACCAACAAAAGTTTTTATTCTATTTTAAGCACAAAGAAATTATAATTATTTTTTAACGATTTTTAGAATTTTTTTTGAAGAAATTAATAACATTTTTTAAATATTAATGTAAAAATTATCATAGGATGAATTTATTGTATTTTTCTAAAAAACATTATTTCTTAGGGAATAGTGAAAAATACCATTTTTTTAAACTATCATTTATCTTCAAGTAAAATTTAAATTATGTTTTTAATATGATATCAAATTAATATAAGTATAATTAAATTAAAAATAATATAATTAATTACAAAAATCGTTATTATACTTAATTTTTATATAAATTATTTTTTATGCTTAAAAAAACCTCTAAAAAATGTTTTTTTGCACACAATGTTTTTTAATATTAATAAACTAAATTAATCTATACTGATTAATGGTTTTATGTAAATTTATATATAATATATTAAAAAGTATATTATAATATTAAATTTTTGTTTTTTACAAGGAAATGAATATAAGTAAATTTTTTTTTTAAAGATTCATTTTTCCTAAACGGTTTTCATTATGGATTTCATGCTTATTTAAAAATAAATTATTCTAATGATAGAAATTGAATCTTTTAAAATGAATTTAATATTTGGAATAATAATAATTAATATAATCTATATTGGTTAACTCAATTTTTTGTTACAATGTAAAGTAAAAATAGTAAAATTTTGTTACCATGGTTAAAGTTAAAACATGTTTACTAGGGGGTTAAACCAAGAGATAAGAATAGTATTGCAAACAAAACCTGTATAATTCTTATTGGTTTAAAATATTTAAATTTTATCTTATCATAACATAAAATACATATACATTTTGAGATAATTTTCCATTAAATAAATCATATATAATTGAAATCTTTTAAAAGTATCACTCGTTTGTACGTGTAGACTACCGCATCCTTGTAGTGATATGATTCTTTTTCCATCATCATATTTCATGAATGGTTGTAATTATGGAATAAATTTTAATATATGATATTTTGAAATAATTATTAATATTTAATTATAATATATTATCTAAATTCTTACCATCTAAACCATTGGTAAATAATAACATCACTTGACCATATGTTTGGACTACAACTTAAGTGAAGCGATGTGATTTGTTTAGAATTTTTTATGTACTTAGATCGTAACATGGATATATTTAATGAAAATATATGATATTTATGATATAATAATTTTGTAAAGGGGAATTATCATTTAAATTTCTTTTGTTACATTGATCAAAAAGTGGAAATCTCTCTCATGTGTACGTACTGATTAACATCTCCCCGGAGTGATGTAATTAATTTTTAATCATCACATAATATAAATGGTTATAAATATGTATATAATGAACATATATTTTATTTATATCATTATTAAAATTATGAATATGTAATTAACATTATCATAATGAAAGGACCACAACTGCTGAACTAAAACATGAATGAAAAACAAAACAGTTAACACCAAAATTGATGAAATTAATTCCGAATTATTGAAAAACAGGTGAAGAAATGATATTGGTGGATCATATATATGAATATTATTCTAGTATATAATTATAATAAATATAAATTTATTATAACTGAGTTATTACACCAAATTCATCATTTAGCGGTGGTTTCAAAAACCGACGCTAAATAAACCAAAGCACATAGTAGTGGTTTCTTAAGAAACGCCAATAAAACATTTTCATTTAAATTAAAATTAACTTCTTCCCATACTTCCTTCATAACCACCACCCACCCCCTCCCACCCCTACCCTGATCCCCCACCCCCGATCCCTATCTTCCCTCATCTTCGACGCCTCCTTCTCACCCAAGCCCTTAGAGTATAGCCCTTACTGGTGACAACTATCTCCCGTTAATGCTTGGCGCGACCCATTTCCCCTCACCACACCATTTTTCCTCCCCCCTTTCCTTGAACCCTCACCCGTTGGTCCCCTCTCTCCCTAAAGACGTCACTGAACTATGAAACCCTCACCTACCACTCCCTCTTTCCACAAACTCTCACAGGATTCTCCCCTTTCCCTACCCCATCAATATGCCACCACTGCTCCACTCTCTCCCAAAACCCCTCTCCTATAGCTTCCCCCCTTTCCTCTCACTACACCACCATTGACTGAATAATGTATTTTGGTTAGTTATTCAATTTTGGATCAATTTTAATTAGTTTTTTTTGATTTTTAGGTCATATTTTATACTCTAGGGTTTCTTAAACCATGTTGAGGTGGGATAATGACACTATTTTCAAAGGTAGTGAGTTTAAAACACCCTTTTTTGAATCCAGTTATTCCTGGTATTTATTAGAGTATGTTCTATTTAAAAATAAAAATAAATTTATTAATAAAAAATTTACTTTTATTTTTTTATTTGAAAGGTTGTGTTGATGAAAAATATTGAAGCATTAATTTTTAGTTCACATAATCCATTAATGGGAGAACCGTCAAGAAAACTTCATTAAAGTATATTGTGTATTTATCTGCTAGTGTCTTCAGATGTTTCGGTGATTATTTTTTGGTCATCTAAATCTATAACTACCAGTTATTCATATTTTTTATCATCAAATATATTGTTTATTTTTCCTAGATTCCTAAGAATTAAAGATTAAGTAATTTCTAAATTTCATGAGTGGTATAAAGTGAGGTTTTTTTGTACTTCACTTATTATGTTGGTAGATATGATGTTATGAACATTAATATTTTAACTAAAAAATGAAATTTTATTAGGTTTAAAGGTGTTTATATTCATCATAAGAATTAAATAAGTTATAATAATTGTTATGAGACTATTTAATATTTTAAGTATTATAAATTATTCAATTATATATCTCTAATATATATAATCAGTTCCCTTAAAAATAGTGAGAGGATAAAAATCCATTTGGGAATGATCTTAAAAATTACAAAACAAAAAATTTGATTTAAAATAGATTGTTGGGTATAAAAGAGGGATACTAGAGGGTACCAATTGAATCATTACTCTCTAAATTTTTATTCCTTAAAAGGAAATATTCTTTATGATATGTATATGAATCCTTTTATTTTATCAAGGGGTGGAAAAGGTCTTTTCCATTTAATGCTTAATGAAATAATTTCTGTTATCAGTTTTTCTTATTTGTTAAACCTTACGAGAAACATAGAAACCATGTGTAGGCTAACCTAAATAATAATAGGTCCTATAACACTAGAAATGATTTCAGAGTATTATGTGACACCCCTATTGCTAGATACATGTTAAACCTATAAATCCACTTCTAGGGTGGCATATAATTACTAGGTGCATCTAGACTTAGTGATCCTAGTGTGTTTCTCCCATGATTCATGATTAAAATTAATGATTGTATGAATTTTTATCTTGATTATATTTTATGTTATACTATCCATGACTCATTTACTTTTTTACTTTATGTTTTTAGTACTTCTATTTCTCTTCTTATAACTATTTGGGTTTTGTTTTTTTTTGCTTCCATTTATCTCTTTTCCTAATTAGTAATACTTATGGGTTTTAATTTTCTTTAACAATGTGTAGGAACATTGTGATATATATGGATAAAATATGGATCACATTACCAAGGAACACACCTATGAATTATAAGGTTGTGGAGGATATTTTGGATTTTTTAATTACAATTGATCCATTTATGGGAAAATAATATGTCCATTCCCTAAATGTAAATTTAGAAGATGGTTGAAGAGACATGATGTTTATGAACACTTTATATTGAACTAATTCCCTTATAAATATTTGTGTTGGATTTGGTATGGAGAATAGAACATTATAGAATGCTTAAACAGTTTGTAAATAAAAAGAATGAGATCCCAAATTAATCGAAAATGGAAAATGAAATGACAAACCTTATAAAAGATTCTATTGGGATTGCAAGACAAAAATATCAACATAAAAAAATATCAGAAAAACCAATTGATGGTGCTAAAAATAATAAATTTATAAGTGATGTTTTTGAGACTATAGGAAAACGAGTTTAAGATCTTAACATATCATTGGATCCTCATCTTGATTCTGTGGAGACTAATGTAATAGATAACTTTACTGAGTAAAAAAATGTGCTTTATGAATTAGATGAAAATGGAAATCAAGAGATATATGGTGGATATCTGAAATATTCAAAACATTCTTTTCTACCATTGTTTTACCATATCAAATGCCTATGTGGAATTAAAAATATGGTGATGTATATAATAATGGATTTTTTTCATGACACCTTTCTTCAAGTTAAGATCCTTGAGTCTCTTTATGATATAAAAAATTTGTTAACAATCTTGGAGTGTATTATAAAATATATATATATGTGTACCAATGATTGTATGCTTTATCGGGGAGAGGATACAAGCAGAACGAATTGAAAAAATGTTCATATTATATATGGTAGTCAATTGGTAAGGTTGGATGTCTGAATCAACATACTATTATGAATAAGAAGAAAAGGAACACCCCTACAAAGGTTTTGTGTTACTTTCCTTTAAAACCTCAACTAAAAATACTTTTCATGTCATCATAAGCTTCTGAGCATATGAAGTGACATTCTATAGATAATAACAATGAATGTTTAATATGACATCCAAGAGATTAAAAATTGAGGATGAAATTTGATTCATTACATTCAAATTTCTCATTTCATCCTAGGAATTTGTGATTAGAATTTTTTGTCGACGGATTCAACACATTTTTGACTTTGAGTACCAGTAATAGAATTTGGTCCTTTGTTTTGATCCCTTACTGGCTACCTCCATTGATATTTGTTCAATAAACATATTTTATCATTTTGAAGATTATTCCTAGAAAAAAAATTCCTAGAAATTATATTCAGGTATTATTGAATCCACTAATCGATGAATTAAAGGAGTTATGGAGCAGTGATGTTGAGGCATATGATGCATCTTATAGAACAATGTTCAAAATGAACGCGGCTATAATGTGGAACATTAGAGACAACCCTCTACATAAGAACCTATATTGTTGGGACACCTATATGTGTCTAGTTTTTCCTATTTGTATCTTTGATTTTGAGAATTAATGAATAAATTATAGTAAAAAATGGTTCTTCTAGGGGCATCACACATTTCTCAAAGCATCTAATAGATTTTAGATGAACAAGTAAAAATTTAATGGTTCTACTGATCATAGACCAACTCCAATGTTGTTGATAGGTTATGAAATATTGAATTTTTTTTTATAAATTTTGAAATAAATTTGGTATGGTTTATAGTTTGAATGATAGTGTGGAAAAAGTTTCAAGTGCATCACAAATTGAAATCAGAATGCAAAAATGGGAGAAAAAAAGTATATTCATAAAACATTAATTTTGGGAATTTAATTTTTTTCAACATAATATTGATGTTATGTATATTGAGAATAATTTTTACAAAAATTTGATCTCTACATTTCTTAATTATAATAAAAAATATAAGGACCATCTCATTGCACATAAGGACTTACAAAAAATAAATATAAAGTGGGATCTATGGCCTGATGAAAATTAAATGTATTCTCTCAAAAATTTTATAATAAAAAATAGGGATAAAGATACATTCCTTATAATTTTAAAATGTGTTAAGGTATCTGATTTATATTCATGTAACATCTCAAGTTTTTTTTAACATAAATCATTTTAGGTTACATGGATTGAAAAATCACAATTCACATATTTTTTAGAGCAATTACAATTATTTCCATTGCATACATTATAACCTAAAAATGTTAATGTAGTTTTACTCCAATTTTTAATATTTGTCAGAAAAATATCTGAGAAAACTCTTCAACCACCTGAGCTTGAAAACCATCAGGATAGATTTTTACTAACACTTTTTGAAATAGAGTTGATCTTTCCTCAGTTGTTTTTTACTATTGTGATTCATTTAACTGTCGATTTTGATGAGGAAACTAAATTATGAGGTCCAAAGAATTATCGATGCATGTATCCAATTGATTGGTAAATTATTTATATATTTTTCATATTATCTAAAAAATTCTTTAAAATTCACTAAAAAAATAATTATGTTTCATTTAATTTATTTCATGGTTATCATGGGCATTTGAAATCCTACATTAAAAATAAATATCAACCTGAAGGCTCTATTTATGAATTCTATTTTGTAGATGTGTGTCTTAAATTTTATTCTAGATACATTTATGATATTGAGAAAATATTGAATCTAGTTATAAGTGTTGATGACACATCGAATCAATCTTAACTACATGAGAAATTTGAAATCATTCATACTATTGGATGATCAGTTGGAAGGATCTCAAATATTACCCTAATAGAAATGGAATTGTTACAGGCACAAATATAAGTTTGACTGAATAATGAAATTATAGATCCGTTTATTGATGATATAATGATACAAACTAAGAGATGATTGAGAAGACAAAGATAAAATGATAAAGATATAACAAATGTTTTTAATAAAGAGCTTGTATAATGGTTTTCACATTGTGGAAGTTCATAAACATTGAAATCAATATGAATATTTGGTTAAAACATATATTTTGTAAATATAATAATGTATTTTAATTTTCTTAGATCGTTAATACCAATAATCAGGTTTACTTTTTAGAATATTTGATGTTTCTGGCTCAAGGTCCTCTAAAATAGGCTGGAATGTTTGACACATACAATGAGAATGACTTAAAATTTCATTCATTTGATTGGGAAGTGGGTTTAAAAATACATAATATTGATATATGTAGTGTTTTGGAAATGTGATACTATATAAATTTGATTGATAGTATCTAATTAAATTACCATGGTCATTTCTAGTTATTTAAATCAAATGAAAATAGATCAATATTACCATGAAGATTAAAATAGATTCCTTGAAATTTACTTTGGAAAACATATCTCGATTGATGGATATAGGTGATCATGAATTATATGATCTATATATCTTCTCTTCACAAGATAAAATGGTATATTATTTGTAATATTATTTTGATGAATGGTGGATTATATCTTTTCATATTAACCAAATAGACTTGTATTATATGAGTGATGAAGTAAAAGATTTGAAATTTGACATTGAATTCAACAAATAACAAGAAACAAACTAATTTTTCCATCATGATATTAAAAATATTAGTATTTAGATTAAGTAATTATTGAGCATGATAATGAAATTATTAGAGGAAAAAATGATTGTATGTATAGTCATCCAATAACTTATCAATGAACTATATTATATTTTATTCATTTCCATTACTATGGATTTGTTATCATATTTAAATTGTTTATTAGACATGAGTTGTTTAATTTAGGAAATGTAAATTTTATATTTGTTTTTATGTGATGTTATTTATTATCTAACCTATGTATTATTTTATTTTCAGTTTTGTTCCTATGTTAACATTTCTAAATTTATTTTTCTGTATGAATTTTTTGAAATGTATGTTTGAAGTTAATTTTACTTATTTAAGAGACTGTGATTACAAGGAGAAAAAAATTTACTGATCCCAGTCGACTCCCAGTTTCTTTGTGTGGACATTAGAGGGTGATGGTTATATGTAAATTTTTTATGTGAATTGATTTATAGTAATTTTTTATTATAATAATTACTTTATTTATAAAATATGAAAAAATGTTACTACCGATAAAAATATGTACATTTGTGATTCTTAGAATTTAACCAGATTGAATATAGGTTTCCTACTTTATTTTTATGTTTTCCCTAAAAATTATTTTTTAGGATTATTTGGCCAAATTCTAGGATGTTTGGAGGTAGAGCCAATTACCCTTCCAATTACATATTCTAATTGGAGGCATATTCATAAAAATTTGAACAATAAATTATTTGATTCCGAGATAAAAGTAATTTTAATAAATTGTAGATCAATTGAATGACCTTATGTAATTAAATTCAAATATTTTAATAATTAATCTCTTTGTAAAAATGTTATTCCACTTAATCATTTATCTATAGAAATAATTGGTTGAATTATATTAGAAGATGAGTGGATGTGTCCCTGATGATATTGCATTAATGGATAGTTTTGTTGAGAAGGTAAATCATACAGCTTCATGATCATTAATTACTCAAAATTTTATTGGTCTTAAGATATAATTTAAATATAAAACACTGTTTGACTTTCAAGAAAATTTTCAAATAGGTTTCAATATAAGAGAGTGAAGATGGATACAAATACAATGTCAATATTTTTTTGTGAGGTAGTGATTCAGGTAGAATTTAGATTCATTGGTGGTGATGTGTAACTAAACACAAGACAGACTAGAACTTATATGGTGATTTAGAAACCATGTTGTGGTTTTTTGTATGGGATATTTTAATTTCTTTTACATTAATTTAAATATATATTCTAATATGATTTTATATTTTTTGTTCAAAAGTTTTTCTTATAATCATCAATATTAGGATCTCAGGTGTTTTCCATGTAACCTATTCTCTCATGTAGCTATTTTTCCCAATCATAAACCCTTTTACGAAATTCTAAATATCTATAAAACTAATATTTTTTTACAGATTCAATTATCATAAAAACCATTTCCATTCCAAACAACAAGTGGGGTCCAACAGTTTCTTTGATAATTTTTCTTATTGATGAATTTTTCTTATAAGGTTTTCTATATTTTTTTTATCAAGGTAGTTTTTTATGTATATAAGATATATTGGATTTAGTAGTTTAAAAGGGAAGTTTCCACATTATTTTAATAGTGGTTTCTAAAATACACTTGAAGAGTATATTTAAATAACAGTTGTTTTATAATGTTTATTTCAGGAAGGATTTATATGTATAGTTATTATCTAAAAACCAAAGTCTTGTTTGAACTTTGAAAAAAGAATTTAAAAAATGTGTTACACACTTTCTTTATTCCATGATAGAACCTTGTTTTATATAATTTTGTGGATCCTATGAGAAAATTATGATTATTATTTTTCGCTCTGTGATCTATATATAGGTAATTTATAATAAGGGTGTATAGAGGAGGGATGTGTTATGATATTTATATGATTTTTCTTGTGGAATTTTATTAATGTGTGGCTGATATGTGATACATTTTTTCCCACAATCAGTCTATAGTATCATAGAAACTCGTGACATCTATGCGGGAGATTGAGAAATGTATTATATGATAGTCATGATCATACTCTGACTAGGGTCCAATGTTATATGATTTGTTCTGGCCTTGTGGACTTCCATCTAGTGAGGATTGTTGAAGTAATCTAACATGTTATTGTCTAGGAACAACATTAATAGAATTGAAGATAGTTCCACCTGATTGTATTGAGAACCATATCACTAGGACCATGGGGTTTTTCTATGATTAAATGTACTTTATGAGACCTCATTAATACTATAAATAATTTTTATTCTTTCTTTATATGTGATTCCCATCCTTATGTCTTTAAGGTTTGGTTTAATGGTATTTTTATTCTGGGTATAACTTCTTTTGGTGATGGTTTTGGATGTCACCCTTAGTTCACATAGAGGGTTCGATATTATAATTATGTGTTTTATCTAATATGTTATACGATGTATGTATTGTCTAATTTTTCTTCTCTTTATTATGATATTTTGGTAATTTTTTACACATCTTGGAATTTAGGTAATATTGGTATGTAAGATGGATGTTTGTTTTTATATTAAGTTTTTTTCTTGATTTTTGGGGCTTATAACTTCTTTAGACTTTCTTTCTACTAACATCATTTTCTAGAGGCTGTTCAAACTGTCACTAAATATGGTAAATACTTTTTTAGTGATGGTTTAAACTGTTACAAAATACAAATAAAAACATATTAGTGAAATTCTAAACCGTTACTATATAATAAAATATTTAGTGGTGGTTTAAACCACTGATAAATAATGGAATGTTTTCCATAATAATCCCAGTACAAAAAATAAAATTATCTCCTCTAAAAAATGTTTCATGACACTTCCTAGAAACCACTGATAAATGGAGAAAACTGACACTTGTTTGATGTTGACGACATATTTAGAGGCAGTTTTTAAAAACTATCATGGAGCTATTTAGTGGTGGTTAAAACCATCGATAACATAAAAGAAAAATTCACCTAAACAACTATTTTATTATAGTTAGGTTAGAGTACTTATGGATCAAGTCAAGTATATGGTTTGGGTTTCATCTCAATTTATCTTCATTGAGACATGTTTTAATTTCATGCACTAATTTCTTATTTGTATAGTGTATATAATGCCTAATAATTTATTTTATAATTATCCATGATTTAATGAAATCTATTTATATTACCAATTCATATTCAATATTCCAATGACTTTCATATAAAAACATACTAAATTCGTAAGGGTTCTCCTTCTCAATTTTGTTTTATTTAGATGTGTTTGAGGGTATATACCTTTCTAAATTTATAAGGTATATATAATTCTCCTTTGCTATGTAGTATCATGAATATACTCAATTTTATGATACTTAAACTTTCATTTTAATTTATTTATTACATGATGATTATTATTCAACAATTACCACATTGGTGAGTGTTTTATGTTATAATCTCATTCTGTACCAGGATTGTTTATGATTAAATTAATTAAGATGAAATTAGGTGATCTATATCTTCCAAGTATTATGTGTTTTCTTATCCTATGTTTATTTCTAAATATTATATTTTTTACTTTAATATTTCACTAATTATGTACTCCGGAGACCAAAAAATTTATTTTTGGAAAACTTACATAATTTTTATCTTCTATTGTGAATCTTTTATTCCATGAACATATTTTTTTTAAAATATTTTCAATAATGTTTTTAATATTATAAAATTATTTATTATCGTAATTTATATGCATGAATTTTTATAAAAAATTAAAGGAATATTTTTTTCATTTTTGAAATTATGTACTTTTGAATTTTTTACCGAAAATGTTGATGAAATTTTTTAAAATGTAAACTACATGAGAAGATTTCCTTACCATAATGAATACACTTTTACTTGAATATTTATTTATATGTTTTCTACTTTATTTTCAAAGATAATTTTTTCCTCTATATTTTTTAATTTTTTAGATCTTAAAAAAGTGAAGTCAAAATTATAAAGGGTATTTTCTTAATGATAATTTCTTAAAATAATTTAAAGGTAATTTTTTCCTATAAAAAGATCCATTGATGTTTCTCATGATTTACTGGGGATATGGTCCAATGTAACCATCTTTATTATTTCTCTAGGTGACTTATGTTTATGAAAATGAAATATTTATGAAACCTATCTTATTTTCATTGGTTAACATTTTATTTAATGATACATGTATTCATGATCTTGTGGCATATATATGGTGGAATTTTGATTCTGTGATAAGTGGTTCCATTATAAACCAAGGATAGAAGGTTATGTTATAAACCAAGGATGTGTGGGTTTTTTATATCCATATAATTCATTGGTAAATGATGAAAAAGTTGAGAAACTCCTAAGAGATGTTGGAGTTAATAAACTTCTTAGAGATGATAGAGTTAACTAGATAAAATATACTCATAAGAGAAATATAGAAATGAATGGTTAGACATTTCCATTATGAGGATTTTCCCATAATTATAGTCTTGGATGTAAACCTTAAATAAGTTATTTTCAATACATAGGTAAATCCCAAAAAATTATGTCTTATGATTATGATATGTTCTCATGGATCATGATATATTATTGATGATTTCACAATATTTTGTCTTATATATTTTTATTTGTAAAACCATCTGTCATGTTTCATTATTATGATCTATGAATTTATGTGTATGATATTCAATTATTAAGCTCATGTCCTCATAAACTTATGCTAATATTATTATTACTTATGATATTTGATTTATATCTCTTTTAGTTACCTATACTGAGAATCACATATCACCCTTTCATATGTTTCCCTTTCCCAGGTTACAAAGAATGTTTTTAGTATGCTATTTATATGAAGGGTGATAGTTTGATGAACTTAATTGGAAATAGTATAGACCATTTAAGTACTAGTTTTTTATTTATTTATGTTCCTAAATACACTAAAACATTTTGATTATGGCATAGATCAAATTGAAATGTAATGGATGTTTTTTTAATAATATGTAGTATTTATGTATTAAATGTTTTGGGTCTCTATAGTTGATACTGGAGTAATTTTATTCAATTTTGGAAACTATGATGAGAAAAAATAAGTTAAAATATTAGGATAATCCTATGTATATAGAATACATTGGGTTATGGTAAATAAATTATTGTGGTTTCCCTAAGAAATAATATATTTTTATGGATTCTACAAGTGGACGCGGTATTAACACAGATGAATCTATGGGTAATAACCCTGAAAATATTTTTTTAACTATATATCAACCACCATTCTAGTGCATCATGAACGATCCCTTACTACACACCGGGTTTTAAAGTCTCATGAGAAATGTTTGATCTAATTCAAATTTTATTGATGAACCATTATGAAGGATTTGATATATAATGACTATCAATGACCTAGATTAAACCTAAAGTGTCAGAGGTTCAAAATATAGCATAATGGTTGAGATAGCTTATGAATATTTTTTCATGATTAGATGATTACACATTTCTGTTACTCACACTATGATTTTGGTTTTAGTTAATTGATGAAACTAGGTGGAATCATTTTAACACCAAATTTGATAGATGCTGCAATGATTTCCCTCGAGAGAAACCAAATGAGATGGGATATAGAATTTGAAAACTTTTGATTATGTGAAACTATCTATTTTGTTATGTGATTATAAACCTCATAATATGAGAGTTTCTAAATGAACCATAGAGTATAAAAATAGTCTTTCATTAAGTTCATAGAGGAAAGACTATTCAAACTTTTACATTTTATGAATATTGGAAGAATCACAAGAGGAAATGTATCTAAGAAACAAAAATATATTTCATGTGTAAAAAAAGATGTACATAGAGCTAGTAGTATCCTAGAAAAGATGATGAGTTAAATGGAGGGAAATATTAAATCCTAAGATAATATTTTGAGTTCAATTACTTATATATGGGGAACCTATGGAATATTTGAGCCGATTCCTTAATAGAAGGACTAACTAATATACCGAGGAAGGGAATATGTTAGGTCAATCATTGAAGTGGAATAATTGAAGTGTTTGTGTATTGGTATATGATAATTATGTTTTCGAATTGTTTTATTATTGATATTTT
The DNA here is from genome assembly GCA_963277665.1 of Viscum album. Classification (NCBI taxonomy): domain Eukaryota; kingdom Viridiplantae; phylum Streptophyta; class Magnoliopsida; order Santalales; family Viscaceae; genus Viscum; species Viscum album. The sequence goes on from OY728150.1 coordinate 862,079,857, forward strand.
GGTTATATGAATTATGAAACATCTCATGATTATTTTATAATATTTTTTATTTAATGATTTAAAAGAATATGTTGAATGGTATTCAGAACCAAGAAAAATGATTTAGTGATAATGTGATATTTTTGGAGAAAAAATGATTTAGGGATAGATAAACCATAATATATTCTTGAGGTTTAGATAATAATGTATTGTTTGGATAAAGATATTATTGATAATGATAAAGTAAATCGTATATAATTGGTGACCAAGAAATTAAATATCTATTTGAGCACAATGTTATTTAAGCAATCATTGATGAATTTTTAATAATTTTTTTGATTTGTAGAATAAATTAGGTAGTCTATTATTTGATTTTAGGAATAAGGGTAGAGGTAATTTGTTACAATTATATATGTTTTCAGTATGGTTTTATAGTGATCTATGTTATTTTCATGTTTTAGGAGAGTCTATGATCAAGGAATTTACAAGATTTGTATGTGACATTAAGATATAATTTATGTTTTTTGGGAATATAGTTTAAAGTCGATCTTGAATAATTTATGATCAAAACATTCCATTTTGGGGGTTTTTTATTTTTTCAGACATATTTTTCAAGAGTTTTAAGATTAACTATTTATGTGGTGGTTAACATTAAACTTTGAGTGTTATTGATGAGGTTATAATGATCAATATATTATTTCATCATATGATGATTTATCTATATTTGATAACTTGTGCTGACTGTTTTTCTTTTGATAAATATCCAAATACCAAATGAATAAATTTTCATTCTTTTATTGATTTAATGATATGATAAATGTTAAATTTAGTTCTTTAATCATGAAAAATATATCTTTAATTTTTATTTCTTTGAGTAAGAGATGATATTGATATAAAAATTGATCAAATAATAACAAAAGGATGAAAATATCGTTTTGAAATAGAAATAAATCAAGTATATTTTTTTATATTGTGAGGAGTTGATGGTTTTTTTACCCCACACTAATTTGTGGTTTCGTGGTACTTGAATTTATCATGATCATGTTCTATAACATGTACTATTATTATTTGGACATTATATTTCTTCTTTAAGTCCATATTTTCACTTCAGACTAATTTTCACCTGATCTAGGATCCCAAAGATGTGTTATCTTAGGTAACCATTGTGTTTCCCACTTCCTCTTCTCAATGGATGTTTTATTTTACCTTTGTGCAATGTGAGTTTTCAAAAAAGGTGTTATCAAACATTGAAACCTTTTTTTTCAAGATAAAATTTATTAGGAATCAATTTACTTATGTTGGGGAGAATGTAAAACCCTGATATTTTAGAATATATATTATCTTATTTAAATAATTGTTATGTGTTTTATAGTTTTCCTTATATGCAACCCCAAGTCTATATGAACTGTGATATAGTAAACCATTATAATCTAGTTATTATATAAGAAGGTATTAATAATAATAACCATATTATGAAAATATGTATAATGTTTTTAAATTATTCAGATGTATTGATTAACTTATAATAAATAAGTGCTCATTTGCAGTAAAATATTTCAATGATATAAAATTTTATTTTCTTTAAAAATGTTTTTAACTCATTTTACTCACAATAAAATTATAATTAATTTGAAATTTTTTTATAAATTTTGTTTGAGTTAATTAGTATCATTTTTAAAATAAAAATTTTAATATAATATTATGATGAATTTTTATTTTTCTTCTAAAATGATTTATCTTTCAATTAATAGTGAGAAATATGGTTTTTTGTAAAAAAATATAATTTATATTGATGTAAATGTTACATTATTTTTTGAATTTTATTTTAAAGTAAACTAAGTATCAATTAATTATAACTATTCTATATAATCACATTGGAACAATAATTATAATTGATTTTGGTATAAATTTATTTTTGGGTTAAAATATATTTTTCTAAAAACTATTCTTATCCACACAATGCATTTTTAACTAAATAAATTAAATTTAACTATATTAATTAATAGTTTTAATAAAAAATTTGGATTAAATATTCAATAAAATATTTTAACATTAATTTTATTTTCTTACAAGTAATTAAATGTATGAAATTTTATTTATGTTTAAAGCTTCATTTTTCTAAAAGGGGTTTTCTTTCTGGGTTACATGCTATTCAAAAATTAAAATTTTACACTTACTAAAATTCAATATTTTAAAATTGATTAAATATTTGTAATTATAATAATTAATAAAATCTAATAGGTTCAATTTAATTTTTATTTGTATTGAATAGTTAAAAACAATAAAATTCTATTACTATGGTTAAGGTTAAAACGGGTTACCAGAGAGGGTTAAACTAAGAGATAAGGGAATTATTTCCATAAAAGAACTATATAATTATTATTAGATAAATATATTTCAACATAATATTATCATAACATCAAATAACTCTCCATTTATAGCCACTTTCCCCTATATGTGACCTTATATAATTGAAATATTTTAAGAAATTTCGCATGTCCATCCCCTCACTTATAAAAGGGAAAATCTCATCCTCCCTATTTAACACAATTTTATCCATATATATCAATAAATACCTAATAAAAAACATTCATATAATCATTTTTTCATCTTAGATAGTCTTATCTTCTCCTAATACCAATTTTTCAAGTCTTATGGTGTAAGCCAATGGTGGTCTCTCCAAAAAGATATATAACTCTTAACCAAACTCTTTCAATTTTATTATCCATAAACCTTATATAAAATAGTATCATCTATAAAAAAATTATAAATAAAGTATAATAAATATACTAATATTTTATTATGATGATATAATAATCATTTTCCACCCATTCTATATCAAATGTGAAATAAAATTATTACTAATGCATACGCGTAGGCTACCGCCTCCACATAGCGATAAGATTCTTTATACGTCACCATATTTAAATAGTGGTTATAATTATGTATTTCATGTTCATATATTAATTTATAACATAATTATTCTTTTTAATTATAATATCTTATCAATATTCTAACCATTAGATCGATTGTTAAATGATATTTTCATTTATGCGTATGTGTGCACTACCACCTCCACAAAGTGATGTGATTTGTTTATCACTTACACATTAAATGCCTAGTAAAAATTTATATTTAATGATTTTTTTTGATATTTATGATATAATAATTTTTTTTGTCGGTGAAATATCATTTACCTTTTTTTATTTCCATCCATTGAAAAGTGGAATCACTACTCATGTGTGCGTAGGAATTACCGTCTCCACGAAGTGCTGTAATGAATTTTTAATCACCAATGTTGAAATATATATAATAAATATATATGGTCGAGGGAGAGGCCTCAGAGTGGTGTTGGAAACTCCCCACGTGAAACCTAGGGTTTTCTCCCATTTCTCTCTTCCTCCCCCCTTCGGGCTAGGATTTGCTCGAGGTGGTGGCAGTTTCAACTCGGCGTGGGAATAATTGTTGTGTGGTGGTGTCCCTTCTAGGAGGAGGTTCAGAGACTGGCTCAAAATGGTTATTTTGACGATGAAAATGATGTGTTTGTGTCTCCTCTTATCAGTGGAGATTTGACCGTTGACTCGGTGTGGTCTCTCTCCTTCCGGCGGTGATGAGGCTTGGGGTAGACCATTCTTGGTTTTGGTTGGTCTAATAATCCAGCGTTCATAGGGGATAGAGAGGGATGCTCTCTCTGATGTCCTATGTGACCAGGGTTCTTTTCCCTCTTCCTATCGGCTAGTTTCTCGGTTGTTCGGTGTGACAAGTGCTTGCTTCCAGCGTATTTTCGGTGCGACTCAGGTCCAGATCTGTAGTGCCTCAAAGGGGGGAGGTTTTTGGTCTCTGTGAGTTCTTAGAAGATTTAAATTTGGCAGAGTTGTGAATTATTCATTTGGTTGGATTTGGTTTGGTTTGTCCTGGATTGACGTTGATGGTTTTTGTCATTCTTGTCAATGTGTGGCTTGTGCCGGAACCTAGTGAGGGTACATCTGCAGTTCTGATTGGAGCAGATCCATGCCATTAGATGTGTTTCTATTTTAACAAGACGAAGATTCCCTCATTGGTGGAGGTCCCTCGGCGTGGGGTTATGACTTCTAGCCGTGGTGACAATGTCTTGAACTCGTGCTCTTTGTAATTTCTTCTGGGATTCTGTGGCAGCGGTGGCGGGGTGGAGGATCATGGGGTTGGTCTAGGATAAATGATTGTTGGATGTTATCTAGTTCTGTTTTCTCAGAGTGGTGAATGGTTTTATGATGTATGTTGGTACAGTGATGCACCTAGACTCAACCATGCAAATTTGGACCCAAAGGAGGTTCCAAAGAAAGATGTTCATCATTTCATAGGTTTATTGATTTGGATGTTTAAGAGGGTATGGCATTTTCCATCGGATCAGACATGTGCTTTGACAAAGGAAAATTGCTTTCCATTCATCTTTTCATTGGAGGAGAGTTTTTTAACGATCCATTTCTAGGGAGGGTTGCTTCATGTAGTCAGTTTGGTTTTTCTCGCTAGAACTTTGGGTCGTGTCATATGTTTTAAGTCGATGATGTCTGCTAGGGTTCCCCCTTCTTCCGTTAAAAGGGGTGTCACTTTTAATAATAATAAAAGAATTTATGGCCTTTGGACCGTTGGACGGAATATATATGGTATTTATATCATTATATAAATTTATTATATAGAGGAAAAATGATCATCATGAAAGGACCATAACTGAAGAACTAAAACATATAAGAAAAACAAAACATTTAATACCCAAAATGATGAATTTAATATATAATTATTTATAAATAGAAATTTATATTATATAAGTGGATCATATATTTTATTGTATGTATTAATATTATTATGGTGTAGAATTGTAATAAATATACACGTATTCTATACCAGTTTAGAGTGCTTACAAATCAAGTTAGATATAAGGTAAGGGTTTCATCTCAATTTCTCTTAATCGAGACATGTATTAATGTTATAGACTAATTTATAAAATATACAATGTATATAATTCCCAAGAATTTATTTTTAGTAATCAATTATTTAATTCATGGGATTTATATAACACTATTATTTTCATTATTTTAAATAAATTAGTAAAAAATATTAATAAATTCATAAGGGTTCTTTATCTAAATTTGTTTTCATTGAGACATGTTTGATTTTATATACCTATATTATTTTATGAGGTGTATATACTACCCCATAAATATTTTTTATCATTAATATCCTTATTTTTAAGATATTTCAATTTTAATTGGAATTTATTTCTTTTATGGGGTCAATGATTCAAAAGATACCACGACTGTAAGGGTTTTATGTCACAATCTCATTTTTACCGGAATTATTTATGATGAAATTATATGGTTTATCTCTCCAAAATATTATTTATTTTATTATACTCTAGTTATTTCTATAGAATACATTCTTTCCATTCATTTTAATCTTTTTAAGTACTTAAGAGTTTGAAAGAAAGTTTATATAAGTAAAACCAACATAATTTTAATCATCGATCATAAATATTTTCTTCCATGTCAATAATTTATTTAAAATCTGTTCAATAATTTTTTTACTATTCTCCAAATATTAATTAAATTAATCTTTACACCTATTTTAATTACTATAAAATAATTTCTAATTAATCTTTTTATCATTTTTTGAATGATTTATTTTTGACATTTTACCAAATATGTAGAGAGATATTTTGTTTTAACATACACTGCATGAACTAATTTTCCCAGTATCATGAATAATCCTATTCGTGATGATTCATTTATATTTTTCCCTATTTATTTTCAAATAGAATTTTTTCCTTAATATTTTTTAATTTTTTTATATTTTAAATAAGTAATTTTAAAATAGCAATGATATTCTCCTAAATAAATGTTTGATTGATCTTTTTGAAATTATTTTTTATCTATTAGAACATCCGTTGATATTTATTATGATTTACTAGGGATATGATCAAATGTTAACAACTTTTTTCTTTCTCTTGATGATTTATTTTTATAATGATTAAAATTTTATGAAACTCATTTTATTTCCATGTGTTAATATTTGATATAATGATAAATTATTTCATGAAATTGAGGAATATCTAAGAATGAATTTTGATTATATATTGGTTGGTTTTGTTATTAACCAAGGATGGGTGGTTATGTTATAAACCATGGATGGGTGTTTATGTTATAAACCATGGATGGGTGGGTTCATTATTGGCCTCAAATGTATAGGGTAATGATGTTAGAGTTGAGAAAATCCTCATAGGTAACGAAGTTAATATACTTATAATATATGAAATATTTAAGAAGATGGAGGTTACTCCTAAGAGAATGTTTGAAATGATTGGGTTGGCATTTCCATTATGGGTCTTTGTCTAATATGATAGTAATTGTAATGAACCTTGAAAAATGAAGTGATTTTCTTGGTTCATGTGAATTCCACCAATGCTTTTTTGATTATCATATGGTCTTATGGATCATGATTGATTATTTATGATTATATACTCTTATAAATTATTTATTGATTGATAAAAGTTTATTTCATGATTCATTAGTATGATAGATGAATTAATGAGAATGATTTTGTTGTTGTTAAGATCATGTTCTCATACCCTTATGCTTATCTTATGATAAATTATGATCAATGATTGATATCTTTTATTTTACCCTTTTTGAGCATCTAGGATCACCATTTATTATGTTTCCCTTCTTCTTGTTATGGAGATATGTTTTAAGTATGTTTTTTCTAAAAAATGTTCTATTTGTAAAGAACATAATGAGAATGATGTATACAATTTATGTACTAGTTGTTTATGTATCCATGATACCAAAGTAACTACACCTTTACGGTTCTTTCCTAGATCGTATTGATATGTATTATATTATCCTACCAATAGGATGTATTATTTATGTATGAATTTTTTCGGTTTCTATAACATCATTCCTCATTACACATTTGTGGTGAATCCATGACACTTTTATGTATAATATGACCATCTTTAATGGATATATAGATGTGGTACATCAAAAATTATTAGGTAGTAGCTTCAGCTGACCTAGGAATCCTAGGAGTTGATTGTATAGTTTACTAGTGGAAGATTTCCATTATTTGGAAGATTTGGATAAGGTATTCGACATGGAAATCAATACTAATTATCAGTAGTGTAGTCTTTAGGGAAGGTATTTTTATATCAGGGATAATATGAGGATGAAGGAAATATATATACTATAAAGAAACCTATATCTGAAAATGGATGGGTATTGTATGATTTTTATTGGGTTTCATCCATTCTATTATGTCCACTTCACATGCTCCAAATTATGTATCAATCATCAGGAATTTGATGTGTTATATCAGGGGTTAAAGTGTGTAGTTAATATGTTTAAAAATATTACAAGAATATGATTCCTAACTCTTTTAAGAACAATTTATGATGTTAATGAGTGTAACACTCAATAAATGTTTCTAATTCATTCCCATGAAAATGATTCTAAAATCATAGTATTTCCCTTTACAATGAATGTTCACATGGTAGGAAACTAAAATGAATGATTCTTCCACTTCTCTTTATTATTTTTTTAATTTCGGCAAAAATATTTTTTACATTCTTGTTTTTTTCATATTAATTATTTTTTTATTTAATAGAATGACCAAAAAAGTATTATAATGAGTGTTGTAAAATTTCCAACCAAAAATGGATAGAACCCCTAAACATTATTCCAACATTGAAACAAACCTCCCATGAATCCCATGAAATAGCCCCTTTCCCCACACTTGTGTCTCATGTAACCATGAAATGTTATCAATAGTAGATCAGTTAGGGATATTAGTCATGTATTGTGGCTACTTAATAGACTATTCTTATAGTCTAGGAAATTATGAATGGGTTTAATAAAAATAAACTCTCAAGAGTGGTTGATATTATTAATTGGTATTTCTAAAATTATGCCTCATTAATTTTTGACACATCCCATGATCCCTAACAGATTTGAAAAAGAAAAAAATTGTAACTTCCAGGTTGTAGGTAATAATTCAAGGCTCTCAAGAAAAAGGGGTATGTATGAATTTTTTTAAATTGATTAGAAACCACTCAGGTTGGTCTGTTTAAAATTAGACAACAATTGTGAACATTGGTTTCACATTTGATCAAAGTTCATTAAATTTTCAAATTGGAATTTTGGGTGTAAATAAAATATCAAAATTCATTTAAATACTAATACATTTAAATTAATAATATTTTACAAAAATTTCATGATAATCTAGATTTCACAAGGTATTAGTTTAAGGATCAATGTGTTTACAAAAACACATTAAAAGTAAAAAAACAAAAACATACATGTATTCCTAACACAACATGGTATTTAAACTTGAAAGTCATCAATTTACCACTAAATTATTTGGTTCCAATATGATCATATAATTTTTTCATGTATAGTTGTCTATTGGGAAGAAAAAAATGTAAAGGAGTGATAAAACATAATGGTTATTATGAAGTTGGTTTCTTATATACGAGTTTTAATTATTTTCTAGAATCATGTAGTTTTTTTCACTTGAAATATACAAGGGAAAAAATAAAATTTGGAAAATTTATTGAAAATAATTAATAAATTAAATGAAAGATAAGGGTAATGAAAAATTGATTTCAACCCACAAATAGGTACTAAGTGTTTACTACCCCGATCTAGGTAGTACCAGTTATTATACCTAATCTAACATAGTATTTTTCTTATGTGGTAGAAACCACCACACATCCTTGAATCTAAAATATCTTCACCTATCATTGGACATGAAGATCCTAATGAAAAAAGTGTGTTATGTCCCTATCCAAGGTATTGTATGTCTTATAAACTTTTGGAGCTAGGAAGAGTAGATAGGTGATTTCCTTAATCATTAACCATATGATTGGTGTCCATTGGTGATGAAACATTTAAGACACTATGTGTATTCTCTTATTGTTTCTGTTTAGACCTTGAATATTCAATTATGTGAAACTTGGTACCATCATCTGGATATGCACTAGTATGCCACTCAACTGGATCCTCCAACATCACCTAAAACATGACCATCACTTATTTATCCTCATCTTCCTTATCTACTAGGGTAAAATATATAATTTATGATTTCAATGAATCAAAATATTGAATATGTTTTATCAAATTGATTTTAGAAGAAATAATGAAAAGAGTGTCAATAATATTGACTTCTCCCTGATGTGGTTCAGCTTGTATCTCTTCTTTCTCTTTGAGTTCCATATCTAATTACTAGAAATTGTTAGTAAATGGATGATCTTCAAGTGTGTACATAGCTTCTTAGACCCATTCTTTATAAAATATAGGTAAATGAAGCATCATTGGTTATTTTTCATATATTAGAACTATAGAATTTTTTGGAGAGTTCACCCAACTCTCTGAACATATCTTCAAGTTACTATGGGTTGAGATATATTTAAATATCTCCAAGGGATTCACTAAATACCTATTTAATACAAATGGATACATTCGATTCTACAATTTTTGGAAAGTAGTGCCACTATTTCATAAATATTATAGAGGGATCATAATGAAAGTTCTGTTTTCTTTGGATTCTTTTCTATAGAACTAGAATTGTATTAATAAGGAGTGAAAAAAAGAGTGTTAATATCTAGGATTTCCAACAAATCTTCCAAAAATTGATGGGAATAAAACTTTTTCAAGGGTTTTTTTGTCATCAATAAAATTTTAATGAACCCTTATGAGAGTAGTTAGAGAGAGAAACATGGGTTTATCTCTGAGGATCCAAATAATTCACTCATTATCCAGTTTTTTATTTATATTTTTTGATGTTTTTAATATAATAAAGAAAATATTAAAAGTTTGTGGGGTTTTATAAATTTAAAAAAAAATATGTTTTAAAGAAAAATAGTTTGAATTCATGAAGAATGTAGACACCCCTAAATTCAATTTAAACAAGATTCTATTGTCTTACTCAATATGTTTCCATTATTCCAACTCATTTAATCCTTCAAATAAATTTTAAAAACCCAAACTGTATAATTTATGTGAATGAGAATAATACCCAGTACCTCTATGTACTTTTCCCTCCATTATCTCAAAAATAGATAGAGGAAAAAACCTCATTTGAGAGTGCATCCATCACTATGTAAATAGATCATAATCATGATTACACACACCAATCAAGATATTAATCCCATTATACATCAATAAATAAATCAATGGGAGAGAAAATGAATTTTATTATGTTAATAGATATGGGGGAAAGAGAATGGTTATCTCTGTAACCCCCCTCATCTGCTCGATCACCCATTTCCTTTAAATAAAAAAAAGATTTAAAAATTAAATTGTTAATTGACTCTGGAATCATCTATTTTCATCCAGTTGATGACCCTAAAGATATCCGCTCACTATTAGTGAGATATTGAGATATCACTATTATGAAAATGGAAAATATAGGTTGGATATCTGAACACTGATAAACATATAATGAAATTATAATTCCTATAAAAAAGTATAAAGAATATTATTCTAATCCTTATGCGGGACCCATAATATAGTGAATTCACCTTATATTTATATATAGTTAACACCTATGGTATTCTTTACCAAGGATTATAAATGTGAAAATAAGTTCCATGAATTCTATCCCCTGAACTATTCATAGTGGATCATCCAAGAGGTAATAATTTTTCTATTTAAGCTCCTTACATGAATATGATTATCATAGAAATTTTTTTACATGATCATCACTGCAATTAATTGTTAGATGGATGATGAAAGGTATTTTTGGATGATAATTTTATTAGTTTTGAAAACAAAGAGAATAGATTGTTTTTATTTATGGTTGAAAATTAGTTTAATTGAAAAAATATGATTTTAATCCTTTGTAAGCATCAAAATTGTAAGTTTTTCCAAATGAAAGTGGTCTAGAAAGTCATAGATCCCTATTGAAGTTATTCTAATGTTGTTATTTGAAAGTAGGTGTTAATAATAAATATATTATAGTGAGGCATATTTAATCTGATGTGATCTTGAAACTCAATGTTTTAAATATAATCAAACATGGTATTTATCATTTTTTCACATGAAACATGACATTTATTATCATCCAAATAGAAAATTCATCTTGTGTGTCAAGATAAATATCTTATGTCATGCACATCCCCAAATATCCCGAGGTTCAGACCTCCCTCCTCCGACCACCTCCTTTAAGTGCTTTCTCATGTAATTTCAAGGGGAAATCATTATGACTGAGTCCTCTACCTATTCTCACCCCCGCTCTCTCTCCTCCCTCTCCCCCTCACTCCGTCCATCCCTCCCTCCCCCAATTTTTCTCTCCCATTTTCTTCTCCATGATTCATCTAAGCCATATAATGGATTTTAGTTTTTAAAATCATCCGTGTTAGTTTCTTAAGGTGTGATATCTTCTTTTATGTACTTTTGATTTCCATTATTGGAGGATTATCATCACCTTTACCCATTTCAGGTAGTGGTTTCCATGATTTTGATTTTATTTAATATACTGTATAAAATTTATCATTTTAAATTTATTCCATTAAATTTATAAATGATAGTTGGATCGATTAAAATTAAATGAGTGTGTTATTTATAGTTTTTAGGTGATTTCAAATTATTTTGAAATGGGGTTTTAGGGAATTTGGCTATGCTTTTGGTCTAAAGTTAAAAATAATATGTGGTTTTGACTAATAAAATATTTTGGATGGTTCTTAAAAAAGATTTGGGTATATTACCTATATTTATATTTTTTAAAATATTTATTATCAAATGATGTGTGATTTAAGTGGTGAAAAATCTTGTATTTAATAATTTTACTATTTTTATCTACTTCAACCTAACGTGATTAAACTATAATTGATGTTGTGAAAATTTTGTTTTATTTTTTGAGTTCGTACACATATGCATGATAATATATATATATATATATATACTTGTCTACACATTTTCATGGGAATATGTGTATTTGTGCATTGTGAAATTTTTATAAATATATATTTGTATTTTCATATGTTTATAACATTTAAAAAAAAATTGACTATAAAATCGATATTGGATTTGTTTTTTTAATAATTATATATATTTTTTCAAATGGTTTTGTTCTTATTTTAAATTAGTTTTATTTTATTAAATTTTTGTAAAACATATATTTGAAAAATTACTATATTAAAAGTGTCATTCCAAGTGGTTTTAAAGAAAGAGCTTTAGTTATTTATGTATTCCCTTGTTCGAGGGTTATTATTGATGATTTATATGATGATATTTTTTTGGTTAGGGAATGGGATGCCATTTATAGGTGGTTAATAAAAAGGGTATTATAGAACCATAACCCAAATCACCAGGTCTATACCAGAAATCCATATAGCATTAAGAACACCTCCCTATATACTATAGGCTACTGATTAGTAATGAGAGTCTCGAGTGGATCCATTGGGAGACTATTCCCTTAATCAGAGAGAATATCAACAATAAATTAACCTTATATGTAAATTGTGTATAATCATAGTAAGCTTAATCTGATAGCATACCAACTGTATGCATGTATGCTGAAATAATAAACTCAATCCTGAGTACAAGGCATTAATCACCCACAAGGATGATCACATATAAAAATTTAAAAAAGAATAACGTATAAAAGGATCTTACGCCACTCTAATTTTATATCTCATCATGGTATCCATTCTTATAACGAGCTTTCCCATTTTTTGAGCAACCCAATCCTAATCCTAACCTCTACTTAGAACAAGTTGGGGATGTTCAATTACCCAAGATTCATGGAGGCCTGAGACGGGTGTGAGTACAAATTAGTAGAACACCACCAACATTGTTCAGTACCCAATAATTAATATGAAATTTGTGTTCATGTGATAAGGTAAATTGAAATTAAATATGAAGTATTAATCTTAAAAACATAACATATAATAAATATGCACACAGAAGAAATAACAACCATGTTACAATCGGCCATAAGTTTTCCAAATCGCCTTGAACCCCAACCATACCCACTTCATCTTTATACTAGATGGAATAATATAATGGAAGTCATGAGTAACCAAACTAGCCACAAGGATAGTGAATTTTTCACATGAATACCTCATGAAATCATGCATACACGTGACTCGACATTCCTCAGGCCTCAAGTAAGACATGCAACTCTACATAACTCTATGAATCAAGCAAGATACTTTACTATTCACTGGTCATCAAATAACATGGGAATCAAGTATTAATTGTTACTATTTACAAAACCATACATTTATCACTCTACATGGATGTTCTTTGGGAATCAGACAACATGGTACATGTAATCCTAGTATCGAGTGCATCCTCAACATTAAAATTCGATGAAATTATCATATCTCTACCATTTACTCAATTCCATCCTTATTCTCATAGTAAGTCATGTGGACATCCCCTCTAGGGGAAAATCATGACATCGTGGTCCACCTGTTTTGAGAACCAAGTATGATTCCTCTAAATGTGTGGAAATATATATAACAAGATAGAGTTTGTGAGACAAGAATAACATGTAATAACATCATGATTATAAGTAAAAACATACAGATAAATGATAACATCATCAAACATGGTTTAATAAGATACACATGAATAATCTTGGTATAAAACATCAAAAAGGGTCTAATGGGAGATGCACACCCACATTCGGTCAAAATCAAACATGGATAACAAGTTATGCTAATATAGGTATCGCATAAAAGAAAAAAAGCGCACATATATTAGAGAATGGTACATCATCATGAGTTATAACAATTTTCAATGTGTACTAAATAAAAAAACGCCATTTAGGTTATCAATCATTCACTTTTCTTAAAAATTATACATGGTCTCTTAGGTCTACAAACACCACACACATTTGATCTTGAAATCAAACATGGTCTCATGGGATATTGGCCTCATGTAGCATGTCAACACACCTCTATGTGTCCATTTAGTCTAATGAAATAATATGTGATTAAACATCATCCATCTGTAGCCAGTATCAATCTAGTGCACAATATTCCACCAGGGCCGTTGAAACATTTTCCCATTATGTTATTTATATCGCATTTAATTAATTAAGACATAAGATTCATTAATTAATTAAGAGTTATTATTATTAATAACTCATTAGAAAAATCCTATTCATTTTCCCAATTTTTAAAGCCTCATACCACATGATAATAAACATGAAATAATACCATTGGTAGGGTAAATGATACCACCCACCTTAAGCGGTGTCAACTCTAAGACAAGAAAATCCCAACAAAATATTTCATGTCCGTCATAGTCTAACTTGCCTCTTTTGATCACCACAGGTTCTTATTTTAGGTACTTCATTCAAAAATAATTAATTGTAACACAATTCTAATTTAATAAATGAATACAGAAAGAATCCAAAACCGAAGGTGAAAGGAACACATGCTGAAAGGCTTACTAGATATCACTACCAATCTAGAACCATGAACAACCACCCATGTAATGTTTTTAACATTCATCCAAAAATAAACTAGGCAAATGAACTTGTCACGCAATGAAACATCAACTACTATTTTAATATAATTAATTTGGAAAAAACTATATGATTTCAAAAAATAACATTCCATCACCAAAATTCCAATCAATGGAACCCATTCATCATCATGTTATATCCTCTCTCAATGTTGATCCAATGTCTCACCATCCCTGAAAAAATTGTTCAAGATCCTATGGATTCTTCCATCCAATTTATCTAATTAGAATCAATACATGATCAATATGTGATGGATAATTCAATGATAATTGGAAACATCTAAGGATTTTAAAGGCTAATACATACCATGAGGGATCCATCAGAATGACCGATGCTTCAATCAATGGAAGAATGAGATCATACAAGATCCCAGAATCCAAAAAATACAATTCTCATAAAAATAATAATAAAGGATTCATAAGAATGATATATTAGTGGTATGAATAGATCCCAATTATTTAAAACCTTAATAAAACTATCGAGGAGAATTTAAAAAAATTAAAATTGGTCTCACATTATGATTTTCTTGGGAAAAGTACATACTGCACTTGACCAAAAAGTGTCATGGTGTGGCACATATTTTCTTGTTATGATTTTAAGGTATTTCATCCTAATTTTTTCACATCATAAACTATCTATATCCCACCAATAAACCATCCTCATGTTTTTAATACTCTATTCATGATGTGAATGGGCTCATACAACCCATTTTAGTAGTCTTGGTCCCTCAGTCACACCTCCAATGGCCTACTAGACCCATGGTTCATCACCCAAACCTTAAACCCCATACCAAAACAACATTTTGAAATGATCATACACTTGTAACCTCATTTTGATTCCCAGTTATCAAAAAGGACCACTCAAAAATTAAAGGCTCAAAATTACCTCGGATAATTCCAACATATAATGGAGTATATCATTACAATCTCCCCATTATAGATATTCCCATCGTTTAGAAGATATGATATAGCACAAAAAATGCTTCTAGGACTACTGAAATAATCACCAACAATAGATTATCTTATGTTCCATATCTGAAATCTAAATTCTACATGAAGGAAATTCTCACCATGAAGTCCCATCACACCACTACTATGAGACAATAAAGATAAAAAATAAAATCTTAGCTAAATGATCATATTAATAGATCATTAAGACTTTAATTACAAAATTTTTTTAAATATAAACATTGTGGTGTCCTAAAAATATTTCTCTTGTTGAATCAAGATGCTCTCTACAATTTGAGTCACCATATCATTCAGAATTTTTAGATTTCCAATGGATCTCCTAGCACAGTTCAGTCCATCATGCTTGATTAACACAATACACAGGTTAATAGATGATACCAACACCTCAATCCTAATTCCAAACCAAGAAGACAATATCATTTCAAGTAAACCATCCCAAAAAAGATTTTTTTTTGAATGTTCTCAGATAATTCCAACCATCTTAGTGGTACCCATTATGATGTGATCGATGTGGTTCCAGCCCACCGCATTCAGGTCCAATCTACACACCAGTTGGTACCCTTCTTGTTTTTTACCCAAAAAAGTTTTCATCCTAGTAAACCAACACCCATGAAGTCACCGATCATGATACCTTAGGAAATAGATTCATCTGTAAATTAGACCATCATCCAATCTAATGTTCGCACCAACTTTGAAAGAATTTTTTTTGATGGATTCATTAAACAATTATATGAGTCCCAAGGCTCTCAACTATAACACACGAATGATCTGGGTCCCTCTCAGTATGTATCAAATCAATGAATTATGAATGCCACATATAGTCGTCATTTGGTGATACATCTAAATGAAAATTAGGAATTTAAAGCACAACCATATGCTCTCAGGTCCACTATACATAGGACTCTGGGAGTGTCCACAAGAGTCCAATAATCAGTATTACACAGACCCAGATCTTTCTAACTAGATTTACCATTTCACACTTGACAGGTAGATTCCACTTACTATAGGGGTATCCTTAAAGTCACATCACAATGCTCGCATCGGTTAACATGACCCCAAACTTTTCCAACATTGAACGAGATTAAAAAAATATTACCATTTTATAAAATCAATTTTCGATCAAAACACCATGAAATGGGTACACCCAAATTTCTTAGAATGTGTTCCACTACATCCAACAATCCACTCTAGATGTACATAACATCCTATATTTTCCCAGGTGTAGGTTATTTTTCCATCTAAATGGGTATCATCCCCTCATGTAAGACACTAAACAAACCCTGACCTCTCCACTCTAAAAAAAACTCAGGTTGACCACCCAATACTAACATGATTCATTATTGATGTCACATTCCAGCACAAAGACAACTATATAAGTATTAAACACCATGCTACCAAACCCTATGAGCTTCACTTCAAATGCATTGGTTATAAACATGAAGGGTGACCTTGAAACAAATTCTTTAGTGACCTACCATCTGTAGATTCTTCTGGATCATCAATAGAACAAGAAACATTTCTATAAGTTATCTCACCACTCTACTTCCAATGGTTCAACCATTCTTAGGAAACCACCACATAAATTCTCATGCATTAAAAATATCCAAGTAATGAAATAAAACCTCACTTGATATTCCAATAGTGTGATTACCCCATGAGTCATGGTCTTGCAAGCTATAATCACTCTATTTTTCAACTATCCATGCTTCATAAGGCACCAACTGTACCAAACTCAAGAACTCTCTGAGTACCATTCAAAGGAAGTAAACTCCTTGTAATCAGGTTTGACTCGGCACCACCCATCTCACATGTGTCATCTCAAGCTATTGTGCATCCACCATACTCTTGAAACCCAACCTTGTAACTCCAGTACTACCACTCATGAAAATTAATAATCCATGGATGTAAGAACACTTGTAAATACCTTCTTCTAATCCTTCTGAGGTTACTCAAATGATATTAGTATTTTCCTCAATAAGAACTACCCTTTAACATTAAACATGATTATTCCTTCAGAAGGAATATTTTCAACCAGGTTACTTCAAAGTAGTATGAGATAGTGGCATTATGGTAACCAGATCCAAATTTTTATATCCCCAAGGTATTTCAAAACCCTATCAAGGTTTTAATAAGGGTTTGAACTTATGGAACATAAAAAAGGAACATTTTCAAGGACTTTCCACATTGGATTCTCCCTTACACTAACTACATCAAGAGTTTGTCGATATGTAGTATTATAAAATAGAATTTATCTAGGTTCCAGATGGATCACTCCACATAACTACATTATCCACATTTATTAACTATAAAGATCCATTGGTTACTCTCACAATGTTCTTACTAAGTCATTTAATTCCAAATAACAACCAAATAAGAACATTGTTGTCATTCCAATTTTTATTTTATATGACTGGCGATCAATCCATATTATTATATAAGTACTTATTATTCACATATTTATTTTTTTATCCTACTTACTGCTTATTTATGATTCGTAATGAACTAATAAAATAAAAATCATTGCTTCATTTTTTGTCTTTTATTTTTTCAAAATACTTACTCAATGAAATCACATTCCATACATGCTTTAATATTAAAGGATAGTTTCTAATTATTTTACTATAAATATTGAATATGTGGAATGTGTATATATATTGTTCTATTCGTGATTGAGAAGGATCAATTTCAATGACATAAAAGTTTGATATATGTGTAGGGTGATTGTCCCTAAATCATTATAATATTTAGTTGTTGTGTGAGAACACAATGACCAAAATCATTAAAACCATTCCCCTATCATGTGGGAAAAGTAGAAATATTTCCTAGGCTAGATAATCCTTATTAAATATCTATTGGATGGGTCACTAAGACCTCAAATTCTTTGTAAACATATACTCATATGTGTGATTGCATATGTGTACATGTGTGATATATTTACAGGTACCTATTTTTTTGTATGTAGGGAAGGATCTAAAATTATCATCTCAGATCCAGGGTTAAGGCTTGAAATAGGTACACAAGTAGAGAACCTCCCTTAATAGGGTGTTATATTCTTACTTCTCTACCATTACTCAAGATTTTACTTATTTTTGGAACACACTCTAGCTTATGAAATATTGTTAGGGGTGGGGTGGTGACCATATACTATGTTGGCATAATAATACAATATACATTCCCACTCAATATGAGTCAACATAATTTTATTCATGATCTAGGTAATTAAAATTCACTCAACTATGAGATCTATTTGTACACACAGACCAAAAAGTAGGAGTGTTCATTCTTCATGGTTTTCATGCATCGATATTCCAAATGTATATGAGTTTTCTTTAATGCCTTTTTTGAAGAGGATTCATACAATGGGGAACCACACTAGTTTTTAATCCTATTTTGGTTTCACTAATATGCAAAGGGGGATAATAGGTGTGAATAATTGGGAACTCCCAATGGTGGTAGAAAAAAATTTGATTTAGTGATCATTTTAAATGTCTTATATGTTGAAAGAAAGTTAAACTGTAAAAAACTATCTCACCAAACCCACCTATATCTCCTAATCGGAATCACTACTCACAATACCCTAGCTACTCCCCTTTCCCACCCCAATCCACATGACACATGATATTCACCATCATCGGTAACTCTTCTCAACAATAATTTCTCTTACTTATTGCGTCTACCATAACTCAATACATCCATTCCCTTCTCAATAACTCTACCACTACACAGTACCACCATACCTTCTAATTTTTGTAATACACATACATGCCACCAACTACCCCTACTTAATGTCACCAACCATTCAACACCACTACCTAGGGTCTCCCATCATTACACATTATGAACCCCCATCACCATCCACACTTATCCCTCCATGTCCACCCTTACACTAGTTTCCACCCCCAGTTTGAATGTATTATTTTGTTCACCACTTTGAAGGATATTTGACTGGAAAAAATATTCCCCATGGATTTCTTTTCTACTACTACATGTTAGTTTCTATTTATATTTGGTTCAATTGTTATTCCCCCTGTAATTTATTTTCAATACAGTTTTTTATACCTAGTAATTTTTTAGAAATAATTATGTACATTGGGTATTTATGTTTTAAAATATTCATTATAATAAAAAAATAAATTTAATAAAAATTACTATTTACTTCAACAAAACATTATAATATTTAAAATTTATGAACTATAGTTAAGTTAAATTTATATACATTTAAACATTTGTCTTAATTTTATTTATTCATTTTATAATAAATTATATATATTTTTTATTTTATGAAACTATATTTGGTACATGTTGTAACGCCCCGACCCTAGTTACCCAGAGTCGGTGCATTATTACATAACATTGGCATGATCACAAGAAAGATCAAATCTCGAAAGACCGATTGGTTTAGTAGCCTTGGAAACACTAGATATATTCATAAGTCTTACATTACATAATAAAATGAAAAACTACTACAACAACATATTGTCTCCATAATCCACACTCATATCCCCACATAATATCCCTGCAGGTCATTCATAATTTACTTCTTCACTTCATAGGAAAAATAAAACATAGAAAAGGGGTGAGCTCAAATACCCAGTAAGGATAACAATATAGTGGAAACATTCATAAATAAGAATAAACATTTAAGGCAATGTATAACTAAGATAAAAGCCTTTTAAACTTGAACTTTTAACATAGTATGGCATAAATAAAATGAAATAATTCCATTTACTTATTCACATGGTTATTATACTAATCGAATAATCACATGCAAAATTAATAACCACTTTCATAATGATGGAATGCATAATGCCAGACTATCATAACCACATAGCCAAGGCCTCGTGCCAAGACTACAAATAATATTTTGTCAAGGCCTTGTGCCAAGACACTAGTTTGTCTCATGAGACCTATCGATGCATTGAGGAGCTATAGCGGGCTCCACCCGTCACATATTAAGTCCAATGCATTCCCATATGAAAAGGTTTAAACATAACATAAACATTCGTATTAAAACTAGCATACGAAATGTCAATACTTTCACCATAAACTATGAATGGTATAAAAATAGCACATCCACAGTCAAACATATCACAAAACCTTCAATACAATATAGAATTTTTGTATCATAATAAATCAACTTCAAATAATCTTAAAATCCATCAAAGGATGTTGACATAGATGAAATCAAAATTCTTTTTAAAGAAATATCTCTTTTTATTTTGAAATCATTTAAGATCCATATAAAATAAAACATTTTCTTTGAAAATATTCTTATAATCTTGTAAGGTAAGCTTTGAAGATTTTATAACGGCAGAAAATAGCTTCACCCGCCGTATAAGTTAAAAAACATTCTTACCTTATTTCTGTCCAAAAGGTTAAAAAGGACCTTGTTTTGAAAACGATGGAAAGATTCCTTTATAAACCTCTTATAAAAAGTCAAACAAGGGTATAAATTACTTTAACCCATATTCTTGTAAATAATAAATATTTTTTGAAATACATTTCGAAGAAACATGGATGTGGATGATAAAGAAATCCCAGTAGATTATTACGTATAAACAACCTCGGATAATGAAGAGATTGTGAAATAACCCTTACCTTGTACTTTTCCTTGGTTGGGGTAGGTTAACCTCTTGTATAATGGTGAAATAATTGTTATTAAATTATACAAGAATCATATATACTAATATGATATCATATATGATCTTTTAACATTGATTTGTTAATAATATCTTAGAATTATCGTCGTTTCGGGTGTTAACTTACTCATTTTCTTTTATATGTTTGTTACATAAGCCATGTTTCTTGTATCTTATTCATATCCAGAATGATATAATGTCCTTAAACATAATTTTTAAATCATCAAATGATAATTATACTTGAATGGATACGATGGAGAATGAATCTCATCGCGTTCGTGGAGACGGTAGTCCGTACGTACGCACGAGTGACAATATCATTATTTTGATATTAAAATAATATATAAATGGATGGTATATCATATATACAGAATCATTAACATGTTATATTTATTATTTACATGAGTTACACATCATTATTATACTCATTCAAATAATAATATATTGAATAACAATTACACCACGACGTGGAGACGGTAAGCCGTACGTACGCACGTATGGTGACATGTTATTCAAAGGGTGGATAGAATACTGAATATGGTTGTACCATATTTATAATAACATCACAGTATATGTGAGATACTGGAGTTATTATTTTAGAATGGTAAGAACCAAGAAAGAAGATGTGGAAGAAGAAAGGAACTTGAAAATGGGTGGTGAAAACATTACCTCTTCTTCGGGTTCTTCCTTTTGATTTGATCAAAAGGGCTCCTTAGGTTGGCTTTCTTATCAAAATAAGGCCTCTATGTTGTATTGAGGGATGTTGGGAGAGTAGTTCGGCAGAGTTTGGCCGAACCAAAAGGCTTTGAAGGTGTCAAGAAATGAGAAGGAGGAGTGCCCTTTTATAAGAGGGGTGAGGGGCACCTTTGGAAAATCTAGAAATATTAATTTATAATAAATTCATATTCGGTTAATAATGGCTCCAAAGTTGATTATTAAAATTTTAAGGTGGGTATAGGTCGAAAAACACTCAACCAATAGAATTTAGACAGGTTTGTGTACTTATATTAACCTTATCTTTAAGTATTAACTCTAAGTTAATTAGTTTCACTTTTACAATGTCTCTTTGTATTTTTATATAATATGGTTAATAAACTTACTACATAAATCCAAGAGACCCCCCAAGTGGTCCATTAATGATTAAACTATCATGATATAAGTCTTTTGGACGATCCATAGATTTTTAGGAATTTAATATCAATTAATAATATAATATTTGTTTTAAGAACTCTTTTATGTCAATTTTGACACTATTCAATTGTTGATTTTTGTGAAACTCATAAAAGATTGATTACTTCGAAAAAAGTAAATTAAATCAATCCTAATATATCATATTATCCTAGAAAATTAGTTTATTTCATTAAAAGTTTCATATTATATTTATTTGGGTATTTATAATATCAATTATTTTAATTTTTCACTATTATAGTAATTAATTCATCATCACTGTGTCGTAAATAAATTAAATTATTTAATGTCTAAAAATTATAAATGAACTATCACTATGTAGGAAATCATTTTATCTTTCTAATTAATATTTATAATCTAAAATCCAACATATATAACCCTATGTAAAAATTGTTTTGCTAAAAGATATATGCTTGTGTCATTTTTGTATTCATTTTAACTTAATTAAAATAAAGTGTCCTTATCACCTACAAGTGGCACCATGGGGTCCCAAAATCGACCCAAAGATGTATATGGTCGAACATGTATCAACCAATAAGTCTAGGACACGTTTTAGGGTAATATAGTATTATTATAATATTATTTTTTAACCCTTATTTACCGGATTTACCCTTAACCATGGTAAATAAAATATTTACCGCGGTAATTATTCAAAATGTCTAAAAATAAAAGTTATCTATTTACACAATTTGAACATCCTGATTCCAAATATGGAATCCATTTTTCTAAATTCAAAACACAGAAGTGGCAGAAATTAATTTAAAATTAATTCCCGCTGTCAAAACAAAAAGCGTGTTTTTAAGAGATAATAACTATCAAAAGATTGACACTTGTTTATGTTCGGTTTAATTGTAAAATTATGTCCAATGAGCAAAATTATATTAAATGGTAAAAATATATTCTAAATATACTTTAAAACCACTCATATTCATAATTTATCACTATTAATTATTTTGATTAAAAAAGTTGTTTTTAATTAAAATTTAGTAATTTTCACTATTCATCAAAATATGAAAGTTATCCGAAATGTACCAAAATTTCACCTTAGGCTAAATTCGATATTCCGAATCCAAAAATGAAGTCCATTTTGAAATATAAAATATATATAATTTCAAAAATTAGGTATTACTATTCATAACGGCTAGTTTGATTGGTTATGGTGTGTTAGAACTCGGTGTTGCGTACAACACACGCTATCACATTATTCAAAGAGAAGCGTACTGTAGAAGCATGGGGTGTTACATTCTCCCCTCCTTCAAATAATTTCATCCTCGAAATTTCTAGAATAATTATCACATGAAAAGACTCGGGTGGTTTTTCATCATAAGTTCCTCGGGTTCCCACGTTGCCTCCTCCATCTTATGGTTTCTCCACAAAACTTTTACCAGACGCGTCGTCCAGTTTCTCAGCACTTGTTCTATCGTATCAAAAATCTTGACGGGCTCTTCGCAATAAGACAGATCGGGTTCCAGTTCTAATTCCTCAAAGGTGAGTACATGTGTTGGGTCAGGCATGTATTTCCTCAACAGAGATACGTGGAACACATCGTGAACTTTAGAGAGACTTAGCGGCATTGCCAATCGGTAAGCTACAACCCCAATTCGTTCTAGAATTTTGAATGGTCCGATGTACCTGGGACTCAATTTACCTTTCTTACCAAAACGTATGAGTCCCTTCCATGGAGATACCGTCAGGAAAACATGATCACCGACTTGAAATTCCAAATCCTTCCTTCAATTATCGGCATAGCTCTTCTGCCTACTTTGAGCTGCTCTGATGTGATTTTGGATTACCTTCACCTTTTCCATCGTTTCCTCCACCAGTTCTGGACCTACAAGTTTTCTTTCACCGACTTCATCCCAACAGGTTGGTTTACGACATCTCTTTCCGTATAACGCTTCATATGGTGCCATCTGAATACTCGAATGGAAGCTATTGTTATAGGAAAATTCTACCAGAGGTAAATATTGATCCCACATACCCTGAAAGTCAAGTGATCAAGATCTCAACATGTCTTCTAAGGTTTGAATAGTCCGTTCTGATTGTCCGTCTGTCTGAGGGTGGTAAGCAGTGCTCAAATGAAGTTCAGTATCCAGGGATTTCTGAAGACTTTTCCAGAATCTTGAAGTAAAACGGGGATCACGATCAGAAACAATCGATAAGGGTACTCCATGAAGTCTCACAACTTCATTAATATATAGTCTTGCTAGACATTCCAGGGGTAGATCTTATCTTATACCAAGAAAATGTGCTGACTTGGTAAGACGATCAACAATAACCCATATTGCATCGTTCCTTCTAGGAGTCTTTGGTAGCCCCATGACAAAGTCCATCGTAATATTGTCCCATTTCCACTCCGGTATGGGAAGAGGTGGCATGACTCCTCCAGGCTGTTGCCTTCCAGCTTTCACTTGTTGAAAAACCATACATCTTGACACAAAATCTGTAATCTCCCTCTTCATGTTGTCCCACCAAAAATCTTCCTACAAATCTCTATACATTTTGGTGCTCCCAGGGTGTATAGAGAAATTGGAACTATGAGCATCATCCAGCAATTCCCTTTTTAGATCAGGTATATCGGGAACACAAGGTCTCTTCCCAAATTTCAAAATTCCATCTTCATACACAAAGTCTCTCAATCTCCCATCATTCACAGCTTTAATCTTCTTTTGAAATTCTTCATCATCGGTCTGAGTACTCTTAATCCTTTCTATTAAAGATGGTTTGGCAACCATTTCAAAAAGAGATGATGTTTTTCCTTCCCTGGTTATTCCCATGTCCATCTTCACTAGATCCATGAAAATTGGATCCCTTTCAATTCTCATATTGTTCAATACTCCATGGTATTTTCTACTCAAAGCATCTTCCACCTTGTTTGCTTTCCCCGGGTGGTAGTGTATCGTGCAATCATAATCCTTGAGTAATTCAAGCCATCTCCTTTGTATCATGTTGAGTTCTTTTTGTTGGAAAATATACTTCAAACTCTTGTGATCAGTATAAATCTCACATTTTCACCATAGAGGTAGTGCCTCCATATCTTCAAATCAAAGATCACAGTTGCTAACTCAAGATCATGAGTAGGATAGTTTTGTTCATTAATTTTCAACTATCATGATGCATAGGCAATAACTCTATCATTCTGCATAAGGACACAACCAAGTCCTTTCTTCGATGCATCACTATAAATAATGAACCCATCATTCCCCAATGGTAGAGTCAATATAGGAGCATTGACTAATCTTTTCTTCAGTTCTTCAAAACATTCTTCACACTCTTTTGTCCAAACAAATTTAACCCCTTTACGTGTGAGATTCGTTAATGGGTTAGCCAATCGGGCAACATTCTGGACGAAACGTCGATAATAACCTGCCAAACCAATAAAACTGCGTACCTCAGTTATACTCGTAGGTTCTGGCCATTCTTGGATTTCCTTGGTCTTAGAAGGATCAATAGAGATTTCATCATTAGAGACAATATGGCCAAGAAAATAAATATCCTGAAGCCAGAATTCACACTTTCTAAACTTCCCATATAATTCATGCCTCCTCAGAGTCTTCAAGATAATGCGCAAGTGATTTTCATGATCTTCGTAGGTTTTGGAGTATACCAAGATATCATCAATAAATACCACCACAAATTCATCGAGATACTCCTTGAAAACTCTATTCATCTGATCCATGAATATAGAGGGTTCATTAGTCAATCCAAAAGGCATTACAGTAAACTCATAATGCCCGTACCTGGTTCGAAATGCTGTCTTCGGAATGTCTTCCTTCTTTCCACACAACTGATGGTATCCAGATCGAAGGTCAATCTTTGAAAAGTATTGAGCTCCATGTAGTTGGTCAAATAAATCTTCAATACGAGGTAGGGGATACTTGTTCTTTATCGTTATAGCATTGATCTCCCTATAGTCGATACATAACCTCATAGATCCATCTTTCTTTTAAACAAAAAGAATAGGGGCTCCCCATGGAGAAACACTAGGTAGAATAAATCCTTTATTACTCAATTCCTCTAGTTGTTTCTTTAGTTCCACTAACTCTACAGTAGTCATTCTGTAAGGGGTCTTCGATATAGGCCTTGATTCAGGAATTAAATCAATGGAAAACTCAACTTCTCGTTCTAGAGGATGTCCAGGTAAATCTTCCGGAAATCCATCTACAAATTCTTTCACAAAAGGTACATCCTCTATTTGAACATTCCTTTCCTAACCCGCTGTTATTTCATTCTCTTCCTCCCCAATAATTGAATTTAGTTGAGCTATTGAGGGTGGATCTAAATAAGAATTAGGTGTTGACAATTCTGCTCTAAAGATAAGGTGTTCCTTATCATTATCATCATGAATCGTAACCTCTTTATTCTTACAATAAATATTCGCATCATAGTCCGAAAGCCAGCCCATACCGAGGATTATATCAAACTCAATCATAGGTATGACGATGAGATCAGCAGATAAAGAACATTTATGTGCTCTAATGGGGACTGATTCACAAAACTTTGTTGCAATGATACTTCCCTTAGGAGTTTTAACTGACAACTCCCTTATTAAATCAAATTGGAAATATCTAATTTTCTTAGCAAACTGGGAAGATATGAAACAATGTGATGATCCATAATCAAATAATGCATTTGCTAAACTTGAGGAAACCATTAAATTACCTGCCACCACGTCTTTCGGAGCTTCTACCTCAGCAGTAGTGATAGAATAAGCCTGGCCTTGATCCCTTGGCCTTTTCTGAGGTAATTTCTCCTGACGCTTAGGACATGCATTTGCATAATTCCCCATCTCTCTGCAATTATAACACTGAATATTGGTAGCTTCCTTCTTCCCCTTGCAATCACGAGCTTGGTGGCCTTTTTCACCACACTTGTAACAGACTCCCATTCCCTTCAAGCAAGTACCAGGGTGTTTCTTCCCGCATTTACCACAGGATGGATATTCAGACTTTCCCTTCTTCCCTTTATTTCCATTCCCAGATTGATCAGCAGGTCTCTTCTTCTCTTGCTTTTCTTTAAAGTCATAAGACTTAGAGAATTCCTTTTCGGTCTTGATAGCACATGAGACAATGTCTTCGTACAATGAAAAGGATTGTGAGACTAATGCTCAACGGAGAAATGGTTTTAACCCATCAAAGAAACGATCAATCTTACTTCTTTGGTTATGTATATAATCACTAGTGTACCTTGCTAACCTTGTAAAGTTAGCCTCATACTTTGTGACATTCTCATCCTCCTTCTGTCTCAGACTTAGAAATTGCCTTTCCATATCTGCTCGATGGTCGCGAGGAATGTATTTTTCTAAAAACAGATCTTTGAACTCCCTCAATTCCATATTTGATACTTCATCATCTTCCTTCGAATTTTGAATCAATGACCACCATTGATCAGCATCTCTAGTGAGGCGGTAAACTGCCATGATAACTTTTTCCCTTTCACTGCTCCCCAAAGCCTGAAATATTTTCTCTAGGGAAAATATCCATTGCTCAGCTACTAAGGGATTTGTACTCCCATTGAACGTTGGTGGTTGTTGCCTCATGAATCGATCTAACATTGATCCTCCACGCTGCGGATCAGGGTGCTCCATATGGGTAAGGTTATTATTCATAACCTGAGTAAGTTGTCCCAGTATGGTGATTAGCTGATCGGCACCAGTTGCATCACCAGCTCCACTATAATTAGCTTGAGCAGGAGGGAAATCCCTACATGGAGTGCGTGCATTGATACAGTTTCCATTTCTTCCACTAGGCACCATTTCTAAACAATGGCATAAACTAGACCAGTTTATGAATCAAAATACATAATCCCATACTTATAAAACACTTAACATAAATTGAACTATTTATGGATATAATCCATAATCATAAGAATGTTTTCTTTGAGGAAGTATATACTCATAATCCCTTCAAAATGATTTGTAATGAAAATGAGAGTTATCCTAAGCATATCCCCCGGGAGTGTCGTAACCAAGAGTGCAGCAAGACCCGTTGTCGTGCACCATTTCCCGTTCGAGTCTAGCTCAAAGCGGTGTTTTCAGGTTTTACCCCTAGGTACATCTGTGCCAGAGCCGCCTTTACCTGCTTGTATCCAGACATGGATGTATTGCTCGGAAAACTCACAAAATCTCTACAATATCAAAATTCTAGGAAGTTCTTCTATACTAATCCTCAAAGTTCATCTTAGGTCTACGTGCTCTAATCAGAGTTTATCTAAATCTAGCTTCCAAGGTTTGTACTAAAATTCCTCTGATACCAACTGTAACGCCCCGACCCTAGTTGCCCAGAGTCGGTGCGTTATTACATAACATTGGCATTATCATAAGAAAGATCAAATATCGAAAGACCGATTGGTTTAGTAGCCTTGGAAACACTAGATATATTCATAAGTCTTACATTACATCATAAAATGAAAAACTACTACAACAACATATTGTCTCCATAATCCACACTCATATACCCACATAATATCCCTGCAGGTCATTCATAATTTACTTCTTCACTTCCTGGGAAAAATAAAACATAGAAAAAGGGTGAGCTCAAATGCCCAGTAAGGATAACAATATAGCGGAAACTTTCATAAATAAGAATAAACATTTAAGGCAATGTATAACTAAAACAAAAGCCTTTTAAACTTGAACTTTTAACATAGTGTGGCATAAATAAAATGAAATAATGCCATTTACTTATTCACATGGTTATTCTACTAATCGAATAATCACATGAAAATTCAATAACCACTTTCATAATGATGGAATGCATAATGCCAGACTATCATAACCACATAGCCAAGGCCTCGTGCCAAGACTACAAATAAGATTTTGTCAAGGCCTTGTGCCAAGACACTAGTTTGTCTCATGAGACCTACCGATTCATCGAGGAGCTATAGCGGGGTCCACCCGTCACATATTAAGTCCAATGCATTCCCATATGAAAAGGTTTAAACATAACATAAACATTCATATTAAAACTAGCATACGAAATGTCAATACTTTCACCATAAACTATGAATGGTATAAAAATAGAACATCCACAGTCAAACATATCACAAAACCTTCAATACAATATAGAAGTTTTGTATCATTATAAATCAACTTCAAATAATCTTAAAATCCATCAAAGGATGTTGACATAGATGAAATCAAAATTCTTTTTAAAGAAATATATCCTTTTATTTTGAAATAATTTAAGATCCATATAAAATAAAACATTTTCTTTGAAAATATTCTTATAAGCTTGTAAGGGAAGCTTTGAAGATTTTATAACGGCGTAAAATAGCCGCACCCACCGTATAAGTTAAAAAAACATTCTTACCTTAATTCTATCGAAAAGGTTAAAAAGGACCTTGTTTTGAAAACGACGGAAATATTCCTTTATAAACCTCTTACAAAAAGTCAAAAAAGCGTATAAATGACTTTAACGCATATTCTTGTAAATAATAAATATGTTTTGAAATACATTTCGAAGAAACATGGATGTGGATGATAAAGAAATCCCAGTAGATTATTACGTATAAACAACCTCGGATAATGAAGAGATTGTGAAATAACCCTTACCTTGTACTTTTCCTTGGTTGGGGTAGGTTAAACTCATGTATAATGGTGAAATAATTGTTATTAAATTATACAAGAATCATATATATTAATATGATATCATATATGATCTTTTAACATTGATTTGTTAATAATATCTTAGAATTATCGTCATTTCGGGTGTTAACTTACTCATTTTCTTTTATATGTTTTGTTACATAAGCCATGTTTGTTGTATCTTATTCATATCCAGAATGATATCAAGTCCTTAAACATCATTTTTAAATCATCAAATGATAATTATACTTGAATGGATACGATGGAGAATGAATCTCATCGCGTTCATGGAGACGGTAGTCCGTATGTACGCACGAGCGACAATATCATTCTTTTGATATTAAAATAATATATAAATGGATGGTATATCATATATAAAGAATCATTAACATGTTATATTTATTATTTACATGAGTTACACATCATTATTATACCCATCCAAATAATAATATATTGAATAACAATTACACCACGACGTGGAGACGGTAAGCCGTACGTACGCATGTATGGTGACATGTTATTCAAAGGGTGGATAGAATACTGAATATGGTTGTACCATATTTATAATAACATCACAGTATATGTGATATACTGGAGTTATTATTTTAGAATGGTAAGAACAAAGAAAGAAGAAGTGGAAGAAGAAAGGAACTTGAAAAGGGGTGGTGAAAACATTACCTCTTCTTCAGGTTCTTCCTTTTGATTTGATCAAAAGGGCTCCTTAGGTTGGCTTTATGATCAAACTAATGCCTCTAGGTTTTAGTGAGGGATGTTGGGAGAGTATTTGGGTAGAGTTTGGCCGAACCAAAAGGCTTTTAAGGTGTGACGAAATGAGAAGGATGAGTGCCCTTTTATAAGAGGGGTGAGGGGCACCTTTGGAAAAGCTAGAAATATTAATTTATAATAAATTCATATTCGGTTTCTAATGGCTAAAAAGTTGATTATTCAAAGGTTAAGGTGGGAATAGGTCGATAAACATTCAAACAATAGAATTCAGACAGTTTTGGGTACTTATATTAACCTTATCTTTAAGTATTAACTCTAAGTTAATTAGTTTCACTTTTACAATGTCTCTTTGTATTTTTATATAATATGGTTAATAAACTTACTATATACATCCAAGAGACCCCAAAGTGGTCCATTAATGATGAAACTATCATGATATAAGTCTCTTGACCAATCCTTAGATTTTTAGGAATTTAATATCAATTAATAATATAATATTATTTTTAAGAACTCTTTTATGTCAATTTTGACACTATTCAATAGTTGATTTTTTTGAAACTCATAAAAGATTTCTTACTTCAAAAAAAGTCAATTAAATCAATCCTAATATATCATATTATCCTATAAAATTAGTTTAATTCATTAAAAGTTTCATATTATATTTATTTGGGTATTTATAATATCAATTATTTTAATTTTTCACTATTATAGTAATTAATTCATCATCACTGTGTCATAAATAAATTAAATTATTTAATGTCTAAAAATTATAAATTAACTATAAATATGTAGGAAATCTTTTTATCTTTCTAATAAATATTTATAATCTAATATCCAACATATATAACCCTATGTAAAAATTGTTTTTCTAAAAGATATATGCTTGTGTCATTTTTGTATTCATTTTAACTTAATTAAAATAATGTGTCCTTATCACCTACAAGTGGAACCATGGGGTCCCAAAATCGACCCAAAGATGCCTATGGTCTAAAAGGTATCAACCAATAAGGCTAGTACACGTTTTAGGGTAATTTAGTATTATTATAATATTATTTTTTAACCCTTATTTACCGGATTTACCCTTAACCATAGTAAATAAAATATTTACCGCAGTAATTATTCAAAATGTCTAAAAATAAAAGTTACCTATTTACACAATTTGAACATCCTGATTCAAAATATGGAATCCATTTTTCTAAATTCAAAACACAGAAGTGGCAGAAATTAATTTAAAATTAATTCTCGCTGTCAAAACAAAAAGCGTGTTTTTAAGAGATAATAACTATCAAAAGATTGACACTTGTTTATATTCGGTTTAACTGTAAAATTATGTCCAATGACCAAAATTATATTAAATGGTAAAAATATATTCTAAATATACTTTAAAACCACTCAAATCCATAATTTATCAGTATTAATTATTTTGATTAAAAAAGTTGTTTTTAATTAAAATTTAGTAATTTTCACTATTCATCAAAATATGAAAGTTATCCGAAATGTACCAAAATTTCACCTTAGGCTAAATTCGATATTCCGAATCCAAAAATGAAGTCCATTTTGAAATATAAAATATATATAATTTCAAAAAGTAGGTATTACTATTCTTAACAGCTAGTTTGATTGGTTATGGTGTGTTATAACTCGGTGTTGCGTACAACACACGCTATCACATTATTCAAAGAGAAGCGTACCGTAGAAGCTTGGGGTGTTACACATGTTTAAATTTATTTTCATCATAAAATATTATTTTTATAAAATATTATAACTAGATGCATCTATTTATCTTTTAAATGTAATTTATAGGGTATTTGAATGCCAAATGTTTTACCCATTTGTGAATTACTGAACTCTTATCATTCCAAATTTTTATTGCTTTCATGTTTACAATATTTTAGTGTTATAGAAATTTTTTCTTAAATTATTAGTGAGTGAGTTTTTTATCTTTAATTTCATTTTTGGATACCCAAAATTTTTTATTTTATAACTCACAATATATATGATAGCTAAAAAATTTATTTTTCATGAATGGGTCCAATGTTTTGTATGAACATGCATCCATGCCACCGTTAGTTTATTATTAGCTAATTCTATTAGAATTTTTAATTTTATTATCATTTCACTCCCTTAGTTTATGATTAGCTAATTATATTATAATTTTTAATTTTATTATCATTTCACTCATCTAAACATGCATAAGTTGAGACTCACTATTTCTAATTAACTTGATTCTAAAAAAGGCTTACCATTTTTTACTTCTTCAACTACATGAAACATTATTTTATATTATCTTATTCTTATCCACAATGATAAATTTAATTTAACCCTTATATATTAAAACACACCATATTATAAGTGAGAAATATTTAGTTTTCTTCGATATATAATTGCTATTTTAATAGTCAGTGTAGTTAGAGACTTGATATATATTATTATTGTTCCACTTGAAAGGTTTTGATAATTAATATTAGAATAAAATTATTTTTATTATCCATGAGTATTGGTGTGTGTATATGAATATGTACTTGTTTGAGTTAGTGTTATAAAATTCAAATCACCAAAACATATTATATTTATTTTAGTAATTTATTTAGTACATTTTGGGTCTAGTCATTTTTAATTAATTTTTGGTA
Source organism: Viscum album (assembly GCA_963277665.1). Classification (NCBI taxonomy): domain Eukaryota; kingdom Viridiplantae; phylum Streptophyta; class Magnoliopsida; order Santalales; family Viscaceae; genus Viscum; species Viscum album. The sequence goes on from OY728150.1 coordinate 862,113,080, forward strand.
TTATTATATGAGAATCCAAACTATTTTCATGGTATAAATAAATAATCACATATTTTAATCCTTTTGGTAATATAATTTATAATTTTTTTATTTATTCACCATAAATAAATTTGAAACAAATTCAATATATAAAACATCAATGGACATAGAATTGGAGATATTTTGAATATTTCAAATTAAAATGACAGTGTTTCTTATCTTATCTATTTATAGTGATCTTTTCATTTTGATTGTGATGAGGTGTTGTTAGTAAATATTAGTGTTAGAGAAAATAATGATGTTAATAGTTATTATTAGTGAAAATATTAAAATAATTTTAGAATAGTATTAATAGAGAAGAAGAAAATTGGAGAATAAGAGAGGACTCCCTTGGGATGGTGCTCCAAGACCAAGTCCATAACATCCAGATTCTTCCTCATAAAATAAATTCTGAAATCCCAAACATCCCACCCACTCTCATAGACCCCTTTATTTATTAATCCCTCCCATAAAAACTTATCTACCCCATATTTATCACTACCTAGATACCTTACCAGCAAAGCTCTAAAATTAGAAGACCAAGCTACCCATACATAATATTACCTATCCATCATGACATAACACAACTTTCACATAGATAGCCCCATTTCTTGTAATTACCTCCTAGATAAAATCACCATGTCGCCAAGGTGTATAATATATACCTATTTAGGTGTGGTCATAGTTCATATGAAATGGGGAAATTAAAATCTTCTAAGTGCGTGGCACCCTCACTTAGGTGGATGGTGTGCCACTAAGTAATCATCTCTATAACTATACCTTTTAGATAAGATTTAATTTTCTAAAAAAGTGTGTGAGATTGATTCATGAACTCATAATCCTTCATATTTTTCAAAGTCCAAAAATATACTAACATTTTATTTTTAGTGAAAAAATTCTTTGATCTTCTCTGCTCTCTCAACATAATAATGGAAGAGTTGTATAGGACCACAATAATAAGAAGTACTCCATGCACTTGTACTATAGCAAGAATCCCACTAGTATCCTTAAATAATTGATGGTTTAATAAAAAACCCTTCTGAATTTTTAAATAATACATGTCACTCCTTTGAGAAACATTAATATAAATTTCATTCATTTCTTTTCCAATAAACTTCAAATGTTCCACAATGTTGTTGATTCATGATGAATAAGTATCCTTACACCTCTCAAAACATCCTGAATCTTAAAATGTGGACCGAATAATGATCTAAATTGGGGGAACAAAAAAATTATATTTGGATAGAGGACCCAAAATATCACCATGTTATGATTTTGATGGAGTATGTGTAGCACACTAATATTTTGTGAAATATTTTTGTAATTAATGTAATTTTATTTTGTTATTTTTCATTTCACATAACACTAAAAATAGTTTTTATATATTAAATAAAAATGTTGGGATTTAATTATACAAATCACTAAGTTATCATGAACTATATTCCACATAAATTTTAACATGCTCTACACGGTACACCGAGGTTATAATACATTACACACATGACTGACTTTCCTCGTTGGCTTGCATAACATGCAAGGCCGAGTGTTACAAAACTCTAATATATTATTCAAAATATTATCATTTATTATAATAATATATAACATATTCATTAATTTTAATGTTATTAATAGTATTATCTAACTTATAAAAATATATTGTTTAATTCATCAGTTAGAAATGAAATATAATTGAATATAAATTGAATTTTTTATAAAAAGGGATTTTTGTTCTCAGAAAGCTATTTTATAACAAAAAATTGAATTAATTAAAATTAGGGAGTTATATTAATTTAATATATATATATATATTATATTCAATAAAATACTTATTTATATTAATCTAATTGATTTTATAGGATTAAGATAAGAACAAACCCAATTTTATGCATAAAATATTATATTTCTTATGAAGGCATTTCGACAGCCATTTAATGGTGAACCTATATTAAATAAATTATTTGGAAATTTTATAGATTTAATATGTCAAAATAAACCTCATATTTTTAATATTTACATAATAATTATTTTAGGTTAATGTTTTGGTATTTTTTATTTGAAGTATCATTTTTTACTGAATAGTGGAAAATACTGAATTTTAGTTCAAATATATTTTTCATCAAATTTGTTTATAAGGATAAAATGGATATTAAATTTGGTTAAATGTTTAATTAAATTATATTTTAATCAATAAACCAAATTTATATCATTTTAAAAAAATTAACTTTGAAATTGAATATAGAAACATAGCAATCTTTTGAAACGTTTTACTTAAAAAACCCACATTTTCGACCCGACTATGAGATTAAATTTAAAATAATTTATGTCTCTTATTTGATTTTAATTTGAAAAATGTTCTCCAAATTTGGTATAATTATAATTTATAATTTATAATATAGTCAAATTAGTTTTTAAAGAAAAATATTAGTGAAATTAATTTAAATTAATAACATCGATTAAGGTAAAATTAAGTATAACTAAGAAATAATCATTAATCTTAGGGGCCTAAATGACATATAAATTTGTAAAAAATAAATTTTATGGGAATATTTAGACCATATAATCACTTTTATATACTTCTAACCATTATTTGATCCACTTTCCATTGAAAACATTTACGTGGAATTCCCTTTCCCCAAAATTTACAATAGTGCCACTTCTCCTTCACTATAAAAGGCATCCTCTCCTCCCACTACCTCACACCTCTCCAACAACTTTTTCTGGACCAATATCTAGCCAAATAGATTCTAATAATCTCTTTGATAAACCTAGACTCCTATCCATGGTAATAAATCAATCCAGGGAAACTCTTTGGAGAAAACCAAAAAGTGTTACCCGAATAAGAGGTAATATCCTTCCTCAAGTTCTTTTATGTTACTTCCATTATCCACGGCCTAAAATATTATGATTAAATGATTTTATAAAAAACATTATCCTAAATATATTATTATGATTTTGTTCTATTGTTTATACCTAGATATACACACACTTCCATCTAATGGGTAATGAACATACTGTTTACGTGTACGGTGCACTACTACCTCGCGAAACTATTATTGTTCATTTTTTATTTACCACCTCTCATAGTGTAAATTTTGATGGAAACTATATTTAAATATATTATATATTATATTTTTTATATATTTAATCTTATTTAATAATTTTAAAAAACATATCTTTTTATTTTCCATCTGGTGTAATTATTATAATTTCGTTTGATGAAGTGTGGACTACTGCCCCCAAAGTGATGTGATTCATTCACACAATACATGGAATGTATTAAGGATATTTTTAGTGAAATTTTATGATATATATATATATATATGATATAATAATTATAATATAATTATATTATATACATATACACATATACATATATTTCATTTAATTTCTTTCATTTAATACGTCAATAAAACAGAAGCATCGTTCAGGCGTCCAAACGATCTACCATCTCCATAAAAAGTATATTCCATTTTATGCTTCAATAAATTTTTATTATTTAAATATAATGGATATTAATGATATTTATATGATGATTTACATTCTGTAAATCTGGATATACATATAAGGACTAATGATATAACAAATTAAGGCACATGCGAAAACAAGAATATATTACCCGAAGTGTAACCTTAACATAGAATTATTAACAAGATGGTAATATAAAGTTATAATAAAAAAAATATATGGAATTATATATAATAATATATTTATATTGAATATTTATAATAAAATAATATTTATTATACATCATGTTCTTATGATTACGAAGAGAGTGAAGACAAAAGGTAAGGGGATTTAATCTCACTTTTTATTTCAATGAGATACCTTCTTTATTCACCACCCATTCCTTTTTGTGTGGTGTGTATAATTCCCATGGATATATTATATTATTATTATAAATAAAATTACGTGTATTTTCATATCCATTCTATGATATTTCTTTCAGGGGTTTTATGTTTCAAAAGTTTCCAAATCAGTAAAGTAATTTTGTCCTAATTTTACTTATTTGAGATACATTCCATGTTATGAACCTATATTTTTTCATGAGGTGTATATAATAAATTTGAAATTTTATGCTATTAATATCGATATTTTAATGATATTTTACGATTCATGAAATTTCATGTTCTTAAATGGGGATTATGGTTTAAAGTTATCGGGTGGTTAGACTTTATTGAAATAATCTCATCGCTTTTCACGATTTTTTATATTTATGCTTCCTTTAATGAAATCATATGACCCATATCTCAAGAACACTCATGAAGTTTCTTATCCTTTATTTATTCATGATGTATTCATGTATCAGTACCATTTTCTTCAGTCTTTGGTACATAATAAAGTTAATAAAGTGTTTTTAAGAAATATTTACTTTACCTCTCTCTTTGCTTAGAAAATTAGTGTTATTTCAAACCATGTACTCTAAAAATTATTTCAAGATATATATATATATATTAAATTATTTTCATGGATTTTTTTTTCAAATTTTTTCTTTATTATTTTATAAAAATTAAATGAAAGTTTTTTCAAATTTTTTTAGTCTGTCTTTATATGTATTCAATGAAAAATGACTCTAAAAAAATTCAAACATTTATTTATAAATTTTCAAGTTTATTTTCAGGAAAATGTTTTCCAAAATTTTTTATGTTTTGAAGATACTTTTTCAAATAGGGAATGATATTTACCTCAATATATTTTTTCAAAATATCTATCCAAGCTATTTTCCATCTATGATAACATCTATTGATGTTACTCGTGTCCTTCTAAGAAATGATCCATTGTTTCCACTCATATTTTTTTGAATGGTTTATGTCATGATTGAATGATGATTATCCCACTCATTTATCTTACATGTTTTATATGCTTTTGAAAACCACTTATTTTCATTGGTTATTCTTTCATGAAATGATTATGACACCAATATCATTTTCATGAATTATGATTTGATGAAATGTTAATGATACACATTTCATTTCATGGGTTATGATTTGATATTTATAGAACCCATAATTTTATATGGGTTGTTATATAATTTTTATTATAATTTGGGACATGTATTAATGAGATATTATGTGATGGATGAGACCTATATCTCCCTCCAATTCATTGGATAATGATAAGTTGTATATGAGCTCAAAGGGTACGCATGTTTTATCCCAACCACAAATACAAGAGGGTACATGGGTTCTAGCCCAATATTAAAAGTAATAGGTTGAACAAGTGGTATCCCATGCCTTAAAACAAGAAGGTAGATGGGTTGTAGAACAATATTAAAAAGAAGAAGTTTCATGGGTTATAGCCCAATGCTAAATGTCACGACCCATCCTCAGGGCCCGTGTCGGGACTACCCCAAGCCCGCCTTCCATAGGCCAGGGGCCAGCGACTAGCACCAAGGCGTAAATCCCAGAAAAAGGGAAGGCATTGCCTTTGTAAAGTAAAAAAACACCACATAGTAAGCAAGAGGAAAAGTAAACACAAAGTAAAAACTGTAACAAGCTGTGCTAAAAGTAAAAGGGGCTGGGAATACAAGCCCAACTGTAAAGTACAACTGAAAGGGAAAACAACAACTGAAAAGAAAAGCCGCGGTGTCGAGTCATCCTCTGGAATTCCCACCTGAAGGGTGGGTACAGATAGCCTCCACTGCTCCTCGGGTCCACCTGACCGCTCCGAGTACGTCCTTCCCCGTGGTCCACCTCCAGGTACCGTCCTGCTCTACAAGCCTCCACCACAATCAGCGCTGTCCGTCGTCTGCAACCAACACAACGTAGTGCGGGCATAGCCCATGAAGGGGAGAGTATAAGCTACTTAGTAGGTACCCCGAGACCCCCGAAGGTATCCTGAAATCCACAAAGTATAAACCACAAAGGAAATATCCAATCACGCAGTAATAACTAACACTGCTTAGGTATATGCCCATACATATACCTAAGTCATCAATTCTCGTTCGGCTCCAACATCCGAGCCTAAGCACAACCCAGTCCATACAGGAAAGCAAAACGTAAACCCACACTGGGTAGCACAACACAATCAACGAAGGAGAGAAAAGTAATCCATGAAGGAAAGTAAACAGTAAATCCACACATGATAGTTCAACACAATCCACAAAGGAGAGTAACACAAGATTCAGCTCACACAGGTATACTTCTTCAAATGACGATAGAGATGATCACTGATCCATCTAAGTCGTCAGACCCACAAAGGATCGATAGGTACTAACCCCGCAATGAACCACAAAGGATATGACCCACAAAGGATCGATAGGTAACTAACCCCCGCAAAGACCCACACAGGACCTGTAGGCGCTGGCTCACACAGAACCGCTGAGCGCTGACCCACACAGGATCAGATCCACACAGGATCTGTAGCACTGATCCACGTAGGATCACTGAGTGCAGTAGTCGTCGCAGTCCACTGAGGATCTCTGCACAGTCTTCGTCACATTCCACTGAGGATCTCTGCACAGTCGTCACTGCAGTCCACTGAGGATCTCTGCACAGTCATCACTGTCGAAGTCGCAGCCAGCACTAGGGTTCCCGCACACAGCAAGCTCGTTCGGGAGGGTCCTCTCCACGAGCCGAGAGGCTGATACATCAACTGACACATAGTCCAGAGTTGATTTATCCAAAAGTTTTGTATCGTCAACAGGAACTCAACGTCGCAGACGACGCGTCAATCGGATGCCCGGTCTGAAAGATATTGGCTTTTTCATCCCAGGGGCCTGATTGGTTTTTAAGGCAAAAACAACCCGACCGTACTCCACCTGCGTCCAAACCTCGGGTGGAGTATTCCAAAAGATCCTTCTCACTTAGAGGAATTCAATGAATTTGACGGCACGTCGATCGGACGTCCGAAACTCAAGATATGAGTGTTTCCGCTCCGAGGGCCTGGTTGGTTTCGTGTACGAACCAACCTAGCCGAACTAAAAGTATTCCGAACCTTGAGTGCGATATTATGAAACTACCGTCTCGATCCAAGGATCGTGTTGCCGCTAACGGCGAGTCGTTTGGAGGCCCGTAACTCAAGTTACGGGAAAAAGTCCGAAACGGTCCGAAGACGGGGGGTCTGGGCCCGGGCCGACCCCCCCACCCCCCCTTGGTCGGCCGAACCGGGTCGACCCGACCTGACCCAACCCGGCGGGACCCGGTCCGGCCAGGCCAGGGCACGACCCGGCTTGGCCGGCCGGTCCGGCTCAGCTCGGACGATCGGCCGAGCAGCGCAGGGGGCACGCTGCCCCCGCGTGACAGCACTACGACCCCCGCGGGGGGCCACCCTAGTCAACGGACGCGGCAAAGGCTGCGTCCCGTGTGTGCACCGGACCCGCGCGGCCGCGGGTCTGCTGGCGCCACCGCTGCCAGCGCCGCCGGCGGCTTCCGCGGGCCACCGGAGTCGCTCCGGTGGTCCGTGTTCCTTCCCGTCTACGCCGCTGTTCCTCCCGGGTTCCATTCTTCACTACGAGATCATCAAATCGCCCTTGCGTCACATTTTGTTGTCGCCCGCCAAATCTGCACAACAACGAAGAACTGTGGAGGGTTGTCGGGCCGTGTCCGTTTGGCCCGCACCCTCCGCGTTAGGCGATAACAATCGGGAGGATAAATCAACACATAATAAACGTATCAAAAACAATTTTAATAATTTGAAATTGCACTTGATTCAGGTTCTTGTTTTAAAAGAAACAATCACGAGGATATAAAAAGGTATTTACAAAATAAAATCCCTACCTCGTCAAGTCTTCGCACGTGTGTTCTTCCCGGAAATTGATCGTCGTGGAAGGAGGGGACCGTCGCGTCGTCGCGGTATCCGGCGTTGCGTCGACGAACTCCGAGGACCAAGAAACAACAGATTTAATTATAAATAATTAAATTTGTGTGTTGTTATAAGCCACAAAGGAGGTTTAAAAGAAACCCAAAATCTCTTACCTCAAGAATTTGGTGATCGGAGATTTTGTTGCGGAGGAAGGAACGTCGTAGAAGAACGCCGCGGGAGAGGAAACGTCGGTGTCGTGGCGCACGGAATCGCGTCGTCGATTTCTGAGGGCTCGGCGTTCTTCGTGTTCTTCGTGTTCTTCGCGTTCTTCGCGTTCTTCTCGTTCTTCGCGTTCTTCACGTTCTTCGCGTTCTTCACGTTCTTTGCGTTCTTCACGAAGGAGGATGAATAATTCTTGGTTTCTGTCAAATCCACTCAACGAGTATTTTTCCAGAAGTCGTGCGTTGGTCTTATTTTATTATTACGCCAACGGATGTCAAACAAGTTAAGAAACGAATGAAATTAATTCATAAAATTAATTCAACGAAGAAAACCACCTAATTAATTCAACGAATAAAACCGCCCAATTAATTGGTGTGTTAAGAATTTAAGAAAACATGTCAGTTGACTTTCATGATGACTGGTTTTTGCGGGTGCGTTACTTAGCGGAAAAGATACGGTGGGGCTCGTGCGGGCCCCACCTCACAAATATCCTACCAAGAGGGTAGGATATTTATGGATAGCACCCTATCTGCATCAACTCAGCTTAAGCTGCTTTAAGTGGCTTCAAGTGGCTTCCAAGTGGCTTAAGTGAAATAAAATAAAGTTTGTCGTACAATTATTTTATTTCTTAACTTTAAGCCCGAAAATTAAAAACCACACCCGAGAAAACGCAACTCTGGAAGAGACGTTTCTAAGAAAGTACTGGCGCTACGATTCCATCGGTGCCATCAGAATTCGATTCCGAGCACTGGTTCAAAAGTTAGAAAAACCCGCTCGTCCATTCACTGAACGTACCCGATCCAAACTTCGAAAAATGATTCCGGGGACACCGGGCCTCAGAATCAGGTGCCGTCAGAAACTGCGTTCTTGTAAAAATCCAGAGAAAATTAAGAAAAAAATTTCCTTGAATTTTTTCAGGTCTTTACATAACTCCCACCTCAGGGCTTTACGTCCCCATAAAGACACATCATAATCTAGGGAAACAAATGTGGGTACTGAGCACGCATCTGAGCCTCCCGCTCCCATATGCTCTCCTGGAGGTTCCCGTGCTTCCATCTGATTCGCACAAGAGGAATCGATCGCCCACGTAGGACCCGCTCCTATCGATCCTCTATCTCTACCGGGACCTCCATAAAAGTCTCCCCATCATCCACGTCTAGCTCCCCATGGTCAATTATGTGCGTCGGGTCGTGCACGTATCTCCTCAACTGAGATACGTGGAAGACGTCGTGCACCCAGTGCAACTGAGGTGGCAGAGCCAAGCGATATGCCACCTCTCCAATCCTGCTGAGGACCTGGAATGGTCCAATGAAGCGTGGAGACAACTTGCCGCCTCGGCCAAATCTCCGCAAACCACGTTGAAGTGAGACACACAAGAAGACGTGGTCGCCATCCTCGAACTCTAGTGGCCTCCGCCTCCTGTCAGCATAAGACTTATGCTGGATCTGAGCTGTCCTCATCCGCTCCTGGATGACCTGGACCTTCTCTGTCGTGACCCAGACCATATCTGGTTCCACAAGTGCTGACTCCCCTGGGTCTGTCCAGCACAAAGGAGATCTGCAAGGTATGTCGTATAACGCCTCGTATGGTTCCATCCCGATGGTGGAGTGGTAGCTGTTGTTGTACACGAACTCCACCAAGGGTAGGTGATCCTCCCAGCTGCGACCAAAGTCGAGGTCACATGCGCGGAGCATGTCCTCGAGAGTCTGATTGGTCCTCTCCATCTGACCATCCGTCTGAGGGTGAAAGGTGGTGCTCAGACGTAGCCGCGTCCCGAACGCCTCCTGTAACCCCTCCAAAGATGGGAAGTAAAGCGAGCATCTCGATCAGAGACGATAGACGATGTAACATCGTGAAGCCGTACAATCTCCTGAACGTAGATACGCCCCAAGCTCTCAACTGAGCCCTGCTCTCGGATGGGTAAGAAGTGAGCCGACTTGGTGAGTCGGTCGACAATCACCCAGATGGAGTCGTGACCTCTGGAAGTGCGTGGAAGTCCAGTCACAAAGTCCATAGATATGCCGTCCCACTTCCACTCCGGGACCTCCAAGGGATGTACCGAGTTTGCTGGTACCTGATGCTCTACCTTCACCTGCTGGCAGGTGAGGCATCGAGAAACGAACTCTGCCACAACCTTCTTCATGTCCGGAAACCAGTGTTGTCGTCTGAGGTCCTGGTACATCTTTGCCACTCCAGGATGTACCGCCAAAGGAGAAGTGTGAAACTCTCTCAGAACCTCCTCTCGTAAAGTGACTGGTACCAAGGTACGTCCTCTGGAAAAAATGTCGTGCCCTACTCCAAAGGAGAAGCCATCAGGTGCCTGTCTGAGGATAACTGTGCACACCACATCTCACAGTCAGCGTCCTCACGCTGTGCCTCTCTGACCCGCTGCAGTAGTGGATGGGTGAGTGTGAGAGACTGAAGGAAGGCTTCTCCATCTCTATCCACAAAGGATATCTGCAAAGCGGCTAGTTGCTCTGTCGCCTCCTCAAGTAGCTGGATGCCTGTCCTCCTACTGAGGCCATCGGCTACCACCTTCCCCTTCCCAGGAGTATAGACTATCCCAAAGTCATAGTCCTAGAGGAACTCGATCCATTTCCGCTGTCTCTGGTTCAGGTCCTTCTGCGAGAAGATGTACCTGAGACTCTGGTGGTCAGAAAAGACTGTAAAGCGCTCTCCGATCAGATAGTGTCGCCATGTCTTCAGAGGGAAGACCACTACTGCTAAATACAGGTCATGGGTAACGTAGTTCTGCTCATGCGGCCTCAACTGATGTGATCCATAGGCAATCATGGCCCGCTCCTGCATCAGGTAACATCCGAGTCTGGTCCCTGATGCATCGCAGTAGACTACGTATCCAACTCCCTCCTCAGGCAACCTCAAGATAGGTGTGCTGGTCAATCTCTGCCTCAGCTCCTGGAAGCTCTGCTGACATCTGTTTGACCACACAAAGGGTTTCCCCTTCTTCATCAAAGATGAGAGTGGCGCCGCAAATCTAGAGAAGTCCGGCACAAATCTCCGATAGTATCTGGCTAGACCCAAGAAACTCCGCACCTCCGTCACGCTCCTGGGTGGATCCCAAGCTAGCACTGCCTCAATCTTCGTGAGATCCACCGCAACTTCCTCCTCAGAAATGAAGTTCCCCAAGTAGTGGACCTCACGTAACCAGAAGTAGAACTTCGAGAGCTTTCCATAAAGCTGGTGCTCTCAGAGTGTGTCTAGTACAACTCGCAAGTGGTAGGCGTGCTCCTCCTCCGTGGTCGAGTACACCAAAATGTCGACGATGAAGACCACGACAAATCAATCGAGGTATGTCTGGAAGATCCTGTTCATGAGGCTCATGAACACTGCTGGAGCATTGGTTACGCCGATTGGCATAACCAAGAACTCATAGTGGCCATACCGACACCTGAAGGCCGTCTTCTGCACGTCCTCATCTCGAACTCTGAGCTGATGATATCCTGACCTGAGGTCTATCTTCGAGAACCACCGCGCTCCCTTGAGCTGATCGAAGAGGTCATAAATCCTCGGTAGTGGATAATTGTTCCTCACTGTCACCTGGTTCAGGCAACGATAGTCGACACAAAGTCACAAGCTCCCGTCCGCCTTCTTGGCGAACAATATTGGGGAAGCCCAGGGTGAAACACTGGGTCGTATGAACCCCTTGCCCTGCAAGTCCTCCAACTGTACCCACAGCTCTTGAAGCTCAGCTGGGCCATCCGATATGCGGGAGTGGATATCGGGTCTGTCCCGGGGTACAAATCAATATAGAAGTCTACCTCTCTGTAAGGATGTAGCCCTCGAACGTCATCGGGAAAGACGTCCGCGTACTGATCCACCACTGCAGGAAAACTAGGACTCCGCACGTCAACTACTCCAAGGATGAGGCTAGCCAACTGATGAGTGATGAGATGTCCCCTCCTCTGCGAGAGTCCCTCCTGTGCTGCAAAGGCTCCCTTCTCGCCGGTGAAGGTGAACCTACTCCCGTCGGTGCGCACACATCGCACCTTGCGCCTAAAACAGTCAATCTGAGCATGGACTGTAGATAACCAATCCATGCCCAAGATGACGACGTAAGGCCTCGACGCCGCTACAAGAAGATCCCAGCCGAATCTCTCACCACCAAGAGTAAGCTCACACTGCCGGTACCAGTGCGTAATCGTCGAGTCTGCTCTCGTAGGGGTCTCTAGCCGTAAGGATCGATCCAACGGCTCTGTCAGAATCTCCGAGCTCTGAACAAGGGCAGCGGCTATGATAGAGTGACTCGCTCCTGTGTCTATAAGAACTGCAGCAAGGGTGGAATAGACACAGATCGTACCTCGAATCATCTCTGGCACGCCGTGGTCGTAGGCCTCCCCTGCCTGGAGCTGTGCCTGTCTCTGCCCGCCAGATCTCTGTCGTTGGGGTGGGCCTCTTGGTGGTGGTGGTGGTAGAGCCTCAAAGCGTCGCCCACCACCTGCTGCTGGACCATCACCTCTGCCTCATCCAACTCCTCCCTGCGGACCACCACGGTCAACCCTCTGCCTCTTCCTGGGTGGCCCCTCCACTGTCTGCTGCTCCTCGGTACGGCGGGTCGGGCAATCACGAGCCATGTGGCCCTGCCCGCCGCAGGCGTAGCACTGCCTACCTCTCGAAAGACTGGCTCCGCGCTGTGTGCCCCGCACTGCTGAGCCAGTGTCCTGAGGTCGTCTACGAGAGGGTCTGGTCTTCCTGGAACCCTGAGTCATCCGTCGGCTACTTTCTACCGAAGACTCCGCTACCTGCCACCCTGCGGTAGGTCTCGCTGCTGAAGTAGACTCAGCAAGAAAGCTCTCGATCAGAAGGGCTCACTCCAGTACTCCTGCCTGGGTCGGGATGCTGAGGGAGATCAGCGATGCCCTGATCTCGTGTCTCAAACCCTGCTCAAAGGTCCGAGCTTGGAAGAAGGGGTCTCGTACCATGTCGGTCGAGTAGCGAGAAAGATCGGTGAACCTCACCACGTACTGGGCGACCGTCAAGCTGCCCTACCGCAGCTGAAGAATCTCCTGGATGCGCACCGCACGGAGGGTGGCCGGGACGAACTCTGACCAGAAGAGGCTCTCGAAGTCCTTCCAGATAAGAGATGCCTCATCGTGCACATAGAGCATCAAGCTCCACCATCGGCCCGCTGCTGCGTGCAGTAGGCTCGCCGCGAGGATCACCATGAGGTCTGCTGGTGTCCTCACTACCCTGAAAACTCGTATGACCGCCTCCAGCCAGTCCTCGGCTGCCTGGGGGTCCATCTCCCCATGAAACCTGGGTGGTCGCTGGCACTGGAACTCGTGTAGAGCTCCGAGGCGACGTGCATCGTCAGCGGTAGGTGCTGGAAGCATCGGGGGCTCGGCGGGTAAAGGTACCACCGGTGCCTCTGCTGTCAACGGGCCCTGTACCGAGGCCTCGTCGCTCGGTGGGCTATTTTCACACTCTACTCTCGGAACCCTAGCTGGCTGCCATCGTGGGGCCATCCTGAAAAGGAAACAGGTGTGCCACGGTCAGAACAGTATACCTGGTGAGCTGATATGAAGTAATCACAAATAAAACTTGAAACACACATCCAATCAATGTTTTCGTGTATTAAGTTGGAAATCAGAAGTCAGGGTCTTGGTGTACGTATACGTCAGCCGCCGCACCAACACTGGAATCCCTGGACTGATAACCACACCCAATACGCTAAACACTATTCCTTCACATAGAAGAAAGATCAGAGTCTATGGTAGAACCGACCGCCTCCGATTCCAATTTGTCACGACTCGTTCTCGGGGCCCGTGCCATGACTACCCCAAGCCCACCTCCCTTAGGCCAGGGGATGGAGACTAGCACCAAGGCGTAAATCCTGGAAAAACGGAAGGTATTGCCTTTGTAATGTAAACAAACACCACAGAGTAAGCAAACAGAAAAGTAAACACGAAGTAAAAACTATAACAAGCTGTGCTGAAAGTAAAAGGGGCCAGAAATACAAGCCCAACTGTAAAGTACAACTGAAAGGCAAAAACAGAAACTGAAAAGAAAAGCCGCAGTGTCGAGACGTCCTCTGGAAGTCCCACCTGAAGGGTGGGTACAGATAGCCTCCACTGCTCCTCGGGTCCACCTGACCGCTCTGAGTACGTCCCACCTAGTGGTCCACCTCCAGGTACCGTCCAGCTCCGCAAGCCTCCACCACAATCAGCGCTGTCCGTCGTCTGCAACCAACACAACGTAGTGCGGGCATAGCCCGTGCAGGGGTGAGTATAAGCTACTCATTAGGGACCCCGAGACCCCCAAAGGTCTCCCGAAATCCACAAAGGATAAACCACAAAGGAATGATCCAATAATGAAGTAATAACTGACACTTCTTAGGTATATGCCCATACATATACCTAAGTCCTCAATTCTCGTTCGGCTCCAACATCCGAGCCCAAGCACAACCCAGTCCACACAGAAAAGCAAAACATAAACCCACACAGGGTAGCACAACACAATCCACGAAGGAGAGAAAAGTAATCCATGAAGGAAAGTAAACAATAAATCCACACAGGATAGTTCAACACAATCTACAAAGGAGAGTAACACAAGATTCAGCTCACACAGGTATACTTCTTCAAATGACGATAGAGATGATCACTGATCCATCTAAGTCGTCGAACCCACAAATGATCGGTAAGTACTAACCCCCACAATGACCCACAAAGGATCTGACCCACAAAGGATCGATAGGTAACTAACCCCCGCAAAGACCCACACAGGATCGGGCCCACACAGGACATGTAGGCACTGGCTCACACAGAACCGCTGAGCGCTGACCCACACAGGATCGGATCCACACAGGATCTGTAGCACTGATCCACATAGGATCGCTGAGTGCAGTAGTTATCGCAGTCCACTGAGGATCTCTGCATAGTCATCGACGCAGTCCACTGAGGATCTCTGCACAGTCGTCGCTGTAGTCCACTGAGGATCTCTGCACAGTCGTCGCTGTCGAAGTCGCAGCCAGCACTAGGGTTCCCGCACACAGCAAGCTCGTTCGAGAGGGTCCATTCCACGAGCCAAGAGGCTGATACATCAACTGACACATAGTCCAGATTTGATGTATCCAAAAGTTCCGTATCGTCAACAGGAACTCAACGTCGCAGACGGCGCGTCAATCGGACGCCCGGTCAGAGAGATATTGGCTTTTTCGTCCCAGTGGCCCGGTTGGTTTTTAAGGTAAAACCAACCCGACCGTACTCCACCTACGTCCAAAACTTGGGTGGAGTATGCCAAAAGATCTGCCTCACTTAGAGTAATTCAATGAAGTCGACGGCACGTCGATCGGACGTCCGAAACTCAAGATATGAGCGTTTCCGCTCCGTGGGCCCGATTGGTTTCGTGTACGAACCAACCCGAACAAACTCAAAGTATTCCGAAACCTTGAGTGCGATATACCGAAAGGACCGCCTCGATCCGAGGATCACGTTTCCACTGACGACGAGTCGTTTGGAGGCCCGTAGCTCATGGTACGAGCAAAAGACCGAAACGGTCCGAAGACGAGGGGTCTGGGCCCGGGCCGACCCCCCCCCCCCCCCCCCCCCCATGGTCGGCCAAACCGTGTCGACCCGACCCGGTCCAACGCGGCTGGACCCGGTCTGGCCAGGCCAGGGTGCGGCCCGGCTCGGCTGGCCGATCCGGCTCGGCTCGGCCGAGCGGCCGAGCAGCGCGGGGGGCTCGTTGCCCCCACGTGACAGCACTGTGACCCCCGCGGGGGGCCGCCCTGGTCAACGGACACGGAAAAGGCCGCGTCCCGTGTGTGCGCTGGACCCACGTGACCGCGGGTCCGCTGGCGCCGCCACGCCGGCGACCCGCGCCGCCGGTGGCTTCCGCGGGCCGCCGGAGTCGCTCCGATGGTCCGGTTTCCTTCCCGTCTGCGCTGCTGTTCCTCCCGGATTCCGTTCTTCACTGTGGGATCATCAAATCGCCCTTGCGTCACATTTTGTCGTCGCCCTTCAAATCCGCACAACAACGAAGAACTGCGGAGGGTTGTCGGGCCATGTTCATTTGGCCCGCACCCTCCGCGTTAGGCAATAACAATCGGGAGGATAAATCAACACATAATAAACGTATCAAAAACAATTTTAATATTTTGAAATTCACTTGATTCAGGTTCTTGTTTTAAAAGAAACAATCACGGGGATATAAAAAGGTATTTCCAAAATGAAATCCCTACCTCGTCAAGTCGTCGCACGCGTGTTCTTCGTGGAAATTGATCGTCGTGGAAGGAGGGGACCATCACGTCGTTGCGGTATCCGGCGTTGCGTCGAAGAACTCCGAGGACCATGAAACAACAGATTTAATTATAAATAATTAAATCCGTGTGTTGTCATAAGCCACAAATGAGGTTTAAAAGAAACCCGAAATCTCTTACCTCAAGAAGTTGTTGATCGGAGATTTTGTTGCGGAGGAAGGAACGTCGCAGAAGAACATCGCGGGAGATGAAACGTCGGCGTCGCGGCGCACAGCATCGCGTCTTCGATTTCCCAGGGCTCATCATTCTTCGCATTCTTCGTGTTCTTCGCGTTCTTCGCGAAGGAGGATGAAGAATTCTTGGTTTCTATCAAATCCTCTCAACTTGTATTTTTCCAGAAGTCGTGCGTTGGTCTTATTTTATTATTACGCCAACAGATGTCAAACAGGTTGAGAAAAGAATGAAATTAATTCATAGAATTAATTCAACGAAGAAAACCGCCCAATTAATTCAACGAATAAAACCGCCCAATTAATTGGTGCGTTAAGAATTTAAGAAAATGCGTCAGTTGACTTTCATGATGACGGGTTTTCGTGGGTGCGTTACTTAGCGGAAAAGAAACGGTGGGGCTCGTGCGGGCCCCACCTCACAAATATCCTACCAAGAGGGTAAGATATTTCTGGACAACACCATATCCACATCAACTCAGCTTAAGCTTCATTAAGTGGCTTCAAGTGGCATCCAAGTGGCTTAAGTGAAATAAAATAAAGTTTGTCGTACAATTATTTTATTTCTTAACTTTAAGTCCGAATATTAAAAACCACACCCGAGCAAACGCAACTCCGGAAGAGCCGTTTCTAAGCAAGTACTGGCACTGCGATTCCATCGGTGCCATCAGAATTCGATTCCGAGCACCAGTTCAAAAGTTAGAAAAACCCGCTCATCCGTTCACTGAACGTACCTGAGCCAAACTTCGGAAAATGATTCCGGGCACACCGGGCCTCGGAATCAGGTTCCGTCAGAAACTGCGTTCTTGTAAAAATCCAAAGAAAATTAAGAAAAAAATTTCCTTGAATTTTTTCGCGTCTTTACACTAAAAGTTAGATGGTAAACAGGTTGTTATCCCATTCCCGAAGTAGGTAAATGGTTCACATCCCAAAAATAGAATGTTATAAGGGTCTGGTTAGATATCAATGACATAAGATTTTCTATTATTATATGTATGAAATAATTTTATGACTTCTTCCTCAGTTATTCTTTCATGTATTATGATATTTATTTCCATATGATTCATTTCTTATGAACTGCTGATCCTTTTTCCACAATTAATGTTTATGATATTTGATATGCACCAATTAACTTATAATGTTATGATCAAATTATAATACCCCTATGATCATTAATATACTTACATATATCCCTTGTATACCCTTATTAATCATTTGATATCACCCCTTTTTATGTTTCCTTCCCCAAGTCAGGAATATATAGTTAATTTATGATATTCTTATTATATGTTATAGTCTTGGAAAACATAGTGGGTTATAATGTATCTTGACTGTATACTAGTGTTTCCATTTCAATGTTTCCAAAGGAAATAATCTAATGTGGTCTTTGGGCTTCTATTTGTAAAATGATTTTAAGTATTCTAAAAAAGATTTGTATTTTTTGTGTACGTTAAGACTGGGTGTCTATAATTTGTCTCAAAGTGAAGGTTTAGTTAAACATTCGAAACTAGTATGACATAAATTTAGTGAGATAACAAGGTATATTTCTAAGGATATGTATTGGGAAGTTTCTAAGGAAAATTATAAGTATGAGATAACATTAAGGAAAATGTCCTTGAATTTTGGTAGTGGATAGATTGAGTGGTTTCCAAAAAATACATACTTGTTTGGATAATACAAGTATATGTGACTGTATAATATATTTACCTAGGGGTAAAAACTCCAAAAACTTGTTCTATGCCTAACTTGGTGTAACACCCCAAGCTTCTACGGTATGCTTCTCTTTGAATAATGTGATAGCGTGTGTTGTACGCAACACCGAGTTCTTACACACCATAACCAATCAAACTAGTCGTTATGAATAGTAATAACTACCTTTTGAAATTATATATATTTTATATTTCAAAATGGACTTCATTTTTGGATTCGGAATATCGAATTTAGCCTAAGGTGAAATTTTGGTACATTTGGGATAACTTTCATATTTTGATGAATAGTGAAAATTACTAAATTTTAATTAAAAACAACTTTTTTAATCAAAATAATTAATAGTGAGAAATTATGAATTTGAGTGGTTTTAAAGTATATTTAGAATATATTTTTACCATTTAATATAATTTTGGTCATTGGACATAATTTTACAATTAAACTGAACATAAACAAGTGTCAATCTTTTGATAGTTATTATCTCTTAAAAACACGTTTTTTGTTTTGACAGCGGGAATTAATTTTAAATTAATTTCTTCCACTTCTGTGTTTTGAATTTAGAAAAATGGATTCCATATTTGGAATCAGGATGTTCAAATTGTGTAAATAGGTAACTTTTATTTTTATACATTTTGAATAATTACTGCGGTAAATATTTTATTTACCATGGTTAAGGGTAAATCCGGTAAATAAGGGTTAAAAAATAATATTATAATAATACTAAATTACCCTAAAACGTGTCCTAGCCTTATTGGTTGATACATGATCGACCATAGGAATCTTTGGGTCAATTGTGGGACCCCATGGTGCCACTTGTAGGTGATAAGGACACTTTATTTTAATTAAGTTAAAATGAATACAAAAATGACACAAACATATATCTTTTAGAAAAACAATATTTACATAAGGTTATATATGTTGTATTTTAGATTATAAATATTCATTAGAAAGATAAAGATATTTCCTACATAATGATATTTTATTTATAATTTTTAGACATTAAATAATTTAATTTATTTATGACACAATTCTGATGAATTAATTACTATAATAGTGAATAATTAAAATAACTGATATTATAAATACCCAAATAAATATAATATAAAACTTTTAATGAATTAAACTAATTTTATAGGATAATATGATATATTAGGATTGATTTAATTAACTTTTTTCGATGTAATCAATCTGTTATGAATTTCACAAAAATCAACTATTGAATAGTGTCCAAATTGACATAAAAGTGTTCTTAAAACAAATATTATATTATTAATTGATATTAAATTTCTAAAAATCTAAGGTTCGGCCAAGAGACTTATATCATGATAGGTTCATCATTAATGGACCACTTGGGGGTCTATTGGATGTATATAGTAAGTTTATTAACCATATTATATAAAAATAAAAAGAGACATTGTAAAAGTGAAACTAATTAACTTAGAGTTAATACTTAAAGATAAAGTTAATATAAGTACCCAAACCCGTCTAAATTCTATTGGTTGAGTGGTTTTCGACCTATCCCCACCTTAAACTTTGAATAATCAACTTTGGAGCCATTAGAAACCAAATATGAATTTATTATAAATTAATATTTCTAGCTTTTCCAAAGGTGCCCCTCACCCCTCTTATAAAAGGGCACTCCTCCTTCTCATTTCTTAAAACCTTCAAAGCCATTTGGTTTGGACAAAATCATCCCAAATACTCTCCCAACATCCCTCACTACAACTTAGAGGCCTTATTTTGATCAAAAAGCTAACCTAATGAGCCCTTTTGATCAAATCAAAAGGAAGAACCCGAAGAAGAGGTAATGTTTTCACCACCCCTTTTCAAGTTCCTTTCTTCTTCCACTTCTTCTTTCTTTTTTCTTACCATTCTAAAATAATAACTCCAGTATCTCACATATACTGTGATGTTATTATAAATATGGTACAACCATATTCAGTATTCTATCCACCCTTTGAATAACATGTCACCATACGTGCGTACGTACGGCTTACCGTCTCCACGTCGTGGTGTAATTGTTATTCAATATATTAATATTTGGATGGGTATAATAATGATGTGTAACTCATGTAAATAATAAATATAACATGTTAATGATTCTGTATATATGATATACCATCCATTTATATATTATTTTAATATCAAAAGAATGATATTGTCGCTCGTGCGTACGTACGGACTACCGTCTCCACGAACGCGATGAGATTCATTCTCCATCGCATCCATTCAAGTATAATTATCATTTGATGATTTAAAAATAATGTTTATGGACTTTATATCATTCTGGATATGAATAAGATACAACAAACATGGCTTATTTAACAAAACATATAAAAGAAAATGAGTAAGTTAACACCCGAAACGACGATAATTCTAAGATATTATTAACAAATCAACGTTAAAAGATCATATATGATATCATATTAATATATATGACTCTTGTATAATTTAATAACAATTATTTCACCATTATACAGGAGGTTAACCTACCCCAACCAAGGAAAAGTACAAGGTAAGGGTTATTTCACAATCTCTTCATTATCCGAGGTTGTTTATACGTAATAATCTACTGGGATTTCTTTATCATCCACATCCATGTTTCTTCGAAATGTATTTCAAAACATATTTATTATTTAAAAGAATATGGGTTAAAGTAATTTATACCCTTGTTTGACTTTTTATAACAGGTTTATAAAGGAATCTTTCCGTCGTTTTCAAAACAAGGTCCTTTTTAACCTTTTCGACAGAATTAAGGTAAGAATGTTTTTTTAACTTATACGGCGGGTGCAGCTATTTTCCGCCGTTATAAAATCTTCAAAGCTTCCCTTACAAGCTTATAAGAATATTTTCAAAGAAAATGTTTTATTTTATATGGATCTTAAATGATTTAAAAATAAAAGGAGATATTTCTTTAAAAATAATTTTGATTTCATCTATGTCAACATCCTTTGATGGATTTTAAGATTATTTGAAGTTGATTTATTATGATACAAAACTTCTATATTGTATTGAAGGTTTTTTGATATGTTTGACTGTGGATGTGCTATTTTTATACCATTCATAGTTTATGGTGAACGTATTGACATTTCGTATGCTAGTTTTAATACGAATGTTTATGTTATGTTTAAACCTTTTCATATGGGAATGCATTGGACTTAATATGTGAAGGGTGGAGCCCGCTATAGCTCCTCGATGCATCGGTAGGTCTCATGAGACAAACTAGTGTCTTGTCACAAGGCCTTGACAAAATATTATATGTAGTCTTGGCACGAGGCCTTGGCTATGTGGTTATGATAGTCTGGCATTATGCATTCCATCATTATGAAAGTGGTTATTGATTTTTCATGTGATTATTAAATTAGTAGAATAACCATGTGAATAAGTAAATGGCATTATTTCATTTTATTTATGCCATACTATGTTAAAAGTTCAAGTTTAAAAGGCTTTTGTTTTAGTTATACATTGCCTTAAATGTTTATTCTTATTTTTGAAAGTTTCCGCTATATTGTTATCCTTACTGGGCATTTGAGCTCACCCCTTTTCTATGTTTTATTTTTCCTAGGAAGTGAAGAAGTAAATTATGAATGACTTGCAGGGATATTATGTGGGGATATGAGTGTGGATTATGGAGGCAATATGTTGTTGTAGTAGTTTTTCATTTTATGATGTAATGTAAGACTTATGAATATATCTAGTGTTTCCAAGACTACTGAACCAATCGGTCTTTCGAGATTTGATCTTTCTTGTGATCATGCCAATGTTATGTAATAATGCACCGACTCTGGGTAACTGGGGTCGGGGCGTTACAGTTGGTATCAGAGGAAGTTTAGTACAAACCATGGAAGCTAGATTTAGATAAACTCTGATTAGAGCACGTAGACCTAAGATGAAATTTGAGGATTAGTATAGAAGAACTTCCTAGAATTTTGGTATTGTAGAGATTTTGTGAGTTTTCCGAGAAATACATCCCTGTATGGATACGAGCAGGTAGAGGCGGCTCTGGCACAGATGTACCTAGGGGTAAAACCCGAAAACACCGCTTTGAGCTAGACTCGAACGGGAACTGGTGCACGACAACGGGCCTTGATGCACTCTTGGTTACAAAACTCCCGGGGGATATGCTTAGGATAACTCTCATTTTCCTTACAAATCATTATGAAGGGTTTATGAGTATATACTTCCTCAAAGAAAACATTTTTATGATTATGGATTATATCCATAAATAGTTCAATTTATGTTAAGCGTTTTATAAGTATGGGATTATGTATTTTGATTCATAAACTGATCTAGTTTATGGAATTGTTTAGAAATGGAGCCTAGTGGAAGAAATGGAAACCGTATCAATGCACGCACTCCATGTAAGGATTTCCCTCCTGCTCAAGATAATTATAGTGGAGCTGGTGATGCAACTGGTGCAGATCAGCTAATCACCATACTGGGACAACTTACTCAAGTTATGAATAATAACCTTACCCGTATGGAGCACCCTGATCCACAGCATGGAGGATCAATGTTAGATCGATTCATGAGGCAACAACCACCAACGTTCAATGGGAGTACAAATCCCTTAGTAGCTGAGAAATGGATATTTTCCCTAGAGAAAATATTTCAGGCTTTGGGGAGCAGTGAAAGGGAAAAAGTTATCATGGCAGTTTACCGCCTCACTGGAGATGCTGATCAATGGTGGTCATTGATTCAAAATACGAAGGAAGATGATGAAGTATCAAATATGGAATGGAGGGAGTTCAAATATCTGTTTTTAGAAAAATAATTTCCTCGCGACCATCGAGCAGATATGGAAAGGAAATTTTTAAGTCTGAGACAGAAGGAGGATGAGAATGTCACAAAGTATGAGGCTAACATTACAAGGTTAGCAAGGTATGCTGGTGATTATATACGTAACCAAAGAAGTAATAATGATCGTTTCTTTTATGGGATAAAACCATTTCTCCGTCGAGCATTAGTCTCACAATCCTTTTCGTCGTATGAAGACATTGTCTCATGTGCTATCAAGACCGAAAAGAAATTCTATAAGTCTTATGACTTAAAAGCAAGAGAAGAAGAGACCTGCTGATCAATCTGGGAATGGAAATAAAGGGAAGAAGGGAAAGGTTGAATATCCATCCTGTGGTAAATGAGGGAAGAAACACCCTGGTACTTGCTTGAAGGGAATGAGAGTCTGTTACAAGTGTGGTGAAAAAGGCCACCAAGCTCGTGATTGCAAGGGGAAGAAGGAAGCTACCAAAGTTCAGTGCTATAATTGCAGGGAGATGGGGCATTATGCAAATGCATGTCCTAAGCGTCAGGAGAACTTACCTCAGAAAAGGCCAAGGGATCAAGGCCAGGCTTATGCTATCACTGCTGCTGAGGTAGAAGCTCCGAAAGACGTGGTGGTAGGTAATTTAATGGTTTCCTCAAGTTTAGCAAATGAATTATTTGATTCTGGATCATCACATTGTTTCATATCTTCCCAGTTTGCTAAGAAAATTAGATATTTCCAATTTGATTTAATAAGGGAGTTGTCAGTTAAAACTCCTAAGGGAAGTATCATTGCAACAAAGTTTTGTGAATCAGTACCCATTAGAGAACATAAATGTTCTTTATCTGCTGATCTCATCGTCATACCTATTATTGAGTTTGATATAATCCTCGGTATGGACTGGATTTCAGACTATGATGCGAAGATTTATTGTAAGAAGAAAGAGGTTACGATTCATGATGATAATGATAAGAAACACCTTATCTTTAGAGCAGAATCGTCACCACCTAATTCTTATTTAGATCCACCCTCAATAGCTCAACTAAATTCAATTATTGGGGAGGAAGAGAATGAAATAACTACGGGTGAGGAAAGGAATGTTCAAATAGAGGACGTACCTGTTGTGAAAGAATTTGTAGATGTATTTCTGGA
Source organism: Viscum album (assembly GCA_963277665.1). NCBI lineage: Eukaryota > Viridiplantae > Streptophyta > Magnoliopsida > Santalales > Viscaceae > Viscum > Viscum album. Next base: position 862,137,123 of record OY728150.1, read on the forward strand.
AGATTTACCTGGACATACTCCAGAACGAGAAGTTGAGTTTTCCATTGATTTAATTCCTGGATCAAGGCCTATATCGAAGACCCCTTACAGAATGGATACTGTAGAGTTAGCCTAACTAAAGAAACAACTATAGGAATTGAGTAATAAAGGATTTATTCGCCCTAGTGTTTCTCCATGGGGAGCCCCTGTTCTTTTTGTTAAAAAGAAAGATGGATCTATGAGGTTATGTATCGACTACAGGGAGATCAATGCTATAACGATAAAGAACAAGTATCCCCTACCTCGTATTGATGATTTATTTGACCAACTACATAGATCTCAATACTTTTCAAAGATTTACCTTCGATCTGGATACCATCAGTTGTGTGTAAAGAAGGAAGACATTCCAAAGACAGCATTTCGAACCAGGTACGGGCATTATGAGTTTACTGTAATGCCTTTTGGACTAACTAATTCACCCTCTGTATTCATGGATCTGATGAATAGAGTTTTCAAGGAGTATCTTGATGAATTTGTGGTGGTATTTATTGATGATATCTTGGTATACTCCAAAACCTACTAAGATCATAAAAATCACTTGCGCATTATCTTGAAGACTCTGAGGAGGCATGAATTATATGGGAAGTTTAGCAAGTGTGAATTCTGGCTTCAAGAGATTTCTTTTCTTGGCCATATTGTCTCTAAAGATGGAATCTCTATTGATCCTTCTAATACCAAGGCAATCCAAGAATGGCCAGCACCTACGAGTATAACTGAGGTACACAGTTTTATTTGTTTGGAAGGTTATTATCGACGTTTCGTCCAGAATTTTGCCCGATTGGCTAACCCATTAACGAAGCTCACACGTAAAGGGGTTAAATTTGTTTGGACAAAAGAGTGTGAAGAATGTTTCGAAGAACTGAATAAAATATTAGTCAATGCTCCTATATTGACTCTACCATCGGGGAATGATGGGTTCGTTATTTATAGTGATGCATCGAAGAAAGTACTTGGTTGTGTCCTTATGCAGAATGATAGAGTTATTTCCTATGCGTCACGACAGTTTAAAATTCATGAACAAAACTATCCTACTCATGATATCAAGTTAGAAGCTGTGATCTTTGCTTTGAAGATATGGAGGCACTACTTCTATGGTGAAAAATGTGTGATTTATACTGATCACAAGAGTTTGAAGTATATTTTCTCACAAAAAGAACTCAACATGAGGCAAAGGAGATGGATTTAATTACTCAAGGATTATGATTGCACGATACACTACCACCCGGGGAAAGCAAACAAGGTGGAAGATGCTTTGAGTAGAAAAGACCATGGATTTTTGAACAATATGAGAATTGAAAGGGATCCATTTTCATGGATCTAGTGAAGATGGACATGGGAATTACCAGGGAAGGTGAAACATAATTTCTTTTTCAAATGGTTGCCAAACCATCTTTAATAGAAAGGATTAAGAGTACTCATACCGATGATGAAGAATTTCAAAAGAAGATTAAATCTGTGAATGATGGGAGATTGAGAGACTTTGTGTATGAGGATGGAATTTTGAAATTTGGGAAGAGACTTTGTGATCCCGATATACCTGATCTAAAAAAGGAATTGCTGGATGATGCTCATAGTTCCAATTTCTCTATACACCCTGGGAGCACCAAAATGTATAGAGATTTGAAGGAACATTTTTGGTGGGACAACATGAAGAGGGAGATTTCTGATTTTGTGTCAAGATGTATGATTTGTCAACAAGTGAAAGCTGGAAGGCAACAGCCTGGAGGAGTCATGCATCCTCTTCCCATACCGGAGTGGAAATGGGACAATATTACGATGGGCTTTGTCATGGGGCTACCAAAGACTCCTAGAAGGAACGATGCAATATGGGTTATTGTTGATCGTCTTACCAAGTCAGCACATTTTCTTGCTATAAGAGAAGATCTACCCCTAGAATGTCTAGAAAGACTATATATTAATGAAGTTGTGAGACTTCATGGAGTACCCCTATCGATTGTTTCTGATCGTGATCCCCGTTTTACTTCAAGATTCTGGAAAAGTCTTCAGAAATCCATGGATACTGAACTTCATTTCAGCTCTGCTTACCACCCTCAGAAAGACGGACAATCAGAACGGACTATTCAAACCTTAGAAGACATGTTGAGATCTTGCTCACTTGACTTTCAGGGTATGTGGGATCAATATTTACCTCTAGTAGAATTTTCCTATAACAATAGCTTCCATTCGAGTATTCAGATGGCACCATATGAAGCGTTATACGGAAAGAGATGTCGTACACCAACCTGTTGGGATGACATCAGTGAAAGAAAACTTGTAGGTCCAGAACTGGTGGAGGAAACGATGGAAAAGGTGAAGGTAATCCAAAATCACATCAGAGCAGCTCAAAGTAGGCAGAAGAGCTATGCCGATAATCGAAGGAAGGATTTGGAATTTCAAGTCGGTGATCATGTTTTCCTGAAGGTATCTCTATGGAATGGAGTCATACGTTTTGGTAAGAAAGGTAAATTGAGTCCCAGGTACATAGGACCCTTCGAAATTCTAGAACGAATTGGGTTTGTAGCTTACCCATTGGCAATGCCGCCAAGTCTCTCTAAAGTTCACGATGTGTTCCACGTATCTCTGTTGAGGAAATACATGCATGACCCAACGCATGTACTCACCTACGAGGAATTAGAACTGGAACCCGATCTGTCTTATTGCGAAGAGCACGTCAAGATTCTTGATACGAGAGAACAAGTGCTGAGAAACCGGACGACGCGTCTGGTAAAAGTTTTGTGGAGAAACCATAAGATGGAGGAGGCAATGTGGGAACTCGAGGAACTTATGATGAAGAACCACCCGAGTCTTTTCATGTGATAAGTATTCTAGAAATTTTGAGGACGAAATTATTTGAAGGAGGGGAGAATGTAACACCCCAAGCTTCTACGGTACGCTTCTCTTTGAATAATGTGATAGAGTGTGTTGTACGCAACACCGGGTTCTAACACACCATAACCAATCAAACTAGCCGTTATGAATAGTAATACCTACTTTTTGAAATTATATATATTTTATATTTAAAAATGGACTTCATTTTTGGATTCGGAATATCGAATTTAGCCTAAGGTGAAATTTTGGTACATTTCGGATAACTTTCATATTTTGATGAATAGTGAAAATTACTAAATTTTAATTAAAAACAACTTTTTTAATCAAAATAATTAATAGTGAAAAATTATGAATTTGAGTGGTTTTAAAGTATATTTAGAATATATTTGTACCATTTAATATAATTTTGGTCATTGGACATAATTTTACAATTAAACCGAACATAAACAAGTGTCAATCTTTTGATAATTATTATCTCTTAAAAACAGGCTTTTTGTTTTGACAGCGGGAATTAATTTTAAATTAATTTCTGCCACTTCGGTGTTTTGAATTTATAAAAATGGATTCCATATTTAGAATCAGGATGTTCAAATTGTGTAAATAGGTAACTTTTATTTTTAGACATTTTGAATAATTACTGCGGTAAATATTTTATTTACCATGGTTAAGGGTAAATCCGGTAAATAAGGGTTAAAAAATAATATTATAATAATACTAAATTACCCTAAAACGTGTCCTAGACTTATTGATTGATACATGTTCGACCATAGGAATCTTTGGGTCGATTTTGGGTCCCCATGGTGCCACTTGTAGGTGATAAGGACACTTTATTTTAATTAAGTGTAAATGAATACAAAAATGACACAGGCATATATCTTTTAGCAAAACAATATTTACATAAGGTTATATATGTTGGATTTTAGATTATAAATATTCATTATAAATATACAATTATTTACTACATAATGATATTTTATTTATAATTTTTAGACATTAAATAATTTAATTTATTTATGACACAATGATGATGAATTAATTACTACAATAGTGAAAAATTAAAATAATTGATATTATAAATACCCAAATAAATATAATATGAAACTTTTAATGAATTAAACTAATTTTCTAGGATAATATGATATATTAGGATTGATTTAATTGACTTTTTTCGAAGTAATCAATCTGTTATGAGTTTCACAAAAATCAACTATTGAATAGTGTCAAAATTGACATAAAAGAGTTCTTAAAACAAATATTATATTATTAATTGATATTAAATTCCTAAAAATATAAGGTTCGTCCAAGAGACTTATATCATGATAGGTTCATCATTAATGGACCACTTGGGGGTCTCTTGGATGTATATAGTAAGTTTATTAACCATATTATATAAAAATACAAAGAGACATTGTAAAAGTGAAACTAATTAACTTAGAGTTAATACTTAAAGATAAGGTTAATATAAGTACCCAAACCTGTCTAAATTCTATTGGTTGAGTGGTTTTAGACCTATCCCCACCTTAACCTTTGAATAATAAACTTTGGAGCCATTAGAAACTGAATATGAATTTATTATAAATTAATATTTCTAGCTTTTCCAAAGGCGCCCCTCACCCCTCTTATAAAAGGGCACTCCTCCTTCTCATTTATTCACACCTTCAAAGCTTTTTGGTTCAGAAAAACTCTACCCAAATACTCTCCCAACATCCCTCACTACAACCTAGAGGCTTTAGTTTGATCAGAAATCCAACCTAAGGAGCCCTTTTGATCAAATCAAAAGGAAGAACCCGAAGAAGAGGTAATGTTTTCACCACCCCTTTTCAAGTTCCTTTCTTCTTCCACTTCTTCTTTCTTTGTTCTTACCATTCTAAAATAATAACTCCAGTATCTCACATATACTGTGATGTTATTATAAATATGGTACAACCATATTCAGTATTCTATCCACCCTTTGAATAACATGTCACCATACGTGCGTACGTACGGGTTACCGTCTCCACGTCGTGGTGTAATTGTTATTCAATATATTATTATTTGGATGGGTATAATAATGATGTGTAACTCATGTAAATAATAAATATAACATGTTAATGATTATGTATATATGATATACCATCCATTTATATATTATTTTAATATCAAAAGAATGATATTGTCGCTCGTGCGTACGTACGGACTACCGTCTCCACGAACGCGATGAGATTCATTCTCCATCGTATCCATTCAAGTATAATTATCATTTGATGATTTAAAAATGATGTTTAAGGACTTGATATCATTATGGATATGAATAATATACAACAAACATGGCTTATGTAACAAAACATATAAAAGAAAATGAGTAAGTTAACACCCGAAACGACGATAATTCTAAGATATTATTAACAAATCAATGTTAAAAGATCATATATGATATCATATTAATATATATGATTCTTGTATAATTTAATAACAATTATTTCACCATTATACAGGAGGTTAACCTACCCCAACCAAGGAAAAGTACAAGGTAAGGGTTATTTCACAATATCTTCATTATCCGAGGTTGTTTATACGTAATAATCTACTGGGATTTCTTTATCATCCACATCCATGTTTCTTCGAAATGTATTTCAAAAAATATTTATTATTTACAAGAATATGGGTTAAAGTCATTTATACCCTTGTTTGACTTTTTATAAGAGGTTTATAAAGGAATCTTTCCGTCGTTTTCAAAACAAGGTCCTTTTTGACCTTTTCGACAGAATTAAGGTAAGAATGTTTTTTTCACTTATATAGCGGGTGCGGCTATTTTCCACCGTTATAAAATTTTCAAAGCTTCCCTTACAAGCTTATAAGAATATTTTCAAAGAAAATGTTTTATTTTATATGGATCTTAAATGATTTCAAAATAAAATGAGATATTTCTTTAAAAAGAATTTTGATTTCATCTATGTCAACATCCTTTGATGGATTTTAAGAATATTTGAAGTTGAATTATTATGATACAAAACTTCTATATTGTATTGAAGGTTTTGTGATATGTTTGACTGTCGATGTGCTATTTTTATACCATTCATAGTTTATGGTGAAAGTATTGACATTTCATATGCTAGTTTTAATACGAATTTTTATGTTATGTTTAACCCTTTTCATATGGGAATGCATTGGATTTAATATGTGATGGGTGGAGCCCGCTATAGCTCCTCGATACATCGGTAGGTCTCATGAGACAAACTAGTGTCTTGGCACAAGGCCTTGACAAAATCTTATTTGTAGTCTTGTCACGAGGCCTTGGCTATGTGGTTATGATAGTCTGGCATTATGCATTCCATCATTATGAAAGTGGTTATTGATTTTGCATGTGATTATTCAATTAGTAGAATAACCATGTGAATAAGTAAATAGAATTATTTCATTTTATTTATTCCATACTATGTTAAAAGTTCAAGTTTAAAAGGATTTTTTTAGTTATACATTTCCTTAAATGTTTATTCTTATTTATGAAAGTTTCCGCTATATTGTTATCCTTACTAGGCATTTGAGCTCACCCCTTTTCTATGTTTTATTTTTCCCATGAAGTGAAGAAGTAAATTATGAATGACCTGCAGGGATATTATGTGGGGATATGAGTGTGGATTATGGAGACAATATGTTGTTGTAGTAGTTTTTCATTTTATGATGTAATGTAAGACTTATGAATATATCTAGTGTTTCCAAGACTACTAAACCAATAGGTCTTTCGAGATTTGATCCTTCTTATGATCATGCCAATGTTATGTAATAATGCACCGACTCTGGGTAACTGGGGTCGGGGTGTTACACTTGGTGTAATCCGGTACACAAAAATGAGCCTTACTACACACCTTTTTTTGACACTCTTGGGGGATATTCTTTGTAAATTCACAAACTCTTCTCAAACCATCATTGTGGATTTATATTTAAGTTGGTTATAAATAACATAGAATAAACCTATGGTTTCATATATTATGGATGGTTTCATAATTTATATTTCCTATAAGTGAAATTTCATGACTATCTAGTTCATCATTGTGATAATTGTTTATTACTCTCTGATTTTGGATTTAGTAAATGGATGGGTCATGAATGAACTACATTAATGGTTATTGTGATAGATAACACAATGAATTCACTCCCTAACAACCGAATTATATGGGAGATATAATGAAAAACATTATTGTTATACCCAAATATATTTATCAAGCTATGAATCCTGTTGATATTACAAATGAAAAAAGCATGGAACAACATTCTGTTTGTTCTATTATGTGGAAATGTCCACATTATTTTAGCTAGTATTCTAATACAATTGTTTTTTAATAGCAGATTAGTTCCACTAAAAAGATAATATCCATTCTCTTGTGTTCAAATCGTGAAAAAAATCATTCTGGCTATTTATTGGTTAGAAGCTCAATCTGAACATTGGTGGAATCTAGTTAATAATACAAGGAATAAAGATAAAATTGTATCCATGGATTGGGATGAGATCAATAAAATATTCTATTATAAATACATTTATAATGTTCTTTATTATAATATAGAAAATAAATTACTTGATTTGAAGAAAAATGATGATGAATCTATCGGTTCCTATGTGGATAATTTCACAAGACTTGTTAGGTACACATCTATAATTATCATCCAACCCCAATATAAGGTTAATAAGTTCTTCATGGGATTAAAGCCAAGTCATAAAATGGATTAGGTCATAAGCGACATTAGTAGCTATGAATAGATTATGCATTGTTTAATCAAAGTTTTAATGGAGGTTGGAATTATGTATCAATATCATTGTTTTAACAAGAAGGGTAAGATTGAGTTCAGAGGGTAGTCTATAAACAATAGAGATAATTAGATGAGCCTTCCATTGTGCTCTAATTGTTGAATGAAGAATGGAGGGAATTATCCTAATGGGACTAGTAAATCTTTAAAGTGTGTAAAGGTAGAAAATTGAGCGGGTAAGTTTTGAAGTGATTGAGAAAATTTATATAATGATACAAATAATAAGGAAACTCCACGGGATGCACCTTCCCCACTTCAGTGTTCCAATTGTATGGAGTTTGGGTATCTAACCAAAAAGTTCCCAAATCCATGGGTTAAAAATGATGATCAGCCCAAAAACCTATGAATACAATTGAAAAAATGAAATCATATGCAATCTCCATGGATAAAGTGAACCATGATAATTGTGGAACCTTATATTGTGGAATTTCTTGTAGGATTTTATAAAAATAAGATATTTTAAAATCTTATTGATCATTTAGTGGAACTTGAAATGAGTATAAGCATTGATTATATATCTATAGACGAATTTTGGATTAAAAAATCACATTGATTTTATTAATTTACAAGGCTGAGACCAAACTTCCAATATAAAGTGTTTTTAGGATAAGAGTTTTTTTAAGGAATAAAGGGTAAATTATGTTTTTGAAGAATGTTTGTTTTCAATAAGGATTTATAAAAATTCAGATTATAAAAATGTTTTAAAGAGAATATATGATGAATGTATTCACATGTTTGGTATTATATGACACATGGGGGATCAATGTTAAGCAGAATTCATGAAGTTATATTTACTATTTTAGAATTTTCATCTTTTAAAAGGGTTTTAAGGTTAACCGTTTGTGGAAAGTTTATGTTAAACATTGGTTGCAGTTTGTGAAATTAATGTATTATTAAAACACATTTCAATTTATACATATGGGATAACTTTCTCTAACAACCCAGGGATGATGGTAATAGAAGAGATATCTGATGATATATCATGGATCTCATGATGTGTTAGTGCATTAGGAATGAAAGAAATCACCATCCTTTTTAAAGAGAGAGGTGAAGTAGATGATTTTCAAGACACTAACAAAGGGTGATATTTTACTCAGAAAAGTGAATAAAATCATGTAATTATATCTTTTTATGAAAATTCTTCAACCCTAGGGAAGGTATCTGGAAACTGAAATAGTTATCCTAATAACTTTTTTTTGAAGTATCAAATGGTCCCTTAAATAATCCTAGATTTATGGTTTTTTGACAATTAACATTCCACTGACCAAGTTCCCTATCACTCTACTTCTGAATTTTATAGTTTAATTTCACTTCCTTGTTCATGGTTTCACTTTCCCCTTATGTTCCCCTTCGCAAAAATCCACCTATGTGTTACTCCGGGTAACCATTACGGTTCCAACTTCTTTTTTGAAGGAAATTTTAGTGTTCATTTTTACGATGTCGATTTCTATTAAATGAACTAAAAAGTATTAAAACTTTGATAACCAATATTAATCATGCGGTACAAATTAATTTTAAGGGGGTATAATATAACACCCATAGAGTTTGTGAAATATTTTTTTCAAATTAATTTAATCGTTTGGATATTTTTCATTTCATGCAACAATAAAATTAGTTTTTTTTATATTATAGCACTATGTTTGGTTTGTGTTATATGAAAATACAATTTACTGTTCACTATATGAAATATAATGTTTAACATGATATACCTATAACACCTAGGTTAGCGTAAATTACATGCACGATTGATTTTCCTTGATGGCTTGTGTAACACGCAATACCAAGTGTAACCAACCAATAATCTGTTATAAAAAATTTCATTATTTCATATAATAAGATATAACAAAGTTGTTAAGTTGATATTTATGAATAAGATTAACTAAATTATGAAAATTAATTTTTGAATTCATTAGTTACAAATTAATTTTAATTGAATATAAATGGAATGTTTTTATAGAAAATTATTTTTATGATCACAAAGCTATTTTATCTGAATAAATTAAATTAATTAAAATCAGTGAGTTATATTGATGTAATACACACACACATATATATATATATTAAATATTAAATAAAATATTTTTTATATTCATTAAATATATATTTTAGGCTTAATATAAAAACAAACCCAATTTTATGCATAAAATACTTTATTTCTTATTAAGGCATATTTACAGCCTTTTAAAGGAGAACCTATTTTAAATCCAAATTTTGGAACTTTTATAGAATTAATAATTTTATAAAAAGTTAATATTTTAAATCATAACATAAAAATTAGTTTTATGGTAAATTGTTTGGTATTTTAATGTGATGTTTCATTTTTTAATGAATAGTGGAAAATACTGATTTTTTTTCAAACATTCTTTTTTATCTAATTCATTTATAAGGTTAATTTATATTTTAAATTTTTTACAAAGTTTAATTAGATAATATTTTTATCAAAAAACCCAATTTAGGTCATTATAATTAATTTAACTATTTAATTGAATATAAAAACATCCTGAAATATTGAACGTGTTAACATTAAAAACCCTCATTATCGACCCGACCGCGGGATTAAATTTAAATTAATTTATGCCAATTATTTGATTATAATCTAGAAAAATGGACTCCATATTTGGAATCATTATAATTTATAATTTATATTGATATTAAATTATTTTTTGACCAATTTTTTTTAATAAACTCAATTAAAATTAATTACATTGATTATGGTAAAATTAAGCATAACTAAAGACTAATCCTAAAATGGAGAGCCTAAATGACCTATAAACTTTTAAAAAGGCATTGGATTGAAATATTTATACCCTAGAATCAGTTGGATATAATATTTACCATTATTGGATACACATTACATGTGAAAAACCTGGGTAGAATTCCATTTCTTAAAATTTACAAGAGCACCACCCCTCTTCCACTATAAAAAAGTATCATCTCCTCCCACTTACTCACACCTATAAGACCACTATTTCTCTACCAATATCTGACCAAATGACTCCATACATCCCAAAACTCTTCCTAGATTCCTACCCTTGTGCATAAATCAATCCATGTAATCCCTTTTGTGAAAACCAAAAGGATTTTCCCAAATAAGAGGCAACAACCTTCCTCAAGTTCTTTTATGATATTTCTATTATCCAACCCCATAAAATTTTATTATTATATGATTTTATAAAAAAAATTATCCTAAATATAATAGGTATTTTTTGTGGTAAGGTTTCAACCTACATTTACACACACTTCCTTTTAATGGGTAACGAACATAATGTTTACGTGTACAGAGAACAACCGCCTCACATAACAATGATTGTTAATTTTTCCTTTACTTCCTCTCTTGGTGGAAATTATGATGGAAAATATATTTATATATGTTATATATAATATTTATTATGTATCTTATCTTTTATAATACTTTTAAAAAACTTATATTTTCACTTCCCATTTGGTGTAAATATGATAATTTTGTTTGATGAAGTGCGGACTATCGCCCCATCAACGTGATGTGATTCATTCACACACTACATTTAATGTATTAGGGATATTTTTAGTTAAAATATATGATATATAGGACATAATAATTACAATTTAATGATATTATATACATATATACATATACATATATGTCATTTACTTTCATTCTTTCTATACGTCAATAAAACGGAATCAGCTTTCATATGTATGTACAACATGCCGTCTCCAAGAATAGTGTATTCCATTTCATAATTATATAGAATATTATAATACATATATACTGAATATTAATTTTATTTATACCATTTTTCACATTTTGGAAATTAGGATATAAGTATGAGGACCAATGATATAACAAATTAAGAAACATACGAAAAAAAATGTGAATAATACCTGAAGCCTAACATTAACAAGGAATTGTTAACAAGAAGGTAATATAAATTAATAATTAAACCATATATGTAATTGGATATAAGAATATAGTTTTGTTAAATATTTATAATAAACTCATTTTTATTATACAGGAGGTTTTTATGACGTCCCATACATTACATACATAGATATTACTTCAAAATTTGAAGAATATTTATTAAGAAAAATAACAAAACCACGCAAGGACCATATAGGTTTAGTGTGTTCAGAAACTAGGAAACATAAAAAACTAGTTCATAATACATCTACATTGTCTCCCACTTATTTATTTATAACTAGACCCATTTTTAGATATCTTACATAATAATCTTATTCACAACCAGCGGAAAAGAAACCTTATAAATGGAGAGAATAGATGCATAGTAAGGGTACAAAAGGGAAATATCAATCATATAATAATCATAAGACCTAAGAACATAACCTTTTAAAATCCAATCCTTCATATGATAGATCATGGGATAAAACATAAATTTTTATAAAGAATAAATGAACATATATTCCAAATAAGTAATAATAGAAGACATGGAATTTTTGGAATAAACATATGTATAGAAAATCTTATCATATTAACCAAGGCTCATTCCAAAGACCATCATAGCAGGAAAATTCCATTAATGAACTGATTTTACTCCTCATACCAACCCAATATTATGAAACCAAGATCATTTATTATTACATCTTTATATATCTTATGAGACATAAATCTTTACCCTATTAATTGGAGGGATATATAGGTCCCATATATCTCATAATGAAATAATTCTTACATGTACCATAAAAACTTAAATCATTCATCTAAGCATAACCCATAAAATAAAATATTTTTCTTAAACATTATTTCATCATAACATAAACCATGTAAAACAAATGGATTTCATAAATAGTATTATATATGAAACACAATAAAATCATAGGAATAATACAGAAAAAATACTTGAAACATAACAAATTTATAAAAATCCATCTTTAATGGAAAATAATTTTTATAGAACACTCAAAATTAATTCCTGAGGAAAATATCTTTTCTTCTTCAAATTTTTTTTTTCTTTTCTCAAAATGAAACATATTTTTATAAGAAAAGAATTTATTTGACAAATAAATGATTTTTTTAAAATGATGTTTCATGGAAATAATGTGTTATGAAAACTTAATAATTTGTTCATGTAATATAAGTTAAAAGAAAACATTCTTCTCATACTTTTGTCGGAAAGTAAAAAACTACCTTGTTTTAAAGATGAAAAAATATTCCTTTCTTACCATTTAATAAAAAATCACCATTAAATAAAATTTACATTAAAAAACTGTAGAAATATAGCAAACATTTTTTTGGAATATATATTTAGGAAACATGGAAATGGATGATAAATATACTCTAGTGAATACTTATATTTAAACAACCTCAGAAAATAATGGGATTGAAAAATTATACATTTTCATAGGTTTGAAATATTTTGTATGTATATGAGCCTCATTCATAATATCTAATTACATTTATTAAGTTATACTAGAACTATATCCATTATTTATGATTATATAAATGATCCTCTTATGTCTTTTTCTTAACAATATTTCATTATTATCATTATTTTGGGCGTGTACTGCTTTATTTGATTATGTTTATTTTATCGAATAAGTATTGTTTATTATAAATAAGATATATATTATTCATATACATAATTATATTAAGTTAATAAATGTTATATTAATTCATTATATACGTTTTTACAATCATTATTAAATGGTTGTAGTGTAGGATGAATCTCAGCATATGGTGGGGACAGAAGGCCGTACGTACGCCCGAGTGATGATATAATTCAATAATGGTAAAGGGTATGGAATTGTATGGAATATTAATTATAAAAATCAATATAATATCATTTTTATTATTTAAATCTTTTATATTTATTTTTATACCAATACAAATAAATTATAGATGAAAAAAAATTTCACCACGATGTTGAATCGGTATGTCATACGGTCACACGCATGGTGATATTATTTTATTGTAAGATAGATAAAAAGAATTATATGGTTTTCCGATAATCATAAAAAAATTTCATAATATAAAATATTATGGTTTTATTACTTTATTATGGAAAAAACATATGAAAAGGATGTAGAAGAAGAGTATAACTAAGAAAGAGTTGGTAAAATAATTACCTCTACTTCAAGTGTATCCTTTTGATTTGCACAAAAATACTCCATAGGTTGGATTTGTGCAAAAATTATGGCATTTATGATGAATTTTGGAAATTTTTTATGATAAATGGGTAGGTTTTGGTTGATACCAATGGATTTAGAGGTGTGAATTAAAGTGAAGTAGATGTGCCCTTTTATAAGATAGGAGAGGGGTACTTTAGGAAACTCAAAAAATATTAGTTTATTATAAATTATTATTTGATTTAAAATAGCTCAAAAGTGAGTTTCTATAAAGATAAGATGATTATGCCTCAAAATCCTCCCAAAAAAGTAATTTTATACATTATTAGGTCACAAAAGTAACCTTATTGTTTTGTTTTAACCCATATTTAAGAAATTGGACTCTTACCTAGAAAACATATATTTTTTACATTATTGGGTTAGTAAAGTTACTATAAAAATCAAAGAAAACCTAAATTGTATCATTCAGGAAATATTTAACATTACACTAGTTATTTGACAGAAACATAATTTTTTTGGAATTTTTATCATTTAATAATATATTATTTACATTAAAGTATTATTTATGTCAATTGTGATACTATTCATTATTTATATTTTCTCAAATATCACAAGAGCATTATAACTTAGAATAATTACTTTAAATGTGTCACTAAAATGTCTAATTTACCTATAAACATCATTAATGTCATTAATTATGAAAATATATATATATATATTTTAATATTTTTAATATCATTTATTTTATATTCCCATTAATTAAACAATAACTACATCATTATTATACATGCATTTAGTTAAATTATTTCTTCTCAAAAAAATTTAAAAATAAAATTTTAGGATGAAGATAATAATATCATATTTTAAATAAAAATTTATAGCCGGATTTCTTTTTTATATAGCCATATATTAAAAATTATTTGGTTATTAAAACATTGATTATGACATTTTTGACTTATCATTAAACAAAACATAATAACTGTCATATTCTTACCAAATTGGAATAAATAGGTTATAATATTGGTCCTAAGGTTGATTTTGGTCAAAAATAAATTATTAGATAAAATTAGGGAAAGTGTTTCTATAATTTTATAAAAATATTATTTTATTTTGATTACCTTTAATCACCTGATTAATGCTTAACTGTGGAAAATAATTTTTTTTTTCAGATGTTACTATTCACTAAAAAAATAATTTTGATCTTATTAGATCAAAAATTTCTTAATAATTACAACCATGTATTTATATTTTTCGAAATTCAATTTGCAAAAAGGAAAAAATTACTTTTAATGCTAATCATGAATATGTTACGAGAAGCTAGGTAAAAGAGACGTTTAAATGCTAAATAAATTATCATATCTAATTATAATATAAAAAATGATTCAATAACCTAAATTGAGTATATATATGTATTATTTAAAAATAAATTTAAAGTAAAATTATTACTTAAATTAAATATTTGGTTTTTTAACAATAATGTATTATTTTTCAGTATTCATCAAAAATTGAAACTTATTAAAAAAATACCCAAATTTCATCCAAAGTTAATTTTGATATTACAAATTCATAAATAATGACTATTTTGAAAAATAAAATGTATAAATTTTATAATATGGCTAATACTATTCGTAATCGCTTTTAAATGGTCATTTTTAATGGTAATGATGCACTCGAACTAAGTGTTTCATGTCACACAAGGTTTTTGAATTTATTTAAAAAGAAACTCACTATGGAATATTTGGGTGTCACATTATTCCCCCCATAAAATGATTTTCCCTTGAAATTTATCATGTGGATACAAATATATGAGGATACCTATTCCTTATCACATCCTCAAGTTCTCACAGAGCTTCTTCAAATTGGTGGTTCACCATTAATCTTTAGCCAAACAAGTGGACTTGTTTTATTCAAAATTTTCACTATAATCTAGACTTTATATTTGTTTTTATTTATAAGAAATATCTTTCTCAATTGGTATGACTTCTGAGTTTAGTACATGTGAAAGATCATGTATGTACTTTCTCAAGAGAGTTAAATGGAACAAATCATGAACATGAGAGAGATTAGGTGGATGTTCCAATCAATAAGTTTCCTTACCAACATGTCCAGTAATTTCAAAAGGACTATTATACCTAAGGCTCAGCTTTCCCTTCATTCTAAATCAAATTACTCTCTTCTATGGAAATATTCGTAAAAACACCTTGTCACCAATTTCAATCTCTAGGCCTTTTCATTGGTGGAAAACCTAAATTTTTCAGCAACTCTAAGCTTATATTTTTATTTTTTTGAATATATATAACATTATCTGCCATTTCATCATCAATATATTATCCAAATAGATTTATTTCCCCAACTACATCCCAGTAAGTTAGAGTTTTTCACTTTTGTTCATTGAGGGCATCATAAGGATCCATATGAATACTGGAGTAAAAGCTATTGATTTATTAAAATTATACCTATGTATGTTGTTGATTGCAACCACCTTTAAAATCCGTAGATAAATCTTCCAATATGCCTTATTAAGTTTGAATTTTCCTCTCAGACTGACTATCCGTATGAGGATGATAAGAAGTGATTAAACATAACTCTGTATCCAGAAATAGCTAAATACTTCACCAAAACATCGAGGTAAACATTAGATCCCAATATGATATAATGGAAAGTGGTACACCAGGAAATCTTACCAATTCCTTTCTATATATCCTAAAAAGCTGATCAAGAGTTAAATCCTCTCTAATAAGAAGGAAGTGTGCCAGATTCATAAGGCAATCAAATATAATCCATATAGCATTATCTCCTTAAGATTCTTTTGAGAAGTACGATGAAAAAGTCAATTGTGATGTTTTCCCATTTCCATTCTGGTGTGGGTAATTATGGTAAAATCCCTTTAGACTTATGTCTCTCAACCTTAACATTCTGACAAACTGAGCACTAAGAGACATATTCAACAACATATCTTTCCATTCCATCTGTGGATAAATACTCTTTTAGGTCCCCGTACATATTTCTGCTTCCATGATGAATAAATAATGAAGAAAAATGAGTGAAATCCAAAAACTCCTTTAATTTTGGTCTGAGAGGAATAAAAACATGATTCTTGAACCTTATTATTCAATCAAAATCAAGGCTAAATTCAGGAACATTTCTCACCTTATTATGTAGCTCTACATATATCTTCTACACCTTCTTAATCATTACTTGTATATATGGTTAAACATTCATTTGAGAGAGATAATATTTCTCAATTTCCTTGAAAATTTCAAGATCCATATTTAAAAAATCCATAAATATTGGATCTTTTGAGATCCTCATCCTGGATAGGCTAGCATGGTCTTTTCAACTCAAATCATCTTCCACCATGTTTTATTTCCAAGGGTGGAAATGTATTGAGAAGTCATAATCATTAATCTATGCCAACCTTTTTATTTAGAACATATTCATCTCCATATGTGTGAAAATATATTTTAAAATTTTATGATTAGTATAAATATCACACCTTTCATGATAAATATAATGCCTCTTTATCTTTAAAGAAAATTTTACCTTAGCTAACTTCAAATCATGAGATAGTTAATTTTGATAATGTATTTTCAATAATAGTGAGGAATAAGATATCACCATATCATTTTATTTAGAACACATCCCATCACTGTTTTGGTTGAATCATAGTAGATCACAAACCTTTCTCCACAACAATGTAGTGTGAGAACAGGTGCACTGCATAACCTTCTTCTTAGCTCTCTGAAATTATTTTCACATTCCTCCATCCACATGAAATTAAATCCTTTTATAGTCAACATGGTGAGTGGATTAGATAGTCATGAAAAATAATTCAAAAAACCTTGATAATATCCAACCCAAAAAAGAAACCTTTGTATCTCAGTTACTATTGTTGTACTTGTATAACATTCCATAACTTATATTTTTCTGGATCCATTGACATCATTTTTATTAAGAGTATGTGATCTAAAAATGAAGATTTCTGAAGCCAAAATTTTCACTTGTTAAATTTTTCATAAATATTCTTATTTATCATGGTCTTTAACACAATTCACAAGTGATCTTCATGATCTTCCCCACCATTAAAATATACAATAACATCATCTATAAATACTACCAAAAACTAGTCAGGACAGTATATAAAGACTCTATTCATCTGATCCATAAAGAATGTAGGGGAATTAGTAAGACCAAATGACATCACTATAAATTCATAGTGTTCATACCTTGTACCTAATCCCTTCTTCGATATATCCTCATTATAGAAACTTAAATAATGATATCATGAACATATTTAAATCTTGTAGAAGTATTTATCTCCACATAGTTGATCGAATAAGTCATTAATGAGTGGAAGAGGATATTTTTTCTTGATAGTGGTCTTGTAAATTTCTTGATAATCAATAAAAAGACTCACTGATCCACCTTTCTTCTTAAAAAATAGAACAGTTTCACACCAAGGTGACTCACTAGAACATATGAATCCCTTTTAATGATTCTTTTGGAGTTCTTTCTTAAATTCCCACAACCTAATTGGTTCCTTTCTATAAGGTGTATTAGAAATGGGAATAGAATTTATATGTTTTCTATTGAAAACTCAACTTCAGGATTGAGTGGAATGCTTGAATTTTTTTCCGAAAAGACCTAAACAATTCCTATAAAATTGCAGAATTATTAATAGTGAGTTTATCCACAACTATTTGAGATAGATAAAATTCATTTATAATAGTCAAGAACCATAATATGGAATAAATTTTCACTCAAAATTCATATTCATCCTTGAATTGATAGATGATCAAAAATTAATCCGGAATATGAAATGTTACTTACCTATCTTAGAAATTTACATGAGATCCATATAGATAAAGACAATCCATGGTAATAATCACATCAAATTCATCTAAAGGAATGATCAAAAAAATTACTGGAAGCATATTCCCATAAACTTCAACTGGAGAATAATTATAAATTTTTGATGAGACCATTGTGCCATTAGGATTTGTCACAGCTAACTCCAAAAATAATCTTCGAGGTAATACAATGATACCCTTATAAAATTATGTATAAATAAAAGATTGGGTGGATCCAGAATCATATAAAACATTTTCTACTTTAGAGTGGATGGTATGTTTACCTTTCAACACTTCATTGTCATATTCCACATTACTGATAGTGATCACATGTGACTTGTCATTGTCCTCAGCCTTAATAATTTTCTGACATCAATCATCATCGATAATCTTTGGATTAGAGAATTTGTTGGCATAATGCCCCATTTTCTTACTCTTGTAGCATTGAATTGCAAGAAGGGAATTCTATGTATCCTTGTCTCTGTTTTCATCATTATACATATTTTTCCCATCACATCTGCATTCAACTGTCTGATGACCATCTATCCCACACTTAAAATATTTTATAGTACCTTTATGAAAATTTCCACCATGTTTCTTTGAAATAAATTAAGTATAAGGAAAAATTCATCTTCATTTCAGTGTGGTATTTATATTTTCCCTTGAATTCCATTTTTCTTTTCTTATCAAACCTATATAATTGATGGGTTACCCCAATATCCATCTAAACCATGAGATTTCTTTGATCTATTTAATTATATATTTTGAACTCCCTTATGGCTAATTCCCTTTAAAGAATTTGTTTTAATCCACTAAATAATCGATCAATTTTACTCTTTGGTTGGATAATAATTCCATAAGAATAAAATGAAAGTCTAGTTAAAGTTTATTTATATGTATAAAAGTATTAATCATCCATTTTCTTAACATCAAGTAACTCCTTCTCAATATTTGTTCAAAGAATAAGAGGAAAGTAATTTTTAAAAAATAAGTTCTTGAATTAATCCCATTACAAGGATTAAATTTGATCACTTTGACTCATATTCTTGATAAGGTTCCACCATTGATCAGCTTCACCTTGACAATGATAGACTGCTAAGATGAATTTATCATGTTCTGAATATTGGTGAATTTGAAAATATCCTTTCAGTGGTACTGATCCATTGTTCGTCCACTAATGGTTTATAAGACCCACTAAAATAAGGTGGACTCTACCACATGATGGAATCAACAATTTTTCCCTTCGTTTCTTATTTTTAATTCCATAGTGATTCATATCTTGAAAATGTTGTGTGACCATAGCTATAATATTTTCATTACAACTCCCCTAAAATATTTTTTCTCAGGGGGTAAATCATTGAATTTCCCCCCACATTCATCATTAACATGGTTTCTTAGAGTTCCAGCCATTGACTAATACAAATAAGTAAAGTGTGAGAAACAACAATCAATATGGGAAAACCACATAACCATGAATAATATTTCAATTTCAGACACTTTAGGTTTTATCCTAGATTTTTCATGATCATTTATATATCACTAGGATTTTAACATATACTTTGACATAACCTTAGGGTTTTTCCTAATAATTTCTCATACGAGTTTCCAAATATTAACTATACATTTACTCTGATACCAACTATAATGGCCCATAAATTACATTAGTAGATATTACATAAAAATATAAATACTAGTCATTAAAATACATAACAAAATCACTCCCTTACTATATAGTCTTAGTTCCTTTAGAAACTTTGGAACATAAAAAACTGGTTTATAAGACATGTACATTATCTACGGTGTATTTATACATAATTAGACCCATTTTGGACATATAATACATAATAATCTTCTTTACAACATGGGGAAAATAAAAATAAGAAAGGGTGATCTCAGATTCTCAGTAAGGGTATATAAGAGAAATATCAATCATTTCATAATCATAAGACTTATGAATATATCATTTGCAAATATTATCCTGCATATGAAAGATCGTGAGATAAAATATAAAAGTTCATAAATAATAAATGAACATATATTCACAAAATTCATAAAATTAGACATGTAATTTGTGGCATACACATAAGAATAAAAAATGATATCATACTAGTCAAGTCTTTTTTCCAAGACTATCATAGTAGACAAAGCCCATTACTGAACTGAGTTCACTCTTTTTCTAGCCCTGTATTACTGAAGCAATATCATTTCCCAATTCAGAACCATCTATCTCATGAGATATAAATCATTAAAAAATTAACGGGATGGAGATATAGGTCCTAACCATCTCATAATGAAATAATTCTTGTGTGTGCCATCAAAACAAAAATCATTCATCATATCATTACCCAAGGAATAAAATGGGTTTCTTAAACATCGTTTCATTATAACATAATCCATGTAAAACAAACAGATTTCATAAATAACATTCCATTATAAAAAAAATCAATCCATTAAAATAATAGGGTAATTATACATGAAACATAAACCTCTTAAAAAATTACATCTTAGATGGAAAGTAATTATGATAGAAGAATTGAAAATAATTTTTGAGGAAAATATCATTTCTTCTAAAAAAACTATCTTTTTCTCAAAATTCCAAATTTTTTTAAAAGAAATGAATTTATTTGAAAATAAAATTGAATTATTTTAAAGGAATTTTAATGGTAATAAAGCCTTATGAAAATTTAAAAATCCATTCTTTCTTTATAAGTTAAAATAAAATATTCTTCTCATATTTTTTCAAAATTCAAAAAGTACCTCGCTTCAAAAAGGAAAAAATTTATTTAATACCATTTAATAAATATTCACCAACAGGTAAAATTAACATTAAAAAATTTTATAAGGATTGAAAAAATATTTTGGAATACACATTTAGGAAACATGTACATCAGTGATAAATATACCCTGATAAATACTTATGTATAATCAATCTTGGATAATATTGAGACTGAAAATTTATCCCTTAGCTTAAGAATGAAATCCATTGCCTATATCCGAACCTCTTGTATAATGGTTAAATAATTTTATTATTGTTTTCCAAAAAAAAGCTATAATTTATTTTATTATAAATGATCCTATTATATCATTTTCTTAATAATATTTCATTATAATTATTTTTTTGGCTCTGTACTACTTAATTTTTTTATGTTTATCTTTTCACGTAAGTATTGTTTATTATGAATGGGATATATCTTATTCATTTAAATAATGATATTAAGTTAATAATTATTATATTAATTCATTATATATATTTTTATAATAATTCTTAAATGGGTGTAGTGGAGGATAAATCGCATCATGTCATGGGGATGGTAGCTCGTATGTACACACGAGCGATGATATAATTTTGCAATGATAAACGGTAAATATTTGAATGTAATATGAATTATATAGAAACTGTATAATGACGTATTTATTATTTAAATCCTTTATATTCTTTATTATACCCCTATAAATAAAGTATATATGAAAAATAGTTTACTACATGGTGTATAGAAGGTAAGCCATACGTACACACACATGTTGATATTGTTTTTTGTATGATGGGTAAAAGGAAGAATATGGTCGTACCATAATCATAAAAAATATCATAATATATTATATTCTATATTTATTACTTTAATATTGAAACAAATTAGGAAAATGATATAGAAGAGATGAAGAACATTGAAAGAGTTGCAAAAACAATTACTTATTCTTCGAGTGTTTCCTTTTGATTTTCACAATATGAATCCCTAGGTTGGATTTTTTCCCAAATAATGGACTCTATGATGAATTTAGGGTTGTTTATAGGAGTAATGGGTAGTTTTTGACTAAAAAATGGCTTTATAGGTGTGAATAAAGGAGAAGGAGAGGTGGCCATTTATAAGAGAGGGGAGGGGCACTTTAGGAAACTCCAAAAATAATAATTTATTATAAATTTATTTTTGATTATAAATATATTAAAATTTATTAATTTATAATAAAAGATGATTATGGTTCTAAATCCTCTCAACCAATTAATTTTAGACATTTTTATCTCACAAAATTAAACTTATCGTTCGGAATTAACCCTTAGAAAAACTATTTAACTCTAACTATAACAACCTGTCTTTTTAAACTATAAGGTTGATATACTAACTATAAAAAATTCAAAAGAACATAAAATAGTTCATTAATAAAATATTTAACATTATCCTAGTTATTTGGGATAAATATCTAATTTTCTAATTTTTTATTTTTTAATAAAATATTGTTTATTTTAAAGTTTCATTTATGTCAATTTTGATACTAATCATTATTTAAATTTAAAAACAATAATATAACAACATGATAACATAGAATAAATACTTTAAATATGTCAATAAAACGTCTAATTTATATTTAAAATTCATTTATGTCATTAATTATGAAAAAATTTATTTATTTTAATATTTTTAATATCATTTATTTGATATTTCTATTAATTAAACAATTACTACATCATTATTATTATATCCTTTAATTAAATAATTCCTTATCCAAAAATTAAAACCAAATTATCAAGATGAATATAGTTTTATTAGATATCAAATGACTATTTATAGATGAATTTACCTTTTATATAACCCTATATTGAAAATGAATTAGTTATTAAAATTTTAAGTATAACATTTTTAACTTACCATTAAATAAAATATACTAAATGTAA
The DNA here is from genome assembly GCA_963277665.1 of Viscum album. Lineage (NCBI taxonomy): Eukaryota > Viridiplantae > Streptophyta > Magnoliopsida > Santalales > Viscaceae > Viscum > Viscum album. The sequence goes on from OY728150.1 coordinate 862,160,355, forward strand.
CATTAATACCATACTAGATTAAAGAGTTTATAATTTGGGTTGAAACAAAATTATACAATGGAATTATTAAAATTAATAGAGTAATCTTATAATAATATTATATTATTTTGTTTACCATTAATTACCCAATTAACTCTAAACCATGGTAAATAAAAAATTACTAAAGTTACTAGTCAAAAATATTATTTTAATCGTGTTAGATAAAAAATTCCATACTAACTAAAACCCTGTATGTCAATTTTTCAAAATTTATTTAATAGAAATTCAAAAATTACTTTTAATGATAATCATATAGATGTGGTGAGAAGGTAGGTAAAAGTGACATTTAAAAGTTTAATAATTTTTTGTATTTATTTATATTATAAAAAAATGATTCTAATGACTAACATTGGGTTAATATATGTATTATTTAAAAATCATTTTAAATTGAACTATTATTTAAATGAAAAAGTTAGTTCATTAACAACAATGCAGTATTTTTCACTATTCATAAGAATTTGAAACTTTTCCAAAAAATACCAAAATTTCACCCTAATCTAATTTTGATAACCACAATTCATAAATAAAGTCTATTTCGAAAACTACAGTTTATAAATTTCATAACATGGTTAATACTATTCATAACCTCTTTATAAACAACCTGTTTGAGATGTCATGGTGTTCTCGAACATGGTGTTTCATATAGTGCAAGCTTATTGAATTTAATTAAAAATAAACATACCATGGAATCTTGGGACTATTTCTGTTCACATGAGTACGAAGTGAATCAATACACAAGGTAATGGGATTTTATATCAATTTTTATTTCCATGACATACATGCTTTATTCACCACCCATTCATTTTTTGTGGTTTGTATACTTCCCATGGATGTATTATATGATTATTATATTTCAAATAATGGTTATTTATATATCCATTCTATGATATTACTTTCATGGGGTTTATGCTTCAGAATTTAACAAATTGGTAAATTAATGTTTTCTCAATTTTCATTCTTTGGGACACATGCCATGTTATGCACCTATATTTTTCCATGAGGTGTATATATTACTTTTGAAATAAGATATCATGATTACACTTAATTTCATGATATTTTAAGATTCATGAAATTTAATTTTATTAAATTGGGTGTATGGTTCAATGTTACTAGGTGGTAAGAGTTTATTAAAACAATCTCATCGTTTTTTGGGGTTGTTCATATTTATTCTACCTTTTATGAAATCATATTATCCGTCTCTCAGAAAAACTCATGATTTTTTCTCCTTTGTTTATTAATGATATATTCATATATCAGTACCACTGTTTCACTCTTTGTTTCATAAGATAGTCAATAAAGTGTTTTTAAAAAATCATGACTTTATATCTCTCTTCAATCAGAAATCTTTTTTCCTTCAAACCTTGTTTTCCAGAAACATTTTCAAAATATATTCATATATATATATATATATACTAAAATTATGTTCAAGGAAACTAGTTTTCAAAATTCTTTCTGTATTATTTTATAAATTTAAAATGAAAAAGTTTTTCAAAATTTTTTCAAACTCTCTTTTATATGTTTTCAAAGAAAAAGGTTTCCAAAACATTTTCAAATCTTTCGTTATAAGTTTTTATGTTTATTTTTAAGAAAATGGGTTTCCAAAGGTTTTTTGTTTTAAAGGGACCTTTTCAAAGAATAAAGGATATCTACCTCAAGAAATTATTTCCAAATATACTTCCAAGTTATTTTATATCTATGACAACATTCATTGATTTTACTCATGGCCTTCTAGGAAATGATCCAATGATTCCGTTTAAATTATTTTTTTGAATGGTTTTTGTCTTGATGGAATGATGCTTATGAAACCCATTTCTATACCATGGGTTATATTATTTTGGAACTCAATTCTTTTAACATATTATGGTTTAATTAAATTATAATGGAATAGATTTATTTTCCATAGGTTATGACGTGATAATATGTTAATGATACACATTTCATTTCCCCAGTTACGATTTAATGTTTACCGAACCCATATTTTTTTATGGCTCACGATATAAGATTTAGTATATTTTGTAACATATATGTATCTGTTATAATAGGATGGGTGGGATCTATATCTACCTTTAATTCATTAGGTAATGATAAGTTACATATGAGCACAAAGGTTACACCGGTCATAGAACCACGAAAAACGGTACATGGGTTGTAGGCCAAGCCTAAATGTAAGAGGGTACTTGGGTTGTAGTCAAAGCCCAAAACATAAGGTATATAGGTCTTATACCAAGCCTAAAAAGAAGAAGGTACAAGTGTTATAGCCCAAGACTATAAGTAATATGGTACATGGTTTGTTAACCAAAGAACGAAGATGGTATATAGGTCATAGAACAAGAATAACATTTTATAAAGGTATTGGTAGGAAGACTTGACATAAGATTTTATATTATTATAAGTATGTAAAACATTTTGTCTCTTATTCATCAGTTTGTCCTTCATGGATTATGATTTTTGTTTTTTTATGATTCATTTCTTATGAACTTCCATGATTTATTTTAGAATTAATAGTTATAAACTTTGATATGTAGGGTATGATCTTCAAAAGCTATGATCACATTCTCATATCCCTATGCTCATGATTGTACTTACATGTATCCCTTATTTATCCTTTTTGAGCATCTCAGATCACCCCTTTTTATTTTTCCTTCCCCATGTTATGAAGATATATTTCGTGTATGATTTGTTTATGAGGGGTGCTAGTCTTAGGGAGCCTAGTGGGAGATAATGTAACTGGCCTATGTACCAATGTTTATGATTCAATGTTTCCAATGGAAAAAAATCTAATATGGGTTTTTGGCATACATTTGTATCATATTTTTATGTAATCTGAAATATTTATGCAATGTATATGTATATTAATATTGGGTTACTATAGTTGGAGGTTTTTCATCTATCCTATTTATAACCATTCTTTCCTAGGAAAAACCTCAATATATTGATATATCTTCCACACTGATACTTGTATGAGGAATCTTAATCAAACCAAGGTGGATAACTTGACCACAATTTTCTAGATTTTATTCATTAATTTAAAGGAAATTGAAATTATAGGCTTTTAACATGTTAAATATTAACCCTATATTATTTGTAGTAATATTCACATTTTGGCTGTGAATAAATAAATTTGGAGCACATCTAAATCATTGGAACAAGGGATGATCATACTCTCCAAGGATATAAGTATTTTTCATTTCCATTGTCTCAAGTATAAAGTATGTTTCAAGATAATATCATACCATCACTACTATATAAGGCCTAATAAAATAAATTTTAATCGATATCCAACAATTAGTGGTCGAGTCTGTTGTTGCAATAAACTCTTCAAGAGACACATCCCATTTAACGGAAGAAGATTCAACATATTCCATTTCATTAGAATCTGAAACATGATGATACACTTTATGATGTGGTGTTTGGTGAATATGGACACTAGTATCCGAAACGACTACATTAAACTGCTTGTATCACCCTTAACCAACAATGAGTGACTCCTATACACTAGAAGCATCATCCTTGGTATAAAATCCATTAATACTTGTTTATGGAGGGTTTCTACCTCAGTTTACTAACAATATAATTTATTTTATAGTCTGTTATATTATTCTAATATTCTTGTCTGGTAACTTTTCAAACCCACCATTCATTTTTCCACGCTTCTTGTATTCACTATGTGTCTTAGTTGTTCTAATGGTTCACTATCAAAAGTAGTCCCTAAAACATATTTCAGAATCTCATATTTCCTTGAATATTTTGAAAATTTGTTCCACAACTAATCTGCTCCCTTTCATTTTAATATTTATATTATTAATAGAGTCAAATAGTATTTTTACTTCACATTCTAGTCTAAATACCAATGAACAGAATTCCATTATCTATTTTATCATATCCATTTGTAGTTCTCATTATGGCCCCTAGAGTTCCATCTTCCCCCTGAAAAAAATGTCGTCAATTGAGAACACAACCAAGAACCATTGATCAAAAGTTATCATTATGTTTTATCCTCTTAGTGTGTTCCCATTATATCCTATTATCATAGTGTGTCTTTTACTTTCATATACTTCATTAGCTTCATACAGTCACTCATGATCCTGACTATTGATTCGAAATGTTTCCTCTTCCATCATTTGTAATGTTTTCTCTTCCTTCCGTGGAATTGTTTGCACCAAATGAAACTCCACATATAATTTTTTTCGAAATATTGGATGCTTTTTCATCCTCTTCCACAAAATATGAAAATAATAATATGATTGGTTCTCGCACATCCATTTATTCAAATGAAAAAATTGTAAAATAAAATAGAATAATGTTATTGTACCTGCTTGGAATACCACATGAGATCCACCAAATTTTCCAACTCACATTGACTTTTTCATTATCTTCTTATTTAAGTATGAACAATACATACTCCGTCATTACTGGTAATCATAGATGAGGTAAGTACAATTTCTGGTTCATCTATAGAAGCAGACATAAGGTACCTGAATAAGGAAGGAAATCATGAAAAATCTGCTGACATGTGCATTCGTACGTTCATGGACTAAAACATCTCTAGTGGCCTCAACTCATTTTCAACCCCATCCTTATAGTATTATCCTCATAGTTCCTCCAATTTTTCATCTGTGTACCCTGATTTTTCACAAACTCCCCATCTTCCCTTAGATACGATTCAATCTTTGATGCATGTGATTGAAATATCTTTCTTTGAGAATAAACCAACAATCCTCATTCTAGGATTTCCTTCATCTAAATGAGAGAACCAATTTTGGGATACATTGGTGATTGAGATAATAAAGAGATAAATTTCGATTATCAGTGAAGGTATTATAAGAATTATAGTATATTATTACTATAGAAATAGAATAAACAGAGAATAAGAGAGGACTCCCTGAGGTTGTTACTTCAGGTCCAAGGCCGTAGCCTCTAGATTCTTCCAAACAGAATATAATATAAAATCCCGGACATCCCAACCCTTCTAATAACCCCCTACATTTTTTAATCATACCCATACCAACTACCTTAACCCATATTTATTACTTCCCAACACCCCATCCAACACAAAAATAATTTAATAAGACAAATTAATCCTTAAATAATATCCCATATCCATCACTACACTACATAAAACTCACATGGATATCCCCCAATTTTCTATTAGGTTTCATGCATTTTCTTATAAGATGATATCACTACATTTATGATGGAATAAGTTCACTTGGTGGATTATCAATCTAAATTGATCTATGATTTTAGGAATTCTTATTAAGGTTAACAATTCGTTATCTCTAATTTTTAGGTTCCTTTATATACCATTTCATTTTCATTTAATATGATTGATAATAAGGGATTCATATATAATTATAGATTTATTATTGAATATTTTTTTATTTAAAATTATTTAAATTACCTTTACCTTACCAACACTTGGAATTTGATTTTTTCACTAATAACTTATGATAAGAAATTTTTTAAAATAACTCGTGTTTGACTATTTTTGAGGAAAATTGTATTCCATCCCACAATACTTATGATAATTAGTTTGTAAATATAAGTGGTAATTGACTATTTTTTTAGAAAAATTGGATATACCACATCATAATTATGATTAATAATTTAGAAATATATGTGGAATTTTTCTATTTTGTGAGAAAATTTACTTATAATTTTTATCTATTTTTAAGAGAAATTTTTAAAAACAAGTGTTTCTTATCTATTTTATTTTAAAAATATCTTAATCCAATCATTACATATGATAATAAAATTATAAAAATAATCACTGTTTATAGGTTATATTTGAAAATTTTATTATACTACATATCACTTATGATATGGTATTTTTCAAAATAATCAATGTTTTTTTTCCAAAATTGGTTATAATGTTTATTAAATAGTTTTAGGGGTTCTTTCATAGAAACTATTCACAATTAATTGGTTGGATGTAATGGTCATTTGTAAATTTTATTCCTTGTGATTTAATGGTGTTTTTTGTCTTAATGATGGTCTCATATAAATATTAAAATTCACAATAACAATTCCTCAATAATAGTTTAATTATTTATTTGTTTATTTAATTTTTATAAGTCTAAATGCATTGATTTTTAGAGAATTCGATTTTGTGAGTTTAGTTGGGAATCCATAATTAATATGAAATAAAAATTCAATTTATCTCACTTGTTTTTATAATATTTTTCAATTTATTCATTAGGAATTTAGTGGGTTGTTGTTTTCATTATTACGATAATATTCTCTTATTGTTCTCATTTTTGAATTTCCTCTACTATTAGTTACACATGTGGATGCTTCTTGGTTCATTTTTAATCACTTGTTTTCTATTTACAATAACGTAAAATAAATTTGAAGAATCATTTTCACCCTCATAGAAAGATTATAATGTTTCTGTTTGACTGAATGTTAAGGATACATTAGTGGGAGTTAATGTATAATATTGAATATGAATCTATTGTATATTATTTTTATATAATTAATTTTTTTAGTTAATGTAGACTATTGTATTTTTTTTTGTATTTTGTTTTCCTATAAATATTTGGTTCAATTTATCAAATAAAATTATGGAAGTGTTGAATTGTTTTTTGTTGAATCTTGTTGTGATTTTTTGAGATATATGTTGGGATCACATTCCATTATGATTATAAGGCATAATGAATTTTGTCTTCTCATTTATTTTTTTAGTATCATTCATAATAAAACTATGCGTATTTATAGTTTTCAATTGTAGGTAATGAAAGTCTATTTTTTTGTACCTAATCATATGTAAACTTTGAAATTAAATATTGGCTGATGATATTTGGTTCTTAAAATAATAATCTATTCTTAATAGTGTCATAATTTATTTAATTAAGTATTAAAAATAAGAAAATATTATTTCTAATTTGTATAAGTACTTATCTAATTCTAAAATAGACTCATGAATTTATCAAGGAAGACTATTTTCAAAAAAAGGTTCACATTCATGATATAAGAACTTTGTTTTAGAATTTAATTTTCATTAATTTGTTCCCTAGCTTTAATTAATATTTATTTTTCTACTATTGAATTTAGAGTATTGTAGAGAATGTTGAATTTATTAGTAAAACATGACATTTCTAAAAACTTGTATGAAGTTAGATGCATATTTAAAAATAAAATAATGTTCATAACCTTTTATATCCTAAATAAGGAATGTCTATAGAGGGTGAATTAGAGTGTGAATTATTTGGTTAAGAACCTACTAAAAGTAAAGCACTCTTTAGATGTTCGAAATATAGAAAATAGTTTTGAAAACTTAATTTAGAAATAACATATGAATATGATATATCATAGCCAGTATGAAAATTCATCTCATTCATGCACTATGAAGCTGTTTTACATCAAACAAGCATATCCAAAAGAGAAACAAAAGATTATTACAATAATTAACAAAGGATTTACATGGTTCAAAATTGGTATTAATCTATAGGAGTAATGCTATAAAATTTTATTAAAATAAATAAAAAATAATTATAAAATTGAATTTTTAAATAAATAATGACTAGTTCATTGTTATTTATAAATGGTTCCCAAAACATCCATCCAGTGAACTAGTCTACAAAACCTATGAATATTTGGATATAGAATACTCCATATATCTAGTCATCAAAATAATCGATTCACTTGGTTAAAGTAAACCACTAATATAATTCATTATCTTGATAAAAATTTAAAGCTCTGAATACTCTATTCCAAATTAATAACACATACAACATTTGATTAATCTTTCAAATCCTTTGTATCTTTCTATTTACTATTATATGATAGTTGGTTTACTATTTTATGGACTCCACATTTTAGATTCATGTCTTTATTTTTTCCCAAGATGTAAAATTATGGAATTTAGTATCTCTATACCATCATCTCCATTTTTTCAGTTTATAATTTTATAATTACTCTTGAATGTTTTAGGAATTAGATGAAAATGTTACTCAAATAAAACATTATTAAAAATAACCGATTTGATGATCATTTTTAGGATTAACCATAATGTCCACCCATATCTTCAACTCTATTTAATTCTCAACCCCCCTTTATAGTTTCATAGTTTTCTAAATGTGGTCATCCTAACACAAATAAGTTCTAATTCCCTCCATGGAATATCCCAGACTAAGAACTTGGTCAGTATATCTGTCAGATTAAAAACTCAATAAACCTTCCATCACTCTATCATTTTTTCAACCAATAACTTTTTCATGAAGTGATGTTTCAAAAATTTTCATTTTCCTAAAATAATTTTTTTTGAAAAGTGGGTCACAATTATTGAATCACTAAAGAAAATCTCAACCTATTATACAGTTTCTAGATCCTATGAAAAACCATTTATCTAAATGAACTTCTTCTTAGCTTCTTGAGGTACAAGATACTCTACCTTCTTTTCTGAAAGTGAATGAACTACATAAAGTTTCAACATCTAACTCACAGTCGTGCCTTCATAAGTGAACGCATAACATGTTTTAGTCCTTTGAGTGTTCCATATCTCTCCCAATTTCAAAATCCAAAAACACTAAAAATAGATCATCCATTTTGAAATAGAATGGAAAAAATTTAAAACCATTGAGATACCATAGTATCGAATTTATCACATCCTTATGTTCTATTCCAATATTAACCACTAAATGGATATAAACTATAATTACATTTGAAATATTTTGTTGTGGACAAACCATGACATGCATCAATCTTCATATAACCATTGAAAATCAAACCATTTTTATATAATAAGTCTTTTCTTGAATTATATTGTCATTCCCTTACTCTACATGATGTTTATGACTTGGGAGGTGGTTACAAACTTTAGGAAACTCATTCCAAAATATTCCTCCACATTCTGAAAATTTCTATTCTAATATAGAAAAAATATTAGACATTAAGTCCCTTCTAATCCCCATCCCCAAAATTTATTTTTCTGAACTGAGATCCTTCATTTAAAAACATCTTGAAAAATGAACCTTTAACTTCTCATGTTGAACCTCTCTTTGTCCCACTAAGTGCATGGTATTAACATTGATAAGAAAAATGATGAATCTCCCATCACTGAACACCATCTAAAAACAATAATTATCCATAATTTACTCTATGGACATTATTTCTCTCATATAGGCATTGAAAAACTAATTCTAATTACTATGTGATTATTTTATCTCATAAAAATTTTCTTCTGTCAAAAAATCAGATTATTAATTAATTTATCTATGATTCCCATTGTCTGTTTCATGGTAGTATGTAAAAACGGCTTAGATTGGCCAGATCCTAAGCTTGAATTTTCCCGGTCACGTGGAACTATTCGAGCTGAGGTGGCCCAACCCACATAGTGTCATAGATCAGCCTAAGACCAAACCTAAGTTAGAATGATTTATTTTGGTTTCACGGTAAATTAAAACATTAATTTTAATGAAATAAAAATATATTTATATATATTACATAATGATAATAGGTGAAACTCATCGACCAGCTGGTATAGGAAAAACATTGAAACATAGAGTTAGAGGACTCGATTCTTGTTTATAATGGGCTTTCAATTATTATTTTTATTTTTTTGGGAGGGGTCAAGATTCTTGGAAATTGATATGGTTTTACATCCCTTTCTCTATGTAAATATCTTCTAAAAAATCTCCACAAATGAAATATTCTTTAATATATAACCACTCAAAATATAACCCTTCCATGACAACCATTCCATGTACTATCATAATCCTTCTATTCTTAATAACTAGATAAAATATTTCAGTAAAATCTATACATTTTGTTTACTTAAATCCCACCATGAAAGGATGTTACTTACATTTATTTCTACCATCACATTTCAACTGATAAAACCATATTTTCTAAATCCCTCTCCTCAAAAAATATCATTCTATTAGCTCCCATATTCGATAAGAATATAAGAAATCCCTTTAATCTATAATTTATAACTCCCACTCTCTTGAGTCACCCAGACATGATTCCCCTTTTTAACATTATGTTTCTCCACTGTCTATGAGAATCAAGTAGTGAATTCACTTCCATATATCTGAACTGTACACCAAATCCTAGTAGACCTCCACAAATAGCTCTTCAACTCATCTCTTTCTAAAACCATCAATTCCAAAACATCACATTTCAGATCTTTACCCCATTATTATATAGTGCCAAACTTTTCTAATACATCTAGACATAGAAAAATCAATGAATTCCAAATTTCAAAAAAAACTTCTTCCAGATCATTTGATGATATTTGATTTACTATACTCTCTAAAATTTCGTTAATGTTTCGATTATCATTAGGATTAACCTCAACTGGTGATTATTATTTGACCACATTAATTGTTTCAACTTGGATCTAGTTTTTTTCTAAAATATCTATTTATTTAGATAAATATTTCAAATTCTAATGACCATCCACAATTCATTTCCTAAGATTCAAAATCCAAAGTCTTAATTTACATATTCTATAAAGGAACACAATTGGGACATAACCTCTAAAATAACAATTTCACAAGAAGCATCATGGACAATGTTGGGTGAAATAAAAATTTTGTGATGTTAAATATTCAATTTATTTGAAAAACAATAAAATTTTAAAAGTTCACACCCCAATGTAGTGGAAGTACATCCATTCACTAAGTCAACATCACAATTTATAGAACATTCCCAAAAATCCCTAGAGAAAACAATATTTTTCCATATTCCCCTTACCCTCTCCACTAATGTATAATTAATACTATTCCTAAATCTATTTTTTAAATATTTATTGGCATATTGTTATCAAACTATATTACATTCATCTAGATCAACATTCATAATTCCTTACTTCTATATTCAACATCATTTTCAAATGTTAAGCATTTCAGTTTACATCCTCTCTCTATTTATACCTTGGATATCCATTGAATTATGGTTTTGATAACAACAATCTTGTTCTTTAGAAAAAATATACACACCTTCTATTCCGCATTATGGATAAGGATAATATAGTAAAATCAACCTCCATGAGAAGAAACTATTGTAGGATCCCATATTTCTATATAAGAATCTATAAAATTTGACCCTTAGGTATTGTTCCTTCCATCTAAAATAACGCCTTCGAGTTCTTCCCAACAATAAAATCTTATCAATTTCTAAATTCTATGTTTTATAGTTTCAGTATTCCTTTAGTATCTAGGAGTTTAATCCCTTTATCAGTTAAGTGATCAAGGCATTCATTCTAAAACATTCTGGATATGGATGTTATTGTTCTATACTGCACTTCACCTTTAGAAAATTTTGCAGGGTACAATGATTCATCTTTAACTCATTTTTTGAATTCCATGTAACCATGTGTAACTTTACACTATCCACCAAAATATTATATATAGAAACCCACATCATCTATATATCTTGTCAATATAAAATTATTCTTCAACCCTGGTATGTGGCTCACTCCTTATAATTATTGTAAGTAAACATTCTATATATGAATGGAAATATCACCCTTTCCTTTTATATTGATAACTTCATCTTATAAAATATGCAACTTATTGAATATTATTGATGTATAATTACTCATTCTCTTACTCAGATGAAAAGTAAAAAAAATCCCTAGAGTCTATGATGTAATACTCAAATATACTTGAAACACTCATTAAAATATTCCTCGTATACACATTAATAGGATTCAAAAATAAACATCAAAAATAAAATCATTTGGAATTGAATTATTTATCATTGTAAACATTATATGTATTGATTTTCTTCCCACAAAGCTGAAATATGATATGATATTTGTCCAAACTATTTCAATTTCCAAATCTTCATTTCCCTTCCATGTAACATAAAACTGGATGTATTCTACCTTCCATATAAAAATTATTTCAGATTAAATCATGACCGCATTTTCAAATTCTCCTAAAAAAACCAAGTCACTCTTACCGCTAGATTTTATTTCCATTTTAACCATCTCATCCTATGATTCCTGGAGTGATGAAAGAAAAAAAAACACCCACATAGGATCTCTAAAATTTACCTTTTCTGATTCTAAATGATATCAAATCATATTAATGTAGTTTCTATGACTAGCCACAAGATTTTCAATGAAAATTATAATGTTGAATATCCATCAGCAATAGAAACACTTTTTTAAATTACTATATTATTTTTATACATATAAACGAAGATATTCATATGTTTTTAAGCACTATTCACTTAATGATTATAATAGGATACATTCTGAGCCATTGGAATCCAGATAAGTTGCACAACATTCTTCTCCATCCATTACCATTTTTACTTTTTCTCCACTTATGGTTTGACAACCATCAACATGATATCAAAAACCCTATATTATAGACACTACTTTATTTTCATTTTCCAAAATCTGAAATCTGTCCTATACAAATTCTCAATCTCGAACTTACCATCATCCAACACTGTCCATCATAAATCAATGAACTCCAATTGAATTTGAAACACAAAAGAGGGATGATTAACTACATAATAGAATTATCTTACAAGTTATAGGGAAGAATGATTCTACTGAATGGGGATTTAAGACACCTTATATAGGGTTTGGTTGTACCAAAAATCCACAAATAATCTTCCATTCCACTTGTTGGATCTAAAATCTCTCTAATTGGAAGCACCCTCCTAAAAATTCAAATCAAGAAAATTTTTTCAGAACTCTTGATTCCAAATAAACCCATCAATATGATGTATCAGAGTTGATAAGACAATGAACTCCAACCACACACCCCAACTACATCATACAATAGATAAGAACATCCAAAAGACATTACGCTATGATCCAACCCTCTAGAGACTACCTGAACAGTGGTGATCCGATTGTGACACCCGAATCCTGCCTCTAACAGGCCAGCAGCTAGTGACTGGCACAAAGTAGGCATATAACACACATGGGAGGCCTTGGAAAATGGTACCTATATGCACACACTCATCTCAAAATACACACAAATTATTGAAAGGTAAATTACAATGGATACCCAAATGCATGAAAATATCTATATCTCATAATAAAATTAGGATAAAATTAATAGAAATTATAAAGTTCCACATACAAGCCTAGATATAAATACAATATAATTAAACATACAAAAAGGAGGGGAATTAAATCAAAATAAAAAACATTATTGAACCATGGTACATCATTCTCAAATATTTCTAACCTGATCCTGGTCCTCCTAGGACTCCATTAAAAGGTCTATCATCTTCAAAAGAAACCACAGGTGTGGGAAGATTCCATGTAGGGATGAGTATAACAATACCCAGTAGGACACCCTAAAATAAAAAAACATAAAAATCAAGAGAGATGTTATCTCATCACTAAGAAAATATAAAAATTATGAAATGATGCATAATAATAAGAAATCATAAATATACTCATGATATACAGGAAGTCTCAAATAGGTCTCAACCATACTTCCAAACATAGTATTCTACTCTAGGATTCAAGGAAACACTTTTCTAAGAGAATTTACACTTTGATCCTTGTTGTCACTGATGGTGCTCATCCGAGAGGTCATACTCATCAAGCCTACCCAAAAAATACTCTTTGGAACTCCAAATATCACAATTATTTTATAGGGGTTCTCACCTAGGGCCTCTAGGGTATACATAACCACACCTAAATAACCCTATAATTAGGAGATCATACTCCCATGTATCACATTCATGATGATTCCTCAAATCCACATATGTAAGAAGAATAAATGACAGAGGATCACACCCTAGTTCACATAGAGGGATTCCCAAAATCTATTTTGGATTGATCCCATAGTGGGGATCACTATACTATTCATATGTTGCAATGGATCATTATACCCTCATAAAGATAGAACAAGGGAATATACCCAACTGAAACTGATCTATAATGAATAGATGGAGGGCTTATACCTACCCTAGAGAAATTATATAAATTATAATTGGAGTACATAGTGTTTTATACTAATCATTGAATTTCCCTAGTCTATTACTATGTTCAATATATGTGATTCCGTACTGTAGTTGTATCTGAGTACACTGGTCATTTCCAAGCACATGAATGTTCCTATATTCTTTGGAAATGATTATGTTCTTGGTCTTGTCCTTTTCTACATACCATTGGGGAACTTGTCTATCCAAATAATTGGGTAACATGACATGTGGTTAGTCCCACTTGATAGGTGATATTTAACTTCCCTAGAACCATAGCCTATGCAAACACGGCTCTACATGACACAGTTCTTCATACAACACTCTGTGTATATCATGATTATAATAAATCCTTGATTTCTCATGAAAATACACTATTATTTCCTCCTCCATTGATCTAGACACCAACCTCACCCAAAAATCGAGGATCTAGGGTTATAAAAACATATTGTAGCTAGTAGTATTATTTCATCTATCCAAACCACTCAGGGGTTATTCCCTATCACACTGTGCTTCCATTTCCACACCAAACCTTGAACTGTGGGTCTCTGATCTGAACCTCAATCACCTGTTGTCATCTCCACACCTCAATCATTCTATTTATCCCAATCCTGAACCCTTGGTGATGATCGTTTTCATCAAAGAGTGTTTTCAAAATGTCCATCTACTAGGTACTTGTCGAACAACCAACCAAATGGAATTTTTATGATAAAAAAATGATGAATAGTGAGATTAACGAATAAAACATAAAAAGAGGAAAAAAACCCAATTGTTGTTCAGGATGGCCTCGATTTCTTTCTTTTAGACCAATGAAGAAAGAAACAATAAAAAAGAAATAATCAAATATTCTCAATTCCATACCATAGTAAGATAAATCAATACTTCCAAAAATGATCTTTCTATGAATCAATCTATTGGTGGAGTTTATTTGTGTTTATCATGGGGTAATAAAAAGTTAATGAAACCAAAAAAATCCCTACCTCAAGTTTGGATCGATTTTTGATGAAGAACAAATGCATGACACTATCTTTGCTGATGTCCACAAACATCGTTTTCATACCAACTACCAAACCAAAATCCACCATTGATCATCCTAGAATGATCCTCCAATAAGTCTATCACAATCCCTAGGGTTATTTAGTAAACTCTAGGTATTTTCTATTAGAATGATTATACAGGTGGGGGTTTAGGTTTAGGATTTCATAACAAATAAATAAATTTATTAATTTTTTTAATTATTATTCCACCCATGATGACGCTCAGGCCGAACACCTGATGCATACAAAGATTATGTCATTCCGTGGGTATAACCCATGTTTAAAATTTAATAGTAGTCTCAAATTTATGATATAAGACTCCATTTTTAATTTATCCAATTATTTAAGAAATACTACATGGTTGTGATAAAATATATTAATATTTTTATCATGTCAAAAATAGAACCTTCTGGACCATGAAATCCTTCATTAACTAAGCTCCTATCTCCAAAAAGATTATTTAAATTATCCCAAATACTTATAAGGTAAAATAGAGTCATTAAATTATTCCCACTTAAAAGGGATTCACATCTTGAAAAGAAACAAGTCTTTTTAAAAAGATGCTGTTATTTGGTTCACATTTGGTTCTCTGTCTCCTATGTTCTCTCATGAAGATATCATGGGCTTCCATCAGACAATCACCAGGGGAATAAATGACGAATAAATGATAATCTCATATGGATCCTCCATTTCTATTGGATAATTTGAAAAGGTATCTCCATCCTTGATATTCATATCACTTTATCAAATAACATGTGATAAGTCATGTACATATCTTCTCATTTGTAACACATGGAAGATGTTGTTTACCCAATCTAATTATTGAAGGAAGGCCAAGTAGTATGCCACCTCGATGACCCTATTCAGTATCTAGAATGGTTTAATCCTTATCATAGATAACTTTTTAACCCATCCAAATATCTATAACCCATACAATGTTTAGAACATTAGGAACACATTGTCTCCACCCTCAAACACTAAAGCCCTCCATTGTTAGTATTCATAAGAATTATGATGGTTCTGGGTACTCCATGTATGCTCTTAGATGACCTGTACCTTCTCTGTCATCATTCACACCAACTCTGGGTTCATGAGTTCTGACTCCCCTTGGACAGTCTAGTATAATGGTGACCTTTAAAGTGTCTTGTATAAGGACTCAAATGGTTTTATACTGATGTTGTAATGATATTTATTTTTGTATGAAATCATCATCAAGGGTAGGTAATCCTCTAAAATATTGAAAAATCCCATCCTTTGCTGAATCCACCACCCCCCCTTTATTGAGATGACATGTACTTGGAAGTGGACCTATTGAATCTAGAATTTACACTTAAGAAGATTTTCATAAATCTAGGGCTCTTGGAATATGTCTAAACCCATCCTCATGTGTCTCAAAAGATCCTCCTCGGATTCCAAGTACACAAGGATATCATAAATGAATAGTACCGTAGAATTGATAAAAAAGGTCTAAAATATTTGTTTCCTGATTCCCATGAACACTAATAGGGAATGTGTCACATCGAAGGGAATCACCAAGTACTCATAGTGATTGTTACTACTTTATAACAACATTATTTTTATATCCTTATCCTAAATACAAATATGGTGACCACTTGTCCCAAGGTCAATCATCAATAACCATGTCACCCCTCTTCTTTTTTTGAAAAGGTCACCCATACTCAATAGTGGATAATTATTATTCTTAGTCCCCTATTTTAGGTGGGGATAATCCACATACATCCTCAACTTCTTGTCAGACTTATTAGAGAATAACAACAAGGATGCCCATGGTGATACACTGGGTTTGAAAATTCATTCAAATGAAAATCTTATAACTACACATTCTTCTCATGAAACTTTTTAGGAGGTAGCCAATATACTGGAGTAGATATCAGGGAGGAACCATGCTGAAATTATATATATAATTATATCTCTCAATTAGTATGTAAGCCCATAACATCTTCAGTAAGGACGTCCTCATACTTCACCACCACGGTAGAAAGATGAAATTCCATAGCATCCACTACTCTATACGTAATACTAGACAACTATTGAGTAGTCCGTTGTATCCTTCTATTAATGATACCATCCTAATATGATTTAGTTTTAATCTCACCAATGAACAAAATCCTCATCCCATATATGTAAACACTCTGTACTCTTCCTGAAATAAACAATATGGTCATGACATGTGGATAGTATACTCGTACCTATGATGAATTAATTTTGCCTCATCACTACTACAGATTGATAACATTAGAAACTCTCTATTATATGAGTCAGATCACACCATCGATAGAAGTGTGTGATTATGAATCCCCTCCTATAGGATCTTCCAATAATACGGGTTGAGCTAAGAGATCAACTAGAATCTCTAAGTATGAAACAAGAGAGGTGGAAACAAAAGTGTGGAGTTCACCTATGGATATTAGTACTGTAGCTAAAGTATAGAAGACATAGATCATACCTCTAATCATCCTTGGAGCCTTGGGGTCATAAACCTTCACTTACAGCAACATTCCACATCCCTACCCACCATCTATCGGAACATAATGTGGAAAACATGGTGGTGATGGTTGAAATAGGTCAAACCATCATCCACCTCCAGATACTCTCCCTGCTCATCTACGACATCTTCCTCCTAATATAAATCCCTTATCTTTCTATTACCTATATCTAGGTATTCCATCAACAATCAATTTCTCAGTTACATGAAGGATTGGAAAATCCTATACGAGACATCAATTACAATCACAAGATAGATAACAGATCTCTTTAGCTAACTAGAATATTATTAAGAGCCCTAAACTATAGACCTGATATCCTAATATTATATTCTAAAGTGTCTCATATACCAAGATCCATGTGTCTACTATCAGATACAAGCTTCCAAGGTCTCTACTCCAGTTTTCCCACTATAAGCGCTAACCTTCATCGTCTTCTCGGTCAGAAATCATTCCACTACCAAAGACCACTATAGAACCCCAATAAAGGTAGAAATTAAAAGATAGATCTCTAACCTTGATATCTCAGTTTATTCCTCGTTCAATGGTTCATTATTAGAATAACAGATCTTTAACCATTTCTATATAGTATCATGGGTAGTTGGGTAACCTCGGAAAATACTCACCCACATTAATTCATCCCTTTTGAATTTTCATAAGCGATTGGATGTGTACCACTCACAACTTGGTTTGATATAAATCCTCCATAAATATATTCTCAAACTCTATATAAGAGATAATAATATTCGTATGCATCTAATTGACTAGTCTATACCATCTCCATGTGGATCCCTGAAATAGAATCTATGCTAAGAACACCATATGATCTATAGGTGTCCTCAAAATGGTGGAAACTTGGGTAATTACCTCTAGATGGTCCTAAGATTCATGGGGGTCTAGATTTCCCAAAACACTAGAAGGTGTCAATCTGTAAAACTTGGGGAGTGTTCCTTAGCATATACACATCCTCTTCCTTTATTTCCAGAACAACGTTCTACTCAATGGGTACTGGAAAAAATGGTAAAGAACATAGAGGCAACACCTCCTATACAGGACCTCGTTGAACCCTCATCACTAGTTGGACCATCCTTTGAATCCTTTGGTGTATCTTAACTAACTAACATCATAGAGTCATCTTGAATTAAACATGATGTACCATGGTTAATGAATATATCTTGGGAGATAACTAAAGAAGGATAATAAAACCACAACCCATTACTATATGATGATTGTACTAATTATTTACATGAAAAAAATGTCTACATATACTAATTCGAAAAGAAGGTTATTATATTCTTGATGAATGGATAAATCGGATGTCACACCCACAATCGAGTCCGTGTCTTGAGAGTTGAACTCGAAACACTTTAACTCCATTTCTCTGGTTCCCAAACCAATCTCATAGTCAGAAATTATCCAAACTCAAGTCTTAAGAAAAACCCTCCTCTGATACCACTATATCATGACCCAACCCACCAGGGACTTCTTTGATGGTGGTAAGATATATGTGGCAACCTTAGTCCACCTCAAATAGGTCAGGGGATCTCAACCAATACTGATTAGGCATATCACACACATTGTAGGCCTTACCCTAAGTTAACATTATGCAGCACACATATCTAAATACCCAAAAAACACTAAAAGGTAAAGTGAAACTAATACCCAAATGAATTCATATAACTATATACAACAATTAGAGTATTAAAAATGTACTATAAATAATAAATATATAAATACAAGTCCACTCGAAAATTTAAAAAGAGTCAAACCTGATAAGGAGGGGACTAAAGTAAAAAGTAAAACACAGAAAAAACCATGATCCATCTAGATAAACTATCCTCCATATGATCTTTGTCCTCCTAAGACACCTTCGAATGGTTTTTTCGTCTATATAAGACATGTCATGTGTGGAAATATATCACAAATAGGTGAGTATACCATTAAATATTAATTCACCCTAAAATCACTAAACATAATGTAGTAAGAGAGTAGTAAGCTCATCACCATGAAGATATGTCAATCATTATATGTTACATAACAATAATAAAATTCAGATATAAATAAGATATATATAAAGTCTCAAAGAGGTTCTAGCTGTATTTCCACCCATAGGATTCAGATCGAGGCTTCAAGGTAATGCTTCTCTATGATAACTCAATCAAATAGCCATGCCATAACCAATTGTTCTCATCCAAGAGGACATGATTACGAGGACTTTCCAAAGAAGTACTCCCTATAACTCCAATGATCATAATGCTCAAATTGGGGATCTTACCTAGGGCCTCTAGGGTATACTAGTCCTTACCTCAAATAACACACTTTTATAAGGGATTATACACCCATGTTTATTTGTCATGAAAATTCATAAAACCCCACCTAGGGAAGATGAAGAAATGATAGAGGATCACACTTTGAGTCACACAGAAGGATTTCTGAAATCTATCTGAGACTAATCCCATAGTGGGGATAACAATCATATGTTCAAGTTATAATAACTCATTATACCCTTGTAAGGACAGAGAAAGGAAACACACCCAAATGAAACTAGTATATACTAAAGATGTAGAGGGATTCAACCTGCCCTAGAGAATGTTCATGGCATGTAGTGGGATTACACACCATGTTATGCTAATCCCAGACCTGACAGTGTCTGTTCCAATGTTCAAAATACGTGCTCATGTACTCTATCCATGTATTGGTAGTGTCCAAGTGAATGATAATTCCCATGTTCCTATCCATGTTCATGCTCGTGAAACCATAAGAAAAACACCGGGATTCTAGCACTAATTCACCTGGCATGTGGTAGGTCCCACAATACATGTGATATTTAACTTCTCTGTAACACCATCATCCATATATAGGGTCCCACACAATGTGTGTTCTTTATTCTACAAATAGTGTATATCAAGATTTCTAAAAGTAATTGGTTTACCATGTAGTTCACTAACGATGCCTCTTAAATTGATCCAACCACCAATCTCATCCATAAATTATGAATCTTGGTTGAACAAACCTTGCTGTCACTGGTAGTTTGAATAAAACCATTCAAAACGCTCTAGGAATCATTCCTCGTTGTACCGTGCTACCATCACCACACCAAAACAAAAACCATGGCTCTCCAATCTAAACCTTAATCGCTCATGTTCATCACTGAACCTTGATCATGATTTCAATCCTAATATGAAACCAGTGATGATGATCCTTTTCAGTAATGAACTATTTTGAAATGATCGTACACCGGGTATTTTTCAAACTGCAATCCAAATTGAATGTTGATGATTAACTCAAGATGAATTGTAGGGGAAATCCCAAAACAAAATAATAGGAATGAATCTAAGAAGTTGTAAGGGTTTGAATTGATTCATTTTCACTTGAATGATCAAATAAAAACCAATAAACAAGTAAAAATTAAATATCCTCAATTAATTAACCATTGAAGATAAATTAGTACCTGCAAAATATGATTGACCACAAATGAATCTATTATTAGAGATAATTCCTGGTCATCATGGGATAATTTAATGAGGATTAAACCAAAAAAATAAAATGACGTACCTCGGGTTTGGTTCAATCACAGATGAAGAATGGTTGTATGTCACTATCGTTATCAAGATCCATAGACACCATTGGCACACCGATTGTCAAACCATGATCTTCAATTGATTGTCCATGAATCCTCATTCAACGACACTCTCTCAATCCCTAAGGTTTTGTATCTTACCCAACATATTTTCTACAATAAAATTTATATAGATGAGTGTTTATGTTCAGACATTAGAAATAATTAAATAAATTTAAAAACATATTTAATTATTATTCTGCGGATGATGGTATTCAACACAAACACATGAAGAACAAAAATATTATGGATCTCTTATGGTAAAAACCATGTGTATGATTAAATAGAAGACTCATATTTTCAATCCAATATTTTATTTAGTAATTTTCTTATTATTTCATAAAAACTGTGAATGCATGGTATTATATATTGATATTTTTATTATATCAAAACTAAGCTTCCATGGGCTCCAAAATAATATACTAACTAAGAACCAAGCTTCAAAAATATTATTTAAAATATTTCAGAGCTATATATGGAAAAGAAGTTTTGACAAAATGATAGAAGAAAATAAAAGAATAACATCGAGGATTTATGTGATTTAGATTTAGTCCCACTCAACGAGGGGAATTATTCAAATATTTATTAAGAGAAACAATATATTTGTATACCAAATAGTTATATATAAAATGGCTATTTAATTTGAATTTATAGAAAAATTCAATAGAAACCATCCAGTCAGTTGGTTTTCACCAGCATATGGCCATTATAGAGAGCATGCCCACTTGATCCGATCTTCATGAGAATCAATTCACATGGAAAATGGTTGCCACTAAATTAAATCCATCACATTATAAATAGTGAAATATTTTAAATCTCCACTCCAGATTAATATTTCAAAGCCTTCTAATATTACACATCCTTTGAATCTTTTAAGTTACTCATACATATCCTCTACCATCCGGAGTCTAGTAGTAATTTGATGATGCCATTCTACATAGTTCTTAATATCCAAATTTTTATAACGCCACACTACCATCTATATCCAATTCCATTATGGACTTAAATTATCTCCAATTTTGGAATTTCACGGATATATCTAAATATGGAAATAACACCATTTAGCCAAACATGAATTGTATTTTTTTGAAATATAACACTTCTAATATGATTGATTATTTTTTAATATTATATATTGTTTTCATATTTTTTATTTATATTAGGGAACACATCATTAAACAATAATAATAGACACTAATATTTATGGTGTTTACTCAATGTAGGCTACATCTATTATGGAATAATCTTTCCACCAGATCTCAACTAGATCAATTGGGATCACTTATCAAGAATAAATACCTTTCTACCTAATTATAAATTATAACCTTAAGATTATGGGTGAATTAATTTTATTTATAGATATAAAACATTGGTTTCCATCAAGTGGTCTATTAGGCTATGGATAAATGGTCTTGGTTCATTAAGATGACCATTTGGAAAAGGAAAATGTTTTTTTGGGGTGTTAGACTTTTTGTTATGTAATTATTGTTAGTTATGTGGATATTTCTTTATTTTGGATTAAATATTTCTGGTTTGTGAATTGAATATTTAAAATTCAATGTATCATTTTATGTAATACATTATTCATGAATATTTTATATTTTTTCAGTTAAACATGATTGTGATGTTGTATTTATGTAATACATATTAGTTTTCAAATAAAAAATAGGTATTCGTTATTTTTTATGGAGACCCATAATAATTTTTTTTTAAAAAATAATAACTATTTTAGAAGCCCCTTGTGGTAGTTAAAAAAATTGGTGTTCACTAGTGGTGGTCACAAATAATTTTTTTGTGTGACCTAGCCTACCACAGAGGTGTGGAAGCCAACAAAAGTGGTCTCCCAGTTTTTTCGAAATGGATTTGGTATCAAATTTTACTGATTTCAAAATCCTAATTATATACTAGTGTTGACAAACATATGCATATGCTTTTGTATTGGTTTCTCTTACTCATATAAAATTTGTTACTTTTGAGACCTTTATGAAATATGATTCTTATTCATGATATATTGTCTTTAAATAATTGATCTGTAAGATCCAAATATTTTCGGGATTTATCTTAGGCATGTTTACTAGTAATATTTTTCCTCATGTTGAGTACTTTTAGATTGGGTTTTACCTTGGAGTGTATTTTCTAAAATTTCAAGAAAAAACATGAATGAAAGAGGGTTATTCATAGTTGGCGCATGATTAGTGAAGATCATGTGTCCCAGCCCAACAAACCATGAAACCCTAGATTGTGGGGAGTGTCATGGCCAGTGCACATTTTTTAAAACCGTATAACCTAAAGAAGAAATCATGCAACCCTAAAATAATAGGCACATGGTGGTGCATGGTTATGGAAAACCATGTGCCCATACCCAGAAAACCGAGTGTGATATTTTTAATGGCATGAATTTTTTTCAATTATCTTAAACCCCTGAAACTCAACAATTTTGAATCAAAATCATACCCTTGTAATTTTTTGATGATCTCATATCTTTATAGAGGGATTACAAGGCCTTATAACCTTTTCCATCATGTTTTGAATCCCAAATCGATGATCTTCACCTCTCCCAGTAAGAGGATCCAATCTCAATTGATTTCCCGATCATCTCCAAACATTCTCAATTTATTTAAGGGAATTTATTCTCTGTTCTTGGTTATATATATACGTAATATTTTAGATCAACATCAAGGCATTTGGATATAGATTTTAGATTAAATATATATTTATTTTGTAAATATTGATTTAGATTTTTGATCTGAAACCCAATATACATCATTGTGCCTTTCAATTTTTGGGAATTTATATTGGGAGATTATTCTTCAATGATTTCAGGTAGGTGGTCTAATATTCAAATACCATAGTCAAGATTTGTATTTCATGTTTTCAACTATTGAATTTCTAGGGTAATTTTAGAAAATGTAATTTCTAAATTGAATTAATTAAAGTGTTCAATTAATTAATTGTGTAATTTGGGGTTTGATTGAATAATTCAATTGTGTAATTAAGATAATTAATTGATGAATTAATTATAAAAGTATTGAATTGTGAACTTGGAATAATTAATTGATAGATTAATTATCATAGTGTTTAATTAAGGGGATTGAGTATAATTAATTGTTTAGTTAATTATGAGTATGTAAAATTTAAAATTTGGAGATAATTAATTTGTGAATCAATTAATGAGTCTTGATATTTGAATTGACTAATTAATTGTTGAATTAATTAATAGAAATTATATGTTTAATTAATTATTTAATTGATTAACATAAGATAAGTGGTAAATTAATTAGGTAATTAATTAATGGGATATATATGATTAATTAATTGTTGAATTAATTAAAGGAACTTTTTGTGACTAATTAATTGTTTAACTAATTAATAGACTTGTATTAATTAATTTATGAATTAATTAATGGAATATTTTTCTATTTTATAATGATAAGATGTTTAATGTATATTAACCATGATTCATGTGATATAGTGAAATTGTGATAATTTGTGGTATATTTGATATCTATAAGATTGTGTGAAAAATGTGTCTGGGACATGGTCTACTGCTTCCAAAGCCCATGTATGTGGGACATGGTCCACCTACTTCTAGTGCATATAATAATAATTTTTTTTGATAAATATGTGTAGGACATGGTGTTCTACTTCAAAATCCCATGTGTGTGGGACAAACTATACTGCTTCTTATGCCTGTAGTGTAAAATATGTGTGGGATATGGTCTGCTTCTTCCCAATCCCATAGGGTCCTATGTATGCTGATCTAGACAAAAATTGATTGCATTGAAATATGGTTACAATTAACCATTTATAAATTAAAATAAAAAATGGTAGTGAAAGTCCATTTATTTAATGAATTCTGAATTAATAGTGGGAAATGGTTCATACTCCAACAAGGGATAAATCATGTATTGATGTTTGGGTTTTTTGAGGACCCTAGGGTTCATGTGGTTAAATACAGAATATTTAATAAAGTGATAACCTATTTATTTATTCATTGTAATTATCTATTTATACATCTGAATATAATGATATTGAATGGATACTGTTTTAGACCCCGTTTTGGGTGGCCTACTGAGTTGTACTCACACCATACTCGGGTTGCTAGATCGGTACATGAATAGAATTTATTGTTATACGATATTCTATGGTAAATGACACTATGTTAGATGACTGATTTGGGGATGGATCTTGGATGAGGAAACTAAATTATATTTTCGACCCTCTTGGAAGTCATCATAGTCTTTATTTTCAATTTTCATTTTAGACACATGACACATAAATTAACATGGGATGTTTCTTGCTTTAGTTATAAATTTATTTTTCTAGTATTGATTAAGTGGAGATATTATTATTATTTATGGTTATATATAATTCAGTTATTATTTGTTATTTCCACCAGTGTATTACGCTGATAAAAAATTGTATAGTCTCCCCATGACCGACATATCAGGACCTTGATTCTTGTTATAATCATCTATAGTTTGGGAAGGCACACTTGAGGTCATGTGGTGGTCCGGTTCGGGGCACCAGTGCATGGAACCCAAGATGGGATGTTACGAAGTAGTGTCAAAGGAGTTTTTGATTCTTTTTCATTGGTCTTAGTGTTTGGGAAAAGTAGACATGAAACTAGGTAGAGTTAGACCATAGTAATGAGCCCATTCTTGGTAGTTGAAAATCATGTTCAAGGGAAAACCCCAATACCCCGGGTGCGATTGTTGTTATTGCTTTTTTTTTCTATTGTAGTTGAATATTATTTCGTCTTAGGTGGCACAATTGTTGTTTGGTATGATTACTATTTCTAAAAATTTATGATAATAGACTCATGGCTCATTAAGGGATGAGGGTTTAGTTTTATTCATCATTCTAGGCACTCAGGATTATTATGGAAAGCATCATTTTTAGACACGCATGGGAAAATTGGTTTTGAGTAAGTTTTTGAACATGAAATATTTTTCCTTTCTTGTGAAATTGAATTGAAAATGGTTCCTAATATGAAATTGAAAATGTTAAAATGATTTAAAAATGAATAAATAGGTTTATGAAAAAATATTAATAATGATAATTTGTTACCCTTGTTAACCAGGAAAAAGGTTTAAGATGGTTAAGGGTAGTGAATCCCCTTGGTTTTGACCACATGGAGAGATTTGGCAAAAATAATTTTTTGGCTTATTGTGATTTTCCTTTTCTATAAATGGGATAAAATATGGTTATGAGTCCTAAGATGTGTGTTAAGTATTGTACCTATGTGCCTCTATGACTAATATTGATGAGAGGATGACTGAAGTATATGGTTGGCGATACTCCACCAGTAGTGGTACTTGATGCATTGATAATATTGGTTGAGAGAGTATGGGAGTAGTTCTAAGAGAACATTGATAACTTCATACATTTCATGGATATATAACTAGTTTGGGTTGTGACTTATTTCTGATATGATGAGGGAGTTTCAGTTTCACTACCCTCCGATGTCTACTGGAGTGGGTGGGCCTAAGAGAGATGAGTTTTGGATTGATTATATCTAGACTGTACTAGACCACTTCGAGACTCCTGTTGAAAAGTGGGTCAAGTTTGTTTCATAAATTCCATGAGGATCAGTGAAACACTACTGGGATGTTAAAAGTATGACTAGACAATTGGAATCTATGGAATGGAAGGAATATCAAGAAATGTTTTTGGAAGATATATATCCAGACCTACTGAGACAAGACAAAAAAGATGGGTTCATGAAGTTGACTCAGGTGAATATGTCTATGATGGACTATGTTGGATGCTTCAAATATTTTCAGTACATTTCTCTATTAATAGAGGGAGATCATGATACTAGGAAAGAAAAGTTTTATAATGGAATTAAATGTGAAAATAAGTCACAGGAGAAAATATTCAGGCTAAAGAAGATTTTAGAAGTGGCGTATTAGGCTCTCATTATAGAGGGTAACTTGAAGAAGTCTTCCAATGGTAGAAATGTGGTTTCTTCTGTATGGTTAAGAGGTGAAAATTATTAAAGAAGGAAAGAATTTTATGAGAATTTCTACCAAAATAGTGGAAAGAATAGTATCTAGGGAGAAGGTTTGGTTACACCAGACCTTACTCGTGTGGTTTTCCACCAGTGTGGTAGGATAGGACAAATCTGAAAATATTATCACTAAACACTAGTTTAGTGTAGAGGATACATCTAGATGGGACATCTACAAAGTATCTACAAGAATATGTGGAGGATCTATAAAGAACTAGAGTTCAAGAAGGGGGTATTATGCACTATATCTGTTTGGTTACTCAAGTTCTACTAGTTGAGGCGGTAGAGGCAGTAGATGTGGTGCTCCTGGGAAAAAGTACCCATATCAGCAGAGTGGTGAAACTCGGGTATGTCAGACTACATTATAGAGAATAGGCGTAAGAAAACTATATATGGTGCATCCTAAACATGTGAAAGTGAGTTCGAAAAATCGATAGTGAGAGGTACTATTTTTTATCATCTATATTAGTTGGATCCTTGATTGATACTAGCTCCTCTCATCCTTCATATCTCCAAAACATGTTAATGGTTTGATCCTAGAAGTGGAGTTATGGGTGGGGTAATAACTATAGATACACCGTTGGGAGTATAATATAGTGATATCTATTTGTGTAAGGGGTGTCCTCTCAAGATTAGGGAGTACATTTTTCTTTGGGATCTCTATATTCTATATATGTTGGTATTTCACCTAATTATGGGTATAGACTATCTAGTCTCACACCGATCCCACATTGATTGTTACCCCGAGATAGTAACTTTTACATGTCCTCATGGGTGACTAGTAAATTCATCATGGGGAGTGGGATATCCTGGTAGTTTTAGCGGGGAGAATTACTTAAGAACTGGGAGAGCTCATACCCCAGGTTGCTAATTTATTTATTGATGATGGAGGTGTGAAACATGATATTTTTTTCATCTATAGTGGACAGATTCCAAGTAGTGTTTTCTAAAAATTTCTCATGGCTTATACTATAGAGAGATATGGAATTCAATAATGAGATCTTGAATGGAACCGAGCCAATTTCAATTCCAGCAAATATAATTTCACCGATATAGCTTCAAGAGATCAAGACGCAGCTAGAGGAGTTAGAGGATAAAGGGTTTATCAATTTGAGTATGTTACGTTGGGGTTCTCCGATGTTGTTTTATAAGAAGGCTTATGGGACTCTATTCTTGTGTGCTGATTACCGTATATTGAATAGTGTGACATTGAAGATATGATATCCTCGTCCATGTATCAAGGATCTATTTGACCAGTTGAGAGGGTCGTTTGTGTTCTGGAATATCAACTTAAGATTAGGTTATCATCAACTGAGAGTATGGATTCTAGATATATTGAGTACTAATTTCAGAAGTAGGTATCAACTATATGAGTTCAATATAATTTAGTTTGGGTTGACAAACTCACCATCAATGTTTATGGACTTGATGAAGTAAATATTTCATCAGTACCTAGACAAGTTTTTTATATATTTTTTTGATGACATCTTGGTGTATTCCAAGACTCATGATGAGCATTCCCAACATCTTGACATCAGCTTGAGTACACTAATATAGAATCCGCTATACACCAAGCTATATAAATGTTAATTCTGATTTAATCAGGTAAACATCATGGATCACATCATATTAGGGGAAGGTGTGTCAGTAGACCTAGGGAATGTTCATGTAGTTGTATATTTGGAATTACCCATGAATGTATTTGATATCTGTATCTTTCTGAGGTTTTGCTGGTTATTATCAAAAGTTCATCTAGGACCTTATCAATTCGAAAGCACCACATTATTGCTTGACCAAGAAGGTTATAGAGTTTGAATTGTTTTAAACATGTGAGAAGGACTTCTAGGAGTTTATGAAGTTATTGATATAACTATCTATAATGAACCTACATGATCTAGTTGAGCATTATACAATGTATTGTGACTTCTCTAGATTTGGTATCAAAGTAATGTCAATGTAGGGAGACTAATCTGTGGAATATGAGTCTCATAAGTTTTGGTCTTTTGAAAGAAACTACCCTACGTATGACCTTGAGTTAAAGACATTGGTTTATTATTTGATGTGTTGGAAGAATTAAATGCTGTTCAATAAGTTTAAAATGTTTACAAATAACAAGAGATTAATGTATATCTTTTTTTAGAGATATTTAAATCATAATAAGTGGAGATGTGTTGAGTACATTTAGTCATTTGATTTTTCATATAGCATATATTCCAAAGGAAATAGTGTGGATGATGCTTTGAGATTGAAGACATAGACTCGGGTAGTTCAGGAGTCCAGTTCAGAGCGGAAGAATATTAAAATGATGGATAAAATGAATATGATAGTTTAGGAAAGTCAAGATCAAATGAATCTTATATTTATTTCAGTGGCCAAACATCGAAAAAGAGATTGTAGGGTTCATAACATAATGCCTCATATGTCAATAGGTGAAGGCAGAACATCAATGGCCTGGAGGTTTTCTATAGTCATCATCCAATCCAAAATGGATATAGGATGACATGAAAAGGGTTTTTTTTGTAGGGCTTTTCAATACACTAAGGAATAATGACACTATTTGGTTTATTGTTGATATACTGTTGAAAGTTTCACATTTCGTACCCATAGAGGATATATTTTTAGTGGAACATCTAGTGGATTTGTATGTTCTGGAGATAGTCCATCTTCACTTGGTTCCATAGACTATAGTTTCAGATCAAGAATCATGTTTCTATTCATGCTTCTAGAAGGGCATAAAAAATTCACATGGTGCATAGGTATTATTGATAATAGATTTTCAAAAATAGACATATGGGAAGTAAAAGCATACCATGCATGTTTTTTAGGACATATTTTGAGTGTGTGTCTTTGACTTCAGTGGATATTAAGAGAAGTATCTAGATTTGGTGGAGTTTTCCAACAACAACCATTACCAAGAAATGATACATAATAAACCATACAAGGAACTTTATCTTAGTCAATGCATATCACTCCTATACTAGATTGAGGCCGGTGAGTTTGATTTGTTGGGATTAACTCTCATAAAGGATACATTAGAGAAGGTACTGATAATTCATAAATTCATGGTTATGAATCATAGTATAAATAATTTATATTCTAATAAACATAGACCAATCTTGGAGTTTGGAGAGGGTGACTGTGTTTTCTTTTAGGTGTCTCCTAGGTTGGGTCACCGTAGGATATAGAGGTTTGAAAAGCTGAAACCTGAGTTTTTTGGACTATTTGAGGCAGTGGAAAAAATCAGGTTGATGGTATATAGATTGGCTCTTCCACAGAAATACATTTCTGAGCATGACGTTTTCTATGTATCAAAACTACATCAGTATCATGCTGACCCTTCTCATGAAATTGATGTGGGTGATTTTGAACTTGATATAGACATGTTCTTTGAGGAGCATTTGATACATTTTTTGGATTGCAATGAGAAAGTATTGTGGGGAAAGGCCATGTTTATAGTTCATCAATTATTGTTAAATGGGAATGTAAAAAATTAGAAATGGAATTGGTATGAAGATATGTGGACACAATGGCCTAATATTTTCTCCCATAATCTCAGGGAAGCTTGGGAGTGCAGCTCAAGGATGATTAGTTATAAGTTAGAGAGATTTTATAATCTCAAAATTTTCTATAGTTTTGTCAGATATGTTTATATGTACTCTTTTGACACAAGTAGATTAATTTTTTATTTTATTTTACCTTGGGGTGTGTTTTGGTGATTTTAAAAAAATGAAAGAGGGTTGTACATGGTTGGTGCATGATTAGTGAAAACCTTTCTCTCCATCCCAGCAAACCGTGAAACCCTAGATAGGGGGAGTAGCACGGTTTCTCATGGTTTTTCAAACCATGTTCCCTAAAATAAGAAACCATGATCCCCTAAAATAATAGGCACACATTTGGTGGACAATTAGGGAAAACCATGTGCCTTTATGCAGGAAACATGCATGCAAATTTTGGGGCCTAGAAAATAGTTATCAATTCATCCCAACCCACTAAACTCACCCATTTGGACAAAACTCTGAACCTTATGATTTTTGATGATTTTTGATATTATTAGAGATATTTCAAGGGCATATGACCTCCTTTATTTGTGATTAAAATCACAGATCAAATATCTATACCACTCCCTGTAAGAGGATCCTATCCCACTTTCTTTCACATTCATCACCCATCCTTTTCCGTTCCATTAAGGGAAGTTATTCTATATTATTGTTTAGATCTATACCTAATATTATATATCTAGATCTAGGCCTATGGAAAAAGATTAAAATAACGATATCTTGATTTAGTTAATCTTGATTTGGGTTTTAGATTTGGAAACCGTTCTACATCATTGTGCCACT
Organism: Viscum album; assembly: GCA_963277665.1. Lineage (NCBI taxonomy): Eukaryota > Viridiplantae > Streptophyta > Magnoliopsida > Santalales > Viscaceae > Viscum > Viscum album. Next base: position 862,191,812 of record OY728150.1, read on the forward strand.
CAATATTCCAGATTTTTTATGGGGAAATTATTCACCAATGATTTGAGGCAGGTGCTCTAATATTCAAATCCCATAGTTGTGATTTTGATTCCATGAATATAATTATAGAAATTAAAGCTTTTGACCAACAATTGAAATTCCTAAATTTAATTAATTAAAGTGTTCAATTAATTAATGGAGGAATTGAGGATTTATTAAATAATTTAATTGTGTAATTAAGATAAATAACTGATGAATTAATTATCAAATTACTAAATTCTAAAATTGTGATAATTAATTGGATGATTAATTATCAGGGTATTGAATTATCATATTTAGGACTGTAAATTTTTGAGTTAATTATAGGAATGTTAAATTATGAATTTGGGGACAATAAATTTGTGAATTAAGTATTAAGTTTTGAGATCTAAAAGGATTTAGTAATTATTGAATTAATTAATAGAATATTTATGGTGAATTATTTTTTAAATTAATTAATAGAAGATATATTGTTAATTAATTGGATAATTACTTAATGAGATAAATATGATTAATTAATTATTAAATTAATTAATAAATATTATTGTTATTAATTAACTTTTGATTTAATTAATATATTTGAATTAATTAATTTATGAATTAATAATTGGACGATTTTTTATGGTTGATTATGATAAGATGATTTATTTTAATTAATCGGGATTAATGTGATATAGTGATATTGTGATATGTGTGGTATTTTTGATATGTATATGATTGAATAATAAACATGTATGGGACATGGTTTCATGCTTCCAAATTCCACATGTGCGGGACTTGGTATGTTAATTTTAAAGCCCATAGTAATATATTGTGTGATTAATATCTATGGGACATGGTTTACTGATTACAAATCCAACATGTACAGAACACGGTCTACTAATTCCGAAGCCCATAGTGAAAAATATGTATAGGACATGATCTGATGATTCTCAAGACCATGGGGTCCTAGAAATAACGACCTAAACCCAAATTTTTGGCATTGGACTATGTTTCCAGTTACACGTTCATAAATTGAAATGAAATGGATAGTGAAAGCCCATTTGATTAATGAATTTTTAATTGATAATGTGAAATAGTTTAGACACTGACACTAGACGAAGCATGTATTAAGATTCTGGTTTTCTCAAGACCTTGGGGTTCATGTGGTTAAATAGAGAATATTTAATAATGTGATAAAATATTTATTTATGTATTGTACTTATCATTGTATAAAAATACATAAAATTTTATTAATTGGATATTGTTTTAGATACCGTTGTTTGTGGCCTACTGAGTTGTACTCACTCCCTACTCGGGATACCTCATCTGTACCTGAATAGACTTTATTATTGCAACACATGTTAAGGGAAAGGGCCCCATGTTAGATGAATGATTTTTGGATGGAGCTTGGATGAGGGAATCAAACGTAATTCTAGACCCACATTGGATTCATCAGTGTACTATTTTTTAGATTTCATTTTAGACACTTGACATATACATTATCATGGCATGTTTTTTACTTTATTTTGATATTGTATTTTCAAGCATTTATTATCATGAGATATTAGAATTGTTTATGGTTATATATTCTTATTTTGTTGTTTTTTATTTCTGTTGGTGTATTACTCTAATAAAAAGGGTATATTCTCCCCATGAACGAAATATCAGAACCTTGCTGCTAGTCCATAGGTTTTGGCATATGGGGAGGCACACTTAATGTCAAGTAGTGGTTTGATTTGGGGACCCAGTACATGGATCCCATGCCAGGAAGATACATGATCATATACTTTTAACCACATTTTTTGACGGTCGGTTATATTCATTAACTATATAAGATTTAGATAGGGAATTTCACATGTTTCCATGAATCTCAACAATTTATTACATTTTTCTAATGATGAAATAGCAAGTCCCATATATGTAATGCTTGAACCCCAACATTTACACCAGAAATGGATGTGCGCCTAAGTTTTCTAATGATGTTTCATTGCTTTCTTTTAGTTATTTGGTTAATAACATAACAATATCATTGAAAAGGATTATTTTATGTCCATGACCTACAAAACATTGACATGAAGACCCAATTTCACCTTGAATAGATGTGATCCATATCATAAGTTCACAAGTGATAAACTCATACCTTCAAATTCAATACCCATTTACTCAGTAGGATGTATAAATTGTATATATCAGAATATATTATTGAAAATATAAAACAATAAAATTTTAAACAAGTTAAAAAAAATTATATATTAATGAGTAATTATTTTAATATAAGTCTAAAATTGATGTATAAATGATGAAATAATTAAATTTATTACAAATTATTTTTTTATTTTTTATATGAAAATCATCCTACATTATAGGTAAAATAGATTTCTTTATTTATAAAATAGAGGAAATTGTTTTCACTAATATAATTTTAAATTAATTATTTTAATTTTTTAATGAAATTCAAATTACCCTATTAGTGAAATAAAATGTAAGTTATTTTAGTGAAGGTGCTGATATAATGCATTGGAAATGAATTCATCATTACCATAAGAATATAAATTATATTTATTTATAAGTGATTACTTGAAAATGATGATTTGATATGGGATGATAATTAATATTGATTAATTTTGTACCTATAAAGAATACAGTCAAATAAATAAAATTGTGTAACTTGAAAGGTACTTTTCCTTTTTAAAATTTAAGTTGATTTCGGGTACTTATTGAACCAAAATATTAATTCAGTTTTATAAATTAATATTATTAAATTATTAATTAAAATAGAAAAAATAGAAATTATATTATATACGTATATAAGATAAATTAGTAATTAAAAATAGATGGGGAGGGAAATTTTCAAAGCTATAAAGAAAAACACAACACACACATGAAAGAAGCCCTAAAGAATTTAACTAAAGACCTTAATGAAACCCCATTTAACAGAAACCATTGATTTTATTCCTAATTATATATATATATATATATATGATAATTATAATAACAATAATAATAATAATACATATTTTTTTTGTTTTTGTTATTGTTACTATACACCCAATGGTGGTGTATGTACTTTGACCCCCAAATACAGTTGTAAATTTTTAATATTAACTTCAAAGACATGTGTTTTGGGATATGGCTTAACATTAAAGTGTTAATGGTTAAAATATGACTAGTATAGATTATTATTAAGCCTGGTGCTGGTGAAACATTGAAAAGGAAATGATTAGGGAAGGAAGAAAGATGTTGTAGTGAACTAATTGAGGCTTAAGAAGATATAATAATGAATAAGGGCTTTCCTAGTGTAGTATTATGCCTATAATTATCTAGTAATGAAAAATGAATTATTACCCATAATTAAACACAACTATAAATATTTAGGAAATTGAAAATGACACAAGTACATGAAAATAATAATAATAAAGTCCATTTGAGTGTAATTCTGACATGGGGGAGGAAACTGATTGAGTCTTTATGGACCCTGTTTTGAGTGGGTGTTAGTGGGTTTAATTTTTTTAAATAAATACCAATATTAATTGGTAATTATTTTTATTATTTTTAATATATAATGAATATAGTTTTGTGTTATTAAATCTATATAGGGATATCCATGAGATTTAGTTCTTTTATCAATATAGGAACACTGAGTTTGAGTTTATTAATGTACTTCATTAATGAAAATAAAATAAAACATTATAAGTCCAGAGTCAAAGACAGTAGAAAAAAAGCTTCAAATAGTAAAAAATTATTTAAATTATAGAATATTATTATTTAGTATTAATAAGACCACATTTTTCCTACATACACAACAATAAATCCACTTCACAATAACTTTATTATGGAAAATAATAATAATATGATTAGGACATGGATGTAAAATAAAGAATAAAACACACATGAGAACATAATCTATTTTAGGATCATTTTAATATATCTATAGAACATAGGATGAACTCAAAATGAGTATGTGGAATATAAAATCCACCAAGTTATAAACACCCATGCACATTTGGGACGAGAACAGAAGTAAATAAAATATGAAATGAAAGAAAAATATAGGAATATTCTTACAATAAGTGACCAACATCAAGAACCTAGATGAAAAATAGAATGATGGTTGATCATAATTTTCATCATTGAAGTCCTTAGAAATAAATCATCATATTCCATAGGGATCCCAACGTTCAATATCTCTAATGGAACATGCTTTTGGATAGGTAGGAATGAGCGGAACTATTTGGCAGTCCTTTGGATCGAAAACTCTCTCAGGAACTCTATCTATTATTTGAGGTCACATAAGGATAATAAAAAAAGGTTTCATGTCTAGGATAATTCCTTAAGGAAGTAATATGCACTTTAATAATGACATTAAAGGAACCATGTTATAATCAAGTGAAAAGAGGGCCATACATATGGTGATGTATGTGTACAATATTCCCAATGAAGGCTGTTGAAAAAAATCAGAATAACCTCAAGTCCATGTGGTATTCTACCAGAGGAAAAGGTATGGGGTATGAAATTAATGGCTAATACCAATTGCAAGAAAAAATAGAAAACAAACACACTGAGGTGGTCTACATGTAGTAGAGCTAGCACCTAGTTGTTTCAGTGGCTATGTGGAAAATTCCCATGGCATTAAACACCCAGGTGAATGGGAACCATGGTTTTCTAGATCCTTAGTGGTAATTTCATTGGAAAATTGGTGCCCAAGTGATTAATTGGATAGATTGTTTGGTTACCAAGTGGTCTGTGTTGAGGGTGGTCGATGCCCAGGTGTTTGGGTAACTAGGTGGTCTAGAAGCCAGATTATGTCTCTAAATAAGAGGGTCTAGGAATAGACTATTCTACCCCTTTTCCATAGTTTTAAATAAAAAAATTACCCAATGTAGGGTTTTTTGAACTCAATTTAGTCCTCAATTTACTTGGTTCTTATGTCTGTACTTGGTCAATCATATTGAAAATGGAAATCAAGGAGGTACTTTTATAGAAAAACCCTTACGTAGTTCCCCAACGATGGGTGATAAATTTATGTAACTTCATAAATATCTTAGTTATGGTTCTAATCATACAAGGTTGTTGTGTGCGCTGAGGATAATTAATGGCATATTTTGTGAGTCAAGGAAAACAATTACAAGTATACACATGGACTCCAAAAAAATCCATAAACAACACCGACTTTAAATGACCATAACTTTTTATTTGAGTTTTTTTAGCTCCACACACCATCAAATTGAATCTTGTGAAATGAACTATGACTTGTGATACATTTATTATTCATAAATGATGTTTTTTATAGGAAAACATTGTTCACAACACCCTAAAATACAGGGTTTATTTGTTTTAATGACCCTTTCATCAATAATGGGTGAAATACAAGGCCTAATTTTAGGTAGAGGTTCTCACCACCACATCATTTGAATATGAAACATTTTTTAAGGAATACAAACCCATGGTATTTTAGAAATCATGTGAGACATAGAGGTCCCATATGTTACTTATTCCTTCAGCATGATAATCATTTCTCTTGAACTCAACTGATGTCATCCAACTGATGATCATATTACATTTATCATGTAAAAGTGAATGACACATATTTCAGTGCCAACAAGTCTCCTCTCCCTACAATTGGATTCATCAAAAACAAAAAATACTCTAATTCTAATGTAATATGGAGATATTTTATATATTCGTTGTAGTAGGTTTATTAAAGTATGTTCACCAAGAGATAGATATCAACTCAATGATTTTTTATTCCTTTAAAGGAGAACCTCAACTCAATGATTTTTTATTTGTAATATGAGGATCTTAAATCAATGATTTTTACCCAAGAGGATAATATTTTCTCAATTGTTTTGTAGTATCTTGATGAATAAACAACTAAAGTATTTGGGTTTTACCAATAGGTGTAATCAGCTAAATGATATTGATAGGACAACAAGAATAATTGACTCATTCCTTCTCTTTCACCAAAATGGAAAAATTGACTAAAGGAATCTAATACCCTGGAGTAGGGTTAATAGAGAAGAACCCAACATGAATCAGTAGGCCCTGATACTAGGATAGTAGTGGGAATGGAATGACAGTTAAATTTTCACCTAGTTCTAAAATCGGTTATCTTGATTTCACTACGTTCCTTGAAATAATTGGAATTGAGCCACACTTAGATCGTAGAAGAAATTATTCTAAAATATATATTTCATATCTAGGAGAAAAATAAATTGGTTGAATGCCTAACTTAGAGATATATGGACGAATGAAATGATATATATACTGGTAAAGGTATCAACTCTAAAAATAGTGTGACAATGATGTTTCAAGGATAATATGAGGCCCTGTAGTCTATAAATCAGTACACATAGTATTAAATCATGAATCAACCCACACATAATTATTAATAGGGGGCCTTTGTGTATATTATTGTTGTGCATAGGAGAAAGTATAATTGTGTCTTCCTATTACATGGTTGTTGAAAAAGACTTGATGTGAACTGGTAAATCCATACACTAAGAACTCTTACACATATATGTATCTTATGTAAGGGAATTTGGTCACATAGAATAGATCACTATATGGTTTTTAATGGATAATATAATGAACTACATTCCATGTAGTTTAATTTCATATGAAATGGACTATATATGAAATGAGAATATTCCAAGAGTATAATCTCAACACAAGGTATTGGGGATTCAAAGAGGTGTATTTTAACTCAATAAATTTGGGCTAGTAGGATAGGTGTCTCAAATCAAGTCACATAGTCTAATAAGAAGAGTATCTTGACTCATGACATTTTTTTTCTTCATAAAAAATGCATACCCAAATATTAAAGGATAAAAAGTGGGATATAGTAATATTTATTTTACAATTGGTATGATTCATGAATGTGTAACATCATGGGTATTTGAATTGAAATGACTAACAGGGTTATGAAATATATAAATCATTACATAAGAATATTTTATTCAATAGTAAATGGAGAGAGGTGGGAATAGGTTAAACATTCATGATGAATATATTACCACTACACAACTAGGAAATAACACATGGAGTTAGAGGATCTTCTACACAGGATGAAAACATGCCTCTGGTTGGAAGGTTGGAAACACATCATAGATTCATTACCACAAAGAGGATTTATTTTAAAAATAGGATTCAATCATTACCAATTGATATTAAAGGGGTGGAAAAAGATGATATACTCAAGGTTTTTAGATTTTAATAGGAGAATATTGACTCAAGTAATATTGATTAGCGGTGATTTATACATCAAATTAATGAAGTAGGTTAGTGGAGAAAATGATATTTAATAAGGGTTATAAGACCATAATGGTTACCCCACCATGTATTCAGAACATTTTTAGGATGAAAAGATGTAACATGAAATTTATTGAGTTCACAATCATATAAAATATAGGTCATTATCAATGCGAATAAGTGTATTTTTATTTAATGAAAATATATCCACTAAATAGATTAAGCTCATATAAAGATGAAATGAATGATATATCTTTTTGATAAACTATTCATTCTAGTCACCACAAGTAAAATTATTATACGGATAAGTGTTTGTCTCTAAATTATTTGTGCATTTTATATATTATTCTATATATTTTTATGATGACATGAAAGTGTAGGATATAGCGAGTAGATAATTGACTTCTTCTCAATCCTTACTTTATTGTATTTCAACCAGAAAGATCATTATGTCTCCTTCATCTATTTTTTACTCTAACATCTACCTAATACATTAATGGGGTAGGCGCTACGAGATAAGGATTTAAATTATATCTACCACCATTTATGACTTTTAAAATTAACAAGTCTTTGTGTCTCTTTTGATGCTTTTGACTCTCTAATTTTACCCTAAAACATAAAAATAGAAGGGTTTGTGATCAATTAATTGACTAGTTCTTAGGCATCCATTTTAGAGTTTTCATCTTGAAAATCCATTGTTTCTATTTCATTTTTAGTTTAAGGCCCTAAAATTTGGACCAAAATCGAGTAAATGAATTTTTAGGTCGTATAGTGTTGACCAAAATAGTCTAAAGTATAAGGCTATAGAACATTGATAAAAAATGAGGATATATATCTTATTATAGTTTTATACATTTAACCAATGTGAATGAGGAACCCGATTTTTGACATGAAGCATGACTAAAGGGTATGATATAACTTGATATGAATGATATATCCCATGCTAGTGTGGGGGCCTCAAATCGTAGGAATCATTCATATAGATTGGGTTCATACTTCATGGATCGAATGTTTCCAATGCTTAAAGTCATATAAAATCAACTAGTATTGAGGTTTCATGTTTTGAAGTATGAATAGAGTTAACTAGGTGTGAATGTGGAGAGTATAATAAATTAGGGGATTTCATAATGATGAAATTTATGGATGGTCCTAGAATGTGGTATATGAAATCACTATGTATCATGTGATAACATGAATTGATCCATATGTAGTTATTTTAAGGAAGACTATTTATTGATTTAACTGTTGTACATGAAGAAATGAGAGAAATTCATGAGTTTCTAGATTACATAAAGAAGGATAAAACTTAAAATGAATCAGTAATGGTATTATCACTGGTGTAGAACCAAACATGGTTATGGAATCTATGACTAGAAGTGGGATGTGAGGTCCATACATCACTATATATCCCATGGTAAGAGGAAATAAACCACACATTTTTTTTTGTTAAAGGGTAATTTTTATCATATTTATGGTGAAACATGACCTTAGGGAACACTCATAGAACCGTTGTAAAAAAATCTCCTAAAAAAGAGAGCACCCACCTAGACTGATATCTTATGTAAGTGGGTACTTCACAATTTAAGGCCACGTGGAGAATACCACTTTAAAAAGTATAGGGTTATGTGATATATAATTTATTTTTATTTTAGTTTTAGTTCATGATACATTAAACCTAGTTTCATGTAGTTTATGGTCATATGACATGGTGCCTCCTCAATGGTGTCTTTAATCCATAAGGGTATAAAAAATATATTTTTTTGATCGGTTTATACATGGGGGACACATATGAAGAAAATCATGTCTTAAAATGTTTAAATCAGAGATAATTTAATTTTCAATGGTGGGAATATTCTGTCGATTTTTAATGGAGAAACCAACACAACACCATCATAATGTAGCACATGGATTTGTGGTGATTCTATTTTGGGACAAAAAACAATCCCTATGGGTTACTTAGCAACTCAAAGTGAACTGTAATGTTCACCATTTATTCCTAGGCTGGTCCATTTTGATGGGTCAATTGATCCATTACCAATTTATATAAGAGGGGAAACTAAGGGGTTAATCCTACGGTTTGGGTTTCAAATTGAATAATCTCAACTCAATGCCATGGGTTTCTAAGATAAGAATCTTGCCTCAAGGCCTTTGACATCACCCAGAGAAGAATCTTGATTTGAGGAGGTTGATGATGATTTAGACCTCAATGACAAGGAGTTGGTTGGGTGGATGTGGAGATGTTTTGAATGTCTGGTAATTATCTATAGTTACACCATCATGTTCTAGTAGGTTATTTTGAAAAAATGTATAGACTCTAATGAAATAGAAGGGTAAATAAACCCTCATAAGAAATGAAGTTATGTCCCAATATTTAATGGGAGAATCATGGTAATTTTAATGTAAATCCTATCATTTTCATGATGGAAACTAGATTTAAAAATTGATTTCAAATATACAAAATTAAATAAGAGGGGACTATAAAGAATTAACCCTTACTCAGAGAGAGTAACAATGTTTAAGGACACTATAAATAACTACCCCATGTAGTTTATGGTCATTCTAGATTGACCACATATAATAAAATTCATGGTCATGCAGTAAGGATCTCATGTAATGTAGTTTAGGGTCCTATAACAAGGGCCTTAGGTTATGCAGTGTATAGTCTTATGTTAAGGACATTTTTCAATGTAATTTAGAATCATATAAAAAGGAATTCTTGAAAATAGTATGATTTTTCCGGAATAATACTTCTCTTATTTATTGAAAATGAATTTCATGAACATTGCATGCATCATGGGATTCTCTAACTCTATTATGATTTCATCTATCTCCTTTTTCAACCAATCCTTAATGAAAATCACCGTTGGATCCTATGTTCTAAAAGTCACTAGTAGGGAAAATAATTGGGATAATATTTTAAAATACCCTCTATAGTTCTGCTGATCACTATAATATCATAGAGGTTATGCTCTAATAAACAAATAAAATATATAGCCACATGATCAACCCTAAATAAGTGGACCTTTTTTTATATCTCATAAATATGGATTCCTCTGATTCCTTCATAAAATTTATGTGTTCTTCTCAGGGTACTCTCATGGATCAAGTATAGATTCAAGTTATCAAACTTCATTATCCACCCCATATATTTTCTATTGTTTATAGTTTTTAAATATGAATCACCACTTGAGTGCATTCCCTATAATGGATGGTAGGGGTAGAAATTTGTATGATATCTGAAATAATCATACTAATGTATCTTGATCTTTATAATCTCAAACAAATTATTATCCATGGAGAAGGAAAATTACCTAGAAACATCCTCCAATTAAAATGAATATACCTTATTTTCTTGCCTCTTCTAGGCTATAAACATTATTTCCCATGTGTTATTCTTATGACTTGGTCATTATGATCACATGAATGACTTTTAGGTATGGGGGTTTAATAATCCCGATCAATATAGGGGAAGATGTTGAAGTTATGGATAACTATGACATCAATGTTGTGACCACTAAACTGGATAACTCCAATTATCAAGGATAATATGTAGTGATGACTGAGGTTGAATAATTTTAAGAATAAAATCAATAATGTGATGAGTAATATGTAAATTCCCCCATATTTATAGACAATAGTACTTAACTTCAAGGAAAACAATTTTGGTAGAATGCTAACATTAAACTACAGAGAAAACATCTTTAATGACCCACTTGGGTGGTTCCTCATTGAATGGGATGATGTTTTATAGGTATAACAAGGATGTATCCCAAAAATAATTCTGAATTGGGCGTCATTCTTAATGAAAATATGTTTTTATTTTCTTGATATTTCCATTTTCTCGTTGCAACTCAGTGATAAGTTATTTAGTGGATATTTCCTTGAAAATATTAGGGGATGATAGGAATAATACATCTCTACAGCCTTGAATTTTCCAATGACGTTACATGTTGATAATGATGCAAGTATTTGTTGGGACACCAACTATTTGAAGTACCTTTGACATTAAACACATTATCTATCAATATTATTTTATGCAGCATCAATAAGAATGAAGACTCCGTTTGAGGAACATGAGGTATCACTGGGATATTCTTCACCAATTCTAAGATTAGTGGAACAAAAATCTTATTGGGATTTATAATATGGTATAATAATGCTATTGTATTTTTCTATAGTGAAATCATCATGTCCTTGAGAAAATTATTAAGATATGGATGATACTATGTTGATGAAAATAGAGGATAATATTTCATAAAATTTATCATTCTCAGTGCATGTTTCCACCCATCATATAACATTATTTGAGTCAAAATGGTGATTCAAATAAAAAAAGGGCCCATAAATGTTTCAAATAGTTTTGAAATACTTGAGTAATCCACTTTCACCTTGTCTTCTAAATTAAACATTTTTGGATGTTATGGGGTTGAGAAGTAAGAAGTGGTTTTGTTAGATTTGAAGAGGTAATTGACTTAATTAATGGTTGATATAATCATTTTATGATGATGTTATATGCGCAATTCATTGCTATTTTGGGTCATTTATTTATCAATTTTTTACTCATTCTCCTATGGGTCATTTTCCCTTTATTAATATTTGTTGGGGAGAATGGGTGATACGCATGTCACATGTCCCCAATGATATTTCAATGATTCTTGAACATCATTAAACATATTTTTTAGTTGATCAATTATTGTCAAGTATCCTGGGATTATATATCATATCATACAATGGTAATTGTAATAATTCATGTGATCATTTGGCCTTACATCATCTGTTTGTTCACTAATTCAAATATGATGTACTCTAAAACCTGATCATTATGAATATAATAAACTTTGTTCACATTATCCTCAAAGTATCATAGAATTATCATCAATCAATTTAGGGTGAAAACACCAATTTCTATCACCCCTATCTTCCTTGTATATGATGGTGGTTCTTGATGAGCACTTTTCTTGTTTATTCGAATAACATCCTCTTGAAGTCACAAAATTACTTCATGGGGATTAGTATGTTAGGTAAATCATCATATAGGTTCTCCCCAAAAAAATCATTAATTATTCCTAGGTAGGATAAATTTTCAAGGAGTATCCCATACCCATCTATCATAAAATTAAATCCATGAATCCCTAATTCCATCATTACATGCACTGGGAGAGTTCTGTTATAATTGTTTTTATCAGTGCAGAGTTGAAGAAGTGGAGGAATTCCTAAAAAAGGTATTTAAAAATTCCAATAGACATAACTATTGATCTATTATACCCAAAAAAATATGTTAACATATATGGTGTTCACAAATCATATAATCTCAAAAACCCTTTATTAATCTATGTTTTCTAACATTAGGATGCACTAAGAAGAAAAATGGTTGATGTGCTTCTCTTGATCTCTCATTAAATCAAATGTAGAAATGTTGATATTATAAAATTTAGGTGGAGGGGTAAAATCCTCTCACTTGGGATACATATTCTTCTCTACTTTTATTTATGCACAATATCCTTTTATAAAATACATACAAGCAGTAATAGGATCTAATAACTCATAGGTTACCAAAAACTATGTTAGAAATTCATTTCTAAAATGGTGGTGGTAACTCTTGATAGAAATTAATAACTATATCCAAATTGGGTGATTGATGTCATCTCAAATTGATGGAGTGGATTGATTCTACCTTTGTTGATTGGTTAATATTCTCTGATTAAATAGGGTCACCCAAATTAGGTATCGACCCAACTTGGAAATCATACTTAGTAAGTATATATTTATTGAGAAATTTAGAAATGATCTTATCGAGTTTCTATATCTTGACCTTGTGGTCATAAATATATTATTATTAATAAGAAGATCACATCATCTTTAGGTGATAGGTGGGAAGTGGACCTGGATGCCCCTTTCCCTATTTCATTATCATAAACCAATTGAGTGTTGGTAGAGTAATATACAGAGGGAATCCTAATTCATGGGATTTTATTTAATTTTAGTTATGTAGTCCTTCCTTTTATATATCTATGTGATTGGAATTCCCAACATATGTATTGAAACGATTTTTCATGAATAAAATAAGATACAAATGAGGCTACTTAATGGAAAGAAGAAGTGAAGAATTACAACAACCACGTACTTTGCTAAAGACACATCACAAAGGTCCCAAATCACTATCACCATGCAGGTCTATCTTATTTGTCTACAACACTACACAGGTCCAAATAGGCTCCCCTTCTAGAATTGTGTCGGCCATAATGCACTCTGACTTGGGAAAAGTACCTACATGAACTTACTTCTTCACCTATGGTACAAAAATTTCATATAAATAGGACCCCAGGCCTCCCCATTTAGATGATGAAAAACCCAAAGTATACTTGAATCTCTTCTAGCCCTAGTCTTTCACTTAGTATTTTAAAACCATACAGGTATCTCTCTAAAATTAAATAGAAGAGATAATTGAGGGGAATAGTTGAATAAAAGTGCCTCTAGTGTGTGAAATACAAAACACATGAGTGAGGAGAAACTCCTATCTGATCAATAATAATTGGCATGAAGGTCCCCTCTTAAACCTGGGACATATGGGAAACCCTTCCATGGACACGTAGGGAGGACCATAAAGTTTAGATAAAGGCCTCACCCAAGGGTTATTTCATATGTTTTTTTCATCTATAAGTATTATCTAGATCATGTTGGCCTACCCTATGTGAAACATATTTGATCCACCCTAGACATACCCTGTACAACACCCTTTCTAACCTACCCATGTTCCCTTATATGAGACCCCTCAAGTTCACCCAGGTATACCTTTTGTGAACCCACTTTTTTACACCCGGTCCTTACCTGTGTAATACTATTTTGAGTTATATTTCATGAAACCAATGTCAAGGCACCTCCTTCCATGGGAATTCCATTTTATAGAGACAAAATAAAATCCTCCACTGAAGCCTCTGAACATTCACAACCATGGAAAAGAAACACCACCATATCTTCCATTCAATTACATATCCTTTCAATAAGAGGTGTCCCACACTTTTCTTACCTAACGAGTATGGTACTCGGGGTGTGTACAGTTATGTATCCCATTAATAATGAGGACCCCAACCTGAGGGTTATTTATAAGGACCTATCAATATTAAACAAAGGGGATATATTTCCCCCTACTTGTCTCTAAGTCCAAGGACCCCCATTTCAGATTAAGAGGGGGGATCATGATTTATTTTACCTTTGTTGGGGATTAGTGTCTTATCCTCCTATCTTCTTTAGAATAGGGAATAAGGTAATACCTCATGGGTTAATCCATTGGAATTTCCTAGGGTCTATAGCTAGATGGGTAGTCATATGTGACTATCCAGGTTATGAAAACAAGGGAGGAGATGAGAACATCAAAGCCACTTATTTTTCAACTGTATCCCTGATCTCTTCCACCAATGGATGGAGGAGGGTGTGGTTTTCAAGATCATATATTTAGAATCCTTTCACACACCAATCATGAACTAATTGAGCATAGAGTATATTTACAATCATGAAATCCACATGATCAGATTCATTTCTTGGTAGATAACCCTTTTCCAGGTCTTCCTATCACCTTCATTCATGGGGTCCTCTATAGGTTTGTGTGCTCAAATCCAAGTATCCAACCCACATGACATACTACTATATGGTGTAAGCCCTAATCATACCATCTCTATTTGAATCCTCTTATATAGTGTAATCCCCAATCATGTTCTCACCATATCAAAGGGCCATATCCCCTGTGAGACAAACCATTAGAGAGACTCCATATGAATTGGTCCTCAACCTAACAAAACTATGTGGGATTTGATTCATGTCTAGATAGGATACATTGGAAGACTCCCCAAAGTAAAAACCTAGCTCATATAATAAACCCTAATATCCTATAGGATATAGACAAGGTTTGGTTATATCCAACCTAGGAATCCATATCCTTCCCAGCTTCCATATGACTCTTTAGAGTAAGTCCCACACCAAAAATTGACTAGGAACCCTTTACATGGATGTTGTACTACATGATGTTAAACTACATGGTTTGTTCCTCCTAAAATTAAATTAAAAGGGAAGATGTGTCTCTTTAAGTTCACTAAACTTTCAAAAGGATAAATAAGAAACCCATATCATGGGCCCAATCACAACATCAAAAAAACTCACATCTCCCTATAAAATGATAAAATCCAAAATACCCCAATGAATGAATTAAAACTAGAATCATAGTGATAAAAAACAAAAGAATCTATAATCCACATACCAAATGGTGCCATAAATTGATAACCTCATATACATATAGAAGTCTTCATTGATGAAAAACCTCAGATACATATAGATGATTATAAAAGTATAAATTCTAATAATTTATTGTTAATTCATGGGAACCCTCTATCATACTTGGGAAATAATAAAGGATTTTGAAATATTTATTTAATCCATAAGAGAGTATCAGAGTAGGTAATAATTCCCCCAAAACTGTGTGATGAGCCTGACCACCCATTATCTTGATAAAGGTGAGTTCCTTGTCCTTTTTATACCATTCCAATATAACTTCCTAAATTTGTAAAGTTGTTTTGTAAATATATCACATAAGGTAACAGTTGGGTGTTTCTAGGTCCATGGATAAAACCCATTGGAATCTATTCAATAAATTTTAATCTAATGTGAATGATTGTACAAAATTAAAACCCCCATAATCAAGACAATGAGTGTTAAACACATTCCTACAAAACAATTTCACCAGAAACAAAAATGGTGAACCTAACATTAATCCTTAACCAAGATGACTATGTCACCCACATGTCATGACCCTTTCACACTCAAAATGAAAGAGGGCCAAACAAAGCAATCGACTATGCTTGCATTTTTTTATTGAGATGCTGCTTTGATGGGGTTTTCTTATTTGTTTTTTTTCACATATAATAATTTCAATTTTAAATAGATCACCCTTTGACCCAAATGGAATCATACTAGTTCTCCTAGACATATGATTCAGCCACTTAACAATCAAGATCATCAACTAAATAGAGGACACCATGTAACATCCTATGTTTTGTGATTTTTTTGAAATTAATTTAATCCTTTCAATATTATGTATATCATGAAACACTAAATATACCTTAGTTTAAATGAATTCACCAAGTTATTTGTTATTTTTATAGAATACCAATTCTATATTGTGCTACACAAAACACTTAATCTAACATCTCGTTATCAATCTATCAGGTACGTCTTTAACATTGACATGGTATTCTTTTTTTTGTCAGAATAGTTCCAAGAAGGAATTGGGAGGATACATATAATGATGGAGTGAAAAAAATTTGGATTCTAAAATTTAACCAGTTATTTTTTTATACATATGGATATTTATGTACTATATAATAATGATTCAAATCATGTAAATACTAAATTGAATATAATTCATTTTATGCCAAAGGTGATGGATTTTCAGTGTATATGAATGTTTTAAATTTACATGATATGTAACTTGGTTACACACCTTGTAAACCCCCATGATTTTGTGAAAACAGGATTACCAGATTAAAATATTATTCCTCCACTCCAGAACATCTTCCTCCCAATCCTAGAGGCATTCCTAGGTGACTTTGGAACCCTCAAAACCTTCAACGAGGTTTTATTAAATGTTCAGTAAATATTGCGGTTTTGGAGTAAGAATTATCTCTATATCTATTTATATATCTATTTTACTCTTTGGGGTATGATAGATCATCTTGTAATTGATGGATCTAAACTCTATGTTGTGAAATATTGTTTCTAGGCTAATTTCCTAGATCTTCTATGCCATCATTTTTGTTGGTGGGTATGTCGCGAGATTTGTGTTTCCCTTAGAAAAAGGTAGGAGGTTCCATCTTGATGGAAAATTTATATTAAACTAATATTTATTTTTTAATTTAAAATGTTTGAGTTAAATTAAATTGTTTAATTTTTATTAAAATGGATTTCAATTGGTTTTTTGGAGAAAAAATAATTCTTTTGGATTGGGCTTTTGAAATGTGGGTTTGGCATGAAAATGGAAAACCTATAATTCTAATGAATTGGGGCGTGGTTATGGAAACTAAAAAACAATAAATTATTTAATTTAAATAGTGAAATTAATTTGGCATAAAATTGAGAAAACCCCCAATTCTTGTGATTTGGTGCTTTTGTTATGAAATCGACAGAATTTGTTTGAAAATTAAATTGATGATTTTAATTGTGCGATTGGATTGCAGAATTGCATGAATTGGTTTCAAATCCTTTATTTCCAAAAATGGCTTAAAATGTTTTGAAAGAAACCTTAGGGTTTTATCTTGGTGAGTAGGTATGTTTTTTTATTAAAAATTCATTATGGGTTTTAAATGGAATATTGTCATATTTGAAATAGATAATGGGATTATTTGTATTTTAAGTAGTCCTGAAATAAATTTCCCATCATTGTTTTTTACTTGAGAACGTGAAATACACAGATAGATAGTGAGTTATCTAGATGGAACTTTTTGACTTACAATGTTCTAAAACTCTTATCAGCATATCACATCCCTTTGGAAATTGTGATGAGTCCTCCTTGGACTATGTTCAAAAAGTCATATATACATATTACCATTCTCTTTGTGTGTGATGTCATTATAGCCAGGAACTTCTGTATCTTATTAGGAACATGACTACATTACTTGCTTGTTTGTATTTCAAATATATATATATTCAATTGTTCTAAACTATTTTACATGCCTTGAGAGTTTACATAAGCTATTTGATATAAAAGTGTTTATTTTAATCAATTTCTATGAAAAGTGAAATTAATATAATATGCCCTTTGGTTGAAGGAAAATTACATTTTTTGAAATTAATATTTATTATTTAATATTTTAAGAATGAATTGATAAATTATTTACATTTTTTAATCGTAAAGAATGATATGTTTAAATATTCTCTTGATATTCCAAACTTGTTTGTTTTAAAACTAGAAGAGAATTCCTAGTTATTTTGATATTATAATATTATTATGGAATCTTTTGGTTAAACTGTATTGGGATCTTAATAACACCATACTTGTACCTTAAAGTGTTTGTATATTATTTTCATCTAGATTTGAACAAGTGTAAAGGGTCTCTTAGAGGTGGATCTAGCTACTAAAACATGGACTTGGAGAGTTGTGTCTAAGTCGGAACAAGGGATATTTTCCCTGTTTGGGTACATTGGATGTAGTACGTTGGGATTTAATTCTGGTATTAATTCTAGTACATTACTCCCAGTATAGTTTCTTAGGATTTGAATATTGTCTTGTTAATTTTACTTCCAAAATGTTTGTGGAAAAATCATTCCCACTTTCAGTCTGTATGATTCTATGTTCTAGTCATCAACTCAGGGTGACTAGGAATTCCCTTTAGGCTATTATAGTGCTTGATCAGTTATCAGGTCACTAGGGTACCTAGGTTGGTTCATGAAAAATTGGCATCAAAGGTTTCAGTTGATCCTTTATCTTGATGTCAGTATGCATTTATGAAATATTTTCAGGACATAGGAGGTAGTTTCATTTGAGTTCATATCCATATCTCACTTCAATGAAAAAGTCAATATTTTATGTTAAGGAAAGAAATATTGTGGATCAATTATAGTAATTTCCATAATTTGACTTGGATATATTGAAATTCAAATCCTGTTTATTCTATTTTTTGGGATTAATCTCCCTTGTTGCTCTATTTGAGTGTAATATGATGTCTTCCTATTGTATACATATTTGGTGTAGCATCATGAATCTGAGAATACATGTGAATTAGACCATAGAGACAGCTACTAATGAACTTCAACAAGAAAATACTATATTAGATCCAAATTTAGTTGACATGATTGTGGACACTGTATTAGCTATCGGGAAGGAACCTCCTCTAGTTCCAATTCAGGCTCCAACTATGGAAACTGAAAGGGATGTTATTAATATTTGTTCTTAGGAGTTCCTTCCCTTGAAACCAACACTATTAAAAGTCTTGTATGATCCTCATGACGATGGTGAATGTTTGATCATGATGGAGTGATTTTTTGGGTTCTTGGACAGACCCGATGAAATCAATGTGAAGTGAGAGACCTTCATGCTATAAGGGCCAAGAAGGAGATGATGGGACACTATGGTAATGATGAAGAAGCATGAGGTCATAGAATGGAATGACTTCAAGTTTCTTTTCACTGACTAGTTATATCTAGATTTTATTCTGTTAGACAATACTATTGAGTTTTTCATGCTTGATTAGGCTGACAAGACCATGAATGAGTATGAAAATTGTTATACTAAAGTTATGCATTTTACACCAAATATAATATTGAACCAAAAGATGAAGACTCAATGTTTCATGTTAGGAATTTGTTAGGATATTCATTCTAAAGTTTCCATTATAAATTTTCCTTCTTATATAGATGTACTAGATAGAGATATGATGGTTCCGATGGACTTGTAATGAAATTCAAGGTTATCAGGAGTTTATTTCTCTCCTAGTGGAAGCATTAGTTCCTTCAAAGGAAATCAGATGTGTTATTATTCTTGAGGCAGTTCTCGATGACATGATTATTCTATACCTCCTACCATTTGAGGACTATGATCTTTGAATTTCAACCAGTGTGGAAATCTAGGATATTCAAAAGGGGTTTTCAATAAGGCACCAATGAACTGTGGATCTGGTGTACTTTAAGGGTACTGAACGAGATTCTTACATATCTATTCTACTCCACATAGTGTAATAGAATCATCAGTTCCTCTTAAAACTATAGATAAATCAGATACTTTTCATATATAAGGGTTTCAACCATAGGAATTTAGAATGGTGCTACTTCACACAACGGAAGAGTCTCTAGAGAATGCTTACATGGGTCTAACAAATTTGATTGTTACCATTACAATATCGTCATCATTAGTGAATGCTCTATTTAATACTCATGTGTTTCATTTATTTATTTCAACCTATATTGTTAATCTACTAAATCGTACTCTAGATCATTTATCTTGTGAAATAGATATTACTACACCCCTTGTTATGAAGAGAGAGAAGGGTCTTCGGAGTCCTTCTTGTGTCTTCTCTCAATCATATTTCACGCTTTCTTGGAGTTTTCTAGTTCTCAACAGAAAATCCCTTGATGTCATTTTTGACATGGATTGGATAATTTATAGTGAATCCAATATTTATTATTATATTTGAAATGTCTATTATACTACACCCAATGGTGTTTCTCTTTTCCTTCAAGGTGAATGGTACCCAAGGTCGACTAGGGTTGGGCCTTCTTATCTGAATTTGGGGAAAGAAATATCTGTATTTTCTTTTGATATGGAGTGGGAATCTATAAGTGGTGATCTCTCTCCTATTTTCATCAAGTTTCACGATGTTTTTCCTTATAACCTATCTAGATTACTGCTTGTAAGGGAGGTGGAGTTTCCCATTTATGTAATGCAAGGTGTTCAACCGTTTTCAATTCCCTCATACAACATTAAAAAACTAAAATGGAAGAGATGAAGTCATAGTTGTATGATCTTTTAGATAAAGGCTTTATACACCTGATTGTGTCACCATGGGGGGCATTTGTTCCCTTTGCAAAGAAATTTGATGGCACACTACACCTATGTGTTGATTATCGAATGATAAATCGAGCGATAGTAAATAACAAGTATTTTTTGCCAAGGATGGATGATTTGTTTGATCAATTAAAAGGGGAAATGTAATTCCTGAATATTTTTATTTGATCTTGTTACCATAAATTAAAAATAAAAGAATCTGACATATAGAAAGACACCTTTCAGATCAGGTAAAACCATTATGAGTACCCTGTTATTCCCTTTGGTTTAACAAATTATCCTATAGTATTTATGGAATTAATGAATAATATTTTCTATGGGTTTCTGGATACCATTGTAGTAGTCTTCATAGATGAAATCCTTGTTTACTCTAAATATGAGGAGGATCATGTGCATCATCTGAGAATAGTTCTGAGTTTTCTATGAAATAATTGACATTATACCAATCTTTTGAAGTGAAACTTCTAGATTTGGGGGGGGGGGTTGAAATTATTAGCAAATGTTGTGTCAGAACATTTTATTTTTTTGATATTGAAAAGGTGAAAGTGGTTATGACATGAGAAAAAACACATAATTTTTTCAAAATCTAGATTTTCTTGGATCTAGTTGGTTATTATCGCATATTTTTTATGACATCTCAATGTTAGATTCTTTAATGACTATACTAACTCGTAAGGGAGTAATGTTTTCTTGGGATGAAAGATGTCCGAATTATTTTATTGATTTGAAACATCTTTTGAAAACTTCTCTGGTGTTGACTCTTCTAGAGGTTTGTCATGGCTATGTGGTCTTCTATGATGCATCATGTTCGTGCTTGGGTTTCTGTCTATTGAAAGGAAATCATGTAATTGCCTATGGATCTTGTTATCTTAAGCCACATAAGTAAGAATATCTGACCCATGATCTGGAACTTGTATCTATGATGCATGTGATTAAGAGTTGACTGCATTACCTTTATATAGAAATGTATACAATGTTTCCAAACCATAAGATCTTGAGTTACATCTCCTTTTAAAAAAAATCATATCTCTATCAAAGGTATTGGTTGGAACAATGCATTCCATCAATTATTTTAATCACATATACCCCAGGGAAAGGGAATGCCATTTTATATGCTTTAAGAAAATATCTTACGACTAATTATATGAATAAATCATCAAAATAGTGGAACTTGATGGATCTCTTTGCACAGTTTCATATTGGAGTCCAAGAATCAGGGGCTGAGGTTTCCTTGGCTAGTGTCTGGATGAAATTCTCTCTTCTAAAAATTATTATTTAGGATTAGTATCTTGATGATGACTTAGGTATAACTAGAGAATCTATTTTTTTGGGGAGAAATTTTCCTAGAGATCATTATCCAAAGAGGGTATTCTATGCTATCATAATCACTTTTTTGTGATATTAGAAGTAAGGAAATATGTGATGGGTTGTTTCCCTAACTCAAATTTGGTAGTGAACCTAGAAACCACTATGATGTTCTATGAAACGTGGCATAATTTCTAGTGTACAGGAACGATATGAGACATTGCTAAGTTTATCTCAAGTTTATATACAAGCAAGTAGGTGAACGTCGATCAAAAAAAACCTTAGAGTTTGCTTCAGCCACTTTTGTTGCCTACTTAGAATTGGGATGATATCTTAATGATTTTTTGGTTAGCTTTATGCATACCAAAATTAAATAATAATGTAATAAGGGTTTTGATCGGCATTCTAACCGATTATTCTAACTTTATACCCATTCATGATACAACCGAGGTTTAGGAGTTGGGAAATTTATATGTGAAATATATTGTTTGGTTTCATAGAGTTCCATCTACTATATTCTCTAATAGGGATCCTTGGTTCATTTATCATTTTTGGAGAGGCATCCATATAGAACTAGGATTGGACCTCTATTTGAGTATGGTATATCATCCATAGTCAGATGACCAGATAGAAAGAGTTATATATAATCTTAAGGATATAATACATGCTTTTTTTTTCTGGACATTGGTGGGGATTAGGATGACCATTTTGGCCTATTTGAGTTCTATTATAATAATAGTTACCTTTCCATGATTATAATGGATCCTTTTGAGGCATTATGTATCTGACCTAGAAGATATTTACTGTGTTGGTCTGTGGTTAGTGAAAGTTCCTTATTTGGACCAATCTGGTTAAAGGGAAAATGAAAAGATCCAGTTTATTTTTCCTAGAATGTTGAAGACAGAGAGATATTATAAATATTTTATTGATCGTTGCTATAAAATACTAGAAATCTATTTTGGTGACATAGTGTTCTTGAATGTTTCACCTCGGTTGGTTCATCAACAGCTTGGGAATCAAGGAAAAATTCACCCTTATTTTTTAGGATATGCCATGGTTGTTGAGCCTGTAGGGAAGGTTACTTATCGTGTATCACCTCCACCATAGATTATGTCGATAGATAAAATGTTCCATGTATCTTAGCTACAATAGTATCTTTTTGATGCATCTCACATTTTGAGATGGAGTGATCTTGATATTGAACCTAACTGGTCTTGTACTGAACGACCAATTAGGCTAGTTTATTTTAAAACCATGTTTATTTATGAGAGGATGATACATTTTGATCCAGTGCTATAACACCACAGTTTGTATTTTCATGAGACGTGAGAATAAGTGGAACTGATGAGAAAGTAGTGGCCTCGTCCTTTTGGAATGAGAGATTCTTAATAGGGTTTCTGGGGACATAATTTTTTTTATGGTGGGGATGTTATAACATCCCGTTAACAATCTTTTAGGCACTTATTTTAACTTTTCATGGATTTCCATTATTGTTTTCTGAATATGGCCAAAAAGGAATTTTGAAGATACCAATAATGGTGGATTCACATATTTTTTGGATTCTCAGCTTTAACCGGTTGTTTCTGTAGCCATCTAGAGATTTACATTTCGTGTAATAAGGTTACACATCTTATAAATCCTGAAAAAATAGTAATTCATTTTAAGCACAAGGTAATGGGTTTTTCGGTGGATATGAAAAGTTTCAATTTATATGACGTGTAACTGGGTTACACACCACGATAAAATTTGATATTTTTTTTGAATAGGTTTCCTGGAAAAAAAATATTATTTATCCTATCTAGAACATCCTCTTATCCACACTAGAGGCTTTCCCAAACAACATTGGGGACCCTAAACCCTTCTGGGTGGGTTCATTCAATGTTCGGTCATTGTTGCGATTTCATAGTAACTTACCAGTAAATGTTCTCTCTGCCTCTATGTATCTTTCTCCTTTCCTCCATGGGGTTTGATATATCATCTTATAATTGATGGACATAAATTCCATGTTTTCAAATCATGTTTCAAGGTTGAGTTCCTAGATCTTCTACACTACTAGAAATTTAGTCTATACCCACAACTTCAAACCTTGGAAGAACTTGCAGCCACACAGGACCTATAGACATGGTTGTAAATAGTGGATATAGGCTATCCCATTTTAGAAAACAAATACCCCTACACCCCCCACTCCCCATACGTCCCTCCCCTCCCCCCTTGCGCGCTTCTATGTGTTCACGAGTACTAATTTTTACCCAAAGACTGAAGAACTATCTGATAATATGATTCATGTGATACTAGACATGTTTAGGGATTTTCCATATCCCCTTTCTCCCTCCTTTGATAGACCCCCTACAGACCCACCTTGCACCCCCCCTCTTAGGACAGAACCTCCCTTACACCCCCCTAGACAGACCCACTACCCCTTGCACCCCCTGGACACCCCCAATCCCCCTAGATAGACCCCCCTACCGACCCACATTTCACCCTCCCTAGACACCCCCTCCTGAGATAGACTCACCCCTCCCAGGACATACCCACCTTGCACCCCCTGGATAGCCCCCCCTCCCCCAGACAAACACACCTTGCACCCCCTCCCCTCAGCACCCCCCACTCTCCCCTAGACACCCCCACTAGACCTCCCTGTACACCCCCTGGATACCCCCTAGACACCCCCTCCTGCCTAGACACCCTCCTGCTCACCCCCTGGACACCCCCTCTAGACACCCCAGGGACACCCCTCTGGACACCCCCACTGGACACTCCCAAGACACCCCCACTGGACACCCCCCTCGATACCCCTGGACACCCCTTGGACCACCCTTGGACACCCCCTCTCCCCTATACACCCCCTAGACAGCCCCCAGGAGAATCCCACTAGACCCCCCTTGACACCCCCATGACAACCCTTAAACACCCCTAGACACCCCCTAGACACCCCCTAAACACCCCCAGGACACCCCCTTAGACACCCCTGAAAACACCCCTGGACACCGCCATGCATAAATATACTTGAAAACATGTATATTAAGAAAATTCAAGAAGAAAAAGGAAAAAGTAAAACTGTAAACTGAGAGAATGTATAAAATATTTTTCTTAAAAAAATATAAAGGTGCAAGATTCAAAAGTGAAAACCTAGGGATCAAATATTCAACCATGATACAGATATATGTCCTCCTCCAATGGCCCGAAGGCCTTCATTTTTTTATTGATTTTGATAATCCCACTTTCAAGGGGAGAGGTGGAACCCTTACAAGGCCCGTAGGTGTAAGTATTACATGGCCCGTAGGCCTTAGAGGAATTCATTGCCCATAGGCTTCCAACATTACATACAACCTAGACTAACTACTTAAAACTGCTCCTCCCCCACATCTACATCGTGAAATCAGCTATCCACCTTCGCATGGTTGTTCGGCTAGGCTTTCCCGTGCATGCACAGGCTTGTCCCGATGGCAGGTTCCATACCCTCTCATTCTTGCAATCCGTTTAGCTTCTATGATGGTGAAAGCTCATTACTCATCCTCCTTATAGAGCTTGTTCGTTGTAGGTTTTCTGGTTTTCATGTGCACTTTCGGTGGCCCGAAGGCCTTGAGGTGGCCCAAAGGCCTTACTGACCCGAAGGCCTCGGTGGCCTGAAGGCCTTACAGGACTCAGGGACCAAATCGGTTGCCCAAAGGCCCAAACAGGGGCATATTCCAGGATGCTACAGTTCCAAACAGTTCCTTCTACAGTTACCACTATAGTAACTGCTACAGTACTGCACAGTTCCCGCTACGGTACCTGCTACAATACTGTTACAGTATCTGCTACAGTACTACTATAGTACCTGGAAATTCTGCCTCTGCCTGGATTTGATCCCTAGTTTCTTGGATGCACTTACGGAGTCCTTACCAACCTGGGTAAGGCTTATTTTCCCAGAGATATGTCCAGGAGATAGAATAGTTTACACACAAGAGTAAACTCGAATCATCAATTATTCAAGCATGGTGTATGCCAAGTAAATTTTATTAAAAACACAAAAAATGGTTACTAATTTCTTGAAAAAATGATTTAAAATAACCATTACCTATTGAATTTTGTATTCACATCAATCCTGGTTACAAGTCGTGGAAGCCAATCAAATTCATCGATTGTTTTTTTTGTTGTTTTCTGCATATCATGCATCTCTATCTTGTATACCAATACAATTCATCAAAATCAACAAATTATTGAAAAGAAAAAACCATCAGAAATCAAAAAACAGGAAGAAAAACTCTCTTTCGAGGTCTTTCACCTGCATGTATTCACATCCTCCAACCCTCCCCACCGCCTGTAGAACCCACTCCCCTGAACCCCAACACCCCCCATCTGCCCCATTCACACTGGCCCCCAACCCCCTTCACCCCCGGGATACCCCCCTGCACAGCCCCCTCCCCCTCCCCCTGCAGCCCTACACCCCCTGCACCCCTACACACTTCCCCCAACCCCCATCATCCCCAAGACCCCCCCTTCCTGGAAAATCCCTCCCCAGGCACCCCACACCCCCTGCACACTGCCCTCCCCCCCTTTACCCCAGACACACCCCCTCTTAGAAAACCCACCTCCACCTGCCCCCTCCCCCCAGCCCCTTACCCCCCTCCTAGACTCCCCCAGCCCCCTTCACCCCCTCTACCCCATGCACACTTACCCCTCCCCCCAGACCCTGGAAACCCCCCAAACACCCCCTCCTAGACATCCCCCTCACCCTACACCCACACACACCCTACCCCTCCCTGCCCCTTATACACTGCCCCCCTCCATCACCCTTCACCACATGGACAACCCATGTCCTATAAAACTCCCTCTTCTGCACCCCAAAACCCTTGCAAACTTCCCCTAGCTCCCTTCACCCCAAACACCGCCTCATGGACAGCCCCCCCTCACCTAGTCATCTTAATCCCCCCACTCCCACAACTCTTGGACACCCCACCCCCTGGACACCCCCTCCCTCCGGGACACCCCCTCTTAGACACCTCTGGAAACCCCCCACCCCTTCATCCCACACCCCTGGCCCTTGCACACTACCCACCTGACCCCCTCCACCCCCATTACCCACTACACACTGCCCCCCCCCCCCCACTTCCCCCCTACTTCCCCCCACTTCCCCTACCCAATCATTACCCCCACTACCCCCTCCCTACCCCCACATACACCCACACTTCCCACCCCCATCATGGACACCCCCACACCCCACCCCTTCACCCCAAATACCCTCCCCTCCCCCTACCCCTTCACCCGAACTACCTCCAAACCTTCACCCTCCCACTCTCTCCCTATACATACCCCCCTGTTGACCCACCTTGCACCCCCTGTATAGCCCCTGGACAGACCCACATAGTCCCCCACCCCCACTCTCCCCTTGGATATACCCCCTGCTGACCCAACTTGCACCCCATGGACATCCCCCCTCTCCCCAGACAGATCCCACTGCACCCCTCCCCCCTACACACCACCACTCTCTCCCTGGACAAACCCCCTATTGAACCACCATGCAGTAACCCTGGATATCCCCCTCCCTGGACAGATCCCCCCTTGGATAGCCCCACCCCCCTAAACAGACCTTCCAGACACCCCCATGCCCTCTTAGATAGCCCCTCCATCCAGGACACCCCCAGGACACCCCCTAGATCCATCAAATTTGTATTAAAACTGCCTATTAATTTAATGGAACTAGAAAATAAAAATATGTAAAGAAATTCAATTTGTACATTAATTTCTAGTAAAAAGTTCCATTCAAGAGGTGGTAAAAATACCTGGAAAAGGATAATAATTAAAATGTATATAACATAGTACATCAATTCTAGAACATATTATATAGTCAAAAGAACACCAATAAATTCTTGATAATATTCCTCAGTTGTATAAAATCCCTAAAAAATGAAAAAAGTAGAACATGTGCAGTCAGAAAGGGTCCATTTTTTCCTTATATGTGTTTTTATGCATTCTATGTAGAATTTAATAACTATGTGTGACATATGGATGTAAAAATCATGAATACCAAAATAAAAACAGTTCAAGTAAATACAACACTTTCTTTACCTGGAATATTATTTTCGAATAATAGGTAATATTCTTGAAGTTTACCACCTACAAAATCATCCAACATGTATATCTGGAGATATAATAATGTTTTAAATTAACAATACATACTAATAAATTTCCTTTTATTGTAGTATTTAAAGAAGAATAACAACATGTAAAATCACTACAGTAAATAAGTTTTAACTATAAAGATACAAATACCTTCCCCTAACACACACTCGTACAACCCCTGCACACCCCATGACAACCCATCCACCCCTCCACTACCCACCCCTCCCCCCTGCACCTCCCTCCCTTGAACACACCCCTTCCCTCTTCCCCATCACCACACTCCCACACCCTGCGCACCCCCTACCCTCTTCCCCAGCACCACCCCTCCCCTAAATAATTGTAAACACGTCCCCCCCCCTCACATTTCACTCCCCCACTCCCACCTTACCACAACATACCCCTCCCCCTCACCCTACACCCCCTACCATTCACACACACTTTCCATCTTCCCCATCACCTCCCCCCTCTCTTGCACACCCCCTACCCTCTTCTCCAGTACTAGCCCCCCTAAATACTTGTATAAACACCCCCACTTACCCCTTCACACTAAACACACCCCCACAGACCCTTCCCACTACAAACCCCCCCCCCCCCCCCCCCATCACCCTGGACACCCCCTCCTCTGAAAAAACACATTCCATCTTCCGTAGCACCCCCACCCCACTAAACACACACACACACCTATCATTTTCCCTAGAACCCCCATTCCCCTGCACACCCCCTGTCCTCCTCCCCATCACCATCACCCCTCCCCTGAATACTAGTAAAAACAACCCCCCCCCCCCTGCACACACCCCTTCCTTCTTCCCCCGCACCAACCCCCCCCCCCCCCCCCCTTCCCCAGCACCAGACCCCCCAGACAGCCCCCTCCCTCCTTGACACCCCCTTGGATAGCCCCCCACCCAAACATCCCGCTAGACAGCCCCCTAGATAGCCCTTATATTTTTAGAGTTCATTATAGTTGCCTATAAAAGTAAATAATTACAATTATAATAAAGACTAACCTTTAAAACCACCTCTCTTTAAAAAAATTCTACTTTTCTATATGAATGAATCATTTCAATTATAATGGTAACCATAAGGTCACTGATTTGAATCATATAGCAATAAATAACATTGAATGATTAATAAAACCTAGAAAATGTTTGTAATAGCCTTGAGGTAGATAATTTGAATCATATATCAACAACTAATATTGAATGAGTAATAAAACCAATCCGACATGTTTGAAACAATGATTTAAAAAGATGCAAGTCATCGATAAACATCAGCCTCATTCAATATAATTTAAATAACCACAAATTTTTGGAATCCAATCAACAAAATAAATAACTTAGACACTCTTGTAAAGTTGTATTTTAGGCATTATAATCACATAATTAAAATACCATCTCAAGTAGATTGTAAAGTATTTTAAAAAAAGCACCAACTCTAAAACTAAAAAGTTCATAATCAGAATAATTATATGTAAATAAACCCAAAATTATCTGTAATAAGGTAAATACCATTATAAAAGTTAATATCCAATCCACATAGAATCTTCCAACTGATTGGGCCCTACAAAAATGGCATCTATAATTCACAATTAAAAATTTATATGACAATAACTCCTGATGGTCAGTTAAGAGGCAGTTTGAAACCATATAATGAATTTGAAGTTTCTAATAAGTCATGAATGGGAACAAAATTTTTGACCCATTAGAAAACAGTACCAGAAATCCATTGGGGTTAAGGTCCATCAAAGATGTCACCATTCATTTTTCATGTTAGTACAACAAATAGTTCCATATGAGGATGCACTATATACTGATTCATCAATTGTACGATTAAACCTATCACAAATTGTGCAACTAGTATTTAATCAGCACATACACAGTTAAGGTGGGGGAATATCATTATTGTTCTATTTGATATCACTTCTTATATCACTTATCAATGATCACT
The DNA here is from genome assembly GCA_963277665.1 of Viscum album. Classification (NCBI taxonomy): domain Eukaryota; kingdom Viridiplantae; phylum Streptophyta; class Magnoliopsida; order Santalales; family Viscaceae; genus Viscum; species Viscum album. Next base: position 862,221,960 of record OY728150.1, read on the forward strand.
TTTGATACAGTCTAAAATCATAAGTGGTGTTTGTTTTTCAATATGGACAGTGATATTAAAGTGTTTTTGTGAGAACGTGCATGGTTCTTCCAAGGAACAAAAATAAATGTGCATATTATACAAACAAATATAGGTGGAACTTGTATCTCAATAAACATATAAATCACCTCATATTGTTGAGTTTGCATCTGTGTATGTTTCTGTACACCATATTTTCATAAACCTTATTGTAATCCCAAATACCAAGTTATCCTTTCTTTTAAAAGGAACCAAAGAAATAAAAAATATATTAATGAACATCAAAAAATAAATACTTATCAAAATAAATACATCAAAAAGAAAATTAAAGAACTTAACTTATCCCTAGATAGTAGAATGACATTATTTATGGGATGGAATTACAAGCATGTCACCCACCTTCTGTGATACCTTAGGACTCCACAGCTGACTTCATCAGTGATCACAAATGAAATTTTAATATGTACAAAAAATCATTACATATAACCCTTGATATCAATTGTCCATGTAAATTCTGAACCTCAAACTATCAAGCCATTTTTTTTTGAAGATTTTAATTTTTTTTTCTAAATTCAATCTCAATTGAATTTTCTTATAAAGCTTAAAACCATAGAAATTACTTCTTGTGCTTTTGGAGCTCACTGAATTATTATTTTCTTTCCTTGTATGTGCTTGAACCCAACCAAAAATACACAGAAAAAAAATTTCAGAAAAAAATCAATTAAAAAACGGGGCCTGATTGTGTCATTATAGAAAGTAATATCGATTATATAACATTTATGTGAATTGAATTCAAATTACATAATTCATAAAACATCCATTTTGTTTCCACAACTCTTTAGCCTCTTTAGTAATGCCACAAAGTTTTACATGATCGGATATTTCTATCACCCAATTATAATAAGATTGGAACAAAAAAGGGCATATTAGCATAGAAAAACTGCAGTTACAAATTAGTAATTAAACGAAACTATAGAAGCTTATATATTTGAAAATAAGACTATGACACAAAAGTTTCATGCTATAAAACAAAATACCATCATAGGTGCGCTAGAATGGGTTCACCTATAGAAGAAATTTAAAAGATAGATAAATGAGGGGGAGAAACTAATATTAGTAACAGAAAATAATAAGAAAAATATGGAAAATTTAACTACATACCATCGGAGGTGCACCATTGGAGACAGAGGTGCCACCTCAAAGTAGCATCGGTGATGAGGTACAGTGGTCGAGTCGGAGAAGTATACAATTAAATATAATAATAATAAAACATAACTACTACATAAAAAAACAAAAACCATAATACAATAACTCTATATATGTAGTAATAGATAGAAAAAACACAATTCAATTCAATATTACAATAATTAAACTACACTGCATAATAAAATTCTACATATTCACAATCAGAAAATATAATATAAATCAATAATGAGTCTCAATATCAGTATCTTCAGAATCATGAAAACCCTCATCCATGCCTCCCACAAGAACACCATCACCACCTCTCACACCACCAGCATAATCATCGACATCAACATCAGTACCGACATCGACAATATGTCTGTCTCCGGCTCTGGCTCCTGCTCCAAAACCAGCTCCGAATGAAGAATCTACATTAACCGAATTCATCAAAATCCAAAAGTAAACAACCATTGTAGCTACATCTAGTGTAAGTTTAGAAAAAAGGGCATACATAAATTTCATCATATTTTCAGTTATCACCTTTTAAATTTTTTCAATTGCTTCTTTGATTACTGAATTTATTTTCTCCACTGTGACCAAACCAGAATAGGTAACTGAAGAAACGTGGTCAGTAGACTATTATCGAGATGGTAAAATCTTCTTCCCAATTCAACAACGCACTCTGACCTGATGCTCATCTCCTAACACCTGATGGATATGATCATTCGTGCCCAAATTTTCAGGTTCTTTTTCTACCAATGCCTCCAAAGAATTTTGTTTATTGATATATAACATAAATTTTAATGATCAAATAATATAAGGAATTAAATTCATTAAAAATAAAATAAATTTAAATACACTTACAATTTCCTTCTCAGTGTTGGTATTTTTCACAGTACCATCTTTTTTTTCTACTTGTACAAAACAAAGTAGATTGAGTAATGCGACTCTCGATATTCAATGTCTTTTTTTGAAAAAAATAAATAAATCAAAATTGGATGTCAAAAAAATTACACTAAATGTAGATAAATATTTTAAATGTTAAATTACCTATGGTTTCTCATGATCTGGTAGTGAAGTGTGTCCATGAGTATAAATGTGTGTCATTCCACTCTTGTTTTATTTTCTGTCTGAATTCCCTTATAGACAGATAATTATATAATTATAGTAACATAAATAAAAAAAGTAATTTATACTTTAAAAATAATTTTCAAATAAATAAATGAATATATATATATATATATATAGAAACCATAAACCATGGAATATTCCAATAGCCTATCATCTCTTCATATTATGATATTGGGAAATCATGAATCACCGGTACTTCTTCAAGCTCTGTACTAACTCGTTTTTTTAACCAAGAAAAAGTCATTATTGTAGGCTCATTAGAAATCATCAATTCCCTATGATGTTTAAATTTATTCCAAACATTAATATTTGGGAAGGTGTATTTTTCATATAAATAGGAAAGAATAATTTCCCTTTAGTACTCCAACTAGACATCTTTCCTTAGGTAAGGAAATTAGTTATCGTCTATAATAAATCCACACAAAACATAAAGTTCTCATTTATGAATTCATCATATGATTTTGAATCAAAAATATGAAGCCTAGTTAACTCCTCTATTAATATATTTAAGTATATATCAATATCATTTCCATGATCAATTTGTCAAAATATAAATATACTCATGATAGTAAATTTCTTATTCATACACATCCATGATGGAAAGATATAAATGTGAATGAAAACAGGCCAAGGACTATGTGCAATATGCATTTGGTGAAATGGGTTGAAACCATCATAGGATAATCCCAATATAACATTTCATGGTTCAGCTGCAAAATCAGGATGTAACCTATCAAATTTATTCCAAGCCAACCCGTCTGCAAGATGCACCATTTCATAACTATTCTTATTTCATTCATCTTCATTCAATCTCATATTTTTTTATTTGTTTTGACATGAAATGTTTTTGAAGCTTGATAATTAAAGGGAAGTTCCAAATCACTTTCTCCTGTATGTGAGATTGAGTTTCTTCTTTATTAGTCTTTCACCTCGACTTACCACAATGTTTTCACTGACTTAACTCTACATTTTCATTCCAGAACATGCAAAAACCTTTGGGGAAAGAATGAATCTTAATAGATGAAAATCTATATTTATCTACCAACTTTGCTTCCATGTAATCATTTTATGGAATCAACGCATCATCAGGCAGTAAATCCTTAATAAATGTAAGGTTATAGTCAACTTCAGTATTACTAAATCGATAAATTTGTTCCATTATATAATCACATTAAAATCTCAAGTTTGTTCATTTTTCCACATGCCCGATATACTAGGGTATTTCATCTTCCATCAGCTTTCTAACACTCTCAACTTCAACATACTAATTAATAGACAAAAACTGTGTTTTAGTATTCACTTCCTCTTACACTAGTCAACATGAAAAGTTGGCTTCAGAAACAAATGGAGATAAATCGGAAATCATATTATTCATACAAATCTTTTCCATATAATCAATGTCATTCACCTCTTACCCTTATTTCCATTTTAATACCACACATGATAATTTTATTTGGAAACCCATGTTAAGTGCTATAGTAGCTCACTTCCTCATGTGTTAACCATGGTATTCCAACACAATCAAAAAAGGGAATCAAATCAATATTCAATCTAAATCATTAGTGAATACAATGCCCAAGAGATGTCATAACTCCTTTTTAAATTGATTAGTGATTCGATCAATGTTGTACATATAGTAAATATCCATTCTGAGGCATATAAACATACATTAAATAAATAGTCAATAATATTACATAACATTATATGTATTGATTCATAAGATAATAAGTAACCATCAATAACATGATAATAAAAAATCATAAAAAATATTATGGCTCAAGGAATTCATCAATGTTTCAAATTATAAAAAACCAGGAATAGTATCACCTTTATATGACCACAAAAGATTATTTTGGTGCACTAAAAACACCCACATCAAACATAGATGTTTTCACAATTACATATTTATATTATAGAATTGTCTGATTGACATGCCCCATATTGTAACCTACCCCTCGGACACCCCCTCCCTCCTGGACACTACCCTAGACAACCCCCTCCTCTTGCACCCCCACACCCCCACACCCCCCGGCCCCCTCCCTTCCCCCTGTACACTACCCCCCAGCCCCCATCGCCACCCTAAAAACCCCCTAGACCCCCCCTGGACAGCCCCCTCCCCCTACACCCCCACTGCCCCTCCCTCCCCCTCCCTCCCCATGCACCCCACACCCCCTGCACATTCCCCCTTGGACACCCTCATAGACACCCCCACTACCCTCATCTCCCTTCCACCATGGAGACCCCCACCCACACCCTGGACACCACAACCTCTCTATTGGACCCCCACCACCCCCCTCCTAGACACCCCATCCCCCCCTGTATCCCCACACCCCCTACACGTGGCCCATGACCCACTTCACCCCCTTCACCCCCACTACCCCCCCCCCACACACACACAGCCCCTGCCCAACCTTCACCCCCTACCTGCACCCCCACGACCCCTACCTCCCTACCCTCACACACTGCCCCCCACCCCCACTACCCCTACACATTTCCCCTGCCCCCTTCACACCAACTTCCCCCCAACCATCACCCCAACCATCCCCCCACCTATACCCCAATATATAGTATTCATTATAAGAGAAATATCAATTAATAGAAAGGTAATACAAAGTATAAGGGAAAAAATAATTTCATTAACATAAAGGAAAATGAGTCCTGAACCTAAGAACAACTATAAAAGAAATAGAGGGGTAGAGATTGGCTCATGTTACTAAGATCTAACCACCAAACCTGTTCAACACCACCATGAACTTCTAAGATACACTAATACCATGCCCACTAAATTCAAATCCAATCTTTCATCCATCTGTAAAAGACAAGAAATGTATAGGAAAAACTCGTTTATGTATGTGTATATATATACCCCATATTAAACCCAAATAATAAAGAGGGAAGAAAGAAAATAAAATTGTTGGCTCAAACCATAAGGTAAGATGGTAATGAAACCCAATTCCAACAACTATCCAACACATCAAATCCAATGCCTAAATCATAACCATAATCTATCATGAATCCCGTCACTAAGACTTACCCAACCCTCTAATAAATAATCCCATATGTCTCTTAATGTATTAAACACCCATCCAAAGACATTTATAATGGAATTACCCTAAAAAGAAACATTTGTCCCTCTCTTCTTACCTCAAACTTCTCTCTACCTAGCCCAAAACTGAATGACATCATCTTGGGGGAGTAAAAAGGATTGAAAATAATGAATACTATCAAGTGATTAATAAAAACTCATAATATCACATAAATATGATAATTATACCTCATATAAACTATCATTTTTAAATGTAAATGAATTAAGTGTTATTCTAAGAATGAACCGTCCCTCAAATTCATCTAAAGAGATTGGGACTTAGAAAAACATTTCCATGTTATTGAATCTATAGTTCTTTATTTATTTTAATTTACATTATATTACCATTATTAAATAAATTATTGTTTCGCATATGATTCAACATAATGTAATAAATGCAACATTGCATCATATATTAAATAAATAATAACAGAAGATAGTATAATTAATAATCTAGCTAAAATTTCAACTTTCCATACACATCATCATCATTCTAGATTTTAGTTCTTCAATTATTTTTCAATAATACATCCCATTTCCCATAGGATAACACATATTATTGGTTATATAAATATATATATTCATAATTTCATTATAACATATTGGTATAACGATATAATGATTTTAAAGAAAAAGATAACATAAGAAAGCATTACAACAATAAAGGCATGATAAAACTTTTTTTTTTAAATGGTAGTGCTTTGGTCAAAGACCATAGCACAATTTATTGATAAACAAAACAGGATTACAAGAGGCGAAAAGATGGGATTTTTTTACAGTCTCTATCAAGAAGGTAAAATAAATCAGAAGGAATAGAATCCATCCAAGTCATGTGTTGATGGACTCCTTTGTTGGCAAGAGCATCAGCAACAGCATTTGCTTCCCGGTAGGCATGAGTAGCTATATAGTCCATCCCGTGAAGCAAATTCAGACAATTCATCCATCGAGTGGTAAGAGTCCAGGCCAGATTGATGTTGCCATTCCAGATGGCATGAATGATAGTGGTTGAATCACTTTCTATCCAGAGCTTTCTCCAACCTCTTTGGTGCGCAAAATCAACAGCATGAATGACCCCCCAACATTTCTGCCTCCAGAGAAGAAGAGTGACCACAACCAACAAAGAAGCAGCCCTGACACTGCCCAGCTGAGTCTCTGAAGATGGCACCACAACTGGCAGGTCCAGGGTTGCCTTTGGAGGTGCCATCGACGTTCACTTTAATCCATCCTGGCATTGGAGATTGCCAGAATACTTCAAATGAGTGTTTGGGCTTTGGGTAGATGCCAGGAACACGGAGCTGTCGAAGAATCACAAAGTCACCAACTGAGTTGTTACAACAGTCTTTTTGTATTGAGGCAGCTTCATGAACCGCCAGAAGAATCCGAGCTTTCCCTGCATTAAGATTGAGACGGTGATTGTTGTGAATGAGGGCGTTTCTGACGTACCAGATCTCATGAAGAAGCTCCGCCACTGCCGTCAGGAAAAGGTTTTTTATCTGCATAGAAATATCATATCTAGTACAATTTTTTATAAACAAGGAAATTGAGTCAGTAAAGAACCATCTATTATTAAATAATTCAGAAATATAATTCCAAAGAGCAGAGGCCGTCGCGCAAGATAGGAAGAGATGATTGGCATCCTCTCTATGTTGATTACACAGGCGACACTTAGAACAGAGTTGAATACCAAAAGTTTGGAGACAGGTTTCCGTTGGCAGTCTATTATGGGCAATGCGCCAAATAAGGGTGAGCCTAGAAGGTTTAATCCAGGGTTTGTTAAATTGATTTACCCATAGGAAACTAGAGTCATTATCAGAGAAATTATGCTTATAATAATTCTTTGAATCCAGGATGCCATTGGTAGAAGGATCCCAAACAAGGAAATCACCATTAGGAGAAAAAAGATGATTGTCAATAATTTGAGCAATATTGTCAGGGAGATCATGATGGTGAGATTGCAAAACCTCCTTTATAGACTGATTAGTATCATCAGGAGGATTATGTGACGGTAACAAGGATATCAGGGGGGTACCACACCAATTGTCACACCAAAAATTAATGGAGGAATCAGCACTGACGATCCATCTAGAGTTAAGCATGATCCTATGATAAGTGTCCCGGATAGAGGGCCAGATGGATGAGTTGATGAAATTAAGATTACCTTTTAAGAGCTTAAAGAGGAATCTATGGTGTAGGAAAACAGTGGCCTTAGAGGTGGAGTTGATAATGTGCCAAGTGAGGCGGGCCTGAAGAGCATCATTGAACAGATTTAGATTTTTTATGCCAATACCACCATTAGCCATGGGTTTACAGCAAGAGTTCCAAGGTATGGTAACAAGTTTCTTTTCAAAAATGTTTCCAGACCAAATGAAGTTCTTAATATAAGTGTTAATATTTTTTAAAACACTGACGGGCCATTTATAAACCATGAAGGAATAGACCATTTTAGAAACAATGGTCGATTTAACCAAACAGATTCTCCCAGCCATGGAGAGAGTTTTGCCTTTCCAGCTAGCGAGTTGATTTGTGATTTGATCAATGATGCTAGCGAAGTAGGTAGCTTTGGGCCTACCCCAAAATATTGGAACACCCAAATAGTTGAAGGGCAAGAAACCCTCTTTAATACCCAGATAGGTGGTGATATTAGATTTCCTTCTTACAGGAAAATTTTTTCCAAAGAAGATATACGATTTGTCCCAAGAAATTGCTTGCCCAGAGATTTGTTCATAGTGAGAAATCGCTTGCTTAAGAACATGAATATTTTTTTTATCCCCTTTGATGAATAAGATAATATCATCAGCATATAAAAGGTGGGTAGGGGCATTTAAATTCCTGGCAACTTGGATAGGTTTAAGCATATGTTGATCAACCAGCTTGTTAAGAAGTCTACTTAGGTAATCCTCAGCAATAACGAAAATGATAGCAGAAAGAGGGTCACCCTGCCTGACACCCTTGGAGCAATTGAAAAAACCTCTAGGAGTACCATTAATCAGGATCGAGATATAGGCCGAGTGAAAGAGGGTCTTAATTCTACCAATGAAAGAATCATTAAAGCCAAAGTTTTTTAGAACTTTGAAGATAAAATTCCAGTCAATGGTATCAAAAGCCTTTCTGATATCATGTTTGATAGCCACATTGCCCCCTCTTGTGCTTCTATTTAAACTATTGGTACATTCTGAAGTAAGACAGATACATTCTTGGATTGACCTACCTTTAATAAAGCCAAATTGGTTCCAAGAGACAATTTTATTGCAGATAGGAGCAAGTCTATTAGCAATAATTTTAGTAATAATTTTATAGATAGTGTTAATCAGAGCGATGGGTCTGAATTGGTGAATCTCAGAAGCATTCTCAACCTTAGGAATTAAGGTTAGGAATTGAGCATTGATTCCGTGAGGAAGATATCCGTGGGTGAAAAAGGACTTAACAAGGTTACAAACATCATTGCGAATTATATCCCAATGCTTTTGGAAGAAACCATTGTTGAATCCATCGGGACCAGGAGCACTATCAGGATTAAGACCAAAGACCGTGTCTTTGATTTCCTGTTCAAGAGGGATGCTTAAAAGAGTCTCATTGTCTTGATCATCCACCATTAAAGGAATAATATCCGGTTCAAGATCAATATTTATATCAGGACCATTAAAAATGCTATAAAAGTACGAGGTGACATGGTCCGCAATCGATTCTTCAGAATCAATGATCAGGTCATTTTTAATGAGCCTAGTAAGGGGGCGGTTGACCTTTCTAATTCTTTGAAGACAGTTATAGAATTTTGTATTTCGATCCCCGTCGGTTAGCCATTTAGTCCTGAAAGTTTGTTTACGAATATTGTCCTTGAAGGTAAGAAGGGAATTAAGTTTAGAAGAGATATTAGCTTCCAATTGAGGATCCATATTTAAATCTGAGTTTGTGTTCTGAGTCTGGATACGATTGAGTTCCTCTTCGAGATAGGAGATATCAGAATCAATTTGAGTATTAGAATTTTTGCACCATCCTTTCAGAGCCTGTTTGAGAATTTTAAATTTGCGTAAACAGGCGAAAGGATCATTATGATGTTTCATGGAGTTCCAGGTTACATCGATAAAGGTGACACATTCAGAGTTCGAGGACCACGCGTTATTAAACTTGAAGGGGATGACAGGCTTACGATCATTCGTAAGAATGCTAACAAGTATAGGATGATGATCAGAATTGAGTCTCGGGAGGGTTACACTGGTTATTTTGTCCCAGTTGTCGAGAGTCTTCATGTTGACGAAAGCTCTGTCAAGTTTACTAGCAACAGTTTTGTTGTGATGCCTCCTATACCAGGTGTATTTAGCACCAATGAGAGTGATTTCAAAAAGGTTAGAGTCATCAATAGCAGAGATAAATTCCCTAGTGGAAATAGTAAGATGTGAGGGACCAATTTTTTCAGAGGGGGAAAGGATGGCATTGAAGTCACCCATAACCACCCAGGAGTCTTGAATGTTTTTCGCCATATGAAGGAGTTCATGCCATAATGGTCTCCTATCCTGGTATCTATTCTTGGCATAAACCAGAGTGCAAAAGATATGTCGACTATTCCACAAGAAATCACAGGTAAGTTGTTGTTCAGAGGCTCTAAAAATGTTGACATTTTTTAAAGAGTTGTGGAAAAAGATCCACAAAGTGTCAAAATGAGGACTACTTTTACAAGATCCTAAAAAGTTGTAATTGAGAGAGCCAAATCTCATATAGATCATTTTAAAGTTGACTTTAGGTTCAGCAATCACAAATAGTGGGATAAAACCATGAAAGAAAATTTATTATTTCCAAAAATAAATCTTTATATACAACAATAAGGGGTTTGGAAATCATAAATGATAACATAGATTTAATAATTGAAAATTGGAATTTTTGGTAACATAGAAAAGTAGTTGATATCAAGCACAATGTGAAGGAATGAATGTGAATCAATGATAGTTAGGAATCTAAAATAAGATAATAGTTTATTATTTATGAAGGAAATGATGTAGAATTTATGGTTTGGTGGTGTAGGTGTAATGAATGACAATGACTCCTTACTCCTGACATGAAATTTGGTTACTCAAAGAAACAAGTTCTAGTTGAAGAAAAATATATCCAAGGAGTTTTTTCTAATGTCAATATTTTTATTCCAAAGCTGTGTCACCATAAAAACAAAGAGAAATATAAGATGTAATGTGATGAAATAGAGTATAAAATCACACCTCATGCCAGAACATGGGCCTAAAATATCAGGAGGAATGTGAAATTGGGATAATCTTAGTAGCCTAACTATAAAGTTATTAGAAATGAGAGAATAACACAAAATATTAGGTTTTTTATTGTAAAAAATTTAGAAAAATCCAATATTATTTCTACATGGAAAATTATTTTAAAAAGAAAAACAAAACAAAAAATTAGGCAATATTGATTCCATCATAATCTTGTTATTTTAATGGTTATTGATTTTTTTGTGATGGATATAGACACAAGGATGACTAATTTTCCACTAGGGTAAAACGAGATATGACTCCTGAGACCCATAATCAAAGATAAAAATAGATTAAAACATCTTACAACACATATAAATAAATGCTTTTTTTCATGATGAAAGGGAATGTTATGAACAAAATGAACTTCATAAGTATCAAAAATTAGAAGAATTTCCTCAATGGTCATAAAAGATGATGAAATGGTATCAGAAGAAAAAGGTATATAATTTTTATTTAATGATATATACATTCCCAGTTTTTGGTTTCTTGGATAGAAGATGTACCTCACACAAGACCTGAAATACAACTCTTTTTATAGATATCAAATAGAATAAAGGTGGATTGGATCTATTTTCTAGTGATGAATAAATCAGGATCGTTTGGTCTGCAAAGGAAAAATTTAGTGGATTAGATCTTTGGAAGACAATAGTGCAATTGAAATCATGGTTGTTTAGAATATAGTGATATATTGTGAAAATAATAGTGAAGTTGAAATCATAAATAAACCCATAAAATTCCGTGAAGGGAAGCATTGATTGGAAGCATCGAGGAGGAGGGATCCATGGTGATAGAGGTTGTCTGGGAGGAGGGTGCCATGCTGATAGAGGTATTGGTGAGGAGAGCGCTGCAGTGAGAGAGGTATTTGGGATGGTGGGCATCACGGTGATAGAGGTCATCGGGGAGGAGGGAACCATTGTGAGAGAGGTCATTGGGGAGGACGTTGCCGCTGTGAGAGAGGTCGTCAGGGAAGAGGAGGGGACGTTGAGGAGGAGGGTTGTGTGGTGATGGGGTTGTGGATTGGGGGGGGGGGAGGAGCCTGATATAGATTGGGAAAAAATGAAAACAATGATATAAAATGGGTATAGCCATGGATTTTAATTAAAACATGGAAATTAAAAATTTATAGGCATGGATCTATAAAATTGTGGCTATAGGTCCGTGGATATAGCCTAATTTTCTACCCCTTCATTTTTTTGGTGGGTATGTCGTGATCTTTTTTCTTCTTGTGAAAAAAGGTTTGTGGTTCCATATTAATGTCTAATTTATATTAAACTAAAATTTCTTTTTTAATTTCCATTATTTGAGTAAAATTAAATTGTTTGATTAATTAAAAATTTCTTTCCATTGGTTTGTTAGGTAAAAGCCAATTCCTTTGGATTGGGGTTTTGAAATGGGTTTCTGACATGAAATTTGAAAACCTACAATTCTGACGAATTGGGGTGTGGTTAAGGAGATTAATAAGTGTATAAATTGTTTAATTTAAATTTTGAAATTAATTTGTTGTAAAATTGTGAAAAAACTCAATTCTAGTGATTTGGGGGTCTTTTATAAATTGATAGAATTTATTCAAAAATTAAATTGATGAATTTAATTATGATATTGGATTGTGGAATTTCATGAATTGGTTTCAAATCATTCTTTATGAAAAAATTATTAACATGTTTTTATAGAAAGCTTAGGGTTTTATTTTGGGGATAAGCAATGTTTTTGATTAAAAATCTTTTATTGTTTTAAAGGGAAAGTTGGAATATTTGAAAGAGAATGATATTAATTGTATTTTAAGTAGTCTTTAAATAAATTTCCCATAATTATTTTCTACTTGAGAACATGAAAGAATTGTGTAGTTATCAAGTTATCTGGATGGAACTATATGAATTAAAGTATTATATATCATCATATCAGCACATCAAATCCCTTAGGCGATGGTGATGGGTCCTCTTTGGCCAGAGTTGAAAGGGTCATATGTATGTATTTTTCGTTCACTATGAGTGTGGGATCCTTATATCCTAGATCATTCATACCCTATTATACACATTACCATGTTTCTCGGTTTTTATGTATTTCAAATACATATATTAAATTTTTGTATACTATTTTACATGCCTTAACAATTTATATAAACTATTTTTTATAAAAGGGTTTATTTAAGAACTTTTTGTGAAAAGTGCATTTTATGTAATGAACCCTTTGGTTCAAAGAAAAGTATATATTTGGAAATTTATTTCCACAATTTTAAATGAGAATCATGAATTTATAATTTCGTTCAACATTCTATATCATAAATCAAAATTTTGAAACATTCTCTTGAAATTCAACACCTGTATGTTTAAAAACTGAATGCACATTTCTAGTTAATTCGATAAGGCAATATTGTAAGAAAATATTTTGGTGAAATCCTATTTGGATTTCACTCACACTCTACTTGTACCTTAAGGTGTTTGTATATTATGTCCTTCCATGTTTGAGTAAAGGTAAATGATTTCTCAGAGGTTGATCTAGTTGTTGATCCTTAGACTTGGTGAGTGATGTTTGAGTTGGGACTTGAATTGTTTTCCCTAGTTTGGTACACTGGTTGTAGTACTTTGGGATTTAATTCCCACTTGGAGTATACTACATTAATTATTGTAGAGTTTATTTGGATTTTTTATTATCCTGTTTCTTTTACTACCACAATGTTTTTGTTAAAAAAGTTCCTACTTTCAGTTTTCCTGATGCCAGGTGCTAATTGCCGACCTATGTGGATCGAAAACACCTATCAGGCTATGTCAGTGCCATCTCGGTATTGGGTTACTAGGGTACCCGAGTTGGTTCATGAAAATTATATTATCATTCAATATATTCAATACTATGTTTGGATTATGTTACACACAATGATGAGTTCCTTTGACAACTTTCATGACACACAAGACCTAGTTTTACCAAACTAAAATGTACTATTAATAATATTATTAAAATATTATTATAGTTACCACCTAGACATTGGAATAGAAGTTATAATTAAGATTAAATAAATTTTCAAAATATTATTTACACATTTTTATAAAATGAATCCTTTGATTATCAATTCTGTTAGAAATTAAAATAATAACTATTTCAAAATAGAGAAATTCCTTTTCTAAGAAAATAATCTTTCTATGTACAAACAAAAATTTATCTCAATAAATTAAAAAACACACTTTTGATAAATTATTTTACTAAAATTTATATATTATATATTTAATAATTTTTTTACACCCATCCAATAGTTTTTTAGGAATAAGATAATAATAAATCTAATTTTATGTATATTGAGATGTGTTTTACAAAAATGTAATTTTACCGCCTTTTAAAGGTGCACCCATTTTAAATATAATTTTTAACACTTTTATAATTTTTATTTGAAAAAAAATCATTTTAAAATCGTAATATCAAAATTTACTTTGGGTGAATTCTTTTTATTTTTATTAGAAGTTTAAATTTTTGATGAATAGTACAAAATACTTAATTTTAATTGAAAATTGAATTTTCGCCTAATTTATTTATATAGTTGAATTATATTTTTAATTGGTTTAAAATTTTTATTAGTTAAATTTTAAAAAAATTAATACAATTTATGAAATCATAATCAATTTCTTCTTGAAATTTTATATAAAAACAACTCATAATTTTGAACATTTTCACTTTAAAAACTCATTTATACATCCCATCTGCATGATTTTTTTAATTAATTTATTCCATTTATATGTTTTTTAATTTAGAAAAATTTATTCCATATTTGTAATAATATTAATTTATAATTTATAATAAGATAAACTTAATTTTTGACCAAAAATATTAGTAAATGTAATTAAAATTAATTATAATAATTAAGGTAAAATCGAGTTTATTTAGTGGTTTAACGTTATATTATAGAGGAAAATACCCGAAAAACATATCCAAAATCAATTTTACGGAAATATTTCAACCATAAACTAACTTTTACGAAACATGGTAAATTATTGGAGACACATGATGTAATTTAGACCTCTCAATAGTGTGTACCTTTTTATATGTACAAGAATGATACTTCTCATCCACTATAAAAGGGAACTCACACCCTCACTTAATTATAAATATAATTCACTTTTCATATCCAATACCATGAACAAATAATACCCTAACATATCTCCCTTCATCATAAAAGTCTCAATTTGTTACTAAATCTGACCGATGAATCTCTTTGGTGAAAACCAAAAGAAGATGCCAAAAAAAAGAGGTATCATTCTTTAATAAGAATTTTTGTTATATTTCTTTCTCCTCCCATTATGTTCTACTTATTCTATTACTATATAATAATATCAATATCCTAAATATAATTATACCTTTTTATGCATGTTTTTATACATACACCTATATACACATCCATAAAATTGACAATGAACTTATCGTTCGTGTGTACATCAGACTACCTACTCACAAAACTATGTCGTTTTTTCTTTTACTAACTCTCATGGATGATAAATATGATGTAAATACTAGTTTTAGACAATAAAAATTATATTTGTAATTCTTTTATGATTATTTAGTTATTATTTAACAAATACCTTCATTCTTTTCATTTTCTGGGAATATGATATCTTAATATTTTGACAAGTGGACTACCGCCTCCTCAAAATATATAATTTTTTCACACCTTACATGGAATTTATTAAGGATGGGTTTAGTTAAATTATATGATATATATGAAATAATAATTATACTGTAATATTAACACACACATATATATATATATATTTCATTTAATTTATTTCTTACAATACGACATGAAAACGAAAACAGTGTTCATGCGTATGTATGACCGACCATCTATATGAACGGTTTATTAAATTTAATATTTATATATTTTATAAGCTATTAAAAATATTTATTTACTGAATATATATGATATTTTTATCATGTTTTCGATTAGGTAAATAAGTAAATAATGGCATAATTAAGAGGATCAAGAATAACAAGTCCAAACATATATGAAAAAGAAAGCAAATATTACCAGAAATGTGACATTAACATGGAATTTTTAATAAATATGTAATATAAAGTCATAATAAAATAAAAATATGGTATTATATATAATAAAATTGTTTTTTAGATTAAAAAAATATATATTTACTATATATGATTTTTAACATGTATGAATAAATTCATTACATAAGATAAGGGTTTTCTCGTCTCACTTTTAATTATGTGAGATATATGCTATATTAAAAACTTATTATTGTTTGTGGTGTTTATACTTCCCTATAAAGTTTATTTTCATGAATATAATTTTTAATGATATTAAATGTTTCAATTTATTTTTTTCTCTCAGGGATCTCACGATTTGAAAGTTACTCATGTAGTGAGGGGATTTCTAGTCTCAGTTTTATTTTTTAGAGACATATACCATATTCTCCACTCATTTATTTTCAGTGGTATATATAATTACCATGAGATTATTCTATGATTTATATCCTTAAGTTTATTTTTATTTACAAATCCATTTAATTTTCTCTCTTTCATGGGGGTTTATGTTTCAGAAGATTCCAAATTAGTAAGTTAATTTTGTATCAATTTTCCATCTTTGAGACAAGTGTTTTGTTATGAATCAATATTATTTTACAAGTTGTTTATACTGTACTTTGACATGTAATATAATTAATCTTAATATTTTAATTATATTTTAATCATAATGTAATGCTATTATTTCATGGATATTTTTATTCAATTCAATCAAAATGGTAAGAGTTTATTTCTACAATCTTATCATTTACTAGGATTGATTATGGTTATGCTTCCATTGATGAAATATTTTGATTAATATGAAGAAAATAAATGTATTAAAGTGTTATTTGTGTTATAATTATTATCAATAGACTTTATTGATGAAAATTAAATTTTATAATGTCTTACAAAGTTTGATGAATTTTAAAGTGTTTGAAGAATGGAGGTTATTTCTTTGATTTTTTGTTTAGAATTATTGATAATTTGGAAATGATGAATTTATTTTGAGTATTTTATATAAGTAAATTAGTAATTATTATGAAATTTTTTGATCTATTTATTTTTTTAGAAAACATGTGTTATTGGTTATTGACGAAATGTTTACAATATTAAAAGAAGTGAAATGTTTTGGAATTAATGAATGAATTCAAAATAGATACGAATTGAGTTTGATATTTTTATCTTGATAAAATGGTTGGAATATTGTGGCTTTGTTATTTGGAATTTGACAATAGGTTTTTAACAGAGTGTTATCAAAGAATTTGGAAACATACAGACTAGATGAAGCTAGATCAACCTTAACCATTTGTGGGGCCAGCATGGGTTGATCATGGTTGAGGGAGTAAACTTAGGTCAATTCAGCTGGCATCATGGGATGAGGAGGAGGACGTCCGTATGAGCACAAAGTCGGTGTGGCACTACCGTGTGGGGAGGTACAACATTGGAGAAGAGAACTCATCATGGGGTGGTGCTTGGTGGTAGTGGGAGAGTGTAGTAACCAATTTCAATTCATCTCTCAATGGGGGATCTATTATAAAATAGCATAGCGAGGGAGCTCATTTCAATGTGGGATTCAGTAAGATGAATCCCAACCATTGGATTTGTTCGGTGAATATCTTGGTCTTCTGATCATCCTTGCCAAGATTTGAAACTGCCAGATATTTTTTACTAACATCTAATCCATCTGATCAACTTTTCCTTGGTATCGATCTTTAGCCATGTCTTCTTCTCTAGAAACTTATAGAATGAATATTGTACATTGAGATATTTTTTGATACATCTAAAAAATCTAGGTCTAATACCTATGATCATATTTTGAGATTTCTTAATATATTAATATGATCAAAAAGATATGAAACTATGTTCTAATCATAAAATTAAGATCAAACATTCAAAACACAGTGTATTGAAAATGTGATTTTTTTACGATAGCGATCTCTTATGAAACAAACAGTGAATGATTGAGTTGATGAAATGAGTGGTGTTTGTGATTATTGAAGGTTATGAGATGATGGATATTTTCTTATAAATACCTTGACATGCACTCATTTTAGTATTTAATATTTTTTCATATTTTAGAGTGTATTTTACTGAGAAATTTAAATCCTTTCTGGTTTTCGAAAAGTAAATATCCACACAACATCGTTTGTGTGAGAAGAATAATATTGCAGTCCTCCTAATATGTGAACCATGAAATCAATATTTTCAAAAATAACTTGGTTCTACAAAATAGCTCAATAAGTGCAGTACTATTACATGTGATCACTTTGTTTTCACAAACCTTTTGAGGAACCATGAATAGTGTAAATGTTAACTGTGTTTTGAAAAGTTAAAACACTTAAATTATACATATTGTATTGTGAATAACCTAGAGAAACCATGTACTTAGATACTTTCATTAAGGCCTTGATAGTGAAAACAAACAATGTATCTTGTAACAAAGAACTCTCGTGCAATAATCTTTCAGTCATACATTTGTGTGTAAGTTTCATAGAAACTATAAAATGTATAAGTGTATGATCATGGAAATGTGGAAGATGAAACATCATAGAAAATGTTTTTTTGGTATTTTTTCTTGAATAATTGAAAAATAATGTATGAGGAAAGTCTGTGTGTGTTAAAGCAGTATACTCTCACATAGGTAGTGTGAATCATATGAAAAAGAGAATAAACCTTAAGAATATACAAAAAACTCACAGTGACATTGTGAGTGATATTTGAAGGAAAAATACATTTTTTATTCATGAATAAGTACATGGGTAATAAAAAAAGTGAATTAATTACAAATGTAATAGTAGATAGTGTGTCATATTAAAGGTGTTGAGCGCATGAGGATGAAGAAAAGCATCGTGTTTTTTCACATGTTCTTGCATAGAAAAGTATAAGATACAATACATGTGTTCTTAAATAATTCATTGTTTAAATTTATATGACATATCACATGTAATGAATTTTGAGAATTTTTGTGTAATTTCTTAAATGAGAGAAAAAGAATATACCTTATTGTGCATTTAATATTGCACAAAGAAGTTAAATAAATAAAAATGAGAATTACATGCTTTAAATATTTTCATTTGATGATGAGAAAAAATGCATGAATAAAACACAATTCTTATGTATGAAATATTTGAGTTGTATTGGAAATATTATCTTCTACAATTAAGAAGACTATACTGAGAAGACTATAAAGTAGTATTATTGATTAAATTCATTAACAGTTGAAGAGATTAAGATTAATCAAAAAAGTGTTGAATTAGTTTATGCTCTGTGACTCATAGAGGAAGATCAGTATTGGGAAAATATTTATACCTACCCACCATGGTTTCAAGGTCATACTTAACCAAATAAATTTTAATTGGTGATTCATTCATAGTAAATAATATGTTTCTCAGATAATCCTAAATATAGAAAGGATGTAATCACCCACATCGGGAGTGATCCTTGTAAAAAAATACTATATATTATGATTCATTTACTTGAAGTATTTTATATGGTATAATTGTGTTTGACGATAGGTAATATCCCTTCACTTTAAAAAGTGTAGTGTTTTCAATCAAAAAGGTGTAAGATAAATTAAAAAATGGGTAAAAATATGTGTACACTAATTCAACCCCCCCACTCTTAGTGTACTTGCGTGATCCATAGGGAACATAAATTAACATTAGAGTGAAGGTTACACCTATGACTGGATCTATCTTATTTTCCCACTTGTTTTTATCATAATTATAAGATGTTCAGATTTGAATTTGAATAATTTATAGATATGTCTTAGATGGAAAGTTTATTTCCTATCTCTATCAGTGAAAATAAGGATTTTTCTACAAAAACATTGAAAACAGATAGAAGAAAGTGGAAAAAAGATGAGAAATAGTTTTAATAATGAATATGGTTCATCGAAATATGAATATATTCTGAGTGGTTGTCTATAAATAGTATCTATTAAATTAATTGATAGTGAACCTTTTGATGAGTATTGTTCCATTAGTGATGAAGAATAATTTATTGATTCACTTAGTGATTTTTATTCAAAAATAAAAAATTATCTGAAGAATGTTCCTATGTAATGTTTCACATACATATTTTTTTTATTAAGGGACTGTATGATGAAAATTCACAACATGAAAAGGAATATGGGGATATGGATCAAGCCTTAGAAAACATGTTTCAAATATGTAATCTTATCTCACAAATAATTAATGCCAAAGAATAAATTATAAAAAATTTTCAATGAACATTTCTCATGTGTTGAAGAATAATTATAAATAAATGTGTGTGATAAAGAAGTTACTGAGAAGGTCCTTACTAATATGATTCACACATTTAGATAATCTCTTAAATCTATAATGAAATTTAAGGACACTCTATTGGAAACAGAAGACAAGGATGAGACAGTAATTCTAATTGAAGAAGTAAAAGAATAGTGTGTATTGAATTATAATGAAAGATTCACTTTAGTTGAAGATGAATTACAATGAACTAATTTTGAGAAGGATGTGAATGAGAATGATTATAAATATGTGATATTTGCATTGGAGAAACTACATAGAAAATCTATGAATATTATATAAACCCAACTAGAGAATAAGACAAAGATAATTGAAGAGTTGAATAATTATATTCTCATGGGAAATCAATTGCATGATGATCATGTTCAAAAAATAAAAATTGAATGGAAAGACCAACTAAAATATATTGAATATGGGAACAAATTATCGACATGAAGTTTCTTGAAATAGAATTCAATTATAAAAATCATAAAAAACACATTTAAATTCTACCTAGAAAGAATGTGATTACAATTTAAAATCAATTGAAGACTAGAAGAACTCTTTAAATCTGAAATATTTTGAGATGGAGATCACATTCATAAATATGAAGAACACCCAATATGAATCTTCACAGAATGATGAGATTAGAAATACTTCTAAGAGTTATTCTGAGAGTTTATTACTTCTTACAAGGATCATTTTAATGAAAATAAGATCTTGATATTATTTAAAGATAAATATATTTAAATCTCACTTAAATAGGTAACCCTAGAACCATATGTTTTTGTTAGTACAAATATTGTTTCATCTATAAGTACGAGTTCCAAAATGAATTCTGGTCAAACATTGATGAAGAAGACTAATGATAAATCCACCATATCATAAAAGGGGTATATGAATAGGAATTTGAAATATTTTTCCCCAAAAATATCTTTGATTAATAATCATATTATCAAAAATCAAAAAGATGTCAAAACTAGCCAAGTTATAGCACAAAATAAGAAACCAAGACTTTTTGGCTACTGTTGGGGTAGGTATAAATTTGTGAATCAGGCTATTTTATAGAGGTGATTCCTTGTTCAATGACCAAGTCACAAATTATTATATTAATAAATTATGGAATTAAAAAAGTCTAAATGGATGAATATTTTCACAATCATTATCATAAATCATAATAAGGTCATCAGGAAGGTCAACCAGCTAGGTTATGTCCTGGTTAACACCCTTATTAACAATACCATCATCCACCATGTTGGCTTCACAGAAGGTATGCTTGACAATGTAACTGATCTCTAAGATAGAATGAATATAGTTCATTCATCAGGTTGTAAATGATGAAGAAACATTCACCAATCCATTCAAAATGGCCTAAATAATAGTGGTTGAATCGCATTCAATCCAAATATTGTCCAACCCTATTATTTAGAAATGGAAATAGTGTGGATCACAATCATCATTTAAGCTTCCAGGAATGAAAAAATTCCACAATTTCCATAGATACAACTGAGGCATTTCCCAAGGTAGTCTATAATGATAGCACCACAACATGAGGGCCCCAGATTTTCCTTATAGGTTTCATCCATATCTACATTATTCTATCCTGGGAATGGATTTTCCAGAACACTTAAAATGTATGCCTAGGATGAGGATAGATTTATTCAATCTAAAGACGTAGAATGATTTCAAAGTCTTTGATAGAGGTTTCACAACAAGCCTTCAGAATCGAGGCATCTTATCAAATGGCAATGAGGATCCGTATTTGACTGACATTTAGACAAAATGAGGAATTTTTATGAATGAGATTATTTCTATAATGCCAGATCATATGGATACTCTCTGTAATAGCAGCTAATAAAATATTTGTAATTTTCTGAGAGGTTTCAATTTCCATACAGAACATTAGTTATTGGATGAGAGTGTCAAGAAGAATCCATCTACAATAAAAAATGTAAAAAATATAGTTCCAAAGAGATGAATCCATAGCACAAGAAATTAAAAGATGGTTAGTATCTTCTCTATGTTGGTTACATAAGTTTCATTTAGAGAAAATTTGAATCTGAAAAGATTGAAGACAAACATCAGTCGTGAATCTTTTGTACGCAATACACCAAACATGAGTAAACCTCAATAGCTTAATCCCTGGCTTATCAAAAAAAAAACATTAACCAACAGAAATTTTAATATGAATTTTAAAAGTTGTGATAATAAAAAAATTTGGAGTCAAGAACACCATTATGAGTAGGTTACCAAATAATTAAGGCATCTATGTTGGATTAGGGATAATTATCAATGACTTGAATAATGTTATTAGGAAGGTTAAAGGTATGATAATTTAACACCTCCCAGATACTACAATTAGATATTTTTGATAAAATTTTTGGAGAAAACATGGAGATTAAAGGGGTGCTAGTCCAGTTTTCCAACAAAAAATTCATTGAAGAGACATTGCTAACCATCCATATCGAGTTAATCATGATGTTGGAAAAGGAATTTCTAATTGATGGCCAAATATAAGAGCTAATATAGTTCGAATTTGATTCCTTTAACTTGTCAAGGAATCTTTTTTTGATAAATAAAATGGAGTTTGAGTCATGGTGAAGGTGGTTCCATGTTAGTTTTGATTGTAAGGGAACATTGGAATGATTAAGGTTAATAATTCCAAGGACAAATTTATCCAAAGGCTTAAAATAAGTATTCCAAGGGATGGTGAGAAGTTTACTTTCATGCATGTTCAAAGTAGAAAAAATTATTATTGTAGATATTTTTTTCTTGAGGAGACCAGCATGCCATATATAGACCATCAATGAGTAGACCATTTTAGAGAAAATTGTGGATATTACCAGAGAGATTATTCCATCCATGGAGAGGCATTTCCCTTCCAAGATGAGATCTAATTGAGAATTTGGTCTATAGTGTTGGAAAAGTAAATAGCTTTAGGTCTTCCCCCAAAAATGGGTACTCCAAGATAACTGAAGGGGAAGTAACCTTTTTTGATATCTAGAAGATTAACAATGGTACTTTTTATAGAAGAGGGAAGATTTTTTCCCAATGAAAACAAATTATTTGTTCTAGGTAATGTTTTGGCCATAGATTTCTTCATAATGAGAAAGGTCATTTTTTATACTTTGAATTTTTTTCAACGTGTAAGAAGAGGATAATATCATCAGCATAGAGGAGATGTGTGGAAACATTTAATTCCCTAGAATCATGAATAGGTTTAATATTGTTCTGATCAACATGACGATGAATCAATCTACTAAGGTAATCTTCCACAATTGAGAAAAAATGGAAGAGGGGATCACCTTGACTAACTCACTTGGTGAATTTAAAGTATCCCTTAGGGGAACCATTTATGAGGATGGAAATAGTAGGTAAATTGAAAATAGTCTTTATTCTACCAATAAAGTAGTCATTGAAACAAAAACTGTGAAACAATTTCAAAATAAAACACCAATCGATGGAATCAATGGCCTTCCTAATATTGAGTTTAATGGAAATATTTCCTTCCCTAGTGGATCTATTTAAGTTGTTAGAACATTTAGAGGAAGGACAGATACAATCTTGTATTGACCTACCCGTGATGAAGCCAAATTGATTCTAAGAAAAAATTATAATGATTTTCCCACTGAGCTTATTGTCAAGGAGTTTGGTGATAATTTTGTAAAGATAATTAATGAGTGAAATAGGTCTGAAGAGATGAATCTCATAGGAATTTCTCTCATTGGGAATTAATGAAAGGAATTGTGCATTCAATCCAAGGGGAAACCGATTGTTGGATTTTTTTACAATTTTGAAAACGTGAAATTGGATTTCTTCCCATAATTACTGATAGAATCCATTATTGAATCCATCAGGATTTAGAGCACTGTCTAGTTTAAGACTAAAGATTGTGTCTCTGATTTTATGGGAAAGGGGAATGCATAAAAGATGAGGTTTATCTCTTTATTTACCAAAAATAGAATGAAATCAGGTAAAAGATATTTGTTGACAATATGACCATAGAAAATAATTTCAAAATAAAAGACAAAATGATTTGAAATTCCTTCCTCAGTGTAAATAAGGTTGTCTCTATCTCTAAGAAAATTTAGAGGGCTACTAAAATTTCTAATTCTTTGAAGAGAATTGTAGAATTTAGTGTTACTATCACCATAAGATATCCATTTAGTGTTGAAAACTTGTTTACTCATGTTATACATTAGTACAAGAAATGAATTATGTTTTATAGAAGTGTTAATTTCATTTTGAGGATCTAAAGTGAAGTTAAAACTACTGTTGGAGATTTGAGGTTGGCTAATTTCATTTTCAATAAAGGAAATGTCAGTGTCAATTTTTTTATATTTATAATGAAACCAAAAAATAATTCACTATTGTAGATGATTAATATTGATAATACCATAAAAATATTCATTGTGATGTTTCATAGACATCCATAAATTTTTTATAATGCTAAAACACTAAGGATCATAAGACAATTAATTAATAATTCTGAAATATAGAGTATGTTTCATGGTTTTAATATGAAAACTATAAAGCACGGGATGATGATCATTGTTCATACTAGGAAGGATTGTTCTAGATATAGTGTTCTAATTTTTGAAAGAAGATTCATTTGTGAGTGCTCTATCTAATTTACTAACAACAAATCTATTGTAGTAAATTCTATACCAAGTGCAAATTTCACTTGTGAAGTGGATTTCCACAAGATTTCAATCCTCGATCAAAGCCCTGAACTCACATGATGAGCTAGAAGAGTGAGTTGGTCCCATTTCCTCACTTGAGGTGAGGATGGAATTGATGTCACTAATCACTAACCAAGGATCATTAATAATGTTTGACAAGAAAGAAAGGATATTCCAATGTGGTCTTCTATCATGGTATCTATTTTTAGCATAGAAAATAGAACATAAAATGAGAGAACAATAAAATGAAAAGTCCCAAGTAAAAATCTTCTCTGAAACATGGAAAATATTCACAATTTAAAGTGAGAAGTGAAAAAAACCCAAAGGGTTTCAACAATAATACACTCTTTTCCAGAACATAAATAATTATTACCATAAGAAAAAATGTGCATTTTTTTAAGAGAAATTAACATTAGGTTCAGAAATAGAAAATATCTTAGGGTGATGGGTATTAAGAAATATTTTTAGAATAATAACATTTTTAGGGTCTTCAATACCCCCAAAATTCCCAAATATATACTTCATTTAAACCTGGATGTGGAGGAACCCCGTTTTTTTACATCCATAGCCCTTCCACATAGAGGATCTTTTGACATTTTGGGATGTGGATAGAACAATTTTATTTCCATGTTTACCCTTATAAGAAATATATAGAACATTAGTTGCATATGTATTCATATCATTATCAGTTAAATTAAGTAAATAAACCTTCGATGAAGTAACCACTGGGATACCACTTAATGCAATTGGATGATTTTCCTCAGAATTAAAAATAGAAACTATGTTGTGTGTTCCTACTATCATTGGGAAATCAGTATGAAAAACTTTAGTATGGGTTGGCACTGTAATTGCAGCAGAATTTGAAATAATCAAACCGATGCCATTAATAATATGAGATGACATATCATCACTATTGCTATCAACCAGTTTCAACAAGGAAAAAGGGTTTATTCATCGATTATGATATACTCTTTAAGGCTGCCTTCACCATGGATCCCAGAACCACCATTTAGAGATGAACCAAGCACATAAAGTCCCAGTTGAGCCAAGGAATTCCCATAATCCTTGAGGGGTTCAGGACCCTCAACATACTGTGCAATAGGTGAGATACCACAAATTTCCAAATGGATTTTGGTTAGTTTCTCATGGGATATACCTGTAGTAGGCAGGGTAGAAGAGTCTACTGATTTTTCATTAATCAAATAATCCTTATCGCATTGATATCCCTTATCCTTATTAACAATATCCACTATATTTTTATACCTATATGGGTTTTTAATAGTGTGTGCCATAGTGGAATCTAGGACAACGATACATTATTGTCCAGGTTCTCTAGAGGAGTCCTTGTGGGGATCCTACATTAATTTTTCATATTGGGATTGTTCAATGGCCTCCAAAAACAATTTTTCAATGTCTTCTAAGACATATTGTTTTTCATTTTCATTCTCTTCATCTTCCATAAGTTCTGACAAAGTTTTACCCAATTTTTCTTTAGATTGGTTTGAGTAAATTTATTTCCTTACCCAAACATCATTCCTCTTCTTGGGAGGCTCAGGTTTATCTATAACATTCTCATTGTCTCTCTTTTTTATTCTAACCTCAATCCAGCCATTTTCCATTGCATGGATATCTTGGTTTTTCACCAACCTACAGTTTTGGATGGAATGTCCCACTATCATACATAAAAAATAAAATGGGGTCTTTTGTTCATATTCAATTCTATTTCAATTTTATAATTAGTGTTGGTATGTATTAACTATGCACTATAAAATGACGATATGAAGATAAGACCAAAAAATTACAGAGGCAAAGAATTAAGGTACAAATTTCATATTTGGGGTATAAACAGGAGAAGAAATCTATGAAAACTATGAAGCAATATACACCCAAGAAGAATGATGATATTAATGTCACACCAATAAAGATATTATTTTACTATTGAAGAATATTTTATATAATGAAAATTTTCAAATAGGTCATAAATACCAATGATAGTGGAAGAAATCTGAAGAACAAAAGGAAATAAATCTCAAAAAAACAAGTTTATTTATTTTGTGAATGAAAATCAAGATGGAAAATTTGATTTTCATGAGTGGTTGTCTAAAAAGTATAACCCTATTGTTGTTGGAGATTTTTTTGGAAGGAGAAAAATGTCTAGGAAAATAACTCATAAATGCATGACATGGTTTCATGAAAAAATAGATCTAGTGTAGAGAAAATGAGAAGCATTAATGGATTTGTATGTTAAAAATGATACATTGAAGGAGCCTACTCATAAGAAGAACTCTGATCATATCCCAAAATTAATGTTTATTTATATGGCCGGAGTAGTTGAATCAGTCTAAAATCATGGAGTAGCAATAGAATAATGAAAGTGTACTACTTATTAATGTGAAGAAGCTTATTCAATCCGAAATGAAATATGTAGAAATTAAGAAGTCCATCAGGTCCTCAAATGATAAAATTTGTAAAGTCAAATAAGGATAATGAATTATGAGTTTTTATGAATCTAGATCATAATTGAAAGGAGTTTTTATGATGAGAGATAAATATCATTCATATTTCTATAAACCAAAATCATTAAAGAACCACCTTATTCCCATATATATTTTTTGATGTAATCTTTTTTGTATGTAATTGAAGGAGAGATATATATTTAGGGGGCATCCAGATGATATGAGTATTGTGGTATTATACAGTATTCATGATATTATCCATAATGAAGTTTTTATTTCAATTTCTATTAAAAAATTTCTTGAATATCATTCCTTAAAAAAGTTAGTCATAATGGAGAACATGGGTGAAACTCATCCCTCTAGGGGGAGAAAAGATGAAAAAATATCAATGGTAAATATCCCAACTAGTTTATTTGAATATTTGATGCTCTGGTAAGGTATTTATTTGATGATTTCAAATTGTGAAAATAGAGGCTTCTCATTAAAGGGGAAGTGAATTCATAAAATTAAATTCTTTTAATATTTTTTTTTCAATATGAATTTAGAATATTAGTTGAATATATTTTTAAAAACTCTTGAAATAAGGTTTTAGTGTTGGTATCATATTCTGAAAATTTTATTGATAGAATTGTTGTCCCAATTGACCACTCATGTTTTCTACATTGGGTTAGACCATGTAGACAAGGAACTGATTAATTAAATACTCATTGATTTTAAAAGGTGATTCTTTTTTCTCTAAATATGAAGACTTTGAATTTCTAATAAGTGTCATATCATATTAAATGAGGTTATTAAATGAGATAAGAAGACTAGATCAGTTGTTACAGAATGAGATGAGTTAAATTATTTCCCATAAAATTATCTTTGGATTTATTATCATTTAAGGGGTACAAGAGGATAGTGAATTTGAAATTAAAATGGAAATTGACAACAAATCCAAAGGAGATATTGAATAACCCAAATTGATTAAAGTGATATTTGTTTTTTAATTGTTGTAAATAGACTTGATTGATAAAAATTCAATGTTATAGTTTTTATAATGTTTGAAGAATTTTATAGTGTTTGAAGAATGAAGCTTATGTCTTTGATTTTAAGTTAAGAATTATTCATAATTTGAAAAGGGTGATTTAATTCGAAAAAGATCCTTTATGTAAAGAAACAATTATTTTGTCGATTGTTGAATTTTTCTATAGTTCAAAAAACATGTCACTGGATATTAACACAATGTATTCAAAATTAAAATTTGTGAAAATATTTGGAATTAATGATTGACTTCACAGTAGATAATAATTGAGTTAGTTATTTTATCTTGAGAAGAAGGTTGGAATATTATGGTTGTTGAATTTGGAATTTAATTTTTTTAATGGAGTGTTATAAAAATAATTAGGTATCGTACTACCAATACCAAGATAGATCAACCTTAACCATACATGGGACCCTAAAGGGTAGACCACGGATAATAAAGTTAGCTTAGGTCAATTCAGCTGGCATCATGGTGTGAAAAGGATCACGTCACGAAACATTATAGAATGGTGTGGTGTCCGACGGTAGTGGGAGGTCATAATAACCAATATTAATTTGTGTATCAATGCATGATCTATTATAAAATATCACCACGAGTGAGCTTGTTTCAATGTGGGAATAATCAAGATGAATCACAATCATTGGTTCTGTTCGGTTAATATCTTGGATGTCTGATCATCTCATCAAATATTGGAAACCATGAGATCTTTTCAACCAACATATGAACCGTACGATCCAATTTACAAAAGTATCAATCTTCATCCATGTTGTCTTCTCCAACAAGATGTAGAAGGAATACTATTCACCAGGATCTTCATTGCTACTTCGAAAAAAACTTGGGTCAATAACAACAGTTATATTTTAAGATTTCTTAAAATCCAAAGATGATAGAAATGATATGAATCTTTATTTTCATCATAAAACTATAATCAGACAGCTAAAATAAAGTGTTTGTAAAATATGAATATCCTATAATGGTGATCTCTTATGAATCTGATAGTGAATGAATGAGATGAGTAAATGAGTGGTCTTTTTGATTCTTGACGTTTCAGAGTGTTGGGGTGTAGCGGAGGTGCATGGTACCTCAAACACAAAAAACAGGAGCAAGAACGGAGCAACACACGAGAATTTTAATGTGGTTCGGCGAGTTTCCTACATCCACGGAAGAAACAGGGGATCTTCCTCTATTCACGTCTCTCCGGTTCTCGACGGAGGATTACAACACACAAGGATTACACACATTACACAACAGATTCAATCCCATTATAAAGGGAATCAACAACAAGGCTGTCCAAGGGATGGTTCAAAAAACCTTGAAATATTCCACAATCACTTGTTGTACGTCAACGAAGTTAGCTGCAAACCGAAGAAACCTGCACTAGGTTTGTTGCCGTCCAAGGAAATATGTTACCGACAGGATCTCCTCCGTTGCAAAAGCCACCCCATATTGGGAGTGGCCCCCACAAATCTCCCCCTCATGACCAATTTGGGGTAGAAGCTTGACCTGTAGTCTCCTTACAGGTTTCAAAAACTTCATCAGCAAATCGAACATGCTTCTTCACGCCCGATTACGTGGCACTTCCACCATCTTCACTCGATCTCGGGCTGAATGCGTTCTCCATCAAATGATACAACCCATGGGACTCCTTCCCAGTAAACATCATTGCATCTCCACGTGAGACTTACAATACTCCACCTACTATGGAAATCTTTAACCCTTTCGCAACGAGCCTACTTAATGATAACAAGTTCCATATCATCCTCGGAATAAATTTCACGTCAGCCAGTTTACGGACTCCTCCATCGGGTGTCTTCAATTTCACTGTCTTGACTCCTCGAACCTCGCATGTTGACCCATCACCAAGTCTCACTGAGTCTCGCACCTGGTGAAAAGTATCAAACGTACCTCTCATCATACATATGTGTGCCAAGCTCCCCGAATCCAGAACCCATTCGTCTTCCTTTTGATTTTGAGCTCGCTCGTTATTCCTCTTTAGAAATCGGAATTCCCTCTTCATGTGCCCGTATCTTTTGCAGTAATGACACTGCACTTCTCCCCGATCAACTCGCTCATTTGAGTGCATGCTTCCCATAGTCACGCAGATTTCATCATCAGCTGATAAACCTGTGATGTTCACATCCTCCTCTTCAACTTTCTTCTACCCAGCAACATACCGTTTGCGCTCTCCACCGTCACTTTTATAGTGACCCATCTTCTCGAACCAGAAACTTGTGATTTCACTCGGATCACGTCCCCTAGATTTTGGCCACCATTATTTACCTCTTAAATGTCGATGTCAGCTCCTCCCATACTGATCATCTCGCATTGCCATGATTTTCTCACCTGAATGCATCACGGGTCTTCAGAATGCCTCTGAATCTTGAAGTGACGCCATCACATCATCCATCTTCAATGTCTCTTTCCCCAAGAACAATGCAGTCACAAGCCCTTCAAATGAGCTTTTTAGGGATTATAAAAGCAAAAGAGCTTTATCTTCCTTTCCAACCTTCACCCTAAGCCCCAATAACCATGTCAGAATTTTGTGGAATTCATTGGTATGATCCAACAACTTCGCTCCCTCGTCCATGCGCAACTGGTACAATTTATTCTTTAATAATAACTTGTTGTTCAGCAACTTCGCCATATATCGCTGCTCCAACTTCTCCCAGATCTCCTTCAGGGTTGTCTCGTCCAACACCGAGTACTTTACATCATTCGCCAAACACAGTCAAATTGTGCTGACGACCCGCATCTTGAGTTCTTCCCAATCATCGGCACTGGTTGTCTCGAGCTTTTCTCGAATCAACGGTCTGATCATGCCCTACTACACCAAAATATCCTTCACCGTGCTTTACCACAAGCCGAAATTATTTCGACCATCGAACTTCTCGATATCAAATCTTGGTAGTACTCTGCCACCCGTCATCGTCGTTGTCACAAAACGCGATCACCACCGTTGATGTCGCACCTCTTAATCAACACTTGATAGAGTACTAATTTTTGAAAACTAACCATACGGATGCGTCTGGAACGGTCTAAATAGTAGGAATCGACTCCTGGATCGCCGAAATCGGACACCAATTGATCGAAATATTGTCAAAACAAGCTCATCGGTCCAGATTGCTTGCTGACGTGGCACTGCCATGGGGATGACGTGTCGCTGACGTGGCACACCGGAATTCCCACTGGAATCTTGCCGAAATTGTCACCGGCGGCGTGAGCAGTATTGTCTTTTCCAGCATGGAGTTATTGTTCACCCGCGTGTTTGACCGAACTTTGACCGGCCATATCTCCTTCGTTTCAACTCCGTTTCCTTCATCAATTACGCCATTGGAATCGTCTCACCGTCCTCTTCAGGAATCTGGCCTCTGAAGATTTTCCGACCAATTTCAATTTTCTGGCCACCGGAAAATTTGTCGTCGCCTCGCCGGTTCACCTCCGTTCGCTCCGAATCGCCTCTGATACCACTTGTTGGGGAGCAGCAGAGGTGTGTGGTACCTCAAACACACAAAATAGGAGAATGAACGGAGAAACACACACAAATTTTAATGTGGTTCTGCAAGTTGCCTACATCCACGAAAGAAACAGGGGCTCTTCCTCTATTCACGTCTCTCCGGTTCTCGACGGAGGATTATAGGACACAAGGATTACACACATTACACAAGGGTTTCAATCCCGCTATAAAGGGTATCAACAACAAGGCTGTCCAAGGGTTGGTTCAACAACCCTTGAAATCTTCCATGATCACTTGTTGTACGTCAACGAAGTCAGCTGCCAACCAAAGCAACCTGCACTAGGTTTGTTGCCGTCCAAGGAAATATGTTGCCGACATGATCTCCTCCGCTGAAAATGCCACCCCATATTGGGAGTGGCCCCCACACAGATATGATGAATATTTTCCAATAAATACCTCTACATGCACTCATTTTATTACTGAATATGTTTTCATATTTGAGAGATTCTTTTTCAAAGATTTTGAAATATTATCTTGTATATTAAAGGTAGATATCCACGCATCTTAATTTTCATGAAGAAGAAGAATATTACAATCCTCTGGATATAAAAACCACACACTCAAGATATTTTTCAAGAACTTGGCTCTGAAAAATAGTTCGAGAAGCGGAGTACTATTATATGTATTGACCTTTTTTGTGTGAGCATTTTGAGGAACCATGAACAGTGAAAATGTACACTGTGTTTCACGATATTAAAACACTTAAACTCCACATACTGAATTGAAAATAACATCAATAACTCATGCATTCTAAATGTTTCATGTAGGTATTGACAATGTAAACACACGCTATAACTTGCAATGAAGATCTTGTACATAATAATCTTTCACTCATACAGATTTTTCGGTAAGATTCATAGAAACAGTAACATGTACTCTTGCACACGTGGAGGATGGTACATGACCGATAGTGTGTGTTCTGGTATGTGTGCATGAAGGATTGAGAAGGAATGTGTCTGGAAAGTATGTGTGTGTGAAGTCAGTATACTCACACAAAGGTAGTGTGAATATTGTGCGAAGGAAAATACATTATAATAATTTACACAAACTCACAATGACTTCATGTGTGCTATTCGAAGGAACAATAGAATTGGTATGCTTGAAGAATTCCTTGTGTAATACAGGATATGAATTAATTAAAAATATAATAGTGGATGATGTGGTGTAATGAAGTTGTAGTGAACATGCGGCAAAATAAAATCAATGTGTTTATACACATGTTCTTGCATAAATACTTATAATAGGAAGTTTGTGTGTGGTTTAATAATTCATTTTTTACATGAACATGACATAGCATGTGAAAAGATAAGTGATAATTTTTGTGTTTTTTCTTAAATAAGAGAAAATAATATACATTATTGTGAATTTGTTATTACACAAAGAAGATAAATTAATAAACTGGATAATTACATGCATTAAATATTTTCATGTGGTGATGATAACTATATGCATAAAGAACACACGATTTTGATGTATGTAATATTTGATTTGAATTGGAAATATTATCTTCTACAACTCAAGAGAGTATGTTGAGCTGACTAGCAAGCAGTTTTGATGATTATATTAAGAGGAAGTCGAAGTGTTACAATTGAAGTGAGAATATTCCGAATCAGATTATGCTCAATGGATCAAAACGGAAGATCCATTTTGTGTTGCGGTGGAATGTTTGAGTTATCGCGATCTTTTTCATTGTGTTTAGTTTTTTAATTGTGAAACATTGGTGGGATGCTCGTATAAAGAACACGGGTGGGATTCTAGTATAATTTGGAAAAGGTTTATACCTACCAACCGTGGTTTTAGGATGATACCTGACCAACCCATTTGTAATTGGTGATTCGTTCATAGTGGAGAATATGTGTCTCAGATCATCTCGAACACAACAACGATGTAGTCACCCACATTGGGGGAGAACCCTGTGAAATATACTATATATTGTTATACATTTACTCTGACTTGAATATGGTTTAATTGTTTTTATAATAGGGAAGATTAATTCACTTTAACATGTATAGATGTTTGAATTAAAAATGTATAAGATAAATGAAAATAAAATTGGTATAAAATTGTGTACATTGATTCACCCCCTCTCAGTGAAACTCCACGATCTACTGGGCATGTGATGATCCCTCAAGATTTATCATGAATTTTTTCCCATATAGTTATTAATGATATCTTCATATATCAGTACCATTTTTCACTCTCTTTTTCTTGATATAATTTAGAAAGTGTTTTTAAAAAATTTTACAATATATCTCTCTTTGTTCAGAAATTTGTTTTATTAAAAAACCATGTTTTCTAAAAAAAATTCATTTTTTTAAGATATATTTTATTATAATTTCCTAGGAAAAGGACTTTAGTTGTTTTTTTTTTCTTAAAAGCTATTTTAAGTTGTTTTAGAAAGATCCTTTATAATTTTTCAAGGTTATTATCAAAGAAGACAATTTTAAAATGTTTTATGATTTAAAAACTATTTTCCAATTTGGAAATGGTATTTTCCACATGAAATATATTAAATGATTTTTGAATCTTATTTTATAAAATTTTAATGTATTTTTCATCAAAAATGATTCTAAAGATGTTTTATTCCTGAAAATACGATTTTTATCTAAATGTTATTTTTTACTAAAGGATATTTTTCTTAAGAAATGCTACAAGTTATCTTTCAAAATCCTTATCCATCTAAGATTAAAACATTTGATATAATTTATGATTTAGTGAGGATATGATATAAGGAAACCATTCTCATTCTTTCTCTGAATGGTTTATGTTTATGATGTCATGTTATTTATTAAAAAAATTTCTCTTCAATGGGTTATACCATAATAAAACTCATAGGAAACCAACTACCTTTCATGGGTTTTTATATGATGAAATTATTATGAAGCATATCGATTTTCTATAGGTTATGATATAATGAAAATTTTATGATACCCATTTCGTTTCATGCATTATGATATGATGAATTTTAATGATCTTATGGCATACGTATGTATGATTTATTTATATAAACAGTGGGACCTATATCTCCCTCCAATTAATTGAGTAATGATTTATATCTCATGAGATACTAATGAGAAAAAAGTTTTTGGGATTGATCCAAAATGGGAAATAGGTGTTTCAAGATCCAAAATAGGAAACTGGAATGTCCTGATCCACAATGGGAAATAGGTGTGTCCTGATTCACAATCGGAAACAAGTGTGTCATGATCATATATGGGAAACTAGTGTGTCCTGATCCACTATGTTGATGGTCTTGATAGTTAACATTGAAACATGAAATGTTTTTCTATATTTTTGATGGTTATACATTTATATGACATGACATTATGGTTCATGATTGATTTATGATGATTTATAACCCTTATGATTCATGTCTTATAAACATCTAATCCTTGTTTCATGACTCATGTATATGATCTTTGATATGTAGGGTATGATCTTCAAATGTTATTTTCTATTGTTATCTTACGTATATGACCATATTATGATTATATATCTCCATTATCTACCCTTAATGAGCATTTGAGCTCACCCTTTCTCGTGTTTCCTTTCCCTAGGTTATAAATAAAAGTTTTAAGTAGGAGTACTAAAGGGGAATATCATTATGGGAGACATTGGATATTTTTTACCAAGTAAGAAGATATTGTGTTGTAAGCTTCTTTAGAAATTAATCTATTATGGTCCTTAGGAATTTATTTTTTTAAAGTGATGAATATTCATCTAAAATGAAGTAATATTCATGTATGTTAATCATGGGTTTCTATACGCCATCATCAATCTACTGGTTAGAGAGTACCACCTAAATGAAACTTTCCCATCCTTGGAGCCTGATTTACTGGCCCTCCAGTTTATGAAGCCCCATATAGCCATCCACTCAATGATGGTTGAAATCTATGAAGTAGATGACACAAATTTTTCTCTCAACCTATTTGGGGAGACCCTCTAGGGAACATGGCTCCTAGATCCTCCCTTATCTTAGTGAGGCAGATCAAGAGGCCACTGTCTACCTCATACAGATAGAATAGGAGTCCCTCGAGAGGGATATTTCTAGAATCCACTACTGCTAACCTCACATGACGAAAATTCCTCAATATTATGTTGGTGTTTTTCTTGGAAAACCGGCCAAGGACCCTCAAAGACATGTTCACAAGACAAGCCACCGAGGGCAGAACCCATGAAATACAGAGTAGGTTCATACATCTAGTCCCTCTATAGAAGTATTATAGTAAAATCTAGTGGCAAACCACTAGCAGACAAAAACACATGTCCACACCTGTCAAGACCTAATGTCAAATTCAGTGGCTTCCAAAGAGGTCCCCCAGTCAAATTCAGTGGAAAATTATGAGGAGACACAAACATATACCCGCATCAACAAAGCCTACCAACCAAATATGATGGAAATCTGTGAGCAGGTACACACATCTACCTGCACCAATCAAGGCATTTTTCCTAACCTGACAATAAGTTGATAAATAATATGTAGATTCCCTATATAAAATATGGGTAAGAACCATATATCTACCCCCACACCTAAGTACTATCAGTACATACTTTTGGGAAATGGAGAGAAGGAGCAGACACACCCTTTCTACACCTATGAAATAGACATATATTCCCATTAAAATCATAGAAGTTACCCAAAACAAACTAAAAATGGAGACAAGTATAAGGAATATTTCTTACTGCATCTAGAAAACATGGCCTTTCATAATAATAGAAATGGTAGTGGGAGAGGGACATACACTAAACCCTATTCCCACAGTTGGGGTGACTCACCAACACAAATATAGGGTCAATCTAGTGTAGAAAAAAACATATTCTTCCATCTAGAAGTGTTTTGGAACAAATTTACCCACCATATATTGAAAACAATTTGGAACCATACCCCCATTCCAACTAGAGTTCATTGGTCTACCCCGGTGGTTATTCCATTGCAGGAACAACCCCTGCCAAAATTCATGAAACCTGTTGGAAAATTCCAACAACGACACTAGATCTAACCAAACAAGGTTCAACATATGAAATCCATTACCCCCATCAAGTGACCCAGTCACCCACATGAAGGAATCCAAAAAAAAACCAAAATAGATGGCTATGAAAAACTAAGAGGAAATCTGTGATCATTTACATTTAATGCTAGAGTTCTTGATTCCCTCAGGCATTTATATGTGGATGATCGGGATCCAACTCTTCTATTACCAAATTATAGGAATAACAGCCACATCATCATAGTTCGTCCATAGATTCCATACCATGAAGTATTTCTTTATGTCTAGAATCTAATATATTTTGAGATATAATATTCTAATGAGATCCATGATAGGCCACTACATGGATAGAAGACCAAACAAAAGGAGTCCATCCCCTTTCTATTGTCTACTACGAAGTCCCTCTTAGGGTATATGATACAAGAACTATCCTTGTAGTCCAACATCATGTAATTATGGTATTCCTCCCCATAATGACATTTCACATCATCAAGGAGGTCATCCCCTTAGAGATTTAATGATGAAAAATCCCTCCTACCATAAGGCACATGAAAAAATGAGGTTTTTCATGCCTTATTACTCTTCATTAATATGTGTAATCCTTTACCAGCAGGAAGAAAACCCATGGAAATGGTCATTCTATAAACCACCATTGGATCCCTCACCATCCAACATGATAGAGGACGTCCCTACAAATATATATTTTTATAATAAATAAGTAGGGAATCTTCCTCTATGGTCAGACTGGGTTGAAAAGTTTCTCAAGAAAGATAAATATTAAGTGTTGAACATGAATAAAAAATTTGATAAAGATGACATAATGATCATGTTATATCCTTTTTCTAGTCCCTGATAGAGTATTCTAGTGGCGTTGTCGTAAGATTGTGTGCATGAAATTTTCCTTATTATATGGAACACTCTTCATTACTGAAGGTCAAAATTATTACCTTAAAATGAAAATCCATTCCATATCAATGTAATAGAAGGGATACACCACCAAATTGATATGGAAGGTCTCCTAGCGGCACAACATCCAAAATTGTGAATACAATAAGGATCCCTTCCACATACATGTCTCAATGCATTAAAATAATTGTGTCATTAAATAATAGATTACCCCTCAAGTGATCATATCAAAGGATGAGGTGAACATAGAGAATTTAATTTCATCCCTCTCCCCAGTCAGTAAAGACTTCCAAAAGTGAAATCGTATACTGTTGTAGCCTCATAATGGGTTCAAAAAATGGACAATGTTAACGATAGATAGTATGGTCAACAACCACCATCCTTGACCAACTTTTGTATATGTTGAGCAGAAGAGAGTGATCCATCATAATAATGTTGAATTACGGATCTAAAAATATAGATAAATACTATCTATACGTGAATTCAACCTTTATATAGTGCATATGCCACAAAGTTTGTCTGTGGTAAGTAGTTTTGGTGCAGGTCATACCCTGTATCTATCCCATGTTCGAATATGGCTCCTTAAAATCAAGAAACAAGTTGTGGAGGCATCATCCCTGACAATATAGTAGAAACCTTATCCCACATGGATAGGGGATTTTTTAACACTACCTT
This sequence comes from Viscum album, assembly GCA_963277665.1. NCBI lineage: Eukaryota > Viridiplantae > Streptophyta > Magnoliopsida > Santalales > Viscaceae > Viscum > Viscum album. Next base: position 862,260,142 of record OY728150.1, read on the forward strand.
CAAGTTCATAAAAAACGGTCTAAAGGTTATATAAATAGAACAGGAGTAACCCCAACTCATAAGGTTGGAGGCTTTTTTTACCTCTACAACCTCATCCTAGATGGAATTTAATATTCTATTGACTTGTGGGAACATAGTAGAATGAATATTCCATGTTCTTATATTCTCATGAACTGGTATCCTCTCTCATAACATGCACAATTGTTTACCAATGATTTCTATTGAATTACCATTGGTCAGAAGATCCTAATAGGACCAATGAAGTAGGGGATAAGGTCTTATGGTGGGAATAAGAAAAATAAATCACTCAAAGATCCTGATGAAATTTATGGAATGTGTTTTTCATTAGTGAACAGTGGTAACACCACCCCCGAAGATTCCAAAGAACCTTAGGCCAATACAAAAGAGAGATGCATAATTATTAGTTCACAATACATTCCAAACTGAAATGATTGAAGGAAGTGTGCATATCTAGAACCATGTAATTTATAAGAATTTATGGATAACTTCAACCACTCCATTAGTACCCCCTTGATGATCATCCACCATATAAAATGGTAAATTTAAGGTTGTTCCTCACCCAGTTATTGATGATGTTTATCCCCTCACACTTGAGAAAATATTTTCTCAGTTGAAGGAAGAGATGAAAGAATTGAGAAGACTAAACCCAGAATTACTCCTAGGAAAAATTCCTACCTTATATGTTCTACAAGAAGAGACTCAACTTGTAATCTGAACTAGTGTATTTTAACTGAAAGGGTTCTCCACAGAAATAGCAGTGTAACTAGAACATCCAATCAATATGAGATAACAAAAACCATTATATTTGGACCCCATGATAATCAAATATCAGTAATTACCTCCCTTGGGCACACAACCAAGGTTGGCTCACACACATCCTCAAAGAAAAGGTCTTATATTTTACCCACCATGGGTATAAATAGATCCCCCATAGATAGATCTACCTGTTTCAACCCCATATGAAACTCCAATTCAACTAGATATCCCTCAAGATCTCATAAACATTATTGAGTCATTGAAAAATAAATTGGAAGCTATGGGATAATGGAATGCACCTGTGTAGATAGAAAAGAGTACTTACCCTAAATTTTTGGATATTACCCCTCCCTCACTAAGTTTTAGAACCCTGTATTTGAAAAATTTTAATGGATTAGTGGATTTGAAGTAATTTTTGATGCATTTCATATCTCATTGGGATCCCATGATGGGGACCGCTACATAATAAGAATCAATGAAACTCATATGATCTGTACAAATACTACATGGGTCACCCATAATATCATACACTAGTTTTCACTAGCTATTAATTTCATGATGATAAGATATACGTCGTTGGTTTCTCTTTCAATTCTTCACAACGCATCAGAAGATTATAGTCCTCAACCTGTCAAACTAAAAAAAACAAACATAATGAGAGAGATTTGGATTTAATTTTGTTATTGAAAGGGTTAACCTACTCCTTTATTCTATAGCTTCCACAAGAATATATTTTTTCTATACATACAGAGAATCTCTATGATGAGTTCTGCACACAACTCATCCATGTGAAATACACAAGAGGGTTTTGGGATCTCACCATAGTTGCTCCAAAAAATTAAGATTCCATATTGTGATCCAATAAAAAGCCTTGAGTAATTTAATAAAATAAATGGAATAGAATAGGTGAAGCAAAGGTTATTGATTTCATGGTCTAGTTATTCCCTACACCCGCTCCAACTCCAAATCTGATACCATATCATGTGGCACCCCATTCTGAGTGCCAGAAACAACACCTTCCACATTAGGATGAGTGAATAGAGAAGAGGTAAAATCATATTGAGGAAATAAATAAAAAAATTTATTCTCTCCATGATGATAAATTACCTTGAAACTTCATCGTGGCCTTGGGAAACAACTTAGTCACATTTCCAAAGCCCAAGAGTCCTGATCAGGCTAGTTATGAACATCGCCCAAACTATTAATCATTCCATCAAAAATTTGGGCAAACTATCTAGGAATTATTTATTTTAAAATGCATCATGTAGAAAAGGGTGGAATATGGACAAGTAAAGCTAGGAAATCCACTTTCACACGCAACGTGTCTTTCTACTGTCAATCCAGAGGAGGTGGGTGAATGAAAAGAACTTACTAATAATGGTATGCAGAAGTTTATTTACTGGATGGTTATAATTACAACTAACCATACTCAAGATATCCTTTTAGCATAGTTGAAACACCAAACTATTCCTTCATCCACTTCCATTATGGCATAGCCGACTCTGCTGACACAGCAGTCTTATAAAGGATAGTCTTTTAAAAAATTACTTGTTCAGAAGGGCAGGAAGAAAACACAAGAATATAAAATTGTACTAAGTCCAAATTTTGTTTACCTCTCTTAGACATCATTCCTTTAGTCTAATAAGAATGGGCTCTACCCAGCTATATGGTGCAATAAGAGTTGACCCAAGACACGGAGTCCTCATCAGATGAAGAATTGATCTTCCGTTTCATTAATGTTATTCTCTTAATGGACCACTACTCTGATGTTAAGTATGGGTATGAACAAGAGTTACCTGCATATGATTGGGGAACAAGGGAAAGATTCCACATGGGTTGGGGATATAGGGGTAGATGCATTCATGTCAAAAATCAATACTCTGGCCATATCACCGCTCAGACTATCTATGCTACCGAAACTCATGGGAGAGCCCTCCAGCAGGTCCAGTGGATCCAGTAGGATTAGGAAAGTTCCCCATCATTTTCCATGAATTTATTTGGATTTATCATCCTATAATATTTACTAGAATATATTTCATCACCAAATTATCCTGAATATGCAAGTAGAGGAAGTCAACCTAACCCACCATGGACCAGGGCGCCTTCGTCTCAGGTTTCGCAGGTCGATCTGCCTATATCAAGAATTTCACTTCCTAAAGAACCCAAAAATGAAAAACCTTATGCTATGAAGCTGAGGAAATTTTCATAAAAGTATGAAATTCTGAATCAATTATCACTGATACTGACTATAACACCCTGAGTTTTTATAAACCACTTTTTTTGATAAAATTAAATTTATTTCATGGATTTCATTTCATGATACAACAAGTTATTCATTTTTAAAAGAAACATAAAGTTACACTTATTTTATAAAAAAACATAGATTATCTTTTGGTACACACAACAATTTGTTTACGTGTGTTACACACAATTCTGATTTCCTTCGATCACTTGTGTTACATGAAAGACCATGTTTTTCTGAACTATAATATACTATTAAAATTATTATTAAAGTATTATTATATTTATCACCTAGCCATAATAATGTATTTTATGAATAAGATTAACTAAATTTTGAAAATATGGTTTTAAAATTCATATAAAATTATTTTTTTGATAACTATTAATTATAAATGAATGTAAGAACTATTTGAAAATAATGAAATTCGTTTTATGAAAACTATTTTTTCTATGAAAAAACACGTTTTATCTCAACAGATTAAAAGATAAAAAATTAATTATTTTAATTAAATATATATATTATATATTCAGTCAATTATTTAACATTCATATTATGTGGTTTCTTGAAAATAGATAAGAATAAACCTAATTTAACATAAAAAAGATATATTTTTCTACAATGTAGTTTTATCTCCCTTTAATGATGAACTTATTTGGAAACTATAATTTGAACATTTTATAAATTATATTTGAAAAAAATAAACATTATTTTTAAAATTTTAATGTCAAAATTATCTTAGGGTGAATGTTTTATATTTTTCTGAGAAGTTTCATATTTTGATGAATAGTGAAAAATAATGAATTTTAATAGAAAACTGAATTTTCATTTAAATAATCTATAATGTTAAATTATATTTATAATTTGTTTTAATGTGAAATTATTTCATTTTTATATCTATTAATCCAATTGATGTCATTTAAGTCAATTTTACATTGAAATTGGATATAACGAATTGTAACTTTTGAACATTTTCACTTTAAAACCTCATTGTCTTATCCCATCTGTGGGAATAAATTTAAATTAATTTCATCCACTTATGTGATTGAAATTTTGAAAAATGGTTTCCATATTTTTAATCATAATTATTTATAATTTATAAAAGGGTAAATTAATTTTTTACCATAATTATTATTGAAAACAGTTAAAAATAATCACGATGATTAAGGGCATTACATGTTTACAAAGGCACTAAACATTAATCTTAATGGTGAAGTTACATATAAAAATTCCTAAAAATCATTTTCTATCCATTATTAGACCATATATTGTATTTTATTAAAACTATTTTATTATATTAGTCACCTTATCTAAGTGAGACGTCCCAATATTTACCTTTTGGTATGTACAAGAATGACACTCCTCCTCCATTATGAAAGGGAATTCAATCTTTCTGCTTCTTCACACTTCTCAATCCATCTGGATCAGAAAATAACTATCCAAATATCTTCCTAAATTCCAAACTCTAAACCTAGAATCTTCAAAATTGGAGTAAATCCAAATGAGGAAGTCTTTTGGTGAAAAAAGTAGTTATCCGAAGAAGAGGAGATTTCATCAATTTTCATTTTTGTTTTTCTTCCATATACACATAGTTAACTTATTATTATATAATGATTATATAAAAACATATTTATATTAAATATACTAATATTTTATTATTTTTTGTGTATTACCTACACCTTCACACACTTCCATAAAATGCGATATATAGTCATTGTTTGTGGGTATGACAAACTACTGCCTAACAAACCGATGTCGATTGCCCTTCCATTAACATATTTAAAGGTTGGAATAATGATGAATTTATAGTTTATATGTGATATATATTATATTTATAATATATTTACGCTTCTTTTATTATTATATAACCCAAACCATCATGCTTTCCATTTGGTGGGAATATTATAATGTCAATCGTGTATATGGTGGTCTACCACCTCGTGAAGCGATATTATTCATTCATGATTTACATTGAATCTATAAAGGACGAGTTTAATAAAAATATGTATTATAAATAATAATAATAATAATTTAATGATGATATATACAAATCTATATCAATTATTTTTCTTTCTTTCAATATGATAAGAAAATGGAAACAGTGTTCGTTCGTACATACGACCTAGCTTCTCCATAAATAATGTACTGAATTTGATATTTATATATTGTATATTTTATTATCAATAAATATAAAATAAATATATAAATATTATATTTATATCATGTTTTATATTGTTTAAATAAGTAAATAATTATCTAATAAATTTGACCAATAATAAAAAGTCAAATCATATACGACAAACAAAGCAGTTATTACCCGAAATGTAACATTAACATGAAATTGATAATAAAAGGGTAGAAAAGGTAAAAATAAAATCATAAATGTATAGATATAAATTAATTTTATTATGTAATAGATTTATAATAAACTTATATTTATTATACAGGAGGATAAAACAAGTAAAACATATGTTAAGACTTAAGGTAAGGGGATTTCTAGTCTCACTATTATTTATGGGAGAATTATTCTATATTCAACAATCATATATTTTATATGGTTTATATAATTACCTATGAAATTTTATATCATGAATTTAATTTATTTAAAGATATTATAATATTCAATTGATTTTATTTTTTCATGTGGTTCACGATCAAAATTTACTCAAGTGGTAAGGGATTTTCATATCACTTTTATTTTATATGAGACGCAAGCCACATTCACCACCTATTTACTGTATGTGGTGTCTATACTACCTATATATGGATTTTATGATTATTAAATTGATAATAATTAGGATTTACATTTCTATTTTATGATCACTCTTTTATGGGTTTTATGGTTACGACATTGCCACTGTGGATAGAGAATATTCCCTCAATTTCCATTCATTGAGACTCATGTTATGTTATCCACTAATATTATTTTATGAGGTGTATATACATCATATTTTACATGTTATATCTTGAATATACATATTTCCAAGTTATTTTTAGCTTAATGTCATTTTATTATCCCTTGGTGATTATGATTCAATGCTACCAAAGTGGTAAAAGTTTATGTCTACAATATCCATGTTTATCAGGATTTTTTTTAATTATATTTACATTAATGAAATACTATAATACACATCTCATTATCACTAAGTAATTTTTTTATTCTATAGTTATTAGTGATATATTTCTATTCTGGTAAAAATTTTACACTCTTTGGTACATAAGAAATTATCAAATTTTAAGAAAATCTATCTTTTTTTATATCTTTATTTAGAAATAATTTTTATTCAAAAAACATGATTTCTAAAGAAATTTAAATTTCTTTTTAATTATAATTTATTTTCAAGGTAAAGTATTTTTATTTTTTTATTTATTAAAAAGTGTTTAAAATGTTTTTCAAATATTCCTTTATAATATTTCAAGGTTATTTTCAATGAAACTGGCTTTCAAAATATTTTATGATTTAAAATGAATTTTAAAAAAAAGGGGTATTTTACTCAAGAATTGTTTTAAAAGATTTTTAAATTTTACTTTATAAGTTTTCAATGTTTTTTTCCAGGAAAATTATTTCAAATTTTTTTTTCTAAAAATAACATTTTTAGTGAAAAGTCATTTTCCTTAGTAAAATATTGAAGGGATATTTCAAAATATTTCTCCATATAAGATAACATACTTGGATATAGTTTATGATTTACTGGGGACATGATATAAGGAAACCATTCTTATTCTTTCTTTGAATGGTTTATGCTTGAAATGAAAACTTATTTATGAAACCAGTTTATCATCCATGAGTTATACCATGGAAAAATTATTTTTAATCCGACTTCTTTTCATTGTTTATTATATGATGAGATGATTATAAAACCTATATCATTTTAAAAGGTCGTGATATTATGAAATTTTTATGTTACCCATTTCAATTCATGTGTTATGAAATGATATTTATGAAAACCATGTCTTTTTATGGTTCGTGATATGATGACTGTTTTATTATCTTGAAGAACATATATGTATGATTTATTTATGTGATTGGTGGGATCTACATCTCACTCCAATTCATTGGAAAAATAATTACATCTCATGAGATAGACATGGCTGGAATGGGGAGTGAACCCAGTTACATATGGGACTTTATCCACTCAAAAAGTATTAGAAGTGTACGTTGACTACTAATATTCTTTTGAGAGTGAACCTTGACTACTAAAATGGTCCTTGGAGTGAACCTTGAATACTAACATGGTCTTGGGAGTGATCCTTGACTACTAATATGGTTTGGGGAGTGAACCAATTTCATTAACATTTAATTGGTTCCAAACCTTGACTATTGTGAAAATCATTTCATATGTTTATGTGTCAAACACAATTTCATGTATTATTTATATGTTATTACCTACTGCATTATACTCTTGATTCCATTATTATTCATGTTTTATGATCTTATACTTTTTATTATAGGACTCATGTGAACAATATTTGATATGCAGTGTGTGATATTCAAATGTTATGCTCATTTTCTCATACCATTATTTTCTTGTTATTCATATGTTTCTTCTTTATTCACCCTTACTGACCATTTTTTCTCACCCATTATTATGTTTACTTTCCCCAGGTTATGAAGAAAGGTTTTAAGTATGATTACACAATATGAAAATATTCTTTGGAAACATTGAATATCTTTCACCATGTAAGAATATTGTGTTCTACATTTCCAAAGACACTAATCTATTATGGCCCTCATGCATGTAATTTTATAATTTAATGAATAAATGCCTAAAATGATGTAATATTCATTTAAAATAAGCTTGAATCACTATACCATCCATGTTTTAAATATTTTATACTATATGTTTATAAAAATTACTCTAGGATGTGTTCATATAGTATTTTTTAAGACCTAAAGAGTTTGAAGATTAAGTCACCACTACTGAAGTATAACATGCAGAGATTGATACTACCAAATTCCACCTGGTCATATCTTTCATAGAATAGGACAAGTATTACAGTATACAAGGAATCATAAGACCTTTGTAAGTATTTTACTAGAAAATGACTTTGAATTCTGATTTGATTTCATTGATAATATCTCAGGAGTCATCATATTCCAGTCTGAAAACTTTTCCAGGGAGGATACAATGCGGCCCACTTCCCCCCCCCCCCCTCCGCTTTGACGTCACGAGGTTATATAATGGGAATGAGAAATACTCTTGAAAAATACAAGATTATGGATTAGTTTTAGGACCTCATATGTAACTCATAATTTCTGGTTTTTCGGTCAGAAATGGATTTCAACGTGAAACTAAGAAACCCTTGGTTTCATCAGCATGCTACAGTCCCATCATGATACCAACAATGCATCAGGTATTTCATTAATGATGAAATTGGGATGTTTTATCGCAATAAATTCTTATTTAAATCCTATTAAACTTATTATATGGATGCATGATTCTACCATAGGGAAGGTAAACGACTCATAACTGATGTTGTTTCTTGGGTCATGACCCCAAATGGCCCTGAAATGACCCCAACTAATCCCTTCAAATAGACCAATCAAGAATATTTTATTCCCATCCATTATATTGAAGAATTGAGCCTAAATCCAAGCAAAAATTCAATATACTTCATGATATTAGTTGTGAAGGTCACTAACTCTCCAAACTGTGGTAAATTCTTAGATGAAAATTCCCTCATTCGAACCCTTGAGCTTTATGAGATTCTCACCTCATTAGCTGGGTCAAAATAAGTTGAAGATGAAACCTCTCTATTCCTCACTCCATTCCCTATAGAAAATCTATAAGACACCACGTCATCATCTAAGACAGGGTATATCTATTTATTTTTTGGATATTAGAATTTTTTCTCCTATACTAACTCTATAGACATTTATTCATTACCTACTTCTCCTATAATTATGGAAAGATTGAAATAGGAAGAGTAAGAGGAAGAAGATGAACATTAGGATCTCAATTATACACCTCCAAAAATTAAAGAATGTTTTTATACCACTATTGATTAACTCAGGTAAATAAATTTGGGTACAGAAGATTACCCATGACCCACTTTGATCAGTGTGGCTATGTATTTTAAAGAACATGAGGTAGATACATTCTTTTTGAAGTATCATCAATATATGTTCACCTAGAATTAAATAGATATGCTATGACACGATCCATAGGTGGCCACTCACCACTTAGGATTTCCATAGAACCATTGGCGATATAAACATGTGGTTATAATGACACACCCTCACATAGCAAAAAATTGAGGCAGAATTTGACAAGATTATTTGATCAAATTTCACTCAATAAGTCGAGTATTCAATATGGATATCTGAAATCATCCTATAAATGAATATGAATGGGTAAATTAGGGTACAAATCTTCTTTGGATTTCTCAATCTACACCTTATAAAAGATGATTTATCGATTCTGATTATAAAAATTATGTTTTATGGTTTGGAAAAATATCAATCCATAAACTTCATGGATGGATATTCAGGGTATAATAAAATCTGAATAGCTCACGAATATGAATATTACACTTCCTTTAGGGCTCATAGGGATTATTTTTCTATCTGTTAATGCCCTTTCTCTTGAAAAATGTCAGCACTACATATCAATATTTCTTGCATAACATATTTAAACACTTTTTGGGAATGTTTGTTGAATGATATGATTAATTCATAGTGGTCAAGTATTGGTACCATTCTGACAACCTTGATGATCTTGGGACTATCTTCGAAAAACTGCAACAACATAGCCTGAAGATTAACCTAATTAAATGTGATTTCTTGGCCACATCCGGGAAATTTATTGTCTTCTTCATATTCCATCATTTCAGTAATGTTTTCCCTAAGAAGAAAAATTCTATAATCGATATTTCACCACCTAAAACCCTCAATTAATTGAATGGACTATAGGGACACCTTTCACACATTCAGTTCTTTATAGAAAACCTCAAAGGTAAGTGATTTCCCTTCACTAGGATGATAAAGAAGGGGGTCACATATCTGTGGACTGATGACTATATTAAATCTTTATAAAACCCCAAGAAATATATATTGATCTCAATAGTGTTGATACCACTTTTTGATAGGAACACACTCATTCTATACATGACATCCTTAAAGCGATCACAGGGTTATTTCCTTGCATAAAATAATTATACTGGTAATTAAATCAGGTGTTATTATCTCATCCATACCATGCTTAAAATTGATACTTTTTATTTTGATATCAAGAAGAGTTTTATAAAATTAATATTTTTTGTTCAGAAATTTAGTAACTACCTATAGAATCATGTGGTGCACTTGGCCTCTTACAATAACCCACTCAAATACATCCTCAACTATCCTATTTGGACCAAAATATTTTCATAGTGGGAGGTTATCTTGATGTATTTTTACATTATGTTTATGTGTTAAAAAGTTGTAAAAGAATAAGATTTAACAAAATTCCTTGAAGATAATCCATTTTTAAAAGCAACATCATTAAATAATTATTTTCCCAATATAGATATCCTCTCTATTTAAGAGGTCCCCTGATATGGGAAATGTATTTTGACAGAAAATCCAAAATCCTAAAAGGGAATTGAATGGAAGACCCCAATATCAACAAGGTTTGGCTGGGAATCATTCTTATCACTCTAATAAAATAAATATTTCCTTACTCATTCATCATGTCATTAGGCTGCACAAATAATGTGGTGAAATATTGAGCCCTCATCATAGGGATATAATTGGCCCTTCAAATTCAACTAGGCCAATTAATAGTGAAAGGTGATTCAAAGTTTGTAATCAAGTAAATCAATGGTGGTTATGCTATCATAAGGGAAGAGATAATCCCACTACAATAATATGCCTCAGGACTGATTCTAGAGTACCCCTCAGAGCCTACATTGACTCACTTCCCATGATCACAGAATTCCTAGGAGAATGGAATGGAAAATGAAACCATGAATTTGGTAGATCTGAATCGGGATTAAATAGTCATCATAATTTTGTACCAATAATTGGTATCATATTTGTTTCATGTAAGAATGAGATAAATCAATGAGTTTAATTCCATACCTAAACCTGTTGGTCCTACAACCTATTGGATAGTGCCCATTTTATACTGCCTCTAAAATGGAGTTCTCTCATCATAAAAATCTATAAAAATAAAATCCATTGATGGGTTACCAACTTTTCTATTTATGATGAACCAAATCACTGGAATGTACTCTATAAATGAGGCTTTGATAGAGTACTTCTCAGTTGAATTGATGGAGAAGATACTTCTTCTGTCATGAAATAAGTACATATAAGAACTTGTAGTTTCCACCAATTAGGGTTTAGGATTTCCAAATTGATCCAGAGGCTTGGGTACTTCTAAACATTAATGGTGAAAGATTACAAAAAATTCACCAAAAAGTTTCATTAATACCATGTGAATTCCAACATCATCCATCAACCACTAAAGTAAAAACATTCAACCAAATAATCCTGGCCATTCTCTTTACATGGAATGGATGTTGAAGGACTGTACCCTCTAGCCACTGTAAATCATTTCAAATACATCCACACAACTACCAACTTCCTCTCTAAATGGGTTAAAGAAATAACCCTCATATAATTAGGGTCCAAAATAATTATCATCTTACTAAAATTAAACATCATTAATATATTTGGTTCTAATTATACAATACTTATGGATAATGGCACCAATTTCTGTTGTCCTAATTTCGGGAAGCAGTATCAAAAGTATAATATTAAATCCAAACATTTATCGTATTATCATACAGTATCCAGTGGATAGATAGATGTCTTCAATGATACATTATAAAATATAATCCAAAATATAGTGGATAAATATAAAAAGTCTTATCTTAAAAATATATTCCATGCCTTGCTGGCCTACCAATCTACAAACTTCTCCACCACACAGGCAACCCTGTATTCAATTGCATACAAGACAGAATAATTCATACCCATTAAGGTACAATTTTCTTTGATCCATATTTTTATGTATGTTCAATTATCCATAGATGATAAATCCCAAAAATTGATAGATTAATTGGATCGAATAAATGAAAAAATATTTCATTGCTTGAGACACTTGGAGGTCCATCAAAATAGGATAACACGAGCCTTTAACAATAAATTCATCTTCTGCTTATTCATTCAAGGAGAACTTGTTTCGGTCCTCAAGACTCTGATGATACTAGGGACGACACCCCCAAATCTTGATCCAATGTGGGAGGTTCCTTACTCCATAAACAAGATCCACTTTAATGGAGCATATTCCATTGTCTTGATGGATGGGGAGCTCATTACCACCCCTACCAATTCCATATTTCTCAATAAATAATTTGTGTGATAAAGACACCCTCATCCATGTCACAAGATGATAAACTAAATTACACCAACGTCCTTGATTTATAACATTAAAATTCATAGCATCGTGGTCCTATATTAATGAACTTAAAAGGAACAACATATGGTTCTAGTCATATGGCCTAAAAATAAAATGAATTATAGTCAGACCTGTAATGATTTAAACTACATAGCCAAAAATCCTTGACAAAGAGCATTAAGCTATATATTTTTCTTTTTGTATGTTATAAAATTGCATTGTTCTCATCCTTGTTAGATTATGTAAAACTACATAAAATTTTTTTATATGGTTGATTGGATCATAATCATTGGTGCCAGTCTTCCTATATAACATTGCTCTATAAACATGTGTAGCCTGAATACTGCCATCACAAAATCCATGCTGACACGTAGATGTCTAATCTTTTTTCCATACGAAGATTTAAAAAAGACCCTCATCACTTTTTATGGGTCATACCTTAATATGGGATCCTATATATATGAAAACTAAATTCAAATTGATACTCTCCTCAAATGGGATATGTAGTGAATCATAGAATCTATGTCCTTGACCTAACTAAAAATAAGAAAAAAAATCAACTCTCTTATAGGAAAAAAATATATCTATGAAGGAGACCTTAATTTAGGTTTCCTCATCCAAGATCCCATCACAAAAAAACCACTCCATCACATATGAAAATAAAATCTATACTCGGGAATTCAGACTCCATGGAAAATTCCACCCAAAATACTCCCTTGGTACCTAGGAAGATTCTATCCAAACATCATACTCCTTGTCCAAGGAAATTTCAATTCTCCATAAGATTTCCCTAGATATATACATCAGAATTTATGATTTTTGAAGACACTTATTCCTCACTATATAGTATCACACCATAGTTTTCTTTTCATAAGTCACCCACAAAAATCACATGTCAGTCAGAGGATTCTATTTTTTAACTACGCATTGACACACCAATATTTTAGTTTGAATAAGTTTCCAACAAAAAATTTCAGGTCAACAAGAGGCACATCCATCCTCAAAATATACCCCTTTCATCTTCATAATCCCTAAAAACACTATCTTGTAAACCCTCTTTTTGAACATTGATCCATATTAATTCCATCCATTTGGTCCCACACTACTTCTCCTGATCACACAGCCCCCAAGATCATGGTTTACAATTTCCTTCCTCACATATGAAGAATGATGAACAATATTTGGACATGTATGTTATATATCACTCACTGTTTCCATGAAATATGATCCAATCCACAGGACCTAAAATTTAAGACATTATATTTTCCTGGTCACTTGATGTTAAACTCTAAAATAATATATTCGGCACATAAAAATAAAATTTAGTCTTACCATGAGTACCAAGAATTGGATGCCCCAAGAATCTAGATCAAGAATCCTAGTATAAAAAAAAGTGATGCCGCTCGTGGGATGATTTCATGGATACCCAGACAATGGTTGTAAGGCTTCATGCCTTCTTTTCTGAATCGGGTAACCTTCATCCTTGCTGCATAACACTAAAACTGCATTATCATAATCCCTCTCATTTAGTTTTCAAATTCCTGAACTATGCATGGCTTGATTCCTTCCATTTTAGAATATATAGTAGTGCCTATATCTAGAGTCTTGAGTATCTCTGTGATATTTGTTTTTATGTTTAGTCCTGATTTTCTTCACCACATATTGTTATACTACATGGACGATGTCTTCACAACATGACACTCAACTGATCATTTTTCCAAGAAACACATAAATCATGATTCTCATTCACTTGTGTAACATATAAATTCATCGATCCAACATCCTTGTATATCCAACAAAAAATAAAAATTCCCCTATCCTTCATCTTAATTTTCTATTTTTGGTGGATGAAACCTTTACCAATCCTTTTTTCTAAAATCGATCTTAACTCACTTGGTCTTAGGATTATTGGTAAAGGATTACCTGTATAATCAAGTCTTTTTAGTCCATGGTAGGGTTATTATGTTTCTCATCACATGACCATATAAGTAACACCATATTTCCTTACCATATGATGTTAAACGACAACGTTGACATCTCTTGGACGATGTAAATATATGAAATACATGTTATTTGATTCATTCTTTGAAGAGAAAGGTAGTAATGACCAAATATCATATCCTAGACCATCTAAAATAAGGGAAATTCTACCAATCTCTTAAGTATAATTCAAATATATATATGAGGGTATGGTAAAGGTTCTCACCCTCCTCATGAGATCGTTTAAAAAAATACAATTATCCACACAATAATTCAATCATTATGGGGAGTCCTTTAAAAAACTATGTATGGATTGATTCTCTTTTTGATGGGATACATGGAGACACCTGATTATGTCATGGGTCTGGGTGTGATAAAAAAAACCCCTTTATTATGTATGGTTCAGACTTGCATAGGGAAACCATTTCTCTCTATTCTTTGGTAATTTTGACATTAAACTCCCCTACCATATTTTGGAACATTACTCCCCAATCCAAAATATGTATATGGGAAATCGGAACCTCCCAAAAATTTCTTTGGAAATTAGTAAAATAATGTCAAATTCATGAAAACATCATTGTCTGTCTATGTAGTAATATGACCCAGTTGGATTTTCATAAGTCACCCAGAAAAAGGGTATTTCAACCAGAGGATTTTGTTGTTTGACTATGCAGTAATATTCCCCAATTTTATTTTCAGGGTTCTATCAAAAAAGGGACTATAAACCATAAGAACATTTATTCATAGGAGCTATTTCTAGTATCTCTGTAATCCCCAAAAACTGTTTCTCCTATATCACCTTTTTGGTCCCAAAACCCTGAGATTATAGCATACAACCTTCCCACTTTATTCATAAAGATGATGGAATATTATGGAACAAATTACTATGAAAGGGAAAACCACAAATATTTCATTCAAAGATAAGTGACCTTAAATCCAAGAACTTATGATCCTTTCCATAAGATGTAAAAATGAACAATACCTGTCCTGGTCTTATAACATTAAACTACATAATGCTTCAATAATTGTCAGGGAGTATCCTTCCCTCCTAATGTTTTCCCTCGAATATAATTTTCCCTCTTTCACACAAAAACCAAATTTGTATGGGAGAAGATTCCCAATCATGAAAAGTACAAAAATAGATTCTCTGTTCATTATCAAACACATTCCCTTCTCAAACCTCCCTGAATGGTCATGAAAAATTGGATCTTTACAAAATCCCCAACCCTCGGTGATAGGATGTAATATTTATGAGGAAATATTTATCCGATTATGTAGTAACACACCGTAGTTGGATTTTCATAAGTCACCCACCAAAATGGAATGTATTCCAGAGGATGACTATAGAGACCTGAACATTTCACACATATCATTAAATAATTTTAAGCATAAATAATCATCAAAATACAAGACAAGAATAATAAATTATATTTTCTTGAAGGACTTAGTACATAATTAAACATCATAAAGGAATATTGTATTTAATATACATATAGAGAACCTAACTTCAATTATTCTCATACATTAGTATAGGATATCCAAGGGATAAAATGACCATAGGGATGATCTATAATGCTAGTAAGGGAATAACCATAAGAATAATTCTTATCACATGTGTTATAAGGAAATACATAATTATATAAAAAGGAATATAACATGATTGAACATATGGAATCATAGCATATAAAACATGGGATCAAATAAACATGGAATCATTGGAATGTGGAAGCAATATAAAACAAGTATTTAGAATGATTCAAGGATCATTTCACATAGAGGATTATGAGTCAAGGATGACTACCAAGACCATTGCACATGGATCACAAGTCAAGGATAACCGCCAAGACCATTTCTCATAACGTATCATGATACTAAAATTTACCCAATGCATTATACCGCTATCTGGGAACACCCATCATAGAATTTTAATCAATATTTTTTCTCCATAATGAATCATACATAAACATAAGGGTACCTATGGAACGAAATGGGTATCATAATCATGTCATAAAGCATAATGAATGGGTGTATCATACAAGTGTCCATGAATGAAATGAATTAAAACATACATGAAATTTCATAAAGTAAAATAGGAATATATCATGGTAAGTTATTTCAAACATAAGTGAGAACATGTAAGAATAGTTTATAAGAAATTTTAGCATTAAAATATTTTAGTGCGGTTTTAAGGAAAATACTAAAGAGCATTTAAAATAAGAAAGGGAATGATATTTTATATGAATCAAGAAGTGAACCAAATAGTTTTTAATAATAAAAATGTTCATTTTATAGAATAAATGTTTTCTTAAAATAGATTACATTTTTCACTTTAAAGTGGTTAATAATTCATGAAGTTCCCTTCAAATGGGCTTGATTGTCGGGAAGAATCGAGAAAGGAACCTCTTAAAAATATGAATATCCAAAAAAGAGATTGATAAATGGACCTTGATAAATTAGTTTGGAACATATACATAGCATTTATAATATGAACATAAAAATAAAATATAACTCCATTTGGGTAAAAATAATGATATTGCAACCCAAAAAAAATAATTGTGGTTCAGGTGGAATCCCTTACCTTAAGTCTGAAGATGTTATTACCTTGATATTAGTGTAGTTGAGAATCAAATTAGATTCATTAATTAATAATTAAATAACCTATTATACATGTAATTGATTTATTATAACCTTATTATGTTCATCCATATCCTTTTTGATAGGTTTAGAGGTTCAATTTCATTGTTTGGGAGCGTTTATTTCCTTGGTTTTCATGATTAGTTTACTAATATACATGTACGGATAATCATGTAAGATGATGATAGTTGTCTATAATTGAAGTTATATTTTATTATTGAACATACCTAATATTAAATGGTTATAAAATTAAATTGGTTATTTTGAGTTATCATGAATCACTATATAAAACATTAATGATAACCATTTTGGGTTAATTGCTGGTGTTTCGATCACAATGAACATATTTTGTTTTATAAATTAATATAATTTGTGAAAAATGATTCTAGAACATTAAATATGATATATTACATACATAATAATCTGTTTCAACCATAAATATGTATTGATGACAAAAATTGAATATGTTAATAGAAATTGAATAACCGTTGTCATTGAATGTGATAAATTACCACATCTCGGATGGTGTTTCCATTTCTAGTCTAATATGAGGGGAAAGGAGATATGATGACAAATTATTAAATTAACATAAAGAAATTATATCACATATAAGTTAATGTATTTATAACACCATTTGAATGAGGATAGGTGAGGGTAGAAAATTATATAAAGGAACTTGAAAAGAAATTGAAAGAAAAAGGAGAGGGTTTTACCTCTTGATTCCTTCCTCTTGAGAGCCTCCTTAATGGATTTTTCTTTGGTATTTCTTTAATAAAAAAACTATTGAACTTGGTATAGAGGCTTATTTGTATATTTGAGAATAATTTTAATAAGCAAAAAATATTTATAGGTGTGAGGAGAAGAGATGGTGAGGGGTGGTCTTTATAGTGGAGGAGAGGGAAGTTTTCTCAATATTTAATTCATTAGTTAATTATTTTTCTCCAGACAAGTAATAGTTCTATTCCTTTTGACCAAAAAGAATAATAAGTGAATTTTAGTTTGAAAATATGTCCATTTACATCATCAATGACTCTAGAATGATGCATAAATTTATTTATTTAGCATATTTTGTAAATTATCGAATTTCACTATTCACAAAAAATTCATGTATTTCCGAAAAATCCATAAAATTCACCATAACCATTTATAGATATATAGAATAAAAAAAGGAACTCAATTTTATGAAATTAATTTTCTAAATATGATAGATTTAATTTTTTATTAAAATCATAATTTACATGAAAAATACAAATTTTAAAATTAAAACTACTTTTTTAACAATTTGAAACATTAATCAAGAAATTATACAATAATATTATAATCATAAAACCTCAAAATATTATTTTATGAAATAATTTTGTGAAAATAAATTTTCATTTAAATTATTAAATGTATCATAAAATTTTAATTAATTATTTATGACATACCAAAAATACCAACACTATCATATTGTCACTTATATGTTGGATAAATTTTTTTATAGATTCATTGATAAAGTTAATATTTAATTGGTTGAATTACTATTCATAATGGTCATATTACTATTCATAAGTGTAACATTACAATTCATAGGGGTAAGTTACTATTTACCACAAATTTAGTTTTTCCTATTGGACTCAAAACATCTTACTGATCTCAACCGTGTATGTCAATTTTTCAAAATTCAAATCATAGAAGTGGAAAATTTGTGTTTAAAGGTCCCATAATATTTAGTAGTTCATTTAAGAATGATGTGTAATTGTGTTAACTAATGTGATTTTATGTGATTATATTATATGACATAATTATAAGAAGGAAATTCCATTGATAAAACCTTGGGCTATTAAATTATTCCCCATTATGAAATTTCACCCTTAAAATTTCATTTTACCTTCTATATAGAAAACAGGTGTGGGTACATTTCCTTAATCACTTCCTTTTGTTCCCATGTTGCATTTTTATACTTATGGTTCCACCATATCACATTGACCATGTGAGTAGTCTTGTTACCTAGAACTTTATCTCTATGATCCAAGATTTTAATTGGATACTTCTTGTAAGAACGTTTATTTTACAACTATACCAACTCTGAAGATAGTACATGTGAATAATCTAGTTTGTACTTTCATAAAAAGGATACATATCAGGCATGTTGTACTTTAGACATGGAAGGTGGAAGTGTTAGTTGATAGGCTATAGCTTCGACATGATCAAAAATCTCAATTGGCTGATGTACATGGGATTTAGATTTACATTCTTCCCAAATCCCATTAATTATTCCATGGAGATATGAAGAGGAATACCATATCTCTAAATGTAAACTCTAGGTCCTGTCGACATTTTTATGCATATATTTTTTGTCAAATTTGGGCGTCGTTGATGTGTTTGTAAATGGTTTTCACCATCTCCACCATTTCTTCAACCATTTCTGGTCCCAGCAACTTACACTCACCGACATCATCCCAACACACTGGTGTTCATCACCTTTTCCCATGAATGGATTCATATGGTTCTCTTCATATGCTAGAGTGGAAACTGTTGTTGTATGAGAATTCAACTAGTAGAGGATGTTGGTACAATCCTCATTTGAAGAATATATAATACTCTCTCAACATGTATTCCAATTTCTGAATAGTTTGCTCTGATTGACCATCAATTTATGGATGATAGTCCATACTAAATTTCAGTTCAGTGCATAGAACATGTTGGATAATTGTCCATAACTTCATAGTGAATCTCAAATCTATATCAGATATAATAGACAGTAGTACTCCATTAATACTTATCACCTCTTTCATATATATCTACCCCGTTTGATCTAATGAGAATTCCTCTCGAATTGTGATAAAGTCAGGTGTCTTTGTAAGATGATCAATAATGACATATATAGAATTGTTTCATTTGGATACCCTCAGAAGTCTAGTGGAAAATCCCATAGTCATGTTCTACAACTTCAATGTTGGTATGGTAGTGTTTTCATCATCCCCTTAGACCTTTTCCTTTCATCCTTCACTTGTTGACATACCATGCACTTTGATGTATACTCAAAAATATCATTCTTCATATTTTCCCACCAATAATTCTCCTAGAGATCTTGACACATATTTGTATTCCTTGGGTGAAAATAGAATGTTGATCTATGTGCAAAATTTAAAATCTCCTTCATTATCTAAGGATCAGATGATACACATAATCGTGACCCAAATCATACGATTCCATCCTTGTTAATCTTGAACATAGAGGATTTCTTTTTTCTGATAGCTTCTACATTTTTCTTTATTTCCCCATAATTTTATTGTGAATCCTTTATTTTTTCCATGAGGTATGGTCAAGAAATAATTGGAAAACAGATGGATGATTTTCCTCCCTTGATGATTCCCATGTCCATCCTCTAAAAATCTCAAAAGATTAGATAATTTTTAATTCTCAACATTGATAAAGATATAGGATTATTTTTATGTAGAGCATCTTCCACCTTATTTACCTTACCAGTATGGTAGTCGATTGAGCAATCATAATCCTTGTTGATCTCTTACCATCTTCATTGGTGTATATTAATAACCTTCTATGTGACTATATATTTTAGGCCCTTGTGATTAGTATATATCTCACACTTCTCCCCATAGAGATAATATCTCCATATTTTCTATGAAAAGATCATAACCGCCAACTTTAGACCATATGTGGGATAGTTTTTCATATGGATTTTCAGTTTCCCTGAGGTTTAGGAAAGCACTTTAACTTTTTTCATCACCACACAAAATAATACCTTCTTTTAGGAATAACTATACACCACAAAAGGATCTCACCTTATCTGTATTGTGAGTAATGGAGAAGTGATAAGTCTTTTTTTGGTCTATTTACTTAATTTTTTACATTCCTATGTCCAAACGAACTTCACTCCCTCTCATGTCAGCATGATCATTAGGTTTTAATATCATGACAAGTTCTTAAAAAATTGTCGATAATTCCTAGATAGACCGAGAAGTTTCCGGATCTCCATTATAGATGTTGGACTGGGACACTCTTTGATATCTTTTTTCTTGGATGGGTCTATAGATATTCCTTTTCTAGTGATATCATTCCCCAAGAATGATACTTCTTTCATCGAGAAATCACATTTACTATACTTTGAATAATGTTTCTTTCTTTGCAAATTCGTCAGTACATTATTCAAATTCTCCTCATGTTCCTCCTTTCTCTTGGACTATATTAGAATATCATCGATAAAGAATACCAAAAATTTGGCAAGGTAATATCTAAAGACTCTATTAATTAAATCCATGAATATTTATATAGCATTAGTGGGTCTTAAGGGAATCACTATGAATTCATAGTTTCCATACCTCATTCAAAAGGTAGTATTTGGAATATCTTCCTTTCTCAGATTTAATTGGTGATATCCTAACTAAAGGTCCAACTTAGAGAAATAACTGGCCCCACATAGTTGATCAAATAAGTCATCTATCTGAAATAGGTGATAATTTTTCGTTATTGTGATTTTATTGAGCTCATGATAATCAATGCACAGGCACATTGATCCACCCTTATTCTTAACAAAGATGATCGGTGTACCCCTTGGTGAAGCACTCAGGTGTATAAATCCCTTCTCAAGATTCTCCTGTAACTGGTAATCACTTAAGAAAGATATTATTTTTCAAAATTTAACATTATCCACACTTTATATGATGATTTTTAAGGATATTAATCTTCCTTCTTACACTTGTAAAGGATTGGAGGATACTCTGGGATGTGAAGAGTGATATGCCTTTCCTAACAGTAAATGCTGTCTTTGTATATTGATAGACAATCCATTCCCAAAATTGAATTTAACACCACCAGAGGAAGTATGAAAAGATTTTCTAGGAGGTTCAGGCCACAAACATTTACTAGGGTGTAGTTATGAAAATTGGATGCAATAATTTCCTCATTCTTTGTTCTCACAAGTAACTCAACCTCCAAATTTTGACATGATTTTGGAAAAGATCTACTAAACATGGGAGATATAAAATAATGCATAGAATGAGAATCAAATAGTACATTCTATATTATTTAATGAATAAATAGAATACCTATCACAACATCATTTTCCTGATCCACCTCAGTAGTATTGATATCATAATCCCTTCCTTATTTCCTTGTAGGTTGTTGTTTTCTTCCTCTGACAACCCTTGTATTAGGAAATTTTTTCTCATAATTCCCATGTTCCTTGAATTTTTGACACTACACTACAATATGAGTTTTGATCTGAATCTACATTTCATATTCCACATTATTTGAATTCTCCATATCCCTTTAGCATTTCGTAACCAGATGTCTCATTATTCCACATTTTATGCAATTCCTGGTTCCCTTTAGATAGTTCCCAGGATTCTTTTTCTGACAAATTTCACACAAGGGATGTTTGGTCTTCTTTCCCTCATGGAATTTATTTGACGATCCACCCATATTGCGCTCAATTTTCATATTTTTTCACTGGTCCCATGATACTATTGAGAGTCTCTGATC
This sequence comes from Viscum album, assembly GCA_963277665.1. Lineage (NCBI taxonomy): Eukaryota > Viridiplantae > Streptophyta > Magnoliopsida > Santalales > Viscaceae > Viscum > Viscum album. The sequence goes on from OY728150.1 coordinate 862,282,645, forward strand.
TCCATTTCAACCTTGAGGGAATAATGTAAAATCTTCTCATAACTATAAATGTCTCAAATCCCCATTTATTTTTGTAGAATCGTCTTTAGTCTGCCAAAGAACTGATCTACCTTACGTTAAATGTTCATGAAAAATCTATAATCATATCTTGAAATCATTGTAAAGTTTGCTTCATACACCCTGATAGACTCAACATACTTTTTCATTAGTCCAAGGAACTCTCTTCCCATCTTGAGATGGAGGTTTTGGGGAAAATATTTATTGAAAAATATTTTCTAGAATTCCTCCTAATCAATGGAATCAATTTACTCCTGAGACCTTGTATTCTTGATCATTTTCCACCACTGATCATCTTCCCCATCAAAACTATAGACCGCCAACGTGAATTTATCTTATTCTATGCACTAGAGTACAAAGAAAATCTTTTCAATAGAGTTAATCCACTATTCAATGAGGAGGGGATCAGAATAACCACTAAACATGGGAGGACTTTTCCAAATGAAGGATTTATCAACAACTTTCTCTTTCCTTAGAAGATGAGGGTTTTCCACATGATTCATGTTATTATTCGTAACTTGAGCCAGCTGAGCAAGTACTATCATGAATTTTTGAGTACATGTTCCCATGATATTTGTAATATCAATAGAAAAATATTCACATTCCCTATCACATTTATTATTGGTGTGTGTTATTCTATTTCCTACCATTAACTAAGAAAATAAAGTGTAATTAGGGGTTTGATTACTTAGATAATAAGCATAAAAAGAAAAATTTTAACATAAAAGGATAAAATTGTAATGGAAAATTATAAACTCACTTGTGATTATCTATGTTTAAATATGGGGTATCCTTGATCTGTTTCAAAAATTATATTCTTACATGATAATATTTTTATTCCATTAATAATGGTTTGAAAAGAGCTTATGAATTTACCAAAGCATATCCCCCAGTAGTGTCAAACTAGATGCACAGTAAAGCCCGTTGTCATATAATAGGTTACCCTGAGTCAAGTCCAGAACACCTTTTTGGATTTGTTAATAATAGGTATATATGTTCCAATAACAGATCCACTTTTTGAATCCATACATGGATGCATTTTCAGGATAAACAACTTACTCTATACTATCCAAAATTTAAGGATGTTTTCTTATGCTTAGTATTGTCCATAAGGTTCTTGATAAAGTTCTATATTCCAAATCTCCAAAAATAACTAGAACATCCTTTGATACCAAATACAATAACCCTAACATTTTTCCCATATCATTAAATGATTTTATGTGTAAATAATAATCAAATTACAATACATGTTTCATAAATTCTAGTGTTTTGGAAGACTAGGTACATAATTAAACATCATAAAAGAAAATTTTATTTAATCTCTATATTAATCTCCAAATATCCATTGTGCTCATACATCTATATAGGATAACCAGGGGATAACATGAACAAGGATATGATCTACAATCCTAGCATCGGAATAAACATAAGAATAAAGCATAACACATGGGTTAAAAGGCATGACATAATGATATAAAAATTAATGAAACATGATTCAACATATGGAATCATAAAATATAAATCACGGGATCATATAAATATGGAATCATAGTAATGTGGAAACAATATAGAACATGACTTTAGCAGTTTTCAAATCACTTTTCACATATAGTAGCATTAGTTAAGGCTAACCGCCAAGACCATTGTACATGGAGGATGAGTTAAGGCTAACTGCTAAGACCATTGAACATAATGTCTCATGAGACTAATCTTTAACTAATTAATTGGATATCTATATGGGAGAAACCATATTATCATGTTAATGAATATTAATTCTACATAATTAATCATACATAAACATAAGGGTACCCATGGACGGAAATGGGTAACATAATCATGTCTGAATGAATAATGAAAGGGTGTACCATAAAAGTGTTCATGAAAGAAAGAAATTAAAATATACATGGATATTAATAAGGAAAAATATGAAAATATCATGTTAAGTGATTTAAAATATTTCTGATAAAATTTAATAAGATTATTTAATAAAAATTATCATTAAAACATTATAGTATGTTTTTAAGGAAAATACTAAAGAGAATTTAAAATAGAAAAGCGAATAATCTTTTATATAAAACCATAAGTTAGAAAAAATTAATATTAAAAATAATGGATTTATATAAATAAATTTGTCTTAATATAGATCATATAGTGCATTTGAAATTGGGTACGAATTCAGGAACGTCACTTAAAACAGGCTTGCTTAACGGGAAGAATTGAGAAAGAACCACTTAAAAATATGTGTATCCCAAAAAAATAATGTTGAATGTATCTTGTTTAAATAGTTTCTAAAATATAAATAATATTTATAATATTAACATGAAATGAAAATATAACTTTATTTGGGTAAAAATAATGATAGTACAACCCGAAGGAATAGTGGAGATTCAAGTGGAATCCCTTACCTTAAGTCTGAATGTGTTCTTCCCCTGATCTTAATTTCATGGATAATCACAAAAAATTCATTAATTAATAATTCAAGAACCTATTCTACATGTAAAGTATTTATTATAACCACATTAAATTCATTCAAGGCCTTTTCTATGGGTTAATAGGATCAATTTCATTGTTTGGGAGCGTTTGTTTCCTTGGTTATCAAGACTGGTTTACTTATATACATGTATGGATAATCATGTAAGATGAAGATGGTTGTATAGAATTGAAATATATGTAATTATTGAAAATAAGAGAAGATTAAATGGTTATAAAATTAATTTTTTTATTTGTAGTGAGGTTGAATCATTATATTAAATTTTTATGATACCTTTTTCGGTTAATTGGTGGTTTTTTTATCACAATAATTTCATTTTGTTTTATAAATTATTACCATTTGTAAAAAACGATTCCATAACATTACAGATGATATTTTAAATACATAATACTATATTTCAACCATAAAAATGGATTCATGATCATAATTGAATATGGAAATAGAAATTGAAAACCCATTATCCTAGAATATGATAAATTAACACATCTCAGATGGTGTTTCCATTTGTAGTTTTAAAGGAGGGGGAAAGAGATATGATTATGAAATATTACGTTATAATAAATAAATTCTATTAAATTTATGGTAATGAAGATATCACATCATTTTTATGAGGAATGGTGAGGATATAAAAGTATAATAAAGAACTTTAAAGAAATTGATAGAAAATGTAAGATGGGTTTACCTCTTGATTCCTTGATCTTGAGAGCCACCTTAAGGGATTGGTTATTGGTCTTTTATTATGAACAAAATCTCATGGAATTGGTAGAGAGGATTAGAATATTAGAGAATAATTTGAACAAGGAAAAATGGTTTATAGGTGTGACAAGAAGAGGCGGTGAGTGGTGGTTTTTATAGTGGAGGAGAGGGAAGTTTTTTCAATATTTAATTCCTTAGTTTATTATTTTTATCAAGAAAAGAAATATTGAGAATTATTGTGACCCAAAATAGTAATAAGTGCATCTTATTTCAAACCAATGGTCATTTATATCATCCATGACTCAATCATGATGTAGAAATTCATTTATTTAGCATATTTCGTAAATTATCAGAATTCACTATTAAACAAAAATTCGAGTATTTCAAAAACTTTCAAAAAATACACCCTAACCATTTTTTGACGTTTAAAATCCAAAAATGAACTCAATTTTATAAAAATAATTTTCTAAATATGATAAATTTAATTTTTATTAAAATCATAATTTTCTGGAAAAAATAAAAAAAATAAAAAAAAACTGTTTTTTAACACATTGAAAAAATAATTATGGTCTCATAAAATTATATTATAATCAAGAAAAAATAAAATCTTATTATATGAATAAAATTTGTGAAAATAAATTTTCATTTAAATAATTGAATTAAAAATAAAATGGTTATTAAATATTTATGACTTAACCAAAATACCAACACTATTATATTATCACTTATATGATAGATATATTTTATTTATAATTTCATTGGTAACGTCACTTTTTACATAGATAATTTACTATTCATATGGGTCATATTACAATTCATATGGGTAATATTACTATTCATGATGGTACATTACTATTCACCAAAAATTAATTTTGTCATATCTGATTCCAAACATCTTACTGATCACAACTGTTTATGTCAGATTATCGAAATTCAAATAACAGAAGTTGAAAATTTTCTTTTAAAGGTCCCATAGTATTTATTAGTTCATTTAAAAATGATTTGGCATTGTTTTTCCAAATGTTATTTTACATGATTATATTATATGACATATTTTAAAGAAGATAATTCCGTTGATAAAACCTGGGTCATTACAATTCAATTGTTTGATTATGCATTAATACACCCATTTACTCTTTCTTGATTCATCCACCAAAAGGTCCTATCCACCAAAGGAACAATCACCTTTGAGTGAGGGCTCTTTTATCTCAATAATCCACAAGAACATTATACTGGGAACCTTCTATTTGAATATTCTTCCATGGTCATTTCATGCATGCTTTTTTCACATCTTGTTTTGGATCAACGAATAAAAAAATAGTGACTCAATGTTTCAAATTTGTGAACCTAAATAATGTTAGAACATTAATGGCTAGTAACCCCTACTTGGGACATCATTTTATTACTCATGGTCAATGATATTTGTCTCAAAACATCAATATCAATATTCCAAATGGTAAGACTCAAAAATTCCCACAAAAATAAATGTAGTACTCACCAGGTTGAAAATCCACGAAAGGGTACCCTGCGTAAAAGTTGAGTATATGCTCAATAGAACATCATTTTGTATAGTTTCGGAATAAAAGGAGTAATAAATAAAAACATGCACAAAGCTTGTTTGGACAAAAACATGTAAAGGGTAGACTAAGAAAAATCAAAGTCTCACCCACTAAGTCATTTTCATCTCGACTTAGGAAAAAATTAGGGTGATGAATCAAAAAACAAAAAGCTTGCTAGGTCTTCATATGAATCAATTAACAGCCAAACTATGATTTGTAGACAGAATGAGCTAATAAAATAATCAAAGCACCTCCCCATCCCTATTATTTTGATTTCAACTCATTGATTCAAGAAATTTTTTCTACGTATTCCAGCTTCAGTGTTATTTTTTAGTGATAGGGTACTTATAGGGATGAATACATAAGTGATTTTGAAAAAAAAATCTTTTTCATTTATGGTGAAAAAATAATATGAACATCCAAAAAATTGGGGCCTCTCTGTTTTGTTCTATAAAAGGATATAAACATAAATTTTCAATTCTTAAAGGGTCCCCCAAGCCCCATCAACATCCTATCGAAGCTCAAATAATTAAACAACCTCATTCTCTACACCTTGGTAGGGTTTATCCACCACAGTTGCAATGGTAGACATCCTCTTAATAAGAAATCCATCATCCATATGATCAAGTTGTATGATCTCCCCTTCGGTGAAATCCAACTCTTGTTAGAGGAATGATATTTGGTCATATTTATCATGAACTCACTTCCTACACTCCATCAATTTCTATGCGTTATTGATCTCCTCCCAGGATAGTGCAGTTCAGAGGTCATTGGTTCTAATGAGTATTATAGCCTTGATAAGGCACTGAAGCGACCCATGAACTTTATCACACTAAAAAATTATTTCCTTAATTGTAGTGTGATCCACACGGTAGTAAAACCCACCATACCCCAGAATACCAAACATTTTCTTGATCTGAGGAGTCTCTAAAGTAACTCTGTAATGGGTTTCCTCAAAAATAGCTCCTAGATATCCAGCCATACGAGCTGTAAAAATGAATAGAGTGTATCTTAAGCTTCTTGGATCACCATAGAGAATGTAATAAGTGGTGGGTTATACTCAAAATCAAACAACTTATGGAAGAAAATCATTTTTTCTTCCTTGTGGTGGTTCCATTCTCTCCTAGGGTAATCAATTGAATTGGAGTAGAGACTTCCCCTACAGATTCAGCAAGTGCGACTACCAGTGCATAAATATGAATGAAAATAGTCATTGAAATTACAATATTATAAGTATAAAGTCAAAAGAGAATCAAGGTTTTTGATGGAACTCACATGTTGATGGATTGTGTTCTTGGTCGGGTTCCTCCTTAGAACCCTTAGTCTTAACATTTTGTGCTAGGATTTCATTCTGAGGAACATTCCTCTATTTTAGATTTGGGATTGAGATGGAAGGCTCTTGAGAATCTCCAACTATGGAACCCTCTAGTATTGTTTCTCCAATAGAAGGAGTGACAAGAAACTCGATGCTCTAGTCATGTATAACCTTGGTGATGTTTTTTACCGAGAGATTTGTGCCAATCAAGATCATTGATTTAATTCATTGATTAAAAGGTATACTATGAAAAAAGGGAAACTCATGTCCATATAAATCGTTATTGAAGTCCACAAGCTCCTCAAGGGAGATGTTGATATCAATATCTTGATTAAGTGTGTCCATTAATTCATTATATATATTGTCTAACCTCATATAATATTCACCAGTAAGGGTTTCTAAGATTCTATGATCATCCCCGAAATTGGATCCCCCATTATCAAAATCCACTGCCACCCCTATGAGAATGACCATTTTAGTATCTTCCATATGAACATTAACACCACAAACTTGATTGGATATTATGAGATCCATTACAACCCCTTTTGGAGTGGTGACATGACCAGTAGTGGTAATTTCATGGTCCTCAAGTGTATGTGGAATATGAAAAATATCATAAGGAAAAGAAGTCAATTATATTATCATAACACCCTATTATGTGTTATTTTGTATTACCAGGATTTTACTCCCTCTCCATAATGATGGAGAAAATGGGGCCTTAACCCTTGATACTTCTCTTATTGATGTAATATACTTAATATAAGGAACTCGTTCCTCATCTAGGATTTCTTTCTCCCTCCTCAGGGGGTTTTTCTATAAGTCCATTAATAGAGGATATGAGAGTGGATCCTATAACACATGAGAATAACTTATAATTTAATCCACACCAATAAAGAATAAATAGTGTCATGAAAACTCACCTAGACTAATGATGCACTAGTCCAAAAGCTTAAACCTTCATCATTATTTCTCATTCAATGGAGGACAACTAGAACTTTATTCCTCAAATATATGTATTGGAGGAGGACTCTATGAAGACTATCCCGACACATCCTCCTCTATAATCTTCTGGCCTGAGGATAGTTCCCATGATTCTGGAGCTGATTCATTATCCACTATAAGGGAGCATGTTAGGTTATATTTTGGTGAATGTATTCTAGTTGATTCTCCCAAAAAACACAACAAATTAGGGTCACACATTCATTATTAATGATATTTTGTTCAAAATAAAGAACATGAAAAGAAAGGAAACTAGGATATAGAGAAACTTTCATCTTGAGAATTGATGGTTTCGCCCAAATTTACCCATGTACTTAGGGTTAAGCGGTCGCCTGTAGTGTATCTTGGGTTGTCGAATCCTCAGAGACCTAAGAAGATCCTTTAGACACAAAATTAAAGAGATGGATTTTTGGCTATGAAGTGGAAAACTTGGGTTGATTTTAGAAGTATTTTAAAATATAACTTAAGATATCTATGTGAATTCAATTTATGAGAAAATGAGTTGATCCTAGGTTATTGCTCGGGGTGGATTTGATGAATTCCTTTTTTACGATTTTAATTTCATTCACTTGATAAGGATTCATGCAATGAATTCAAACTAATCTCTTCAAATACTGATTAAACACTTTCACAAAACATGCTAATAACCTATACACTTGTAGGATCATTTTCATGAGCACTCCAAGTTAAAGGATCTAATTAGCACATAAAAGTGTGGTGAATAAATTAAATAAGGAAAAGGAAGAATAAAAATCATTGAATGAAATAAAATCAGATAAAAAAATTAATAACATTTAGAGAGTGAGAAATAAAATTCAATCCAGCCCATTTAAACTCCCTTAGATCAACCCAAAAATGATCTATACCTCCTTCGATGATAGGTTTTCAACGTAAGCGGGAAGTAGACTTACGAGGGTGGAATTGAAGAAGTAAAAATACAACAAAATCATGATCACTCCACCATTGTGTGAACAATATCACAAGGGTTGGTGTGAATATGTTCACACCTTGAGGAAAATGTATCAAGGAGATATTAATAAGAAAATAATAAAACAATAAGAAGAAATTTTATTGAAAACTAAGGTGACTGGAACAACTTAAATGAGAAGGAAGAACATTACAAAGTCAAATTGGCATAATAACATTACAATGAAAACAAATCTCCAAGATCCATAAATCCTGCACCACTACTACCTAAAATAGGAATTTTGGAAGAATGTTTATGATCCCTCATAATCCCATGTGAGATTAGTTAATTTTTTTGGGGAAAGTTGGGTGGACAATTAATGATGATGTAACTTTTCCACTCTTCCCCCAAAATGGCATCCAGCTTGCATCCACCGGAAGCACGTGCCTAAAGGTCCTTCTAGACGAAAAAATTAGAGTGGGACATAGAATTATAAAATGTATCCCATTATGTGCCCTAAATTCCTGTATAATTTCATCCCAAAATAATATTCTGTTCATGAGATATGATTTAAATGGTGGGCTATTTTTCTGAGCCTCAGAATCTGGCCCATAATTTCTTCATCAACTTGGACTACCTGGAACACCCTTAAAACATCCGAATTAGCTTGGTCCAGTGTTAAATGAAATGTTCAAAATAATATCCCCTATCTTCATTTAAATTATTATAATCATTGGTCTTAAATTATGTAATCTATATTACTTTTATTGGGCTTATTTCCAAATCACTTCGCCCGGAATGTTGTTGGTTCAAAATCCCACTTGGGTGGTATTCCAAATTGAATCTCCAAGTTCTCCAAAATAATGAATAGTTCCTTATATCATAGGATACCTGAAAATAAAATATAAATATAAAATCAAGACCATTATATGTTTTATGAGAGGCTCTAGAAGGTACCATGTAATAGTTCATTTTAATAAGGAATTACAATCATAATGTAAAATAATGTTCAAAGTGTAAAGTGAACTAATAAAGGTGTCTATGATTAATAATGAAAATGAATATTATATTATAAGAAATTAATATTAGATTGTTTTAGGGGATTATAAATCAAGGAGGTCTTCTTATTTATCAGTGGATTAATCATAAACCTTTTTAGTGCGCCACCATTCTAGTATGTCTGTTACCCACTTTGTTGTCAGGATTCAATCATCAATGGCATAAATGATAATCTCCAAATTCCAGTAATATATCTCTTCAATTATAGGATTGGTGTCAAAGTCACGTGTATCTCAAAAATCCCCAATATGTGGAATCCTAACCTCAATGTATTGGAGTTATATCCTTTTCATTAGAGTTCATACTTTTCCAAATTTGAACCACCTATGGACACACAAAAATCCTTGTTTCTTCCAGCCTTTTCTGAAGCAGATCTGCCACTCCATGACTTCATGGGCTTCTTGTATCTATCTGTTTCTATCAAAGGGAAGGATGATAGAGCCCATATTTTGTTTTACCAATGTTGTATGGACATATAGTCCCAATTTAAGTGAGCACATCCCTTTTGAACCTTACAACTGGGATAAAATTTTCACAGGGTCGTTTGGGTGAGCATAGGGCTTCATCACTATCACTCTTTATGGGTGGATAATTTATACTATACATTCCCCACTTAGTAGAAACTATGGATATGACATGGGTAATTCCCATAATAAACACCCCTTGGGGATATGATTAAGTCTAGGCTTAGTATATTGGGAGGTCAACCTAATGGGTACACATATAGGAGGAGATTAATTATTACTCGAGTCACCTCCACCGATGTGAGAATCCTGATTTTCAAGGTCACTATTTGGTGGCTCTATGATATAATGTCCATAGGAGGGGATATAGTTATTGTTTTAAGGAATGTTAATTAAAATGGAAATATATATGGATTATAGGGCACATATATTTTATCTCCATCAATTTGGGCTTATAAAACACCATCTCTATAAGTGATCATATACAACCTCAGCTCATTGAAAACATTTCCATCATTGGTGAACATCAAAGAGGGTGGATCCCCAAATAGAAATAAATTGACCTCCTTAAAAAGAATCGGTCTCATTGATTCTCTTCCATGTTTCAGGTACATGGGATGGAATCTAGAAAAAAACATGAAAAAATGGTTGGAATTGGTCCTTGGAAAATTTAATTCCTCTCAACATCACATAAGAAGTGAACTGTGCCACAATACATCCCCAAAATACGTGGAACTACCCTAAAAGTATTAAAGGTGAATTCCCTATGTGAACATGCAATAGGAACTGATGAATATTTTCCAGGATAGGGGATGCGAACCCTATATTATTCCCCACTAGTAGTTTGGATGCTATAATGAAATCTAATAGCCTCACACTGCTATTTGAGTCCTGAAATGGAAGCATGTAGATACTTATCCACATTTATAATAAGCTTGTGAGATACATCTTGGAGGGTATATCCAACATGATTGATTATCCCCAAAGATTGTACAGACCCTGCACCGATGTGTCCTAGAATTTACCTGGAATTATTTTCTTCACTATTAAGGGAAATCCCATGGGACGTTTTCATGTGGGTAACTCCCCCTTTGGAATCAGAAAATAATTAATCCATGATTCTCAATGAATGTGTCTTCTTAAGAGAGGGTCATCAGTTTTGATATCCTGGGATATCTATAACATCACACTAGGTAGAATAATAATCCTTTCTACATCATCCCACGTGACTTTTAGTGTGAAAAACTCATTATACATTTATCTAAGGATGGGTTATGCAATGATCTTATAGAAATCCAATAAACTAATTCCATGTTCTGCATGCACTAGATAAAACGAACTTGTCTATGTAATCTATCATCTTAATATTTTCGAAATTATGTTGGAATTCTTGTATACATATGTTTAGTCCACCCAAACATCCTCATAGATGTTGAATTCCTTCATCTAGGTTAAAAAATTAGAACAGTTCTAGACCACCCAGTATTCCCTCAACAATTTAGATCTAACACCCCCTCCTGGATGAAGGTCCGAGTCTTCGTTCTATCCTTTTGATTGGTCTATCATGGAATCACTGAAGATAGATGAGTAGTTGTAAAAATTTAACTCAGTGGAATGAGGTTTCAAATATGGGGTACAACTACTACGATACAAGACACATGCCATGGATGAGGTTCTCACATTGATGCATGAACCCATGGATGAGATGTTGGAAGTGGTTATGTTATTATATTATTGGAATCAGTAATGAGTGACACAGCTCTTCAAATAAATGATTAAGACATATTTCAGATGTTTGTGGTTGTAGAGTGCAAGATAAGTAATCTATGGATATTCACGATGATGCTTCTTCATGTGATTCTTTATGACTAAGAGCGTTGTTTCACATACGTGATAATAACCAGGCCTGAAGATGTTGACCATATCCTTGAGATTGTTTCCTTATTTTTCATTAGAAACACTATCCTTTTGAGTGGGTATTGGGAATCTATAAGGAAGTACCGATATTTCCTTAGGGTTAGATATTTTTTTGGAATGAAAATTTAGAAATTCCAAACTTTGAAAAAGGCATGGACTTACATAGTTCTCTCAACCAAGTGACCTCCCACAGTCCTATCACCCAGGTGACCTCACATAGGTCAATCTCCCAATTGACCACATACAAGAAACTCACCCGTGTAACCTCTCACAGGTCACTCACATAGGTTCTTGCATCGCATAGATAAGGGAATATTAGGTATGAATGAATAGACCTTCAGGGGATATACGAGAGTGACAAGGTCACTAGCGCAATGTCGACAATAGTGAAAAAACGATAGAATAAGGAAGAAAAATTGGGGAACTCATCACATAGGTCTAGCCTACATGCCAATAGAACAAATTAGGTACAAATAGGCATTCACAATGGAATCATGTAGGACATACTACTTGTTGACCTGAAAAAAGTACTTGTGTGAACTACCTTCTTCACCGAGGATCCTAAAATTTCCTATAAATATCAACCTAGGGCTCCTTTGTTAGACAATGAAAAAACCCAAAGAATACTCAAAGATCTTTTCATCCTAGTCCTTCTCCCAGGACCTCAATAACATCAAGGTAGCTATCCAAAACATGAGAAAATAGATAATTGAAGGGAATAATGGTATCAAAGCCCCCCCCCCCATTGTGTGAAATTAATAACAATTATGTGAGGAGGCACTCCCTTGTAATCATCATGAACTAGCGTGAAGGTCCCCTCCTCATCATGTGACTTGTGTGAGACCCCTCCATGGACACCTAAGGAGACTATTGGAGCTAAGAGAAAGACCTCACCTAAGTGTTGTTTCCCTAGTTTTATTTCATCTAGAAGTTATCTTGAGCTCATGAAAGCCTACCATATGTTAAGAACTTTTGATCCAACTGAGCCTTACCCTATGAGATAGCCTTTTTATTCAACCAAGGTTTCCCTATGTGAGACACCTAAAGTTAAACCAGGTCCACCCTACATGACCCCACTTCTTATTTCCCATGTCTTACCAATGTGAGACTCTTTTAAGCCCAATTTAATGAAAATAACTAAAGGGAACATCCTTCAACAGGAACCCCTTATAAACGATAACAAATTAAAGACTCCAAAAAAGCCTACATAATTCCCTAACCATGGAGAAATTCACACTAGTGTAACTCCCATTAGGTTATGCATTAATTTGGTAAGAGGTGTCCCGCACTCGACCTATCTAATCGGTAGGGTCCTAGGGGTGTGTATTGTTACGCATACCCTATGTAACGAGGGCACCAACCCCAAGGGTAGTTCAGGGGACCTCCCAATATTAGACACAAGGGAATATGTTTTCCTCTCCTTCTCATATCTAAGACTAAGGACCTCCCATTTTAGATGAGGGGGGGATCATGATATATTTTCCCATTAATAGGGAATAGTTCCATATCTATGTCTCAAATATGGAATTGGGAATAAACAATTCATCCTAGAGTAATCCCTTGTCCTTTCTTATGGGTTTTAGAAATATTTGACTATCCTAGTTATGAAAATAAGAGAGGAGATAGGCACATCAAATCGACTTCTTCTTCCCCCATAGCCCCAACCTCTTCCGCCAGTGGAATAAGTATTGTGTGGTTTTTTAGATCTTTCACTTCATTTTTTTTTCACACCAATCATGAATAACATGGGCTCAGAGGATTGTTGCAATAATGACATTTTCATGGCCAGATACATGTCTTAGAAGACAATAATTTTATAGATCTTATTCTTACCTTCCTTCAGGGGGGTTCCATAGGCATGGGTCCTCAAAGCCATCTATCAAACCCACCAGGAATCCTTTTATATGGTGTAATACCCAATCATACTCGATTTATGGGTATACTCTTATATGAAAAAATCCCCAATCATTTTATCACCATATCAAAGAGATATATCCTATAAGAGACAAACCTTTAAAGGGAATCCTTATGCGTGGATAGTCAACCTAACCAAAATAAGTGGGATTTGATTCCCATCCATATGGGATATGTGGGAATCCTCCCTAAGGTACAAAACCAAAACCCCAAATCAACCCTAACATACTTTAGGACACATCCTCAGAAGGTTCTTATTGATTATGGGGGAGCATATCCTCCCCAACATCCCTAGGATGCTTTAGCATATGTCAACAACCGAACATTTACTAGGAACCTTTCTCCTGGATCTACTTACCACATGAATCTAAACCACATTGTTTGGTCCTCATCATGTGACCTTAAAAGGTATGATGTTTCCTTTTTAAGTGCCACCAAACTTTTTGGGTTTTGATTCCTTTCACAAGGTTATATAGGAATCCCATATCATGGGCCTGATTCCAACATCAAAACAAATCATGTATCCATATATGATGATAAATTAAAAATTTCCCCAACGTATGAATTAAATCTAGAATCAAAAGGATAAATGACAAAAGAATCTCTAATCCATATAAAAAAGGGTACCATCGATGGAGAAACTTAAAAACATAAAAATCTATCCATTAATGAAGAACCCCAAATACATATAGATGAATATAAAATTCATACATGATAACAATTAAATTTTAATTCAAGTGTAACATGTTTCATTCTTGGGAATAAATAAAGTATTTTTGAATATTTCTTAAATATTTAAGAGAGCCCTTGAGTAGGTAATAATTACCACCAAAAGGGTGTGATTTGAAAGAAATCCTATCCTCCTGAACAACGTGAGTCCTTAAAATTTCATAGACCATTTCTAAAGATCCACCTACCTGGGGAACGTTCACTTTTAAATATCTTAAATAGGCTATAGAGAATTGGATTCTAGTATACCATATTTACCATGTAGGTCTCTTTTTACCTCATCAACATAATCATGGATATTTAACATCTTAGCATGAAAAAAATTCATTTTCTTATCAATATTCGTAATATATTCAATAAAAATGTATCCAAGATGAACCAAACTCTCTAAGATAGGTTTTGGTGCTAAAAGCGCTGCAAGTATTGATATAGGAATAGTATTGGTAAACACCTAAGAAATTGGTGAACCGTAATGGTCCATGTAGATCAAAATTTTCATACCCTTTTTGATACTAGTACACTATATAATATTTAAGAGGTTTTGGAAGAAGAAAAATTATAAGAAACCTCTAAAATGTTCATTGGATGGGAGGATAAATTTTGTAAATTCTAGTTCAGATGGATTGAACAATTTTCTAACTATTTTTTGAGGCTATGGGATATATTATTTTATTCATTAATACTTGATTGAATTTACTAAATACAATACTCATAGAATATAACAAGTGTAACACGTTTCTAGTTGGTTTTAATGATTCCAATTTGTACAATATTCTTAACTTCTTAAAATTATCTTAGAAGCTCTTTCCTAAAATAATATAGAAATATTAGAGATATAAGGTAAAAATTATGACATTATAGTTTTTATTTTAAAAATCTCAGATCTAAAACTATTTGGTTAAATTGATATCAGAGATCTAGACTCAGTATGAGACTAGATGAGGGAAATCTTGATGGGAACCCCTTGAGAAATTGAAACTGACTACTCACTATACATTTTAAAAAGTGAATTCCAAATTTAATATAATACCTCAATACTTATATTTACTTAATATATTATTCAGAAATATCTAATTTCACTAAAGAAATATTCTAGATCCGATCATATTGAGATTCCACAGTTAGGTTAAAAGAATTAAAATATGCACAAGAGGGGGTGAATTGTGAATTTTCAATAATATTCACAGATTCTGGCCTTTAAATATCATTGTGATTTATGTAGATATGAATCATTTTCTTTTTTATGTAATATGAGTAGCAGATAAATAATATAGAGGAATGATATAATTTTTATAGTGGTTCGGAGCACAAAGATCCCCTAATCTACTCCACTGATGCTCTCCCTATGAGCTTGCTGATTTTTACACGAAAAGGTCCTCTTATTACAAGAAATTTAAATCCAAAAATGAGTACAAGAAGTTGAAAACTTTAAAAACAAGGCTTTATAGAGAATTATGGGTTTTAAATGGAACTAGTTATCCACAATTTAGTGTAAGAAGCTCACAATTAACCCCTGACTGAGTGTTAGTAGTTTAAACTATAATAAATCAAAATAATTTGATTTTTTATGTTATGAGTTGAAAATTAAATTTTCAAAAACAAATTACATAAAATAAAAATTATTTTTAAAAGATTAATTTCTTCACTAAATAATTTATTTTAATAGATCTTGGTGTAAATTTATCTTCAATAAATGTACCAAAAAATATAAAAAAGTAGTTACAACAGAATGAGGTTGAAATATAACTTAAAAGTACATCCTCTTCATAAAAAACTGGACTCATTCATTATTTTTTAGTAGTTCTATATTCAAAAAATATATTTATAAATATGAAATAATGAATCATATATATTGAAATGATAAGTTTATATAATATATAGAAAAAACAACTTTCTTCATTTTTTCAGAACCAATAAAGTCTCCTGACATATCTAGATATTCAAATTCCAATCCTTCAAGAGAGTCACAACTTCCCTAAAAATTAGAATGATTTACTCGATTACATATGAGTCTTTGAATAAATCAAAAAAATATTTTGAATTAGTAATAAAATATCTTTGAAAAAATCTTTACTTCCATCATGACTGCTACATAAATCATGGATAAAATCACAGATTTTAAATATATTCCATTTAATAGTCAAACATAGGGTTCCTCTATATAAAAAACTAAATATTAAAAATATGATTGATTATATAAGTAGTTTTGTAATTCCATACATTTGTTTCCTCAAAAATAGGGTTCCTTAACCCTACTTTCCCTTCTAAAAAACATAAGGTTCCATAATAACATAAAGTTCTATAACCATACTTTCTTGACAATGTAGACTTTATGATCCATAAGTGTTATTCCAGACATAGGGTTGATTCTTTATGCTACATTTAAAAATGAAGGGTATGAATAGTGTTTCTAAAATACTATAAAACAACTTCCATAAAATTTAAATAATATTCCTTGTGTATTAATAACTTGAATATAATTACAAAATAAATATTTGAATGAATATTATATTCCATAAATTCAATTAAAGTAATATCATCTCTAGAAAAACAAGGATATTTTTGAGAAAAAAATAAATTAAAATTATAGAGTATTATTGAGATAATACACCACAAAAAATCTCCTAATTTTTGATGATCAGAAATCCCATAAAATAATTTATAGAAGATATAGGATTTTTAAGCACTAAAGAAATAATATTATAAAGAAAACAATTTTTTATTTAGAAATTAAATTTTAAAATTTTTATTTTTATTTCATAGTATTATTTCAAATAAATAAGTTATTATTTGGATGAAATAAAAATATATAATCTTAATTTGATAATGTTTTGTTTACCCAATTTTATCCCCATTTTGTGATATAAAAAATAAAGAATATAAAAATGGGTTAAAACACATTCTATGTAGCACATAACTGCTAGTGAATGTTATAGGCTATGTTAATGATAAATAAGATATATGATCTGGTAGTGGAGATTAAAAAAAAATAAAACATAGAATTTATACAATGAATATAAAAAATCAATGAAATTTTTATTATAAAATGTATTTAAATATATGATTTTTTTTGAATAGAGGAAAAATATATAAATAAGAGGTCTAGTAGTGGAAGAAAGACTTTGATCAAGAGAGGTTTCTATTTTTAGTGTAGCCTGAGTAGCCTAAAAAGTTTCTTTTAACTCTACAATATATCCTTGTTAACATTTAGTAATATTTTCAGCTAGCTGCCTAATAAAAATTCTTGAATCTTGGTCTACTATTACACCTTCAATTAGATTGACTTTTGTAAAGTTATATATATTTTCTTCTATTTTAATGAAATTGAGTAATATTATCACTTAACCGCTTCTGTGAATGGAATTTGGAAAATCCGACAGACACGGTTGATACCAGTAAGTATAATGTGGTTCAATGAGATAAAAATAATTTTTTGGTGAATAGTAACTTTTTACTTTTTTTACCGCGGTTAATAGTAAATAGGGTAACTATGGGTAAATATGATATTACTATTACCCTAACACATGTACTAATTCTATTGGATAAGTGTAATTTGACCAAAAACAACCTTATTAATATAATATGACCATTTAGGTCCACTTGGATTAGATTATGACATTTAATATTATTTTATTTAATGAATAGTTAAAATAGTAAAAATCAAAGTTTAATAACTAAATCATTTTTAATATGGTGTTATACATAAGATAAATTCGACTATAGATATTAATTAGAAAGATAAAAAGATTTCCTACATAATGATATTTTATTTATAATTTTTAGACTTTAAATAAATTAATTTATTTATGACACAACGATGATGAAGTAATTACCCTTTTAAGGAAATGTTAACATAATTGATGTTATAAATTCTGAAATAAATGTAATTTGAGACTTTTTATGAATTCCACTAATTTTATAGGTTACTATGATATATTAGTGTGGATTTAATCAACTTGGTTCGAACATATAATTCTGTTATGACTTTCACAAAAATCATATATCAAATAGTGTCAAAATTGACACAAAATAGTTTTTAAATCAAATATTATATTATTAATTGTTATTTTATTTTTAAAAATCTAAGGTTCGGAAAAATGACTTAGATAAGGATATATATATTAATAATAAACAACTTGGGGTTCTTTTGGCATGTTATAGTAAGTGTATTAACCATATAGTGTAAGAAAACAAAAAGTCACGGTAAAAGTTAAATTATATAACTTAGAGTTAAATCTAATTAATAAGGTTAAAATAATAACCTAAACATGTATAAATCTTATTGGTTGATAGTATTTAGACCCATCCCCACTTTACCTTAGAAATAAGACCCTTTGGAACCATTATAAACCGATTTTGACTTTAATATAAAATAATATTTTGAGGTATTCCTAAGGTTCCCCTCTCCTCCCTTATAAAAGGGCACTTCCTCCCCCTCCACCTCACACCAATTTGAGAACTCAAGCTCGGACAACCACTGCCAAAATCCCTTCTCCACTTCCCTAGAATAATCCTAGAGGTCCTGGTCTTCTTCAAAGACCAATCTTAGTTCCCTAAGTGGAGGATTCAAAGAGGCGTTTCAAAGAAGAGGTAATATCCATTACCAATCTTTTCAATTTCTTTCTTCTTCAACTTATTTTTCTTTAGTTGTTTCATGATAATGTAATAACATCAGTATTACTTACATACTGATATGTTATTATAAATATGAAACAACCCAAATTCACCTTCTATCCATCCTACGGAAAAATGAAATCACCGCGCGTGCGTACGTACGGAATACCGTCTCCACGCCGTGGTGTACTCTATTTTCCACCATCACCTTACAAGGATGGGTATAATGGTGTAATGAGTAACTATATATGATTATTATAAAGTGAAATTGATACTTAAATAGTATAAATACACTTAAATACAATTCCATGATCATGGGAACAATATCGTCGCTCGTGCGTATGTACGGAATACCGTCTCCACGATGTGATGCGACTCGTTCTACATGATCATCATTACATAGTAATTATATAAATGAATTGAATGAATAAATATGATATATGTTACACAAATACCATTCTGGATATAAGGTATCTATAACCTTAAAAGAAGAATAAGAATTTATTCGGCAAAACACGCATAAGAACAAAAGGCAATAAAGACCCGAGTACAAGTAACAATGAAATATTACTAATAATAAGCTAAGAATATGACCATATATGATATCATATCAAAATGTATGATTCTGGAATAAGTCAATAAGATTATTTAAACCATTATACAGGAGTTTCGGACACATAAAAAGCAAATCGGACCTAAGGTAAGGGAAATATCACAATCTCATTTTTATCCGAGATTGTTTATACTTTGGTATTTGATGGGTTGTATTTTATCATCCACATCCATGTTTCCTCAATATGTAATGTTATTTCCATCCTCCTACAATTTTTTAAATACAATTTTACCCTTTTGTGATTTTTAAGTAAAAGATATAAAAGGAATCTTTTGTTGTTTTTCGAACGAGGTACTTTTTGAGTTTTTCAACAAAAGTACGAGAAGAATGTTTTTTTAACTTATACGGCATGAATGGATTTTTAAAACATTATTTCCAAGAAGATTCCATTACAATTTTTCAAGTTTATTTTTAATCAACTTCTTTTAGTTTATAATTGTATGACATGTTAAGAAAAGAAAAGTGTTTTTGAAGTAGAAAGGATATTTTCCTCAAGAATGGAGTTCAAATGTTTTATCAAAATTATTTTCCATCTAAGATAACATAGGGTTATCTTTTTATCCCTATTATTACATTGATTTTATTATGTTTTGAGGGAATTATTTTTATGAAGTCATTTACCTTATATGATTTGTTTTATGATGTCATGATGTTTCAAGAATCCCATTTTTGTTACATGTGTTATGTGATTCTGTATGATTTATGATTATGTGGATAACATAAGAAAGGATTCATTATAAGATGGGTGGGACCTATATCTCCCTCCAATGCATTGGGTAATGATTTATATCTCATGAGATAGACATGGCTGGAACGGATGGTTATTTCGGTTCAGTGATATAGGACTGAAATGAGGAGTGAACTCGGTTCAGAAATGGACTTTGTCCGCTAAGATATTCTTGGCAATGAGTCATGACTAACAAGAAATGATTTTCCCTGATTATGTGTGCATGCCACAAAGTTTCAAGTTTTATGTTATGATTATGGGGATCTCATTTTCACTTCTATGATTTATTCCATGTTAAGATATTATGATCTCTTTTGCAGGTTATGATTTTCAAAAAGATATGATATTATGTTTATTTCGTTTATTTTCCCTTGATGAGAATTTGAGCTCACCCTTTTTGTATGTTTTCTTTTCCCCAGTTCAGGAAGATGGATATTAAGTAGAATATGCTAAAAGGGACCCTATATATGATGAAATAAATGGGAGACACTGTAGAAGATTTATGAACTAGTTTTTTATGTTTCCCAGTTTCTAAAGACACTATACCTATACGGTCTTTTGTGGTTTTGTCATATGTTGTAATAAGTATGCTTCAATTTTAAAGTATTAACAATGTATGTAAAGTATGGGTCGTTATAGTTGGTATCAGAGGAAAGGTATAGTCAACCTTTGGAAACTAGGATGTGAAAGCCTTAGTAATAACCCTAAGGATAAGTCTAAGCATAGAACACAATCTTAGTGTTTTAGAAATGGACATGAATAACCTAGGATATGACCTTAAGTGTGAAAATTTTATTCTTGAATTATGTGGTTTTCCTATTATAATTAGTGTTGCTCACACTATTCTTCTTGGTTTTAGTCAATGGCTGGAACCCGAAGGAACCGTGTTAATGCGGAATGCGATGGGAAATGCAATTGTCCCCCTGAGCAACCAAATGATATGGGAGCTGGAATGAAAAATCTTGTAGCCATGCTCACACAGCTTTCTCAAGCTATGAATCATGCAGGGCTTCCAAATGAGCAAAGGAAGGAGCAACATTCTGTTGAATCCTTCATGAGGCAGTGTCCCCCTTCTTTCAGCGGGTCTACTGATCCATTAGTTACTGAACAATGGATTAGTACTACTGAAAAGATATTTTCAGTTCTTCAATGTTCTGAACATGATAAAGTCATCCTAGCAGTGTATCGTTTAGAAGGAGAAGCTGATCAATGGCGGAATCTTATTAAGAATACGAGGCAAAGGGATGAAATTGAGTCCATGGAATGGGACGAGTTCAAGAACTTATTTTTCAATAAGTACTTCCCTCGTATTCTCCGAACAAAGATGGAGAAAGAGTTTCTTGAACTGAAGCAAAGGGATGATGAATCTGTTGGTACCTATGAAGCAAATTTTACAAGACTTGCAAGGTACGCTTCTGGTATTATTATCCAACCTGAGAGTAAGATCGATCGATTCTTTAGTTTCTTAAAACCAAGTCTTCGAAGGGCGTCAGCCATAAGGGACTTCAATAGATACGAGGAAATAGTTCGATGTGCTCTCAAAGTCGACATGGAGATTGGAGTAACCCATTAGTCATATGGGTTTGATAAGAAGAGGAAAATGGAATTCAAAGGAAAATCTAAAGATCACACTGAAAAGAAGATGAGCTTTCCCTTATGCTCAAAGTGTGGAAAGAAACATGGAGGGAGTTGTCTTAAAGGGAAAAGTAAATGTTTCAAATGTGGAAAGGAATGTCATCGGGCATTTGAATGCCGCGATAATGGGTGGAAGATGTCTAATGATGCAAACAAAGGAAGGGATACACAGAATGAACCTACTACACTTCAATGTTTCAAGTGCAAGGAGATGGGGCATTATGCCAATCAATGCCCAAATCCAAGGGTTGATGATGATTGTCGACGTCAACAAACTATTAAGGCTAAAGACAAAGGAAAGTCACATGCAATTTCTATCAGCGATGTGGAGTACGATAACGAAGTGGTGAAAGGTACACTTACCATCCACTCTAAAGTAGAAAATGTTTTATTTGATTCTGGATCCACCCACTCTTTTATTTCTGAAGAATTTTCTAAGGGTATCACCGTATTACCTCAAAAATTAGATGTTGAGTTAGCTGTGACAACACCTAATGGAACATCAATCACATCAAAAGTATATAATTCTTCTCCAATTGACGTTTATGGGAAAGTGCTTCCTGCAAATCTTGTGATCCTTCCTTTAGTGGAATTCGATGTGATTCTTGGCATGGATTGGCTTTCTTTATACAGAGCTCATATTAATTTCGAAAGAAGGGAAGTCACATTTCATATTCCAGATCAATCTATGATCGTCTATCAATGCAAGGATGAACATAACCTTCCAGTGGAAATTTCTCCAATTTTATGGGTATTGATTCCACTAAATGAAGGTTATTTATCTCAAATGGTTGGTGAGAAACTTGCGATTAAGAATATGCCCATCGTACGGGAGTTTGATGATGTCTTTCCGGAGGAATTACCGGGTCTTCCACCAGATCGTGAAGTTTAGTTTTCAATAGAACTCCTACCGGGTGCTTTGCCTATTTCAAAGACACCTTATAGAATGGCCCCAATTGAGTTGTAGGAATTGAAGAAGCAACTCCAAGAGAATCTTGATAAGGGATTCATACGCCCTAGTGCGTCACCTTGGGGAGCACCTGTTCTATTTGTTAAGAAGAAAGATGGATCAATGAGACTCTGCATTGATTATCGAGAACTTAACAAGTTCACTATCAAGAACAAACATCCTCTCCCACGCATTGATGACTTATTTGACCAACTACGAGGAGCTCAATACTTTTCCAAGATTGATCTTCGTTCAGGGTATCATCAATTAAGAGTCAAAAGGGAGGATATACCAAAGACGAATTTCCGTACAAGGTATGGACACTATGAATTTATAGTGATGCCATTTGGTCTTACTAATGCCCCTGTTATCTTCATGGATATAATGAATAGATTCTTTAGAGACTATCTTGATCAATTGTGGTAGTCTTTATAGACGATATTCTTGTCTATTCAAAGAGCAAGGAAGAGCATGAAGATCACTTGAGAATTATATTGAAGACCCTGAGAAAGGAGAAGCTTTATGCCAAATTTACCAAGTGTGAATTTTGGCTTCAAAAAGTTGCATTTTTGGGTCACATAATCTCAAAAAAGGGGATATCTGTGGATCCAGCAAAAACAGAGGTTATCGAAAGATGGTCGAGACCAACAACAGTAACTGAGATCCGAAGATTTCTTGGTTTGGCTGGATATTATCGACGTTTTGTAAAAGATTTTTCACGATTATCTAATCCACTCACCAAGTTGACTCGGAATGGAGTTAAGTTTGTTTGGACAGAGGAATGTGAAGAGAATTTCAAGGAGTTGAAAACAAGGTTATCCAGTTCACCTGTACTCACACTGCCTTGTAGTGGAGAAAGGTTTGTGATCTACAGTGATGCATCCAAGAAGGGATTGGGGTGTGTTCTTATGAAAAATGATATGGTGATAGCTTATGCCTCACTACAGTTGAAAATCCATGAGCAAAATTACCCAACACATGATTTGGAGTTAGCTGTGGTAATCTTTGCATTAAAGATTTGGAGGCATTACCTTTATGGTGAATGGTGTGATATTTATACTGATCATAAAAGTTTAAAGTATATTTTCACACAAAATGAGATGAATATGCGTCAAAGAAGATGGTTGGAGCTGATTAAGGATTATGACTCTCAATCCATTACCACCCTGGGAAAGCAAACAAGGTGGCAGATGCATTAAGTCGACAAGACCATGCTAGTTTATCCATGATGAGGATCACAAAAGATCCAATATTTATGGATTTACAAAGGATGGATCTTGGAATTATAATGGAAGGGGAAAATTCTTATCTTTCTGAAATGAATGTTCAACCATCTATACATGTGAAGATTAAAGAGGCACAGAAAGAAGATGTCGAGTTACAAAACAAGGTGAGAAATGTTCCTGAATTCAACCTTGATTGTGATGGGATAATAAAGTTCAGGAATCGGGTTTGTGTTCCTCCCATCCTCGAATTAAAGAAGGAGCTGCTGGATGAGGCTCATAGTTCTTCATTCTCTATTCATCCTGGAAGTACGAAGATGTATAGGGACCTGAAAGAGTACTTCTGGTGGGATGGAATGAAAATAGATGTTGCTGAATATGTCTCTCGATGCTTGGTTTGTCAACAAGTTAAATCTGAGAGACAGACGTCTAAGGGGATGTTACAACCATTACCCATACCTGAATGGAAATGGGAAAACATCACTATGGACTTTGTCACAGGACTTCCTAAAACATCCAAAGGCAATAATGCTATCTGGGTCATAGTTGATCGTTTTACAAAGTCTGCACACTTCATTGCTATTAGAGAGGATTTCTCTCTAGATCACCTTGCTAGGATATATGTAAAGGAAGTGGTAAGATTGCATGGAGTACCACTTTATATTATATCTGATCGGGATCCGAGATTTACCTCGAAGTTCTGGCAATGTCTTCAGCATACTCTGGATACAGAGTTGAGTTTCAGCACTGCTTATCATCCTTAGACAGACGGTCAGTCTGAGAGAACAATTCAAACCCTAGAAGATATGTTGAGAGCTTGCTCTATGGATTTCAATGGAGGTTGGGATCAACAACTACCTTTGGTGGAATTTTATTATAATAATAGCTTTCACTCCAGTATTTAGATGGCTCCTTATGAAGCTCTCTATGGAAAGAAATGAAGGAATCCAACTTGCTGGGATGAAGTTGGGGAAAGAAAGGTATTAAGACCTCATCTCGTTGAAGAAATGGCAGAAAAGGTCAGATCTATTCAACAACACATAAGGGCAGCTCAGAGTCGATAGAAAAGTTATGCCGACAACCGAAGAAAAGTCCTAGAGTTTGAAGTGGGTGATAAAGTGTTCTTACGAATATCTTCCTGGAAGAGGGTTATGAGATTTGGAAAGAAGGGTAAGTTGAGCCCTAGATATATCGGTCCTTTCGAAATACTAGATCGTGTTGGAAAGGTAGCTTACCGATTGGAGCTTCCACCGAATCTCTCTCAATTCCACGATGTGTTCCATATATCTCTCCTGAGAAAGTACATACCTGATCCTTCACATGTACTCAGCTCAGAAGTTGTACCGCTGGAGCAAGATCATTCTTATGAAGAACAACCGATAGAGATTCTGGATCATAGCGAAAAAGTCCTATGAAAAAAGACCACTTGATTGGTGGAAGTTTTATGGAGGAACCACCAACTTGAAGAAGCTACATGGGAGCTTGAGGATATGATGAGGGAGAAGTACCTTCATCTGTTTGTTACAAAGTGACGAATTTCTTGGGCGAAATTCTTTTTAAGGGGGGTAGAATGTAACACCCGAGATTTTTATGAGTAATATTTTGTTTTTATGATATATATATATAATCAAAGGAATCTTTCACAACACACTAGCTTGGCTTACTTGACACGTAATCGTGACCTTCCTCGATAGCTTGCATTGTACGCAATACCGAGTTTTACTAAAAGACGATATGCTATTAAAATATTATTTAAAATAGCCATTATGAATAGTAATAACCACTTTTTGAAATTTTATCTTTCAAAATGGACTCATTTTTGGATTCGGAATACCGAAATTAGCCTAGGGTGAAATTTTGGTTTTTTTCTGAAAACTTTCAATTTTTGATGAATAGTGAAACCACTAAGTTGTAGGTTAAAAACAGAATTTTGCATAGAACTTAATTTTACCGCTTCTATGAATGGAATTTCAAAATCCGACAGAAACGGTTGATATTAGTAAGTAAAATGTGGTTCAATGTTATAAAAATTATTTTTTTCTGAATAGTAACTTTTTACTTTTTTTACCGCGGTTAATAGTAAATAGGGTAACTAAGGGTAAATATGATATTACTATTACCCTAAAACATGTCCTAATTCTATTGGATAAGTGTAATTCGGCCAAAAACAACCTTATGAATATAATATGACCATTTAGTTCCACATGGATTAGATTATGACATTTAATATTATTTTATTTAATGAATAGTTAAAATAGTTAAAATCAAAGTTTAATAACTAAAACAATTTTAATATGGGGATATACATAAGATAAATTCGACTATAAATATTCATTAGAAAGCTAAAATTATTTCCTACATAATGATATTTTATTCATAAATTTTAGATTTTAAATAAATTAATTTATTTATGACACAACGATGATGCAGTTATTACCCTTTTAAAGAAAATGTTAACATAATTGATGTTATAAATGATTAAATAAATGTAATTTAGACTTTTTATGAATTCCACTAATTTTCTAGGTTAATATGATATATTAGTGTTGATTTAATAAACTTGGTTCGAACATATACTTCTTTTATGACTTTCACAAAAATCATATATCAAATAGTGTCAAAATTGACACAAAATATTGTTTAAATAAAATATTATATTATTAATTGTTATTTTATTTTTAAAAATCTAAAGTTCTGCCAAATGACTTAGATAAGGATATATATATTAATAATAAACAACTTGGGGTTCGTTTGGAATGTTATAGTAAGTGTATTAACCATATAGTGTAAGAAAACAAAAAGTCACGGTAAAAGTTAAATTATTTAACTTAGAGTTAAATCTAATTGATAAGGTTTAAATAATAACCTAAACATGTCTAAATCTTGTTGGTTGATAGGATTTCGACCCATACCCACTTTAACTTCGAAATAAGACCCTTTGGAACCATTATAACCCGATTTTGACTTTAATTTAAAATAATATTTTGAGGTATTCCTAAGGTGCCCCTCTCCTCCCTTATAAAAGGGCACCTCCTCCCCTTCCTCCTCACACCAATTTGAGCACTCAAGCTCGGCCAAACCCTGCCAAAATCCCTTCTCAACTTCCCTAGAATAATCCTAGAGGTCCTAGTATTCTTCAAAGACCAATCTTAGTTCCTTAAGTGGAATATTCAAATAGGCGTTTCAAAGAAGATGAAATATCCATTACTGATCTTTTCAATTTCTTTCTTCTTCAACTTCTTCTTCTTTAGTTGTTTCATGATAAAGTAACAACAACAGTATTAATTAAATAGTGATATGTTATTATAAATATGAAACAACCCTAATTCACCTTCTATCCATCCTACGTAAAAATGAAATCACCGCGCGTGCGTACGTACGGAATACCGTCTCCACGCCGTGGTGTACTCTATTTTCCACCATCACATTACAAGGATGGGTATAATGGTGTAATGAGTAACTATATATGATTATTATAAATTTATATTGATACTGAAATAGTATAAATACACTTAAATACAATTCCACTATCATGGGAACAATATCGTCGCTCGTGCGTACGTACGGAATACCGTCTCCACGATGTGATGCGACTCGTTCTACATGATCATCATTACATAGTAATTATATAAATGAATTGAATGAATAAATATGATATATTTTACACTAATACCATTCTGGATATAAGGTATCTATAACCTTAAAATAATAATAAGAATTTATTCGGCAAAACACGCATAAGAACAAAAGGCAATAAAGACCCGAGTAACAAGTAACAATGAAATATTACTAATAAGAAGCTAAGAATATGACCATATATGATATCATATCAATATGATTGATTCTGGAATAAGTCAATAACATTATTTAAACCATTATACAGGATCTTCGGACACGTACAAAGCAAATCAGACCTAAGGTAAGGGAAATATCATAATCTCATTTTTATCCGAGATTGTTTATACTTTGGTATTTGCTGGGGTGTATTTTATCATCCAAATCCATGTTTCCTCAATATGTAATGTTATTTCCATCCACCTACAATTTTTTAAATCCAATTTTACCCTTTTGTTAGTTTTTAGTAAAAGATATAAAAGGAATCTTTTGTTGTTTTTCGAACGAGGTACATTTTGACTTTTTCGACAAAAGTACGAGAAGAATGTTTTTTTAACTTATACGGCATGAATGGATTTTTAAAACATTATTTCCAAGAATATTCCTTTAAAAGTTTTCATGTTTATTTCTAATCAACTTCTTTTAGTTTATAATTGTATGAAATGTTAAGAAAAGAAAAGTGTTTTTGAAGTAGAAAGGATATTTTCCTCAAGAATGGAGTTCAAATATTTTATCAAAATTATTTTCCATATAAGATAATATAGGGTTCTGTTTTTATCCCTATTATTACATTGATTTGATTATGTTTTGAGGGAATTATTTTTATGAATTCATTTACCTTATATGATTTGTTTTATGATGTCATGATGTTTCATGAATCCCATTTTTGTTACATGTGTTAT
This sequence comes from Viscum album, assembly GCA_963277665.1. NCBI lineage: Eukaryota > Viridiplantae > Streptophyta > Magnoliopsida > Santalales > Viscaceae > Viscum > Viscum album. The sequence continues at coordinate 862,311,030 of OY728150.1, forward strand.
GCGATGATGTATGATTTATGATTATGTGGCACACATAAGAAAGGATTCATTATAAGATGGGTGTGACCTATATCTCCCTCCAATGCATTGGGTAAAGATTTATATCTCATGAGATAGACATGGCTGGAACGTAAGGTTTTTTCGGTTCAGTGATACAGGACTGAAACGAGGAGTGAACTCGGTTCAGAAATGGACTTTGTCCGCTAAGATAGTCTTGGAAATGAGTCATGACTAACAAGAAATGATTTTCCATGATTATGTGTGCATGAAAAAAAGTTTCAAGTTTTATGTTATGATTATGGGGATCTCATTTTCACTTATATGATTTATTCCATGTTAAAATATTATGATCTCTTTTGTAGGTTATGATTTTCAAAAAGATATGATATGATTTTTATTTCCTTTATTTGCCCTTGCTGAGCATTTGAGCTCACCCTTTTTGTATGTTTTCTTTTCCCCAGTTCAGGAAGATGGATATTAAGTAGAATATTCTAAAAGGGACCCTAGATATGATGAAATAAATGGGAGACACTGTAGAAGATTTATGAACCAGTTTTTTATGTTTCCCAGTTTCTAAAGACACTATTCCTATACGGTCCTTTGTGGTTTTGTCATATGTTGTAATAAGTGTGCTTCAATTTTGATGTATTAACAATGCATGTAAAGTATGGGTCGTTATAAAGGTGTCCAATTCTAGAGTTTATAATGAATTTGGAAGCATTTGAATTTTATAAAGTTTGAAATTGAAGTGTAAGGAGAGAGTAAGAGTTTTCAGATGGTTTGGTGACACAGACTTGTTTCTCAGGCCAATTTCGTCAGGTAATCATAAAATTTTAATTTTGAAAAGGCACATTTTAAAAACAAAATTTAAATAAATATAATTTCTTTAAATAGTAAATTTATGGTAAAAAAATTGAATGAATAAAATGTAATAACTGTGAAATTAATTAAATAAACTAATAAAAACATATTTAAAGTTAAATATTCCTAAAAAACCCTTAATAAAATAAAAACATTCAACAATAATCGTTTTAGTAAAAGTATCAGGTAGTTGATATTCAGTATTCACAAATTATAAAGATATATCCTTTTTAAAAACATGAAATCTTAGAAAATGATGTCTTTTATCAATATTCTTGGTCATAGATTGACTTATATATTTTTTTGGAAATATTAATTAAACTAGTATGATCTCATAAATTAGGTACATTATTCAAATTAATTCCAAAGTCCAGTAAGGTGTGTTTCATCCATAACACTTGTCCACAGAAACTGCTAGAAGATATTTACTCTACCACGACTGTTGAAAGAGAAACTGAATATTGTTTCTGACTTGAACATGATACTAAATATTTATATAAAATTTTATAGGTCCCTAAAGTAAATTTTCTATCTAATATTAATCCTCCAAATTAATTATCTGATTATTAAATTGAATTAAAATAATAGGTTTTGGGGTGATGTATAGATTGTAAAATAGTACATTTTAAATACTTAAAAATACTTTTAATCGCAGTAAGATGAGATTATTTTGGATTTGACTGAAATCTACCACAACAACAGAAGTAAAATATTATGCCTACTCTCATATATAAAAAATATATTAAACTACCAATCATACGTATATATACCTCATTTTCAACTAGTTTTCCAGCTTCATCCAAATCATGGTTTATATCGTTACACATGGGAATTTGATAAGTGTTTGTATTCTCTAGTAAAAAATTATTTAATAAATCTATAATATATTTATTTTGAATTAAATAATTTACATAATATTTTTTATAAAATTGAAATCCTAAAAATAAATTTAATTCTCCCATCATACTCATTTAAAATTATTATTTCATATGATTTGAAAAATAATTATAAATATTTTTATTTGTTTATCAAAAAACAATATCGTCTTTATAAATTTTCATTAATTATATATTATAGATAAAAATTTCTTAAAGATATTAGGATATTCTAGTCCCAGAGAAAATTCATTTTATAATAGAAGAGAATTCTATCCTTCATACCAAGATCTTGGTTCTTGTTTAAGGTCCTAAATATATTTAATATGTTTAAAAATATTATCTTTTTAATAGGTTTTTCAAAACCTAGTGGTTTTTCAATATAAACTTCCACCATTACATATCCATTTAAAAATGTATATTTAACGTTCTTATAATATAATTTAAAATTCATATAATTTGAATATGATAGAAGGATTATAATGACCTGTAATATAGTAATAGGTGGAAAGGATTAATCATAATATATTCTTTATTCCTGATTATAACCATTTCCAACTAATATAGATTTGTTTCTGGTAATGACATCTTTATCATCCTGTTTATTCCTAAAAAACCATTTGGTTCCTATTACATGATAATTGGATGGTCAATTTTCTAATTCTAAAAATTTATTTCAACTAAATTTACTGAGATATTCATACATGGATAATAACCAAATCTCATGTTTTAAATCATTTTCAATAGACATAGGTTCTAACTGATATAGAAAGGATGAAAATTCATCTAGGTTTCCAAAATTACTTCTATTTTCAACTCCCATTTCAAGATTTACTTTAACAATTTCTAAAGGATGTTCTTTCAAGGTTATAGAATATCTAGGTAGGATACACTCAGGTTCTTCAGTTTCACATTCTTTTGAACTGGATTGAATTTCATTAATTTTATTTTTGAAATCAATATTAGGAGTTTCAAGTATCATGTTTTTTAAATAGTCATTAATTTCATCTGTTTTATGTTTCTTAAATAAAGAGTAACTTTTATCAAACATCACAAGAAATGACTCTTCAAAATTTATTGAGTTTTTAGTAAACACTTTATAGGATTTAGAAGTTAAAAAATATCATAAAAATATTCTTTCATTAGTTTTTGGATTGAATTTACCAAAGTTATTCTAATTATTTAAGATATATAACTTACATAAAAACATTAAATTATTTTACTTTTCGTTTTTTTTTATTCCAAAGTTTATAGGGTTTATTTTTAATAATTAGTATTATTAAATCTCTATTAATGATATAGAAATCTGTTATTACAGATTCTACACAAAAATCGGTAATAAGGTTGTATTCATTCATCATAGTCCTTTACAATTATTAAATAGTTATGTTTCTTCTTTCTACTATTCCATTTTATTGAGGAATTCTTGCTGTATAAATGTTGTGTCTTATATTAATATTTGAGCTAAAAATTTATTGATTCTAAGATTCTCTACCATGATCAATTCTTAAGGAAATTATTTTAAAATCTTTATCATTTTCAATAATTTTACAAACACGTTTAAAAATAGTTAATACATAACTTTTAGTTTTAGAAAATAAACATAAGTAAATCATGAAAAATAATCAACTAAAACACAAAAAATAATTTACAAGACAAAATTTCTACTCTCTATGGTATAAATAATATATATGGAAATGTTTTAATGGTTTATATATATATAATTTGTTAATTTATTTGAAATATGATTTGTTTTTTTCTAAAATTTGACATGCATAGCATAATCTATCATTTTAAAACATAAGGCTAAGAAATTTAGAAACTAATAATTTTTTCAGATAATTTATGAAAAGAAAATATATTAAAATGTTTTTGTATTTTATTCCACATTCATAACACATTTGTATTAGCAGTTAAACAATTCATTTTTTTTCATAAAGAATTTAGATCCAATGTATAAAAAATTTTTAGTTATAGGTGCTCTAAATTTAATAATTTTATTTTTAAAATTTGAGTATGAATTTTTAGAAAAATCAACATAAAATCCTTCATCACAAATTTGAGAAATACTTCTCAATTGGTGCTTTATCCCTTGTATATACAGTACTTTTTCGGTTTATATTGTCTTTAGATATCCAAGAGTTCGAACTCCAACTATTTTTACTTTTCCATTGTCTCCAAAGGTGACAAGTCCTCCTTTCATTTTGGTGAGTGTATAGAAATTGGTATAACATCCACTCATGTAGATTGAGAAGCTGCTTTCTATATACCATATAACATTTTTGTTCCTGTGGTATTTTATGTACAAAATAAATTAATCATTTCTTTGTTTTGGTACCTATATATTCTTGGGTCTAGCTATGTCAAAAATAAACTATATGGTAATCCAAAACTTCCTCAATTTTACATAATTTATATTACTTGATTAATATATTTTCTCAAAATAAAAATATTTTTTTATACCACTTATTTTAGGATTTATTAAAAAAAATTGTTAGTGTAATTTCACTTTATTCCATAATAAAAGCAAGTATCATTTTTTAAGTACTGGGCACAAATTAGACTATATATATTTTCCTTTTCTCCCTCGATTCTTATTAAGTATTTTTATTTTCTAATAATATTATTTCCAAAAATTTCATTTATAGTTTAGTCTCATTTAGTTAAAATACTATAAACTATTTTATAAGATTATACTTCATCCTATAATTCTTTTAACAATTTTCATGAATACTATAGTTTGATATAGATGAAATGAATTTTTTAATTAGTTCTTGATGTTGTTTTAGAATTGTTTCTCTTTCACCAAAAATATCATTATAAATATGTTTTTATGATTTTTGTTTGTTTATAATAGAATCATATTTATCCTCTATCATTGAGTAATAAGAATCCAATTTACTATTTGAGCAGTTATTACAGTATGAAAAATAATAGTAATAGGATTGTACCTCTTCTTCTTCCATAGTCATGAAGTACATGTTGAATTTTAGATTTTGTGGCTCTTTTTTTGAATTAGTTTTAGAAGAGTTGTTTGATTCTTTAGAAACACTCTATATTTATTTAATGGATCCTTTTTCTTTTAGGCTCATAATCAGCTTTCCTAATATTTTTAATATATATTTTAATTGTTTATTCTTTTAGTTGGGGGAATCTGGTCTGATATGAACCATCTATTTTCATTCATAGAGTCTATCTTCTTTGGATCCTTTATCAAATTTTCTAAAGGATTTTGGAAACCCTATTTTCTTCTAATAGAATTTACAAAACACTCTGTCTAGTTTTTCTTATTCAATGATAGAATCTGAGTAGTCTAAATCTTTATAGATTTTTACATTTTAATTTGACTTATTTTCTTACTTCGGAGATATCACATTAGGGGAAGTGTTTTCCCTTTTTACTACTATATAGTGATCTTTAACTTCTACTTTATTAAAATATTATTACATCATAAATTCTCTAATTAATTCCTTTATTTTCAAATGTTTGACAGGTGATTATTGTAATATAGTTACAGTTATTTCATTCCATTGTTCGGGTGGTACTATAAGTATATTTAGTTATTGATCTAATTGTAAAATTGGATCTAACAAGGAATAAATATTGTTGACAATTTCAATCAATCATCCACTTATATTTGTGATTATCTCTTCATCATAATTTTAAAATATTTCAAAGTTTCTTTTTCAGTAGCATACCACATTTTTCTAATTTTATTAGTTTCTTTATAAGAAACATCGATTGTCTTCCACACTTCATAAGCAGTAGTACATTGTGATACTATATTGAACTAATCAGGTCCATGTAAAAAGATAATGGAATTCAATACTTACGATTTGATATCAAATTCATATTCTTGTGAAAAATTCCATGTTTTTGGATTCTCGGGAATTATATAAGGTGTGGTGATATTTGGATAAAATTTGAATCCCAGATTCCTTAGGTAGATGATCAGTGTGATTTCTAGCATCCATTGTTTTCACCATTACAATATGAAGCATGAGTCATAGACATAAATTATCTTGGATCATCCATTGAAATATTCATTGTTTAAAACTTATTATTTTATGTTTTCTAAATAATTTTATTCTTTAAACAAATCTCACCACGAATAACAATGTTTATGTCAGAATAATACTAAGATACCCAAGAGGGGGTGAATTGCGTCTTTTCGATAATCCGTATATACATGGATTTTAACTCTCTTTTCAATTTATGTATATATAATGTGTTCTCCTATTTATGTAATAAGAATAGTGAATAAATCTTAAAGAGGAAAAAATCAATTATTATTATTGTTCAGGGTAAGAATATGCCCAAGTCCACTCCACCAATGATCTCTCTTCGAGCATGGTGATCTTTTACTAGAAAAGGTCCTTTTATCAGAAGAAATTTAAATCCATAACTGAGTACAAGATGTTGAAACCTTTACAACAAGGATTTATAGAGAATTATTTTTATTTTATAGTGATCTAGTTATACATAGCTTAGTACAAGAAGATATTACATAATCAATGACAGAGTTTGAGTAGTTGAAACTCCAATAAATCAAAAGAAAATCATTTGTTGATGTTGCTGGAAGAAATTTACTATTACAGATAAAACTCAAAGAATGCAGATCTTCTTCTTCGAAGTCAAATATATCCAATAAATAATATCTTTGAAGATATACTGGTTTTAAATGATCTTTATTAAAAGTAGCAATGAATAAACAAAAACAATTACAACAGAATGAACTTGAAATATAAATTCAAAGTGAAGCCTCCCCAGAAAACAACAGAGTCGTTCATTATTTTAAAATGTTATGTATTACTAATATATTAAAAATTATGATATTTTGAATCATATATATTTAGAATATACTATCATAGAATTTATAAAATAGACATCCTTCTTCAGTTTTTCTGATCGATGAATGTTCCTTGATAGGTCGAAGATATTCAAATTAAAATATTTCAGGAGTGTTGTAATTTCTCTTAGTATAGGATTGATTTACTTCATCTAATAAAACTCTTTGAATCAATAATAATGATATATTTAATCATTCATAAAATCATGTTGATCATATCTTTAATTTTGTCAAGACTATTTCACAAATCACAGATAGAATTGAAGATTTTAAATCTGCTTCGTTGAATTGTCAAATATAGGGTTCCTCTATGTAAAAAAAAATTTCAAATATAGGGTTTATCATAAAATTAGGGTTGATGTACCATATTTTATTTCTCAAACATAGGGTTCCTTACTTATGTATGGTTCCTTACTTATGTAGGGTTCCTTAACCATACTTTCCCTTCTCACAAACATAAGGTTCCATACTAAAGTATGGCCCATTAACCACACATTCTTAATTTCATAAAGATGACGATCCATGATTGTTTTTACAAATGTAGGTTTGATACCTTATGTTACATTTACATATTTAGGGTATGAACAGTGTTTCCAAAATATGCTAAAATATGTTCTGAATACATTAACTAATATTCCTTGTTGAATAAAAACCTAAATATAATTCCAAAATAAATATTGCAACAAATATTAATTTCCTAAAATTCACTTAATGTAATATAATTAATAGAACAAACTAGGGTATTTTTGAACATCAAAATAAATAATTTTTATATATTATTTTTAAGACAATACACACCCAATATCCGCCAACAAATATAGCTTATTAAACATGAAAATAGGGGAACACATGTCCTTCAAAACTAGAACCTGAACATTTAAGGATTCAAAATAATTCCCTTATAAAAAAGAAAACCTAGTTAAATAGGTTGTATGTGATTAGTTATTTCATTTTGGGTAGCCATTAACAATATAATCTTATTGAAATCAGTTTTAGAAACTAAATTTACTTGTGTGCTCTTTAGTTCATCTTGAGTGGCCTTGAGTTCATCCTTGATCTCAGCAAAGTCACATTTTATATTTAAAAACATGAATATATCTACATAAAAAGTTTGAAATTGTTCTTAAAATATATAAATATTTTTTTACTTATTACCCAAATGTGGTTCCTCATTAGTGTTAGATGGAATAGTTTCATCTAAAACATTCTTATTCTTTTGTAGGATATGATCATGTGATATCCTGAAAAAAGATTCTTCTAGAACGTCTATATTATAATATCATTCTGGTAAAGCGAAATCAACAAAAATATTCTCATCAGGATTTACTAATCTAATAGGAATATTTTGTTCCATAGGATTATATACATTCTCCCATCTTGATGACTCAAGAGAAATAGCATTTTCAAACTTATCATTTATTTGTACAACCAAAAATCTAACTTCAGCTTCTTCAAGCTCAATAAATGTGGAAAGAACTTTTTTCTCTCTCAATTCATCACTAGGAACTTTAGTTTCTTAATATATAATTTCAATAGTAAGTGAACCATATTCATTCCTTGAAATAACCCCCTCAATGGGTTTTACATCCTGAGGATAATTATCTCTTGATGACTCCCACTCAGTTGGTATATAAAGTGTTATTACAATACCATATTTTCCATCCATTCCATTATAAACCATTTCATGAAAATAAATGTACCAAAAGTATCCAAAATTTTTCAGAATAGTTTATACGAGAGTATTTCTTTTTTTGAAATTAAAAAATTCACCCTTATTAAGTTCCACTTTGTTCTTTTTAAATAGAATAGATAATATACTACCAAAATCATAATAATTCATCTTACCATTTCCCTAGTATTAATGATTTATGAGAAACAACATGAAAATGGGATTTTTGGTCTTATTTATATTTTCCATGAGGTAGATCAAATATATTTCCTCGAAGAGTATCTTTTTAAACTCTTTATATCATTGGGTAATACTAGTCGGAATGAATATAAACAAAAATTTTATTATAAGCTATGTGTTTGTAGATACCTTATTCATAAGTAGTTGGGGTTTGGCTTAGTGGTAAGAACCCCGTAATACTACATGGAAAATGGGGTTCAAAACCCATGGGGCGCAGGTACTGTAGCGGTACTGTAGCAGTGGCAGAACTGTTCATCAGCGGGTACTGTAGCGGCGGCAGGGCACTATAGTGGCGGCGATACTATGCGGTACTGTAGCAGTAGGCTACTATTCACATAATGTGAATTGGCCTTAGAATATGGGCCTACGTGCTATGTAATGGGATACAAGCCCACTAGGCCTTCGGGCTATGTAATGGGTTTACCTCTACCCAGTTAAAAGATGTCTTTACTTTGATTTAATAATAAAAATGAAGCTTCGACCCCAACCTTTAAAAAAAAACATACCTTATTCATAAACATTTTATTCCCAAATAGGTATTTTATAAGCTCATAATGTTCAACCACTTATGTACCCACAAGGGAATATCTAAAGTGATAGATCCCTTTATGAGGATAGTGAATGATTTATTCCATTTCCTCAGAATAGATTGAAAACTCATTTTCATTTACATTAGAGGAAATTATATCCCCATTCTATGTGAAATGAAACCCTTAATTTTCTTAAAACTATCACACATTATTTCTAAATACTAACCACGTTTCTATTAATCAAATATGTACTACCAGCCTTGAAATATCAATACATTCGTTAGTAATATTTTTTTACTATTCAAATAGCTACGATCAACAACCTAACTAGGAATAACTTAATACTATGAGAATGATGGTTAGGATTTCTTTGAGGGTATTGAGGCCCCTTCCTCTTTTATATTATAATTACCCATACAAAAAATAATCATAAAATTATATTAATAATGGTATTAAATGAATATACTAAAATATATAAGGGATTTGGTTAACAAATCTTGCAAGTAAGGTAATTGAGTGAGGAGATAACATTTATATACTAAACCAAAATATGTAAGGGTTTCAGTACATTAGGGTTTTTTTAAATTTGAGTCATAGAATCAAAAGTAAAATAAAAAAAAATAAAGGGGATTTTTTATCAATATTATAGTATCCCAAAATAATTATTTAGAAGAATATTGGAATGAAATTATATAAAAAATCATTAAATATAATAACTTAACACAAAATTAGTAAAATGTCCATGAAAATGTGAAGTATTTGAAACTAAATCATAAATATATTTTCAAGGGTACCTAATAATATTATAAATAAATTAATTAAAACTAAAATAAACCTAATACTCTTAATAAAATAAAATATATTTGAAGATATAGGCTTTGTAGATATACAAGATAACCAATTTTTACTAGAAAAATATTCAAGATAAATATCACATTCCTAGAGTGATTTATAAATAAATGACGACTAAGATCTATGTTATTTATTCTAAAATGGTTTATATAATTTTTAGAAGAGTTTATAACCCTAGTGTTATCACATTTGATTGGATCTAGATTAAAATTAAAATCAAAGTCCATCAATGTGTGTTTCATAAAGAGTACTTGTGTTTAACAACAATAGGGAAAATTTAATTTCTCTTTAGTAGTAGATAATGAAACTGAGTGTTTTATCTCACTTAACCATGAAACGAAGAATTTACTAAGAACATTTTAGGTACTTCAGGTGTTTTTATATCCAATATACCACCACAAAAATCATTATCTTTGTATGTGATTAAATTAATGTTATAAGTTTTTAGAAATATAAGATAAATTGAAATCGTCCCGTTGAAATACATTTAAATTATTTTAGCACAGTTGAAATGGGATTTTATGGAATTTTCTTGGAATATAGCAGATAATAATACCAAAATCATAATATCTAGTATACTTGTAGTAAAATACAATAATCTACCAATTATTTATCTATAAAACTTTTTATCAACTTTTTTCTCATCTTTATCCAAATCTAGCTTTATATAGAAAATCATAGGGTTTTTTTGTACCATACTACATTCAAGTCCAAATCACATAAGTAAATATTATATGTATTTTATTTTATTTAAACCATTACAATATTCCTTTTGATAAATCTGAAACCCAAGAAAGATATTTAACTCACCCATCATGCGCATTTCAAATTATTTCTACATTAGTATTGAGTATTTTTAACTTAATTTTTGATTGGCTGATCCAAAATAACATCATCAACATATATTTAAAAAAATAAAATATCCTTTGTTAATTTTTTATTTAAAAGTGTAGGATATTAAAAACCTTCTAAAAATTCAGTTGATTATATAAAATAATTCATATTTCATACCAAGCTATAAGGGATTGTTATGTCCGTATTGGACTTTGGTAATTTTGAAAATAGAATTTGGAAAAATATAATTTTTAAAATCAAAAGGTTTTTCAACATAAACTCCCTACATAAGGAAACCATTTTTAAAAGATGGTTTAACATCCATATGAAACAATTTATAATTAAAATGAGATGAAAAGGCTTGGATAATTTAAATCGATTATTTTATAACAATTGAGGAAAATGTTTCATCAAAATCTATTATTTATTTTTGATTGTAACCATTTGAAAATAATTCTATTATAATTTATATTGATCACACCATTATCATCATTACTATTTCTAAATACCCACATAGTTCTTATAACATGATAATCATAATATCTATCAATTTATTCTATAACCTTGTTCATTTTGAACTCGTTTAATTCCTCTTGAATAGATAATACTAAAACATGATTAGTTAAGGAATCTTATACAATTTTAGGTTTACGTTGATTTAGAAATGTAGATAACTCAAAAAAAATTCTTACACTTCTTTTAGTTTTTACTGTTTTATCTAAGATTCCTATAACAGTCTCTAAAGGGTGATATTTTAAGGTTCTAAGATATCTAGTTAACACACATTGAAGTTCACTAGTTTCTATACTTTACATAATATTTCTTTTAAAATCATTTTTTGAATCATCATGTATTTTAGAGTATTTTTTTTTCAATTATCATGTTTCCCATTGAATCAGTTATCTCATTATATTGATTATTTTTGTGATAAAAGGGAATATTTTATCAAATTTCACATGATTTGATTCTTTAATAAATTATTAATTTTTATTAAAAACTATATATGATTTAGATGTAGTATAATAAAGATGAAATATCCCTTCACTAGACCTTGGATTAAATTTTACAAGATTCTACTTAGTTTTACGAATATAAACATTGCATCCAAAAACATTAAACTATCCAAATTTTGGATTTTTATTATTCCATAGCTCATAGGATGTCACTAGTAAAAAAAGATTTTCCATATTGGATTATTTGTGTTTTAACATTAGTTAACATGTAACGCCATTATAAGAGATTTTCTAAATAGTTTTTCATACTAGTTATTGTTAACCAATGTGAAAAACTATATTTCATGTCATTTATTATAGAAACCATTAAGTAAATAACTAAAAATATTAGAATGGGAAGGGTTTATCATGATTTTTAATAAAATAACTAATGTGATTAACTATATTTCATAGCAGTTATACAATAACCAACATGAATTAAAAAAAATTAATTTCAAATAAAATAGTCATGTAGTGTAATAGCATGAACAATACCAGAAGACAAAATAAAAAACAAAACCAGAAAACAATAAAAAAACAATGTTACCACATAATTTACATCAAAAAATTGGTTAAATCGTGAAAAATTTAAAAGTTAAAAATTTAAAATTTAAAATATATAATAAAAATAAACTAAAATGCTATAAAAATTTGAAATAATCCTCCAATTATCCTTGTATGTGATTTAGATATTTTTAAAAATAAGGGTAAGGGTCACCAAAAAGCAATAAATTAAAAGGAAATAATTTAACATGAATTCTCAATATAATTATATAATAAAATAAATGAATGTTTATAATAACATTTAGCTTAGTGAAATTTTATAACTATCCCAGCATAAATTATTTAAAACATAAATCATAGAACATAACATCCATATTCCCTTAATCCTTATTGACAATGATATTTTTTTAAAAGAAGATCTTAATTAAAAAATAACATTTTAATTAATTGAATCCAAAATGTAGAATTATTAATGATAATTCAAATCTATATACAATTATTTGATCTATGTTTTCCTATGTCTTATTGTATCTCTAAAGTAATATCCTTCCCTGATTGAAAATTTTATCGCATTGTCGAGCACATCAAAATAGTTGTTTATTTTTATCTAGAATTTCTGCAGTATAGCAGCAACCCAAGGCCTTCTCTTGACAGAGCCTTGAATAATTAATTATAAAAGGAGGTTATTATTAAGAAACTAAAAGGGGAATGGGGTTTTATAAAACATGGGTTTTTTCTTTAAAAACATAAATTTAAATTATATTACCATTGAGAGAAACCGGTTGGAGAAATCGTGATCAACCTGGGTAAGTGTCCCTTGAAGCTCAATCCGTTATCTTTCTCAAGGGAAAGGGAAGGGTCATTGATTCCTTTATTTTACACATACTAATACCAGTAATGGTATTCGAGTTATTACTAGGTTACCACATAGGATTTTATTTATCAATGACACTGATTATCGAAGACCGCTCAAAATCAACATACATGAATCGATGTAAAAAATAGAACTCAATAAAGGCATCACATCAACAACGTGATGAGATGACCAGATTTGTGTCAATGATAAAAATATTCCACATCACAAGAACATGCATATTCATAGGTTCATTCTCCTATATTTTATCAACTAACACAATCAATTTTGCACACTAATGAATGGGATGGGGTGAGAAAAGAGGCAACCGCACTCAAATCATCACAAGATCCGTGTTATGCATGGAAGGATGTGGATTATTGTTCCATTGATTTGTATTTGATCATATGAGAAGAAAAAAAAATTATAAGGTCTAAATGAATAACAATTGACAAAAAACCTGGAAAAAATAGGCTTACAAAAATTACAAGCAAGGATCTAGGGATTAAAACAAGAACACTCCTCCAAATTGATCACAAAGAGGCTTAGAGGTATATGAGGGAGAAGATAACTAAAATGGATGAAGGGAGCTCTCAAATTTGACTCACCATAACCCCTGGTAATACCACATATATAATGTGTGTGGGGGGGGGGGTTATTTTATGGGAAGTTAAATAAATATTTCCACATAAAGTTCTCAAGTATCAAAAGGGGAAGGTGACTATTCAAGGAATATTTTTTACACCATATTTATCCAAATTTTTTACTGAACAAAATGAGTGAAAATTTATAGAAATTATTTGGATATTTGAGTATTCGAGGAAGATGTCTATGGGAGGTGGAATCAAACCAATTGGATCTCTAAGGCCCGCATTATGGCACAAATACAAAAGGGTGGTTCATCTGGCCTTCCTAGAATTTCTTCACATTGTTAGACAATTTTGGGCCTCCAAGTGGACGAATTGGGCTCAATGATATTCTATAGAAATGTATCCCACATTTTTGTTCACTCATAAAACCATTTTATTTCAAATGGATGCATATATTATTCATATGAAATATAATTTTCCACATGCATGCTTGGGCTCTCGTGCAGTTTATCCCATTTTACATGAATTTCATCACAAGCTCTCAAATTCACATCCTCCAACAATTTAAACACTGAAACAAATAAAATTTCCCCATTAAACAGTGATAAAAATTAATTCATTTATTCAATCATAATGTGAAATTTTTTATTATATTTGGAATATTCATTACAAAAAAACTTTAAAACAACTGTGTGAGGGTGGATTTGAATAGTAAATCGCTATGTGATCACACCCCCACGCCTAAACATTTGCACTCTTAAGAAAAGAAAAATATCCAAAAAATGATGCATGTATATATTAACAACATCATGAAGATTTAAAATTTTAGGAAATTTAAATTCATTAAAGAAATGTGACCAATGAACAAACAACACCAAGGTGTTCTTCCTGGTGAAAATGGAAAATGATGTCTCATAAATCATATCACAATGAAATTCAAAGAGATTCATGATAAAAAATTGAGAACAGAATTAAAAAGTCAACCATGCCCTTAAATCCTCATGTGTTTGTGTGGAAACCATTCTATGCAATTCTTTGCACTTTTTATTCAATAAATACAGCTTATTTTAACATTATTCAGCTTAAATGCATTTTCCCACCGAACCTACCCTACATCTATTTCAATCATATTTCAGGAACCACACATATAAGAATTCATAGAAGTTAAACCATAAGCTCCTGACCTAGATATCCCCATATTTTACACATTTTATCACTCCCCTCATTTATTATATTTTTTTTCATAAGTTGCATTCGAAAAAAATCTCACACTTATCTCTCAACCCTTGTATGATCTCCTCACGAAACTAATTGTAATAGTTATAACAAGATAAAAGGTTGAGGAGAAGTGGTTTTTGACCTACCCAAGACACAACCCAATTTTTTTAAGGTAATACAATAGTTAGATATCATGTACACACGTATAGGTCAATCTGGTACAATAATGAAATAGATCAGATAAGGAACGAAAATATTGAAATATCATTTTATGCTAAAAATATTAACCTAACATATTTTTACTTTTTATTAAGTATGAAATATTCACACTTTGTGGTTTGGTGCAAAAATTTGTGGAGATATTAGTGATACAGTTTCCAAAAAAAATATTCACACAAGGGGAATCAATCATCTCAAAAGATTCACAAAGATACGACCATTTATATCATTGATAGTAAAAAATTCACTAAAAATAGCTCCCTGATGTTAAATTCATACAAATATTCATTCCACAATATAGATAGGTTTCATCAAATGCTAAAATAATATGGAATCAAAAATTTCATCATGAATTTTTAGTATGTTTTGTGATTTGGGGACCATAAGGGGGGTGGGGGAAGTAAAAATACGATAAAGAAGGTGAAGAAGAGAAGAAAGAAGAAAGAAAATGAAAAACCTAATGAAATCGACATGATAGGGAAAGTAAAAATACCATAAATAATGGGAAAAAGAGAAGAAAAAAAGAAAAAAATGAAGAGCCTAATGAACCTAGGAATGTATCGACCCCCCAAACCAAGAATGTGTAGTGTACTCCCTGAAATAATTAAGAATGTGAGAAGAAAGAATAAAACCTAGTATGTTTCACAAGTATGTTGCTTATTGAAGGTGGATTTCCCCCACCAGATTATTTGGAAATTACACATAGAAGTGTTTAAGTCGCTTCCCATTGATAGTTAGACTTCATCCACTTTGCACATGAAAAATCTATATTCCACCACAAGGGTAAACATTATTAATTTAATAAGGACTGAGCCATTGAGAATGAATCATACCTGGGTAGAGATTTAGACTTGAATTGTACATGAGGACCTTCTCACCAATATATAACATACACTTATGAATCAGGCTATGATGGATATCCTTTGTCTTCTCTTTAAAGATTTGGGTGTTCTCATATGCATCACGTCGAATTTCTTCCAACTATTGAATCTGCAGCTTCCTATGCTCACATGCATAAAAAAGATTCATATTATATTGTTTAACAACCCAATATGCATGATGTTCTACCTCCACTGGTAGGTGAAAAGATTTTCCAAACACAATTCTATATGGTGACATTCCTATTGGGATTTTAAAAGCTATACGGTATGCCCAAAGTACATCATCTAAGTAGAAACTCCAATCTTTCCTATTGGGTCGTACCATTTTTTCCAAGTTTCTATTTAATTCTCGATTTGAGATGACTACTTTCCATTAGTTTAGGGGTGATATGAAGTGGAGACGTTATGATCAACCCCATACATATGAAGAAAATTTGTCATGTTGCAATTGAAAAAATGGAAATCTTGATCACAAATGATAAATCAAAACAAACCGAACATACTAATAATCTGGGACATCACAAAATCAACAAAAACTAGTGATTCATTGGTCCTAGTAGCCTTTTCTTCCTCCCATTTAGATTTTTATTCCTCAGTTAACAAGATATACATGAAACCAAACGAATTTGGAAAAGTCCCCATGAAGTCAATGCCCCATGCAAATAAAAAACAGAATAACATGGGCTATTGGGGCGTTTCATTCATCTTGGAGATATTCTCTGGGAATTGAAAACAACTACATGACTTTAAAAATCGGTGGATATCCCTATACAATGTTGTCTAATAAATTTATGAGCCAATGACCATCCGAGCTGTATATTGAGAGCCAAAGTGGGCCCCTCATTCCAATGTGTGGTAGAAGGTCAAAACAGAGGTAAACTCATGGTCAGGGACACACTGACGAACTACTTGGTCACCACAAATTCTCCAAAAATATATGCCATCCCAAATGTACCATAGAGATTCATGATTGTGCCTCTAGGATTGGGATGTTCTGAAATTAGTGGGGACCCAAGATGTTTCTTGAAAAAATAACAACGTCCACATACTTCAGGGTAAGGTCTACAACATTACAAAGGATCTCTTAAAGAAATAATTCTCTAATGGGGAGGGATGAGTCATCATGGTGGTCTAGTGGTGGATAAATCCTACTTATGTGGTTAGCTACAACATTTTATACTCCCCTCTTATCTCTAAACTCAAATCTCAAATTCCTGGAGGAGAAGGAGGATCCACTATAGGAGGTGGGGCTTATCTTCAAGATTTATTAAGAGGTAGCAAAGGGTATAATTGTCAGAAAACAAAATCGATTTTTACCCAAGAATATATGAACAAAATTTTTCCTAGGAAAACACAATGGAAAGGAGTTATTTTTTAGTGTTAGTGTAGTTTACATGGGAAGGGTCAAGGGTACGTGAGGCACACACAATGACATGAGGAGCCTTCTCAGCCCATTGTGATAAAACTGCCCTGATTGCAAAGTTAGAGGCATCACACATAAGCTCAAAAGGAGACATCCCACATTGGTGGTTGGATGATGTGAGGTGATTTGAGACTCAATTTTTGTGAATTGAATACATCCAAAAAAAATTCAAACATAAACTTAGAATCTATTTTCAATAATCAGGACAATAGAAGTGAGATCTTACTAAAGTCTTTAATGAATCAAAAATAATAACTAGCATAACCCAGGAAATGTCACACCTCACGAACAAATTTTGGATATGGAAGGGTTGAAATGAAATCAATTTTGTATTTATCAAATTTAATTCCCTTATTTGATATGACATTCTCAAGAACTATCCCCCACTCAACTAGAAAATGGAATTTCTCATAACTACAAAAGAGATCTTTTTTCAATATAGTAGCAGAGGACAGAACCTAGGGGTTCCAAAAAAGCATCAAATGAAGAACCATATTCTGTGAAATATTTCACAAATACATCCATAAAAATTTCGAGGTACTAAGAAAAAATACTCAACATACTTCACTGAAAAGTACCGAAATCATTACATAGACCAAAAGGAACTCTTATGTATTAAAAGATTCCAAATAGATAGGTAAATTTTGTTTTTTATTGATCCTTAGGGGATATATGGATTTGGAAATAACCTAAATATCCCTAAAGGAAAAAATAATGGAACTTACAAGAGAATAATTCTAACATTTGGTCTATGAAAGGTAGAGGAAATTATTCCTTCTATGTTGCATGATTCAGCCGATGGTAGTCAATACAAACTCGCTAACTGTTTTCATACGTGTCAGAACCAATTCATTCCTTTCATTTAACACAATAGTGATTCCTATTTTTAAGCACAATTTTCACTGGGATAACCAATTTACTATCAGATATAAGATAAATAATCCCCACAAGAAGTAATTTATTGACTTCCAATTTTAACACTTCAACGAGAGTGGGATTAAATTGGCATTGAGATTGTTTTATGAGCTTAACCGCATCATCTAAAAGTATATTGTGTATACAAATATTCAAGATAATCCCATGAGTATCATCCAATGTATATCCTATTTTCTTTTTCACTCTCTCAAAATGTTGATCCATTGTGATTCCTATTTTTGAGGGAGGTTATTGGAAATAATGATGGTAAATTGGTCAATACCCTCAATATAGACATATATTAAATTAGAAGGATGTTTATTAAGTTCCAAAAATAGTGGTTTTTGGATTGCCGGTGGGGGTTTAGGGGGATTGAGGTCTATGAAACTGTATATCTTCTCATGTTTATTCTCTATGAAAAGAGAATCTATGGAAATGCGATTTTCAGAATCACGGATGGTCATGGGTACCTCAGAATGAACACACTCATCAATTAAAGCACAAAATTTACACTTTTCAGGACCCACACAAAACTCAATTTTTTTTTTATCAAAAATCAAATCATCTATGGTTGATGAATGAGAAAATTAATCTTAGTTTGGGTTGGGGAGATAAATTTTTCTGTGTGCATAGTTTGAGAGCACTTTCATAATATAGACAAGAAGAGTGGAGTTCTCTTTAATGGGGTGTTTCATATAATAAATGATGATAAAACTTACCTTTTATCCTTTGACCTCTATGGACATCGAACCATTGTGAACATTGATTATCATATTTGTTGTTTTGAAGAATGACATCCCAATTATGAGAGGAGCGTGCCCTTGGTTTCAGGTATCTTCCACCTTAAGAATATAGAAATCACTAGGGATGATGAAATTCTTCACTCTTATAAGGACATCCTCAATCACTCCTATTTTAATGTGTATTACTCGAGTTTTCATGTTGCAAGATAATTCCTGTTGGTTTAATCTCTCTAACCTATAGAGAATTATACATGGAGTGTGGATTTACATTAATGGAAGCACCTAAATCTAACATAGCATCGGAAAAAAATGTCTCTCCTATGGTACAAGGTATCGTGAATGTATCTGGATCCCTGAACTTAGTTTGCATTGCTAGTTAAATCAAGGACGGAACATTCCTACCCATTTTGACTCTCTCATTCCCCTTCATCCTTCGTCTAAGGATGCAAGGTTCTTTAAGAAATTTGGAATAACGGGGAATTTTCTTGACTGCATCCAATAAAAGAATATTAACTTGGACCTTTTTAAATGTATCCATTATTTTAGTATCAAACTCGTTATTAAAATTTTTCTTAAATATAGAGAGCCTTTGGGGGAAAGGAAGAAGAATGTATTGTTTATTTGAATCATCAATGATAATTTTATTACCCTTTTTATTTTTTTTCTTCATTGGAATCATTTATGGGTGGATAGAGAGTGTTTTCGTGTGGGAGAAATACATATTGCATAGAATCAGTAGAAGGAAAAACATCTTTACCACTACAAAGTGTAATTTTACATAAATTACCTTTGTCCTTTGGGTTGGAAATGGGTTGGGATAGTAATTGTCCAAAACCATGCATCTTATGCTCATCAATGGTTTTTTATAATTGTTCCAATTGAGTTTGTAGGTCTTGAATGGTTCTTCCATTAAGGGAGGTAATTTTTGGAATGGAAGCCTTGGGAACACGGATGTGAAAGACTTATATGAATCTTGATGTTGTGGGGACATTTCTAAAAAATGAGTATTGTCAGAACAAATACCATAATGTAATGGAACCGAAAGAGATTGTGAGTTACCATGTGCTTGATAAAATTTTCATAGAAGGGTATGAATCTCATCAAGCTAGTTATCTACATTTTTTATAGGGATTAATTTCTTACTTCATGAACTCCTTAGGTTGGTTCAATATCTCATGTACCAAATTTTTGTGCATTTGTTCCATATTGGCTATTAAGTCATGATCGTCAGAATGAGTTTTATCAACCAAGGCACCACCAGATGCTGCATCAATAATTCCATGATCCATGGGGATAAGTCCCTCATAGAAGTATTGGATCAATATTTATTCACTAATCTGGTGGTGGAGGCATCTTTATAAGAGTCGTTTGAATCTTTCATAGTATCCATGAAGGGTCTCTCCTTGTGATTGCCTAATGCCACAATTTTCTTTCCTAATTTATAAAGTTCAAGATGTAGGGAATAAATTCTCTAAAAATAAAATTTTCAGGTCATTCCAGCCCCCAATTTTGGTAGGAAAATATTATATCCAATCTTTGGATACACCATTATGGGAGAAAGGGAAGGACCTAAACATAATTAGGTCCTCAAAAACATTTTGGGATTTCATGGTGGAGCATACTATGTGAAATTATTTGAGATGTTTGTGAGGGTCCTCACCAGGAAGACCATTAACTTTGGGATGTAGGTGGATGGAGCCTGATCTCAACTCAATTTTGGATTCTTCCTCGGGATATTGGATGTACGCATGTTGGTACTCCACATCCTGGGTGGTCGGTTCTTTTGAGGTTTGATTATTTGAAGCCATGTTTTACTAGATTTGATTGGGTTCAATATTTTATTAGATTATGAACACTTGTGGTTCCAAAAGGGGTTTCTTAGAGTTACTTTATTGACCTTCTCTATATTTCATGATTTGTGTGTTAAGTGTATTTTCATTTTCAGGTTCAAAATCAACCAGTTTTTCTTTTTCTGATCGGGTCACGAAAATAAGTTGTGAAGTTTATTTTTTTGATTGAATATAGATAAAATCCCATAAAAATAATTAAAGGAGAATATAATTTTATAATAAAAAATTATATAAATATATATGGGGAATAATATAGAGAGAGATAAAATGAAAGAACACACCAAAAAACCAAATATAGAAACAAAAAACAAAAACAAAAACAATCAAATGGGGGCGGGGTATTGAAAAGAGTACTAATTAAGAAGTAAAATAAACAAAGAATAATAAATAAAGAAAATAAATGGTCATGTCTCCCTGAAAATGGTTCCAAAATTTTATCACCTTGTCGAGCGTGTCAAATTAGTTGTTTCTTTTTAACTATAATTTCTGTGGTATTGCAGCAACCCTAGGTCGTCTCTTGACGGAGCCCTAAATCATTACTTATAAAAGGAGGTTATGATTAAGAAAATAAAAGGTGAATGTGGTTTCATAAAACATAGGTTTTTTTCTTTAAAAAGAGAAATTGAAAGTGTATTACTACTGAGAGAAACCAGTTTGAGAAATCATGATCAAACCAGGTAAATATACTTTGATGCTCAATCCATAATCGCTCTCAAGGGAAAGAGAAGGATCATTGATTCGTTGATTTTATACACACTAAAACCTATAATGGTATATGAGTTATTACTAGGTTACTAACTATGATTTGATCGATCAATGATATTTATTATCAATGACCGGTCAAAATCAACAAACATGAATTGATGTAAAAACCGAACTCAATCAAGGAATCAGATCAAAAACGTGTTGAGATGACCATATTTGTGTCAATGATAAGAAATATTCTACAATAAAATAACATTCATATTCATAGGTTCATGATCATGGATTTTATCAATTTATATAATCCATTTGCACACTCATGAAAGGGAGGGGGTGAGAAAAGAGGCAACCACACTCAAGTAATCACAAGATCTAGGTTATGAATTGAAGCATGTGGATTATTATTCCTTTGATATATATTTGATCATACTAGAATAAAAAAATTATAAGTTATAAATGAATAAAAATTGACAACAAACCTGAAAATAAATTACCTTACAAAAATTAAATTCATGGATTTTGGGATTACAACAAGAAACACCTCGAAAATTGGTCACAAAAAGGCTTAGAAGTACACGACGGAGAAGAGAACTAAAATGGATGAAGAAAGCTCTCCAATTCGACCCACCTTCACCCCTGGTCGTATAAAATAGATAATGAGGGGGGAGGAGTGATATTATGGGCAATTACATCAATATTACCACATAAAAGTGGTCAAGTATCCAAAGGGCTTGGTGAATATTCAAAGAATATTTTCACTCCATCATTATCTGGATGGTTGGCTGTCCAAAAAGCTTGAAAATGACTTTCAATTCGCTATAGAGTCAAGGATATGGGTTATATGTCCATGGGAGGTAGAATCATCCCAATTTGATCTATGATCCCTGAGTTATGGCCCAAATACAGAAGGGTGGTCCAATTTGGCCCTCCCGGAATATCTTCACATTGTGGGCCTATTTTAGCCCTCCAAGTGGACTAATTAGGCTCAATGATCTTCTAGAGAAATGTATCCGACATTTGTTTTCAATCATAAACCTATTTTTATCCAAATTGTGTTGAAAATTTATCCACATTACAAATAATTGTCCGCATTCATGCTTGGGCTCTCACTCAGTTTGGTCCATTTTTCTTGAATTCCATCACGGGCTCTCCAAATCACCTCCTCCTTCAATTTAAACACGAAGAAAGTAAAAATTACCTATTAAACAGTGATAAAAATTAATTAATTGATTCAATCATAAATTGAAATTTATTATTATATTTGGAATATTAATTACAACACTATTTTAAAACAACAATGTAATGGTGAATTTGAATAGTGAATTGTTATGCGGTCAAAATAATATGTATGAAATAAAATTAAAAGTATTTATAATATATAAGTTTTCAATTAATAAAAAATTAATGTTTAATAATTTCTGAAAATTTTCTCACACATCACCATGTATAGATCATAACTATAATGTTATATTCTCTTTTGAAAAAAACACAACATCTAATGGGCACTAATATACAAAAAAAATATTAGTGGTTGTTCAGTTAATATAAATTTTATGTTAAAAAATATATGTTCCAACCCTTAAATATAAATAATAATACAATTCCTAATTTCATTATTTTTAAATAGTTGCGAAATATATACTATTCTTCTTATATCTTTCACTTCCTTTATTATTTGTGGAATAAATTTTGGGAAAAAAATTCACAAATCGATATTGTATCATACTGAATAAAAGGTGTATAAAGATACCTAATACAAAAAATAAATAAATATTTTGTTTCATAAAATTAATATAATTTAATGAAATATGATTCTTAGAATACCATGTTAATTCCCAATAAATCTATATTTGTAAGCTTCATGTTATCTCTTTCTAGATTTGTCCCATTCATTTCACACTGATAAATGTTAGACTACATTAAAATTTTATAATCTCCCAAAAAGACATGAATATGATGATAATTTATATATTCTATAAAAAGTAGTATTTGAAGCCATAAAAGCATATAAATCTTGTTTTCTAACAAGTATATCATCAGTTTTAAATTATTCTTATAAAAAATATAGTTAAATGTATAATTGTTAACAATGTTAAAAAACACTAACATGAAATAAAAAGATATAATCTATACATAACTCAGTAGTAATTTATCAGATAAATCTAGATGTCTAAACTAAAAAATGTGGATTCTTTTTCCAATTGAAGTGACCTCATCTATAGAAAATAGTACTATTTCAAATCTATCTATTATATTTGACATTTTGACCCTATTCTCATCCATATATATATTTTTATAATGAATAATTTCACTAATATAATATATAATCTCATATAAAACAATTTTATTTTGGGGATCCTCAACATGTATCTCAATGTAAATCAAAATTCATAGTGTAGGAGGTGTAAGAGTTGGAAATTCAATAAAAGGGGGAGGAGTGAGATATACAGGCAATGGTTGAGGAGTGGGATATTTAGCCTAAAACTATCTATTCATGTTAGAAAAAATCATCTATACAGAAGCTCTCATCCTCTCCTCCATCGTCTCACCCTTATCTGAAACTTTTGCTTCTAATGATTCTATTTTTTCATTTATACACATCATCTATTTATGAATTTCCCAAATGAAAAAAAAACATTTTTGATCAATGCACCCACCTCATATACTCACAGACGACCCATGTTTTCAAGCCTTCCAAATGTTGTAGCTAAAACATTCTTCCTACCCTCAGGTATGATAGTCCATTTGTACTATACTCCTTAACGGATTCCTATATAGAATATCTTAAAAAATCATTAGTAAATAAAAAGATATTATTTGGTTAAATAACATAATAAATTAAATAACTCCTTACAATCCTATCATCTATATCCACAGACTCTTCTATAATATATCTTCCTTTGTAGGTCATCTGAGGCTCTTTTCTATTTTTCATTATTAGATGGGGGGACAAGGGTTAACATGTGCAGATCCTGAAGACTCAACTCTAATTTTTTGAAAAATTTATGCCACCATTTTTTCTTCAAATAATGCATTCCCTACATAAGTTAAAGTATAATGGTATACATTTTTGTATTGGATCTTCCTTTAAGACCTCTTCAATTATTATAAATTAAGGGGAAAAATCATTAATATGAGAAATATTATAGAAACAAAACTTGTAAAATCTTAATTTCAATTTCCAAAAATGAATCTTGTCATCTACATTTTTAAAAACCACTTCCATGTATCTTTATATAGAAAAGGATATATATATATATATATGTCAAATAGGTGTTTATTTTATCTTACCCAAAAAATTAAATATGATGTGACAGATTATTTAAAATACCTCTATCTTCTAGTGACCAAAGATAACAATTTCTTCCCAACATCCATACTTCCAGGTATATCATATGATATCTTATAAAAAGGGAAAATTCTATATTAGTAAATACATATCATGATAAGTAAAATAATAAATAAACTAATCTTTCCAAAATTGTCTCCCATAATTGAGATATTTTCTCTTTATCAAAACTTTTCTAATTACAAATCCAAATTCTAACTTTCACCAAAGAATTCATTATAAAATAAGTCTTATATTATTTTTAATTTTTTACCCTAGGATTATCATTATTGTTAAACTCAACATATATCATATGGTCCTAAATATAGGCAGTTTTTAATATTCATAAACATGTGATACAATGTTTACCAACCTTACAAGCCTTCTCTTCCCCCACGGAAGTTGAAGGCACCTGCATAGAAGGACGAAGATAATCCTAAATATATATATGTGTAAATTCCTCCCCAAAAACTCTAGGTGAATCAGATATTTTATATGTAATCGTCCAATAAATCAAATTAAAAATTTAGTACAACACATATATACAAATCCAACTATTGCATATAAAATAAAATTAAAAATGAAAAATGATCCAATAAAATATATAGTAAACTAAACACATTTTTATTATATTTTTAAAGTAGTTTACTATAATGATAGCAACATTAATGAGAGAGGAAATGATATAAATATAGGAAAAACAATTAAGAAAAATATTATACATATAAAATTATTACATAAAATTTTGAAAAATAATTTTAAAATGATACAAAAAATAATAAAAAACATACCACTATGTCATATTCATTAAAATAGTTAAAAATAATTATCAAATGATTAATAACAATATTATTTATCATATTCATTATTAGGGAAAATTTTAAAAAAAATACTAACACTCTATATGAAACAAAAAATTATATAGACAGAATAAAAAAAATATTATGTAAATTTTATTACAAATCCAATAGTTATATAAAATTATGAATAATTGAAAAATGATACAAATAAAACAAAATTAAACAATGTAATCAATTTATCATATTCTTTAAATTAATTTTTTAGGTAAAAAATATAAACTAACATATTTACCATTTAATGAAATTTAGAAATGAAAAAATAAAATAAATATATGTTACCAATATTGTGGTCATCAATATTTTCATATAATATTTCCATTGAAGTGGGGATCTCATATAAATCATTGTTTTTTCATATTTCTCCTCAAAAAAATATCATTCTTTTCCTTGGAAAATTATTTACCACTACACATTTGATGGATCAAGATCATAATTTTTTTTCACTTCTGTTTCAAAGATAAAAGGATTATCAATGTATTTAATCATATTTATATTAACTCATGTTATACCGAATTCCTTATCTAAAACTTTTGTTATTGAAAACTCATTTATAGCTAAACACTAGAACTTAAAATGTAATGTAATAAATCACAAATACATTTTTAATTACTTTATAATATAAACTTGAGGTATAGATTTTTTTTTAATTTTTCAATCAAAAAATGAATTAATATTATAAAAAAATTATTTTACAATTCTTAATTACACATCTATTTGTCTAATATTTATTATAAAATGTATAGACATTAATTTCATACCTAGACTATGTTAACAAATTTAAACATGAGGTTCCCAGTATCAATTTTAATGTTTTTTATGAAACTAATCTACCATGAACTGCCTATTTAAGATAGGGAATAAAAATTTATTATTCTCATTAAATATCCACAGAAATGTATTCTTTGGAAAAATTAGTGTTAAGACATTAATATGAACTTTTATATACGGTTGAGCATCATCTATATTGTTCAATATGTATAAATATATATTCTTTATCTAATCACTTAGAAATGATTTTACATTCAAACAATGAATCCCCTTTACCATAACAATAACTCATTCCTAGCAAAAAATATGCAAATCTATGTACTCCACTATAGAAAAGTAATATGTACAAAACTTGAAATCCTCATTAGAAATATACTTCTCAACAAGGAAGGATTCCTTCTATTATAAATTCTGACATATCCCTTCAATATATTCATATATATTTCCAAATAATAAATCCAATATAGTTATAAATGCAAAAAATATTTATTTCTTTCACCAAATGAATCCTTAAATGAACCTTGATATCAGAAAACAATAGTGGAAAGTACATTTCTATTTTAAAAATTATAAAAATTGTGTCATTATCAAATTTTTTTAATCAATTCAAATCAATAACATTGTTAAAAATTGAGCTGAGTAAATAGCACACCTTCATGGTAGTCATTCATTCATGAATGAGAATTATTCCAGATAGTGAAACTAATATGATTTATTGCATCATGATGTGACAATCATAATATTTCATTTCTATCAACATCATATCTTTAAGCGGCACAATTCTTTTTTCATTTGAATAATAATCCTGTGGAAATTTAAAACCATGGAGTAACTAGAAAAAAACTAATTTTCTACCTCTTAGATAATGTATGTAACAACTAATAAAGGTATGTCTTTCTACCATTATGAGTAAGAGATAACTCCAAATGCATCACCATTTATAGTAATTCCAATAGTTTATTCAACTCATCATTTTTTTAATATCTAATAATATTCCAATAGAACTGTCAAAACTATTCTTATTCACATGCATGAAATAAATATTATATTTTACCTAAGTATATTTCTAATATTTAAGCTAAAAAACATTTATTGTTTCATTAAAATATTTATTTCATTTCAAAAAATTTGTGTCTTTTTGAATGTGACATCAATGTTTTCCACCCCCACTTTTACAGTTTTGGCTCGATTCAACACCATCGTTTTTCATCTCTATTGAAAAGTGATGATAAAGGGTTCCTTTATTTGTGCATTTCTAGAACTGATAAATGTAGTATTTATTAACACTTGTGAAAGTGCTGACAAATCTAACACATGAGTCCCACATCAAAAATACATATGATTGGATATATTTTTTATATCATTCCATTGAATCATGATTTTATATGCCTATTGTGGGGATGGTCTCTTGAATACATACTCTATACACACCTATATGAGTACGTGCCTACACGCATGGTCCCTAGAGAGCATTTTCCAACCCTATACTTTCCACAGGCATTGGCCCACCCTCTGTTTCAAAGTCCTTCTTTATTGGGCTACATAAATGGATGGCCCTTCATTCTAAGGGCCTTCTGGCCTTATACTTTTTTATAATTAAATTATTATTTCATAAATAAATATATATTAATATATATAAATTCATTAAATATTAATATATATATATATATATATTACTATTTATGTATATATATTCATTTTTTATAATTAAATTCTCTTTTCATATATAAATAAATAAATATATATATATATATCTTAATATTTGTTTTTAAAATTTTATTTTTTTAATATTTTTAAAATTATATCCATTATTTATTTATTTATATGTATTCATTTATTATCACTAAATTCATATCTCATATAAAAATATAATATATTAAAATTTTATTTAAACAATTGTATAATATATCAATGAATATATTTATTTAAATATATATTTATATTGATATTAAATAATTTAAAATATATGTTAATGTTTAATTGTATGTATGTATATGTATGTGTGTATATGTGGGTGTGTGTGTAGATGTGTATGTGTACATATCTATGTCTGTATTATGTACATGTATATGGGTGCACAAGTGTGTTCATTGATTTAATATTGTTTATTTTTTATTAATACATCTCCATTTTTAGTATTTTCAATATTTATTCGTTTTTAATATTTATTCATTTTCAATAAAAATTTATTTTTATCTATTAATCATGAATATATGTGTGTGTGTTTCATTTAATTTCATTTAATTATTAATATATTGTATAGTTAATATAATTCATTTTAAATAATTCTATAGTTTATATAATTAATATCATTTATTTTTACATTTTTCTTCTTTTTTATTTGTTTATAATTTAATTACTTTTATTTATTCATTTAATATTATATATTAATTAATAATTTTAAAAATAAATTCAATATTTTTTTAAATATTATTTATACATATATTTATTTATTATACATATAATACTTTTAATATGTTTTCAATTTATATGAATCATATTTATGTATATGTTGTTTATTAAGTTTGTAAATTTAAAAACTATTTGAAATTTATAAAATTAATCAATTTAAATGATTTTTTAATTATTTTTCAATTTAAATAGTTAATTATAAAATTATAAATATATATAATTTTGTTAATTTTTTTTATAAAATTATAAATAAATAAATAAATATTTACATAATTATAAAATTATTATAATTATATTTAAATAATGAATATATTTATTATATTTATAAAGATATATATATATATATTTATATAAATATATATAATTGTACAAATCTATATAAAAAAAATATATTTATAATTATATATTATAATTGTTAAATATATTTATTTATAATTTTATTCATAAATAAATAAATATATATATATATTCATATAAATATATTATTTAAATAAAAAAATTTAAGTAATATATATATATATATTATATTATTATAGTGATAAATAATATATATATATATTTATATTTATAAATATGTTTATAAATATATATTTATTTATTTATAATTAAATTAAAATATTTATAAAATATATTAATTTATTAATATATGAATATATATATATAAATAATTATAAAATTATAATAATTATATTTATGATATTTATAATTACAAATATTTATATATTAATTTATATATATAATTATATAATTATATATAATAATATATAAATGTATAATTTCATAAATATTTGTATAATTATATAAAAATATTTTTAAATATATTTATTTATATTTATAATTAAAAACACAGACACATATATAAATGTTTAAATAATTAAAAATTTATAACAAATATATATGTTGGTCGGAGTAGGATACTCAATAGGGGTGAATTAATTTCTTATAAAAATTTCATGGAAAATGTTTATTTAAAAGGATCCCCAATTTAAAATAAAACTAGGTAGTTAACCAGGGTGGTGAATTTATAATAACTTGACTTTTCAAATAATTTCTCAGAAGATTGATTAACTCTTTGTTATAACAATATGAGATATTGATACAACTTTTAAAACTACTCTAATAAGGAACAGTAGTTATAACTGTTGGTCGGAGTGGACACTCAAGAGAGGGGGGTGAATTGAGTTCCAATTAAAATTTCTGTTAAAAATGATTTCTATTAAAATCCCTCAATTTAAAACAAAGTTAAACTATAGTGAATTTATACAGATTGTAAATGTTCAATTGGCTTCTTAAATATTGATTAGATCTCAGTCAATTCAATCACATGATTAAATTAGTTTTTGAAGCTAACCTACTGGTTCACGACAAGTATAAACATTTACTAATATAACTATCAAAGTAACTTTAAATTTTTTTTGTATTTCAAAGTAATAGCACCAGAATATAAAATATATATATAGTATGCTTTAGACTTATACTAAAAAGCACAACAGATATAACCAAGAGGTTCAGTCTCAAGCAGAGACTTAGTCCTCTCAAAAAATTTATATAAATTTGATCCACACCCTGGATCGGGGTTAACAACAGTACAATATTGTCCAGGCCCTAAGAACTCTACCACAGTTCTTCATGGGAAAACAAAGACAACATGACAAAGACTTTCCATGTCAGACTTCACCACTACCACTGTCCTCAGTGGGATACAATATGATGTATGGAGTTTGGAATGAGGATTTAGTATCCTCCAGTTCAGCGCAAGAGATAGTGTGTGTGTAAATTATACAGAGTACACACACTGCTCAAAACTAAATGAATCACTTAGAGAGAGTAGGTAAGAGTTTAAAATGATCTAGAGATTAGTAGTGCAGCTCTGGACTCGTTGGATTCAGTAGAAATTCTTCTGAGTCTTTCTAAGGTTTATCTTTTAAAAAACAGAGTATCGTGGTTCAACTTGGTGTCCTTCAAAAGTGAGTATATTCTATGGTTTCAATTGTTCTATGTGTGCTCTTCATTAGTGCTAGATTGCGTGCATGATAGTTCTT
This sequence comes from Viscum album, assembly GCA_963277665.1. Classification (NCBI taxonomy): domain Eukaryota; kingdom Viridiplantae; phylum Streptophyta; class Magnoliopsida; order Santalales; family Viscaceae; genus Viscum; species Viscum album. The sequence continues at coordinate 862,342,040 of OY728150.1, forward strand.
TGAAGATCTTGCAATGTCTTCTTTGAGTTCCTTGTGTGTTCTTCTTTTCACATATGTTCATGGAAGAAGTCTATCTCTATGCCTTTTCATGCACACTGGTTGACCCCAAATTTACCCTACTGGTAAAATCGGTCGATGTAGTACATGTAGGGGTCAAATCTACAGGGACCGAAGAATTAACCTTGAGACGCTATGATTTGGTGAAGGATGGGCTATGAAGAAGCCAACTTTGGGTTTGATTTTATAATGTTTAAAGAACACTAAGAAACCTAAGTGAATTCAATTCAAAGAAAATGGGTTGATCTTAGGATTATTCTTGGGGTGGATTGAATTAATTTTACTTCTTTATACAATTTTGGTTTTATTAATTCATGATGAATCCATTCTTCAAAAATAACACTACCTTCATCATTTTCTGGTTTGGTGCTTTCTAAACACATTTACTAATCCCCTATACACTTAGAGAACCAAATTCATGATCTCTCCGAGGTATATGGTCATTTAGTAATTGAATTTAGTTTTCTCAAACATAGTAATGATGAAGAGTAGAAATTACTGAAGAATGGATGTCTTAAATTAATTATCCAATTAACATTAATTCGTTCATAAAATTAAATTCAATCCAGCCTTTGCATCCTCATAAGATCAACCCATTAAAGGGTTAGCCCTACATTTATGGTATACTCTCAATGGTGGGCGGAAGATGACTAAAAAGAATTGGATTGAAGAAATTAAAACCGCAGAAATAACGAGCACTCCTCCGTGTGTGTGAATGAAATTCACACCTATGTGTGAACTAATTCACAACAACATAGAGATATCCTTGTGCTTTGTGATAATAAATATTTAATAAATGAAATGGAAAATATAGAAGAGAAAGATGTTGATTAAGAACATAAAGATACAAAAAATAAACATACATTGAAATGGAAAACATTACAAAGGAAATTTGGAAGCATAACCTTACAATGAAACAAGAAACAAAAGATGATAAGAAAAATATCCACATTATTCCCTTCACTACTAGCTCCTTATATAGGCATATTAGGAGCCTTAGATCCACCCCCACAATCGATTAACCCCCCAACAATTAATAGAGTCAAAAGGAGGGTGAATAATGAAAAGGAAATTGATGTTTCGAAGTTGACCCGGAAAACAATCCTGATTCGTCCACCATATTGACGTGTAAATTTGTAATTGAAACAGGCTGAATCCGGAGGTGTTGTAGAAGACAAATATCTTCGTCCATCTGTCCTCTATAAGATGTAACAATTTCAGGAAATTTGGCTCATAATATTTGATGTTATGGTCGAAATGGTGGGACATATTTCTTATCATTAATGTCGGGTCCACCATTTAAATATAAACATCAGATCCATTTGTTTGATGGGTCTTAGGCCCATTATGCTTTTTCCAGCAAGTTTCTGCCTTCAGGTGAAAAAATATCCATCTTCACTTGTGATTCATCCATAAGACCTAAATAAAAAAATCTTCCAAATAATGTGATGAATCATATACCAAAATATCAAATTAAAATGATGAATATTATAATTTCCACAAGAAAATTATTGAGTTGGCCCAAATTGACACTTTAACCATGAATTGCATAATGATGGGAAATGAAGTTAAATTTATGAATTGGACTAAAATTGATGTTTATGAACTTTTAAACACATTAATATTAAGGTCCTAACAATGAATATTTGCCACTTTTAGTGACTAATCACACCCCCCAACTTGAGTTTTTCTAGTCCCGAGCAAAATATATTAAAAATATGAAATTCATATCCCCTTTTCCAAAAACATTTTAATACACATTGCTCACCCAAATATCTCATAACAAAGAAAATTATGGAACCCATCAAAATCATTTAAAACAGGCTAGGTCCATAAGTATATCCCAAGCCCAAGCCCATTCCTTTGTTCAAATTCATTGCCACATTTTATCCAATTTTAATTAAGCATGATAAAGTGTTCTGCATCACAAAAGATATGGGGCCAATTTTATTGTTCAAGGGGAAAAATGGATTCTCTAGGTGGTAATCACATTAAACCTTAATATGAGTATCCATTATTATTATTTTTTGATTTTTTTTGATGATTTTTTTTACCACAATAGATATGAAAAGACTAACTCTGGGAAAGACAACTATGGAGTCACAATCCCCAAGTGCCGGACGCCACACATATTGTAAATTTCATGCTAAAAAATATAGATATAAAGCCTAACTATGGGCAAGACAACTATGGAGTCACGATCCCCAAGTGTCGGACGCCACACATTTGGACAAAACATTGCTCTATGTGGTCATAATTTTTTTTTGTTTTTTTTATACTCAAATTAAACTAAAAGTGACCCCAGAACCCTATGTTATAATGAATGGGACCCAAGAACTCAAATTTACACCCACGATCCTGAAGACGTGCATTGTGTCATTTTTATTAAAGGATGAAAATGTAAACATTTAAAAATCACATCAGACAACCGTAATTTCCAAAAACTATGCACATGAACTTAGACTTGCATTAAAATTAGAATCAAGGCGTGAAAAATTTTATTTGATATCCAATTTTAGAGTTTGCAATGTGTGTTATCATGTTTAAGGTTAATGGAATTTTTCTTTTCATGCATCTTTTATTCACATAAAAAAATTATTTTTTATCTCCCCCCAACTTATAATAACAATGTCCCCAGTGTTTAAAGAAAAGAAAAGTTATAAGGGCGTAGGAGAGGAGTTCAAATATGAAATTGAGAATGATAAACATGGAACAAATTCACCTGGTTTTTGAAGTTTAAGTTCATGATGCTCCAGATTATTCCTTTGATCTCTTGGGGGTTGTAGGCTCCTCCATGATTGAACATCTATCACCCAAAATAGTTCTTGAACCATAAAAATAAGGACAAAGCAGACAAAACAGACAACACAATGATTTATTTAATTCCAAGTACCATCATTTTTATGGGTTTCTATGTTTTTTTTAATTTTAAAAAGAAAAATGATGATACATTGTCTTCTTTATATTTTTTGGGTAAGGTATTACTCAGGGATCACACCGCGTGACACAGATGAATACGGTGCTCCCCTTTCATACCCATCCTTACTCATAAAATAATAACATGTCAACAGTCTTTGGTAAATTTGTTTTAAATGAAAAATAAAAAATGATTCACTTTATTGGAAACATGAAAAACCATGGGTTGTCTCCCATGCATCGCTTAATTTAAAGACGTTAGCTTGACTTAGACCCCCCAACTTATCCAATTCCAACCCTAAAAATTTTTAGGACCCCATTTTTCTCCACTTCCACAAGATTGAGATTAATTGTTTTCTTTTATTTCTTATCATGTAAAAACCCATGTTCAACAAGGTGTGTGAAAATACAAGGAATTTTAGTAATGGTTGATCCAGTTTCTTTTACAGTCCTTCTGAATATTTCGAGGGTTAACCCCCCTTTGTGGGTTTCATGAGATGAATGAATGATTATGCAAGGTCATGCTTATCACCTATGATGGGATGCCTTAGTGGGGAAGTAAGGACATTGATTTCGAGTTCAGGTTGGATAGGACATTCAAACACAGATAAGGAATTATAATCAAAATCTATTTCATTTTCAACATTTCCCAACACAATTGGTTCCCTTTGAATTGATGATTCAACACCAGAATTTTCTAGATGAGTTTCATGAATGGGTATGGATTTGATGTTTGTGATTTCTCCTAATGGTTCAGTGATTGTTGTTTCTACAAAATCATCATTGGAGAAATATTTCAGACATTTAATCCATGAAGAAATATTTCCCTCTTGTGAATTCGTGAAATCAATTTCATCCTGAATTAAACACTCATTAACAATTACCTCATGTTTTTTAGCATGACTTTCAACATTACCTGACCAATTATCTTAATTATCCAACTCTGTTTTCCAAGATTTTAAATTGGGTTCTTTACTAATTAAAATGAGTTATATGGGTAACAATATTCTTCTATATGTGATGTGGAAAGGACATCTTGAATGGAAATGGGTTCTTCATAAGATTCAATGATTTGTATTTCTAGTCTCAAACTTGATAACTCTAAATTCATTTTTTCTATTTGTTCACAAAATTTTTGAAGAATTTTTTCAGGATTATGATTGATAGATGTTTGGACATCATGGACTTCCTCCATATTTATATTTTCAATCATTCTTTATAGGTATGGAAATTGATGTTTTAAACATTCATCATCACAAAGATCGTTCATGTTATCCGATGTGGGATAATCATTCAAGTGTTGATCAAAGTAATTTTCTATGTGAGGGGATTACCATTGTTTATTTTCTATTTGATTCCATCCCAAGTTTATGAAAGGAAATTGTTGATGATACTCCATTTGAGTTGAATGAAATTTGGATTTAGATTTTTTTTGGACACACGAAAATAGAAAGGGGAAAAGAAAAGAGAAATATAGGTGAGAAAAGAGAATTTATGTGAGAATAGAAGGTGGGTGTCTAAGAAAACTTACTTGGGTCCTCGGCAACGGTGCCAAAATTTGGTTGCGCCCAAATTTACCCTACTGGTAAAAGCGATCGATGTAGTATATGTAGGGGTCGAATCCACAGGGACCGAAGAAGTAACCTTGAGACGCTATGATTTGGTGAAGGATGAGCTATGAAGTAGCCAACTTTGGGTTTGATTTTGGATGGTTTAAAGAATACTAAGAAACCTAAGTGAATTCAATTCAAATAAAATGGGTTGATCTTAGGATTATGCTCAGGGTGGATTGAATTAATTTTACTTCTTCAGAAAATTTTGGTTTTATTAAATCTTGATGAATCCATTCTTCAAAAATAACACTACCTTCATCATTTTCTGGTTTTGTGATTACTAAACACAATTACTAATCCCCTATACACTTAGAGAACCAAATTCATAATCTCTCCAAGGTATATGGTCATTTAGTAATTGAATTTAGTTTTCTCAAACACAGTGAAGATAAAGAGTAGAAATTACTGAAGAATGGATGTCTTAAATTAATTATCCAATTAACAACAATTTGTTCATAAAATAACATTCAATCCAGCATTTGCATCTTCCTAAGATCAACCCCTTAAAGGGTTAGCCCTCCATTGATGGTATACTCTCAATGGTGGGAGGAAGATGACTAACATGAATTGGATTGAAGAAATTAAAACCGCGGAAATAACGAGCACCCCTCCGTGTGTGTGAATGAAATTCACACCTATGTGTGAACTAATTCACAACAACATAGAGATATCACTGTGCTTTGTGATAATAAAGTTTTAATAAATGAAATGGAAAATATAGAAGAGAAATAATTTGATTAAGAACATAAATATACAAAAAATAAACATACATGGAAATGGAAAACATTACAAAAGAAATTTGGAAGCATAACCTTACAATGAAACAAGAAACGAAAGATGATAAGAAAAATATCCACCCTATTAACTTCACCACTAGCTCCTTATATAGGCATATTAGAAGCCTTAGATCTACCCCCAAAATCAATTCACCCCCCAAAAATGAATAGATTCAAAAGGAGGGTGAATAATCAAAAGGAAATTGATGTTTCGAAGTTGACCCGGAAAACTGTCCAGGTTCGTCCACCATATTGACGTGTAAATTTGTAATTGAAGAAGGTAGAATCCGGAGATGTTATAGAAGACAAATATCTTCGCCAATCTGTCATCTATGAGCTGTAAATATTTTAGGAAATTTGGCTCAGCCGTTTGGATGTTATGGTCGAAATGGTGGGACGTATTTCTGTGCATTAATGTCGGGCCCACCATTTAAATCTCAACTTCAAGTCCATTTGTTTGATGGGCCGTAGGCCCATTATGCTTTTCCATTAAGTTTCTGCCTTCAGGTGAAAAAATATCCATCTTCACTTGTGATTCATCCATATGACCTAAAAAGAAAAAATGTTTCAAATAAAGTGATAAATCATATACCAAAATATCAAATTAAAATGATGAATATTGTAATTTCCACAAGCAAATTGTTGAGTGGGCCCAAATTGACACTTTAAGAATGAATTGAACAATGATGGGAAATGAAGTTCAATTTCTGAATTGGACAAAAATTGATGTTTATGAACTGTTAAACACATTAATATTATGATATTAACAATGACTATTAGCCACTTTTAGTGACTAATCACACACCTTTTACTACAGCTCAATCTTCCTTTTATTCCACGAGGTTTGACAATGAGAATGATTACCTTTTCATATGTATGAAGTATGGTCCCATGACATGCCAAAAACTAACATTAAATGTCATTAATTGCATTAAAAACATCAAATATGACCGTTGGAATTAAATAAGAGTTTATAGAAATTCAAACAGTTTTCATAACTATCAGTGAGTCATGAGATCGGTGAGTCATTTTGAATCTGCATTAGTATCGGTAGCATCGGCATCGGTAGCTCCTTGATCATCGATATCGGTAGCATTAGAATCGGTAGCTCATAGATCATCGATATCGGTAGCATCAGCATCGGTAGCTCATAGATCATCGGTGTGACCGTTGCCATCAGTGTGACCATTTCTCATTGATGCAATTGTTCCTCATCGGTGACTTGCTCTTCATCGGTGCGACTGTTCATCATTGGTGCGACCATTCATCATCAGTGAGACCGTTCATCATCAGTGCGACCATTCATCATCAGTGCGACCGTTTGTCATCAGTGCGACCGTTCATCATCGGTGTGACCGTTCATTATCGGTGCGACCGTTCCTATTATCGGTGCGACAAAACAAGGAATTTTCACAAAGTGTCTGTTTGATTCCAAAATACTTTCAAGTAAATAGTAATACATAAATTAACATAGATAAACATATGTAAAAATGAATTAAACAAATATAAACACATTTAGAACAATTTGAACAAAATAATAAATTGTCATAAATACAAAAATGATTTGGGATTATTACAATAACCATCTTAGAGAGAGTTCAACAATTTCCTCCTTTTTGATAATCACAAATCAATGACATAAATGAAGATAGAAGATAGTATGTCATTCATTATGCTCCCCCTATATAAAAAAATAATATATGCCAAAAGATAAAACAGGGTTAGAATAGCAAACAGAACATATATAACTGAGTCATTCACCCCATATAATATAAGTCAGATAATACAAATCATTCTCCCCTTTCATCATTACTCTCATGGAGATACAGAGGCATTATTTCGCCCCCTGTGTGTGCATTCATGTAGTAAATATCCAGCATGGGATCATATGCACATTCAGTTCACCCATTCAGATGCATGATCTCCCTAATTTCTCCCCCTTTGTGATTATCAAAATGAAAAGAGAAGGAAGATATGAAAGAAGATCCCACAGAAAAATAATGTTTGAAAAAGAGTACAAAAATCACAGACAAAAGTGAAAGGTACATGAAATAGACACCCTATCAAAAATTGATAGATACAGCTATTTCTCATAGTTCAATTGAGCTTTTCCTTTGTCAATTGGTAGAATAAATGGTCAATAAGGTGGCTGGGTGGAAGGTTGAATTGGCCGAGTGGAGAAAGGAGGCAGGATGACTCTAGTTGGATGATTTGTTGGTTCTAAGGTCACCTGCTAAGGAGTAGAATATCTTGCTGAAGGAGTTTGTTGAAATACTGGCTGAATACTGGAGAGAGCTTGAGAGATAGACATCTGACAAGGAGAAACATCTGATGAATTAAAGGGCTCAACAGTAGGAAAAACAATGGCCTTAGCTTGCACATGAAGGTAGGGTTTGAGAAAATGGATGAAGTCCTGAATTACTTCTCCACCATACTTCATAGCCTTTTCAAAATCATCCTTATTCTGCATGAAACTTTCCAAAGTAGGAGTAAAATTCTTTAATAGCTTAACTTGAGCCTTAAAATCTTCAGTAACTGGAGGGAGTCTCAATTTTTCATCCAGCACTTTAAAATGATGATTCAACTCATTCTTGGTGTAAATCTTAGAGAAATAAAGATCTACTTTCTCCTTAACCTCTTTTTGAGCCTTGGTAGCATCGGCTGAATACAACTGCACCAATTTATGAATATGATCACTATGCTCTTTCATCTTTGTCAAAGAATCCAAATTCAAAATCTTTCCAAGAGCTTCCAGCTCTTCTTTAATAACATCCTTTAAAGTATTAATCTCATGACCAGTAATCTTGGTCACCTTGGAGGAACTAGCCTATGCCAAAACATGAGTGATCTCAGTTTTAAAATTCCTCAAATCTGCCTTCTTCGGATGTTCTATTAGATTTCTTAACACTTCCATCATACCAGAGATGGTTGTTCTGAAGTCTCCTGATAGAGAAACAGAATTACTGTCTAAGTCCGTGAGTGTTTAATTCAAAGAGGTAATGTGCCCGCCAATAGACTCACTAGATTTGGCTAGGTTTGGCTTGATAAGGCTTACCACTCTTTGAGCCAAATCATCCCCACCAGCTTCGGATAAAGTCACAGGAGCAGAAGAAGGAACATGAGATAACTCATATTTTATAGTCTCTCTAACTACTTGAATCAAATCAACCTTAATTCTATCAAAATCAGATTGAGAAACTGTAGAATCAGATCTAGCTTGAGAAACAGAAGGACCTAGTCTGTCTATTGTCACATGCATATATTCAACAAAAAATCAAGCCTTAACTGAGTTACTTACTCCTGTACGATTCATTCCGTATTTTTCCTCTTCCTCTAGATAGTATAATTCCAGAACAGCAAGACCTGGATGTTCTTCCCATGCAACTTTTCATGAAGGATACATAGGTTTAACAAACTAAGCTCTTCCAAGAATTTAAGGAGGGACTTAATCATCCTCATCAATATGCAACTTCTCTATTCTCTCAGCCTCAGGGACATTTTCTTGCATATTTGGTTCGAGATGAGGATCATCTTGGATTACATTCTGACCTTATAAAGGTTGATCATGAGAATCATCAGCATCACCACTATCACTATCACTGCTACTATGATCACTATCTCCATCAGCACCACCCTCATCACCATCATTTCCTTCATCCTCATCATTATTAACTGATCTCTCACTTGAACTGTCTATACTACCCAGTTCATACTCCTCAGTGGTTGATTCGTCAGTCTCAGCTTCTTCTTCATCATCATCATCTAAAAGAGGTTCAATTTCTAGTAGGTTTAGAGGTGGACTAGCTGGTCCAAATTCCATTCTTCTTATCTTCGGGCTAACAGTATCAGGATCACACCTCTCATCAAGAGATGATTAAGCCTCCTCTCCAACATTCAGATTATCACCAGCTTCTTCTTCTTCTTCTGTTCCCTTCTTACTGGATTCACCAGTTTCCTTAGGAACTAAAGCTTCCTCTTCTTCATCTGAATAAACCACTTCCTCTCCAGGTTTTAAGCTTGGATCTCTTATCCCCTTTGGTCTCCTTGGATGGTCAGTATGATTTAAGAACTCATATAACATTTACTCATCAGCAACCCAAACTTTCTTCCATGGGTTCCAACATATTTTCATCCTCTTATAGATAACCTTGTTGAAACAGAAGCTAATTGATGAGATACACTCATCTCCATCATCCACACAGCCGAAGAATTTTAGCATGGCATAAATTTTCTTAGAATAAAACAAAGTAGTATCTTTCTTTGATGGTTTTATCATCTCAACAATATGCTCAGCAAAAAATCTACGCAGATTGATATTTTCACCACTCAACAAAAGGAATAACAGAAAAACATCCTAATACTTTACTGAAGCAATGTCACATTTTCTAGGACATATTTGATGTTGAATAAATTTAAAAAGGATTCTACTCTCACCATCCAACTCTGCAGCAGATAGCCTTCTCGATTCTGACTTCCCAGTCAATAACTCCAGGGCTAGATCATAAGAAAAGTAATCAGTAGTAGGAGGGATATTACCAACATAATACTCATATCTTCTATTGTGAGGTACTCCCAAACATTCAGCCCACTGTTTCGATGAAAAATTAACCTTTTTCCCTTTTACAATCGAAGACAATCTAGCAGCCTCAACTCCATCCAAAACTACACTCAAGTTTAAAGAGAACTTGTGCATCGACTTTAGGTAAAAGGCTCGTCTATTATCGCAGAACCAATTCTTCCAAACTTTCATTTCTAACACTTTCAATAGAGCAGACTTGATCGATAAAACCCATTCCGAACATATTTACTTTTCAGCTATAACTTCACGTTTTTCTAGCTCTGGGTTCACAGACCTCTACATCGTACTTCTCGACTCACCTCGAGCTCGCTTGACAGGTGAAGATCCTTCAGATTCCTTTCTCTGTCTCTTTTTCTTGGTCATTCCGAGGTTTGAGACAATCGAGAGGCTTGGAAAGATTCAAAAGGCTCAGGTTACAGGAAAGAGAAGAGAGAGTTCGGCGGGAAATGGAAGGTCAACAGTCTCTTAGGAAAATAAATAGCCACGGGTCATTATTTGTATCATTTAGGGTTGAAAAATAATAAAATATCAATTAAGTAAAACATCTTTATAATAAACCAACAATAATGATTTTAAAAACAGTACAACCCAATCGGTATCACTAATTGATTTGACAGATCGGTTTGACTGATCAGTTTCACAGATTGGTTTGACAGATCAGTTTCACTGATCGGTTTGACAGATTGGTTTGACAAATAGATTTGAAATATCAGTTTAACATATCGGTTTGGTAGATCGGTTTCAGAGATCGGTTTGATAGATCGTTTTGAGAGATCGAGGTGACAGATCGGTTTGACAGATCGGTTTCACAGATCGGTTTGACAGATCGGTTTGACAGATCGGTTTGACAGATCGGTTTCACAGATCAGTTTGACAGATCGGTTTCACAGATTGATTTTACACATTGGTTCCATAGATCTATCATACCCAACTCTTGTTTGATAAAATCTACCCTTTAAGAACTTAAGGGATTGGTGAAAATGTCAGCTAATTGATGTTCAGTACCTATAAACTCAAGAGTAATATCAACTTTTTGGTAGTGATCTCTCAAAAAGTGGTTCCTTACATTAATGTGTTTTGTTCTTGAGTGATACACAGGGTTCTTTGATATGTTAATTCCACTAGTGTAATCATAGTTGATTGAAACATGCTTAAAATCTTATCCATAGTCCAAAAGAGTGTGTTTCATCCACAGAATTTGTGCACAACAACTACCTATAGCAATGTATTCTGCTTCAGTAGTAGATAATGAAACAGAGTTCTCTTTATTACTACACCAAGATAACAGGGACTTTCCCAAAAGATGACATGTTCCAGATGTGGTCTTCCTATCTAACTTGCAACCAGCAAAGTCAGCATCTGAAGAACTCATTAAGTCAAAAGATTGTATTTCTGGATAAAACAAACCTAAATTTGCAGTATGTTTAAGATTTTTGAAAATTCTTTTAACAACAAGAAAATGATATTCTTTAGGATTATCTTTAAATCTTCCATATATATACACACTAAACATAATATCTGGTCAACTAGCAGTAAGTTAAAGTAAGCTTCTAGTCATACCTCTGTAATTTCATTGATCCACTGGTTTCCCAGTTTTATATGCATCCAATTTACAGACTGTACTCTTAGGTGTATCACTTTCCTTAATACTATCCAAGCCAAAACATTTTAACAGATCTTTTGTATATGTACTTTGATTCAAAATAATACCATTTTCATTTTAAAAAACTTGAAATCCAAGAAAATATTTGAGTTCTCCCATTAAACTCATTTCAAATTCATTTTTCAAAATTTTTGAAAAATCAATACATAAATCATTTTTAGAAGATCCAAAAATAATATCATCAACATAGATTTGTACTATAAAAACATATTTAGAAATTATTTTAATAAAAAAAGTTGGATCAACAATCCCTTTAGTAAAACCGTTTGAAATAAGAAAACTACTAAGTCTATCATACCAAGCACTTGGAGCTTGTCTCAAACCATATAAAACATTAGAAAGCTTAACAAATAGATTTGGAAAATGAGGACTAGTAAATCCAGGTGGTTTTTCAATAAAAACATCTTCAACAATAAACCCATTTAGAAAAGCACTTTTAACATCCATTTGATATAACTTGAAATTTAGATGAGCAACATAGGCAAGTAGAATCCTAATAGATTCTAATATAGCTACAGGTGAAAAGGTTTCCTCATAGTATATACCTTCCTCTTGACTATATCTTTGTGCAACTAATCTAGCTTTTTTTCTAACTATGCTTCCATACTCATCAACTTTATTTCTAAAAACCCATTTAGTTCCTATCGTCAAAGTGTCCTTAGGTCTGTCAACTATTTCCCAGACTTTGTTTCTTTCAAATTTATTTAGTTCATCTTGCATAGCCATTACCCAAAATTCATCATTGATAGTATCATTGATATTTTTAGGTTATAACTATGAAAGAAAAGCTTGATGTTCAACTAGGATTCTTATAGAATCTCTAGTCTTTGTCCCTCTATCAAGGTTACCAACAACAACATCTAAAGGATGATTATTTAGAATCCTAGTTGATCTAGTAAAGGTAGGACTAGAGATTTTAGAATATTTTCTAGGTTTAGGTTCTACAGAAGTGGATTACGGAACATTTCCAGAACTTGTTGACTTTATAATAGGTTTATTGATTTTATCATTAAGGTTTAGAACAGATAAATCTTCTTCAAGATTCTCAAGAGATGATTATGTTCATGTGGATCAGTTTCATCAAACTTGATGTGAACATATTCATCCATATACTTGGTTCTCTTATTAAAGACTCTATAGGCTTTGCTAGAGATAGAATATCCTTAGAAGATTCCTTCATCACTCCTGGATGAAACTTTTTCTAGATTATCCTTAGTATTGAGAATAAAAACATTGCAACCAAACACTTTGAAGTAACTAACATTAGGATTTCTATTATTCCATAATTCATAAGGGGTCTTCTTGAGAACTGGTCTGATCAAGACTCTATTGATGACATAACAAGCTGTATTGAAAGATTCAGCGCAAAAATAAACTAGTAGGTCATATTCATTAAGCATTGTTCTTGCTATTTCCTGAAGGGTTCTATTCCTTCTTTCTACAACACCATTCTACTGAGGTGTCCTAGGAGCAGAAAATTTGTGACTATAGCCATTGTGTGAGAAATAAGATTCAAATTCATGATTTTCAAAATCACGGCCATGATCACTTCTCAGGGTTTTAATCTTAAGTCCAATAAGGTTTTCTACAGACTTGGAGTATTTAATATAGTAAGAACAAGCTTCACTCTTGTGAGCTAAGATGTATACCCAAGTATATCTAGAAAAGTCTTCTACTAATACATAGACATAGTGCTTCCCATTTAAACTAGAAACTCTAGAGGGTCCAAACAAGTCCATGTGAACCAACTTGATAGGATGATAAGTTGAGACTTCTTTCTTTGATTTAAAAGAATCATTATGTTGCTTTCCATTTTGACAGGGATTACAAACTTTGTCATTTGGGAATTCAAGTTTGGGTAAGTCTCTAACCAATTTTTTTCTAGTCAGCTATCTAAGTGAATGTATATTTCAGTGTTCTAATCTTATGTTACATAGCCAAGATCCTTTATGAAAAACATTTAGGGAAGTAACATTTTGTTTGGATAAAGAATTTAAATTAATTGCATAAAAATTTTCATTTCTCAAAGCAGAGAATACTAAAACATTTTAAAGTTTAAAACAATACAGGAATCATTTTCAAATTTCAAATTAAATCCATCATTATATAATTGAGAAATACTTAACAGATTATATTTAAGTCCATCAGCAAATAACACTTTAGAAATAAAAACTGAATTAGTGTTACCAATCTGGCCTAGGCTGATGATTTTTCCTTTAGAATTATCACCAAAGATGACATGGCCTCCATCAATCTTGATTAAGCTCTTGAAGCATTAATAATATCCAGAGATATGTCTTGAACATCCACTATCCAAGTACCATATCTTCTTGTGAGGACTCTTGAAACATGTTTCCTACAAAACAGATTTATATGGAAATTGATTTTGGTACCCATATCTTCATGGGTCCATATTGGTTAGCAATCAAAGATTTAGGTATCCATATTTTTCTTATTGGTCTCATATAGTTAATAGATTCAATATATTTTGAAAGGTAAACTCTATTTGATCCATAACAGTGTGAATAACTAGTTGAGGCATCTGAATTACCAGAACTAGAACTAGAACAATTTTGTCCAGATTTAGGAATAAATCTAGTCTTAGTAAGCTGTCTATGTCCAGGAAGATAGCCTATTCCATTGGTATATTTTGGTTCCACTTGTTTTACTATCATTTTTGATAGTGTATCCTTTCCATTTGTAAATTTTTCTAGGTCATTCCTTAATTGCTCAGTAGACAACTTTAGTTCAGTATTTTCCTTTAACAGTTGACCATTCTTTTCCTTTTCTATATCAAGCGATGATTTAACATTGGAAGTGAGAGCATGATATTTCATTAAGGATTTATACTTTTCCTTAAGTTAATTACATGTTTATTCTAGAATATTACAATATTCAAACAGTTCCTCACTAGACATATTCTATGATTCAGAATCAGTTCCTGAATAATAATTATTCAGGATAGGGGAAACAGGTACCTCGAAGTTATTGGTCATGAAGCACATGTTGGCACGATTCTTTTCAGAATCAGAAACATCAGATTCACTTATGATATCTTTTGAAGCACTCCAAGTAGCTTTCATAGACCTTTTATACTTATTGTCCTTATAGTCATGTTTCTTCTTGAACATCAATTTTGGATAGTCTGCTCTAATGTGACCTTTCCTTTTTCTTTCATAGCAGACAACTTCATCATTCTTGTCAGGATTTTTCCAATCCTTCATCCAATGACTCTTGTGGTCATACTTTCCTTTGTAATTATATTTGCTGAATAATTTCTTCTTCTTATAGAACTTCTTGAATCTCCTAGATATTTGAGCTATCTCAACATCACTGTCAGAGTCTGAATCATCACTTGTTGAACTTTAAGTTTTTATTTTAACTTTGTCTTTGTCCTTGCTCTTCGAAGCAGTAGATTTAAAAGCTACATACTTCCTCTTAGGTTCATCATCATCCTCCTTATTCACTTTGAGTTCTTCCTCATACATCCTAATCATACCAATGAGCTCCTTGATTGGTAGCTTGCTTATGTCACATGATTCTCTAATTGAAACAAAAGTGCCTCTCCATCGATCTAGTAGACATGTCAATATTCTCATGATTTGTTCTTTAGCAGTGACATCTTTTCCAAGAGACATCATTGAATTGACAATCTCATTGAACCTCAGATACATGTAAGAGATAGTTTCATCAGTCTTCATTTTAAAATTATCATTATTAATAGTATATATATTCAATCTCATTTCTTTAACATTAGTTTTCCCTTCATGAGAAACACTCAAATTATCCCATATTTCATACGAAGTTTTAAAAAGAAGATATTCTATTGAACTCTTCATCTCCTAAAGCACAATAAAGGACATTCATAGCTTTACAATTATTTTTGTAAGCTGTCTTAGTAGCTTCATCCCAAGTAGTTCTAACAGTTGCAGGAATCTTATATTCAGTTTTTATAGCAGTCCAGATATCAAATCCCATACTTTCTAAATTAATCTTCATTTTTAGTTTCCACTGGGAATAATTTGTGTCATTAAAGAAAGGAGGCCAGTTGGTAGCAGCACCTTCTAGTCTATTATCCATAATTAGAGTTTAGCCAATAAATTGAAAGAGATAAAATTTAGAACTAACAGAAATTTTAGATCTTTAAAATATAACTAAAATCACAGTTGTAAAATAGAGTATTTGAAAACATTGATGAACAAAAAAAATCCTTTGATACCAAATGTCGGTCGGAGTGGACACTCAAGAGGGGGGGTGAATTGATTTCCAATTAATGTTTCTGTTAAAAATGGTTTCTATTAAAATCCACCAATTTAAAACAAATTTAAACTGTAGTGAATTTATACAGATTGTGAATGTTCAATTGGATTCTTAAAGATTGATCAGATATCATTCAATTTAATCACAAGATTAAATTATCTTTTGAAGCTAACCTACTGGTTCACATCAAGTACAAAAACATTCTAATTAAACTATCAAAGTAACTTTAAAATAGGTTTTTATTTCAAAGTAATACCAGCAGAATATAAAATATATATATAGAATGTTTTAGACTTATACTAAAAAGCACATCAGATATAACCAATAGGTTCAGTCTCATATAGAGACTTATTCCTCTCAAACAATTTATATAATTTTGATCCACACCCTTGATTGAGGTTAACAACAGTAAAACACTTTATAGGTCCTAAGACCTCTACCACAGTTCATCATGGGAAAACAAAGACAATAACACACAGACTATCCAAGTCACACTTGACCTCTACCACTGTCCTTAGTGGGATACAGAATGATGTATGGAGTTTGGAATTAGGATTTAGTGTACTCCAGTTCAGTAGAGGAGACAATGTGTGTGTAAAGTATACAGAGTTCACACACTTCTCAAAGACAAATGAATCACTTAGAGAGATTAGGTAAGAGTTTAAAATGCTCTAGAGATTAGTAGTGCATCTCTGGACTTGTTTGATTTAGTAGAAATTCTCTTGAGTCTTTCTCTAGGTTTTCTATTGAAAAACAGGGTATCATGGTTCATCTTGGTGTCCTTCACAAGTGAGTATGTTCTCTGATTTCTAGTGTTCTTTGTGTGCTCTTCACTAGTGCTAGATTGCATTGATGAGAGTTCTTTTAAGATCTTGCAATGTCTTCTTCGAGTTCCTCATGTGTTCTTCTTTTCATGTATGTTCATGGAAGAAGTCTATCTATATGCCTCTTCATGCACACCTTTTATTGCAGCTCGATCTTCCTTTTATTCCATGAGCTCCAGCAATGGGAGTTATTACCTTTTCATAGGTACAAGGTAATATCCCCTGACATGCCAACAACTAACATTAAATATCATTAATTGCATTAAAAACATCAAATATGACCGTTGGAATTAAATAAGTGTTTATAGAAATTCAAATAGTTTTCATGAATATCGGTGAGTCCTGATACCGGTGAGTCATTTTGAATCTACATTAGTATCGGTAGCATAAGCCTCAGTAGCTCCTTGATCATCGGTATCAGTAGCATCAACATCGGTAGCTCATAGATCATCGGTATCAGCAGCATCATCATCGGTAGCTCACAGATCATCGGTGAGACCATTGCCATCGGTGTGACCGTTGTTCATCGATGCGACCATTCCTCATCGGTGACTTAATCTTCATTGGTGCGACTGTTTATCATCGGTGCGATAGGTCATTCTCAGTGAAACCGTTCATCATCTGTGCGACCGTTCGTCATCGGTGTGACCGCTCATATTATCGGTGCGACAAAACATGGAATTTTCACGAAATGTCTGTTTGATTCCGGAATACTTACAGTTCAACAGTAAGACATAAATTAACATAGATAAACACATGTAAACATGAATTAAACAAATATAAACACATTAAGAACAATTTGAACAAAAGAATAAATTTTCATAAATACAACAATGACTTGGGATTATTAAAATTACCATCTCAGAGAGAGTTCAACAATAATGGCTATCCATGACTAACTATCAATTTAAATTATATTTTTCTGAAAAATGAATTAAAACAAAGAAAGAATAAATTGAAAACACAATGGATATAAAACAAGAGGTTCAATCTCAAGTATATACTTAGTCCTATTCACTTGATAATCACCTTCCGCCAAGAAATATATATAAATAAAGATTTTGATCTACACCTTTGGATCAGGGTTAACACAACAACACAAAGATTGTCTTGTTCATAATACCTCTACCACAGTTCTACATGGGAAAAAATTTACAATCAGGTCACACAGGACCACTTCCACAGTTATTTGTGGGATAAAAAAATTAAGAAGATAGTTGTTTGAGGATATATAGTATCCTTCAGTTTAGTACATGAGATAGTGTGTGTTTTTAGTACAGACACACACAATTCTTGGAAGTTTATCTAAAAATAAACTATAGAGAAGAATATATTAAGAAGGTATTTGAGATGCTCTGAGTGTTATTCAATTCCGCCCTAAACTCTCTGATGTATCAGAGTTGAAGCTCGAGTCCTCTTCTAGAAAAAATATTGAAAATATAGTGTCATAGAGTACTATGTTATATCTTATATGAGGGTGAGATGTTCTTTCCCTTTAGTTTAGTTGGATGTTGTTGAGATGGTGGAACTATGATGAACATTACTACTTTGGTTCATAGCTAGCAGGAATGAATAATTCCACATGTGTTCAACCTTATTGTATGGTTCACGTGGAGGGTATGATTTTATCTTCTTGTGTATGTGTGTCTGCGCAAATATGCCCATGTGTATATATTCCACACACTCTTCTTTGTATATATATTATTGCATTTTGACAATATGCAAGTTTCAGGTAAAAATAGAACCTTGTATTTATGACATCCTTATTTAAGATGTCTTCAAAAATGTAATTAAATTAATCAGTCATATTAAAACACTCAAAATATAACCGTTAGAAATAACTATAAATATATGAAATTTTAAATAGTCTATTGTTGAGTCCTCGATTAGTATATCCTACTGTCAGTGACTCATTCCATTGGTGTGTTATTTTGTCAGCCATTCCATGATTCGGTGACTCATTGCATTAGTGGCTCATTTTAGCTATCTGTGAGTTCATGCGTATGTAGAACCATTCATCGATAGGTCATTTGAACTGATGGTAGGTCATATGCATTAGTAGGTCATTTACATCAGCAGGTCATCTGTATCGCTAGGTCATCTGTGTCGGTTGGTCATCTGCATCGGTAGGTCATTTGCATCTATAGGTCATCTACATCGGTAGGTTATTTTTCGGAGAGGCAGTTGAATAATTAGTATCTCATCTCTTCTATTGGTGTCAGTCTGTTCAACTAAGAAAATATTTTCACTTGGACTGTCTTACAACATAAATATTAAGAGAACGTACTAAATTTGTTTGAGATCATAGATAAACATAATTTCACATATTAAAACATAAATAATCATGATAGAAATAGTTTAGACATAATTAATAGTAATTTAAATGATTTGTGATTATTAAAACTATTAATACTATAGAGGGTGGCAACAATCTCATATGGGCCAACAATCACCCCTTTTATGATAACAAATCATGGAATTATTCACCACAATAATTCGATGTGGAATGAAATCATTATACTTATCATCACCCATTATTGATGAATATTTATAACATATAGATAAGGTTCAATGGTAAAATAAAGAGTAATGGTATCAAAGAAAAATAACATCTATAAGATTGAGATCACAGATAAAGTAAATAAATAGATTTCTAAACTAGTACTCCCCCTTTTGGGATTTTCAAAAAGTAAAAGGCGAGCTAAAAACTATTTCCACTTTAGAGGATAAGCATGAAGAAAACAGGTAGCCATGAAAAAATGTATAATAAAGTAATAGATAAAAGTTTAATAGAGGAAATAAAAGAACACCAAATTCCATTAATCAATAAAGTAAAATATGTTACACGTCATCAAATAAAAATAACAAAAGTCCAGAAAACAAACCAATTCGAGAATGATCTAGACTACAGCTGTGGATTAAGTGGTTTCTTCCCTTTCTCAGAGGTATCAATAGAGGGTCCAGTAGGTGGGGCTTGTGATGATGGAGGGTCTAAAGAAATTTTCATAGGAGTAAGGATAACTCATTTGTAACATTAGGTACAGGGATGGGTTTGTATGGTGATAACAATAGAGGTTAAATATATTCTTACATCAATGGTCGAATCTGTGTAAAAGCATGAGAATATAACATTTGGGGTGGAGGCATAGATCTAGGGTGTCCAAATGGTGGATCATTTGGCACTACAATTGCTTCATATTGGACATAAATGAATATCTTTAATATCTTGATGAAATCCTAAATAATCTCAGCACCATTACTTCTTTCTAAAATTAATACTTATTCTCTATGAATTTTTCCAAAAGAAGGGTGATGTATTTTAACTTATGTACTTGATCTTTAAAATCACTAGTTACTGGAGGCAATGATAGGTTATCATTGAAATAATTAAACAGATTAGTAAAATGATGCTTGTCAATGATATTTTTGAAATATTTATCCACCTTTTCTGGGATCAAATAATTTTCAATTTCAGTACTCTTGGAATAGATTTTGGCCATATCATGAACATGACCACTGTTAGTCTCAATATTTTCACCGTTTCGCAAACCATAAGCATCAAATAGAGCTTAAAGATCCCCCTTTACTATAGTTCTACCTGTCTCAATATCTAGTTTCTGAGAAGTCAGACCATATGTTGAAGGAATATCAATTGGATCTAAGGTATGTGTCTTCAATGTTTTAAGAATAGTATCCCCACAACCTTTGTTTTCTGAGGTCAAAGAATTTA
Source organism: Viscum album (assembly GCA_963277665.1). Lineage (NCBI taxonomy): Eukaryota > Viridiplantae > Streptophyta > Magnoliopsida > Santalales > Viscaceae > Viscum > Viscum album. The sequence goes on from OY728150.1 coordinate 862,362,458, forward strand.
TTATAGAATCAAGCCCAATCATTTCATTTCTCTACTTGGCAGTTCTTGCAACACTTTTCTCAGCTGTTGGTATTAAGTTGGGTTGAATCTCTTCTATCACAATCTTGGCAATATTAGCAGCATCTACCCCACTTATACATAATATCTAAATTGGAATATAAACTACTTCCCTAGCCTAATTCATTTATACTATTGAAGATATGAGAGAGTGTAATTCACCACACATCTTAGTGTTTCATCTTCTATATTTTTGAATATCGGGAACCATCCAAGATTGAATAGATATACTTATAGTTGAACAAACTTTTTATTTTATCCTTTAAAAATCTCCTTTAGTGACAGAGTCACTTGGAAGGGTCTCATCCACTAATTCCATTAAAAAAGGTACAAAAACATCATCATCCAAGTCTTCATAATCTAAACCCATGACTGTATACACAAAAGTTTTTGGCCATTCAACCATTACGTCATCATCCAGATGAATGAGAGTGTCAAGTCTTACTCTTTCAAGTTGATCCTATTAACCAGCATGATCTCCCTTTTCTTGAGGCTCCCCCTCAATATGAGCTATCATAACAGGTTTATCATCTTTAGAGTGAGTCCAACATATTTCATAAACTAAATTAGGTATAATAATTTCTTGAGATTCCACTTAAACAACAACTTATGATTTTTCTCTTACATTAATAACAACATCTGAAGGTTCTTCAAACAGATCCTGATCCACATTTTCAACAATTTCAATATCTTCACCTTGATAATCCCTATAATTTTCATCATCACGTTCACTACTTTCATCATCATCATTTCTAGATATATTCTCTTCATTTCCATTCCTATCACCATATTCTCCACCTTCCTCCTCTTCACTACCACTACCACTTTCACCATCATCACTTTCTTCTGCTTCTTTAGATCCACTAAATCTACTTAAATGTTCCACGCTTCTTGATAATTATGTTTCCTCATATCTATTGCCTTCATGTGCTGTCACATTAGAGGGTTTGGAAAGTATAGGACAAGGAGAATAAAAAGAAAAACCTTTGCGAGGTTTAGTGGTGTCAAGATCACTCCTATCATCGATAAGTGGCCCCTGATCTCTAAATACAGTTGCAGACACTTCTTCTTCTTCTATAGAGTATACAAAATCCTAATTTGGTCCCAGAAAAGGGTCATACATATTTTAATGCCTAGTGAGATATTCCACCGAATATAACTTGTCATAAATCTTATCTTCATATCTAACCCATTCTCACTTCCAAGGGTTCTATAACAACCTAGACATTTTAATTAATTAATTAATTAATTATAATTTTGGTATAAAATATTTTTATAAAACTATGAGAGTCCATTTAATTAAAATGAAACTTGTTTAATTTTATTATTATCCATCATGTCACTTTTTAAATACATATTGATATAATATAAATTAATAATACTTTTATGAAATTTAGTATCTTGATAAGATATTTTCTGATATATTATAATCAAATTTAATATCAAATGTAACATATTTTTTCTAAAATAAAGATAATATTATTTTCATTATAAAATATATTTATGATTCAGTTTAACAATTGTAAATTATTTTTAGATTGTTATATAACATATTTTTATAAAGGAAACAAAACTAGAAGGATGTAATTGAGAAATAATTGTTTTTAAATACGTAAGTAAATATAATGATTTTAAAAAAAACCATATTAACTTCCTTAAGACAAATAATTTTAGAATTTATTATATATAAAAATATATTAAAATTTATGGTTCATAATGTTAATGTTTATATAAATAATCATATTACATAAAAAAAATAGAAATAATAAATCAATTTTGAAATTTAAAATAATTTATAATGTTAGGTTAACATATAAAATTATATGTATGTTTTAAATAAAAAACTATTAAATTTTTTTTTGGAAATTATGTTAATTATGGGTTAAATAAACAATTATAATAAAAACATTGAAATAAAAAAAATGAATATAGACCTTCATATATATATATATATATAACGAAATGGTATATATATTAAGATAATTGGATTATTTAAATAAAATAAAATGAAATGAAAAATTTTAAGATGAAATCGGGTTAGGGTTTCGGGAGAGTTCGAGCACAGTGAGACCGAGCATCGTTTTTGAGGGCGGATGGGTGTGAGCAGCGATCGAAGCCATGGATGATACTGAGCTTGGGAGAAAGAGGCGAGATCGAGATGGAAGGTTGAGTGCAAGGGGGAGTTCATGTGGACATAGATCTGTAGAAGACTACGAGATCTAATTTCTTTATGTCTGAACGGTGAGTTGCGTAGCTGTGAGATCAAGCTCAAGCTGTGTTTGCGGTTGAGATTTCGAATGAAAATAGCCTACCACATATCTCTATTTTAAAATCCATATAACATATGTGTTTTATATTTAATTTCTAGTTTTTCTGAATCTCGTTTCATTTTCATTTTAGGATATAATATGTACCGATTTTGTCTTATTTATAGATTTTCTTCTTCAAAATCTTATCAGTTATCAATGTTTTGAATTTATTGATTGACCTATTAGCTAGTGTTTCTCCCTTGAATGACATCTTTTTTCATATGTCTATTTTTTCAAGTTTAATTTGTTTCATCAGTTGATTTTTCTTCTCTGATTTGAACAAAACATTTAATGATTTTGGTTCGAAGTATTCTTTTGATTTATTCATTGGGTTTGGTTTGATCATAAAATTTGTATACAATTCGAGCTTTCTTGGCAATCATTTCTTTGGAACCACAAAATTGGTGGAAATTGAATCATTTATAGATTTACCTTTTCCCTTTGATAGGGATACCATGAGTATTAAATTTATATTAATCATCAATTTAAATCTTCAACAATAACCTTGAGTTGCAATTTTCAAAACCGAACTAAAAAAATTGACCTCAAATAATGGAATAATATAAAAATAACTATCTTAATATTACATAATAGAATTTGGATATAAATAGGAATATATATGGAGAGTTTATGATCATTCTGAGAATCCATGTTTGGGTTCTTCTAAGAATATATATTAAAGTGTCTTGCTCTTATTTTTTGTAAGGTATTTCTTAATGTTCTTTTGGAAACTCATTTTTCTTTCCAAAAATTATAATTGTTTAAGGGACCCCTATCTATTTATCTCATGTTATAACTTCTATTTTATAATATTACAGAATTCCATTATTATTTTAGCAAGGTATTGTCTTAGTTGATTTTTAAATTTATCTATTCCACGATTATTAAAACAGGAAATAAGTTTATTTATTTCAATGTTATGATTTTATTTTTCGGATTATGCGTAAGGGGTATTTTTATTAAAACTTATTTTAGTTTTAATTTATAAATATGTTAAATTTTATTTTATCATACTAAAATAATTTATAAATTGTTATTGTTAAATTTTGAATATGATGTTTAAGGAAGTTGAATTTATTAAAAAATCATTTTATATAAAAGTCATTCATTTTTTAGGAAGGACTGTATTCAAAAATAAAATATGCCATTTAAGAAATTGATTAACTTCATGTATATGATTATGCCCGTGGGTTTAATAGTGGAATAAAATCCATGTTTACCTTTGTAATTCAAGAATTGAATATTTGTGTTTTTGTTTAAATTTTTATGTTCATGAAATAAACATATATACACATATTTTATTTATAATGAGAGTCATTTTTTTACACTTAGAATAAATCACATAAATATCTTACAAAGGTATAAAATATATAGGTACATCATAATTGAACACAAAAAAATTTGATTTATTCAATGTTTGAGACCATTACCCTCTAACATCACTTTTTTTTATTTCATATATATAAATATATATGTCCATGAAATTGGGTTCTTTAAAACAAATATGTATATATATATACTCAAGAAAGAGTGAATATGAAATTTTATTGATAATTTCATGTCTGACTTAAAAATTTCTTGGGATTATTAATACTTTATATATTCATTATATTATTTCATGCATAATAATAATTAAACAAGTATGTTGTTGGAAATGTTAATTCAATATTTCATTATAACAATATGAAAATAATGTATTTCCTAAAATGTTTAGATACATGGATGTTCAGGAAAGATATGCATGACAAGGGTTTGGTCAGAACCAAACATGAAAGTGTAATGAAATGGATGTTCATATGTGTGTATATATATACATACATACATAACTAATCATATATATAAATATAAGTGTAATGTGTATTTTAATGTAGTAATATGTTTCCAAAATTTAAAACTCCTGGGAAAATTATATGTGAGTAAGGAAAGCTGAAAACAATTTATAAAAAAATGTTTCTTAAACTTTGTAAATACAATAAGGAGTTGGATAATGAATCTATCCCTCAAGTGGGTAGGCCCAAGATAGCCTTAGAAGTTTCAAGTGGCCTTAGTTATTTTGTTTTTAAGATATTTCTTAATATTTTCAATCAAACCCCTGGATTAATTTAAAATTCCTTTCAAAAAATAATTATTTTTCAAAGCATTATTTTACAAATGTATTACTTATTGAATATTACAAATGTATTATGAAAATGATATTTTTAAAAGGGATTTATCAAAGGTTTTCAAAACACCTTAATGGTAAATTGAATGCTCACCGTTTGTTTTAAAATGATTTTTCACATGTATCTTATGGGATTATCGTAGATGTCACCACTTTTGGAGTTAGTGCGCACAGAAGTGTAGTGGAAAGTGGTTTTATTTTAGTTTCAACTCTGATAAAAGTATGGTTTTGTCTAATATTCTAGAACCTCAACTGTTAAAAGATCCTCATTTGTTTATAATGGTGTGTAATTGTTCACTTTCTATTATAGAAAAAACATTTATACAACATTTTCAAGCACTGAGTCTGGAAGAGCGGGCTCAGGGTATTATAGTTGGTATTAGAGGAACAATCTACACAACTTTGGAGATTATATGTTGTTGTCTAAGTAGTAAAGTTTAGAGTTATTGGTCTTGGAGTTTCTTTATTTATGAAGATGGAAATTCAGAATTTTTGTAATTCCGACGAAAGAATTGCGATGACACAATTCATTTAGGGGGGGGGAGAATGTAACAACCTATATATAATAATTAATTAATGAATGAATTATAATTTTGGTATGAAATATTTTTATAAAACTATGACATTTCATTTAATTAAAATGAAATTTGATTACTTTTATTATTTTTAATCATCTCACTTTTTAAATACATATTGATATAATATAAATTAAATATACTTTTATGAAATTTATTATCTTGATAAGATATTTTCTGATATATTATAATCAAAGTTAATATTAAATGTAACATATTTTTTCTAAAAGAAACATAATATTATTTTCATTATAGAATATATTTATGATTCAGTTTAATAAATGTAAATTATTTTCATAATGTTATATAACATATTTTTATAAAAGAAACAAAAGTAGATGGATGTATTTGAGAAATCATTGTTTTTAAATATGTAAGTAAATATAATGTTTAAAAAATACAGATGAGCTTCTTGAAGAAAAATTAATTTTGAATTTATTATATATACATATATATTACAATTTATGATTCGTAATGTTAATGTTTTTATAAATACTCATATTACATTAAAAAATAGAAATAATAAATCAATTTTGAAATTGAAAATAATTTATAATGTTAGGTTAACATATAAAATTATATATATGTTTTAAATATAAAAACTATAAAATTTATGTTTTCAAATTATGTTAATTATGGGTTAGATAAACAATTATAATAAAAACATTGAAATTAAAAAAATTAATATAGACCTTCATATATATTTATATATAACAAAATGATAAATATATTAAGATAATTTTTCAATTTAAATAAAATAAAATGAAATGAAAAATTTGAAAAAGAAATTGGGTTAGGGTTTTAGGAGAGTTCGAGCACAGTGAGACCGAGCATCGTTTTCGAGGGCGGATGGGTGTGAGCAGTTGTCGAAGTTGTGGATGATGTCGAGATCAAGAGCAAGAGGTGAGATCGATATGGAAGGTTGAGTGTGACCGGGAGTTCAGGCCGATGTAGATTTGTAGGAGACTACGGGATCTAATTTCATTATGTCCAAACAGTGAGTCGCGTAGCTGTGAGATCAAGATCAATGTGGGTTTACTATTGAGATTTCAAACACAAATTGCCTACCGCATGTCTCGATTTTCAAATATGTACAAAGTAGGTGTTTTATATTTCATTTATTGATTTTCCGAATCTCATTTCATTTTCGTTTTAGGATATAATATATACAGATTTTGTCTTATTTATAGATTTTCTTCTTTAAAATCTTATCTATTATCAATATTTTGATTTCATTGGTTGACATATTATACTATTTTTCTCCTTCTAATGACATCTTTTGTAGTATGTGTATTTTTGTATGTTTAATTCGTTGCATGAATTGATTTTTCTTCTTGGATTTGATCATAACCTTTAATGATTTTGGTTCGAAGTATTATTTTTATTTATTATTTGGGTTTTGTTAGATTATAAAATATGTATACAATTTGAGATTTCTCGGCATGAATTTCTTTGGAACCACAAAATTGGTGGAAATCGAATTGTTTCTAGAATTTCCTTTCCATTTTGATAGTGATAAAATTAGTATTAAATTTATATTAATCATCTATGTACATCTTCAATAATAATACTGAGTTGCAATTTTCAAAACCGAACTGAAAAAATTGATCTCAAATAATGGAATAATATAAAAATACTCCTGTTAATATTAAATAATAGAATTTGGAAATATATAAGAATCTCTATAGAGAGTTTAGGATGATTCTGAGAATCCACGATTGGGTTCTACCATGAATGAATATTAAAGTGTCTTTCTCATATTTTTGGTAAGATATTTCTTAAAGTTATTTTGGAAACTCATTTTTCTTTCTAAAAATTATAATTGTGTAAGGGAACCCTATCTTTTTATCTCATGTTATAACTTCTATTTTCTAATATTACACAATTCCATTATTATTTTTGCAACGTATAGTTTTACATGATTTTCAAATTTATCTATTCAATATTATTAGAAGAGAAAATTAGTTTATTTTTTTCAATGTTATGATTTTAGTTTTTAGATTATGCGTAAGGGGTATTTTTATTAAAATCTTTTTTAGTTTTAATTTATAAATATGTTAAAGGTGATTTCATCATACTAAAGGAATTTATAAATTATTATTGTTAAATTTTGAATATGCAGTTTTAAGAAGTTGAATTTATCAAAACATCATTTTATTTAAAAGTCATTCATTTTTTAGGAATGATCATGTTCAAAAATTACATATGCCATTTAAGAAATTGATTAATTTCAAGTATATGTTTATGAATGCTAGTTTAATAGTGGTCTAAAATCCATGTTCATCTTTATAATTGAAGAATTGAATTTTTTTTGTTTAACTTTTTATGTTCATGCAATAAACATATATACACATATATAATTTATAATTATAGTCATTTTTTTACACTTCTAATAAATCACATAAATATCTGACAATGGTATAAAATATATAGGTACATATTAATCGAACACAAAATGTTCTTGATTTATTCGATGTTTGAGACCATTACCCTCTAACATCACTTTTTTTTATTTTTTATATATAATTTTAGTCGTTGAAATTGGGTTCTTCAAAACATATATGTATATATATATATACTCAAGAAAGAGTGAATATGAAATGCTATTGATAATTTCATGTGTGACATAAAAACTTCATGTGATTATTAATAATTTATATATTCATTACATTATTTCATGCATAAAAATAATTAAACAAGAATGTATTTGGAAATTTTTATTCAATATTTCATTATAACAACATGAAAATCATGTCTTTCATCAAATGTTTAAATACATGTATGTTTAGGAAAGCTATGCGTGAAAAGAGTTTGGTCAGAACAAAACATGAAAGTGTAATGTAATGGATGTTAATATGTGTATATATGTGTATATATATATATACATACATACATACATAATCATATATATAAATATAAGTGTAATGTGTATTTTAATGCAGTAACATGTTTCCAAAATTTAAAACTCTAATGAAAATTATATGTGAGTATGGAAAGATAAAAAAATGTTTTATAAAGAAAATGGTTCTTGAACTTTGTAAATATGATAGGGAGTTGGATAATGAATCCATCCCTCAAGTGGGTAGGCCCAATTTACCCTTAAAAGTTTCAAGTGTCCTTAGTTGTTTTTTTAAGAGCTTGCTTAATATTTTCAATCGAATCACTGGATTAATTTAAAATTTCTTTCAAAGTATAATTATTTTTCAAAGAATTATTTTAAAAATGTATTACTAATTGAATATTACCAATGTATTATCAAAATGATATTTTTAAAAGGTATGTAGAAAAGGTTTTCAAAACATCTTACTGGGTAATTTAATGCTCACCCTTTATTTTAAAATGATTTTTCCCAGGTATCTTAGGGGATTATTGTAGATGTCACCACTTATGGAGTTAGTTCACACAGAACTGTAGTGGACAATTATTTTTTTTGAAACTCTGATAAATGTATGGTTTGGTATAAAATTTCATAAATTAGACTGGTAAAAGATCCGTATTTGTTTATAGTGTTGTGTAATTTTTCACTTTCTATTATAAAAAAAATACACAACATTTTCAAGCACTGAGTCCAGAAGAGAGGGATCGGGGCGTTATAGGCTCCATTTGATTTTCACCCTCTTACAAATATCTTTACTGAGGAAGATCCCACTTCACTTAGAAACAACTAATTCAACTTCATTTACACAACTATTACCTTTTAGAATAGATGAGATCATGTTTAGATAAAATAGGAAATTATTTTTATAGGAATGTTTTATCATTTTATTCATGTGCATAGCATAGTATCTACACAAATTTACCTTGATCCCTTATCTTAATGGATAAGCCAAGTTGATATATTGATACGTCAAAGAAGAAAATTACATTTTCCTAGGATATCACTTATGTTTAATAAACATAAAAAATATTCTACATTCTCCACTTAACTTTGTTGAAATGGGTCATCTATGCTCATCATTATTAGTAATCTCTTTGAAAGATGTCTCGGAGCAGAGCATATAACACCCTGGTAGAGAGGTACCTTGATAATCGTTAAATACACCTTTATGAGGGACTTTAAGACATTCATCCCATTTCCATGATGTGAAATATATTCTACTGCCTCTCACTATGGTCTTGATCCAAGAAACATCACTTCCTTCCACAAATAACTCCATATTCATGTAAAATTCTTGAACTAGCTTCAGGTAAAAGGGTATTTCATTATATGAGAATCAATCAAGACATCCACGATATTGTAGAGCCTTGAGCAGCCAATACATTATTTTTGACATCCCTTCCACAAGAACACCTTTTTCTAGAGTTACAACACGGTTCACCAGAGTATGATTTATAGGTTCTGATGAATTTATCGATTCACCTTTCTATTTCTTAGATGCATGAGTCTCTCCACCATCAAGAGTTATCTTCACACATTCCATTCCAATAGTTTAGTTTTAAGGTCAGAAGGTGAAAGGTTGGGGGTAGAGAGAGAAATGACTGAGAGAATGTAGGGGTAAATTAGTAGAGTGGATCAATTAAAATTTATATCATTTAGGGATTTTGAAATCATAAAATCATGAAATTTTGAACTGGGTTCAACAAAATCAATGAAACAATGTCATTTTGGGAAAAACCTAAAATGTATAAAAATACACAGTCAACGATGTCGTCATGGAATTTTTTTCATATCCCTATTGGTTTCAGCATGAAAAGGTGCTGATTCCGGCATGACAGGGTATCGACACAACAAAGTATTAGTGTTGGCATTACATAGCGTCAGTGTCAGTATGTTAACAGTTTCATTATGATAATGTTTTGGTGTCAGAATGACTACTTTGTCAGTATGAAAATGTTATTAGTGTCATCATGACACTGTCAGCCTCATACTATCTATGTCATTATGACAACTTCACTTATAATGGTGAAATTAATAGAAAGACAAGGTCTTATAGATTGATCATTCCTAACTCATGTTTGTTGAAGTTCACTCTATTAGTGTTCAATGGCTTAGAAAAAATGTTATCAAGATAATGTTTAGTTCCAATGAACTTTATAGTTATATTACATTTTGGACAATGGTCTCTCAAAAATTGATGCCTTACATCAATGTGTTTTGTCATAAAATGTGAATCATGATTCATAGAAATATTAATAGCAATTGTGTTATCAATATTTATAGGGACATGTCTGAATTGATATCTATAATCTAGTAATATGTGGTTAATCCAAAAAAAATGATTGTACAAAAAATACCAGTATCTTTGAATTTAGCTTCGGTAGTAGATAATGAAACCAAAGTTTGTTTCATACTTCACCATGAAACTCGATACTTTCCCCAAAAGTGAAATGTGCTAGTGGTTCTTTTTCTATCAAACTTATAGCCACCAAAATCATCATCTTAATATCTCACTAAATCAAAAGGCTTTCCTCTAGGATAGAATAGTCCAAGGTTGGTAGTATGTTTGAGGTATTTGAAAATCATTTTAATAGCAAGAAGATGAGATTATTTTTTGTTTTCTTGAAAATATTTACACATTCATAGACTAAACATAATTTATAGCCTACTAGTAGTGATGTAGAGTAAACATCCAGTCATTCTACTGTAAGAGGTTTGATCAACAAATTTACCATCTTCATCAAGTTCCAAATTACAAGTGGTACCCATTTAAGTGTCAATACTCTTAGTGTTTTCAAATACAAATATTTTTAAAGATAATTGCTATATTTACTCTAATTCAAAATAATACCATATTAATTTATCAATATTTGAAATCCAAGAAAGAATTTGAGTTCACCCATTAAACTCATTTCAAATTAACTTTTCACCATCTTTGTGAAATCAATACATAAAGAATTTTTATAAGATACAAAAATAATATCATCTACATATATTTGTACTACATAAAAATCTTGGGAAATTCTTTTTCTAATGTGAGTAGGATCTGATATACCTTTTGTAAAAACTTTAGAAATAAGAAAAGTTTTGAGCCAATCATACCAAGCTCTTGGAGCATGCTTTAAACCATATAAATCTTTTGTTAATTTAAAAAAATTATTTGAGAAATGAGGGTCTGTAAAACCTGGAGGTGGTTTAAAAAACATCCTCAACTATATACCCATTTTGGAATGAACTATTGACATCCATTTGATAATGTTTGAAATCATGTTATGCTACATAGGAAAGAAGGATTATAATGGTCTCATTTATAGCTACTGGTGAAATTTATACCTCGTAGTAAATTCTTTATTCTTAACTATAACCTTGTGAAACCAATCTAGAATGGTTTCTAACTACGTTACCAGCTTCATCTACTTTATTCATAAACACACATTTGGTGCTGAGAGTGATGGTTTCTTTGGGTCTATCTACAAATTTCCAGATATTGTTTATTTTAAACCTATTTAACTATTCTTGGATATACATCACCAAAAATTAATCATAGATAGCATCATTGATTTTATTACGTTCATGTTGTGATATCAAAGATTGATGTTCAAGCTGATTTCTTAGATAAACTATAATATGTGTTCCTTTTTCTAAATCCTCATCAATAGCATCTAAGAATGGTTCTTGACAGCTCTGACTCGTCTAGAAAATAAAGGGCTAGTCACTTCAGATTCTTCAAAAGGTTTATGTTCATTATGAATAGAATCTAGATAATTTTCAGAATTGTATGTTTTAATAGATTTCTTTATAGGTTGGTTAGAATATTTAGTATTGATTTCTTGGTTTGACATATCACCCTTAAGATTCTCTTCAGAGATCTTTATCTCATATGGATCTTTCTTGTCAAACCATTCATGTACATATTCTTTAATATATTTGGTTCTGTTATTGAAGACCTTATTGGATTTACTAGAAATTGAATAACCTATAAAAATTCCTTTTTATTTTTTGGAGGAAAAGTTTTCCAGATTGTCGTTAGTGTTATGAATGTAGACTTTGTAACCAAAAACATTGAAGTAGTTAAATAAGGGTTTTTTTATTATTCCACAAATCAAAGGGTGTTATTTTAAGGATAGGTCTAATCAAGACTCTATTGATTATATATCATTTTTTGTTGATAGATTCTTCAAAATATTGTATAGGAAGTTCATAATCACTAAGCTTGGTTTTAAATATTTCTTACATGGTTATATTTCTTCTTTCTACAACTCCATTTTGATGGGGTGTCCTAGGAGCAAAGAAGTTATTATTTTAGCCATTTTCTGAGAAAAATGATTCAAACTCTTGGTTTTCAAACTCACAGTCTTCATTACTTCATAAGGTTTTAATAATAATACCACTACTATTTTTTGCAGTCCTTGCATAATTGGTAAAATGAGATCATCATTCACTATTGTGAGCCAAGAAAAAGGTCCAAGTGTATCTATAGTAGCCATCTAAAATAAAATATAAATATTTCTTCCCACTTGGACCTGAAACTCTAGAACATCCAAAAAAATCCACATAAACCAACTCAAGTGGTTGATATGTTGAAATTTTATTCTTTGGTTTGAATGGGTTTTGTGATATTTACCCTTTTAACAAGGATTACTGAATTTTCCATTTGGAAACTCAATTTTAGGTAGATCCTTGACTAATAATTTTCTCATAAGTTGTCTAAGTGACTATACATTGATGTGTCCTATTCTCCAATGAAAAATCATAGATTCTTTATAAAAATAACTCAATAATAAAACATTTTTAGAATTTAAAAAATCTAAGTTAACAGTATATACATTTTTTATTTCTAAGGGCATAAATACTAGCTTATATTTAGAGTTAAAAGAATTTAAAGAATCATTTTCAAATTTAACATTGAAACCATCATCACATAACTAAGAGATACTAAGTATATTTTATTTTAATCCTTCAAAAAAATTACTTTAGAAATTAAATCTTAGTTAGAGTTACCAATCTAGATGAGGACAATTATTTTTCCTTTGGCATTGTCACCAAAGGTGACCTACCCACCACCAATCTTTATCATGTTCTTGAAGAATAATTAATCTTATATCTCGTGTATTGTACATCCATTTTCCATGTACCAAAATATTTTATAGGATATCTTCAAGTAGTTTTCCTACAAAACATATTAGATAAGAAAATATATTGGTACGATGTATTTTTGGATCTAATAAATTAGTAATAAGATTTTTGGGAACCCACATTTTATTTATTTATTTTTATAAGTATTATGTAATGTATTTGAAAAATAAACATTATTTGGTCTTGAAAAACTTAATATAGTTTGATATGTTTCATAGCTAGAACTTTTAGAAATTGTTTCAGAACTGGTCATAAAACTGGATTTTTCGGATTTTGATACCAAATTAGTTTTTTTCAAATTCATCTTTCTTTATTGGTCCCCTATTCCAGGATTATACTTATGAGCTACATTTTTACCAAGCATTTTGAATAATATTTATTTAACATTGGTAAATGTATCTATATTATTTTTTAATTGATCATTTGGTAATTTTAGTTCATTGTTCTCCTTAATCAATTGATAATATTCCTATTTTTCCACATCAAGTTCAAATTTAAAAGTTGTAGTCAAAGAAAGTTGTTTCTTTAAATATTTTTTATATTTTAATTCATTAAATGTGTCTTATAGAATTTTAAAATATTCAAACATTTACTTATTTTTCTTAGTTTTCAAATCACTTTCATCTTTAGAATAATTGGAATTATGTTCCAAAGAATTTAGTGTTACCTCAGTTGTATTATTCATAAAACACATATTTGCTTTATCAAAATTTTCATGAGAGTATTTTGAGTCACTTGATCTATTCTAAAAAGAACTCCATGTTTCCATCATTAACTTTTTATAATTTTTGTCTTTATCATTATACTTATTCTTGTACTTTATATTGGGATAGTTATCCACTACATGTCCCATTCACTTTCATTAACAACATATTATTTCCCAAGAACTATCACCTTTCTTCCAATCCTTTTTACAGTGGTCCTTGTGATCATACATACCTTTGTGGTTGGGATTTATAAATAATTTATTCTTTCTATAAAATTTCCTAAACTGTCTCGCTATTTGAGCCATATCCTCATCCCATTCTTCTAATGAATGTTCATCACATGAATTTTCAGTTTCATCTTGAACTTTGTCCTTATGCTTAGAGTTTATATATTTGAAAGAAATAGTTTTTCTTTTGTGTTCATCATCCTCTTCATTATTAGCTTTTAGTTTTTCCACAAACAACATCAATATTCCTACCATCTCTTTTACTGGTAACTTGCTGGTGTCATAAGATTATCTGATCGGTACAGAAGTTCCTCTCCATCTATCTGGTAAGCATCTGAGTATTCTCATAATTTTATCTTTTTTGTAACATCCCTTCCCAGATAGTTCATAGTATTCACAATTTCATAAAACCTAAGATACATGTCAAAAATTGTCTCACCAGGCTCCATTTTAATGTTACCATGTTTAATAGTTTATGTGTTAAATATTATTTCCTTAACACTAGAAGTTCATTCATGTGAATCAAAGAAAGTTTTCCAAATTTCATGGGTTGTTTTACATGCAAAAATTCTATTAAACTCTTCATCACCTAAATAATAGTTCATGGAATTCATAACTATGCAATTATTTTTATAGGTATCCATAGTTGTGACATCCCATGTACTTCTAATAGTATCATAAATTGTATATTCATCTATAATTGAAGAACAAATCTCAAAACTCATACTTTCTAAGTGAATTTTAATTTTAATTGTACATTGTTCTTAATTTGTTCCATTAATGAATGATGGTCTGTTTGTATAATCACCTTCTATTCTATTATCCATGATAGTGATATAGACTTTTAAAGAACTATAAATTTAGAACTAACATTAATTTAAATATCTATAAAATAAAACTAAAATTACTTTTGGAAAAGACTTTAAAAAAAATATAATTTAAAATTTTGAAAAAAGAAACATGAAAACCAATCCTCTGATACCCAATTTTGTTCAGAGTAGGATACTCAATAGGGGGTGAATGGAGTTCCTATAAAAATTGCTATTGAAATATTTGTATGTAAAATGTTTCCTCAATTTAAAATAAAACTCTCCAGTTAACCAAGGTATTAAAATTATAATAGGTTGAAAATTCTCATAGTTTCTCATAAGATTAATTAATTCTCTGTTATAAAAATGTGAGTTATTGATATAACTTTTGAAACTACTAAAATAAGGAAAAATATTTATAACTACTATCCAAAACTAACTATCAAAGTAAAATTTAGTATTCTAAAAAATTTATTGAAATTGATATTGATATTGTCTGAATTGAAAACACCGTGGATATAAAACAAGAGGTTCAATCTCAAGAAGAGAATTGGTTCTCTCCACTTGGGTATCACATGCCTCCAAGAAATATATATAAATAAATATTTTTATCCAAAATCTAGATTGGGGTTAACACAACAATACAATGATTTTCTAGGTCACAAGATATCTACCATATTTATACGTGGGAAAAAAATTACAATCATGTCACACAATACCTCTTCAAAAATTCTACCAAGGATAAATAGGTGTAAGGAGACAATTATTTGAGGATATCTTATATCCTGTTGTTTAATGCAAGAGACAATGTGTGTTTTTAGTATAGACACACACACTTCTCAAAATTTTAGCAAAATAGCACACAATAGAGTAGAATATATTAAGAAGGGATTAGATATGTTTTGAGTGTTATTCAAGTTAGTGATGGACTCTCTAATTCAGTAGAGTTGAAGCTCGAGTCCTCTTCTAGAAACAGAAATTGAAAACAGAGTGTCATAGAGCACTGTGTTCTATCTTCTAGGAGGTTGAGATGTTCTTTCTCTTAGGTTTAGTAATATGCTTATGAGATGATGGAACTATGATTAACAATAGTTCTTTAATTCACAGAAAGTAGTAATGAATAATTCCTCATGTGTTCTTCCTTTCTGTTTGGTGATTGTGCGAGGTCTTCTCGTATCTTGTTGTCTATGCATGTCTGTATGAGTTCTCCTATGTGTATATATTTCATGCACTCTTCGTGGTTTATATATTCTTGAATCCTGGCCATTTTCTTGTTTGAAGTAGAAACAATACCTCATATTTCTTGCATCCTCATTTAAGATTTCTCCAAAAAGAAATTAAATTAATCAGCAGCATTAAAATAGTCAAAATATGACCATTACAAATAAATTAAAATAAATGAAAATTTTAAATAGTCTATCAGTGAGTCCTCAGTTGTTGTCTCCTTCTATCAGTGAATCATTCCATCGTTGTGTAATTTTGTTAGTCTTTCCATGATTCGGTGACTCATTGCATCGATGACTCGTTTTAACTATTGGTGAGTCCTTATGTCAGTAACATCATGCAACCATAGGTCATTTGAACTGAAAGTAGGTCATATACATTGGTAGGTCATTAACATCGGTAGGTATTCTACATCGGTAGGTCATTAGAGTTGTTAGTTCATCTATATCGGTAGGTCATCATTGTTGGTAGGTAATCTACATATGTAGGTCATCTGCATTGGTAGGTTATTTTTCTGTGAGTTAGTTGAACTGTCGGTATCTCATCTATTCTATCAGTGTATGTCTGTTACACTTAGAAAATATTTTTGTTTCGACTATATTACAAAATAAGTATTAAAAAAATGTAATACATTTATATAATATCATAGATAAAAATAATATCACATATTGAAACGTAAATAATCATGATTGAAATTTTTTGGACATGATTAATAAAAATTTACATTAATTATGATTATTATAACTATTAATACTAGAGAGGGTGGCCAACAGTCTCCTATATGCCGAAAATATATAATATTTTTATAATAATATATATTTATATATATATTAATATATATAATTATATAAATATATTTATAATTATATATAAATATTTTTTAATATATATATATTTGGTGATTGAGGGTACAATTACAATGAATAAAACACACATCTAACACCAATAGGCCCAATGGGAAGGACGTAGACCCCAAGGGGTAACCAACCCATTCAACCACTCTTATTTATATATTATATATTCTTGTAGACCCCTATTATATATAACCTAATACCCATAAAATTATTTCCCCAAAAGGCCCATTCATTATATCCTGTAGGGTCATCTCACATTGGATCGCCTACAACCCCAATCACTGCCATCACATGCCATGGACTTCCATCGTTGTCACTGGTCCTATTTCAAGAAAACTCTATGTTCTACATCTAGGAAACCACCTCCAACCATCTAGTCTATTATTGCGACTTTCCAGTATGACCAGCCTCTGCCATCCGGGTATCACACTCAACACTAGACCTTAAGTGCCTGTCCCCAGAGAAAGATCGCTGTGAAAGACTATAATTACTTTGATGAAAATTGAATATGAATACTCTTGAAGGTCGATGTGGAAATGATTCCTTATGTCATTTCAATCCCACAATGTAATCACCACTAGTCCACCTTCTTGAACCACTACTGTTGGATCTTCATAAACTATCCTTCACGCCATAATTGGCCACCAAATTGCCAACCCCATTTTCCATCATGTCTCTCACACCATTGTACAAACTAAGGACTACCGGTACTGCACAATGATCATGTTGTTGGTCACTGACATGAAAATTAAGAATACGTCGCCCCCTCATATAACCATCTATCCCGTAAGAAGTCATTGATTCATGTTATTTGTTTCCTTACATTTTCCATACACTAGTGCTCGCCACCCACACCAGTCATCATTGTAGTACCATCATACACCATGGCTCGAAACCACCATCAAATGACAAACATGGTGATTTCACCCCTCCAAATAGAATCCTGAAACCTAGGTCATAAATTGTGCATGCTGTAATTTGAACTGCATACCTATCAGATGTGCTGCCTCTGTTGAGTATCAATCAACTCCGGTATTTTCTAGAATATTTTTTAACATAATTATTTATAATTATAAATATAGGTAGATAAATATATATTTCTAAATAATTATAAAATTATAATAAATATATTTAAAAAATATATATCTTTTATATATTTTTAATTATATATATTTATACATTAATAAATATAAATATGTATATAAATATATAAATACACCAAAATGGATCATTCATGGATTTTAAGACCAAACCATTGACTTGAAATTTATTAATAAATGCAAAATTTACAAATAGGTGAACAGGTTAAACAGTGCACAAATCAGCCACACTATAATCAATAATTCACTTCCTATAATTCACTCATGTTCCCAAATTCTTAGTATATATTCCTCTACCCTTTGGGTGTCAGACTCTCTTCCATGTATTGTCTAATTGTGGGTGAAAATATTCTTCATCCAATGATGATTTAGTGTATTCCTCCAAAGTGGAGAAGATCCTGAATTTCCATTATATATCTTGAAATTCCATCTCCAATTTATATTGAAATCCATCAACAATGTTTATTTCCAACATCTTCTGCAATATTTTATAATAATTGTAACTGAAAACATCTAAATCCATCATGAAAAAATTGACTTCATGTTGAATGAAAAACCAGTATGTTGTCTCTTTACTGAGGCGTTGAATAGAACATTCACCTTTTTGATCATATAGAGGAATGATACTAGAGTTTTTTTCCTATGTAATGTCAAGTTACCCATCTGAGGCCTTTCCAAAATATCCATATACCTTTTTTCATAATATTAGAAAAATTTTATTGGTAACTACATTCAATATTCTTATTGTCCTCAACACTTCTACATGAGGGGATACTGGTTGGATATTCCACCTGCAGTGGGGTTCTTGAGTAAGCGATGTCTTCACCAACTCAGGTGTAGAGAAAAATTCATTAGATTTTCTAGGGATGACCAATAAAAACCCCTATTTATCTACAAATATTTTGTTATCTATAAATATAGACTCATTATTATCCACCTATGGATGGTCTCAGGATTCATGTGATGCATGAACATTTATAGCCAAAACACATGAATTTATTACTATTCCCTTCATAGAATCATAAAAGTGGTCATAAGTTGCACCCACATTGCTAGTTCCTAAAGGTCTATGGAAAGCCTTAGTAATTAGACTAGTATGCAACAATAGTCCCACCATGAGGGACTATTCCCATTTTAGAATTATTCTTTGAGATCAAATCCATAACCCCCTATCTGACTACATCAACAAAGGAATAATTTTCAGTAGCCTAAGTATTAACAATGGAATGTCCCTCATTAGACACTTATATGAAGTTCTTTTTTCTCTTATAGAGGAAATGATTCCCCATTTCCCTATATTCACCATATGGTAGCTTAAAATTACTTTGAGATCATGAATGACCTGATTTCTTATTTTTAGAGCTAAGTATGTTCTTATGACATCGCATAAAGGAGTGACTAGTACAGAATATGAAAATACAAAATTCAAGAAACCACTCAAATTAAATTAATAGATCAAGCTTGAAATTACCTGAAAAAAAAATATAGTTTCAATGAGTTCCTGAGAAATTTCAATCTAAACCAATATTCTAGAAAATATGACCATATAGAGTATGCTCAGACTCTTTATCAATTTTAATCAGAGTCCCCACTGAATAGGTGACATCCCAAAGAATTTTTGAATGCTAGAAGAACTAGCTCAATCCCTTAACTTGTATCTATTCTAAATTCAATTATTTCCCAGGTAAATATGGATAAAAATGGGATCATATTCTTTAAAATTGAAAAATACATATATGAGAGATACCATACTGAAACTCCTAGAAAACAATTTGTGCTATTTTGAAGGGAAGACAAAGTGGTAGAATCCCTTACCGAATGATATCATTTTCCTATCATAAAATCCCCAACAGTGATGAAGATGGATCCTCAAATCTTCTACAATCCATGGAGTACCATTTTCAGGAACCAAAATATGTGTGAGGTGTGAAAACATGACTTCGTCAATATTATGTTCAAAAATATTAGGGTTCACCTCCACAAAGGAAATGGATCCATTCCTGATAATTATTTTCTACATTGAAGTCGAATCACTATGTGGATAATAAAATAACCAATTATTTGAATAAAGAATCTTCAAATAGTTTAAATTCATCACTGGTTTCTTTCTAATCAGTCTTCTCAAAACCATTTGAACATGAAAGAGACAGATTCATCTAAGTACTGCCTCCATATGTGGGCACATCCTTCAAAGAAGGAATGAAATAAACTTTGAGATTGAAATTGTTGTTTAGAGGATTCACCATGGATCAATATCTTAGATTCGCTGAGGAATTTCCAGAGTGTGCTCTCAACCAATCTTCCATTATAAATTGTGATTATAAATATATATATAATTATATGAAATTTATTAATAACTATATATAAATAATTTTTAGATATATTGATTTATAATTATATTTAACGATCAATTAATATATATTTAAATAATTATAAAATTATTATAAAGGTATTTATTATATGTATAATTATATATAAATATATATTAATATATATATATATATATAACTTTATCGAATTATATTGAATTATATAAATACAAATAATTATTTAACTATATATATAATTATATATAAATATATAAATATATAAAAAAAATTAATTAAATATATTTGTTTAAATATATTTATTTATAAATATAATTATTAATATATATATTTATTTAAATAATTATAAAATTATATTAAATATATTTATTTATAATTTTATTTATAAATACATATTTCTAATTTTTCAAATATTTAACTATAATTATATACATTAAAAAAATTTGACTATATTAATTATATTATTAAAATTATGTCTTCCTCAGTTCTTTGTTAGTGAAGATGATGAATAATGTTTATTAACGTTGAAAAGCACTAATAAAGATCAGTTTAATCAGTACTTAATATTTTACAACTGATAAAATACTTCCCTATCATTTAAATTAAACAATAAAAGATCCCCCCTCACTAATGTTGTTCAAACTATCATTGAATCGAATTTTTTATCATCATTCCCTCTCAATCATTTCAAATGAATCACCACCTTCTAAATCTATGTTATATGATCACTTGTGATATGTCACTCCCCCTCAAAGATCTTTATAAGTTTTTAATTTTTTTAAATGAAATGAAAATCCGACACCATGATCATTATTTGGATACATCTGGGTAGATTATTATCTATCTTTCACAGTCTTGTTTCCTTCTCACCCTTCAAAAATTTTCACCATCGTAGATCTCTTTCTATGATTGAACGACCCATGCGATGTGGCTATGAATGATTTTTTATACAATTTATTGTATAGTTTTTTGTCTCATTTCCTTCCCAAACCAAGATATTTTATTCATAAAATACATCAGTATGATATACACCCAAAATTTTTTATCATTAAATGGAATTATTTGAACCAACATATATAATTTGATTCCCAATTTAAATTTATGTTTTTAAAAGGACTATAGAAGTAATCATGTTATCATTTTAAGAGGAGTACAATATATAATTGTTAATATGAACAATAATTATAACAAACTAAAATATATATTTAAAAACCCCCATTACCTTGTGTATTTTAATTTTAGTAACCATTAGATTATCATATTTCAATATTGTTTTCTTTTCAGGAAACTAAAATATAATGAAATATAGATTCATTACAGAAGAAATTTCCTTTTTATATTGGTGGAAATTTTAATTCAATATTTTTTTAATAAAGGGGTTATTTTTTAATTTTTAAGTAATTTTATTGTTTTTTTCATATTATTTTCAATATTCTCTGAAAGAATTTTATATTAATATTTTTTACATTATTATGTTTTGTGGAATTTTATTTTTTTAATTTACCTTCCTTTAATTTTAATTGAAATCGAATATGCATTCCATGTATATAAAATATTAATTTTTTTACATTGAACACATGTTATATGTTTAGTTTTTTTATTAACTATTTGTATGTCATGTATTTATTATGTTTTATCATAATAAATAAGAACATATATTTTATGAGTTTGGAAATATTTTTTGGTGGAAAATTTTTTATAAAAGAATCACTTTTTGAAAATTTTAAATTCTTTATTAAGTCATAAAATTAAATCTTTACATGTGTATTATATTAAATTTTGGATATATATCATTAAATTTTAAAAATATATTTATTTATAGTTTATTTATGTATTCAAAAAATTATTTTTTGGATATAGTGAACTATTTTTTTAAATTATAGTAAATATTTGTTCTCAATGTCCTAAAATAATATTATCTCAATATACTACTATTTGTTATATAAATTTTGTATCTTAAAAATTATAATATATATATATTATTATTATATATTAATAAATCTATATAATATATGTATTATTTTTATCAATTTTAGGTTATGTAACAATTATTTTTAATTAAAATTTTAAAAAGTTTATATATGGAAAAGAAATTTGTCAAAAAACTAAACACATATTCATTAAAAATTTATTTTTCACATTATTTAATTGTTATAATTGGATTTAAATGATACATGTTAATTTTTATTCTCATTGGTATATAATTTTTTAATTTATTTCTTTACCTATGAGAAGTAATCCCATATTACTTAAATTCTCTTGTTTTAAAATAAGAATAATTTTGAGTTAATTTTATTCATTTTGGTGTTTTTAGGAAGAAACATCCTATAAATGGTATGTTTTGTGTTTAAAATTTATCAAGGGAGATTAATGTTATAATTATGGAAAATAGTCACTAACTAAGCATTTATAACCAAAGGTGTTGAATGTTTTTCCTTAGTTAATATGGATGTTGAGAAAATCATTTTTTCGATTCATTTCCTTATCAAGTTAACATAAATATTAGTGGTGTAAAAGGAAAAACTTAGTCATGGTTTGAGGTGTGTGGGTTTGTAAAAGTTTCATCTTCTTATTTATAACATTATTTATTTTTCTCAATCCACGTACACAATGTTGTAATTTTTTCTATCTATTTTGTATCGTTATGAATTTTTTAACTATCACCCATAAAAAGTTATACATTAAAACCCTATTATCTTGGAAACATTCAAGATTAGAAGATAGTGTAAAATTTTTGTAAAGTTTATTATAATCTCCCCTAACCATATATTTGGTTTGGATATTATTAAGATTATGTAAACTCTTTTGGATATACCTATGAAGGTTTTGACTACTATATGTGAGAGATATATTATAGTGATTCATGTCATCATTAGAGGTGGAATCAAAATGTTTTGGATATCAATAATGTAAAATCCATGCCAACTGATTTTTTTGCAATGTATATTAATAGGATGTATATTTTGTGTTTTTAAATAAATTGAATAGAGGATTTGGATATTATAGGATATGTGAGAAATAACGATGACTGATAACTTAACTATTTTTGAGATAGGGTCTCATCAATGGGTTATAGTACAAATATATTTATTGGTATTACTGTAATACATTATCTATAATAATCTATAAAAAATGAGAGTAACATGGAATCTAACTTCAATTATATCATCAATAATATTTTTATTTATTTGTTTCATAAAATTTCAAGCTCCTTGACCATGTAATTTATTAAGAATGGTTTGAGTTTTACCCATAAAAATTTCTAATTTAAAACACATTTATCTTAGACAAATACAAGATTAGTAGATAATTGATGAATTTTATAATGTTTATTATAATCTCCCATAACCATACATGTGGTATCAATTTTATTAATAATGAGTATAATCTTTTGGATATACCTATGAAGGTTTTGATCACTAGATGTGGGAGATAGATTATAGAGATTTGTGGGTACCAAAATTAAATAACTGTAGAAAAAACGTTATTGGAATGGTGAAATAAAGTTATAAGAATGCTTATTTATTAGATGAATACTATTTTTTTATTAATTTTGTTTATTGAAGGTTTGATAAATGCATAAGAGTTTGATTAGGATAAATTGTGGTCCTAGTGTTGAATATTATATATGCTTTGGATATCATTATATAAATAATAATTTAGTTATTTTATAAAAATGAAATTTAACGAATGCATGGGTTAATAAATTCTTTGAAATAACAATGTTATCATTGTAAAGGAGAATATGTAACATTTAAAATTTTATTATGGGTCTATGTGAAATTTTAAATATTAAACTCCAACACTATTTACTCCTATCATATATAATTTAGGATGGTGGCATAAATAAGGTTGTTCAAAATAACTTAACCTTAGATAATTCTCTCACGTGTATCTCTAGGGTTTACTAGTGAAAAAATAGGAATTAACATTGGTTTTTTTACATTGGGTTTTAATCGACATTTATAAAGGCGATGTTAAAAATATCATTTTTGGCGTTTTTTTTGGAAAACCGACACCAAAAATATTCTTGGTTAATTGGTTTGGTCACGGTTTTAGGAAAACTGATGTCAAAAACCCTCTCTGAATAGTTTCTAGTGTTGATTTTCAAAGTAACTGATTCTAAAAAATGAATATTTTTAAAAAAATATTCAGCATAAATTTTAAAAAAATTGATGCCCAATGTTAAAAAAAGAGAAAATAGAAAAAATTAAACTTCCAAATTAATTGAAACCATTATAATAAAAAAACAATATACAACAATCAAACATTATTTATCATTAACTAAAAAACCATAACTTACATGCTTTTATCTAGTTAATAAAAAAACTATCTAAAAATTTGAATTATAATGTAGAATTAAAATACATGTTACTATAATTTACACCAAGCCCCTTATTGGTTATTATGAAAGAATTCATTTTATTATCAGTATGTTGAAACACCTATTATATCAAAAGAGTTAGTTTTTTGAACCCATATGTAATATTATTTATAAATATTAGAATGTAGATACCTCAAATCCTAATTAAACTAAATAAATAATTGAAAAAAATAGATTGAATATGGTTAAGATTATATTGAGATTATGAATGGAAATCATTGAATTCCTACAATAAAATGAAATGATATGAGATTAAAAAATATAATAATATGGCAGAAAATACAAAAAAATTAACACAACTAACTTTATCAAATTCAGTAGTTTCCCCAGTTGTGATTATCTCATACATGAATCATAGAATATAATAACCACATTCATCATGTCCTTTTTGACGATGACACTATAGTTATAAAATATTAAACTAATAATAAAAATAAACATATAACAAAAAATCAGAATAAAATATTATATAAAAACTAATTACTTTTACTTCTACAAATTTGATTTTAGTTGGTGTCTTTATCGACATGTATTCCTTGTTAAAGTTTTTCCATGAATTGAATTTTCATATATATGAACTAATAATACAAGTCTAAACAATGATAATTAAACATAATGAGCCTTTAAAAAAGAAAAAAACATACCTGTCAAATAAGGTGGAAAATCTTTAACTAACATTCCCTAATAAAGAGAAAATCCAATATTAGGTGCATTCACTTGGACACAATACACCTAACATGCGATTCCCCCTATAATAGAAAACCTTCACAATTAATGACATTATAATTATCACTAGTTCATAATTATGTTTTTATTATTACTTATCATGAAATGATATAAACCAACACTCAATCTTCATATGTGATAATCTCTCATATATATATATGCAAATATATCAGGATTATTCACATGTTGCACATACATGGAAATAAATTCTAGATCTATAAAACTGTAAATGTATGTACTTTCATTTTATAGAAGAAGCATGTGAAAATACCGAATTTAAAAAGAAAATATAGTTTGTCAATTTAAAACCATCTTTTATTAATGAAATAAAAAATCAAACGTCAATTTACTTACATGGAAATCAACTACACCACATTCAGGATGATCTCTTCAAAATCAACTAGATGCATGATATATTCTTGGTGTAATCTCAATGGATATTCTCTTCCACATATATTAATAATCATAAAAAACTCATAGGTATTATTCTATGAAGAAAAATCTGGAGATAATCTTTATATCCCATAAGAAATATCTGAAGTATCAATTATTGATTGTTCCTGAAAACTTTCTTTCATTTGGGCTACTTCTTTTTCTTTCAGATAGTTATATATAAGGTAAATTTCAGAAAACAATATAGTTAATTTTGAATAAATTTTAATAAATATTTAAAAAAATGCATACCTCATATGAAATATAACGAAGAAAAATAATTGGCCAAAGTAAAAATTGACCAGGAAAATCCCCAACTCTGGTGATCTCCTCAGTAGGAAATGATATTAGAGCATTACGATCAATAATATAGAGTAATGATACTCTATCCTAACCCATATGCATAGGCTTGTGATGTACAGAACCACCTAAAATTAATGAGTCCGAATTCAATAATATGTATATGAGGATCTCCAACAGACAACTCATAGTATATGTTTTGGTCCAAGCGAGGTGGTGGAGAATAAAATTAAGCAGATGGGGCAGGGTGGTTTGGCTGAGAAGGCTGGGAAAGCTGAAAAATGAAAAAAAATATTAGTTTTTATACTTTATAAAATAGAGAAATTGATGACAAATAAATAATATATTTATTAGTCTGAGCGAGGAGGTGGAGGATCAATGTTAACAAATGGGCCAGGGTGGTCTGGGTGAACAGGGTCGAAAGGCTAGAAAATGAAAAAGTTATATTAGTGATTATAACTTATAAAATAGAAAAATTGATGAAAAACAAATAATATACCTAAGAAGGCTGTTTATACAGGGTGGGGTAGGTCGATGGAGTAGGGTAGTCTGGGTGAGTTTGATGGGAAGGGTGAAAATTGAAAATGTTATATCAGTGTTTATAATTTATCGAATAGAACAATTGATAAATAATAAATAATATATATGTGAAGGCATCTCTTACGGGACATGGTAGGTATATACAGTAGGGTATTCTATGTGACCTGGATGGGAAAGATAAAAAATGAAAAAGTTATATTAGTTTTAATAATTTATAAATTGAAAAATTGAGGACCAATATATTATATACCTAGGAAGGTTGCACAGACTATGACTGTATTTCCATGTGTTCTTATAAATCTTTCTGCACCACTTCTTGAATTTGATCACCCATAGACTATTCCATATTTTTCAACTCATCTTTTAATTATTCTATTTCTAGGTATCTTGATATCTTACTCTGACCAAAAACCTTCTGAATACTAACACCTTCTTGATACCCTCTAATATGTCAGGGGTGTTCTTCCTTTTCCAAAGTAGTGGGAAGAATATCAATCCTACCCTCTAGGATAAAAGAGCGATGTGTCTCTTACTCCTGAAGTTAATTCTAAAATGAAAATGAAAATGTTATATTACTGTTTAAAATTTATAAAATATAGAAATGGATGAAAAATAAATAATATTTACTCAGAATATTATAAGATAATTTCTTAGCTTCCTCTATAAGATACTCTTCATTATTACTTTTTCTTACTCGTTTCAATTTTTCATGGTGAGTGGGAGGAGATGGGGGACCACATTGAACTTATTTTGAACCACTACTAGATCGAGATCTTAATACTTTAATTTTTTATTCAATCATTTTATACTCCAATTAAAGATACCCTCCACATGATAATGTATGAGGGTATACATTTCTCAACAGAATATCATGATGAGATCTATTGGAGTCCTATTACATAAAAATAAAATACTATGTAATTAGAAAAATATATATTAAATTTTACAATATAAAATAATTATCATACCTAAAATTTTTATTCATGATCACTATCAACAAATCACTTCCTTGTATCTTCATCTCTAAACAGATACTTGAGGCATGGGATTCCAACCCATTTCTTTCCAAAAACATATTTTTTTAGTTTTGTTTTAAAATCACTCCATTGAATTGCTTCTAAAGAAAGACGTCTTTTTTTAATTTCTTTGGTTTCGTAAAAATTGAATGTCATATATAATTAAATAAATTAAATATGTCATTTAAAATATTTAATATTCAAAAAATTAGATAAAAGAAATAAATTAAGAAATTGTACTATAACAGCCTCCCAAAGTTGTTGTTTCATCATCCTGCCCACTGACTTCCAATCAGGATATAAAATAATAATTTTTCAATGGCTCTACATCGATATATAACTGATAAACTAAACAACATTTTGGATAGTTGCATTATTATTATCATCCAAACAGATGTGTAATCTGTCGTCGTCTTGAGAAAGTGGTCATTTTGGGAAACTGGTAATATAACATTTACCTACTTGAGAACATGATTTTTTAGTAGTAATAGGAGAATTATCCACTTCGGAGGATGCATCAGAATTTCTTCAAATTTATTTTTGTAAATTTACATTTTTTTTTTCAATAAATACGTATATTACTGAATATTTAATAATATGAAAAAATTGATATACATCATTAACTGTCCCTCTCTATCTGTTTCTAAAATTTCTACTAGAAAGTGTAATGAAATTTTTTGTACCTTCATATCATTATAAAAATGAATATTTAAAAATAAAAAATAAAAAATATAAGTAAATAAGAGGAATGCATTTGTAAGTGTCAAAAAAATAAACAAAATATAAATATTTCCCAAAAAACTAAGAGACTAATTTAGTGTTTCCCACATTCCTTCATCATGATATTTATGTATTTCATGCACAATGTATGTATTATACTCACTGTAATCATCTAGATATTGCGTAATAGATGAGTAAGGCTCATATAAGTTAATAACATCATTAACCTCATCCTCATCACCCAAATGGTATCTTTTTCCTTGAAAAATGAAGGATCATAGATCATTCGATGGATCAATGACATAATATACTTTTTTTCATGCGTCTCTATGATAAATGGTTTCTCATTGTAATTAAATCTTTTCAAATCAACCAATTTAAACCCATAATCATCATGTTTTACACCACTCTTATTGTTAACCCAATTACACTTAAAAAAATTGACTCTAAATTTAATATAATCAATTTCTCACATGTCTTCATGAAATAAAAAATATGGCCTTGATGAAAAAATTGGGTTAGTATCTTTGTCACTCAAAAAATTCACTACTTAAACAAAAACCATCACACTACTATTATGAATGGTATAATTGTCATCTAATTTTTTTTGTGTAAAATGTGTAACCATTAATATCAAAACCAAACCATGTGATCACATTAAGAGATGGTCCCCTTTATAACAACTTAAATTTTTTTGAAGCAGATATATATATGTTGAAATTCTCTTTAAACCATGAAAAAATGTCTTATTATGCTCAATCACCATCAACTTTTCATTTATTTTATGATAACGTAACATTAATTCCGCAATATGTTAGGATATATATGATGGAACCTCATCTATGTTTTTTAAAATATATAAATATGCATATATCACTTCATCAGGTGGAATAAATGTTACCTTTATTCCTCAAACCCCTCTAACTTCACTATCAAATGTCATATGTTGATATATAAGGAGACCAATATTATCCACCTCATAAAAATAATTAGTACAAAACTCTATCACCACATCCGATACATATTTTTGAACAATAGAGGCCTCTAGTCAATAATTATTTTTAACATATCCAATAAAAATTTTCATATATCTTTTAGAGGGATACATCCATCGTAAATAAACAGGCCAACATATTCTTATCTCAAACACCAAATGAATCAGCAGATGAACCATTATATCAAAAATCATTATTAGTAAATACATTTCTAGTTGAAAAGGAAAAAGAGTTGCTTCATTCTCCATCACATCTATCAAAATTGTATCAACGAATTTTCTAAAAATGGATTTGAAAAAATTATATAACCCAATGATGGCTATTATTCCAAATGTCAGCAATATACCATGCACCGCTACTAGTAGAAGTTGTTGCATCAATACAAGGAAATCATGAGATTTCATACCTATTAATTTACAATCTTTAAAAGACACCAAAATATTTAAATTTATATAAAAACTATTGGGTACTTTAATAC
This sequence comes from Viscum album, assembly GCA_963277665.1. Lineage (NCBI taxonomy): Eukaryota > Viridiplantae > Streptophyta > Magnoliopsida > Santalales > Viscaceae > Viscum > Viscum album. Next base: position 862,392,413 of record OY728150.1, read on the forward strand.
CATGGAGACACTAAAAAAATTATCTTTTCATTCTTGATCAATGTGTGACAAGCCGATGTCAAATATGTTATGTCTCCTTTCATTGTGGGTTCTAACTCTAAACATATTCTCATTAATATCAATACCAATCTACCATTAAATACATATTTTGTATTTATTTTTATGTCTAAAAATGTTCCAAACAAACTTTCACATATGTTTCTCTCAATATGCTTAACATCAATGTGATGCTTTATCTCTAAAAAATACATTAAGGATGTTCAAAAAAATAGACTACTTCTTCCATATATTTCTTTAATGTCCAAAACCTCTTTTCTATCCAAATGTCGAATCAATATTTTTCACCCTATCATAATATTCTTTAGCTAACAATGGCTGATGGGGAAGGATGTATTCTCGTAACCCGTTAAATTCTTTTTTCTATCTATGATAAGGATGATTAATTTGCAAAAATCTTCAATGTCCCATGTACACTATCTTTCTTCCATTATACAATTTATAATATGAAGTATATTCTTCACAAATTGGACATGCTTTAAGTCATTTATCAATATATCCATATATATTTACATATGCAGGAATGTCATTTATAGTAAACATTATCATAGCACACAAAATAAAATACTCTTTATTTTATGCATCGAAAAAATTAACACCTTCATCACATAGCAGTTTCAAATCAACAATCAATGGTAAAATATACACATCAATATCATTTCCTGATAGTTTTGGTCCAAAAATCAACAATATCATCATAACCTATTTTTTATTCATACATAGATGTGGGGAAAAGTTGTAAAATACCAGCAAAATAGGCCATGAACAATGTTTTCTACTAAGGCCCCAATATTCATTCATTTCATCATTACACAATCCCATTCTGATATTTCTAACATCACTTCCAAAATCATGAAATGTTTAATAAAAAATCTTCAACTGTGGTGAATCTGAAGGGTGATGTATGTTACCATCAGAGATGCATTCAACTGAATGCCATCTTAACCTTTTTTATCTAATGAATTTGCAAATAGATTCTTAAAATGATAAAATATTAGAAGGTACCAAATTTCATTACTAATAGTTTGGATTCTGGTACCTAAGATTGAATAACATTTGAATTATCAGAATTGTATGCATAATATATTGGATGATATCATTAGAAAGTACAAAATAAATTTTTCATGACATTATATAACAGTACATGAGAATGAATCTTAGTTGAATTTCCCATTTATCTTATAATGAAATTTCCCACATGTTGGAAAACTTTATGAATATTGATATTCTTTCCTATATAGTACACAATCATTAGGCCAAGCATGTATATTTTTATACCCCAGTACCATTGGGAATAATATTTTCATTACCTCAAAATTGGAATCTAGAAGCCCATTGCCTTTAATAAGTAGCTCTATTAGAAGCTCAAGTATGTTGGAGAAACTTTTATCACTCCACCTATTGTTTTCCTTTTAAGTTAACTAATCTCAAAATTTTTGATAACAAAGTCTATTTATTGAAACTTTGGAATAATGGTTTCTCATAATCATCATTTAATCATTCATTAGTTGATGTTTTTATGGTTTCAACACCTAAATCATTAATTAATTCTCTAATATAATGCTATGGCTCCTTATAAATATTTTCATCAATATTAGATGTTGAATTTTCAATTATTTTACTATGCTAGATCCAATGTGTATACTTAAGGATAAAACCAGAACAAATGAGATGATCCTTGATTTCTCTAGAGTTTAACTTTCTCATATCCAAACACTTTACACATGGACAGAAAATAAAATCAATGTTTTGAATACATCGTTTAGAAAATTCCAAGAATTAATCAACTCATTTTTCATATTCACTAGTTATTCTTCATAAATGTATCGAACTATGATCCATTAAATACCTTATATATCACAATATAATTGGTGAATATTTAAAAATATATAGAAATTTATATATATATACAGATAAATTGTAAGCATGAAAAAAATTTAATAAAAACTATGGATAATAAGATAGAAAACATATGATATGAAACACATTGACCAATAGTAAACATTTTATTTTCATATTATACACATTTGTTATATTGATATTATAATTTAATTATAATATCAATCTTCTAAAATTTATTAGTTCATTTTAATAGTTGTTTCATTATTTTGATGTTACATGTGTCAAATGTATTTAAAATTGCATTAATTTAATGGGAAACAATTACTTATTATTAGTGATATGAAATATTAATTAGAGTAAATGTTCATATTATAAGTGAAATTAATCATAATACTCGCTAAATAGGGACCGATGAAATTAAATACCTAACTAAATTGGTATATCTGATAATAAATTTGATTCATTATTATTTGTTTTTTTATTATACCCTAAAATTATTATTATTATAATAAAAAATTAAGAAATATAACATTTATATCCACTAAGCAAACCCAATAAAAACATACATTCATTTTCAAATAATTTTATATTAATATGAAAAAATTATCTTAGTAAAATAAACTATTAAATGGATACAACCTAGTTTTATATATTTTATAAATTCATGAATGAATCTAGAGAAATCGTTAATGGATTATTTATAACTATGTATAGTGGATTTATTGATAAATATTACTTGGTTTAATAATTTTAATGAATGAAGTGAAGTTAGAAATATGAATGTAGTTTAGTTTATTAACGTACTATATTTCAATATTTATATTTTTCAAAGGAAATTGTAAATGATCTAGACGGGGTTGTAATTGTTATGATAATTCTTTGATTAATTTATGTTATTTTATGGTGATCTAAAGGGATTTAATAAAAGTATAAAAAATATTTTTCGACCCTTGTATTTTTTTAAAAGACTAGATTCTCAAGTTAAGACTACATAAATATTTATGTATTGAATTGTTACTGAGTCATTTTGATCTATATATGAGCCATTTCTCACTCTCCATGAGGCATTTTCAGGAAAATTCATGACCAATGTATGAGTTCTTTGAATATTTATATGAGTCACTTAATATAGAATATTGGTAATTTTGAACATTTTATGAGTAATGTGGACTCATGAACAAGTCATCGATCATTTATTATAGGTGATATCATGATATGAATGAGTAACATGGACTTTCATATGAGTCATTATAGAACTAAAAAAATTTAGGATTTTTATATAGTAAAAAGGTAAATCATCAGTAATAGTAGTCCCATGAGTTATTTCATGCTTTGAGAAATATCATAAAAAATTATTTAGTGTTTTCAATTCTAGGAATAACTCTTCAATTTTCTAAGCAACACGCTTGGATATATTTTCAATCTAAATTAACAAGTGTATGGAATCTAAACAAATAATGATGAATTGAATTGAACCAAATCAAATTAACTTTTCCTAAATGGACTCATCCATATTTGTACCAAATTGAATAATCTTAGATTAAACCAAATTAAACAAAAATAATGTAATTTTATATGGGGTGATCACTTTTAGGGATAACTATTAACCATTTTCAACTAATTTTTAATAAACTATAAACTAATAGTTGAATCAAATCAAAATCATATTAAAATTAGAAATAATTTGTCTTCAAAATTTAAAAAAAATTCAAAATTCAGAGTTTAAAACAAAAATATATCCAAATACAAAATATTCTCCATAAAATGCTTTATAAGATTAATCATTTTAGGATCTATACCAAAAATTATTATAAAGCCTAAAAATAAAGATAAATAAAAAATAAAATCAAATGACGGTTAAATGTCACTGTAAATATTATTCGGAAGAAAAAATAAACCACTGATGATGAAAAATGGAGAAATAATCATGAAATCAGACCACAGGTCACAAAAATATAATAAAATCCACAAGAATAGTGGATCGAGATCATAAATATGCCTTCAAATTTGTTTCGAGTTGAGATGATTCATCACTGTTTAGATTTCAAAGATCAAAAAACAAGAGGGTTTCCCAATCCCAATTAATTTTAAAATACTTTTGTTGTTGGTTTTTACAAAAATCTATGCCGAAGAGTCCAAAAAATAATTTCACCATCAATTTTTGGGAAAACTGACAACGAAAGATCCTGATTTTTGGAATAATGGTGTTGGTTTTTGTAAAAATTAATGCGAAAACTTTTTTTCTTTTTGGCATCGATTTTTTGAAAATCGAAACCATATATCATACCTTTTGAGGTTTTTGGCGTTCGTTCTACTAAAAACCGATGCAAAAAACCACTCTTAAAAATTATTTCCATTGGTTTTTTGTAATACTGGCTCCAAAAATTTCTCACACATAATACTGTCATTGGTTTAGAAAAAGTTGACATCATTACATCGACGTTAGATCCAGTATTTTCACTACTGGTTCTCTCAATAATGATAGGATCTGTACCCTCTCCTCTCGATGATGTTGAATATAACTAGAGAAATTATTATCAATATTGGTGGATCAATTATTAATACCAACATGAACGACACAATATAATTGATACCTCCATTCTTGCACCCATAGATTGATTAGTGATGTTTTGAGATGAAGGAGCATTTGTGGATCTCCAAAGAAAATTTTTAATTTGGATCCTCATAGAGGAATGATCGTACATCATGAAAGAAGTCTGTATGATCAATATAATCTCCAAATAAATAATTATAAGATTGATATAATTATTTTAATTAATATAAGTATAATGTGACAAGATCCTCTCTCTATCATTTTAGGACACCTTCATCATGTTTATTCTGGTTAATTCATGGGACAAGATAATTTATCATTATGTTCTTATAAAATATTTGGTTGAATCACTGAAAAAAATCATTCGGTATGGGCATGATTGACTTTCACTACACCCAGATTCCACTATGCCCAAATATTTCATACCTCTATTAAAATATATTTTATGGTTTCAATAACCTTTTCCTCAGTAATGGATGAATTGCATGACCTTCTCCTCGTGAGAGGTTCACAACACCAAATCACAAAACATGAAACATTTTTAAGGGAATTCATCTCATGGTAAGTGAGAAATTATACAACACATGGAGATCCAATTTCTGTCTTCTTCATAAAGTTTGGTACTCATTCCTCTTCAAATAAACTCATGTCATATGGGTGAAGATCATATTATATTCATCATATAAAATATCACTACATATTCTGTTGGTGAAAATTAATGGAACCAACAAGTCAAAAGATATAATTTTTAAAAATAAAATAAAAAACTCCAACATAAAAATTAAAATTAAAATAGGGTGATGTTCTTGAAATCCTATGATTACCAATTTTATCATCTAGTTCGAGTAATTTTCAATAAATCAAAAAAAAAATCATTATCTTAATCAACCCAATTTTATTATCTACATAGCATGTTCCATAATGGAACATTATACACATACCAAATAATCTACTTCTATCAACCATTAAACATGCTATAAAAAATATCTATTCTAAGAAATAACATTAAACAGATAATACAAAAACCCATCTACTAGAGTCTTTAATTGGATTGATTTCACTAAAATCATCACAGGAATCATTAATATCTATAACTCAATACAAAATTGAGACTATTACCTTCCTCAATAGTTATGTTGGTTGTCTTAAAACCTAAAGAAATAATGCTAAAAAAATACAAGTAGTATGGTAGCATAAAAATGTCAAAAAGAAGTCACAACAAGCCAACAAGAGATAAATATCCCACTAAACCTAAAAAACCCAAACACCTCGAACAACTCACACCCCTTTTTACAAAATATCCCTCTATAAATCAAATACATCTCCATTCCTAGGATCGTAGATAAAATAAATCCTAGATCTTGAATAAACTATACTCTAAGGGATTATTAATTGAATTTATAAGACATCAAAAATATCAAAACCATGGAATACCACATTATTATAGGTCACACTATCCCTAGGTTTATTCTAATGGTAGTACCTCTTTATATATCTTGTTTTAACACACTAATATTATTGAAAAACCATAAACCAACATCCACTCTTCCTCTCTTTACTATTGTTATTAGGTTGACTCCTAACATTAATCAGGCGAGGTTCAGTCTTAACCCCACTAACCATTCATTTCAGACCAGGGGTCTAATATAAAATAGTTTTTAGACTTATTATAAAGTTATAGAATCCCATCTATACATCATAAAGTATTTTAAATAATTAAAATAATCATTGAGGGAGGTAAAAAAATCTTAATGTATTTTTAAATTACTCTAAATCAACCTAGATAAATGTACCAAGAAATATTTTGAATTTGTATTGCCTCGTATTCTTATATAACCTACCAAAAAGTTTGTTATTTTTGTATAAGTTTTAATATTTCATCCAAATAGCCTTAGTAGTAGTATCATATGCAACTTCACACAAGACCTTATATATTATAGTCAATAATAACATATAATCGGATTTTTCGAGAATAATGGGATCAATATCAACATAAGTGGTGGTTCAAAGTCCTTCAGAGAACACAATGGTGATAGGTTTCATCATGCTAAATAATGTATCTTCTAGTTGATTACAAACAATAATAGATCTCATATTAAATAACCATAAATTAAAATCATTATCATTATTGAACTTCCCATCATCAAACATAATATAATACATTATTAATATCAATAAAATGACTAAATAAAAAATGTGGAGATACTTCTAGGAAATATGGTTATTCTCTTAATAGAGTTGTACTAAGACCAAATTTATGAATATAATTAAAAAAACATAAATCAGGAAATGGAGGAAAAAGAAACTAGAATCCTCAAATTAAAAATGAAATGTGGGGAAACTAAATAACATGAGTTTTTAATGTGATTCAAACCACAACGGAAATTAGTTCATGATAAGAATAGAACCCCAAAATCCCATTTTTATGAAAACAATAATATCAATATTACAACAAAGATGGTAAAGAAAGATAAAAATATTGGGCCACATGAGTTATTTGAGGATTAAGTTATTTTATCTCTAGGAATTGAGATGAACTCAAGTGGAAAATGAAACATAAACAAGTATCATATATTGATACACCATGAACACATGGAATGATAATAGATGAATTAAATAAAACACATAATAAATGAATAAAATAGGAACACACATACAATACAATTACTATTAAAAAAACTAAATGGAAAAGGTGAGAAGTTTTATCCAAATTTTTGGTGTTGAATTCCATTTAATGTAATTTTCATCCACCAAATTGTTTTTAAGGGTATTGATATCCATTAGAAAAAATATTCACTGAAACTGGCACAAGAGACACCCTCATGAAAACCTAAAAATTCTAAACTCCAATAAGATATCCCTTTATTATCTCTATAATATCTCAAATGTAAAATGAAAGAATATGGTAAGCCTAAGAGGGAGCCTTAGAGAAGGAATATGAACCATAATTATGGCATGGAAAGTGCCTTATCAGCCACAATTGAATATTGGGACATGTAGATAGTTGAGTAAGCACAAATTCTTCTTAAAGTTAGTGGTTGAAACAAATAAAAATATCCATGAGTCCATGCCACATTATATAATAGTAAAAGGGTTAGGAAATTTAAATAATATCTAATACTGAGATTGTTAAATCATAGAAATAAAACACACCATGCTTCATCTAAAGATGATTGATCTAGAGAATTGATGGGAATAAATCACCCAAAGAATAAGATACATTTCAACCTACCAACATCTCAAATTACATTAAAACCAATATTTATATAATAATAAATTCATATAACATAGGAATTATGGAAGGTGAAAAACAACTAAAAATTATTCACATTAGATTAGGATCCTCAACAATATAAAATTAAAACACACCCCCCCTATGTGAGAATGAATCATAAAAAACCCCACATAAAGTGAGTTTCATCACACGTAAGGATAAAAACAATGTTACTCACCTATATTCATAATAAAATTAATCATTGTAGTTGGTGTTTGGCTTAGTGGTAAGAACCCCATAATTCTACATGGAAAATGGGGGTTCAAAACCCATGGGGCGCAGGTTACTATAGAAGCACTGTAGCACCACTATAGCAGCCGAGATACTATTACAACGGCGGTAGTACAACGGTGGAAGGGGGTACTGTATCGGCGGCATGGGCACTATAGCAGCGGTGGGTACTGTAGCAGTGCGGGTACTATAGAAGTAATATTCACAGAATGGGCCTTGGGCCAAAAAAATGGATCTATGGGATATTTAATGGGCTTAGTGCCTACTGGGCCTTCAGGCTATGTAATGGGTCTCCCTCTACCCAGTTAAAGAGGTATTTGTTTTGTTTCAATAATAAGAATGAGGCATCGGCCCCAGCCTTTAAAAAAATTATCATAAAATACATGAAAAAATATAAACCTCATTAAATTTGAATATAATTAGATGGAATCAACAAGTAAAAAACTATAATTTTATTAGAAACTATAACACGCTAAAAAAAAAAATCAAATTTTATCTAGTTAGAGTTTATAAAGTTATTTTTTAAATAATATTTATATTAAATGTTTTAGAGTTTTGATATTATTAAACATGTTCTGTTCATGTTTTGGTATGTATATATAATGGATTATTGTGTTTTTATTATTATAAATCAATTATATGATTATGGGTGATACTGAACTATGTACAATATTCCCAAGGACAAATTATTTATATAGAATTTTAAAAAATATACTTATTTATGAAAGTTAATTTATCATAAATATAATGATATGACCGCATGGGGGTGGCCTAATGATTAGGGTTATTTTATTGAATCCTTGGAGATCAGGGGGATTGATTCCCTCTAGTTGTGACCTTCCATAAAAATTTTAATCCAATGAAATTTAACTTCTTGAATGTTTTTGGTTTGGTGATAAGTACTATTTTAAACAGTTCCAACCACAAAGTGAAGGGAATGACTAATTCCCTTTAGCTGGTTTATTTGGGATGATCTATTCTAATGTAATATTATGAAATTCAATGATGGGTTGAGATTTATATAAAAAAACTATTTATTGACAAGGGTTTTTAGGTAGGGTTATCTGGAGAGTGGATTAGGACTACAGAAAGGTCCACTATAAATTCAATGTTTTTTCATTGGAATGTGACATTTTGAGAATCACTTGAAAAAGTTTAATGTAAAAACCATGAATATTCCAATGTAATATATTAACAAAAACCATACAATCAACTTTATTGTAAAGACCCGTAAAATTCAGGAGATTTTTTTTTTAATTTTCTTTGGAATTTTACAAGTACGCAGTTTCTGACGGCACCTAATTCTGAGGCCCGGTGTGCCCAGAATCATTTTCCGAAGTTTAGCTTGGGTACATTAAATGAACGAATGAGCGGGTTTTCCTAACTTTTGAACCGGTGCTCAGAATCAACATCTGAGGGCACCGATAAAACCACAACGTTGGTAAATACTTAGAAACACCTTTTCTAGAGTTGCGTTTTCTCGGGTGAGGTTATTAAAAAAAATGAGTTAACTAAGGAATGAAATAAAAATTTGTGCAACATTTTTTATTTTCAATTATAAGTAGTATAACCTATACATGGTGGTTGGAGTGGGACCCACTACATCCTAACTCCACTAGGTAGGATATTAGTGAAGTGGGGCCCATAATAGCCCCACCCCTTCAAGTCCCTTAGAACCTCCCACATGCATTTAATTTTGTAACTCACCCACACCCCATTTTAAAGGCAAGTCAACCCTCAAAATTAATTTGAATTTTAAATGCTCATCAATTAAGTCAATTAATTGATTGTGATCTTTTTATTTTCAAAAAGGTTTGGCATGAGTAAGAAAATAAGGCAAAGCCTTATTTTATTATTTGTTGAATCGTTTTGTGGAGATATTTGGGAGAGGAGAGCTCAAGTCTGGGAGATTTACTTCTTCCTCGTCAAAGAATGTGAAGAACGCCGAGTCTATGACGAAGAACTCCATCACCACAAGGGAATCGTCGTGCCATCTCCTCACCTCTCCGCAGCCGGTGAGAGACACCTTCTTCGTAGAATGACGACGCACCGCATCCTTCTTCGGGCGAACACCGACGACGTATACGACGCCATCATCCGCGACATCGTCTTCCGCAACGCCGTCACCCGAGACGCCGTTTCTCCATCACGACCTTTGTTCGACAACTCCTTGAGGTAGGGGTTAATTTTTTGTTCATGAATATTCTTTTCCATTCATCGTCTTTTTTTGGGCTTCCTGTTATCGTTATAACGGGAGGAGGTCGGACCGCACGAACAAGGCTGACCCTCCTCCCCCTTTGTTGTTGAATTTAGTGGGGCTCGAACGATGATGGCGTGGTGCAATGGCACCGCGTGGAAACAAGGAAGAACACGGCGAAGAAGCACAGCGCCATCGCGCCGCGCCATTGCAGCCGAATGAAGCCGCGACCGGAGTCAGGCCGTGGCAAAGGGGCGCGACACCGTCGCGCCGCACCGGAGAACCACGAAGAGGCCGTGGCGGAAAGGTGCAGCGCCGTCGCACCATGCCGGTCGGACAAGGCCGCGGTGGTACAATGGGAGGCGGCTAGAACCGCCGGCCGCCAGCGCTTCGGAAGGGCGGGACGACGAGGTCCCGCGGTGGCAGCACCGGCCGGCTTGCCAGGTCGACCGGTTTTCGAGAAATCCGGGGGTCGTAACCCCCGGCTGGAAAAGGGTGGGCCCTCCATGTGGGGAGGGGGGGGGGGGGGTTCTCAATTAGGGGGGCAACACACCCCCCTTTCCGCAACAGCTCGGCCAACACCGACCTGACTGGCCACGCGGGCTGCGCCCGCGCCAGGCCAACCTGCCGCCCAGGCCGGGCCGGGCCGGGCCGCACTGGCTGGGCCGGGCCACGCCGACAGGGTCGGGATGGGCCGCACCATAATGGGTTGGACCCGGAATCGGGTCGGGTCGCCCGGTTCAGGCCAACCCCGAGGGGGTCTTGGGTCGGGTCGGTCCGGGCACAAAACCCCCTAAAACCGGACAGGTTCATTTAAATGCCTGTAACTTGGGCTATGTACCTCTGATCAATGCACCTTCAGATGCGATGCGATCCTTGGATCGAGAAGGTCGTTTCGGTATATTACAGTCAAGGTTTCAGAGAACATTGGTTATGGACGGGTTGGTTCGAACATGAAACCAACTGGGCCCTCGGAGTGGAAACGCTTATAACTTGAGCTCCAGATGTCCGATTGACGTACCGTCAACTATGTTCGATTCCACTTAGTGAGGCAGACCATTTGGATTACTCCTCTCGAGGTTTGGATGCAGTTGGAGTGTGGTCAGGTTGGTTTTGACTTAAAAACCAACTGGGCCCCTAGAACGAATAAGCCAACAACTCTCAGACCAGGCGTCCGATTGACGCGCCGTCTATCACGTTGAGTTCCTTTTGTCGAGACCGAAAATTAGGATACATCAACTACGGAATATGTTTCAATCGATGTATCGACCCCCTTGGCTCGTGGAGTGGACCATCCCAGAATCGAGCATGCTGTGTGCGGGAACCCTAGAGCTGGCTGTGACTGTGATGACGATGACGACTGCACTGAAATCCTCCGTGGGTTCGGCAGCGACGACGACTGCTCTAAAATCTTCCGTGGGTTCGGCAGCGATGACAATCGTACTAAAATACTCCGTGGGTTCGACGACGATGACTAATATTCTTGTATCCTACGTGGGTTTGGTGGTACTTATGTTCTTGTATCCTACATGGGTCCAGCAGGGTTTGACTCTGTTCTTGTATCCTATGTGGGTCTGACAGAGTAGCTGGTCTTGTATCCTACGTGGGTCCGATAGCTTAGTTGGTCTAGTATCCTATGTGGGTCCCAGCTTAGATGAATCAGTGGCTACATCTGATCATCTCTATCACCTTACGAAGAAGTATGCCTGTGTGAGCTGAGTCTTGACTTTCAATCATTATCTTCTATATGATTGACTTGCTTCCTATGTGGGTTGTATTGTGCTTTCTTGTGTGGATTGGGTTGTACTATCCTCTGTGGACTTGATTGAACCTGGGCTCAGATATTGGAGCTGAACTGGAATTAATGACTTAGGTATATGTATGGGCATATACCTAAGTAGTGTTGGTTGTTACTTCATGATTGTATCTTTCCTTTGTGGATTATACTTTGTGGATTATGCGAGACCTTCGGGGGTCTTGGGGTCCCGACTGAGTAGCATGTACTCACCCCTGCACAGGCTATTCCCACACTACGTTGTGTGGGATACAGATGACGGACAGCGCTGATCGTGGTTGAGGCTTGTGGAGAAAGTCAGTACCTGGAGGTGGGCCACTGGGCGGGACGTACACGGAGCGGACGGCTGGACCCGAGGGGATGAGGAGGCTATATGTACCCACCCATCAGGTGGTATTTCCAGTTGACATCTCAGTGTTTGATGCTTTACTTTTCAGTTGATGTACTTTCTTTTCAGTTGTACTTTACTTCAGTTGGGTTTGTATTCTGGCCCATATACTTTCCAGCACATACAGTTGTACCCAGTTTTACATAGTGTTTACTTCTTCTTGCTTACTCTGTGGTGTTTCATTACTTTATAAAGGCAATGAATTCCCCTTTTTGTCGGCATTTATGCCTTGGTGCTAGTCACCAGTCCCTGGCCTATGGGAGGCGGGCTTGGGGTAGTCACGACATGGGTCTCGAGGACGGGTTGTGACAAATTGGTATCAGATGAGTTTGGTTCTACTGTATAACTCAGGACCCTGATCTTCCTTCTATGTGAAGAAATAGTGTTAAGGGTATTGAGTGTGGTTATCAGTCCAGGGAGTCCAGTGATGGTGCGGCGACCGAAGTATCCGTACACCAGGACCCTAACTTTTGATTTCCGACTCAATGCACAAAAACACTGATTGCATGTGTGTTTCAAAGGTTTTCTTTGTGATTACTTTGTGTCAGCTCACCAGGTATACTGTTTTGACCGTGGCACACCTGTTTCTTTTCAGGATGGCCCCACGACAACAACTAGATAGGGTTCTGATCTTTGTGTGAGACGACACCCCACCGAGCGACGAGGCCTCAGTACATGGCCCTTTTACAGTGGAGGCACCGACAGTACCTCTACCCGCTGAGCCACCGATGCCACCAGCCCCAGCTGCTAAGAGTGAATGTCGCCTTAGTTCACTGCACGAGTTTCAATGTCAGAGACTGCCTAGGTTCCATGGGGAGACGGACCCTTAGGCATCCATGGATTGGCTGGAGTCTGTAGTTCGAGTTTTCAGGTTAGTGGGGACACCAGCTTACCTCATGGTGATCCTTATAGTGAGCCTCCTACACGCGGCAGTAGGCAGATGGTGGATCTTGATGCTCCAGGTGCACGATGAGGCATCTCTCCTCTGGACGGACATTGAGAGCCTCTTCCACTTGGATTTCGTCCCATCCACCCTCCATGCGGTGCGCATCTAGGAGCTACTACTACTGCCACAGGGCAACATGACGATCGCCCAGTACTCGACGAGATTTACCGATCTCTCATGCTATTCGATGAACATGGTACGGGACCCATTCTTCCGGGCCTGGACCTTTGGGCAGGGACTGAGGCATGAGATCATGGCATCGATGATCTTCCTCAGCATTCTGACGCATGGAAAAGTACTAGAGTGAGCCCTTCTCATAGAGAGATTTCTTGCTGAGCCTACACCAGCAGCGATACCAACCACGGGGCGGCACGTAGCTGAGTCTTCTGCAGCTGGCAGTCGACGGAGGTCACAAGGGTCCAGGCAGACCAGACCATCAGGCGGATGACCTCAGGACACTGGCTCAGAGGTGAGGGGAACACGACGCAGAGCCAACCTTCTAAGGAGCAAACAGTGCTATACATGCGGCAGGCAGGGCCACATGGCTCGTGACTGCCTGACCCGCCGTACAGAGGAGAAACAGACCGTTGAGGGGCCAACCAGGAAGAGGTAGAGGGTCGACCGTGGTGGTCTAAAGAGAGTAGGTGGATGTGGCAGGGGAGATGGCTGAGCAGCAGGTGGTGGGCGACGCTTTGAGGCTTTACCACCACCACCACCAGGAGGTCCACCCCCGACCACAGGGATCTGGCAGACAGAGAGAGGCTCAGCTTCAGGCAGCGGTGGTCTATGACCACGGCACACCAGAGATTATTCGAGGTTCTATCTGTGTCTACTCCACCCTTGATTCAGTTTTAATAAACACAGGAGCGATTCATTATTTCATTGTCGTTGCACTTGTTTAGATCTCAGAGATTTTGACGGAGCCGTTGGCTTGATCCTTACGGCTAGAGACTCCTACGGGAGTAGACTCGATGATTACACACTGGTGCCGGCAGTGTGAGCTTAATATAAGAGGTGAGAGCTTCGGCTAGGATCTTCTTATAGCTGCGTCGAGGCCTTACGACGTCATCTTGTGCATGGATTTGTTATCTACAGTCCATGCTCATATCGACTGTATTAGGCGCAAGGTGCGGTGTGTTCACACCGACGGGAGCAGGGTCACCTTCATCGGCGATAAGGGAACCTCTGTAGCACAGAATGGACTCACGCACGAGGAGAGGAAAGCCCATCACTCATCAGTTGTCTAGCCTCATCCTAGGAGTAGTTGACATGCGGAGTCCGAGTTTTCCTGTAGTGGTGGATCAGTATGCAGACGTTTTTCCTGACGACGTTCCAGGACTATATTCTCATGGAGAGGTAGACTTACATATTAACATGTACACCGGGACAACCCCGATATCCACACTAGCATATTGGATGGCTCCCGCTGAGCTTCGAGAGCTACGGGTACAACTGGAGGACTTGCAGGGAAAGGGATTCATCTGATCCAGTGTTTCACCCTGGGCTTCCCCAATTTTGTCCGCCAAGAAGGAGGACGGGAGCTTGCAACTGTGTGTCGACTATCGTCACCTGAACCAGGTGACCGTGAAGAACAAGTTTCTTCTACCAAGGATTGACGACCTCTTCGATCAGCTCAAGGGAGCATGGTGGTTCTCGAAGATAGACCTCAGGTTAGGCTATCATCAGATCAGAGTTCGGGACGAGGACATGTAGAAGATGTCCTTCAGATGTCGGTATAGCAACTATGAGTTCTTGGTTAGGCCATTCAGTGTAACAAATTCTCCAGCAGTGTTCATGAGTCTCATGAACATGATCTTTCAGCCTTACCTCGATCGATTTGTCGTAGTCTTCATCGACAACATATTGATATACTCGACCACTGAGGAGGAGTACTCCTACCACTTGCAAGTTGTACTGGACACACTCCAAGATCACCAGCATTATGGTAAGCTCTCTAAGTGTCAGTTATGGTTATGTGAGGTCCACTTCTTGGGACACGTCATCTCTGAGGCGGGAGTTGTGGTGGATCCTGCGAAGATCGGGGTAGTGCTAGCTTGGGATCTTCCCAAGAGCGTGACGGAGGTGCAGAGTTTCTTGGGGATAGCTGGGTACTACCAGAGGTTTGTGCCAGACTTCTCTAGAGTTTCCGCACCACTTTCAGATTTGACGAAGAAGGGGAAACAGTTTGTGTAGTCAGATAGATGTCAACAGAGCTTCCAAAAGCTGAGGTAGAGTTTGACCAGCGCACCTATCTTGAGGCTACCGGAGGAGGGAGTAGTGTACGTAGTCTACTACGATGCATCAGGTACTGGAATCGGATGTGTCGTGATGCAGGAGAAGGCAGTGATCACCTATGGATCATGACAGTTGAGGCAGCATGAGTAGAACTATGCTACCCATGACCTAGAGTTAGCAGCAGTGGTCTTCGTTCTAAAGATGTGGTGACACTATCTTATGGGAGAGCACTTTACAGTCTACTCTGACCACCAGAGTATTAGGTACATCTTCTCGCAGAAGGACCTGAACTTGAGACAGTGACGATGGCTCGAGTTCCTCCAGGACTATGACTTCGAGATAGTCTATACTCCAGGAAAGGGGAACGTAGTAGCCGATGCTTTCATTAGGAGGACGGGAATTCAACTACTTAAAGAGGTGACAAGGCAGCTAGCTGCTTTGCAGATATCCTTCTTGGATAGAGATGGAGCAGCCTTTCTTCAGTCACTCACAATCACTCTACCACTACTACCGTGGGTCAGAGAGGCATAGCGTGGGGACGCTGACTGTGAGACACGGCGTACACGGATATTCTCAGGACTGGCACCTGATGGGTTTTCTATGGGAGGAGAGCATGTCGTCCTTTTTAGAGGACGTACCATGGTACCAACTACTTTACAAGAGGAGGTGTTGAGGGAGTTTCACACTTCCCCTTTATCGGTACATCCAGGAGTGGCGAAGATGTACCAGGATCTCAGATGACAGCATTGGTCACCGGGTATGAAGAAGGTTATAGCTGAGTTTGTTTCCCGATGCCTCACCTATCAGCAGGTGAAGACGGAGCACCAGGTACCAGCAGGCTTGGTGCATCCCTTAGAGGTCCCAGAGTGGAAGTGGGATGGGATATCTATGGACTTCGTGACTGGACTTCCACGTATTTCCAGAGGTCATGACTTTATTTGGGTGATTGTCGACCGACTCACCAAGTCGGCCCACATCTTACCCATCATAGAGCAGAGCTTAGTAGAGATCATTGGACGCCTCTACGTTCAGGAGATCATACGACTTCATGGTGTGCCATCATCTATCGTCTCCGATCGAGATGCTCACTTTACTTCCCGGCTATGGAAGGGGTTGTAGGAGGAATTCAGGACGTAGATATGACTGAGAATCGCCTTCCACCCTCAGATGGATGGTCAGACGGAGAGGACCATTCAGACTCTCGAGGACATGCTCCGTACATGTGTCCTCGACTTTGGTCGCATCTAGGAGGACCACCTACCCTTGGTAGAGTTCGCGTACAACAACAGCTACAACTCCACCATTGGGATGGAACCTTACAAGGCATTATACAACCGACCTTGCAGATCACCTCTGTGTTGGACAGACCCCAGGGAGTCAGCACTTGTGAGACTAGAGATGGTCCAAGCCATGACAGAGAAGGTCCAGGTCATCCAGGAGCAGATGAGGACAGCTCAGAGCCGGCAGAAGTCTTATGCTGACAAGTGGCAGAGACCACTAGAGTTCGAGGATGGTGACCACGTCTTCTTGTGGGTCTCACCTCGACGTGGATTGCAGAGATTTGGCTGGGGCGGCAAGTTATCTCCACGCTTCATCGGACCATTCCAGGTTTCCATCAGGATAGGCGAGGTGGCTTACCACCTGGCTCTACCACCTCAGTTGCACCGGGTGCACGACGTATTCCACGTATCCCAGCTGAGGAGATACGTGCACGACCCGACACATATCATCGACCATGGGGAGTTGGAAATTGATGATGGGGTGACTTTTGTGGAGGTCCCGGTGGAGATCGAGGATCGACATGAGCGGGTCCTACGTGGGCGGTCGATTCCTCTAGTTCACATCATATGGCAGCACGGGAACCTCCAGGAGAGCACTTGGGAGCGGTAGGCTCAGATGTGTGCTCAGTACCCTCATTTGTTCCCCTAGTTTTAGATGTATCTTTATGGGGACGTAAAGCCCTGTGGTGGGTGTAATGTAAAAACTTGTAAATTTCAATGGAAATTTTTTTGTTAATTTTTGTTGGTATTTTACAAGTATGCAGTTTCTGATGGCACCTGATTCCGAGGAGCAGTGTGCCCAGAATCATTTTCCCAAGTTTAGCTCAGGTACATTCAGTGAACGAACGAGTGAGTTTTGTTAACTTTTGAACCGGTGCTCGGAATTGAAATCCGAGGGCACCGATGAAACCGCAGCATCGATAATTGCTTAGGAACACCTTTTATGGAGTTGCGTTTCCTCGGGTGAGGTTATTAAAAAAAGGGTTAACTAAGGAATGAAATAAAAATTTGTGCAAAATTTTTTATTTTCTATTCTAAATAGTATGACCTATGCATGGTGGTTGGAGTTGGACCCACTATATCCTAACTCCACTAGGTAGGATATTATTGAAGTGGGGCCCACATGAACCCCACCCCTTAAAATCCCTTAAAACATCCCACATGAATTTAATTTTGTAACTCACCCACACCCCATTTTAATGGAAAGTCAACCCTCAAAATTAATTTTAATTTTAAACGCTCATCAATTAAGTCAATTAATTGATTGTGATATTTTGATTTTCAAAAAGGGTTGGAATGAGTAATAAAATAAGGAAAAGCCTTATTTTATTATTTGTTGAATCATTGTGTGGAGATATTTGGGAGAGGAGATCTCAAGTCTGGGATATCTTCTTCTTCCACGTCAAAGAATGCGAAGAACGCTGAGTCTATGACAAAGAACTCCATCACCACAAGGGAATCGTCGTGCCATCTCCTCACCTCTCCGCAGCCGGTGAGAGACACCTTCTTCGGAGAACGACAACGCGACACATCCTTATTCGGGAAAACACCGACGACGTATACGACGCCATCTTCCATGATGCAGTCTTCCGCAACACCTTCATCCACAACGCCATTTCTCCGTGACGACCTTTGTTCGATAACTCCTTGAGGTAGGGGTTAATTTTTTGTTCGTTAATATTCTTTACCGTTCATCATCTTTTTTTGGGCCGCCTGTTATCGTTATAATGAGAGCAGGTCAGACTACACGAAAATAGCCAACCCTCCTCCCCCTTTACTGTTGAATTTATTGCGGCTCAAACGAAGGCGGCGCGGTGCAAAGTCACCGCGCCGAAACAAGGAAGAACACGGTAAAGAAGTGCGACACCATCGTGTCACGCCATTGATGCCGAACAAATCCGTGACCGGAGTCAGGACGCGGCGCCGTCGCGCCATGCCGGAGAACCACGAAGAGGCCGCAGGTTTGGAGAACTTTGCGTACGACCGGGTTGGATCGAACACGAAACCAACCGGGCCCTCAGAGCGGAAACGCTTATAACTTGAGCTTCGGACGTCCGATTGACGTGCCGTCAACTATGTTGGATTCCTCTTAGTGAGAAGGACCTTTTATCTTACTCTGCTCAAGGTTTGTATGTAGTTGGAGTGTGTTCAGGTTGGTTTTGACTTAAAAACCAATCGGGCCCCTGGAACGAATAAGCCAATAACTCTCAGACCGAGCGTCTGATTGGCACGTCGTCTTCACGTTGAGTTTCTTTTGCCGAGACAAAACCTTTGGATACATCAACTCCGGACTACGTGTCAGTTGATGTATCGACCCCCTTGGCTCGTGGAGTGGACCCTCCCGAAATCGAGCATGCAGTGTGCGGGAACCCTAGAGCTGGCTGTGACTGCGACGACGATAACGACTGCACTGAAATCCTCCGTGGGTTCGGCAGCGACGACGACTGCACTGAAATCCTCCGTGGGTTCGGTAGCGATGACGGACGTACTGAAATCCTCTGTGGGTTCGACGATGATTACTACTGTTCTTGTATCCTACGTGGGTCTGGCAGTACTACTGTTCTTGTATCCTACATGGGTCGGACAGTGTTTGACTCTGTTCTTGTATCCTATGTGGGTCTGGCAGAGTAGCTGGTCTTGTATCCTACGTAGGTCCGACAGCTTAGATGGTCTAGTATCATACGTGGGTCCCAGCTTAGATGAATCAGTGGCTAAATCTTATCATCTCTATCACCTTACGAAAAAGTATACCTCTGTGAGCTGAGTCTTGACTTGCAATCATTATCTTCAATAGGATTGAATTGATTCTTATGTGGATTGTGTTGTGCTTTCCTGTGTGGATTGTGTTGTACTATCCTGTGTTGACTTGATCGAACTTGGCCTCGGATGATGGAGCCGAACTGGAATTGATGACTTAGCTATATGTATGGGAATATACCTAAGTAGTGGTGGTTGTTACTTCGTGATTGTATCTTTCCTTTGTGGATTATCCTTTGTGGATTCTGGGTGACCATCGGGAGTCTTGGGGTCCCTACTGAGTAGCGTATACTCACCCCTGCACGTGCTATGCCCACACTACATTGTTTTGGATGTAGACGACGGACAGCACCGATCGTGGTTGAGGCTTGTGGAGAAAGTCGGTACCTAGAGGTGGACCACTGGGCAGGACGTACACGGAGTGGATGGCTGGACCCGAGGGGCTGAGGAGGCTATCTGTACCCACCCTTCAGGTGGGATTTCCAGTGGACAGCTTGACATTGCGGCTTTACTTTTCAGTAGCTATAATTTCTTTTCAGTTGTACTTTACTTCAGTTGGGTTTGTATTCTGGCCCATATACCTTCTAGTACATACAGTTGTACCCAGTTTTACTTAGTGTTTACTTCTTTTTTCTTACTCTGTGGTGTTTGTTTACTTTATAAAGGCAATGCCTTCCCCTTTTTTTCGGGATTTACTCCTTGGTTCTAGTCGCCATCCCCTGGCCTATGGGAAGTGGGCTTGGGGTAGTCACGACACGGGTCTCGAGGATGGGTTGTGACATTTATAATTATTATAAATATAATTTAATTAAATATAATATAAATATATTTATTGTTTTAAAAATACATATATATGTATAATTAATATATTTTTATAAATTGATAAATTTAAATATATTTATATTTATCTTATAAAAAATGGGGTAAATATAAATATATTATAAATAAATATGATAAAATTAATCAATATAGATATATTTTTAATTATAATATTAACATAGTTATATTTATTATATAAATATAATCATAATTATATTTATTGAATTTTTTATATTATAAATGTAATTATATATATAATTGTTGGAAATAACTGTTCTGGATGGTGATTCCTCTTTGATTTGTCAAAGTGGGATGGCACGACTCATGTGGTTAGTGGTCAACCCCACCAACCCCCAACAGAGTATATGAAGAGAAATGGGGTGTACTTTCCAATAAACGAAAGTGGATTCCTCTAATTTTATCATAAAAAATCATCAATAATCATATCCCATTTGATTATGTGGTATTTATGAGGTGTTTTCTCTCTTTTTCTCAAGAGATACAATTTCAAGAGTAGTATACTTATAATAGTCATAGATTATTTATAATTTCTTTTACCAATAATGAGATATTTATTTTTTCCTATGGATTTTCATTATTTTTCATTTTTTTTTCAAATTACATTTTTTCCATTTTATTTATGTATTTTTTAATTTTTTTTATCTCACAATTATTTCTGTAGCGAAAGGACAATAATATTTTTGTTCTCAACAAGTAATTTCTGAGTGAGGTTCTTACCTAACGATATCCACTTTCTTTAGGTATTAATAATTATTAAAATTTGAGTATGCTTTATTATTACGGATATAGTTGATCTTTGACACCATAAAAAAATTTATGATATTATTAAATGCACCATTTTAAAAAAGAGATGGTCATGGACTAATGGTGTATCCGGATGGTGGTGAAATTTGAGATCAAAAAACTCGCCGAGAATAATATTTTCATTGTGGAAAAAGAAGATGCATGTAGGATTCTAGATGTATAATTACATATTAGAGGTTAGAGAAAGAATGAATGGTGTGACAAAGAAGAAATGTAATTGTATGGATTGGAATGTTAGTTCCAACATCCATTTGGATTTTTCAGTTGAGGTCCTCTCAATAATTATGATGAAAAATATAGGAATATAAATTTGGTATACTTTAATTAATATTTACAAGTACAAGTCATAATAAATAGAATTTTTATGAAATTTATATATTTCACTCATTGAATGGTAGAGTCAGCATTTGTGACCGACCAAATAATCACCTTGAATACCATATTTTCTTAGCTCGTGGTGTTGTGTTCCAAAATTTGGGATATTGAACATGTGGATGTTCTAATAAAAAAATTTACATAATAATATGATCATAAAATTATCAATATCAGGTACAATAGAATGATAGATAAGATTCAAATCAATTACATTGCAACTACTATTCTTTAAGAATAAAATTGGTGCAAGAACGATGAGGGTAGACATATGAATTCTCTCCAAGTAGATGATCTATCAATATATAGAGTAAGGATGATGGATTTTGGTTCTAGTGGGAGCCAAAATCATGTAATGTTCAAATCAAGGAGCAAGAATAATAATATCACATTTTAAAATTATGGAAATAATATTCCTATTAAGAATAACTATTGGAACAAGAAGGGTGGTGGAAAGTACTCAAAAGGAGATGTGGTGAGTACTTATGGAAAAAAGGTATACTATTAAAATAGGAGGTGATGTCTACTATTGCTAGAAAATATCTCATAACTGGGAGGAAAATTGACTCTAAATAATCATGTAACATTATATCGCAATGGGAATGGTTTAAGAAATATGAAGTTATCATTCCATGACTTGTGTACATGGGGAATGGTCACACCATGAAGATCATTGGAATCAGTACCATAAAACGAAATATGTATGATGGTATTTTTTGAACCATACAAGGAGTATTCCATGTGAAGGGACCAAGTAAAACATATTATGTTTGAGAAAATTTTAAGACATAGGGTGTAAACATCTCATGAATAAAGAAGTGATGATAATTGTAAATGGGACTCTTGCATTCTTACTTAACTACATTCCATCTAAATCAGTCATAATACACCATATGACATATAAACTGGGAAACATATCAATATGTATTTTATGAATATTAGGGGTTATAATGATCATGTGTGATGATTGGATTCTAAAGAACTTGACCATAATTCAGAAACATTCTTATTTATTGGTTATCCATAGGAAATAAAGTATATAATTTCAATAATCCTATTGAACAGAAACTGTGTGTAGCTTGAACTAGTATATTCCTTGAGATTGAATATATAAATCAAGGATTAAATTGGAGGAAACATAACCTTAAATAAGTTCAAGACCAACAAAAATGATGTAGTTCGAAGATATAAGTTTTGTTGGTTCCTCAAAGAGTTCAAGAAGAACAATGGACTCAAGTTACATTAGAACCTTAAAGGTTTAGCAAGATTTTTCAAAATCCAAAGAGATATGTATTTATTATGGAAAATTGTGATTATGTATAATTCATATGAGACTAATAAAGAACATACCTAGAGGCTATTTTGATTTCCAATTTTGATAAATGGTTAAAATTTATGGTATATAAAATGAATTCCATGTACACTAATTTTTTTTGGAATATTTTGGGTGCTCCTGAAGGGGTGAAACCCAGAGGGTATAGTAGATTTTTCACAAGAATATTAACATGGATGGTAATGTTTCTATATATAAATCATTCTTGGTGAAAAAATGTGACACGGAAATCTATGGCATTGATAATAAAGAACCCCTTTCTATTTTTAAGATGAAAATTTCCATACAAATATCGCTAGTCATAATATCTTAGTTTGATAATGATTTATATAATATGTAAATAAAAAATAGATTCCTTAATGAAAAATTATTCAAGTATGTGTATATAATATACCAAGGTGTTCTTGAAGTTAAAATTAAATATTTGAAGGAATAAAAATTGAAATAACCCAATTATGTACTAGGGAAAGCTTCTCATGGTTGGAATTTAGAGTTTATTGAAGAAATAAACGAGTTTTGTTTTATAAAAAATAAGGATTATTATTTTGTATATAAAAACAATAGTGGGAGTCTAATGGGTTTTTAATATTTTATGTAGATGATTTATTATTGGAAATAGAATCTCAAATTAATACTCTCTAATTATATAGTTGATAAAATTATTCTTTATAAAATACAAATGGGAGGTGTCTTACATAAAAGATATGAAGATATATAAAGGTAGATACAACTGGATACAAAGAATTATTCAGGACCCATTATTATTGTGCTAAAGTGTTTTATCAAGAAGAACACTAAAGAAATTTCTTTATTATTTTTGAATGGAAAGAATCATAGGACGATTCAAGATCCTTATATAGAGATAGAAGTGATGGATATAATTTCTTAATAATTTTTTATGTGTTCTATATATTTTTAAATTCATTATAATCAATTAAATATAAACTATTATTTAAGAATAACCCATAGGTACTAATCCAATCTATGTGAAAGTAAGTAGATTATTATGAACAATATCATGATGTACTTAATATATACTAAGATAATATTCATGGTCATTAGAGGAGAGGAATATATCAATGTAATGGATTACAAAAAATTCTAGTTTCAAATCAAATGGAGATGACATGATATCAAAATATCATTTCTTATTTTTATTTAGTGGTGGAATAATTGGTTGAAAATTTTCCAAACAATCCACTATGGTGGAATCAAAAAATCATAGTACATTATGGAATCAGATGTTGAGAGGGATGTTTTTTTTATTAGGAAGTTAATTTTTAAGCTTGGGGTATTTCCTAGAATTATGGAATAAATATATATTTTCTTTTTTAACAATATATCCATTAATAAATCTAAGGAACCATGATCATATAAAAGTATTAGAGACATGCTTCAAAAATACCATCTCATACAAGAGACCATGGATAGAGGTAGTGTTAGGATCTATTCAGTTTCTACTTAGGACAATGTAGAAGACCCATTAACTAATACATTACCACATAAGTAACATGAGGGTCATGTTATATCCCATATCATATAATACATATGTCATTTATGTAATGGTTTTAAATATATCATGATTTAAGAAATAAATTATATCTTCATTAACACTCATTAATTTGTGATGGAATTTATTTTACCTGAATAATAAAAAGTTAAAATACCCTCAAAATATGACTATGAGTTGTAACTAATCTATGATCAGTATGAAATAATATGGGTTTTGATGATATAATATGTTTAACATGAATAAAATATTTTCCTCATTACAAAGAGTTTATATGAGAGATTAATAATAGATTCATAATATAATAAGTTAAAATCTATTACATGGAAAGACATTCCAGAGTATTTCTCATTGAATGTCATGAAGTCATATATAAACATAGGTGTTTATGTTTATTATCAATACACATTACCTAAGGTTGGTGAGATACCTAAAATGAGAACCATATAAATTTTATACGTTTCATTTTTAATCCTATAGAATTATCTAATCAGGGGGTGGTTGAGTTTGTTGTTGATCATGTCTTTGGTTGGAGCATAACTAATATTGGATTTTTCCACTCATATAATGAGATAAGACATTTGGGACCCTAAATGAATTTGAATAAGGAAATGTATGTCTATTTTTATTTTAGTTATATATGACGTGTTTAAATTCTTTTATCAGGGATATGTGATGTGATCAAATATTAGATAATGTGCATGTATTATACTCATCAACCTAGACATTTTATTTGAGATAGTCGACAAAATGATGAGTTATCCTATACTAGATTGAAATTTTACCCATTAATTAGTCATGTTATTTCATGGAAAATGATTTTATAGGTATGAATATGATGTATATAATATATATTATAGTGGATAAGTTCATATGGAGATACAGATATGTTTGATCAAGATCACAAAAAACCCCTAAATATCTTGAGTAGAATTTATTCTTTTATAGAGGTTGTTGTTTGATTAAATCTATGAAATTAGGATTACATATATATATTCTACACTAAAAAAGACCATTAGATCATGCAGTTATTCTATTAGATAATGATTATGTTATGATTTTTTTTTCAAAATTGAGATCATTTCATTAACCATTTCAAAAAAAAAAATTGGATGGATTCTTTAAGAGTTTTGAATTTAGTCATGTTGAATTTATAGTATTTTAGTGAAACTATGATATTTTTGGATAATTACTAAAATTGGGATATAATAGCCTAAGTTATACCTAGATTCATAATATATGATATAAATGACATGTTTATCATATATTATGATATGATATGTTGTAATGAGATGCTTCTCTTGCCTATATCATATTGTATGATAGGTATTGTGATTACATGGGATACAAGTGTATGCATCAAATACACATATTCTCAAATGGTTTCATTAGAGATAACTCAATATGATTGAGTTATTAATGGATTTATATATTCATTAAATATTTTAATGAATAATACTCTAATATAAAAAAAATGTTCAACCAATATGAGATAGAAGATGAGGCTCTATTACATTGATTCTATAGTAAACCAACCCAGGTAGAACCGACAATTCACTTGAGTAATCATGCCAAATAGCCCAAAGCACATTCTCAGTCACCATAGGATATCAACAAGCACCATATAATATTGCATAACCTCTAAGTAACATTATCACCTATAGTAAACCAACATGACCCATATATGATATTAGATGATGACACCAACATAATCAGACTTTAGGGATAATAAACACGCACCTAATGTAATGTAGTAATGACTAAAAATGGACACCATAATCAACATCACATAAACATAAATAAAATTTCATAAAATAGACTAATATATGGTATCTCAAGTTAAAATATCAAAGACCAAAAATAAGGATTGAAGTCATAAATGGACAATACATACATCCCAATGGTACAGAATCCCAACAGATGTCCTCATGAGATAACCCAGTGAGACCACATATCCTCCATCAAAATAACTATGGATTGAACTAATCAATATGTTCCACATAAATATATGGTTACCGTTCCATTACATATGTCCTGAAAAAACTCTACATACACCCAAAAAATATATACATTGTGAGGAAAAAATCATAGTAGGATACAACCGTGAATCTAATTTAGGATTTTAATTCTTGAAAAATAATAAACTGGTTTGAAAACTCATTTTCAAAAACTATTCCAATATGATAAAATTTCACTTTAAATCAAGAATTTGAAAACCGTTTCCTTCTACTTTAAACAAGGAATGTCTTATAAAATAATTATCAACATGGATCAGGTAATGAAATATGGTCTTATGGCATAGAATGATCAATATAATCAAATAAGGAAAAAATGGGTAAGTATAAACATCATGATATATCCAAATAAATATAATTGGACATAACACATGATATCAAAATTATTCAAGGCACTGAAATAATGTATAAAATAATATAAATCAATAAAAATATGTAAATTTCACCATGGTATCTAACTATTAGGGTCTACTATGAGTGTGCCTAAAACTCAATATGCCACACAATCAATAATTTTTATTAAATAGAGGAGGTTCACCCAAATAAACTGGGGAACCAAATATAGATGAGGCTATGTGGGACTAAAGAAGTGCATGATATGATCATCCCTGATAACAATTCTCATTCCTTTATACTGAAAGGACCAAGTGTGATCAAAACACGCCAAGGCGTCATCTAAAGGAGATTTCAATGTGAGATTGTCAGCCACTCTATTTCCTTCACTCTATGTCTGGGTTACCTCTAATACTTCGTGAATAAAATTTATACTCTTTAGAACATGGTAGATAATTGACCATGGAGTAGAGTATTATCCTTTTATAGGCCTAAAAAGAAGTTGGGAAACCATTTACAGTGTAGCAAGGGGTATGTCCCTCCTCCTTCACAATTCATGGTATGAAAGTAATGAATTCTCTTATCCCTATAGGGAACACCCATTCTCGAAGTGGGATGAGAAGGCAACGATAGTAGATCATCTTTTATCATGGACTTAAAAACCACCATCATGACACCGGTGTTACATGACCAATTAGTATTTAGGTTTATCCAAAAAATGTGAGGATTTCACCTGATATATATGAATGTGGGGAGTTTGGGTAGTGAAAATGCGGTCAAGTTGGTATCGAAGATCATTTTCAATGATGTATCTTATTCCCTGTTCTTGAAGATGCAGCTCGGTTCAATCATTATGTTTATAATTCTTGTAGAGATGGCCAAAAATGAGCTCGAAAGTCCGTCAAATCATGTTCAATTTCTTTCTTTCCAAATACAACAACACCCTGGTTCTAGGATGCATGTTTTTGATTTTCTTTCCTTGTGATTCTTCACCACCACTTCAAACAAATGGCTGAGAAAATATGTGCCTGAAAAATCTTGAGAGGAAATACCTATGAAACCCCCAAACATACACCAAACGTGCCTCACCCACTGTCCTTAGAAGAATAAATGTCGAGTGGTTTCATCCTTATGATTGGTATAGCATGGGAATCAGGACACCAATTGAATACCCAATCAATTTATATTATAATTTGTTGATATTTCATTATTCATAATATGAAAAATTAGGAAAACATATTTTCCAGACATTCTTTGCACCATAGCACCTATCCCCATTCATCAATGTCGGCTAGTAGCACCACCACTCTATAGAAGTCCTTCACCAAGAAAGTTGTTGTTGATGAATCAATAAATATGTAGGTTTATTGGGTCACATATATGTCCCTAAAATTTAATGATATCAACAGATTAGTGCAAATAATATCCTGAGTAAATGATGGGTAGTGGATCACTTTACTGAATAATATTTTTGGGGTAGGGAACCTCGTAAAAAAGAGTTTCTTGCCTTCCTAGTTGTGTTTCAAGAATATAATATCCCCATACTATAATCCAGCATGTGTGATTATTGATCACTGTAACGATTGGATGAATCATTCACAACATGATCGATGTTATTCAATTATGAGACTCTACAATATCGCCATATTTTGATGCAGAAAAATGCCCCCATAGAGATCATCCTTACAACACTTCCATGGAGATATTACAATGCATGCCATGCATAACGTCTAAGATTTTTCTAATCCATGACCCCCTCCTCCCCAACAAATAGGTTTGTACATTTGATCACAGGATGCACAGTGATGTCATTTTTCTAGCATGAGTGTCCTATATAAAAATTACCATTATCTTTTCTAGTCACAAGGTAATGAATAGATGAGCCTTTGTAGAAGAATGTATATGAATTGGTATGGAAAATAAAACACAATTAACAAGAGTTATTATACCACCTATTTATAGGAAATGGATCTTCTAGTTAGAAATATTACTAATCATTTTCTTGACCAGATTATCAAAATAATGCTCTCAGATTCTACCTAAATAATTTGGATCCCTGAGTTAATCAATAATAAAAACCCTCCAGTTTAATTTGAGGTTGGAATAAATGGCCTTGTCTCTCCTCATTAAGCATCATTTCAAAATGAACACACTTCTATTATTTTATTTGACTAGATTCCCACTCCAATTATAGAAGTTATTGATATCATTATTAACTCCCTTAGAGAGTGTTTACTACCATTGGTAAAAA
The DNA here is from genome assembly GCA_963277665.1 of Viscum album. Taxonomy (NCBI): domain Eukaryota; kingdom Viridiplantae; phylum Streptophyta; class Magnoliopsida; order Santalales; family Viscaceae; genus Viscum; species Viscum album. The sequence continues at coordinate 862,421,427 of OY728150.1, forward strand.
TTATCTTATCATCCGTGAACATGAGATTATGAAAACCATTCATATTTTCTCTACAAAAAAAAGAATAAATTTTTTTTTAGTAATAATATTTCTGTGTAAACTATTCAAATAATTTTGCACTGTGATAAAGAGGCTTGGAGAAATATTATCACCTTACCTTAGGTCCATAGCTAATTTGATGAAAACGTATGTTTTCCCCATAAAAATAATTAAAATCCAAGGATATACGAATCATCACAATAAGATATTTATTAACACATAATATAATACAATTTGATAAATAACGTTTAGGATAAAAGACAACTCAACCTTGTCATTAACTTTTTTCTATATCTAACATGATGACTACATTGGAACCTGAATTTTTTTATTTATTGGGCCAAGCATATAGCCCCATGAATTGACCTACCATTAAAAAATATTTTATGCTCCTATAAAATCCAATTTTGTAGATGTGGTGAGAACCTTCAATTGATAACAGTGGCCAAAATTTTATAGGGGAAGTTACACAGACTGATTGGCCCATACTACTTTATGGCGGACGAATCTTTCACTTGAAAACAAGAATTAGATATGTGGATCATGTAGCATGGGGAAGGTTCCCTCCCTTGAATAAATCTTGTATTTCCTCCAAAAAATGATCTTTCACCTATTTACACGATCATATATAGAATGTACTAGGCATATCATCGGGCCATGGTCAGCTAGTCATGTTAAGCGTGAGCACCACTTCATGAATCTCCTTTTCATCTGGTATAGCTTCCATCGAAGAGTTAATACTTTCAATCACAAATATGGGAATGTAATCAACAATATCTTCAGGTCTTCCCAGATATATTCCATGCATGTGAAGTTTTGTACCAATGAGTATATTTTTTAAGTGAGAATTTGTCATACCTACCAAAACGTCCCAGTCGTTTGAGTAAGAACCATCATCTATGTAGATATATATTTTTTCTAAAAACCCTTCATTTACCTATGATGCAGCCATGAAATTAGGTGTTATTCTAATCTCCTTCATTAAGCAATTTAATTCTGGACTACTTATAAATCATGGGTTCATGTTTCATGAGTTTTATTACTAAATCATTATTCTTTTAAGTCATGTTATAAAAATATGATATTCCTAGTATTATTAAATGATTTACTCCCATCTATTAATCTTCCACACTAAGGATGTCATGGTCATGATATTGTTAAGGAATACTTTCAAACTGAGCTTGCAGGTCACCTTTAAGTCAACATAGCTAGTTATGAAGGCATGTCTATAAGATTATGTTAGACAGTTTGGACTATGAGGAATCCAATACCTGGTGATATCTAGGATGATAAGTCCATCCCGGAAGAAAGATTATGTTTACACTTTTGATTAGTTTAGGGAAAAGATCTACTCGAAGAAGCGAGTGATCCGAAAGAGCACATACGAGATGGGTAACCTTGGAATACAAGAAGTTTGAGCTTCCATGGATGTTAAAAAGTCACTATTCAAGTCTACACCTGGTGTGATTTCTTCCCATCTTATTTCTACACCAAGTAATGTGAGCTCAAACATACCCTAGGTCCAATATCACATTATGATATAAGAATCTACAAAATTCCTCAGTCACCTACTTCAAAATTTATAAACACCCTTCTTAAACTCTTTATGAAAAATGACATTGAAATCACCTTCCACAAGACAAGGTAGATAACCTGGATCAAAAGACAAAAATTTACTCCCACAGGGCCTCTCTTTCTTGAGAATTACACATATCATAAATGAAATTAATCAAAAAATTATGACCCCCTAAGGATATATAATTTGTTATAAACTAGTCGGAATCCCCCATGAGAACTAATGAAATGATAGTCCTCTAGAAAATCAATATGTGAAGGTTCTGGGTGTCAGACATAAAATAATTGTGTTCATTGATTCTATAAGAAAAGGATTCAATTTTTGATTGATGATGCTTCAGTTCACAGACTGCCACAATAGATGACTTAGTATTTTTATGATCATGAGAAATGAAGTCATTTTTTCCCATTCTCGAATGTCCTACTCATTCCTTATGAATAGGATAGACATTAAAACAATATGAAAGAATATTTGGCCTCCACCACTATTATAGAAATTGGTTTGGAGATCATGGAATGAAGGTTACTACACTGTGATCTGGTTATCCCTTTATTGGGGGATGACTGAAAGTCCTAGGATGATTCAGGATATTTATCCAAGGGAGGATTCACAATGGAGGAAAATGCCGAGAGGAAATTGGATATGGTCATAGGAGATGGATTTGAAGGTCTAGTATCTTTTTCTAGAAAGGTTGAAAGATTAAAAAACAACTTATTTTCCCTTATTCGAAATAATATTAGGAGTTTCAGAGTGCTTGGTACCTAGATCTTGGATTGGGGGCTTGTACACCATCATGATCGTCACTGTCTAAGAATAGGGATTGGATGAAACTGTAGATGTATCATCTGAAGATATGCTTGGGGGCTTGTACACCACCATATCCTTACACTCTAGGCTCAAATATTTAGAGGGGATATAAGGATTGGGACAAGCTCGAAAACAAGGATTAATAGAAAATCATATCATTCAAACAATGGGAGGAAGTAGGAACCATAGATATTTGCTCCCATAGTGAAGGATATTGAGGTTTTTCTTGCACACACATGGACACGCTCATTGTGGATGGAGCTAAATAAAGAATTTGATATGAATATGGTACCTTGGTCTCTTGGTCAATAAATTCTAAGCTATTTCTGTCTTCCCAAAGGATCTTTCAATCACTTGTAAATCACTATGGAATACCTCCCGGTCTTCTAGAAAAATTCTCAATCCTTCCCTTGGACAATACCCTCCTCATGCTCTAGACATCCCATGTTCTAACCAATTCCAAAATATATCAACATCAATAGTTCCATACATATGAGCTATCCAAAATCATTTTTAACAATCAAACATTCCCATTTTGGTAAAAGACTTTCCTCATGATAAAAAAATATTGAAAACCTCTTTAAAAATACAATTAAAATCATAAAAACACATTAATCCCTTTTATCAAAAATTTGATGTGAACCTAAGTGACCTCCATTTGGATAACCCACTATAAAACATAAATTTCCAATTTAAAACCATTAAAAATTAACAAACATGGAATAAATATTAACTATAAATCAGTTCAATGTAAATGTAACAGACATAAACAAAATGTGATTAATAATTAAATGTAAATCCATGGAAAATTCCCTTAAATAGAGACACATAGCTCCAAAATCCTAACCATTAATGAAAAAAACATAATTTAGTAATGAAAAGACTATAAAAATTAAAAATACAAGAAATCAAACCAAAACCCATAATAATCACCCATGGATTCTCTAACTTACAAACTATGGTTTCAAACATCCATCAAAATGGAAGAAGAAAAAATGATATGGGGGAGAGATGAATAAATATTGAAGAATTAGGTATACCTCAAGTATAAATACAACGGATCCATGAAGAATCCACCAAAAATATAGAGGAATAATATCCAACACTATGATAATGGTAAAACATGAAATATGAGATAAATGGCATATAATGTGATAACATATTGTAAGGGAATTTTGGTAAAAATCTAAACATTTTAATGACTTGAACAACCCACATGGTTTGACTACATGATTAGAAAAACTTTTCACCAACCATTCTAATGCTCATGTCTTCCAAAAACCCAAACCACACAGTTACTACTGATCCTCACATGGCTTGAGAAACCATGCTCTAACCATGAAATAATACATTGTCCACCAAAACTCATCCTCAAAAAGTTATCCACATTGCGAGACAAACTATGAGCCAACCATATTCCATAAATTTTTTTTATTTAAAAAACTTGTTACAAATGTAGAAAATTAAGAAAATCAGGAATAAAATAAAAGATAAATAAAAACTCAAAAAAGAAATACCAATGACCCAACAAATTCCACAAACCTTCACACCATTCCACTTAATTTTCCCAGAAATTCCTCCTAAATATTTCAAAAATACAGGGGAGTCCACTATCCCCTTACCAAAGATTCATGCTTACATGTCTCATGGATATCTCTACCACACTGAAAAATAACATGGACCAATGGGACCTATTTACCATAGAAAACCTTGTTCCAATTATCCCTAATTTGAACAGGTTAATCCATAATAGTGATGTCAGGCTCAACTTCCATGACTTATCAAACTATGACATGTGATGGATTTTGATGGTATCTCTTCAGCTAAGAAATATATAATACATCATATATTGAGGTTATCCATTTTGGAAACTTCAACTAATGGGCTACCGTCCCAATATGTTATACAATATGGAATGGAACAACATAATGCAACACTATATTCCCTTGATTTCTCCAAAAAGGTTCCCTAACAAATCTGATACCAGAAAAAACACCTGATCACCAACCTCACACTTTAATAAGAATGAATACTAATTCGAATATTGTTTCTAAAGACTATTTGTTGTCACCAACCTTTTTTAAATCATACTCACTTTCTTCGTCGTCTCTTATATGAGACTGAGTCATAATAAAGAATGCTCACCCACCTCATCCCATCATAATGGGTACACGAAAAATCACATATATAATATCACAAATAGGGAAACCCTAATCAAGGATTGATAATATTTTTTTTTAAGAAAACTCAAACAATGAGAGGTTCTTATCCCAAAAACCCCTAAAGTCGAGAGCAAATTCTCAGAGAATATACTTGAGAGTATGTATGGTATTCTCATAATGGTATCAAAATTTGGATGGTACATAGCTATCAATATTATATTGGATTCGAAAGATTTCTAAAGTCCCTTACAAAAATTAGAAGTCAAATGGGAGTCCTGACCAGAAACTATCACTAAGGGAACTCCATAAAGATTAACCACCTCTCTGAAAAACAAGTTTTTGATATTATCTGCCTTTACCAACACTTTGGTGGGATGAAAATGGGATGATTTTATCAAATGGTCAATAATTACCCATATATCATCTTTCCCATTTGAATAATGAGGAAAACTAATAATGAAATCCATTGATATCTCATCTAGATTCCAAACTTGAATAATAATATGATAAAAAACCAAACATAGACTTTAGTACTTAGATTTGATTTATTAGAAGGTCAAACATCGAGAAACAATGTTTGCAAAAGATATCCTTATTCCCAACCACCAATAATGACCTCTCAAGGTATAAAATATCATAGAATCTTCATAGTGCATGACCCAACTAGAATTATGTGCCTCATGTATCACCTCCTTCCTCAAAATCATGGGATCCAAAATACACTTATTGAAAAGGAGATAACCATAAAAATACTGAGACCAATCACCCCAGGTCTCCCCACCATTAAAGACACTACTAATATGGCTGTGCTCAAGGCTGGGTAATTGACCATTGTTGACCTGATCAATGAGAGAAGGAGCGACATTACCACTAATCAAAAACACTGGATCTCTATCCTCTTTCTCCTCCAAAATCATATTAGAAAACAAATTCAAGACCCACTCATCCATTGAATCTTTAATATATTGGACCAGAATATTTCATCTTAAGAAATAAAAAAATAACCATTTCCAGGTGTATAAGTAATGTTGAAATCAATGATTTGATGATTAGCTTCCCAACCTCCTTGTTTAAGGTTCAATTACCTCTAGTTAAAGATTTAATTTAAGATCATATGATCCAAATAGAAAATAAAATTCTCCCCAAAGTGGTAATTAGACAACATATTCATGTAATGCATCATAGCTACTAACTCTAGGTCATCATTGGGATAATTATTCTCATGTTTAAATACCTTCCAGGGTCTATAGTTCAATACATGATCATCCTGCTTCATAATTCATAACAACCCCAATCCAGAAGCATAAAAATACATTAGAAAATATTTCCCAGTCTCATGAATAATCAAAACTAGATTGTAAAAAAATGAGACTACATATCCTCAAAATAATATTATCCCTTCTCACTCCAATTTAACTTCACCTATTTCCAAGGAAAATCAATAAAATGAGATTCTATCTTGGAGATGTCCTAGAATAAGTGTCTATAATACACTACCAATCCTAAATATAACCTGATCTTGGACACATTCTTAGTGAGATCCCAAAATATGAGTTCTCAAACCTTCTCAGGATCCACTAAGACTCTTCTGTCATAAATGATGTGGCCCAAGATATTCACTTCCAAAATTAAAAACTAAAATTTATATATCTTGGAATATGGATTTTGATATATCTAGATTCCCAAAACATCCTCCAAATTATATATATGATCCTACTCCGTCATAGAATACACCAAGATGTCATTAATAAAAATGACTATGATGAAGTTTAAAAAATGATGCAAGATCTCATTCATCAAGGCTATACAATCCATTGGATCATTGATAATTCCAAACAACACAACCAAATACTCAAGGTTTCCATACCAATTTTGAATGATGTTCATTGGGATATCCCCTTTGTAAACCCTCAACTGGTGGTACCTTGATCCTAAATCAATATTTGGGAACCAATTAACTCCTCTAAGCTGATAGAAAATATCATCAATTTTGGGAAATATGTATTTATTTTTTACGGTCACCAAATTGATATTATAGTAATATATGAAAATCCATAGGATTTTATCTAACTTATTTTAAAATAGAACCAGTGATGCCCATGGTGACACACTCAAATGAATAAATTCATTTCTCTTAAGTTCCTCTAGAAGAGGTTTGACCTCTTTCAAGTTGGAAAAATCCATCATATATGATTTCAATGAAATGAGGATCATCATGGGGGTAGTTCGATATTAAACATATCCTCTCTCTGAGGTGGAAAGACTAATAAATCCCTTGTAAACACATCAGGGTACCTTTACTTAACCCCTATAAGGATAATAACAAAACTCTACTATAAGGCCCCAGCCTTAAACCTTACTTAATCTTGAGTTATTACAAGATTACACATTGAGGATCTTTTCAGGTTTAGAGTTTTAGAGAATTAGATCATGAAACATGCATTAAACTCCACATTTAAACAAAGTGGTTACATAAAAGACAATATTCATTCTTCCCATCAACGGAAACATATTGAAAATAAAACATGGATTCTTTCTTGACACATCCTTGACACTATCATCACATCATGTACCTTTCCCTTGACCTGTGAAAAAAATTTCAAAAACTTGGGATGAGCATAAAAAGCTCAGTAAGGGTTATAAAAATATGGAAAGGAAACATGAGTTCATATATACATAAGAATAAAATCACACTTTACCCATAAAACATAGGCATATCAAATCATGAATAAATCATAGAAAACATAAGACATAAAGGTAACTTGAGGCATTCATAACATTATTACGTAGGGAGTAACCCTCTTGGTTACGTTTGGAATACCCATCACATTATATTCCCTAAATCTCTTCAGAGAAACCTTAACTTTTCACTCCTTCGCGTTACCCAATGCATTGGAGAGCTATATCGGGCTCACCCGCCCTTAGTTTATCACGGAACCACCCGTTCTTCATAACAATTCCCAAGAACCATAACATAATCGTATCACATAAACATGAATAAAGGAAACATAACATTTCCACATTTCAATCACAATATAACATTTTAGGATATTGAAATAATGAATCCATTCAAAAAGAAACCATTTCCAAAACCATTTAAAACATTTAATAAAGAGATTTTTGAATCAAAGTGTCCCATACCACCTTGAAGCTAAAAATTTTAAACCATTAATATCCATATAATTAAATCCTTAAAACCATTTTTAAAACATGGATATTAATAAGAACAAATAATTAAAACATTTAAAATGATATTTTGGTTAAAGGGTTTTTACTAAAATTATAGACACTTGAATACAATAATTCTGGAATAACATTTAGTTAGAACATTATAATATCATGAGAATAAAAGGATTCATGATATAATACTCCAAAGGACAGTATATACACCATATAAGAGTGAATTGGTGCATAACAACAATGAACCCTCAATAGAAATGTCAAATGTGATGAAATCCCTTATAAAGAAGGTATCTTTAAATTAAGGACAAATCAATCTCAAAAATATGTGTGACAAATATAAATACAACCAATATAAGTGTATATTAAGTGTAAAAAAATAAAAGTTCATTCACACATATTCAAAGGATTACATATTCAATAACTACATGTTGAACCCAAAGAAATCGAAATTGGGTTAAGAAGTTCCCTTGACAGCCTAACGGCGTCACATCAAAATGAGTTGATGAGAGATAAAAAGTGTATCTCATCAATTGGACATAAAATTTACATCAATAAGGATATATGAGAACATATCCCAACATAAAAATATGTAAATTAAAAGACCCAACAAAAGAAGTCTTTTAAAAAAGAGGAGGGTGAAAGGTTCCCTTACCGACTTGGGTATCTTTCAAACCATACACCCCATGAAAGAAGGACAATAGATCATTGGTGTAAATACTCATAAACGAAATTATATTACACAAAGAGTAGAATAATGGGCAGTACATACACCACTCAATGGAATTTGTGGCAAATGTAGCATAAATCTCATGGGAATAAAAGTGAGATTAAAAATCCCTTACGAAAACTCGGCAGCCTAACGACGCCACATAAAACTTCCGAATTTGGATTGATGAGATCAAATAGGGTATCTCATCACATTAAAATAAAATTTACAGCAAGAGGAAAATAAAAGAACATCCCCCAACATTACAAAGATGAGTTTAAAAGAAGTGACATAAATGAGAGTACTTAAAAAGAAAGAGAGAGGTTAGATCTCTTACGAAAGTTCGGCAGCCTAACGGCGCCACTCAAAACTTCCAAAATGGATTGATGAGAGAGAATATGGTCTCTCATCACATGAACTTAAAAATTACAGTAATTTTAATATAAAATATCATCCCAATAACAAGAAAGATGAGCTTTAAAAGGAATGACATAAAAGTCTGTACTTGAAAAGAAAGAGAGGAGTAGGATCCCTTACCTCGGGTCCGACTTGACTCGATCGTTCTTTAATATCCTGAATAATAAACTTGAGTTAATTTCTACTTCCTTAAGAACATTTTTCAAGTTCATTATTACTTTTATATCACTTATTACCATGTCATAAACATTATGTAATCATTTAAGTTAATAATATTTGTTTTGCTGATATTTGGTTCTTAAGTCGAAAGTGGACTTCTTACAATTACATGTTGCTCGTGTGGTCAAAGGTTCTTTATATCCAGAATGACATTCCTGATTTGGATATCATATATATCATATATATCCATCATATACATGTACTTATAATAGTACATTACATTTGGGGATAAGAAATGAAATGCACCGTTCATGGAGACGGTAAGTCGTACGTACGCATGAACGCTACTTTCATTTCTATCTCATACTTTAATGGAAAGAAATAATAATGATATATAGGTATATAATAATTCCAGTATAACATCATATATAATAACATTAAATCCATCCTTTATACGTCCCATGTATGGCATTAACGAATCACATCACTTTGAGGGGGCGGTAGTCCGCACTTCCTAAAATGAAGATATCGCGTATACCAATAATGGAAGCCATAAAGGTAAGACAAAAATGAAAAATACAGAAGCATAAGTAAAACATAAACATATTATATATAATATATAAAAATAGTGACATCATAATGGCCACCTTTGAAGGTGTTAAATGAGTATTGAACAATCATCGTTTCGGGAGGCATAATTTCTCCATCCACGGAAACCGTATGTTCTTTAACCATTTGATGTAGTTGTGTGAGAGTGTAGGTCTAATAAATCTTATAACAACATCCTATTGTATTGAATATACTTTTTTTGTTACAAAAGAAGTAAATAAAAAGAGTTTAGGGGGTTGGAGAATCAAAATAAAACAAATGAACATGAGAGAATGAATTACCATTAAAAGTGTAACTCCTTTTGATTTGAGCCTAAAGGCTTCCTTTGAAAGGATTATGCCCAAAGGGAATCCTCTAGGATGAGGAGAGGGATGTGGAGAGAGTAAATGGACAGGGGTTGGCCGAGACAAAGGCTTGAGGAGTGTGTGAAAAGAGGTATAGGTGGGGGCCTTTTATAAGAGGAGAGGAGGGGCACTTTTGGAAAGTAAGGAAATATTACTTTATTTGAAAATGTGTTTCGGTTTTAAAAGGTCCCACATTGATATAATTCGTGGATACGGTTATAAAGGTTCGAAATTGACCCATCCAATAAGTTTTGGACATGTGTAGTTCATAGATTTTACATTATCTTTCCATTTTATTTTAATCGTTAAATAATGATGTCATCACTGCATCATTATGATGTCATAAATAATTTAATTTATTTAATGTCTAAAAATTATTAAAAAATTACTATGATGTAGGAAATCGTTTTAGCTTTCCAAGGACTATTTATAATCAAAAATATGACTTGTATAACCCCACTTAAAAATTGTTTTAGTAAAACATATCATGTTTGTGTCATTTTTAATTTTAACATTAAATAAAAATATATTATTGTCATTTTCCAACTAAAGTGGCTCCATGGGGTCCCCAAGTTGTAACATGGCTTGTATTGGTCGGCCATGACTCACCCAATAGGTGTAGGACAAGTTTCATGGTGTTTTCACATTCTTATAATATCATTTTTACCTTAAACTACACTAATTACCACTAATCGCGATTAAAAACTTAATAAGTTACTATTCACCAAAAAATTATTTTTATCCCATTGAACCAAATTTTACTTCTTAATGACAACCATTTATGTCAGATTTTTGAAATTCTAAACACAAAGATGGAAAAATTCCATTTAAACGGAAAAATCAGTTTTTATAAGTACCACTCAGTGGTTTCACTATTCATCAAAAATTGATGTTTTTTAGAAAAATCCCAAAAATTCACCCTAAACTATATTTGATATTCTGAATTCAAAAATGAAGTCCGTTTTACAAAATTCAAAACATATAAGTCACATTAATTAATTTAATAATTAATTCCCGCTGTCATGACAAATAGCATGTTTTTATGAAACAATAAGTATCAAAAGATTGACACTAGTTTAAGTCTGATTTCAAAGTGAAATTAATTCCAACAACCACTGTTGGATTTAATGGTAAAAAATATTTTCTAATTTTACTTTAAAACCAATTCAAAATATTATCTAATCAGATAAATAAATTAGATTAAAAAGAGGGTTTGAATTAAAACACAACATTTTACACTATTCATTAAAAAAATGAACTTTATTGGAAAGATACCAAAAAATTACACAAAGTAAAATTTGATTTCCTGATTCTTAATAAGAGTTTTATTTGGTCCAAAAGAATGTATAAGAGTGATCAAAACTATATTTAATGACGGTTCGCCATCAAAAGGCGACAAGTGAACCTTTAGTGAAAACTAGGGCATATACGCCTAAAATTGAATTCTTTCCGTATTTTAAGCCTTTATCTTTTATTGTATAAATGTAAAAACATTTAAAAACATATATAATCATATTTTAGTTATTTATATCCATTCCCTCCATTACAACGGCTACATGTTAACTACCATTTAAAATAATATTATTTTATTATTAGAGTGCAACGTAAGATTCCCAAGAAACTCGTTGTTGCGTGTTGGGTACGCCATCGAGCATAGAGTCCCCTTTAAAGTCATATTAATACTTTATTCACAAATATGGATAAATATGAAAATGTCATATTCTTTATTTACCTGGGGTGTTACATCCTTCCCCCCTTTTGGGAATTGCGTCCTCGCAATTTTAAAAAATTGAGCTTGGAAACATCCTTGAAAGTACCACATCGGAACAAGAGTCGGTAAAACAATCACTTTAAAATAAAGAAAGATAAGTACAGAGGTCACCCGAGTTAACCCATACGAGGAATCCGTGTAGGAAAACATGGACATGGAGGAGAAAACATAGGGTCATGTTCTGATGGAGAGTGATAGAAAACATGTTTAGGAGATAGTTAACAATAAGAAAATCAAAAACTTGTGATGGGTTAAACGGTGTTGGGTTCCCCAGTAGGAAAAGTTAATAGACAACATTTTTGTTTTAAGTTACTTTTATTGAGGAATTTTATTCATAAGGAAACATAATCACTTATCATGTTGACTTTCAACTTTTACTAGATTCCTTAATCAAACTCATATTTTTTCCAATAGACAAGTATTTAGGGAGACTTGTTCGCATTAAGAGTACTATAATAAACTTCTAGAGAATCACCTAATCCACAAAAGAGAACTATATACTTCCCATGTCTTTAGACTTTAACCAAAACCAAACAGGCTATTACAAGATCAGATAATCCAGAAAAGGATAACCCTTTATAAAAAGAAAATCTATTCTTAATCTCCAAAATTGGCAAACAAAACCCAAAGTTCAACAAGGATCATCCGATAAACAATTTGTCCATAAAATTATTCAAAGTAAACCAATATAAGATTGAAACCCAACTATTTGAAGGATTTAGTCACATAGTCTTCCAAGTTAAATCGTAACATTTATCTCCAAACAACATCAGTTGCTCCTAAAGTCTCGTATTGAAAAGTAATTAACCTAATCACATATCCTCTATGATAGGTTAATCATTTTCATAAATAACCCAAAATCAACTTACTCTTAATTCATAAAATCATATAACTAAAAATAATCAGTCAAAATAACCAGGGACTTCACGTAGTCCAGTGGTAGGAGATAAATACCAGTCGCACTTTGGTTGTGGGTTCGATTCCCGCAGCTTTGTCCGACGCGACGGGTTGTCACACGGTCTGTGTGTTGTCCTTTTTCTAAAACTATATAATTCTTAAAACATTCCCCAAAATGAGATAAAATCTTCAAGAATAATCATAACATATTTTAACCTCAAGTTTATCTCATGCCCTTCATTTTCCATCATATCATAGAGTAACCCATAATTACCTAAAAAGTAAGGATCATATAAACCCTAATGGTTACCTTAATAATTATTACCTGAATTTCCACATCAAGTTTTCCATCTCGTACATGATGCATTAGGGAAATCACCAAGGTTGAAGTGGTTGATCATGAATCCATGATAGTTGGTTTAGAACAACCATGATATTCCTCATTGAATACCCCATTTCATCGAGTCTTTTAATCAGAGAGCCACCATAGTTTCCCTCAAACCAATTGTCACTTTGGTGCCTGCTAGATCCATCCATTCACTAAAAACAGAAATTTTAGTGTGATTATATCAACAAAATCATCATGTACTAATGAAGAAGGTAAACACTAAGATACACTTACTCATTCACTTTATCTAAAACACATACTCTTTCTAAAATCCTAACCATTATGGTAATGTCACTTATGCTTAAAGAATAACCTAACCTCTAAAGTTATCTAAACCGACCTTTGATACCAACTATAAGGCCCCAGCCTTAAACCTTACTTAATCTTGAGTTATTACAAGATTACACATTGAGGATCTTTTCAGGTTTAGAGTTTTAGAGAATTAGATCATGAAACTTGCATTACACTCCACATTTAAACAAAGTGGTTACATAAAAGATAGTATTCATTCTTCCCATCAACGGAAACATATTGAAAATAAAACATGGATTCTTTCTTGACACATCCTTGACACTATCATCACATCATGTACCTTTCCCTTGACCTGTGAAAAACATTTCAAAAACTTGGGATGAGCATAAAAAGCTCAGTAAGGGTTATAAAAATATTGAAAGGAAACATGAGTTCATATATACATAAGAATGAAATCACACTTTACCCATAAAACATAGGCATATCAAATCAGGAATAAATCATAGAAAACATAATACATAAAGGTAACTTGAGGCATTCATAACATTATTACGTAGGGAGTAACCCTCTTGGTTACGTTTGGAATACCCATCACAGTATATTCCCTAAATCTCTTCAGAGAAACCTTAACTTTTCACTCCTTCACATTACCCAATGCATTGGAGAGCTATATCGGGCTCACCCTCCCTTAGTTTATCACGGAACCACCCATTCTTCATAACAATGCCCAAGAACCATAACATAATCGTATCACATAAACATGAATAAAGGAAACATAACATTTCCACATTTCAATCACAATATAACATTTTAGGATATTGAAATAATGAATCCATTCAAAAAGAAACCATTTCCAAAACCATTTAAAACATTTAATAAAGAGATTTTTGAATCAAAGTGTCCCATACCACCTTGAAGCTAAAAATTTTAAACCATTAATATCCATATAAGTAAATCCTTAAAACCATTTTTAAAACATGGATATTAATAAGAACAAATAATTAAAACATTTAAAATGATATTTTGGTTAAAGGGGTTTTACCAAAATTATAGACACTTGAATACAATAATTGAGGAATAACATTTATTCAGAACATTATAATATCATTAGAATAAATGTATTCATGATATAATACTCCAAAGGATAGTATATACACCATATAAGAGTGAATTGGTTCATAACAACAATGAACCCTCAAAAGAAATGTCAAATGTGATGAAATCCCTTATAAAGAAGGTATCTTTAAATTAAGGACAAATCAATCTCAAAAATATGTGTGACAAATATAAATACACCCAATATAAGTGTATATTAAGTGTAAAACAATAAAAGTTCATTCACACATATTCAAAGGATGATATATTCAATAACTACATGTTGAACCCAAAGAAATCGAAATTGGGTTAAGAAGTTCCCTTGACAGCCTAACGGCGTCACATCAAAATGAGTTGATGAGAGATAAAAAGTGTATCACATCACTTGGACATAAAATTTACATCAATAAGGATATATGAGAACATATCCCAACATAAAAATATGTAAATTAAAAGACCCGACAAAAGAAGTCTTTTAAAAAAGAGGAGGGTGAAAGGTTCCCTTACCGACTTGGGTATCTTTCAAAACATACACCCCATGAAAGAAGGACAATAGATCATTGATGTAAATACTCATAAAAGAAAGTATATTACACAAAGATTAGAATAATGGGAAGTACATACACCACTCAATGGAATTTGTGGCAAATGTAGCATAAATCTCATGGGAATAAAAGTGAGATTAAAAATCCCTTACGAAAACTCGGCAGCCTAACGACGCCACATAGAACTTCCGAATTTGGATTGATGAGATCAAATAGGGTATCTCATCACATTACAATAAAATTTACAGAAAGAGGAAAATAAAATAACATCCCCCAACATTACAAAGATGAGTTTAAAAGAAGTGACATAAAGGAGAGTACTTAAAAAGAAAGAGAGAGGTTTGATCTCTTATGAAAGTTCGGCAGCCTAACGGCGCCACTCAAAACTTCCAAAATGGATTGATGAGAGAGAATAGGATATCTCATCACATTAACATAAAAATTACAGTAATTTTAATATAAAAGATCATCCCAATAACACGAAAGATGAGCTTTAAAAGGAATGACATAAAAGTGTGTACTTGAAAAGAAAGAGAGGAGTAGGATCCCTTACCTCGGGTCCGACTTGACTCGATCGTTCTTTAATCTCCTGAATAATAAACTTGAGTTAATTTCTACTTCCATAAGAACCTTTTTCAAGTTCATTATTCCTTTTATATCACTTATTACCATGTCATAAACATTATGTAATCATTTAAGTTAATAATATTTGTTTTGCCGATATTTGGTTCTTAAGTCGAAAGTGGACTTCTTACAATTACATGTTGTTCCTGTGGTCAAAGGTTCTTTATATCCAGAACGACATTCCTGATTTGGATATCATATATATCATATATATCCATCATATACATGTACTTATAATAGTACATTACATTTGGGGATAAGAAATGAAATGCACCGTTCATGGAGACGGTAAGCCGTACGTACGCATGAACGCTACTTTCATTTCTATCTCACAATTTAATGGAAAGAAATAATAATGATATATAGGTATATAATAATTCCAGTATAACATCATATATAATAACATTAAATCCATCCTTTATATGTCCCATGTATGGCATTAACGAATCACATCACTTTGAGGGGGCGGTAGTCCGCACTTCCTAAAATGAAGATATCACGTATACCCATAATGGAAGCCATAAAGGTAAGACAAAAATGAAAAATACAGAAGCATAAGTAAAACATAAACATATTATATATAATATATAAAAATAGTGACATCATAATGGCCACCTTTAAAGGTGTTAAATGAGTATTGAACAATCATCGTTTCGGGAGGCAGAATTTCGCCATCCACGGAAACCGTATGTTCTTTAACCATTTGATGTAGTTGTGTGAGAGTGTAGGTCTAATAAATCTTATAACAACATCCTAGTGTATTTAATATACTGGTGTTGTTACAAAAGAAGTAAATAAAAATAGTTTAGGGGGTTGGAGAATCAAAATAAAACAAATGAACATGAGAGAATGAATTACCTTTAAAAGTGTAACTCCTTTTGATTTGAGCTTAAAGGCTTCCTTTGAAAGGATTATTCACAAAGGGAATCCTCTGGGATGAGGAGAGGGATGTTGAGAGATTAAATGGGCAGGGGTTGGCCGAGACAAAGGCTTGAGGAGTGTGTGAAAAGAGGTAGAGGTGGGGGCCTTTTATAAGAGGAGAGGAGGGGCACTTTTGGAAAGTAAGGAAATATTACTTTATTTGAAAATGTGTTTCGGTTTTAAAAGGTCCCACATTGATATAATTCGTGGATAAGGTTATAAAGGTTAGAAATCCACACATACAATAATTTTTGGACATGTTTAGTTCATAGATTTTACATTATCTTTCCATTTTATTTTATTCGTTAAATAATGATGTCATCACTGCATCATTATGATGTCATAAATAATTTATTTATTTAATGTCTAAAAATTATAAAAGAATTACTATGATGTAGGAAATCATTTTAGCTTTCCAATTACTATTTATAATCAAAAATATGACTTGTATAACCCCACTTAAAAATTGTTTTACTAAAACATATCATGTTTGTTTCATTTTTAATTTTAACATTAAATAAAAATATATTATTGTCATTTTCCAACTAAAGTGGCTCCATGGGGTCCCCAAGTTGGACCATGGCTTGTCTTGGTCGGCCATGACTCACCCAATAGGTGTAGGACAAGTGTCATGGTGTTTTCACATTCTTATAATATCATTTTTACCTTAAACTACACTAATTAACACTAATCACGATTAAAAACTTAATAAGTTACTATTCACCAAAAAATTATTTTTATCCCATTGAACCACATTTTACTTCTTAATGACAACCATGTATGTCGGAGTTTTGAAATTCAAAACACAAAGATGGAAAAATTCCATTTAAACGGAAAAATCAGTTTTTATAAGTACCACTTAGTGGTTTCAATATTCATCAAAAATTGATGTTTTTTAGAAAAATCCCAAAAATTCACCCTAAGCTATATTTGATATTCTGAATTAAAAAATGAAGTCCGTTTTACAAAATTAAAAACATATAAGTCACATTAATTAATTTAATAGTTAATTCCCGCTGTCATGACAAATAGCGTGTTTTTATGAAATAATAAGTATCAAAAGATTGACACTAGTTTAAGTCCGATTTCAAAGTGAAATTAATTCCAACGACCACTATTGGATTTAATGGTAAAAATATTTTCTAATTTTACTTTAAAACCAGTTCAAAATATTATCTAATCATATAAATAAATTATATTAAAAAGAGGGTTTGAATTAATACACAACATTTTACACTATTCATTAAAAAAATGAACTTTATTGGAAAGATACCAAAAAATTACACAAAGTAAAATTTGATGTCCCGATTCTTAATAAGAGTTTTATTTGGTCCAAAATAATGTATAAGAGTGATCAAAACTATATTTAATGACGGTTCGCCATCAAAAGGCGACAAGTGAACCTTTAGTAAAAATTAGGGCATATACACCTAAAATTGAATTCTTTCCGTATTTTATGCCTTTATCTTTTATTGTATAAATGTAAAAACATTTAAAAACATATATAATCATATTTTAGTTATTTCTATCCATTCCCGCCATTACAATGGCTACATGTTAACTACCATTTAAAATAATATTAATTTATTATTAGAGTGCAACGTAAGATTCCCAAGAAACTCGTTGTTGCATGTTGGGTACGCCATCGAGCATAGAGTCCCCTTTAAAGTCATATTAATACTTTATTCACAAATATGGATAAATATGAAAATGTCATATTCTTTATTTACCTGGGGTGTTACATCTACTATGTGGTATTGAAGAACAACCTCGAAAACTAGCATGAAATCAAACCCATCTCTGAGACAATATTTATTTCCCTCATTGATTACAGATCCCACTCACCATGGATGAAAAGAGTTTTACCATCATGAGATAGAAACTATAACATATGGGGATAATAATCAATATTATATTTTAATATAATCAATCAATATATACCAATAACGAGGTCAAAGACATCTTTTCCCAATATGAGGAAATCTCAAACATCTTCTATGTTAGTGATTAAAACATTAATCTTTGGGCACATGAAACCTTACTACTATTTTCTAACAAAAGGTGTAAAAAATAACAAAAAATTTCAAATAATCTCATATAACCAAAGAAATAAATAAAATATTAAGATAAATTAATTAGATATGCTCATATCAAAGAAAATAGATGATATTAAAGAAGTGATGAACATTGCACCTCTCATAGTGGCCAACCCAGATTTGGCATCTTTTCGTGCAATATATACTTCATGAATATGTCCAAAATCAAGCATTCCCTTATCTGTATTTTCATATAAGGAACCCCATTTACCTTAAGGGAGAGACACCCCACCCATGGAAGCTTTATATGTCACTAGAGAACCACTAAAGAATGTGGAACCAATGACACTACCCTGTACATAAGCTCAAAAAATGATGAGTACAACCCAAACCCCCACATTGTTTGAACAACCATGGAGTCTCTAGAAAATTGGGATTGGTGTGAACATACATCCCACATTGATAACAAAATACTAGATTAATATATAAATAAACCATTGACACTTCACCTGATGACTAATGACCACTCTTTCCACTACGCTAAAGGGGTTCAACCCACATCCTCTTTTGACGAGATGAAGAGATCTGGATACAAACCCTTGAAGTAACACCACTAAGACCGAACTTTTTGAACATGTCCAGCATATCCATGGATACCTTATCAACCACTTAAAAATTGTTTGTTAAGAAAATAAGAATAAACATAGACCCAATCTCAGTATTTAGTCCATTCTCAACACACCAATCCTTGAGCTGGTCATTTTCATGGAGATCAAGAGAGACATGAACCTACTCGGTATACTAAGACCTATACTCAACCACAAAATGTTCCTCTTGATCCAATGCCACAACACATATACAAATCCACATCCCTTATGGTCTCTAAGTAAAAATTTGGATTCAAGGACACTTTCAAAGTAGTCCATGTGACATCCTAATTCTACACCACTTGAATCATCGATTCACAACACTTTATACTCAGTCCATCCAACACATACGTGGTTAATCCCAACTTTGAGGTATCAAGGGTATTCAAAAACTAAAACATTTTCTTGATCTATTAGAAACACTACTCATGAACTCGTTATACCTTACCATCATGAAATATAATTGGGTTTTTCTAGTGAACTCATGAAGAAGATCCCCTTTTTGTGTCTATTCTCGACCACCTTAATAGACCAAGGCTTGGATCATTTGAATAACACAATCCACCAAAAATTTATAAACTATAGGTTTTTTCTATTGGACAATATTTTCAACACCCTCTCCAAGCCTAGAGGAGGTTCTTATAGGATGAATTGTTCCAAAAAAACATAATCTCATTAAGTACACAATTTCATATAAAAAATCATCAATAAAACCAAAGGTGAACATTATAATGGGTGTCAGAAAACAATATTATCATAAAAAATAACTTCAAATGAAGAAGGAGTGTAAATTTTATTATTTTAAACACTATACCACTATGCATATTTTCTCCTAATGGTTAGGATAACGTTGAAACATCCATGAAATTTCATCTAGAAGTTAATATATAAGGTTGTAAAACATCTTTATATTTACTAGGAACCATTTACCCAAAATAGTCGCCTCATGTTGGCTTCCCTATTTTACATGAAAACACAAAATAGATTACATGATAACCCTATAATTCATAATCTAAATGGAAATACATAAAATTAAAAATAAAAACCCATAACCAAACTAAAAAATTATCCAAAATCCCAGAATATCCATTGAAACCAAAGGATAAACATGAATAAGAGCAAGTCAAAAATTTCTACGTTCGTACCTCTCAATAACTTATGGTCCTAACTCTTGTCTACCATTAAACCCCATAAAAAGAAGGGATCTTATACCATTTTATAGTGGAAAATATAGGGTCAAATCGAACCATCACCTAAGTTTTCATCCCACACTTTCCAAAGGGAGTTCTGGATCCCCATGAGCTTGCGAAAAGCACCAGAGAAAAAATGAACTACATCTTGGGAACAATTTTACCTATGGTAAACCCCCATAACCCATTTGTGATATTGGATGGAAACACCAATATATTCCGTGTTAATGGAAAATAAACATATATCTATTTTAATGATGTAATGACTAAAAACAAATACCATAAACAACATCACACCAATATACATTACATGGCATAAAAGATACATGTACATTGTATCTCAAGTAAAAATATAAAAACCCAAACAAGGGATCAAAAACTAAATGACCAATACATACATCCCAAAGGTATAAAAACCCAAAATATATCCTCATGATATAATCTAATGAGACCATATATCCTCTATCAAAATAACCATGGATGATTATAATCATAGAGATCCACCAAAATACATGGTGCCATTGCCTTTACTTATGCCCACAAAGGAAAATTATATATACACCCAAATTCATATGAAGAGTGAGAGAGAAAATAACATAGTAGGGCACCACTATAAATATCTTTAACTCATTTAATCCATGAAAACCAATAATCTAGTTTTAAAACTATTTTTAAAAAACTATTTCACTTTGATTTTTTTTCATTAAATCAATCCTTTGAAAGGCCTTGAGTTTACCCTTTAATAAAAAATGAATTCCAAAAAAATCAATATGGATTATTTAAATAAATAAGGATATATGTCATAACATGGTCAATATACCAAAACAAAGAATAAACATATTACTATGAAAAAATATAATCATATAACAAAATTAATGGAAATGAGAATATCACATGAAATCACTAAAAGACAAATAACTAACATAATGCATTAAGGAATATAAATCAAAAGTAATAAGTAATTTTCACTAAGTGATATAACCATAAGGGTATAATTTGATTGAGTCTAAAACCTAATAGGATAGTAAGATGATCAAATTGGAATCTCTCATGGTCTTCCTTAGGCCCAACCCCAAATAGATCTCTTGGTCTCTTGGTCAATAAAGTGGAATATCTCAAGGACATCCTACTGAAGTTTCTATATATCCCTTGGACATCAATAAGTAATCTATCATTTTATTCCTCCAAAAGGATCTCTTAGTCCCATTGAAAATACACACCTCACACCCTAATTATCCATGTTCTACTCAATTCTAAATATTTTAATATCACGAGTTTTATAAATAGAAGCTATCCAAAATCCATTGTAATAACATTTTTTCTTATTTTGTAAAAACAAATTCCTCTAGGTAAAACCATTTCTAAAAACTGTTTTTAAATATAATTAAAATCTTAAATCCACTTTGATTCATTCTATCAAAAAAATAGAGTAATCCTAATCCACCTCCCTTTAGAAAACCGACATTAAACCTTAATTTTCTAATTTAAAACCATGATACATAAAACACATGAAATAATCATCGACCATAAATCAATAAATTGAAATTTACAAAACATAAGCCAAAGGTGACTCAGAATATAATGATAATCCATATAAAAATACATTAAATAAATACACTCTCTCAGAAATAGTTCCAAACTCATTACCTTGGATGATTACTATTTAATTTAGGAAGGAGAAGGAATCACACTTCTAAACCATAATAAATCAATTTGAAATGAAAATCCATCACTCTAGTTTATTCCAACCTTTTAATTATTTTTTAACACTTACATAAATATTAATGAATAATGAATGAGAAGGGGAAAGATAAAGAAATATTAAATAAAGTGGCTTATATCAAGAAAAAATACCATGTATATAAGGAAAATCCTCAAAAAATAAAGTGTAATAATCACTAATTAAAAGGTAAGGGTTTCATATTAAATTGGAGAGAAATGGGAGAGAAATACTTAAAATCCTATAAGGTCATTTTGGTGAAAATCTAAACTTTTTAATGATTTGGATAACTCATACAGTTTGAATTCATCTTTATAAAAACCATGGACCATCCATTTGGGTTATCACATATCCCAAAAACACAAAACACATAACTATTAATGATAATCACATGGTTTTAGAAGCCATTATCTGACCACACAAATGTAAAATATCCCCCAAAACTCACCCTTTCACTGTTATAAGAATAATTAGAAAAATTATGCGCCGATTGTGTGATGGGGTCTATTTTATCCATAAATATTGTTCTAACCTATAAAACTCAGTAAAACCAAGAAAAAAAGATAAATAAAAATACAAAATAGAAATACTAGTGACCTGAAAAGTTTCACAAATTCCCATCAAATTTTCTATAAATGGGATGTGATCCCTGGTATTGTTTTGCCCCCATTTCAATACATGATCTGAAAATTTATACATATTTCGTAATTATTTATTACATGAATAATCTACTAGTACCCATTTAGTTATTTGGAATTTTCTCAATGTGAATATGGTTGAAAAGTTGTTGTATTCCCAAGGAGGTAGGAAGAATTTATCTACTAATTTGGCGATTGATATCAAATATGCTCTATTATAGAGTAAAAGATGTATTATTCATTAGTTTGAGTATTCTTGATGTGTTATTATTATTTTATTAATTTTGTTCAGTTAATGACAGATTGATAATTTCATGGGTTATTATACAACCTAATGATCATTAGATGATCTCATAAAACTAATCCACAGTTTGGCCACCCACTTGTTGGGAATTACATGTGTGCAAGGATCCATGCATTCCCCACATTATGGTAAAATTAGTGACCTAACACGAGCCCATTAACCCATACAAATATAATCATTATTCAATATAGCATGGGTTCTATCCATCAAATCTAGATCACACCTCACAAGATGCCTAGGTGGTAAAACGGGTTCATGGATGGTCTACGCACCTCTTTTGTTGTGTAGGGTTGGTGTACCCAACCTTATTGAACTATTCAACCCATAACTAGAAAAATCAACTATATAGGGAAAACCCTCACATTCAAATAAAACATGGTTCCATTATAGGTTATCCACCAATGGGTTAAGCCCACGGGTATTCCATGCATTTTATTTTACATGGCACGTAATCCACCCTGTGATCCTATACAAAAATGGTTGGGATTGAAAACCTAATAATATTTATATTATTATAGACCCATATCTAACCTTCCACCATCATATCATTTTCCACCTAATCATAATCCTCTATATACCCTAATTGAATATTATATACTCTTCAAGTATATTCTATGTTACCTCCACTTCCATACACTATAATTTATTGTACTCCCACACCACCTCAATTTCATTTTCCAAAGACCCAGTCAACATCTTTCCAATTTACATATGTATTGGAATCCTTCACCACCAAATATAAAAATATAGATAGGGATACTGATATAGAGAGTGTGTTTTTGTGAGAATAGAGTGATGAAATAAGGGATTTAGCGGTAGTTGATGTGAACAGTTTCCCTTTACCCCACCATGCTAGTACAAGGATGGAGTGTTGTACTAGTATGAAATCTTAAAGAGGTGGGGAAAAAGGATGTTTTTAAAAATATAATATTTTTACCATTTTTTAGAAATATAATTTTTTTAGATAATATATTGCAAAGTAGTTGGAGTAACAAAAACCTATAGTGTATTTTAAAATGAATAATGAAAAAGTTAAAACTATCTAAAATAAATTAAATAGAACAAGTTTAATTTAAGTGACATAATAATATTTCAAACAAAGATATGAAATTATAGATTATAATAAATGAAATATTAAAATATTTATAAAATAATAGTCATTAATTTTCTATTCTTATATATCATCTACTTTAATACAATGTTTTAATAGGATCTATTTCTAATTCAACACCATGGGTTTCAATTTGTAACATATTTCATTACAAAAATTAGAAACAATAATACCTATCCTTAAACTACTTTAATCAAAGATTGGAATAACAATATCTTACCATAGTTATTATTCGATCACAAATATTGGAAACACTAAGTAATTATCCCTAGAACTATTTGACCATAAAATATTTAAAGTAAAATAATTAATACAAAAAACTAATATATTTTATGAAAACCAATTATCACAAAAATAAATGCACATATATCACACTATAAAACAATACAAATGTAAAATCTCTTCCACCATTTAATTTTAAAACATTTTTATCTCAATATTTTTTCTATTTAGTCCTCAAAGACTCAGTCTTCTATTTATAAATGTTCACTATAAAAAACAAACGAATTTTTTATGGGAACTTCAAGATGAATAGTTTCCACTTTAACTGCTTAATACTTACCTCAGGATGGTCTTCAATTTTTGAAAATGTTCAAATGGTCTTTAATATGTTCTTGAATGAGAATTATTTGAAATTATTTAAATAATAATATGTATATTTTCTATTTAAAATTTTCCAATTACAAACTGTAAAAAATTCTAAGTTAACTTAAGTAAAATATAAGATATATAGAGATTTATCAAAAGGATATGAAAGGATTAATTTTAGGAAAATTAATCAATAATATGACTTATTTTACAACATCAATACATATAAAAAAATTTAGGATAAAGGGAATTAAATTAATATTTTTTTTGAATCTGAAATAACTCTTCCTTTGAATATATGATGTAAAAAAAGGTTTTCCCTTTACATTAAATTATAGAAATAAAAACATTATCCCCCATTTTTATTTGTAAAAATAACCATGAAGAGTAAAATAATAATTATAATATAAATAAAAAGAGTAATATAATAAATGGTTTCATTGATTTATCAATGTGATCATTATAATGAAATTCAATAATTTTTTTTAGATTCTTTGACCCATTTATCATGTTTTTTAATCTTTTCTGTTGATATTTCATTATTTTCCTGAGTTATACATTCATAGATTGATATTTTGAAATTTTTACCTCTCAACCTTCCATTTATATGGTCTTGTTATTTATGATCCAAAAGATATGGAAATATTGTCATTGAAACCCATAAGTTCTGAAAAACAAATTTCTTGATGATCATATATTTTATTTTGACATTAAAGATCCTGAGAATCTTCATGATGATATTTCATAAAGCATAGTATGGTAAAAATATTTTTAATTATATAAAAAAGCATAGTAATTTTCCCCATATGTGATGTATGTAAATTTATTTCATCCTCAAGTATATCCAACCTCATGGAGAATAAAATAGTAAAATTATTTAAATGAAGCTTCTTTATCATCCAATATTTTCTTTTAATATTTTTCTTTCAAAAACTGCTTGATCCTTGTAAATTATTATTATGTATTTTCTTTTTTAACATAATTTTTCTATAATATCATCTAGATGGGATTTCTTATTTGATATAATCATATAAATATTAATAACATTGTGATTTTTTTAATTTTTCTTCCTCTTATTCCTCATTAGGATCTACATATTTTGTAGGTGAAGACTTTGATGCTTCTTCCAAACTATTATTTTTCTGAAACATATTCTAGAAACATGGTAAAATCATATTTTTGGGACATTCCTATCTCCCTAGTACTAGATTTTTTTATTTTATGTTCTTTTGTTTTTTAACATCTATATACAAACTCATGAGATATAGTAATCTCAAAGGATGGTGATATTAATACCTCATGAGGTTTATCCTATTTTAATGTAAACTATGCTCTAGATAAACATTTACCTTCATTATATTTATCTACTTTTCAAACTATGGTGGTGAAAGACATTAAAAAAATATTTCATCTATGGGTTATGAAATTTATCTGTCTTTTTTAAAGACTCAACAACTTGTTTCTTAAAACTTTTATTCATTTGTGTATAACCAATTTTCTTATGTTTTAGAGATTTTATCTTTCCAATATTCTTTGTTGGTTGAGATACTTACATATAATTTTCAAAAAAAAATCCACCATGGGATTATACTCCATCCTCATCCACATTATAGTTTCCTTATATAATGTATTTTAATTTCATTTTATAGGATTCCTAAAATTTATCAATCCAAAATTCTAATATAAATTGAGTAAAATAATATTTAATATCCATAAATATAGAATCATTTTCAAGTTAACTAATCCTATAAATATAACCTTAATATAATCTCACATAAACAATATTAAAATAAATTTTTTCATTTCATAAATATAATCAATAAATAAATATATTTAATTTTAGAATTGTACTTGTTACCATTTCTTGAAAGTAGAAAACCTTAAACTTGTGGGAAAATTATTAAATATTAAAGTTCAATATACACTATCTAATTAACATCATCCTTTACCTAAAATAGACCATCAATTTATTTTCCCTTTAAAAAAGTTATAGAAATAATTAGTAGGATGTGTGATAAAAATAGAGATTCACCCCTCAATGGAAATCAAAATTATTATAAAAATTTTTTACAAGTCATAATAAACTTATGTTTCTAAATAAAAAAAATTAACTCTTTTTTATCCATTAAAATTATTAAACAAATCCATGGAATAGTAATGTTGTTCAATAAATATATCAAATATATAGAACTTATTTCTCATATGTGAAATTGATTCACATCCTTGATGTTGAATAACTTAATTTTTATAGAATCATACATATTATACAAATTCATATATATCAATAATTTATTTTCAATTTTCTATGATTTTAGGTCTTAAAATGATTCTATTTGATGATATAAAAAAGGGACCATGGATCCTATAAAGAAAAAAAAATTGTAGATATTTCTATAGATCTTATAAAAAAATTATTTTAAAAGGTTTTAGGGTCAAAAAGTTATTATATTGGAAGGATTAAACAAACAGAGTTATTAATTTTTACAACAAGGATGGTAAAATATTATTCCATATCATAAATAATTTTTTTTAAATCTTATTAAAATATAAATCTCAATTTTTTATATAGGTTAATGACTTATAATTTTTGTAATTATAAATGAATTTGAAAATAAAAAATATGTTACTAGTTTATCATTCTAAAAATAAAAATATTAGATATAAATATCCTTTAAAAATATATTTTCCAATATGCACAGAAAGTATCCAACTTAATAATGGATTTATTCTAAAATTCATATTACATATAAACTTATCTTTCATTTTATAACATTTTGGAATATATAGTACTAACATAAAAATTTTGAGCTATTCTATACAATAAATTTTCTCTCCCATTCTAAAGGATTTTCCAATATAAAGAGATTATATTTTAAAAATAGCACATGATCACATAAATATGATCATTCCCATATTTTTAATAACATTTTAAATATTTTAGTATGTAGAGTATTAGTGAAAATATTTGAACATTCATCTTTAGTTCTAATGATATTGAGATTAATATATAATTTTTTCATGATTGTAAAGGAAGTGATGTCTTATATCTATGGGGTTTTTACTTGAGTGTTGTTTCAGATTATAAGATAATTAAATTCAACTAATAATCTCAAAATGTATTATAATTTTAGAAAAAATAATTTCAATATAAATGAGTTTGTGATTCATCCCCAACATTTTTTCACAACATCCTCTAGACACTATGTTTTCAGATTTAGTCGTGGAGAGTGTTATTGAATGTTGATACTTGTTAGAATAAGAAACTAAAACTTAAAATAATAAGTGCAAAGTTATATAAGTAATTTTATTATCCATTATATAACCTTATAATTATTCATTCAAATTATATTGAGAATAATCTTGGATCTCGTAGGATATAAAATTGTACAATCCAATGTTCCTATTATATAATAAAATATCTTTTTTAACACCTTAAGATGATATTATGTTGAATTATCTTGAAATAAATTATACAGGAAAATAGAGTCAATAATATCTAGTCAACAAGTAGTCACATATATTAATCTCTTGATCAATAATATATATATTTTTTATCTATTAGTTTCATGGATTCATCAAGATTCAGTTTACATGAGGTACCTACGAGAGTATTAATACTTGAAACTTTTTGAAAGACAAATAATTTATGTAGATCTATGATATAATTTTGTTGAGTTAAAATTATTCCTTCCAATTTATGAACTATTTGGAATCCAATAAATAAGTAATGCTCAATCATTATTCTCATCTCAAATTCACTTTTTTTATGTTTTGAGAAACTATATACATTTTATATATTGGGTGGATCCAAAAATTATGTCACCAATATAGATTTGAATGATTATGGTCCATTAAATAAATTCTTAAAAAATTATTGGGGTCATTCATTCCCTTAAAAAATAAATTTGAAGTTAAAAATCTAAATAATATTTCATACCCAGACCTCATATCTTTTTTAAGTCCATAAAGTGCCTCAATACTCTTATAAAAATGATTTAAAAATTTGTATCTTCAAAACTAGAGACTTGTTAATTTAAAATTCATCTTAAACATATTCATCAATCAAGGAACTCATTATATAATTTTAAAATATAATACATCTAAAAAAAGTAACAATTGATAATAGAATTCATATTGATTCATTTATAGCTATCAGATCAAAAGTTCATCATAATCTATGATCTCTTCCTAATTGTATCCTTTAGCAACAAGACAAGCCTTATTACAAACTATGGATCTATTTTCATTGCATTATTATGGACGACCCACTTATCTCCTATAACTGGTTTATTTCTAGGACATTTGACCAAGGTCCAAATCTTTTAATATTTGGATTGATTGAGATCCTCTCACATAATTATTATCCAACACAAATCACTTATGGAATCCTATATCATTTTAGGTTCAAATTAGGATAATAATGAAATATAATCACATTCATTATGTAATAATATTTTTAAACACTTGATCGACATCCCCAATGATATTATCAATAGGATAATTCCTTAATAACAATAAATTCTTATAATTAATGGTAGGTTGTTCTGAATCTTTAGAATTAATATCATCTGAAAGTCTTACTTCCATAATAAAAATAATGTGTGTATATTTTTTAAATACCAATGCTAAATCCACGGGGGTTTCAAAAAAATTATTTTAATCATTCTAAAAATATAGATGTTTTTAATTCAAAAAATCACATATTTCATCAATCATTACATGTATCATTTCTTAAATATGAGATTTTAATATATTTAAAACATGATAAGCCTTACTAATAGTGGTGTAAGAAGGAAATATTCATTCAATATCTTTTAGATCAAATTTATAAATATTATATTTAGTATTAAAAGTGAAAAGTTTACACCCAAAAATTCTGAAGTAACTTACTTCTTTTTACTTCTTCTACACAATTCATATATTATTTTCAAAATAACGGTTGAAGTGAAATTATGTTAATTTTATAGTGGGAATAATTAATATATTCAGCCCAAAAAAATTATCAAAAAAACATTCACACATCATAGATAAATCAATTTCTTAGGTCATTTCATTCTTCCTTTTAACTACCCCATTTTTTTGTAGAGTTCATGGAGCCAATTTTTTTAAGTACCTTTATCGCTATAAGAATGGGTGAAAATAAATATTTCCAAACCCTCTACCAAGATCACTCTAGATAATTATAAAGGAAATATTTTTCTCATTTTGAAAAATACTTGAAACCTTTTTAAATAAATTTAGTTCTTATGATTTATGTTAAAAAACAAATCCTAAGTAAATTGAGTGAATTCATCACCTATTACATACATAATGTTTTCACCCTTGAAACTTATATTTTTTTGTGCGTCTCAAATGATCTGTGTTCACTTACTAAATTGGTTCAGTTTAAATATATACTTAGGTTATTTAACACATTTTTAGGGGTTATAAACTCATGAAGAATTAAACTTATGCTGGGTAAGGTACTTCATAAGACATTTGTTTAAACATTTAACTGAATTATAAAAATTTCAGTGTTATGTTATTCTTTGGAAGAATAAATAATTATCCTCTATTTCACTAGGGGAAGGAAAGTTTTAGTAATTAAATTCATCTAGGTCAATAATGTAAACATTATCATAACTATTTTCTCATAAGTAGTGAATATTTGTTGAACATATAGTAGTAAATTTATCATTCCCTAAAGTTCAAAGAGTAACCATAATCCCATAATTAGATTATGCTGATAAGATTGAGATAAATTAATAAAACCTAAAGGAAATTAAAAATTAAAGTATCAACAAGGAAAAATATATCACCTATAGCCATGGTCTAAACTTAGATGTTATTTCTAAATTTAAATTTTCCACCATTTAAATTTTGAATGTTCTGGATGTTGGAATTGTTTCTAGTCATATTCTGAGAACAACCATTATCAATGTAACATATCTTTATTCTAATGTTACAATAAATTTCACCCTAAAATAAATAAAACTAGAATATTATTACCGAAAATATTGTTGGTTTAGAAAAAATAGAGAATAGGGATTTGGTCACCCTCATCTATGCAAATCTTCTATGTTGAATAGTAGTATGTTTTTAGAAATTTTAACTTTATCTATTGTTATAGATCACTCTATCTTATAGATAACATACTCATATAGTGACCTACTATTTTAAATTTAGTATAAAATGGTAAAATTTCAAAGAAAAATAGATAGTTTCAAAATAAAACATAATTGATGTTGAATAACAACTTTTGGATGAATTTATAGATAGATTCAATTATCCTAGAACTTTTTCAATGTTCACCATTATGAATGTAAAATTGTAAAGTAACTTATTTATAAATCTAAAATTTAATTTTTTGTTTTATATATTCATTCTATTCATTAAATGTTATTGAAATAGGAATTTATTTTAAATTAAACACAAAAGTTAGTTTAGAAATAATTTTATTAGCCTAAGTAATTTATAACTTAGACTAAGAATAATTATTTAGTATCTTTTTATATTTAATCACTATGTTACAAAAATATTCATACATTTCCAAAAATAATGGATTTTAATCTTAATCATCTGAAGAATAAGTTGAATCTAATGACATAGTAAAAATATATTCACTGACCTTAACCATAAAGCATGTTTCACTTCATGTTGTAGTAGAAATAAATCAATATATACTCAGTGTATCATCACTATATGATCCATTTTCAAAATATAGATCCTTTATTACACATTATCTATTTATTTCCTTCAAAACATTCTTCCCTTTATACTTAGATGACCTTTCTGACTCATTCCCCTTCATTCTCTATCTTGAAAAATCTTGTTTAAGATGTTCAAATTTTTTACACTCAGAATAAATAACATCATTATAATCATTTTAATCATAACTTCTTCAAGAATAATCATATCTATAATTTCAATAATTCCAATTATCGTTCCAAAAATATTTCTTCTTAAACATATTCTGTATTTAATTAACCAGTTATATGATTTATCCTTCACTAAAATCCGTATGACTATCATATGAATGTTTCTTCGAAGATTTATTTGATGAAGAATGCTTTGAATTGTAGTCTCAGAAGTATTCATAGAAACATAATTAAATTATTATATTTTTTATTATATTTATCTTACTTCTACTTATTCTCATATTATATTAAAGTTCTTATAGAACCATCAAGACTTAACCTCATAATATTTTTAGTCTCAACAATAGAAGTACCCTTAAACATCCATTATTTAAGTAAAATTTCAATAATGTTTTCAACTAATTTATTTCTAATAATATATTTTTCACCAATTGATTTAAAAACAATAATAATTGTTATAAATATCTAATTAAATTTAGAGAGAGTTTCTTCATAAAATAAATGAAGTTCGTGATAATCAGTTCCTATTATAGAATTTATTGTTTCCAACTCATTAATAATTTTAAAATGAGTAATTTCAATTTCTTTCATTGTTTTAGTATTCTCTTAAGATGAAATATATCTATAGTATTTTTGATTATTCAAACATATAACTGTATTTAAATCAATATAATTCCATTTATTTCCTATCTTTTACTCTCCTGTAATGTTTTGAATTTAATTGTTTGGTATGTTGCAGTCCCCAACCATCATATATAAAATATTTTATTAATAAAACAATATCTGAATATTTTCTTTCCAATATCTATAATTTGTATCATAAAAGAATTTTTTAAAATTCAGATTCAAATTTTATAATTCTATGATTGATAATTTAATTAACATAGAAAAAAATATATTATATACTTATACATTTTTATAATGAAAAAAGGGAGAGATTAACTCTAATAGTAAAGTTTTCCTTAATATGGAATCATTAAGAGGAGGTTGAATTAAATATTTTATAAAATTATAAATTTTCCCTCTTTCCAATACTGCAACATTCAAAAGAATAAATGTTTTAAACTACTTAAAGTAGGATAAAAAAGTGCACAAAAAATTGACCAATTAAAAATATACAACTAGCTGAATTAAATACATTAAATTGAAAAATAATAATATAATTAACACAATTTTATGTAAAACTTTATGAGGGAGTTTTGGATTGAAATCTATAAACTGTTAAACAAGGTATATTAAATAATGGATATTCAATTATTATCTTTGGAACTATTCTATTTTAATCAATGTGGGAGGTGGATCTATCCTTAATCAAGAACCATAGGTTTCAAGCCAAAACCTCTTTAATCATAGAGATCAAAAGCAATAGGTCATGTCCTAATAATGATTTTTTGAATTATTATAACAAACAGATATAATCCCATCTATTATTTGATCATAATGACTATCATCACAATGTCATTTTCTCGAGGACATCATTAAACATGAAGAATTGAATGTAAAACTACTAAAATAAGAAGAGAAGTTATTTTACAAAAAATCCTTATAAAAATGGAAGAACATAAATCATAATAAATAAAAACAAAAATATACTCTCTCTATTAGACATGTTTTGATCATATCTTGAATATAAACACATCAAAACATCATTCATTCAACATCTGGTCCTTAGAGACTTATTATTATATTTTTAAATTCTTACTACAACAAAAATGTAACTAAATGTTTGTGATATTTGGGATGAAAAACTATCAACCTATTAAATTTGGACTTGTCTTATCATTTTATTATATTTTTTAAAAGGTTTAATTGAATCATAAAATTGTTTTAGTCAACTATATATTTCCTTCATCATCAAACCTCTGATGAGATGTCAACATTTACCATTAACCCAATATTGAGTTGTTATCTTCACCAATACCACATTATTCCACCTCCCCACTTATCCACAATCCCAGACCATGCTTCCTCCTTGAAGTCTTCCTAATACCATCACCACTTTTACCTACCTCCTACCTCCAACCACCATAAGGGTTAATAGAATTTATCATAATATATAACCATGGGGAGAGGGAGAGAGTGTGTGAAACAAGAGAGAGTCAAAAGTGATTCTAAGTGATGTTTGAAGTGATTTAAAACCTTTTTATATATTATGTTTTTCTAAGGTCAAAGTTCAATCACATGTGCCACTCAGTGGCCCGGTGGTGGGGTTCATGTTGGGTCAAAACATTGTAGCCACTTGTATTATTTCTAAATGAGCAAAGTCTACAACAAACCACATATAAATTAAAAACTAATGAAAAAATAAAACATTTGTAGGGATTGATGATACATGAAAATATGAATTTTATTATAGGAAAGAAACCAAGAATGAAGTATCCATAAAAACCAATGATTCCAAACTCGGGCTTGGATCATCATTTAACAAAATACATCCTTTTATTTAGGATTGTTTTTGAGTCTTCAAATAAAAAACTCTCAATCCTCCAATATAATCATTCTACAGTTTTTGAAAATTTTCATACCTAACCCTATATAATAGAATTAAGTATGGATTTATAGTAAATGAATCCACCAAATTATATTTTTATTTCATTTAAAATCTGAAGACATACCCAATATTTGGCTCAAACACGAAATTAAATTACCCCTACCCTAGGTAAAACCCCCAATCCTGAATCAATCTATTTTGATTGGTAATTTTATGATTAATTTCACCACCCATGAAATTAATTTATTAAATATTAATTAAACCTTTAAAAACTAACTCAATATCTCACCAATCTCCAAACTAAGGGTAAACACCATAATCTACAATTTTCAAAACACTGAAAAATATTATCCAATTTCATTAAAATGTTTAAAATTTTTATTTTATGCTTTATTTTTTAGAGTGCCTTAAAACTCATGAACGATTTAAATCACACTCATGGAAACAGTACGTGTCTATAACTTATCTCTTCCTCTTTATGAATGCATGTAGTAAAGAATACGAGACACGTGGTTTCACATGAGTCATTGACACAGGGATATATCCAAGGATAAAACACACAAACAACTTCTAGTATACCTAATTCACTATGCACATTGGTTATTCAATTTAGAGATAATTTAAAATCTCCCTAGGTTTACAACCCCCATTGTTAAAATATCACTTATCTCTATAGAAGTATTGATTAATTATCATTTATAAGTGTGCAGTTTTTTCTCTATATCGACCCATAACTTTTATACATAAATATTTCATATTAGTATATGAATATTAAATAACTAACATAATGAACCACACCAAAATCATATATTTCAGTGGCTTTGTAAACATGGATACATAAAAAAGTTTTTCATAAGACATATATATCATCTCTCACCAAGTCATTCATGAATATCACCCTTCTTATACATACAATACATAAAAATCTTCTTCAAAAAATGTTGAACGACTACATAATAATGTTTGATGTTATATATTTAGTAAGAAAAAAATGGTAATAGTAATGATCAATTAATCATAACATGATCATACGAGTATTATAACATATGTTTCACTTTTTAAAAAGATACACTATATATAAAATACAATAATCCTTAGTCATAGAAGAAATATAGATAGTTCATAAGATATAAATAAAAACATAATCATAGAACATGATCCATGTGATCATAAAAATGGCATAGGACATAGGTTTTTGAATAAACATAATCACAGAAAATAATTTCCTTTGTAATAAATTATCACTTCCAAGAATATCATAGTGGATTGGGTTCACCCCCCAAACCATCATATCCTAAGTAATATTTTCCTCCCATGACTATCGTAGTAGAAAAAGTCCCATATTTAACTGGGTTCACTCCCCATTATAATCATTATTATCTCATGATATTTCCATCTTTACCCAATTCATTGTAGGGCTATATAATTCTGAGCACACCCATCACATAATAAAATTCATTCATATGCATTTTATAAGATCATAAACCATTCATCATAGAATAACTCATGAAATGTAAATAGGTTTCACAAATAGTTCATCATAGAATCATATTATAACCCAAAGCAAAGAAATTATATTCATAAAGGTTTCAACATATCCTAATTAAATCGATGTAAATAAACAAGTTTCAAATAAATTTCTTTAAATTATCATTATAATAAGACATCCAAAGAATACAATTTGATGGTATCATTAGATAATATCCTTATTAAAGCATAATAAATGTTAAATATTGTAATCATAGAATAAAATACCTTTATAATATATCTGTAACATTTAAAGAGTAAAATATCCTTCTCAATTTGAATTCAATCATTAAAAATATAAAAATCTCTTAATTATTACGGAAAAATTTTCTTTATAAATAACCATGTAAACTTGAAAAGGATGTTTTAAATCATTTATTAGTCATGATGGTAATAAATTTCATTGATGTTGTGTTTGTTAAAATAAATCTTCATATCACATTTTTGGTAAAAATCCAAAAGTACCACATTTAGATAATGATAGGAAGATTTATTTTAAAAAAAAATTGCCAAAAAAAATAAATCATGGGTATTCATTATTTTAAAAAATAATGAGAGAATAAGAATATTAATTAAAAAATATTTTAAAACAAGGGCATGGATGAAAAATTAGTTTTTATTGAGAATATAAATAAAGTTGTTTTCTACATAAAAACATTATTTCCATCTCTTAAGTAATTTAATAGAGGAAAAATAAATGAAAACATGTATTATACATAAATAAAAAATGGAGAAGAAAATCAATGATATTATTGATAGATATATCATGAAATTTCTTCATTTTACATTTATTAAAAAATAATCCGAGTAAACAATCAGATTGCAACATAAAACCATTACCACAAGTTTGAATTACATACAAAAGAGATATAACCACATTTATAATAAATTTAAATTTATTATACTTATAAAAATAATAATTTATAAACTTATAATATCATACATGATCCACTTATAACATTTCAACACAAATTTATTTATTACAATAATCATTTCTAGGTGCTAATTGCTTCGTTTTTTATGAGAATTTCGGTTTGGTAAATTTGGTACTTGTACTTTAATCATGGTTCCGAAATATATAAATATTTAATCATGGTATAAATATCATATATATTCATTATATATATATATAATTATATTTATAGTCTTCAATAACTTATAGATAAATAAAAATAAATTACATTGTTCATAAAGACGGTAGGCCTTATGTATGTACATACATTTGTTTCACTTTTAAAAAGAGGGAATAAATAAAGTTAAATAATAATTAACCTATAACTAATAATTATTATATCACATATATTCATTAAACACATCCTTATTACCATCCATTTAATTCATAAATAAAAAAAATTACATCACTTAATAGAGGTGGTTTTCCCCATGTACGCACGAGAAATGTTATCATTTTCCAATGGCATATAAGGTAAGCAGGAAGATATGATATTATAATTATTGTTTCATAATAGTTTAGAAAATTTTATTTATAAATATTAAAGATATTATAACACCAATATATAAAATATGGTAATGAAAAATGAATTGTATCGTAACATGGAGGTGGTAGTCCACACGTACGCATGAGTGATACTTTCACATACCATTTGATGGAAAAGAGGGATGATATCGGTGGTTTCATGATCATGATAAAATTTATGTACATTAGGGATACCTAATTTATTTTTTTATGAAAAATACCATGGATTTAGGGGAGTCATAAGAATGAATAAAATGAAAGTGGTCTGGTATGATGATAACCTCTTCTTTAATGGGGCTCCTTTAGACCCCTTCTTAAGGACCCTTGTAACAGACTATTAAGAATATAAAAAACTATAATTTATGACCAAGGGTTCTTATAAGAGATTTTTTAGGGTTTAGTCTAGATATATGAATCACGGTGATGTAATGATAATAGGGATAGAGTGTCAGTTTATAAGAGGGGGAAATAAACACTTTGAATTACTAAAATGATTAAAATATAATTAATTCATTCTCAAGAAAAATTATTCCAAATAGACATATATTTGATGAAAAAGATGATAATTTTAAAATAACATCATCTAATAATATTTTGATATGTTTTTAGTCATTTTAAAGCATATCTTTTGGTTTAACCATTTGGTTATCCAATTTTAAACTTAATCATGGTAATGCATTTTTTATATTAAAGGGTAATAATTTTACATATATAATAACAATTTTCTATTAAATAAAAAAGGGATAATATTTTACATCATTTATCATTATAATTAACCTATTTTATTATTTTAATGTTTTTAAAATAATTTAATAAAATATTATTTCACCTAAAATATCTTTTCTGCCATTTTTGACACAATTAATTTAATTTGAATTTAAAGAAAACATTATAGAAAAGGAATTCAAATCCAAACCTAAAAAATTTATAATATGTTATAAATATGTATAAAATTATTTTTCAATTAATTTAATAAATAATGTTTTTTCACTACATAAGTATTTAATATAGTTATTAAATCTCTAAAAATTTTAAATAGATTACTATGAGAAAAAATAATATTTTAAATAAACATTTATAACAAAAACATATCATATTTTTATACATATAATAAAAATTTAGGGTTATTAAATTCATGAGTGTGACATTTTGTATTTATTCTTTTATTAAATTGATATAATGGTCATGATAAAAGAAATTTAGCACAATGAGTGCATATATTCGAGAATTAGATGGGTGAGAATGGAATCCACATATACAATAGGATAAATTCAGGTTCTAAATAAAATTTAAATCCTTATCAACTGTAGTAGTAATGTAGCAGGCACTGTAGCATGTACTATTTGGTACTGTAGTAGCCGGACTATTCACATGATTTGGGCTTTCGGGCCACCAGTTTGGGCCTACGGGTCTCAGGGCCTTCGGTCCATCAAAGGCCTTTGGACCACAGGGCCTTCGGGCCATTGTAGACCATGAAGTAGCCCAGTTCACAAAGAGTAGGGCCAAGGTGAGGATCAGAGCACCAATAAAAGTCACCAGTTTCGGCCTATGGGTCTTAGGGCCTTCGGGCCATCAAAGGCCTTTGGACCACAGGGCCTTCGGGCTATTGTAGACCATGAAGTAGCCCAGTTCACAAAGAGAAGGCCCCAGGTGAGGATAAGAGCACCAATAAAAGTCACCAGAAGCAGAGCTAGCCGAATTGGAAGAATGAGAGGGTATGTCAACCGCCATCGGGACCAGGCACCATGCATCTTTTTATGAGGCAATGCTAGCTGATCAGCAATGCAGGTGGGGAGCTAAAGGAAATCAATGATGCAGATGCTGGGGAGGGGAATTTCTAGTGGGATGGGCCTACGTGTCATGTATTGGGCATGGAATGCCTCTGGGCATTCGAGTCATGCATTACGAGTCATGTCGGGCCTTGTGCCATGGGCCTACGGGTCATGTACGGGTTCCCCTTCAACCCTTACAAGGGGGATTATCTATAATAAAATAATAAAAGAGAAGGCCTTTGGGCCATATGAGCAAATCGTAGAAATTGATTTTAAAATTAGAATGAAAAACAAAATGAAAATAGTTTTTACACTAGAAATATCATCATCTCGATATAAACAAATAAAATATATTTATTTCATCACGTACTCGGGTTCCCAAGTACCATAATTTAATTTTTGATTCCTTTATAGAAATTTAACCAGGTGAGTGGTAATGCTTCATTGCACGTTATTTATATGATCTAATATATATACTTGTTGATATATATATATATATCAAAGATTAGCTTCAGTGGTATGACCTATAATTTCGGTACATGTGATAGATCATTTATGTTCTTCCTCTGGATTGATACATGGAACACATCGTGAATTTGGGAGATGTTTGGTGGAAGTTCCAAATGATAATCTACAATCCATACTCAATAAAACAATATCGACGTTTCCAATATACCAATGGATTATCTTTCCTTACCTTCCAAATATCATAACCTCTTTAATAGATATATTTAAAGAAATACCTTCTCACAAACATTAAATTGATAATTTCACTCATGATCTTCAAAATAACTTCTCTATTGACTCTAAGAGTCCTTGATATATTGTGGAAAGAATTTAAATTTATATGTAATTTCCAAAATAATCTCAGGTCTTATTAGATTTTTTCTCTAATTTCATCCCATAAAATTTGAGATATACAATTATTTCCATATAAGGTTTTATAAGGAGTCTTATGAATGATTGATTGAAACATATTTCTATAAAAAAAACTCAACTTTAGGAACGTTTTGGTCCCAATAGTGACACCCACTATGTCATGGTGTTGTTCTTTAAGATTTATTTTGTGAAGTTAAGACTTAATTTGAGTTTCCCTGTATTTTTTGCTCGAAACATGGAATTTGTTTAGGGGTTTCATTTTATTTATGGTTAAGGTGCACATATAAAAGGACTTTTTGTGTCATCCCTTCAGGAGGAGAAGTTACTATTCATTCTAAACTGTGAGAGGTCTACCAGGAAGGGTT
Organism: Viscum album; assembly: GCA_963277665.1. NCBI lineage: Eukaryota > Viridiplantae > Streptophyta > Magnoliopsida > Santalales > Viscaceae > Viscum > Viscum album. Next base: position 862,461,524 of record OY728150.1, read on the forward strand.
TTACACAGATAATTCCAAAACATGCATCGCACAAGAGAAACAATGAAAAGTACTGAGTGTGTTTGTGGGGTGGTTTGTGACTTGTGGATGGTTTGGTAAACCACTCATGAGCTGTGTGATCAGTTATGCATTTTTTATAGATCCATTTTTCACATTTTCCAAAACATTTTTAAAAAATTATGGGGAAATCCCAAATTTTAGGCAAGGATTATGGGGGTTCAGGACTGAGTTTCCTGGTTTGGGAAATCATGTAGGCTCTCATAAGTAATCATGTGACTTATAAATATTGAGTGTCAGTTGAACCCACATGGTTGGGGAATGATTTTTCTAACCTTGCACCAAACAATGTGAGTTTTCCATGAATTTAAAATTTTGGGATTTCCCCAAATTCCTTCCTTTGTTTTAAATGGTTTTAAACCCATCTTCTCCCCATTTTCATTATTCAATCCCTAATGGGTTTGGAAGAGCTCCAACTTCTTCCTCTGTCGGATTCTTTCCCCTCCATTGGTATTTTACAAGTGTTTCTAAGGTAATTCCTTCCCTCTTTCCCCACTACTAATTCTTCTCCCTTATTTTGTAGGTCCCCATTATTATTCAAAACCCAATATAATGTGATAAAAATGCTTGGATTCTAGGGTTGTATTAATATATATTTTTTTTAAAGGTTGGGGTCGAAGCCTCATTTTATTATTTTAAAGAAAATACCTTTTAGACTGGGTAGAGGGAGACCCATTATATAGCCCAAAGGCCCAAGGCCTAGTGGTCTGAATACTATGCTCAAAAGCCAATTTTTACTCAAAGGGCCCCTCATTTAATAGTACTGCTACAGTACCCACTACAGTACCTCCGCCGCTACAGTTCCATTTAGAGTGCCTCTGCTGCTATAGTGTTTTCGCCATAACAGTTCTGCCGCTGCTACAGTACTACTATAGTTCCATGCTATAGTGCCCCTGAAAATTAGTCTCTGCCCAGATTAGATCATGAGTATTATGTATTTTAGATTAAATATTCTTTCTTGTTGGTGTGGTTTTACGATGAAGGAGACACATTTTCGCTTGGATTACACTTCTTTGAGGTAGGTTCTACTATGAAATTATTTCATTTGGGTATTATAATTTTCATTTGATTCATAAATTAACATTTATAAAATTATAAATATTTTTGACATCCCTTTTATGATTTGAAACCATTTATTAATGTTTTGAACTTGGCATAATTGTTTGTCCTAAAAATTCCATGTTTTCATGCTAAAAATGGAATGTTTATTCATGATAAGATTCCCATGGAATCTCTTATGGATTTTTCAAATGGATTTTATGTTTTGAAATGGGATTTGACCTTGTTTTGAATTTTAATGAGTGAAAAAAATGTTCTAAATGGAATTTGATTTTGATGTGAGGTGTTGACCTCTAAATGGTTTGTAAAAGGTGTGATTTAATTTATTTCAAATGGTGATTTGATATTTGTTTGTATTTTACCCCTTATATAATGACTTATTATATTTTTTTAATTTTTGTGGTGTAAATGGCTAGAATTTTGGCTGAGTTTTGGTTTTCAAAGAGAAATTCCATTGTTGAAGGGTAGATTTGTGTCATTTTTAAAGAAATGGGTGATTTTATTGGATCTCTTTAAATTTTTTAAGTGGGGTTTTATCAAAACGGTGATTGAAATAAAGTAATTTTTCAGGTTTTATATTTTATAATATGATATACCTTGTATAGGGTTACTTTTAAATGTTTTTAATGTTTGGGTGATTATCATCACTTTATAAATGGGTTTGGAATGTATTTTTATGTAATGTGAAAGGTCTTGGAATAACATGACATTTTTGGTGTTAAAAAACAATTTAAAACAAAGGTTTTAAATAGTTTATATGTATATAAACCTTGATTTGGAAGTTCTAATTAAACCTCACGTGGGTTTCATATCACTAGGTGATGTTTGTTTCTCCCCTTGTGTGGGAATTCACCTCTTATATCTTGAGTGCATGTTTTTTGTATGTGGATTTGTGTTATTGTGTTTTAAGGGTGAGGGTAGATTTGGTTATGTCATGTGTGTTAGACTTGTACTGTTTACACTACACCTCACTTCCTTTGTTGTTCATGGGAAATTGGGTACTAAGTGGAATAACTGGCTTATTCCTCTAATTGGTTCGCACACCACTAGTTTTCCACTAGATGTTATAGGCACAAGGGCTAGGCAGTGATTTTTCATTGCAACATGGATTTTTTGGTTTCTTTGGATGATGGTATGGACTTAGCATATATCAATAGATAATTTGGTTGGTTATAACCACATGGTATGATTCTTGGCATGTCAGTGAATCTGGGTAGGACTATGACACATTCGTTTGTTTGCTGAGTATGTGATTGAGTGAATTATTATATAGTACATAATTTTATCATATCACCAACATAAATTGATTCTAAAACCTCCTTTATTATGTTCTATTTTTTCATTTTTTTGATATATATATATATATATGGTTCTTACTTTTTGGGATTAACCAGTGTTACTTGGGTTGTTTCCTTTGAAACATATTTTTCAAATATGTTTGCGAAAACCTATTTTTATTGTTTTTAAAGACTCTTATGTGAGTGATTTGAAGTGGATTCTGAAATGGTTTTTATTTTAATGATGAATTCATCAATTGAAATGTTTTTAAATAAACTATTTTTATCAGGTAAAAAATGTTAGTTGATTTTATAAATAATAACGGTGTTTTTGGTTTTGAAATGACTTTGGATGATGAATTTTTTTTTCAAAACACATGTGTTTAGTTATGAAATGTAAAGGGAAAAATTATGAATGTGTATTATGGAATTGTTTTAATTTATATGTAATATATATATATAAATCTTACTTTTTATCTTTATTTTCAAGAAGGTATTAATTAACTTCCTTATGAAAACAGTTGTATAGTTTTGGTAGGTTGTGGTGACCTACTAGTATTTTTATCACAGGACTACAAAATTTCAGGTTTTAAGTTTATAGTTGGATACATCTAAATCATCATGGATTATATGGGGAGAGCTGGGAAGTAGTGAGAAAATAGAGTTTTAATGGATTTGGTTTTGTTCTCTACTTGATATAGTTGGTTTGCAGTATCTTTTTCAGTTAGTTTTGTTCTTTATTTTTTCGACCGACCTGTATCACTTTGTTTAGGGGTCTTGTTATGTATATGTAAATGGGTGGGATCATTATAGTTGGTTGTGACCAATTTTGAATGTTTTTTTATCTATTTTGTCTTCTATATTCATTTATTTATACTATTGTATGTATTATTTGGAAAACATAATTCTTAATTGAGTTCTTATGATTCCCAAGTGCTTATCTCTATCCCTTGGGGTTCAATAAAACCCTTTGAACTTTGTAATGTACTAGGTCTGGTGCTATGTTTGATAGTATACTAGTCTGGTTTGTTATGAAAATGTATCAGAGATTTTGTTTCTCATTTAGCATGATATTAATCTTTTTGTGTATCCCTTGTCATTTGGGTTTGACTTTGTAGAAAGAAGATTAATGCTTTTGAATATTTATAGGTAAGGGGAGGAAGAGTCTAGCTATATCTTTCTTTTTCTGAGAATCATGTTTCAAAGGGAATTTGAGTTTCAAATCATGGATGCGAGTTGTTTCTAGTTGTTTTTGCTGGTTTTCGGTGTGATATGATTTTTGTTTCTGAGATAAAATCTGATTATGTATATGATATTGGGGTCTCTCATGGGCATCAAGGTGGATGGTAGGATAAATTGAGCTACATGGTTAGCTCACATGTCATGGGAAACTGTGTGGGGACCTTATAAAAAAGTCTTCCTATTTTATAGTGTGTGGTACAATTGCCACACTGTTTCCCAACCGATGTGCCCAAAGCATGAAAGATACTATTTATTCCTTATTTATCCTTAGTTTTGACTCCTCTTGATTATGGATCTCTCTAAAAGTAGTTTTCACTTATTGGATGTGCAATGATGAGTGTTTTGTTTCCCTTTTGGGATGTGGTTCATGTGACCCTTTCTTATTTCATGTGTAGTGCTTGTGTGAACTTGGTTTTGGAAACCTTATTTTGGAAAATAAATAAGTTTTCTGAAAAAATATTATTTTAAATCTTGTTTTTGTGAATAATTTGTAGATTGAATTTCTATTGTTTTATGAAATTTTTTATGAAAATAGTAGTTTACAATATTGTATTTTTAAAATTAGGTGTTTATAAGGATGTTTTATATTTTTAAAAAACCTTTAATGTTATTTAAAAAAGGGATATGGGTTTTGAAAATTATTTTTAGATTTGTGGATTTGAATGTGGAAAGGGATTTTCGAAAGAATTTTACTGTATTACTTCTTTGGGAAATGTGTGTATTCCACCGAGGTGGTTTTTTTAATGTTTTTTGGTTTCTTTTTCAAATTCAGACCAAAGTAGATGGTGGTTTTAAAATTCCTTGGTTTTATGGTTGTTTTAAAAATAAAACATTATTTTATTGTGTTATTAGAAAGCCATATTTAAAGGTTTTTTAGTGTATTTGATTCCATGATTATGAAGGAATCACTTGGTTTTTTCTGAGACATTACTTGAGGTTGTTCATTTCTCTATTTTTGTGTCCCCTACAATGGTTGAAACGGTTTCTCTAGTTATGGTTCCGACCCACTCTCCAAGTGGAGTAGTGGACATGGAACTTTCAAAGAATTTGGAATAAAAGTGGTGGTCAGAAAAGATTGAGGTGTCTCTCAATTCTCATGCGACACCTAAACCTATATAGGTGATAACTTTCGAGAGCTCGTTAGTTATATTTAGTCAATATAGTTGGAGTTTTTTGTTCCACCTCTATTCTATGAGGGATTTTTTTTATTGTTTTTTGGTAAAATGATTTTGGTTTAATTGTTTTTTGTGACTAGTTGGTTGTTTTGAGACTATTATTCTAGAGGTTGTGACCTTCGTTTCATGAAAAAAATTTATCGTTCATTTTTTTTATTTTTTACCTTTTATAGTATTTTTGTGAATGATCCCCTTTGGGATGTTTTTATGGACGATTTGAATACAATTTTATGGAATTATTTGTCCAATTTAGAAATTTTTCCAGCCTATCCATCCCTCTTTGGGTTTTAAGGAAAGTCTATGAGTGAATTTTTATTGAGCCACATTGTTTTGGAAGAACTCTCTTGGTGATAGTGAGTTAAACTATTTTTTCATGAGCTTTGTGGTGCTTATTGTTTGGAAATGAAAGAGTCTTTGGGTGCACGATTGGTAACATGGGTTTTTTTTACCAGTCTAGTGTGGTATACTAACGGAAGTTTGGTTATGTAACATTCAATTAATACACCTTGTGAGTGAGATCCAGTGTTTTACTAGATGTCATTTTCATGTTCATGACCCAAGATGAGTTCTATTGTTGTTCTTTTGAGGTTCTTGTGGTTGTTCTTTATTCTGTTTGGTTTAGAAATTCTTGTAGTGATTACTGTGTTTCTATCATGGTTTCTTAGTTTTTCAAGGATGTTTTCTAAATAGTGGATCCTTTGTGACTCCATATTAGACGAACTCTAAATAGTGAGAAGACCATTTTAGAGAGACTCTAAATGGTGGGGATACCATGTTAGGTCTCCCACACTTTATAGTGCTTCATGTTTGAGGTTATTATTTTTATTATTCTTAGAGATGTTTGGTTCTCTTATGGTTGTCCAATTTGATCATTTTTTAGATTATTGGTAATTGGATTTGAGGTTGTGTTTTATTAAGTGGTTCATTTGTTTAGGTCCTCTTGGAAACTTCAATTTTTGTCTTTCATTTCAATCAAAGACCTTTTATGGGAAAAAGTTTCATGGTGGGGATTTTATGACACTCCCCATGACATGGTTTTATTATTTTGTGTTCCTTGGTATATTGGAGGCAAGATTTGAGTTTATTTGGATTTATAGGTCATTACATTTAAATATTTTTCGGCTTTGCTCTTATGCATTTTTAAGGTGAAAAGTTTGAGGGAAACCATGTATCCTCCCTTCATAAGGATCCTTTTATTTTAATTTTTAACTACACATGGTTTTTTATCATGATTTATCCATAGTTATGTCTAAACCATGAGGCACCAATGAGAAACTATCTAGGTTCCTTGGTGTTCCCATGGTGTAGAGCATTACTTGGGCATGATTTTGTAAACCATGTGTCAAGGGTTAGGTTGGATCCACGAATTTTTATAAAACCATCTTCACAAATTTAGCACATTTTTTTAAATCATACAAGTCACCCTAGAAGGTCGTGAAAGGCTTCGGGTGGTTCTGGATTGAGGCATATGGTTTAGAAAAATGCGCCACCTATTTAGTGTAATCGTGTAGATTAAAAGAAATTTTATATAGTGGAACCCACAAATTGGTTGCATGGTTTTCCTAACTATGCATAAAAACCATGATAGAGGTCTATCTGTTTAAAATTTTGGGGTTTTCCAAAATACAGTCCCTTATTCAATTGGGGTTTTACCCCTATTCTCCCCATTTTCATATTTTGAAACCTATGGGGCTTGGAGGAGTACCGCCTTCTTCCTCTATTAGATTTTTACCCCTCCTTTGGTATATTTCAGATCATTCCAAGGTAATTTTTTCATTCTTTATACTTTAATTATTCTTCTCCCTTATTTATTAGGTTCCCCCTCCTCTGGAATCAATAATTTACTATGAAATCAAGGGATGGGGGGCCTCTATGATATGTATTTAGTCTCTTATGGCATATATTGGAATTCTTATTTATTGTTGATGTGGTCACCATTGATGGCGACAGAATTCAGATTGGTTTTTCTTATTTTAGGTATGTGTTACTATGTGATTTTTCCAATTTGGAATTCTAATTTTCTTATGATTTCTAAATTCCCTTTTTATAAAAGTAAGAATATATTTGATATCTATTTAGTTATTTAAAAACATTTCTTAATGTTTTTATTTTGGAATAATTGTGATTTCATGAAAATTAAATGTTTCTATGCTTGAAATGGATTTTTAAAGATTATAATATTCTTGTAAAATTCCTTATAGATTTTTAAATTTGTTTCAATGTTGTTCAATGTTCATTGACTCAATTTTGGTTTTCAATGAGGGAAAAATTATTAAAGGTGTATTTGGTTTTGATGTGAGGTGTTGAACTCTAAATAGATTGTAAAATGATATATTTAATGTATTTCAAATGGTGATTTTAAATTTCTGTGTGTTTTAGCCGTTATGCAGTGAATTTTTGGATTTTTTAAGTACTTTGATGTAAATGGTTGGCCTTTTGGACTTGTTTTTGTTTTCAAATAGAAATACACTTATTGAAGGTTAGTTTTGTATCAGTTTAAAAGAAATGGATTATTTCATTAGAGAACATAAAATGTCTGAACTATTATTTTATGAAATGTTTTATGAAAATAAATAATTTATACATGTCCTGAATTATTAAAGAATAGATTCCCTATGTAGGGATTAATTTGAATTTTTTAATTGTTTGTGTGATTTCCATCATTTTCTAAATATTGTTTGGAAATTATTCATTTTTTAAATGTGAAAGGGATTGGTATAAGGAACCGACCTTAAACATTACATAATCTAGAATTAAATTAATAATTCACATTGAGGTCATTTTCAGGTTTGGAGTTTTAGAGAATTAGGCATAACAACTTCATTACATCTTGAATATTACAGGTAGACACTACTACTCAGTATCCATTTTTTCATAAAACAAAAACACTTAAAAAATAGTTCTAGTTCCATGTTTTAGATAGCATGACCTTTCCTTGATCCCATCCTCGACCCTATTCATCTTTAAGTCTTGTGGAAAAAATTTCTAAAACTTGGGATGAGCATAAAAATATCAGTAAGTGTTATAAAATAAGGAAGGAAAACATTATCCCATCAATACATAAATTTCAGTGAAAACATACTTTTCAATCATAACATACCTTACAAAATCATAAGACTTATGAATAACGCAGACAAATCATAAATCATAAAGGATACTTATTGCATCCATATTAAAATTACATTTTAGCTATCACAACAACATATGGATTTACACTTGGAATAACCATCACAGTATATTCCCTAAATCTCTTAGGAGAAACATCACGTTTACCTCTGTCACGTTACCCAATGCATTGGAGAGCTATCTCGGGCTCACCCATCCTAGGTTTATCATGGAACCACCCGTATACGTAAACAATTCTCAACAAACATAACATAATCTTAACATATAACACATTTATAAAAGAAATATAACATTTAAACATTCAAATATATCAAATCAATATATTGAAATAAACAATGTTTTATCAAATCATTTTAAAAACATTTTAAAAATAGATTTTTGAATCAAAGTGTCACATACCACTTTAAAGATTTTAAATTAATTATCATTTGAAAACAATAATGTACATATAAATAAATCCCTAATACCATTTTTAAAATAGGGACATTAATGAGAAATATTTAGAATAATAAATCGTTAAAACATTTAAAACTATATTTTAGTTAAAGAGTTTTTTTAACAAAAAGAGAGATGCTTCAATGAAAATAATTGAAGAATAACTTTTAATAATAACTTTAAAATATCATTATAATAAATGGATTATTGATATAATATGGAAAAGGATAGTATATACACCATATAATAGTGAATTGGTGAATAATAACAATGAAGTCTCGGTGGAAATGTAAATTGAGATTAAATCCATTATAAAGATGGTATCATTAAATTATGGATAAATCAATAACATAATTAAGTGGGACAAATATATATACACTAAATTTATGTGGATATTAAGTGTAAAACAATCATATGTCATTCACACATATTCATAGGACGACATATTCCAGAAGTACAATTTGAACCCAAAGAATTGAAATTTGGTTAAGAAGTTCCCTTGTAAAAATTCTGCAGCCTAATAGCATCACTTTAAAATTAAGAAGAAGAGTTGATGACATAAAATGGGTATCTCATAACATGTACATAATGTTTAAATCAATAAGTACATGTAAGAACATATCCCAACATTATAAGATGTAAATTAAAATACATAACAAAAATAAGTCTTTTAAAAAGAGGAGGATCAAAGGTTCCCTAACCGATTTGGTAACTTACAAAAATATGCCACATGAAATAAGGATCATACAATGAAGATTTAAATACTCATAAATGAAATTATATTACACAAATAGTACAATCTTGGGCAGTACATACACCACACAAAAGGAAATAGTGGCAAAACCCGCATGAATCTCACATGAATAAAAAGTGAGATTAAACCCTTTACCATGTTGTAATCAACTGAGTCGTATGACCAAAAGTTAATAACCAAAAAATGAATCACAGAATACCATTAGTATTATTAGAATCATCATAATATATATCAAATGGAAGTACCAAACACAATAAATGCAATGAATAAGTGGCAAACAATGGAAATATCACAAAATTGAAAGTGAGATAAGAAAATCCCTTACCTCTTGTTCGACATGACTCGATCATTTTTTAATCTCCTGAATAATAAACTAAATTCAATTTCTACTTTATTAAGAACCATTTTCACATTTATTGTTACTTTTATATCACTTATTAACCTGTTATAAACATTATTTAATCATTTAAGTTAATAACATTCATTTTTTAGATATTTGGTACTTCAGTCAAAAATGAACTCCTTATATTTACAAGTTGTCCATGTTTTCAACAGTCCATTATATCCAAAATGAAATTCATTATTTATATATCATATATATCATATATATACAATATATATATATATATTAATAATAGTACATTACATTTAGAGGTAAGATATGAAATGCACCGTTCATGGAGACGGTAAGCCGTACGTACGCATGAACGCTACTTCCATTTCTATTTCTTATTTTAATGAAATTAAATACACAATGATACATAGTTATATGATAATTCCAGTATAATATCATATACAATATTATTAACTCCATCCTTTATACATCGCACATAAGGTATTAATGAGTCATATCACTTCGAGGGGGTGGTAGTCCGCACTTCCTCTAATAAGATTAACCTATTAACCACTATGGAAGCCATAAAGTATTTCTATAAATGAAAAAATACAAAAGCATAAATAAAACATAAACATAATATATATCATATATAAATACTTTTCCAAAATAATGGCCACCATGCAAGGAAGTTGGAGATATTTTAACAATCATCGTTTCGTGAGGCATTAGTTTTCCATCCAAAGAAACATTATGTTCTTCACCCATTAGATGGAGGTGTGTGTAAGTGTAGTTCAAATAATTATCATAAAAAATTCCTAGTATTTTTAGTATACTGGTGTTTTTACAAAATAATTGAATAAAAGGAGTTTAGGGGTTTGATAAGTAAAATAAAACAAATCAATTTAAGAGAAATTGTTGCCTTTAATTTGGATAACTCCATTTGGTTTGAACCAAAGGACTTCTTGAAGTTCTTTCTTCCTAAGTTAAGGCTTCTAGGAGGAGTATAGGGATGTAGGGAGCTTAACATATTTTGGATGAGACAAAAGGATTGAGAGGTCTGAGGAATTGGTTAGAAGTGGTCTTTTTTTATAAGGGAGAGGATGTGCTCTTTAGGAAAGTGTGATATTATGATTTTATTATATAATTATTATCGGTCTATAAAGGTAAAAAAATCATTATAGTTGAATATAATATGATCATGGTCGAAATAAATTCAACCAAAAATAATTAGACATGTTTTGGATGTTATTTTAATATTTATAATCATCTTTATTTAAATCTTTTATTAATGAGGTAAATACAACATCATTATTGTGTCATAATTAAATTCATTTGTGTGATGTATAAAAATTATAAAAACACTTCCATGATGTAGGAAAGTTTTTTATCATTCCAATGAATATTTATAGTCAAAAAACTAACTTATATAACACCATGTAAAAATTAATTTACAAAGAGATATTTGTTTATGTCATTTTTGTATTTACATTAAATTAATTAATCTAAAGTGTCAATATCACTCCTAAGTGACTCAATGGGGTCCCAAAATCGACCCAAGGATGAAATTGGTCAGCCATTACTCATCCAATAAGGTTAAGACACGTGTTAAGGAAATTTTGAATTATTATAATATTATTTTTACCTTGAATTACCTTATTTACCTTTAACTGCGGTAAATAAAAGTCAAAAGTTTCTATTCAAAAATAATTATTTTAATCTTATTGAACAAAATTTTACTTACTAATAACAACCATGTATTGAAGATTTTTGAAATTTAATTCATTAATGTGGTAAAATTTCATTTAAATGAATGAAGTCATTATTTTTAACAACAACAAAGTGGTTTCACTATTCATCAAAAATTGAAGTTTTTCAAAAAAATACCAAAAATTATTCCTAAACTTTACATGATATTACGAATTCCAAAATGATGACTATTTTTTGCAAATTTGAAACATAAAAGTGGAATTAATTAATTTAAAATTAATTCTCGTTTTTAAAACAAATAGCGTGTTTTTACGAAACAATAACTATTAAAAGATTGACACTTGTTTGTGTCCAATTTCAAAGTGAAATTAATTAAAATGACCAAAATTGGATTAAATAGTAAAAATATATTCTAATTATACTTTAAAACCAATTAAAAATATAATCTATCTATATAAATAAATTATATTAAAACACAGTTTTGAATTAAATTACAATATTTTTCATTATTCGTTAGAAAATGTACTTTATCAGAAAAATTTCCAAACATTACACATAGTAAATTTTGATGTCCCCGTTCTAAAAAGGATTTTATTTGGTCAAATATAATGTATTAAAGTGGAAAAAATTATATTTAAAGATGGTTCACCATTAAAAGGCGGTAAATCAGCCTTTTAATGTAACTTGTGCTTAAAATTAGATTCAGTCACATTTTAATCCTATAACTTTTATTGGATAAATGTAAATACATTTAACAAAAAATTATAATAATATTGTAGTTAGTTTTGTTCCTTCCCGTTAATACAACGTCAAGGAGTTAACTACCATTTAAAATAATATTATTATTTTATTAGTGTGCAACGTAAGATTTCAAAGAAACCCGTTGTTGCGTATCAGGTACGCTATCGAACATAGAAACCCCTTTAAAGTAAAATTAATATTTAATTCACAAATATTAATAAATATGAAATATGTCTTATTACTTATTTACCTAGGATGTTACATCCTTCACCCCTTTTGGGAATTTCGTCCTCGCAATTTTAAAGCTGGGCTTGGAGACTTCATTAAAAGTCCCACATCGAAAAATAGTCAGTAAAACTATCACATTAAAAGAAAGAAAGAAAAGTAAAATGGTCACCTGAGATAACCCATAATAGGATTCCATGTAGGAAAACATGGATATGGAAGAGAGAAAAAATGGTCAAGTTCTAATGGAGAGCGATATAAAACATGATTAGGAGAAAGTTAACCACCAGAAAATCACAAACATATGATGTGTTAAATGGTCTTTGGTTACCTAGTAGGAAACGTAAACCAACAATGTTTTTGTTTTTCATTCCATTTCATAATTTGGAGGAATTATTTTACTACATAGAATCAGAACATAATGAAATATACTAACCTTCATGTAGATTTTCATCCTTTAATAAGTTTCTACCAAAACTTGTCCTTTCTCCAAACAAAGAGCATTCAAAAAGACTTGGTCACATCAAAAGCACAAGAATCATCTTCTTGAGAATCACATAATTCAAAAAATAAGAACTATATATTTTCCTTGTCTTTAGACATCAACTAAAACCAAAACTGTTAGTGTGTGATCAGATAATTCCCAAAAAGGATAATCTTTTACAAAAAGAAAAACTACACTTAATCCCCAAATTTTTTCAAAAAAAACCCAAAGTTCAACAAAGGCCATTAAAAAAAAACTTTTTATAAAATTATTCAAAAATGATCCAAACTAATACTGAAACCCAAATCTCATAAGGATTTAATTACATAGTCTTCCAAGATAACATTTATCTCCAAATAAAAACAGTTACTCATAAAGTCTCATATTTAAAAGTAATTAACCAAATCACATGTTCTCCATGATAGGTTAATCATTTTCATAAATAAAACAAATAGTTATATGTCCATAATAAAAACAAAGATTCTTTACAACTAACATTTCATCCATTATTCCACAATTTAAATCCATATTATTCAATTTTTCGTAGGCATATAGTGTTTCCTCAAAAGAGAGAACGTCTTCCACAACAACCATTATCACTTAATCACTAAATCATTTTTTTATAATAAGTATATCCATTTGATAAAACATTAGTTCAAAAAATAAACTTATTATTGTTCCATAAAAACATTTTAGTAAAATAATAAGTCATACTAACCAGGAACTTCAAGTAAGCTAGTGGTAGGTGATGCACCCTTTTCGCCCTTCGGTTGTGGGTTCGATTCCTGCAGCCTTGCCAGATGTGATAGGTTGTCACCCATCCTACAGGTTTTCCTTTTTATAAAACTAAAAAATAACCCAAACATGTTTTAACTTTAATGGTTTCTTTATACCTATAATTTTCATCCAAATTCATTGTGATATCAACATATTAATTATTGATGTATCATTTCAACACCAAATGATAAAATAAAATGATCCCCAAAATGAATAACAACATACCTTGATCATGGTGTCCATTTAGTTTCATCATCATCTTGTTCACGTAGGTAGAAGGTCCATGCATCCCAACAATGATTTAGAGATCCTTCAAAATAATTTTATTCCTCCATCCAAATACACCTTGTACAACATGGGTTATATGGGTGTTCAATGAAAAATATTTTTGGAAATTAATCATGTATGACATATAATTTCAAAAAATCTGATAAATCATGATTTCTATAAACTATTCGGACAGAATTTAAATTGAAACATTAAATTAATGGTCCTTTTAAAATATCTTAGGTATGTTCTAAGAGACTATATTGTAAAAGAAAATATAAATAGGTTGTGCAAGGGTCTCCTTCTTCAGAACCTTTTTTAAAATCACAATATGCTTAAAAATATTGTGATAAGGTAAAATATTTAAAAATGACTTGATAATATTTACCTTTCTTAAAAATATAAGAATATTGTAAAAATAGGATTTTTCATAATACAAACCATGATCCACAATGATAACAAGGTATAGTGGAGGTGTTTGATATCTCAAAAAACTTCTTGCAAGTGAGTTGTATGCTAGAAAAAGTTTCACAGTCATCCAAACATGACTTTGCAATAACTATTGCAAGCATGTCATCAGGAAGAGATAGGAATTTCTTTTGAAATCCTACTCCTTCCATTTGTTACTGACTTTCCTTGATCTAAAAAAGTTATAAAACAAGTATTTAACTGAAATAATAGACATAGGTACTAACCATGTGTCTAACGAAAACTCATAATCCCTAAAGTTCTCTAAACCGACCTCTGATACAAACTATAAGGACTCGGCCTTAAACATTACATAATCTAGAATTAAATTAATAATTAACATTGAGGATCTTTTCAGGTTTAGAGTTTTAGATAATTAGGCTTAACAATTACATTACAACTTGAATATTACATATAGACACTACTACTTAGTATCCATTTATTCATAAAATATAAACACTTAAAAAAACATGTCTAGTTCCATGTTTTAGATAGCATGTCTTTTCCTTGATCCCATCCTCAACCCTATTCAACTTTAAGTCTTGTGGAAAACATTTCAAAAACTTGGGATGAGCATAAAAAGCTCAGTATGGGTTATAAAATAATGATGGAAAATATTATCCCATCAATAAATAAACATTAGTGAATCCATACGTTTCAATCATAACATACCTTACTAAATCATAGGATTTTTGAATAACACACACAAATCATAAATCATTAAGGTCACTTATGGCATCAATATCAAACTTACTTTGTATCTATCACATCCACTTATGGAGTTACACTTGGAATACCATCACAGTATATTCCCTAAATCTCTTAGGAGAAACATCACGATTACCTCCGTCACGTGACCCAATGCATTGGAGAGCTATCTCGGGCTCAACCGCCCTAGGTTTATCACAGAACCACCCATATATGTTTAAAATTCCCAAAAACCATAACATAATAAAAAAATATAACACATGTATAAAGGAATGATAACATTTCCGCATTCCAATATATCAAATGAAGATATTGAAATAAAAAATGTTTTATCAAATCATTTTCAAAACCATTTAAAAAGATATTTTTTAATCAAAGTGTCTCATACCACTTTGAAGCTTTTAAATGAATTATCAGTTGAAAACAATAATTTCCATATAAATAAATCCTAAAACCCATTTTGAAAACATGTAAATTAATGAGAAATATTTATAAGAATAAATCTTTGAAACATTTAAAATGATATTTTAGTTAAATATTTTTTTAACAAAAAGAGAGACGCTTGAATACAAATAATTGAAGAATAAAATATAAACATAACTTTATAATATCATTATAATAATGGTATTCATGATATAATATGTCAATGTACAGTATATACACCATATAAGAGTGAATTGGTTCACAACAACAATGAAGTCTCAGTGGAAATGTAAATTGATATGAAATCTCTTATCCAGATGGTATCCTTAAATTAAGGATAAATCAATAAAAACAATTATGTGTGACAAATATAAATACACCCAATATATGTTTATATTAAATGTAAAAAAATCATAGGTCATTCACACATATTCATAGGACTACATATTCAAGAAGTACAAGTCGAACCCAAAGAATTGAAATTGGGTTAAGAAGTTCCCTTGTAACAATTCGACCGCATAACAGAGTTAATTTAAAATTAAGAAATAAATTCTATGAGATAAAAAGGGTATCTAATAACTTCTACATGATTTTTACATCAATAATGATATATAAGAACATATCCCAACATAAAAAGATGTAAATTAAAAGACATTACAAAAAGAAGTCTTTTAAGAATAAGAGGGTGAAAGGTTCCCTTACCGATTTGGTAACATAAAAAACATATGCCAAATGAAAGAAGGATCATACAATGAAGATGTAAATACTCATAAATGAAATTATATTACACAAATATTACCATCTGGGGTAGTAAATACACCACACAAAAGGAAATAGTGGCAAATATAGCATGAATCTCACGGGAATAAAAAGTGAGATTAAACCCTTTACCACGTTTTAATCAACTAATTCGTATGACCAAAAGTTAATATCCACCAAATTAATCATAGAACAATATGAATATAATGATAATCATGATAATATATATCAAATGGAAGTACACAATACACCACATGCAATGAATAAGTGGCGAACATTGGAAATCTCATGGAATTAAAAGTGAGATAAGATAATCCCTTACCTCTTGTCCGACTTGACTCGATCGTACTTTAATCTCATGAATAATAAAATAAAGTTTATTTATAATTACTTAAGAACCTTTTTCAAGTCTATTATTACTTTTATATCACTTATTACCATGTTATAAACATTATGTGATCATTTAAGTTAATAACATTCATTTCGTTGATATTTGGTACATGAGTAAACAATGAACACCTTATATTTAAAAATTGTCCATGTGGTCAACAGTTCATTATATAAAGAATTAAATTCATTATTTAGATATCATATATATCATATATATCCAGTATATATATATATATTTATAATAGTACATAACATTTAGAGGTAAGAAATGAAATGCACCGTTCATGGAGACGGTAAGTCGTACGTACGCATGAACGCTAATTCCATTTCTATTTCTTATTTTAATGGAATTAAAAACATAATGATACATAGTTATATTATAATTACATTATAATATCATATACAATATTATTAACTCCATATTTTATATGTACCACATAAGTCATTAACGAGTCATATCACTTTAAGGGTGTGGTAGTCCGCAATTCCTCTAATGAGATTATCGTATTTGCCCAATATGGAAACAAAAAAAGTATTTCTATAAATGAAAAAATACAGAATAAAAGAAAACATAAACATAATATATATCACATATAAATATTGTTCCATCATAATGGCCACCATGAGAGGCAGTTGGAGATATTTGAACAATCGTCGTTTCGTGAGGCGTTAGTTTTTCATCCACGGAAACATTATGTTCTTCACCCATTAGATAGAGGTGTGTGTAAGTGTATTTTGAATCATTCTAATAAAAACAAAATAGTATATTTAAGATAATTTTGTTGTTACAAAATTAAGGAATAAAAATATTTTAGGGGTTGGGGAAGTAAAATAAATGAAAACAATTTAAGATAAACTGTTACCTCTATTTTGGGTAACTCCCATTGGTTTGTTCCAAAGGATTTATTGAAGTGCCTTCTTCCTAAGGAAAGGCTTCTATTAAGAGTAGAGGTATGTAGGGAGATTAATTGGTCAGATTATGGACATGTAAAAAGGCTTGAGGTGTGTGAGGAATTGGTTATAAGTGGTCTTCTTTTATAAGGGAGAGGAGGGGCTCTTTAGGAAAGTGTGATAATATTATTTTATCATATAATGATTTTCGGTCTATAAAGGTCTAAAAAACCTTAATGTTAAGGATAAGATGACTCGTGGTCGAAATAAAATCATCTAACAATAATTTTATAGGTTTTGGATGTTATTTTAATATTTATATTCTTATTTATTTAAATATTTTATTAATGAGTTAAATAATACATAATTAGTGTGTCACAATTAATTTAATTTCTGTGATGTCTAAAAATTATTAAAAAAACCCATGATATAGGAAATAATTTTATATTTCCAATTAATATTCATAGTTAAAAAAGTAACTTATATTACACCATGTAAAAATTAATTTACAAAGAGATATTTGTTTATGTCATTTTTGCCTTTACTTTAAATTAATTAATCTAAAGTGTCAATATCACTCCCAAATGGCTCCATGGGGTCCCAAAATCGACCCAAGGATTATAGTGGTCATACATGACTCATCAAATAAGTCTAAGACAAGTGTTAAGGTAATTTTGAATTATTATAATATTCTTTTTTTACTTTGAATTAATTTATTTACCTTTAACCGCGGTAAATAAAAGTCAAAAGTTTCTATTCACCAAAAATTATTTTCATCTTAGAACCAAATTTTACATACTAATAACAACCATGAATGTTGAATTTTTTAAATTCACTTCACAGAAGTGGTAAAATTTCAATTAAATGAAAAAGTCAGTTTTTTAACTACTACTAAGTGGTTTCACTATTCATCAAAAATTGATGTTTTTCAGAAAAATACCAAAAATTTAGCCTAATATTTACTTGATATTATGAATTCAAAAATTATGTCTTTTTTACAAATTCAAAAAATAAAAGTGGCATTAATTAACTTATAATTAATTCCCGTTGTTAAAACTAATAGCGTGTTTTTACGAAATAATAACTATTAAAAGATTAACACTTGTTTATGTTCAATTTCAATGTGAAATTAATTCCAATGACCAACATTGGATTAAATTGTAAAAATATATTCTAATTATACTTTAAAACCAATTAAAATGATAATCTAACTATATTAAAAAATTATATTAAAATACAGTTTTGAATTAAAATACAATATTTTTCACTATTCATTAGCAAATGAACATTATCAGAAAAATTTCCCAAAATTTACACAAATTAAATTTTTTATGTCCCTATTCTAAAAAAGGATTTTATTTGGTCTAATATAATGTATTAAAGTGACCAAAATTATATTTAAAAAGGTTCCTCCATTAAAAGGTGTTAAATCGGCCTTTTAATGTAAATTATGCTTAAAATTAGATTCATTCACATTTTAAGCCTCTAAATTTTATTTGATAAATGTAAATACATTTAATAAACATTTATAATCATATTTTAGTTAGTTTTGTTCATTCCCTCCAATATAATGTCTGGTAATTAACTTCCATTTAAAATAATAATATTATATTATTAGTGTACAATGTAAGATTTCAAAAAACCCATTGTTGCATATCGGGAATGCTATCGAGCCTAGTAACCCATTTAAAGTAAAATTAATATTTAATTCACAAATATTAATAAATATGAAATATGTGTTATTCTTTATTTACCTGGGACATTACAATTGGTGTCTCGATCCATGTTTTGGTGTTACAGGACTAATTAAAACTTTGGTTTTAAATGGTGTATGTTTATAGAACCATTGATTTCCCCTTTCATCTTACCCCTTTTATTGGTTCCTTGTCACTATGGCATGTTCGTTTCTCCCCTTGTGTGTGAATGTGCTTATTATTCCTTATGTGTATGTTATGTGTATGTAAATTTTCATATTTGGGTGTTAGGTGTGAATGGTTTTTTTGTTTATTCCATGTGTGTTAGACTTGGCTCGTTTTCACTATACCTAACTTATTTTATATTCATGAGAAACCAATTACTAAGTATAAGATCCATCTAGTTACTCTTTTTGGTTCACATAGCTCTAATTTCCAACCAGCCATGTTTGGCTAAATGGCTGGGTGGTGATTTTTCATCACAATATGGCTCATGTGGGGTACATAGTTTATGGTATGGATTTTCATATTTAATTATCTATTTTATTTTGTTATAACCATACATGTTTCTACATGGAACATTAGTGAATTTGGGTAAGACTGTGAAAATTTTATTTTCTCAATGAGTATGTAAACGAGGGGAGTTTTACCTTGTTCTTGATTGTATCAATTATCTTATGTTTTTTAATATGACACCCTCTTTACTTATGTTTCATTTTTATATCCCTTGTGATATATATATGGTGTGTGATTATTGTGATTAACCTTTGTAAGTTGGTTTTCTTCCTCTAAAATTTAAATTTAAATGATGTATTGAATTTTTTTTGAGAATTTTTAAATAATTTTGTGTGAGTTATTTTATGTGGATTATGAAATTGGTATTGGGGTAAAGATGAATTTGGATAGGTAAATTCTTTTTTGGAAACTATTTTCATTAGATAAAAATGTGTGAGTATTTATTAAGAAATAATAAATGTGTGTGTGTGGTTTTGAAATGGCATTAGCTGATGAATTTTCTTTTAAAACTTATCTGTTTGATTTTAGTAAACAAAGGGAAAGAATTTTTAATGTATATTATGGAATTTTTTTGATTTATATTAAATTTATATGTAAATTTAATTTTTAGCTTTTTTTTCAAACTAGCGATGATTAATTTCCTTATGAAATGGATTTCATAGTTTCAGTAGGTTGTGGTGACCTAATGGGTTTTTTATACCATGTCTAAAAATGTTTGAGTTTCCATGTTAGTATTTGGATCATTCTTGTTCTATGTGGATGGAGTGGGGCTATTTGGGTGGTGGTGATAAATATGAGGTTTCATGGAGTTAATTTCAAGTTCTTCTTGAGTTGTTAGGTTTGCAGTTATTATCTTTTTAGTTAGTTTTGTTCCTGGTTTATACTGCCTACATATATCTATTTTTTATGGGTTTTGTAATGTATATGCAAATGGATTGGATCTTGGTATTTTTTTGACCATTAGGAATTTTATTTATTTATTTTGGATTATGTTTATATTTATTTTCACTATTTTATCCTCGAATTGGGAAAAACCATTGAAAAATGAGTTCTTATTATTTCTAGGTTCTTGTTAACAACCTCTGGGGATCAGGAATGCCCATAAAACCTTGTGATGGGATGAGTTGGGTGTCATGTTTGGTGGTATCCTGGGATAGTTCATTGCACCAACCAACTTTTAAATACATAGAAAAATATATCAACATATTCACTATGGTTTGAATGGATATCTCAGGATGAACATCTATCTAATAATGATAAGTTGTATTTAAACACCAATCTGTATCCAGAGCCTGCTGTATACTTCACTAGAACATCAAGGTAAACTTTGGATCCAGATCATATTCAATAAAATGTGGTACTATATGCAACATTGCCAATTCTTTAATGTATATTATAGAAATATGGTCAAGGGAGAAATATTCCTTGATAAAAATGAAGTGTTATGACTTTATAATGTGGTTGACTACAACCCATATGGCATTATGGAATTTAGACATTTTTGGGAGTTTTATGAAAAATACATAGTGATGTTTTACCATTTTCATTAATGGATGAGTAATGGTTGTAAAATTACATTTTAATAATATCTCTTAGACTTAACTTGCTTACATGACAAGATCTGCGATTCATACTCTGTAGTATCTCTCTTCATGATGTCCCACCAGAAATAATCTTTCAAATCTCTATAAATTTTATTAATTTCAGGATGAATAGAGAATAATGAACTATGAGAATCATTCAACTAATACTTCTTAAAATATGGTATGTATGTAACAAATATATGGTTATTTAACCTTATCATTACATCATAATCAAGGTTGAACTTACAAATATTTTGGACCTTCTTTCGTAGTTCCAAATATTGGTTCTCTGCCTCTTTAATACTCATAATGATAGATGGTTGAACAAAAATTTGATAAAGAAAATATTTTTCCCCTTACTTATATATTTCTAGATCCATCCATTGTAAATCCATATATATTGGATTTTTTTATCCTTATCGTAGATAATATAACATGATCATTTTGACTCAAAGTATCGTCCACCAGGTTCACTTTCCCAAGGTTGTAATGTATTGAGAAATTATAACATTTAATCAGCTCCCATTGTATTCGTTGATGAATATTAATCTATTTTGGATTTAATATATACATTAAACAGTTGTTATTAGTATATATTTTACACATTCCCCATAAATACATTTCACTCATATATTTAATAAAAAAATTTACCGTAGATAACTCCAAATCATGGGTCGGGTAATTTTACTTATGAACTATTAATTATCAAGAGGAATAAGCTATCAACTTATCATTCTTCATAAGGACACAACATATTTATTTCTTTGATTCATCAATATATATCACAAACTGTTATCCAATTTTGTGTAATGTAAGCACATGTGCACTGACTAACCTTCTCTTCAATTCCTTGAAATATTCTTCATATTCATCTATTTCAAGGAACGTGGATCCCTTTCGAGTTAGCATGGTGAGTGAATTATATATATGTGGGAAATTATAAAAAAGTAGTTGATAATATTCATCCAAACTAAGAAAACCTTTAATCTAATTCATGGTTGTTGATCAGGGATAACATTCAATAAATTATGTCATTGATGGATCCACTGACATACCCTCTCTTGATATTTTATGACCCAAAATGAAATTTTTATATCCATAATTCACACATTGTAAATTTGGTATATAAATTTTCCCCTTTTTAAGGTCATCAATACAATTATAGAATAATTGGATTTTCATACAAGGATATTACATCTTTTTAGATGAATATTCAATCCATTATAAAAACCTATTCCATAAGACCATAGTAGTTTAGTGCCTATGGAGACTAGATACACCATATTTCAATTTAATTAAATATCTACATTGTATCCAATAAAATTTTTTCCATTAAGTATTAATCATAGACATAGCCTATATATAACAATTATTCATGACCTATGGAAAATAAACATATGAAATGGTGACCTTATATGATCAATAAGGGTTAATATGGGAGAGATATAAGAATAACATGAACTTAATGGTAAGATAACGTGAGCAAGAAAATTGACAATCGTACCCCACACATCAAAGATCAAAATATTGAGTCAGGTATAAAATATAAAAATGTGATATGACAACAATTATAGGGTTATCCAAAAACATGATCCATGAGAGCACAATATTATCAAAAGACATAGATTTTTGGAATACACATAAACATAGAAAATATTATATAAAGGCTATATACCATGAAATTCATAACATGACAGGCATGTGATAATCAAATATGTACCAACTTCGAGCTTGGGATAACCTCTCATATATTCTCTTGTTTGAGGCTTCAGATAAGCACCCATGTACCATCTTTTTTTGGGATTGTGATAACATCACATGTTTTTCTTGAGCTCATATATTATTAGTCATTACCCAGTGAATTGGTGGGAGATATATGCGAAACCCATATCATAATCCATAAATTTGTGTTCCAACTGATCATATATCATTAATTATATAAGAACCTGTGAATATAAATAGGTTTAATAAAACAATTTATCATATTATAACTCATGGAGAAGATGTGGTTTTTATAATCATTTCATACTTTCATCATTAAATAAAACATTGAAAATATAAGGGTTTCATAAAAATATTTTCTTCATAAACATAAAAATTTAAGGTAAATAATAATTATGGTATACTTGGGACATATCACCAATAAATTATAAATAAAATCAAATGATGGAAACATACATGGAAAATTATTTGGAAAGAAATATTACTTTGAACATTTCATGAGGAAAATTGTTTTTTCACACTTAAACCCCTTTATAAAACATTAAAAATTCAAAATACTTTTCATGAAAATAAACTCAAAATGTTATAAGTAATATTGAAATAAGTTATTGGTCAGGATAAAAGAGAAGTATGTTCATTCTGTACACGTTAAAACAGGTATTCCTTTCAAATTTTCAATAAAAGCTAAATGAGCACTGTTTTGAAAATAACATAAATATTCCTTTAATTTTTATTATAAAAAATAAAACATCTGTAAAAATTTCATTAATAAATCATTTTAATAATGTTAATTTTTATATTTTTTTATACACCATGTTTTATTAGAAAAAAAATTTCGACTGAAGATTGAAATAAATGAGGTTTTCCTTAAAAACTTTCTTTTGAACTCTTGAGTACATAAAGAGAGGAAAATTAAGTTAAAATATTTATTATCTTGACATAAAGTGAGGAGAATAAAAATAATGAGTTTATTGAGTTATAAATCATAACAATCTTCATCATAAACATAATCATAAAGAATCATGATAAACGATGAGACAATAACATAAAATCCTTACCACTTTGGCAACATTGAAACGTAAGCCACATCAAAAGAGATATGAAAATGGATATTTAAATAACTGTAATTATCATGATATGAATCAAAAAATAAAAAAATGGGAAATATATACACCACATCAAATAAATAGATGGTGTACATGGCATGTGTCTCATAGAAGTAAACAGTGAGACAAAAATTCCTTACCTTAAGTCTCGACTTCCTTCGCACTCATTCAAACATACTGTATAATAAATATAAGTTTATTATTAATATATTAAATAAAAATAAGTATACATATATACCATATATTATTTAATTATTCCCTTTTATTTCCTTTTTATTAACAATTCCATGTTAAAGTCACGTTTCAGGTAATAACTGCTTTGTTTTTCATAACTGTCTTGTTTTTTTATTTTTGTTCTTATTAATTTTATAATGCATAAATCACCTAAATAATTATAAAAATGTAATAAATACCTCATTTATAAAACAATTATACTTTTAATACCAATCATGAATGACTGTTGTAATAAATTAAGTACATTACGATCTTGGAGACAGTGGGAATAAATACTCTTGAGTAACATTTTCATTTTTCAATGATCATTATGGAAAATATGTTATTAATATTATATCTTTAAATAATTATGACAATATAATAAATAAAATATTATTTCTTTATATATACTTATACATATACTTGTGGTCTGGTGAAGAAAAGAGAGAGTCACATCGCATCGTGAAGGCGACAGTCCACACGTACACGGAAGACGTTATCATATTTCAGTTAGTGTAAAGGTATGAATAAAATTGATATGTTATATTTTAATAATGATAAATATGTCATTAATATAAACATTATTTCAATTATATCGTATATATTTCTTAACATTATTTATTTTATATTCCATGAAAAGTGTTAGTGAAAGTGAGTCACATCACTTCATGAGGCGGTAGTTTGTCGTACACACGGACTACGTTATCATATCCCTTGAAAATTAAATTTTAAAAGTTATATAATATGGAATGAAAACAAATGTATAATTATTCTATAAATATCATATATGTACTTTATATACTTCATCATAACTAATATTTGGAGTTGGTAGTGTAAACAATTAATGATATCGGTTTATGAGACGGTGGTCCTCCGTACACATAAATGATTATTTATTATCCAATTTTATGGAAGTGGAGATGGTTTAGGATATTAAATTAACATAAAAACATATTATTTTATATAATATACTGATTTTTTTAAATATAAATGTTTTATTAATGATTTAAGGAGGTGGAGGAAGAAATAAAATAAAAATTCTCATTGAAGAATGTAACAGCTTTTTCGGGTGACCTCTTTAGGATTGAACCAAAAGACTTCCCATGTTCAGTTTATGAAAAATATATGGATTATTGGATGAGATGAGGGAAGTTTTAATGTGATTTTGGTTTGTATTATCCAATAAAAGAGGGTTTTATGGTGTGTAGATGGGATGAGGTGGTGTGGTGTTTTATAAGTGAGATGACTAAAAAATTTGTAATTTTTTGAAAACAAAAATTTGAACCCATGTTTTTCCCATGGAACAAGGATCCAAAATAGATTATTATCTATAATAAGACATTATAGGTTGGAAATATAAAAAATATATTATTTATACCATTATTTTGGTAATTTTAGTTTTTATTGTCTTAGTTTAACACCTTGGTAAACCAATTTTTACCATAATAGTGGTAATTAGTTTTAACAGTTTTCACTATTCATTTAGGTAAAAATCAATTTTCAATTTTTAGATAATATAAATTATTATTATTATTATTAAAAATATTTCATCCATTTTTTATAATTCATTTCAAATAATTGAAAAAAACTAATTTCATGTTAATCTCTTAGATGCGACGAAATAGTAGGTTTTCACGGAGAAAATGTTCAAAAGTTTACCATGTTTTATATCAGAATTTATTACTAAAAAGATTCAAACAACCTAAAATGTATTAATATATATATATATATATAATTTAACTAACTTTAAATTGAAAATAATTTAATTTAAAATTTATGTTTCGAAATAACTTAAACTAAAAGGCATTTTTAAATTAAATTTTCATATTTTTTACTATTCACCAGAAAAAATAATCATTTCCTAAAATTATAAAAAACTCACCCTAAAATAATTTTTATATTATGATTTAAAAATTGAAGTTTATTTTTTAAAATAAATTTTATAAAACTGTAAAAAAGTAAATTTAATCAAAAACCTGCAGACGTAATGAAAATTCAGATTTCAAGAAGTTTATTTTTTTCAAGTACAAGATGATTTATTATAAAATCTATCTCTAATAATAATAATTTAATGAATATAAATTAAAATTTATGATATATAATATAAATTTTTCACGTCAAACATTTCCCATTATAGATTATTTTAATTAATTAAAACATAGAAACATTATGCACTTTAAAAAGGTTTTCTAGGAAAAAACCCCATTATTAAACCAAGAAATAAACATGTACTAATATCCATTATAAATTTGTTTAAAAATTAATTAATTTGTTTAAATATATATAAATAATAATAATGTATATTAAAAAAAATTGGGAATTTAAATTACTTAAATTATTGAAATGAGATGATAGTTTTTCAAAATTCAGTATTTTTCACTATTCAGTGAAAAATCAATATTTTCCAAAAAATCCCAAAATCTCACGACAATTTAATTTTGATATGTTGATTCAAAAAATTTATTTTATTTTATCAATTAAATTTTTTAAATTCTATAAAAATTAATTAAATTATTTTGTCATAAAATTCAATAAAAATCATATTTGAGGAAAATATTTTCTAATGAATATAAATATATTACTAAAATTTTATTGATTATTTACTAAGAATTTATAAATAAATTTAAGTTTAATAGAAAACTTATTTTTATGTTTTATAAATTATTTAATACAATTCATATCCTTATATTTAATTGGTAGGTTATAATATTAATATTTAAAATAATTTTATTTCACAGTTCGTTGATGTTTGGTGTCGTGTATAACACAAAATATTAAAGAAACATGTTGTTGTGTATAATTAAAGCGAATATAAATTTTTCATATAATAAAATATATTTTAAATTTTAGAATAATTATTAAAAAGTATTTCATAAAATATAATGATGGTATATTATACCCACATTAAAATGAATTATTCCCTCAAAATTTATCTCAGTCGTGCACGTTTTAACATTTAAAAATTATTTCATAGAAACCCACGTCGTACAATTTAATAATAAAAATTCCATAAAAAAGGGACAGTTAAAAAGATAAGGACTGACCTAGGTAACTCGAAACTAGGTTACCACATAAGAGAAAATTGGTGAGGGGTGAAGATTCATACATGAAAAAAATTATAAATAATTATTGAGAGTGATAAAGATAATTGAACATAATAAAGTGAATGATCATGTGAATATAAATATCCAAACAATGACAAACCATATAGGTGTGAAAAAGGTCAATGATATCATTATAAATTAAGGTAATAAGAAACCATTTAATTTCAAAATAAGATATATATACCTGATTTCCTTCCATTTCATAAGTACATTCTCATACTTTGGTTGTTCTTTGATCAATTTCAACATCATCTCTTACTTCATGAAATTAAGTAGAATTTGTTGTGCCTAAAGTAATAATATATCATAATATCCATAAATATAATTCTAAGTCATTCTATTTATATTTAGTTATCATTATAAAAAATGGTTAGGATAAATTATCTATTATGCTTTAATATTTATATGGAGATGTAATAAATTAATCTCTAAAGACTTGTCCAAAGTTATATTTAAATTATTCTATAAATTATTAACCTTATAACCCATCCAAAATTGAAAATTTATTAAAGTCACTAAATTTCTCCTAATCTACTTAACATTAATCATTGAACTATCATAAATTAGCTCTTGATTATCACATACCAAATATGTGAATACCTTAGTCATATATTTTCTTAAATCATGATAATATACCAAATTAAAATAAATATTTAATGAAAACATATATACTTTCTCATTCCATGAATAAAACCATATATTATTTAATATATTCCCTAAATCCAATGATATTGTAATCTTTATCAATGATAACATAAACCTATTTTTCCACAAATCATTAATCAGTTTCAAGTTCATCTGTACTATCCAATTTAAATTATCCATATCAATCCTCTCTTTATCCCAAAATCATTATCTCAACATTAATAAAATATTAATGGTTATCTACCCATAATCATGTTTTTTTTCAAGAAATATCACATTTCCAAGAAATCAATTTTATAGAACGACATAACCGTTAAAAATATTCATGAAAATACTTAATAAACAACTTATAATAAACAATCCTTATATATTTCAGGATTCAAATAACATAATTCCTCATTTGCAATATACAAGAATTTGAATCATCCCACTTTCTTTTCAAGCCATTAACTTGGCTTTATCACTTGACTCTTTAACACCACATTAATTTTTTTATATCATTAATAGTCTGTTCATCATCATTAATATAAACATTACTCATAAAACCTTTCTAATTTACTTCATGATCTCCCACCTAGGGAATCGAATTTCATAATTCCCATACACAACACATTTAAAATAATTATCCATTGATAATACTTTAGTGAGACCAATATTACCATCCATTTTTTAATATAAAATTTTACTTTTTTCATAGAAAATAATATCTTCATGTCCTTATTTTCCACATTTAAAACATATTATCATTGCTCCGAAACATTCACTTATGTGTTTATTCCAAATTTATTGACATGTAAGAGGCTAATCGTTATTTCCTATATAGCCTCCACTACCTGAACTCTTATAGAACTCTATCCTTCTCTTTTTAGTGAGTTTTAGAGTTGGTTAAGGCAGAATTTTTTATTCATGTTCCCTGATAACAGATTAATAATAATAAAAACACTCTTTAGTCCCATCATCATCCCATTTGGTTTCTCATAAAAAGCATTTCTGTTAAAATCAATATTAACCCAATTCCTTTTGCTTCCTCTCACTGAATAAAAGAAAATATAATTATGTGAGAAAATGTAATCATAATATGAAACCAAATAATCAAGAAAATCACTTATAGTATGTCAAAATATTCACAAATTATATTTAATCTATGACACAATAAGTTTATCCTATGATATTCATAGTCTTTCTCTATTTAAATCCTTTATGATGGTTTATAATTTTTGTGAATTTATGAATTATATCCTTCGGGAGTGTCAAAACAGGTGTGAAAGAAGTCCCATTGTCCTGCATCGAGTGACGATTGAGTCCATATCAATGATCCCTTTTCAGGGTTATTACCCCTAGCTACCTATATCATAGATCTATACCCCCATTCAGTATTTAGACATGGATATAATTTCTTAGAAACCACATTCTCAATCCTTTACCAAAATTATAGGACTTTTTCGAGTACTTTGAAACATTATTCGACATATCCTTAGAGACATCCCAAGACATATCCTTAGATTTATCCATAGGTATTTAACTATGAAATTGATCCTACTTTCCAAATTTTAACTAAAACCTTCCTTTGATACCATCTATATCGACCCTATCTTTTGATACATGGATATTACATCTTTTTAGATGAATATTCAATAAATTATGAAAAATCATGACTTAATACCATCATAGTTTAGTGACATTGGATACTGGACACAATTTCTTATAATTTCATGAAATATATTCAATGCCTCACATAAAAATATACCCATTAATTAAACTTCATAAACATATCCCACCTAAAACGTTAATTCATGACCTATGGAAAGGATACGTATGAAAAGATGATCGGATGATTAGTAAGGGTAAACATGTGAGATATGTATTAATAACATGAACATAAGGTTAGGAGAAAACAAACATAACAATTGAAACCCATAACCTACACATCAATGAATGGAATCTTGAGTCATTGAAAAATTGATGATAATTTATAAGAAAAAATCATAAGGATATCAAACAATATGAGCCATTATAGCATAACACTGTCATAAGAAATGGATTTGAGGCATACACATTTTCAGAGAATATTTTATATCAAGTATATCTACTAAGATATTCATAACATGTTAGGCTTGGGATAATCACATGTGTACCTACTTCAGGCTTGGTGTAACCTCTGATGTACTCTCTTGTTTTTGGGTTTTTATGACCTCTTGTGTACCCTCTTGTTTTAGGATTTGGATCCTCCCATGTACCCTTTGAGCTCGTATAATATTAATCATTACTCAATTTATTAGAGTGATATATAGGTCCACCTATAATGGCCTAAAATTCCTTATATATTTTTTAAATTAAATGGGATTTTTTTCATGACCGGGTACTGAGACAACATGTAATTCCAAAGACTATAGTAGATAGAATGGATTTTCGAACTTTTTTTAGTTTATTAAAAAATCATGAGTGTGGATTTTTCCATATTTTAAACTGGTGATAGGATCAAAAATTTGAGGGCACTATTGAACTCAGAGCATCAGGATTCACCAATGAAGGGCCTAATGTTGGTCAGCGCAGGACAACAGTCGAAGTTGGTTTTTTGATCTTAAATAAACTAATTACGTAACAAATATTTTATTTTTAAATCCTTATAACTCCTAAATGATAACTCATATTGGAAATACAAGAGTACCATTGATCTAATGGGGGTTTTTTTCCCTTAGGCGGACCTTAACTTTGACTAGTGTGCGTCAAGGGATAAAGATAGTTTTTGAAATTTTTTTAAGTGAATTAAAATGGTGCACGTGCGCGGTTTTGGAAAATTATAAATGGGTTCCCAGATAAAAAAATCCAATGGTACCATTGAATTCAACATGAAAACACTACCTAATAATGGTTCTAACCTCGACCTACATGGTTTGATTAGAAAAGTTAATTTTCAAAATTTTTGAGGAATGTTAAAATAAAATGAACTTGATGTTTTATTTTATTTTGAGTTTTCAAATTGTTGCAGAGAAATGGATTTGTAATGTAGAAAAATTCATAACATTATTTCATTAATGAAACAACATAATGACCCTGCAAGGAATAAATAAATGAAAGGTGTTTCCACCTTTAATGTTTTTAATAGGGGTGCGTCATTGGCATGTTCAGATAAACCCTGAGAACCTATGGAGGATCGACGTTGATGAATGATGAATGATGATCACGAACGACCTTGAGAATTCCTCCTTCTCTTCGTGAGATCACCTCCTCGATGAAGGATTGAATAAATTTGTGGATAGATTGCCTTTATCAATAGATCCTTTAGGGCCTAGACCTTTGAGAAAAGACTATTCCATGAGACCAGGGTGTCGATGATACCCCTTAGCATTCTGACACATTCTAGGGTGCTGGAGAGAGCCCAAGTGGATGAGAGATTCTAGAAGGAGGATAATATGGACGCGAACTACAAAAGAGGTCAGAAGGTAGAGGCATCGACTGAAGATAGTAGATGATATGTGGCATGATCGTGGAGTGGGAGGCATACCCATGATAGAACACAAACATGTGGGTCTGTGGTTAAAGAGAGGCACCAAAGAGTAGATCAGCTGCAGGAGAGGTGGTCTTATGATCGTTATGGCTGGTGGAATATCTTTAGATATTTTCCGACCTTCCACGCCACTAAGAGGGATCTAGATGATGAGACTCCTTGTCAGAGATAGTGCTTGGAGCATGGAGTTCCTTAATATGGAGGGAAAGGCAGAGGAGCTGGACGAGCAGTAGGAGGTGCTCTACACCAAGGACAGGGAGCTGAAGGGCGTGGGCGAGAATAGCATCATGCGATCATGGCTTATGACCTAGAGACTCTAAGAGGTATTTGAGGTATGAAATATTTCTTTTATTTTGAATTCCATTTTAAATAAACACAAGTTCTATTCATTCTTTTTTTCTTTCAAGTTCTATTTGAAATTTTTAAGTTCCAGTTGGACCATGGACTTGACCCTCACACATAGAGACTCCTTCTAGAAGAGACCCGTTGATCACAAACTGGTGTTGATAGTGTGACCTGCCTCTTGGAGGCATGTTTTGGGGTTGTGATATCTTAGTCATGGCATCAAGGACTTATGACATCAATCATGGTATGGGATACAACAGTTCATAGCCATATTGACTGTATTAGGAAAAGGGTGTAGTGTGTCTACAATGATGTAAATAGGTTTCCATTCTTGTGAAAAGAAAACTCAGGCAGCACATGGTAGACTCTCGAAAATATTCATGATTGGAATCATTATGTGGTGGAAAAGTCATTCCCCTTGTTGTCTTTGCAGTGTGGAATGTTTTTTCCCATTCATATGCAGCAGGGATTCAACTAGTGAGTGTGGGAGTGATCGTATTCCACCTTGTTGGGTAGCTGCCAGAGGTTTTAGACAGAGGGCCATGTAAGATACACCATTTTCTATTGGGTAGACTTGTTTTACTCTTAAATACCCATTTGTGTTTAGCATTAACCTAAGACACTTTATGCAAGTGGAAGAGTTAACATACTTTATCCAAAAGTGGATGTGAACTGTGGGGTTATGTCTTTATCTGCATCAGGTTATCATGGTGGTGAGCTGCTAAACTCCATAACTACAAATGAACTATAGTGATTGATAATTTTTCACTCATCAAAACTAGTGAAACATGTTCCCGTTATTGTATGATGTTGTCGTAGAAGAAGATGGACATGACAGTGTTCTATCTTGGTGGTTCCTCAAGCTATGTGCTTGTAATTAGTGTAGGGACCCTTGGGGAACTCATTTTTCCCCTTTAGTATAGGCTTTTTCTTTTATAATATTAAATGTCTTAAGGTTTGGAGAAAGTAATGGCCCGTAGTATGATGAATTTTTTTTTAATATTAAATGATATTATTCCAAGACCAAGCTCTAAGATGACATGCAATTTTGAGGCCTGGAGTGGCTGGAATGAATTTTGGAAAAAATTTAATTTTATTAACTAACATTTCAATCAAGTTTTTCTATCATTTAAACCATTTTCTAGATCAAAAATATAAGGTAATTGTTGAACACATAGTGTTGATATTCTCCTAGGAAGTGCCTAACGTTTTCCGGTGGGGGCCAATAGTGGAACATAGTTTTTCACCGTAAATAAAATAATTAAGTCATAATTATTTTATTTTAAAATACTTATAACTCCTAGATGGTAACTTGGAATGGAAATCATAGAGTGTCATTGATCACATGAGGGATTCTTTCCCTTTAGAAAATCTTAGCCTCGACCAGCGCAGGTGGAGTGTGAAGGATAGTTTTTGACCTTTTTTAAGTGAATTAAAATGGTGCGCATGCATGGTTTTGGAAGCTTCTAAACAGGTGTCCGGATTGAAAATATGAGGGAACCATTATGTCAGGAACAATGAAATTACCTATGAAATGACCTAACCTCAACCAGCGCGGTTTGACCAAAAAGGTAATTTTCATACTTTTAATGTAAAGTTAAAATAAAATGAACTTGATGTTTTATTTTATTATGAGTTTTAAAATTGTTGTGGTGAGATGACTTTGTAAAAATAAAAATTGATAATGTTGTTCCATTAACGAAACAATGTAATGATGCATCAGTGCAGTGAAAACAGAATGGTGTTTCCACCTTTAATGTTTTGCCTGAGGGGAGGTGCATCATTGGAACATTGGTAGAATCCCTCAAAACAAATGGAGGATCTCCATTGACTAAGGAAGAATGACAGTTGCCAACTACCTTGAGAATTTCTACTACTCTTTATGAAATCACCTCTTCAATGATGGATCAAGAAACTTTGCAGATGGATCGCCTTTAGTGGGAGATTATTTCCATGAATAGCCTTACACTAAGTAGGGGTTGTTATTTGATTATGTTCTTTCCCCATTCTTGATTTTAAATCAAAAACATGGATCAACCCACAAATAGGTTGAACCGTGGTTCTTTTATTATTATGGGAGGTTCTTGACTACGAGATATTTTCGGGCAATGAACTCTTATTTAATTGATCTACTAAATCCTCATAATAGGAGTGGATTGATGTTGTGACCAAGGATGGAGGAGGTTTGTTCCTAATTTTTTTGTTTGGTTTTTCTCTCCCCTTTAATGTTCATTCTTCATGTTCTTCACGGGTTGACTAATAATCATAATTATACAACCATTCGTGGTGCAATGACTTAATGGAATAGATCCTCAATGGTGACAGCACAACAGAGGTGCATTGAAAATTGTGGTGATCGGGTTGATGTGGTGTGGGATATGTCTCACGTGAATTCCTTCACACTGAAAAAACTCCGCAATAGTTATTTAAACCCCATGTGATAAAGAACATATCCTATGAGATTTGGAACACCCTCTAGATTGAAGAATAGACCACTAGAGTTCTTTTGGTAGTTTTTATATGGATCGTCTGGTGGACCAGTGCCAACAGTCAATGGAGGTAGTGGCAGTCACAAGCCAGATGGTAGGGTGGCGCTAGCTGGCACTGCATGGTCTGAGACAGACATGGCTCTACCGCATCCAAGCAAGAGAAAATGCCTCATCTTAGCGGGGTAGGCTAGTACTGGTGGGCTACGCCCAGCCAGGCAGTCCAGACCCATGGGCCATCAGGCCGAGCCCAACGGGCTAGGCCTCATGTACAGGACCCAATGGGCAGGGTTGGTTCGGGTTAGTCTGACTGGTTCAGGCTGGACCCAAACATAATAGGGCCCCCATTTTTCTAAAACTCTCATAACATTAAAACAGAGTGTCTGTTTGAAGAGTCGTCTACAGAATTAAAACCCTTGTGATGAGACAGTCCTTTTGAGATACTCTAAGTGAGTATTTTGAAGAAGTTGGAGGATGTCCTATTGATTTGATGATTTGGAGCTCCTGATACAAGCAGACATTAAGTAGATTCAGGGTAGTTCTCTTAAATATATGCTAGGATAGTTACGCCCTTGACAAATTATGGTGTTTGTACTCATTATCCCTCTACTTAAGTATAGATGGGACTCCCCATGTAATGTTTATGGGTTTGTTTTCTTTTGGGTAGTTTACTTCAGGGGTGTTACTCTCCTGAAGGACTAGGGCGTGGGTTCTTTGAGATGCTCGTGAAGAAATAGTAAGTACTACCTAGTGGGACCCTGGAGTGGGTTGTCAAACCTTGTAGTCGATACTCCCCTGAAGGACTAGGGTGTGGGTCCTCCACACCTAACGTGCATATAGTTGGTAACTCCCCTACTAGGTAGGGTGCATGTCATCTATTCTAGGATTTGGTACTCTCCTTCAATTTTAGGGTGTCGGTCCTCCTAATGCATTGTTCCGGCTGAGTCAGTACTCTCCTGTCATACCAGGGAGTGAGTCCTCTAGCCTAATGTCAATACTCTCCTAACACACTAGGGTGAGGGTCCCCCATAGTGAATAAACTAATAAAGTTGGTAATCCCCTTGTATTAGGGTGTGGGTCCTCTAGTCACTAAGTAATACTCACCTACCGATTAGGGTACGATTCATTGATATACGAAGTAGTACTTCCCTATCATAACAGGGTTTGGGTCCTTCCTGAGTAGTATTCCCCTATTAGAACTAGGGAACATGTCCTCACTTACGATGTAAAGACCCAAGTATTTATAGAATAATGCATTTTCTTATATATTAATTTTTATGAATAAAATATTATTTTAATTTTCAAGTGGGAAATTTGTCTGATAGCATACTCAACACTAAAAAACAGTTTTCTTTTAAATCTTACATTGCACAAAACTTTGAGTTATACCAAAATAATAATATATTTTTATTATTAATTAAAATTATTGCTAATCCTAGCCATTGTATTAGCGGGAAAGAATAGAACTGACTACAACAGGATTATTAAATTTCATTACACTTATCTAATAAATTTTCAAGGCTTAATATAATAATTAATCTTATTTTAAGCATGAAAAACTCTAATATTTTTAAGAGTTTGTTTTACTGCCTTTTGACGGGGAACAAGTTTAAAATCTAGTTTTTTCACTTTTATATGTTATATTTGACAAAATAAAATTCATCTGTAGAAGTGGAACATAAAAATTTACATAGGATGAAATTTTGGTATTTTTCTGATAATGTTCATTTTTTAATGAATAGTGAAAATACTACATTTTAATTCAAAACTACCTTTTAATAAAATTTATTTATATAGTATAATATTACTTTTAATTAGTTTTTAAAGTTTAATTAGATTATATTTTTACCATTAAATCCAACATATATCATTTTTTTGTAATTTCATTCATAAAATGGACATAAACACATGACAGTCTTTTAGTAGTTTTTATTTCATAAAACATTCTTTTTGGTTTTGGAAATAGGAATTAACATTAAAAATTAATTTTTTCCAATTATGTGTTTTGAAATTGGAATAAATAGATTCTATATTGGGATTCATGAGTTAAAAATTTGGTAAAATGTAACTTTTATTTTCTGACATTATGAATAAAAACTTCATTAAATATATTTTGTATCATGGTTAAAGGGGTAAATATTGTAAACAAGGGTAAAAAATAATATTATAATATTATTAAATTAACCTTATACTTTTCATAACCCTATTGGGTGACATATTTCCGACCATGGGAATCC
The DNA here is from genome assembly GCA_963277665.1 of Viscum album. Lineage (NCBI taxonomy): Eukaryota > Viridiplantae > Streptophyta > Magnoliopsida > Santalales > Viscaceae > Viscum > Viscum album. The sequence continues at coordinate 862,497,985 of OY728150.1, forward strand.
TTGTGTAGATTTTAGGACCCCTTGGAGACACTTGTGTGTGAAAATGACATTTAATTACATTAAATTTAAGGCCAAGGAAAATATAATCTAAACATGTATCATTTCGTAAAAAAGTTTTTATATGGGGTAATATAAGTGATATCTTCGACTATAAATAGTAATTAGAAATATAAAAATATTTCATATATCATTGTATTTTATTTATTATTCTTAGACATTAAATAAATAAATTTAATTATGACACAATGGTGATGAGTGATTACTTCCTTAATAAAGGATTCAAATAAATGATATCATAAATGATAAAATAAATATAATTTTTTAAATTTTATGTCATCCATGAATTTTTTGGATGATATTTACATGTTATATTTTTATTAATGAAGTCGTTTTATAATTAATCATGTTGTTATGGATTTTTAAAAAAATCATGATATGAACAGTGTCAAAATTAACATAATTCATATTTTAAAATATAAAATATTTTACTAAATATTATAAAATTACAAAAAAATATAATATTCAAAAAAATAGTTATCATACATCTAAAATGTTATTATTTACTCTTTAATTAAGTATTTTTCATGTTTTGGTAGCTATTTTGATTCTCAATGTGTTAAATTCTTGATAAAATGGTAAGAGTAAAAAAGTATTAAATAAAAAATAAAAGTATTAAAAAAATATCCAAAACCTATATAAATCTTATTGGAATATTTTATTTCGACTTATATTTATCTTATATTTTAACTAACATGATTTGGACTCGTTTATATTAGAAATAAAATTTATAAAAAAAATATTTCAAGATATTCCTTAAGTGCCCTTCTTCTCTCTTATAAAAGGCCACCACCTCTAACCCTTAACCACAACTCTAAATCCCCCTTGTCTCATCCAAAATCTACCAAAATAATCTCCCAGAAATCCTCTAATCTTCTTAGAAGACTTACCTTGGCCAGAAGGAAATTCAAGAAGGCCTTTTATCTTAAATTAAAAGGAGTTACCCGATTTAAGGTAATGTCTTCTCTCAAGATTCTCCCATTTACTTTCCTTCTCCAACCCCTAAGCTCTATTTATTACATTATTTAATAACAAACCCAGTATATTGAATATACTAGGATGTTCTTATAATAATTGTTTTAACTATGATTCCAAACACATCCATCTAATGGATACAAACATACCATTTCTATAGACGATGAACTACTGCCTCATGAAACGATGATTGTTCAATTATATCTTACCACCTCTCATGATGACCATTATAATGGAACTGAAATTAAATATTGTATATATGTTATTTATTTTATCTCTATTATTCTTTAATTGTCCTTTATAACACATCTTTATGCTTTTCATGTTGTATAAATATGATAATTTTATTTGAGGATGTGCAAACTACCACCCCCTCAAAGTGATATCATTCATTCATGCAATATAAGGAATTTATAATGGATTTAATTAATAAACATATGTAACATATGTAACATATATATTATACTTTAATTATAATATAACTATGTATAATTTAGTTTTCATTCCTTTAAAAATGAAAAAAATGAAAGTTGTGTTCATGCGTACATACGGATTACCGTCTCCATGAACGATGCATTTAATTTTCTTATATACAAATGTTATGTACTATTATATAATAAATATATACTGGATATAAATACATATATACTAAATATATATTATATTTAAATCATAAATACTATTCTATAGATAATGGAATTTTGACCACATGGAAAATTAATAATTATAACAAGTTCATTTTTTACTCAAGTTCCGAACATCAAAAAAAAGACGAACATGAACATGAATAATTATATGATTGTTATAGAAAGTTAATAAGTGATATAAAATAAACAATAAACATTAAAAAGGTTCTAAAGAAAGTATAAATAACAGAATTTTATTATTCGTGGAGATAAAGAATGAACAAGACAAGTCAGACACAAGGTAAGGAAACTTCTTAACCCAATTTTCATTTTTTGGATTGATCTTGTACTTATTAATTATGTTGTAAAATAATTATGTGAGAAATAACTTTTTATTTCCTATGTTATATTTATACTTGATTTATGTTTATTTACAGTTAATACACATAATTGATCTATTTTATTTACAAAATGATATTTGTATAGGAACCTTTCACCCCCAGCTTTTAGTAAAATACTTCTTATTTGTCATTTATTTTAATTTAAATTTTGTTATGTTGGGATATGTTATTTTATATCCTTACTACTTTAAATTTTATGTCCAAGTGATGACATACTTTTTCTATCCCATCAACTCATTTTCTGAATTTTAATGTGACGCCATTAGGCTGCCAAATTGTTGTAAGTGACTTCGTCTCAATCTTCTTTCATTGAGGTATATTTTGATTTATACACAACATATTTTTATACGTTGTATAAACCCATTATAATTTTAATCTCATTAAAAGGGAATAATTTTTCTATGTATATGTTTACTAAATGACAATGGAATTTTTCTTTTAAACATATGCAGTGATAATGACCTTTCCCCCACCGCAAGCATTATTTCATATTTGGCTTCCTTAACAAGATATAATGTTTTTCAAAGGAAAATAAATACGATATAACCATTATATGTATTTTGTTATTGAAAATGACTTTTATTATGGATTTATTATTTCAATATATTGAAATGATATATTGTCATTTCAATGTGCAAATGTTATCTTTACTTTATGAATGTTTTTTATGTTATGAATATGTTATGGTTCTTGTGCATTGTTTACGTATACAGGTGGTTCCATGATAAAACTAGAGAGGGTAAGCCCAATATAGCTCTCCAATGCATTGGGTAACCTGAGGGAGGTAAACATTAATGTTTCTCTAAATAGATTTATAGAACATACTGTTATGGGTATTCCGAATGTAACTCCCTACATAGCTATGAAAGCTACAATGTAAGTATGTTACGGATTCCAAAATTTACCTTTGTGATTTATGATTTTTGTGTGTTATTCATAAATAATATTATTTCATGGGGATTGTTAAATAGCTTATGTTTTATGATTTAAAAAGTGTGATTTACTTGATTGTATGTATTGATGGACTAATGTATTATTTCCTTATTTTATAAACCTTACTGAGCTTTTTATGCTCATCCCATGTTTTTGAAATTTTTTTCAAACGGTATAAGGAAGGTTAAGAGAATGTAATAATTCTATAAGATTGATATCAAGAAAATAGTTCTTGTTTTATTTAAGGAGTTTTATTATTGTGAAAGAAATTGTATAGAGTGCAAGTGTCTACTTTGTAATCTTTTGAGATGTAATGTAATATTTACGGCCTAATTCTGAAAAAAAATTGAAACATGAAAAGATCCTCAATATGAATTCTTCAATTAACTCGTGATTATGTAATGATTAAGGTTGTGGCATTATAGTTGGTATCAATGGTCGGTTCAGACAAATTTAGGGATTATGAGTTTTTGATAGACGTGTGGGTAGTCTCTTTGTCTACTATTTAAGTTAAATCCAAATTTTTTACCATTTTTAGATCAAGTAAAGTCTGTTACAAATGGAAGTAGGAGGATATTAAATGAAATTCGTATCTCTTTTTGAAAAAAAAATTCAACATTTATTGCATAGTCATGTCGAGACGAATCTCAATCATTTTCTAACATAAAACTCACTTGAAAAAAATTATTTAAGATATCATACACCTCCATTGTACCTCGATACCATCATGGATAATGGGTTTTATTTAATCAAATCCTATTTTCTCAATATTATCATGCTTTTAAGATATGTAAATATTATCGTCACATTTTCAATTTTTTACCTTATCACAAGATTTTGAAGCATATTATGATTTTGAAAAAGGTGCTGAATAAGGAGACCCTTGCACTACCTATTTATATTTGTTTTTAATTTATAGTCTTTCATCACATACTTATGGTACTTTAAAAGGTCAATTTATTGAATGCTTCAACTCAAACATAGTCCGACTATTTTATAAAAAGAATTTTTTAGGAGATGTTTTTAAATTATATGTTATACATGATTATTTTCTGAAACTATTTTTCTGTGAACTCTTATATGACCCAAGTTGTATGAGTTGTATTTTGAATAAAGGAATCAGATGATTTTGAAGGATCTCTAAATCATTTTTCCAATTCATGGATCATCTATCTATGGAAACAAGATGATGAAGAAACCCTATAGAAACCATGATCAAGGTACGATGTTCTTTCTTTGGGAATAGTGTTATTTTATGGAGGTATAAAATGTCAATATATATAAGACTTCATAAATTAATATATTGAGGTTATTATGAGTTGGGATGAAAATGATAGGTATAAGACAACCATTGAAGTTAAATTGTGTTAGGGTTATTTTTTTGTTTTATAAAAACGGACAACATGCAATATAGGTTACAACCCATTGCATCTGGAAAGGCCGCAGGAATCAAACCCACCACTAATGGGTGACAAGGGAGCATCACCTAGCACTTTCCTATGTGAAGCCACTAGTTAATATGCCTTATTATTTTCAGTTGAATGATTTTAATGATCAATAATATGTTGATTTGGTATCTTATGTTTTATCAAATGGATATCATTAGTATAAGAAAATGATTTGGTGATTAAGTGATAAATGTTATTTTGGAAGACAGTTTCTCTTTTGGGAACACTATATGCCTTCAGAAAATATAATAATATGGGATTTCATTAGAGGAGTAATGTTAGAATTTTATTTTGGAAGAATATATATTTTTATTGTGTACTTATAGAGATTTGGGTTAGTTATGGAAATGACTAACTAATCTTTTATAATATGTTATTAGGTTAATTCCTATTAAGTATGATACATTAAGATTATTCGATGTTATTTCAAGATAAATATTATGATATATCATGGAAGAATATGTGATCAAATTCTTCTATGTTTTGGGTTTCAATATTAGTTTAGATAATATTGAAACATATTACGTACAATTGTGTATTGAATGGTATTTGTTGAACATTGGGTTTTTTTTGAATTATGGAGATTAAGTGAGTATTTCTTTTTATAATGTATTATAATTTTTATGGATTATCTAATCTCATATTAACCATTTTTGTTTTGGTTAATTTATAAAGACATGGGAAATATATGGTTTATATATTTTGGATCATTTTATTCCTTATATTTTGATTATAGTGCTTTAGGTGGGACCAAGTCATATTGAGTACTCATTGTTTGGAGAAAAGATGAGTTGTTGATAAAAATTTTTCAAAGGATGAAACAATACTTGAAAATTAAGTATATTTCCTTACGTTCTTCGTCAATATAATTAATAAATTCACCACATTTATGGAAGGAAACCTAAATAAAAAAATCACTGTCTATTTACTTTTCCTACTGGGGAATCAAAGACTGTTTAACCTATCACGAGTTTGTGGTTTTCTGGAGGTTAACATTCTCATGATCCTGTTTTATATCAGTCTCTATCAGAACATGACAATTAGTTTCTCCTCCATAACCATGTTTTCATGGAATACTAGTATGTCTTTTCTCAGGTGATCTTTTTTACTTCTATTTATTTCTTTTAAAGTGATAGTTTTATTGACACTATTTCTGATGTGGGACTTTCAATGAAGTTTCCAAGCCCAATTTTAAAATTATGAGGACACAATTTCAAAAGGGGGGAGGATGTAATGACCAAGGTATTTATTGAATAATACATTTTCACATATATTAATATTTATGAGTAAGATATGAATTTTATTTTAAAGAGGACACTTTTTCGATATCATACTCAAAATGCAACAACAGGTTTCATTGAAATCTTACATTGCACAAAACATTGAGTTATACCTAAAAAATAATATAATATTTTTATTATTTTAAATAATATTTAATTCCTAGAAATTGTATTCATATGGATAAATATAACTAAATAAAATATGATTGTTAAATTACTTTACAATTATCCAACAAATTTTAGAGGCTTAAATTAATAAGGAATCTGATTGTAAGTAGGAAAAACTCTATATTTTCAAAAGGCCATTTTACCGGCTTTTAATAGAGAACCTGTTTTAAATATAGTTTTTTTCACTTTTATATGGCCTATTTAACGAAATAAAATTATTATTTAGAATTGGAACAACAAAATTTACTTTATATGAAATCTTTGTATTTTTCTGATAAAGTCTACTTTTAATGAATAGTGAAAAATACTATATTTTAATTCAAAAATGAATTTCAATAAAATTTATTTATATAGTTAGATTGTACTTTTAATTGGTTATGAAGTGTAATTGGAATATTTTTTTACCATTTAATCCAATTTTGGTCATTGGAAGTAATTTCATTCTTAAATTGGACATAAACAGATGTCAATCTTTTGGTAGTTTTTACATCTTAAAAACACACGTTTTTGTTTTGACAATGGGTCTTAATTTAAAAAAATAATTTTTTCCAATTCAATGTTTTGAATTTAGAAAAATATATTCCATATATGGAATCAGGAGTTCCAAATGTGTTAAATAGATAACTTTTATTTGTAGACATTAAGAATAGTAGCTTTAGTAAATATTTTATTTACCATGGTTAAAGGGGAAAATTTGGTAAATAAGGGTAAAAAATAGTATTATAATAATATTAAATTACCCTTAAAATTGTTCTAAAACTAATGGGTGAGAGGTATCCGACCATGGTAAACCTTGGGTTGATTTTAGGACCCCATATAGCAACTTATGTGTAAAAATTACATTTAATTACTTTTAACTTAATGTTAAGAAAAATATAATCTAAACATGTATATTTTAGTAAAATAATTTTTATATGGGGTAATATAATTTATAAAATCAACTATAAATAGTCATTATAAATCTACAAATATTTCCAACATCATGAAATTTTATTTATAATTATTAGACATTAAATAAATAAATTTAATTATGACACAATGGTGGTACAATGATTGCTTCCTTAATAAAGGATTCAAAGAAAATATATTATAAATGTTAAAATATATGTAATTTTGTTATTTTGATGTTATATGTGAATTTTTTGGATTATTTTTAGATTTTATATTTTTATTAATTCTGTTTTTTCGAAGTAATCTTGTTGTTATAGATTTTTTTAAAAGTCATGATATGAATAGTATCAAAATTGACACTATTCATATTTTAAAAGATATATTATTTTATTAAATATTCTAAAATTTTAAAAAATATAATATTTGGTCAAATAGTTATCATAAGTTGAAATTTTTTTTATTAACTCTTTAATTGAATATTTTTCTTTTTTTGGTAACTATTTATATTCTCAAAGTATAAATGCTTGATAAAACAGTAAGAGTGAAAAAGGGTTAAATACAAATGAAAAGGATAAAAAATATTCAACACCTATATAATTCTTATTGGGTGATTTCATTTAGAATTATAATTATCTTATCATTGAACTAACTGAATTTGGACTCAATTATAATCTACATAGAATTTATAATAAAATAATATTTCAAGATATTCCTTATCTTCCCCTCTTCCCTTTTTTAAAAGGCCACCACCTCTAACCCTTACTCACACCTCTCAAGCCACATTGGATCATCCAAACTCTACCAAAATAAGCTCCCAATATCCCTATATTCCTCTTTGAAACCTTACCTTGTGTAGAGGGCAATTAAATAACACCATTTAGCTTAAATCAAAACAAGTTACCCAATTTAAGTTAATATCTTCTATCAAGCTTCTTCCATTTATTTTCCATATCCAACACCCTAAATTATGTTTATTCCATTATTTTATAACAAATGAATTATCATAAATATAATAGGTTATTTTAATGATAATTATTTGAACTACGCATTCACATACCTCCATATAATGGATACGAACATACTGTTTATGTGGACGATGAACTAGTACTTCACTAACAATGATTGTTCAATTATCTCCTACAAACTCTCATAGTGGCTATTATGATGGAATCGAAATTAAATATGAAATATATGATATTTATTTTACCTTTATGCTTCTTTAATTATCATTTATAACAAACCTTTATGCTTTTCAGGTTGTATAAATATGATAATTTCATTTGAGGAAGTGCGGACTACCGCCCCCTCAAATAGATATGACTTGTTTCATGCTATATATGGAACGTATAAAGGATGGAATTAATGAACTTATGTAACATATATGACATATATATTACACTATAAATATTATATAGATATATATAATTTAGATTTCATTTTTAAAAATGAAAAATAAATGAAATTAGTTATCATGCATACGTACAGATTACCATCTACATGAACAGTGCATTTCATTTGTTTATATCCAATTGTTTTGAAATATTCTAAAATATATATATATACTTTATAAAAATACAAATATAATGGATATATATGATATTTAAATCATGAATATAATTTTTTAGATATTGTACTTTTGACCACATGGACAATTTATAATTATAACAAGTTCATTTTTGACTAATTTCTTGAAAATCGACAAAAAGGCCGATATAAAAAAAAATAATTTTATGATTGTTATATTAAGGTAATAAGTGATATAAAATAATAATAATAATTGAAAAAGGTTATGAATAAGTTATAATTAACTTATGTTTATTTTTCAGGGAGATAATGAACGAACAAGACAAGTCGGAAACAAGGCAAGGGAGCTTCTTAACCCAATTTAAATTCTTTTGGTTTATCTTCTAATTCTTGATTATTTTGTTCTATGATTATGTGAGAAATAAATAATTATGTCCAATGTTGAATTTATAATTTATTTATGTGTATTTAGATTGAATACACATAATCGATCTATTTTATTTACCAAATGATCTTTGTAATGGAACCTTTCCCCCTCCTCTATTAGTCAGAGAATTTTTTTGTTATGTCTTTTAATTTCCATTTTATTATGTTATGATATGTTCTTATATATCATTATTGCTGTAAATTTTATGCCCAATTGATGAGAGAACATTTTTTCTCTCATCAACCCATTTTATGAATTTTAATGTGACATTGTTAGACTATGGAATTTTTGTAAGGGACTTCGTCTCAATATTCTTTCATTAAGGCATATTTTGATTTATACACGACATGATTTTATATAGTGTATAAACCCCTTTGAATTTTAATCACATTCAAAGGTAATCTGTTATCAACATAGTGTTTTATTAAACGACAAAGGTAATGTTTCTTTTTAACATACCCAGTGACAACAACCTTTCTTCCACCGTGAGCATTATTTGATATTTGGCTTCATTAACAAGCCATAATGTTTTTAAAAGGAAAATAAATACCACATACCCTTTTTATTATTATGGTATTGAAAATTATTTGTATAATGGATTGATTATGTCAATATATAGAACAGATATATTGTGATTTCAATGTGGAAATGTGGTCATTCCTTTATTCATGTTTTATGTGTTATGAATATGTTATGGTTTTTGAGAATTGTTTACATATATGGGTGGTTCTGTGATTATCATAGGGTAGGTGATCCTGACATAGCTCTCCAGTGCATTGGGTAACATGATAGAGGTAAATGTAAAATTTTTTCCAAAAGGATTTAGGGAATATATTGTGATTAGTATTCCAAATGTAACTCCCTGCGTAGCTGTGAAAGCTACAAAGTAAGTATGTTATAGATTCCACAAGTTACCTTTATGATTTAAGATTTATATGTTTTATTCATAAATATAATTATTTCATGGGGTATGTTAAAGAGTTTATGTTTTATGATTGAAAACTTTTATTTCATTGATTGTATGTATTGATGGACTAATGTTTTCTTTTCTTATTTTATAACCCATACAAGGAATTTTATGCTCATCCCAAGTTTTTGAAATGTTTTTCACAGGGTATAAGAAAGGGTAAGAGAAAGGATGAATTATATAATATTTATATCAAGAAAATAATTCTTCTTTTATTTATGGAGTTTTATTATTGTGAAGGAAATTTAATAGAGTATAAGTGTCTATATTGTAATCTTTTGATATGTAAAGTAATATTGATGGCCATATTATCTAAAATTATAAACATAAAAAGATCCTAAATGTGAATTTTTGAATTAATTCAATATTATGTAATGTTTAAGGCTGAGGCCTTATATACAGAGTAGTACTCCCCCATCTCTGAGTTGTGACGAGGAGAAGGTCCTCCATAGGATTTGGAGCTCCCTTGACTATAGGATACAACTATGAGTAGCATGGCCCTCTACTTGAACATATTGATACCTATGTTAGATAACGTGCTCCCTTTATGGGCTGAGGTGTGGGGAACTCCATACAAGAGAGACTTAGGTATCATGGGTTAGTTTGGAGAAGTGCTCCCTCTACAGGTCATAGTTAGAGGATCATGCATCTTCACGTGAGTTTTTATATACTTGAATTGGGTATAAGATTGTGATGATTAGATCTCTAGTGTCGGGCACTGGAGCTAAACCTAGTATAATTTTTCTTATGGAGCACATTTTCATAGACGTACCATTAATAATGGTAGAGTTTTACTTAATGGAATGTATCTCTCAAATGGTCCCATTAGGGATGGATATAATCATGGAGCGTGTTCTTATGGTTTATATGTCACCGTTTGAATCATCAATATGAATCCTGATGCTGGTTATATGGATGTGACCTTATGTTTCTTAGTGGATAATATGTGTATATATGGATTCCCTTGGTATATGTATAGGAATATACCTATGTAGAGAAGACCATACTTTTCGTATACTTTCCCTTGTTGTCTTTCCCTTGTGTTTTGGGATCCCTACTAAGTATTGTTTTACTCACCCCTCCACGAGCTTCGCCTACACATGTTGTGTCTGGTGAAAATGACAGGCACCTCAATAGAGACCTTAGCGGCCCAGGACCAGGTGGTTCCTAGTGAGATACGACATGTAGGATGTGTTGGAGTTGGTGGCCTAGAACCATCTACTTTGTACATTATTTATTAATAAATACTTTATCACATCTTGATTATTCTTATGTGTGACAATGCATGTGATAATGTCCTAAGGATAATTGTTGCATTAAAGGGTCATAGTGGATCCGTACAATGATGAGAACCCAGAAGTTCCATAGCACTATTCTTGAATATACGTTCTATGTCCAGATGATTTTATTTTAGGGACATACATAATACAAGCCATTTGGGGCGAGGACTCTTAAAATTTTGAGGCACCTTCTCATTGTGTGCACCCTTGGTAATGTCCATGAGGATATTATGAGAATGAGACCCTCCAGTAGGAAATACACATTTCATAGTGTCATTGGATGTTTCTCTCTGTTGTCTTGTATATTGGTCCTTAGACTATAATATTATTATTAATGGGTATTAAAACTCATGCACTTAGATGTATTGATGAAAACTGTGAATAAACATTGTTTGCCGTGAGGTAGGATATGTTGGGTGCGTCATGAGTGATATTGCATTAATAGATAATGTGAGAAAGGATTTGTCCCTTCTATTTCATAACAGAAGTAGATATCTCAGTCCCTTTTATAGAATTTATATAACCTAAATAAATCCATGCCCATGGTTGGGAATGGGAAAGTTCAATTCCAGATTGTCAAAGAAAGAATAATCGAGCACATGGGTTAATGGAAGTAGCATGCAACTTGCATGATTCGAGATATAATTACAAATGGATTAAATTACACAGTAAGCATTTATAAGAGGTGACACATTATTGAGGTGTTAATTTATTTCTCTATGGGTGCCATGGCATGTTTCTATATTCTAACCTATAAATTTAGGTAGGATACACCTAATGCCACCAAGAAATATTCCTAGAGGGTCACACACTAAGTGTGTCTAAGTATCACATTTAAATATTGATTTAACAAGTTGAATAAAGATTATTACCGACTGTGGTTTAATATTTATTCAAGGATGCCTTATGGAAATTATTTCGACACTAGTTATTAGAGAGAATATATTGTGGGTGAAATAATATATTTATTAGCGATTATTGTAGTGATACTTATATGTGAAATAAATATAAATTATTCAAGTTCTAATAAATGTGGTGGAGGAAACTAAGAAAAATGTAAAATAAAAGTACACACCATGTATGTTAATAGATACACGCCATGTAGTTTTTCTGGGAATTTATGAGAAATAATATTATTTATTTAATTAAATAATATTCTATATAATTAATTGGGCGCATGTCAAGTAATAATAATAGTCAACTGTTATTATTAGACATGGGGTATTACTATTAATTAAATGAAATGAATATATTCTTTTGGGTAAACAATTCATTTTATTATTATATGTAATTAAAAATCCCAATTATATATTTCTCATTACCCTAGCCATTTTGAGTTGTTGGGAAAACGGATTTGGAAAAGCTCTCAAGCCAAGAAAGAATTATTTTTCCACCAAGAATGCTCTCAAGCTACGAGATAGAGATCCACCTCCACTAGATCAAGGAGATTAAAGGCAGACATCGTAAGTGAAGGAACTTCTGTTCTGGCACTCAGAGATCCCTTCGGTCACATCCAATGGTAAATGGATCAGGTGTGGATCACCACTTGAAAAATCCTACACATTGATTCTACAACGCAACGACGGATCACATCAGATCGTGACCAGAGACATCAACGAAGAAATAATTACATCAAGGTAATTCTTTTAAATTAATTAAATTAATTATAACTAATATATGATGATCCTCTATATGGTTCTAGGACTCCCCTGTTTCGTTTTCATTCATCATTCTATTCCAACGATCCAACATTTTATTATCGTTATGGATCTCAGATTGATCGTTGTTAACGCTAATATTAAAGTTGGGTACACCCATCAATGCTCTTCCACTGTGCCCGAAAACTACAAGTGGTATCAGAGAGAGTCATATCATTGATTATAATAATTTTTTTTATTGGTGATTTAATCATTTAATAATTTAGTTGTTTCAATTCATGTTAATCATTCTTTAAATATGAATCTCAAGATATGTTCCTCCCCTCTCGTTTATCGTTCACCTTAAAAAAACAAAATTTTTCTATAAATTTTGATTAAAATAAAATAAGGGATATCATCCAGAGATGCCAAACATTCCTGGCCATACAACACCGGAATACACGGCGTGTATTCAGAAGTACACGCCATGTAGTCTAGGTTCAATGCATTGGACTAGTCCACCAAATCAGGCCATGTAAATGGATCACATATAATTATTTAAGACTCCGTGTGTTTACCAGGAACATGTGGTACACGGTTTTCGGATTACATGCCATATGTCCCATGTAACACGGTGTGTAGTCCCTTTGGGTTTGGGTTGGACCATGTACCTCATATACGGCTTGCCCAGATAGAAACTGTGTAATGCGGATACTACATGGCATGTGTCCCATTGAACACTCCATGTACTCTACAAATTTTCGAATTATATCTGCATGCCATGCCCCCGGACGTGTACTTCGGATGGACGGTGAACAAAAGTACACACCATGTAGTTGGAACTATATGTCGTGTACTCATCCAAATAACACAGATTTATTAAAATTTATTATTATATTATACATCCCTTGAGACGTGTACCATAGTGCAGACTTAAAGATGAGGCACAACACGTGATAGGTGTTTTATATGAATGTGTCTAATTTAACATCTGCATAATGATAATTTCTACTCATAGGATAGTTATGAAAAGGAATTCACCAGGTTGACTCCAAGGTACAAGTTACTAAAAAAATATTTTTAAATAAATTTATTTGTTTAAAATTATGATGGATGAGAATATCAAGGAAATTCAAAAAAGGGTTTAAGATAAAAGGATTTATTAATTAAAGATAATTAATTGATTCGATCCTAATTTATATAAAGTATGAACAATTTAAAATTTTAATTCTAGTTTTCTTTATGCGTAAATATCGTTGCATACATGGATGATCATGACTTAGACCAAGACCTTTGTATGTGAATGATTTCTTTTAATTTATTAATTTAAATTAAATGTGTTGGCCTATAAGCCTTCACCTCATTAATATGTAGGGCATGCATGCCCAATGTTTCTTTTATGTAAAATCCCTTTATACCCCTCACCTTTTTGTGAGATAAAAGCATATGTAAGGGATGTAGCTCCCAAGCTAGTGGAGGCAGCTCAAATTAGAAGCCAAGGTTAAACCAATCCAAGATGATACAAAGGCGGACAGGTGGAAAGCTGTAAACACGAATGAAAAAGATTTGAGGTTTTTATCCCTTAGGTCATGGGTTAGTTTATCAACCACTATATAAACTAACCAATAGAACAAGCTTATGATCATACAATTTATTTTATTCCTATCAGTCACATGGTTTATTTATTGAGGGTGTGTTGTCATGATCACACAATTAATGAATTAAACAATCATGCAAGATTAAAGTAAAATAAGATCGGATTATGCATAAAATATTATCTTATACAATTCTAATAACTTAATTATATACCACTTAATATTAACAAGAATTTAATCATAGATAATAAAATGTAAATTTATGTATAAGGATAAAATCTATCCAAGAAATATTAAGTCGGTATTGACTTCCATAATTTTAGTTAGAATCGAACCATAGTTCAAAGTGCTTGACCAACCCTAGTTGGGGTGCTTTCAATTATTGGGGAATTATAATTCATGGTTTTGGGTTGACATGACTTGGTTCGCATTAAGGGTTGACTTCCACAATAGGACTTGGTGTGACCAAGAGGCAATAGTTGAGGAAATCCAAAATAAAAGGATTTCAGGATTGGGGAGTCCACTCAAAAGATCAAAGAGCTACGAGTTAATGCAGTTGGAATTTGGAATGCCTACCTAAAACCCTTCATGTTTCTTGACCAACCCTAGTTGGGGTAATGCAAAGGGAAATATGGATTCTAGCCACTATAATATTAAGGCCACAGAATATTTCGAAGTCAATGGTGAGGGATATTGGATTTCGATAAAATAGTGGGAGACTAATAAGTATTAATTTATTTATTTGTCTATGTGTTATCATAATAAAGTACTAAACCTTTTCTCATCTTAATTTTTAGAAAAGGGAAGATAATTAATTCAAACATATCATTGAGAGCCATACTCGAGAAAGAAAACCTTCTCACCATCACCAATTTCCAAGAGTGGAAGAGGTGTTTACACGTCATCCATCACCATAAGAAGAAATTGTAGGTGCTGGAAGAGCATGTTCTAGTTGCACCTTGGAAAGTGTCTAGTGATGAGGAACTGTCTGTCTATATGAAACATATGAATGGTTCCACATATATCCAATGTTTCATGCTATCTACCATGTCTAAAGATCCCTTGAAGCAATATGAAGACATTGATGCGTATAGAATGATGTCTCACCTTAAGAATCTCTACCTAGAGATGGAGAGAAAGGAGAGATATGAGATCTCCAAAGCTTTGTTAACAACTAAGCATGGATAGTCTATGCCACCTAGGCCTCATATAGTCAAGCTTATAGGCTACATTGAATGCTTCGATATCTTAGTGATTAAGTTCCCGGATGAGTTGGATACAGATCTCAACTTATCATCACTGCACATGACCATATCTAGATTTATTATCAACTATAACATCAGAAACAATGAGAAGAGTCTTTAGGAACTTCTGCCCTTAATTCTCTAGGTAGATAAAGATATGGGGACCAACAAACCCTCAGTCCTTATGGTGAATAAAAAAAGAAGGACAAGGCAAAGGGGTCAAGGAATTATAAATGGTCTGAATCCCCTGAGCACCGCCCCTCCAAGAATGGGAAGATCCAAAGGAAGGTCAAGGAATGGGAGACAGTATGTTTTTCATGTGTAAAGAAAGTCCACAATAAGAAGAATGGCACCCAGAAGCATGGGGACGCTAATGGTGCGTTCGTTATCAAGTGTAATCTTTCCATTTCTACACATTGGGTATTAGAAACAGCTTTGGGGGATCACATTTGTATTCTAATGCTGAAATCAAGTAAATTTAGAATGATTTCTAGAGGAGAGGTGGATATTCATGCTTCCAATGGATCGAGGCTGGATGTGTTAGCCATTGGTGATTACCACCTCTCATTGCCAACTGGAATGATTTTTTTACATAAGTGTTATTATGTGCCTAGTGTAACCAAAAACATAATTTCTGTATCATGTTTGGATATGAATGGACTTATTTTCAATAATGGAAATAAGGATTTATTCTTTTATAAGAACAATGTATGTTTTTTATGGCGCATTTAAATAATGGTTTGTATGTATTAAATTTATAAAACAAAGTGTTGGAAATTGATAACGAAACAAACTCACATGACTCACACATCACCCAGTTGTGGCATCACTATCTCAGTCATGTAAATGAGAAGCGGTTGAAAAAGATCTTCCAAGATGGATATTTTGAATTTAATGAGATAAAACCACTTGATATATGTCAAGCATGTTTATAAGGTAAAATGACCAAGCTTCCTTTCAGTGGACAGGGAGAAAGAGCCACAAAGCTTCTAGGATTGGTGCACACAGATGTGTGTGGACCATTTCCATTTGAAGCTAGAGGAGGATATTCTTACATCATAACTTTTACTGATGATTTAATTAGACATGGATATGTCTACTTAATGAGGTATAAGTTAGAATCCTTAGAGAAATTTATGAAATTCAATAATGAAGTAGATAATCATCTTGATAAGAAGATAAAGAAGCATCGATTAGATCGAGGTGGAGAATATATGAACCAAGAGTTCATCGATATTCTATGGGAGTCTAGGATTATATCTCAGCTCACTCCTCCATATACACCATAGTGTAATGGTGTTAGTAAAATGAGGAACCACACCTTGTAGGACATGGTGATGTCGATGATGAGTCATGTAGATCATCAATTATCCTTTTGGGGATATGCATTACAAACTGCAGTATAAACATTAAAGTGAGTACAAACTAAGGAAGAACATGGAATTCCCTCAGAGTTATGGAATGGAATGAAACCCATTCTATCGCACACACATGAATGGGGATGCGAGGCATTTGTTAATGCCTTATTAGGCAAAAAACTAGCACCCGAGGCACGAAGTGTATCATTATAGGTTATCCCAAGTAAATGAAAGCATATTACCTATATAACTCTTCAGACACAAAAGAGATTGTCTCCAGACAAGCCATCCTTCTCGAGAGGGAGAACATCCTTAAAAAGGATAGTGGGAGAAAGATTGACTTCGATGAAGTTGATGCTCAAGATACACAAGAGTTGGTACAAGAAAAAGTTCCATAAGTCCCCGTATAAGAGGTTCCAGAAACACAAGTAATGCATAGGAGCTAATGAGAGGTAAGAGAACCAGAGAGATTTGGTTTTCTAGTCACCGAGGATGGTGAATCACTTTTGTTGGACAATGACGAACCTCTCTCCAACAAGAAATCTGTAGAAAGCTCAGAAGCTGAAAGATGGATAGAAGATATGAATTTTGAGATGGATTCCGTGTATCAGAACCAAGTCTGGGTTCTAATAGATGAGCCAGTTTATGTATAGCTTGTTGGGTGTAAATGGGTATTCAATAGAAAACTGGGCATGGAAGGTCAAGTTAGCACCTATAAATCAAGGATATTTTCTAAAGGATTTTGAAAACGTCATGTAATTGATGATGAAGAAACCTTATCGCTAGTTTCCATGTATAAATCCATAAGAATCAATATTTCCATAGAATCTTAACATGACTACGAGATGTGGCCAATGGATGTCAAAACATCATTTTATAACAGGATCCTTTAGGAATATGTCTAGATGACACAACATGAAGGGTTTGTGACACCAGGTGAAGCCAAATAGGTTTTCAAGTTGCAGAAATCCATTTATCGATTAAAGAAAGAATCCAGGTTGTGGAACATATGATTTTATGTAGCCATATAGGAATTTGGATTCATTATGAATGAATGTGAGCCATCTGTTTATAAGAGATTTAATGGGAATGCAGTCTTTATCCTAGTAGTATATGTTGATGAAATATTCCTTATTGGAAATGATGTACCTGTCTTACAGTCAGTTAAGGATTGGTTGCACATGTGTTTCTTTATGAAGGACTTGGGTGATGCAGCCTACATTATAGGGATCAAGATCATTTGTGATAGATCCAAGAGGTTTCTTGGACTAAGTCAGGGAACATACATTGACCAAATACTAAATTGATTTAGTATAGAACAATCCAAGAGAGGATTGGTTATAGTGTCACATGGCCTATATCTTTCTAAGAAAATGTGTCCTCGGACACTACAAGATAAAGATAGAATGAGTAAGATCTCATATGATTTGGCTATAGTATCCATCATGTATGCCATGTTTTGTACCATGCTTGATGTGGAATATACACTGATCATGGTAGAAAGATATCAAGAATATCCAGGAGAAAAACAATGGGCTGTTGTTAAGACTATCCTTAAGTATCTAAGAAGAACTAAGGGTTTGATCTTGGTGTATGGAGGAGACGAGAAGTTGTTATCAGAGGGTATGTTGATACTAGTTTTTAAGATAGATCAGAATGATATGAAGTCACAATATGGATATGTTTTTTGTCCTAATGGAGGAGTTGTGAGCTAGAAGAGTTCCAAAGATCTAGTTGTCGCCGATTCTATAGCGGAGTCCGAATATATAGCAGATTCTGATGTAGCAAATAAATTCATCAGGATTCGGAACATTTTCCAGGAGCTTGATGTGGTTACTAGCAGTAAATATCCTATCATGATGTATTGTGATAATACTGCAGCAGTGGCTTTTAAAAAATAACCAAGGTCACATCAAAGGAAAATGCACATACTTTGGAAGTATCACCTCTTGAGGGACTTCTATCAAAGGGGTGGAGTTACAGTGAGAAGAGTGTCCATGGAAGAGAATATGGAGGACCCCATGACTAAAGGCCTATCTCAAAAAAATCATGAATATATTGTGAGAGCTAGCAGGTTAATGTTTGTTATTAGTTGTCTCTAGAACAACTGGGAGTCATTTGTTAGAGTTAGTGGCCTAGAACCAACAAATTTGTACTTTATACATTAATATATACCTTATCACATCATGATTTTTCTTGTTCATGATGATTAGTGTGATAATTCCATAAGGATATCCCTTTCATTAAAGGGTCATAACGGATCCCTACTATGAAGAGAACACAGAAGTTCCATAACACTATTCTTGAATATATATTCTATGGCTGGATGATGTTATTTGAGGGACACAAATAGTAAAAGCCATTAGTGGTTGTTTCCTCACGGATTTCGGGGATGACCTCCTGGACGGGAGATTCAAACGTTCCGATCGGTTTCTAATGGGTTTGTTCGTAGAACCGAAAACATCCAATGATTCCACATCGTTTGGACCTACTTTCCAAAGGTAGGCGCTCATTAGTTTGTGGACTAATGAGGCTTAGGAATTTTCATTGGTCGAGAGGATGGGAGGTCGGACTCATCACACCTTTTTGAGGGGAATTATTGTCTACTCCGGGACTCTCTTTATAGATTTAAGTTATGTTCGTGAATCCTTATTACATTACCAAGTATAAAATGATCTTTCCTTAAGTTTTAACAATCAATGATTAAATATGCAAGATATTTAGAGAATCTTTTATATGTATTTGAGGTTCTTCATCAATAGAGAATCATCTGTATCTATTAAGAGATTCTTGGTCAATGATATCCTTCGAAACATTTATAAAAGTATCTTGGTCATTATGATGACTGGGCTGGTTTTAAAGCCACTCAGTGAGGCACTTGAAGTTTATCATCATTCAGAAAGACATGGATTATTTAAAAGTTGGGATCGAACCCATAAATGGGATACCTCCGTATCCATTGTTTTGGAAAAGGAATCAGAACCCACGTAGTTCGAGAAATGGAGTATGATGTTTATGATTGATGGATCAAAGAAGAATGTTATAATTACTTTTACACTCTAAGCTCATGTGAGTCATGCTCGGTGTGAGAAACAAGAGGTATTGGTAAAAATTAGACAATTGTTCCATGAAAGATGCAATCATAAGAAATTGTTTGGGGCTTATGTATGTATGACTGCCCAAATAGATGAAGGTTTTAGGATTTACTTTTAGGGAAAAAATCCAGGAACAGGGTCCATAAAGGTATATGTGCTTTATGGAGATTTGAATACTCTAATCCTGGGGCTTACTCCTAAGGAGGATGCCCAAATTAGGAGGAGACTTATGATTGGGTTTTTACTCCTGAAAAAGAAACCCAAATCAAGGGTAAATTATGACTGGTTAAGAGAAATTTAAGGGGGGCTTGGGGATTACTCCTGAAAAGGAAGCCCAAGATTATGATTGAGTCTTATTCCTGAAAAGGAGACCCAGGTTAGGGGACTTGGGGCTTACTCCTGAAAATGAAGCCCAAGATTATGACTGAGTCTTATTCCAGAAAAGGAGACCCAGGTTAGGGATTAAGGTTTGGGGCTTACTCCTGAGGAGGATGCCCACATTTGAGATTGGGTCTTACTCCTGAGTAAGATGCCCATGTTTGAGATTGGGGCTTACTCCTGAGGAAGATGCCCAGATTAAAGGATTTATAAATGGGGATTATTCTTGAAAAGGAGACCCAGGTTAGGATTCTCTCCTCTTAAAAGATGAGGTTGAATGAATGAACTCTCCATATTTAGTCACATAAGGATATTTAAATCACTAGAATTTGAGAGATATTCCCTAGAATTCCTTTCAGATAAGGAAGTCAAATCAAGAAATCATGCCATAAATGGCTTTGAAGAGTGTCTTGAAGACTGAATCTTGAAAAGGAAAGGTGTGATGGATTAAGAGGGATAAAATGGGCAAGATAGGCACCCAAAAAGGTAGAGGTGCGCAAGTCTTGAAAGGCGCGCAAGTATTGCGGTGGCGCGCAAGTATTGGTCGCACAAGTATACTTGCGCGACATGAGGGGTACTTGCGCGATACTCAAATATCATTAGAATATTTGAGCGACTCTTTATAAATCCCTTTATAATCCTCTTGAGGTTCATCCAAAAAAGGGACGCGCAAGTTCTATTGAAGGAATAAGGCGGCGCGCAAGTGTTGATGAGTTTCAACACTTAGGTCTTCCTTCTTCTCTTTAAATCTTCCGTTCTAGGTAAGAAATTACCTTAGAAGTGTTCCGAAAGCTTTGAGAAGAGACTTGGGTGTCGGGAGCATCAATTCGAGTTTCTGGAAAAAGATCCTCCCGAATGGGGGGCCCACAGGGTCTATTTATAGGCAGGAGAAGACCCGGGGCGGTTACCGGGCGGTTACCACTTAGGTCACGCAAGTCACTTGCGCGACCAAGGTCGCCGTGCAAGTACACTTGCACGACAGTTAGATAACTTGCTCGGTGAAGTTTTTGTTGATCCTTTCTTCCTGACTTTGTTGATTTTTTATGTTTTCTTCAAAGGATGAATCACTTTGAGCTCGGATATTCCTTTTTCCGATCTTTAGATTCTGTGACGAAAGGAGCGTAAACAAAAGTCCCCCCTCAGAGTTGGATCCGGAGAGAAAAGAGGATTGGACTCTGAGGAAATCGAATCCCTCCAAAGGAAAAGGGAGGCGTGCAAGTCTTCAGTGCATAGAGGGCGGCGCACAAGTTTTCATTGCACAGGGGGCGGCGCGCAAGTTTTCATTGCGCAGGCCTTAAGCGCTCTGAGTACGGCGCGCAGATAGGCCTCCTGGCCTATAAATACCCCGCTTTTGGCCGTGGATGACACCTGATCCCGAAGTTCTCGAGCTCTCGCCGCGCAAGTCTTCCTCGCCACGCAAGTCTCTTTTTCCACTGTTTCCTCACTACCGTGCTACTCTCAAGGTAATAGGGCTTGCGCGGTAATACTTGCACGACAAAAACTTGCGCGGCACATGTATCACTTGCGCGACATCTCCATACTTGCGCGCCTTAATGCCTTAGCCATTTTTTCCAAATTCTTTCACAAATTTTATGAAAAAATAAACCCATTTAAGAGTTTAATTTATTCAACTCCTGTGCAGATTCAATGGCTCTTAGACCTGGATTAATTGATGAACTGGCTAGCAAGCGGATAGATGATATGATGGACATCATTGGCCCTGATTACTATACTGTCAAAGATATTACTCTTCCAGATTTGGCTAAGTATCTGAAGAAATATCATCGCAACTTTCATCACTGCACTTATCTACCTTTGTATGTCTATGGTCATCTACCAGAAGTCATTATTCCAGAAGTAAATAATTATCTTCCATTTTCGTGGTTTCAGAATTATACCAATTTTTCATCAGCAAATATCTCAGGTGGAGGAGTATTTCTAACTGCTGGAACAGTAGAGAAGGCTTATGTGATGCATCATAGCCCTTGCACACCAGATCTGAAAAAACATACACCTGAGCTTCAACCACATTGTCATCCTTCAATCTTCCAAAATTCTCAAATGGATCAATCCAAAGGCTGGAAGAAAAGTTGGGATTTCCGTCCTGGGGGAGGTGTGAAGCCAACTTGGATGTGGGCATACTGGGTGCGACAGACTTGCGCAGAGTTTATCGAGGACCTGAAGAGAGATGCAATATATGAGGCTGTTTGGGTTGGGCAAACATATGTTTACAGACATGATAACTTCGTGCCGGAGATACTCATCCACTAGAGCCCAGCGACTATTTCATTCCATTTGACTCATGGAGAAGTAGGTATCAGTTTGTGGGATGTCCACAAGATTTCAGGAGCTCCAATCTTGGGCGATATGTATGATGAATTCATTCCTCCCAAGGTGACTTGGAATGATTCAGAGAAGACTCATGCTTTAGCTCGAGAATTATTTAAAATCTTTCACAGGCTCAAGAGCTCAGAGACCTCATTAACTTATTTTAGAAAAGATATTCATCCGGAAGAATGGATGAATGTGTTTATTACTGATAAGAAAAGGATGGAGCCAAAAGAAAAAGGATCCAAGAAAATGAAATCCAAGGATACCAGGCCCAGACGTCCTACCACTTGTCCAAAACCTGAGAAGAGAGGAGCTCCTGGCACATTCTGGCCAACTCTAGAAGCAGGAGAGTTTGAAAAGTGGGGATATGAAGTGAATCAAAGAATTCCAAATAAAACTCGTCTGGTGGGTTTCTTGGCAATGTGGTTCAGTGTTTATCTCTTGCCGGTCAGGGATTCGAAGGGAGGTGTTAGGCCAGGGACCTTCGTCATTGCGGCAAAGTTGGCTGAGAGAAAAATGGTTGGGTTAGCTACCCCCATTTTAGCAAAGATTCACAGGAGTTTACTTCACATCTTCCAGGGTAAATCTCCTTTAAGAATAGTGGGACCATTTTAGGTTTTGTGGGGATGGATCGCCACTCACTTCAGGACTTACAATGTATAGAATGGATTACAAATTCCTGGAAGCTCTTTCAGACCGTCAGTGCAAGCATTCTCTAGAATTGCTCCATTAGATTTTAATGGTTATGACATGAAAGTAAGACTAAGCATGTTTAAGGAATTTAACTTCTTTCCTTATGGAAGTCCGCCATCCGGGCGGTTTGTTGATGATGGGACATCCCATTTGGATTTGAGGGCATACATGCTAGATTGCAGGGATGGCGTGTTAGTAGCCATGATTGATGGAGAAATCATATGTGAGGCCTATGCTCCATATAGATTTGCACGCCAATTCAAATGTTTGCAACAGATTGTTGTATCCCCTCCGGTACATGTCAGGTTAGAGCAACATCTGATGGTTGCTCGACAACTATGGTTGTTGACATTAAGAGAGAAGACTGGGGCAGTATTTGATCTACCAGTTGAAAAAGCGGCACATAATCTGACTACATTTTATGCCGAACACTGGATAGCATCATACCCCAAAGGGATATTGAATCACCCAGTATATCAAGTGGGAAAGAGGAAGAGGACTGTAGAGAAAGAAACCCTTCCTCATGAAGGTGACGCTTCTCCACCTTAAATAGGTTCAACAGACTCCTCTTCTAGAACTGATTCATCGGATTATCACTATGGGGATGATGAGGCACAACCGGCAGCAAAGCGGTTTCATGCCCGATATAATCCTCCGCCCAGAATTAAAAGAACCACTCCATCAACTCCTGGTGAGTTATTTCATTGTAGTAATTTTAATCACTGCTACTTTATAAAGTAATAAGTCTTACTTTCTTATTCTCTATCTGTAGTTGCAGGAGCTGGGAAGAAATTAAAATCAAAAATTGTAGGACCTTCCTCACAGCCTTTATATCTAAGACCAGAGGCTGTTCAGCTATGGCAGAGCTTATACTGTGGTACTGAGACCGCCTGGCTGGATTTGTGTGAGGGCCTACAACTTCATGGAATAGGAAATCTTGTAGCTTCTAAAAATCTTCAATACGAAGATAACCCCAATAAAGTGAGAGCTTACATCAGAGAGCTGGAAATGCTCATATATGCCACTGATGACTCGGTTCCTATCACCAGGCGGGTGAAGGAAATGATTGATCGTGGCGCCACTGAGGGGGCTGGTGGTTCTGGAGATGAGGAATGGCAAGAGTACGTGGCTCCAGAAGATGTAAGTTTTCTTTCCTTATTTTCTTTGAAACTTGATTTCAGTTGAAGCTTTGTTACTTAAGGAAGTTATTTTCTTCATCTCGCAGCTTGCAAAGAAAGGAACTGGGGTTCCTTCGCCACAGTATAGCCCTGGTGGTACTGCTATCGGGGCTGCTGCTGATTCTCCTCACGAACCCGGTGAGATATCTCCAGGCCTACAGGCCATGAATGAGGCACTGGACACAGCCTTCCATTCGCCAATCCAAGTGCCTATAAGGGAGACCACTGATACTCCAAAAAAACAAAAGAAGCAAAGACAACGAAGGAGGAAATCCATAGCTAAATATTTCATTAGCAGCGGTAAGTCCTTCGAACAATCATGAGTTTATACCCATAATCATATGGTTACTCATATTTCTAAGGATTGCGGGGGGCTTCTTCAATTTCCCTCCTTGAGGGAAGGGACTGATCCTTCTTCAAAGGCCATGGAGGGTGCTGTAGAACAATCACAGACCCAAGCTGACTTGGTTGCTCCTGGAGAAGAGCTAGCATCCATTCCCATTATCCCTCCTACTATTGAAGATGTTGTTCAGGGTCATGGGTTGCAGGACATAAGTCCGCAAGAAGATGTATCAAATGCTCCCTCTGGTGAGACTAATCAAGATTCTGAAGTATCATTGGATGAAATGATGAATCAAGGAATGACTTTTGAATAATTTTATGATCATGCTAAGTTGTCATGTGATTTAGAAGACCTTGGGCGTGAGTGCTACCCTTCGCCCAAATTTTTCTTTAAAAAATATACTTCTAACCATGATGGAAAATAATATGCAGTTTCTTCCGTAGAAGCTGCTGAACTGTCAATGCCCGAAGAGGGTGTGGACACTGATGTCAACCCTATCATTGCAGAAACATTAGCTCAAGTAGAGCTAAATCCAATAAACCCTCCTGAGACCCATCTTAAAAATCCTGTTGAAACCGGGAAAGATGGGGAAAAGTCTTCTCAGGTTGTTGAACCATCCTTGGGTAAGGGATAACAATATTTATGATTGTACTTTATTCGCAAGACAATATATTCTTTTGTTATCCTTTGAAGCTGACTAAACCTTTCAATTAATCATGCAGGACCATCAACTGCAATGACTAGATCTGGAGGTGAGGCCTCAGCCTCTGCCCCAACGGGAATTGAAAGTGAAGAAGCACAAGTCAGGGGGAAAGAGCAGGACAAGGCACTTCCTTAAGCGTGCTAATTCCAGATTACATACCCCCTTCTGACGATGATATTGAATCAGATCCAGATATGCTTAAAGAATTTAGCTTTTCATGATGTAAGGCATGAAACAACATATGGAACATCATATCTGGGGTTCCTTTAGAAGATCTACCATCAAAAATTTCTCGATTGTCATCCCAATTTGTTATATTGGGACTTGGTGGTTTTGGGTATGAAAATATCCATGCTACGGTGAAACAGATCATTTTCAGGAGGGAGAAAGTGCAGACAAGTCGCGAAGATTTGACCAGAGTGAAATTGTCAGACAACATAGGCGAATTTGGGGCTGCGATATCCCAAGCTGAAGCTGATTATGCTGCCAAGATGAAGGATCTGAAGCAAAAAATCAAAGAAAAGGTCGTCCAGCAGGTGCAACTCCAGAAACAGTTAGATGATGTTACTGGGGAACTTGATCAGCTTAATAAATCATTGGATGAAACACATATGAATGTCATGAAAGCCATCGCAGATGCTATGAATGCACTTCAGCAAGCTGAAAAGAGTGAAGCTGGTCAAGTGCACGAGCTTCAAGTAACTGCTGATAAGGCTCAGGATGCTATACATCAAATGAAGACTTATGTTGAAAATCTTCTGTAATTCTTGAAAAAGAGAAGAGACTCCAGTCTTTGGATGTCTTTCTATCTCCTGTGTATCAATGAAAAACACTTTTGTCTTCAATCATTTGTACCTGCATTCTTTCATTACCTGCTTCAAATTTACATAAGCCAATGGGCCTAGTAAGCATAGTTTGATTTTTACTAGGATTATTACAAATAATCCTATAAACTTTGAATCTCTTAATTGCTCAATATTACCTAAATCATACAAAAAAAATGTATATTTAGTGAGCTGGAACTTGACTTTTATTCAGAGTTCCCTTGTCTTTTGTGGGCAGTTTAAAGTCATGCATGCCGGACATAAAGGGGCTAATGTTTAAGGTCGAAATAGCTTTGACCAAAATGTATTAAAATTTATTCAATTCATTGACAATTTATCTGAAAACATATTACCACACTCAAGTATGAGAGAAAAAATGTAAACCATGGCTTAAGAATATTTGAATCTGAGGAATGATATGAAAAAGAGCCAAAAAGGCATTAGAAGAAGTAGTTTCCAAGAATAAAGTTACTATTATTTAACAAAACCCGTTAGGGGGTTAAAATATGCAGGGCCACCTAAGGGCATTGGCTGCATGGTTAAATAAATAGCATCTTTCGGCTGACAAGTCTGTTATGTGGACTGTTTATGCAAGGCCACCTATGGGCACGTGCTGCATAGTCAGGCAAAAGAACTCCCAGAAATTTACTTTCCTAGTGCTAAAAGCCAGTGAAAGTTTATGGAGATTCAAATTTTCTAAAGTATAGAGTTTGTTGTATGGAAAGAGGTACTTGAATGTGGAGAAGATATTTCCGAACAAGAATATCGAAGAACTGGATGAATATCACTCCTACAAAGGTCTAACCCAAACGTAGGGAAGAAGAATAAACCATAGACTTGAATACTTTCAGATCATGAAAAAGGATATGGGACAAATATGTTAAGGATGGATATTTTTTGCGGATCCCTACATACTGTCGTTTAAGACAAATAAGGACAAAAGAGGCATTCTTCCCAAGAATGAAGTTACTATTATTTAACAAAACCCGTTAGGGGGTTGAAATATGCAGGGCCACCTAAGGGCATTAGCTGCATGGTCAAATAAATAGCATCTTTTGGCTGACAAGTCTGTTATGTGGACTGTTTATGCAAGGCCACCTATGGGCACGTGCTGCATAGTCAGGCAAAAGAATTCTCCGAAGTTTGGCATTTTTGTGATTAGAAGTCATTAAAAGGGTTATGAAGATCTGAAAATATTTAAGGTTAGGATTATAACACATAAAGATGGGTATTGTCCAATGTATATAGAGATACATAGGTCAATGATAACCATAATCATGTTGTGGCTGGGTCCTGAAAACTTGGACTTCACTACGTATCTCATAAGAATGAGAATCAAGCCATACGTAGTTCTTGAAATGCAGTTTAACGTCGTGCAGGACGAAAGTATGAGTGATCTTAGTTTAGGGTCATAGAATTTGGACCATAATAATGAATACACAGTGTGTGTTTTCATGAGGAATTTTCAGCCAAGGGACTGAAAGTGAAATTTGGGGTTAGGCCCAAAAGACTTGGGACTGGATTCGAGGGACACTCGAATGTTCCTACGTATCCCATAAGGATGGGAATCATGTCCACGTAGTTCTAGAACTACCCTTTGTACAAATTTGGTTCGTACATGTGAAGGGTGAAAGGGGACTTTAGTGCAATGATGGTTTAACCTGAGATAAGAAGTCTAGGCATTACCATGTATGCACATAGTCTTTTGAAATAAAACATGATTGAAAAAATCAATGTGAATAATGGTTCCTTCTCAAATGAGGAAATCAAAGAATATTGTAGTTTATTGTCGTACCGGACAAAAGTGTTGTATAGTTTAACATCATATAACAAGGAAGAAAGTGAATCAATGTAAAGATATTGATTCCAGGGGCGGTTTCACGAATCAACATCATATGAGATGGTGGTGAACCGATGTGAAGAGATTGTTTTTTGGGCTTGAACCCTGGGAGGTTTCCTACATACCCAGCCTGGAGGGCAAGGATCAAAGTCCGTGTAGTTCAATTAAAGAATGAATTAATGATCAAGTTGTTCTTGGGGACAACGATCTAATTAAAATGTTGTTGGGACTTACACATGGTTAGGGGCCCAAAGAGAGTGTTATGTTTGAGGTTTGCTCTAATATCACGTGAGTCATACTCGGTGTGAGAAAAAAGAGTTAATAACAACCTTAACGATGCACAGTTTAATGTCATGTAGGACATAAAAAAGGAACTATGCAATTTAAAGTCTTGCAGTTAGGACTATTGGTGCTGCACAGTTTAGTGTCATGTAGCAGGGACAAAATAACAGTTTAATGTCATGTAGGACATATTAAGGACTTTCTGTACAGTTTAGCGTCATGTAGTTAGGACGATGGGGACAATACAGTTTAACTTCATATTGGACGAAAGTGCAAATAGTTTAAGGTCATATTCATGGACCGTGGATGGTGCGGTTTAATGTCATGCTGGACATTTGATGATTATATAGTTTAACGTCTTTTCGGACGTGAGGGACTTTTATACAGTTTAGCATCATGTAGTTTAGGACATCACAGTTTAACGTCTTGTTGGACATAAGGGATTTTCAAATAGTTTATGGTCATATACATGGACCAGGGATGATGCAGTTTAAGGTCATGCTGGACGGTTCATGGAACTTTTTCACAGTTTAATGTCATGTGGGACAAAGTTGCAGTTTAAAGTCATATTGAACCATTGTTGTATAGTTTTAACGTCATATAGCAAGGAAGAACTGGTGTTGTACAGTTTAAAGTCATGTAGCTAGGACTAAGGTGAACTAATACGAGGATATCAGTTCTGGGGACTTTTTACAGTTTATCGTCATGCTGGACATTGGAAGTGCCACACAATTTAATGTCATGTTTCTAGGACAAAATATAGTTTAATGTCATCTCAGACAAAATATAGTTTAATGTCATCTCGGACAAATAAGGAACTTCTGTACAGTTTACTGTCATGTAGATAGGACATAATACAGTTTAGTGTCATGTAGGACATAATACAGTTTAGTGTCATGTAGGACATAATACAGTTTAGTGTCATGTAGGACATAATACAGTTTAGTGTCATGTAGGACATAATACAGTTTAGTTTCATGTAGGACATAATACAGTTTAGTGTCATGTAGGACATAATACAGTTTAGTGTCATGTAGGAAATAATACAGTTTAGTGTCATGTAGGACACAATACCATGAACCAATGTGATTGTTTTGGATCTGGGAACAATATTTTGTGTTTATACAAAATACTTCTTCAGAAATCTGGCATTAGTTGGAGTCGTGAGGTGTTCTCCATCCATTGAGATTAGAGAATACGCTCCATTGGAGTAGACCTTATGTATTGAATAAGGTCCTTCCCATTTTGGTTCAAGCTTGGGAGGCTTCTTTCCTGGTATCATTGGTGCTCTGAGAACCAATACCAATTCTCCCTGAATAAATGAACGAAGACGAACTTTTTTGTTAAAATCTCGTGCTATTCGATTCTGATAGATTTCCAAGTGGTGCAAAGTGCACAATATTTTCTCATCTAATTGTTCCAATTCATTCAACCGCTTTTGGGATTGCTCATCTGTAGATAACTGATCACAAATGGCTATTCTGAGTGAGGGAAATTGAACTTCAATTGGAAAGACTGCTTCTGTTCCATATACCAACGAATATGGAGTTGACCGCGTTGCATTGCGAGTGGTAGTCTGATAAGCCCATAAAGCATGAAAGAGTTTATCAGGCCATGACCTCTTATCTTTATCCATCATCTTTTGCAGTATATTTGAAAGAGTCTTGTTGAAGGCTTCTATCTGGTCATTAGCCACTGCATGATATCGAGATGAATGGTTGGACTTAATGTTGTATTATTGATACAATTTCTTTACCTCAGAAGAACAGAAGTTGGTGCCGTTGTCCGTCAATATGGTATGAGGGACACCAAATATAGTACTGATGTTAGACTTGATGAAGCTAACAATGCATTTAGAACTGTCTTCTTTGAGAGGTAATGCATCTTCCCATTTGGAAAAGAAATCAGTAGCAGTAAGAATGTACTTAAACTGCTTGGCCGTAGCTGAAGGGTAAGGTCCCACCACATCCATTCCCCATGTGGAGAATGGCCATGAGTATTTAGCTGTATGAAGCAACTCTGGAGGTTTATGAATGAAGTTGGCATATACTTGGCATGAATGACACTTCTTTGTAAAATTAACACAATCTTGTATCATTGAAAGCCAAAAGTATCCAAGCCTTCGAATTTGATCATATAGTCTATGTCCAGACTGGTGGGCACCACAGACTCATGCATGCACTTCTTTTATGACAACCATTGTCTCTTCACCATCAACACATCTGAAGAGAACTCCATCAAAACCACGTTTGTAGAGAATTTTCTCGAGGTGGTTTGGGCTATCATAAAGAGTAAAATTGACCACACGCCGCCGAATTTGTTCTTTCTAGGCTCTATCAGGTGGAAGTGTTCCATTTTGAAGGTATTCCCTGATAGGTGACATCCATCCTGTAGTATGACCATACGATTCAGGAATGGGACTAATTTCATTAATTTCCTCTGTTCTGACTTGAACATAAGGTGAAATTGCACGACGGTGGGCAATACAGATGGTTGTCTCGTCCCGATTTGGATCTGCTAAAGCTGTAGCTATATCAGCCAGTGCATCAGCTTGAGCATTTTGTGATCTTGGGACATAAGAAAATGTCGGTTCTGAAGGGAATTCCAACATTAACTCTCTGACGTAATCATACAAAGGGATTAATTATTCTTTTATGATGGCATAATCCCCCATTGACTTGTTTGATTATCAGGTCTGAATCACCTTTCACCTTTAAGTGATTCACTTGTGCTTGAAGTGCTAACTCCAAGCCTGTAATGAGAGCTTGGTATTCAGCTTCATTATTGGTACCACCTTCCCACAACAAAAAGGAATAAGGTAACACTGCCTTATCTGGAGAAATGAGCACAATTCCTAAACCAACTTTGTTGAATTTAGGATTTTCCATTTTCTTCCCTGTTGGACTTCTAGAAGCACCATCAAAATACATTTCCCGTGTTTGAGGACTCTCTTGAATAGAGAAAACTTCCTCATCAGGGAGTTCGATATCTAAATACGTGTCTTCCACTGAAGGATGTTCAGCCAGGAAATCAGCCAGAGCTTGGACCTTAATTGCATTTTGAGACACATACTGAATGTCAAACTGCTGTAGAATAACTGCCCACCTTTCCAGATGTCCTGTAAGCATTGGACGACTAAGGATGAATTTGAGCGGATTATTACGAGATACCAATTGGACCTCATGATGTTGCAGGTAGTGTCTCAGTTTCTGAACTGAAAAGATTAATGCTAGGCAGCACTTTTCAATACTTGAATACAGGGTTTCTGCTTCAAGCATAGTTCTACTGAGATAGTAGAGACTATTTTCATTCCCAGCATCATTCTTTTGAGCGAGAAAGGCACCCAATGATCGATCTAAAGATGTCACATAGAGGATAAGCGTTCTACCCTCAACAAGTGGCATGAGTACTGGTGGACTCAAGAGGTATTTCTTGAGAACATCAAATGCTTCTTGACATTCTTCGGTCCACTGGTAAGTGACTCCTTTCTTCAATAATTTGGTAAAGGGTAAACTTTTGCCTGCCAAATTGGCGATGAAACGCCGAATATAGGCTAAGTGTCCTTGAAGTCCTCTTAATTATTTCAAATTCTGAGGAGGTGACATACCAAAGATTGATTTGGTATTCTCGGGATCGACTTCAATACCACGATGGCGTACAACAAAGCCGAGGAATTTTCCTGAGGTTACCCCCAAAAGAAAATTTTAAGGGGTTCATCTTCAAATTATGTTGTCGAAGCTTGTGGAATATGACTTTCAAATCAGCCAAGTGATTAGAACATTGTTTGGATTTAACCAACAAATCATCTACATAGAATTCAACAAACTTCCCAAAAAGAGGTTTGAAGATACGATGCATGGCGCGTTGATATGTTGCACCTGCATTCATTAAACCAAAGGGCATCACCTGGTAACAAAACACACCTTGAGGAGCTCTGAAGGCTGTATATTCCTCATCTTCTAGGGACATTCGGATCTGATTATATCCAGAATATCCATCCATGAAAGAAAGTACTTCATAGCTAGCTGTCGCATCAATTAATAGTTTTGTAATCGGAACTGGGAAATCATCTTTAGGACAATACCGATTAAGATCTTTGAAATCGATGCAAACCCTAATTTGTCCGTTCTTCTTCTTTACAGGGACAATATTAGCCAACCACTTGTGATATTGAACTTCTCTGATGAAGTTGGCTTTGATCAGCTTATCCACTTCAGCTTCAATTTTGGAAGCATAGGTTGGGTGTGTTCTTCTCACGGCTTGTTTAAAACCTCGATGTTCTTTTGGTAAACCCAAATGATGAGTAGCAACATCAGGATCAAGCCCAGGCATTTCTGTATAATTCCAAGAAAAAATATCTTTATTTTTCTTTAGAAAAGAAATATACATATCCTGCTCTTCAAGGGTCATGGCCGCACTAATTAAAGTGGGGCGTGGATCTTTCTATGTACCCAGATTTACTTCTCTGAGTCCATCCACAGTGGTAGAGATACCCTCTTCAAGTGCTGGAGGATCATCTCTAAGATCTTCCTCTTCCTCTTCATCATGTGTTATTTATTCCGTTTCTACTTGCAAAGTAGATGAAAAAACGAAATTCTCATGATCATAAGAGATGTCAAAATTTTCACATTTTGAAGAAGAAGCTTCCATTTCTGACCCTATTGATGATAAAGGGTCTTCTTTGGGAATCAAAGAGGAGATGATGGATCGAGAATCGACATCATTATTCATCTCTGGTGTTGCTATAACTTCTTCTGGCCTGATTAGAAAAGTATAGACTTATTGGATTTTATCACCACTTATGCTTTCATCACTTCTTGGTAGGTTACCAATTTCTCCCATGTTGTCTGGATCGATCGCCGTAATTGACATTATGGATCTTTCCATAAGAGTATTTTGATTTGGGCCTATTTTGTCAATTTGACTGATAGGTAACACATAATCTGTACTCATATGTAAAAATGGATTTATTGGAATCTTCTCCAAACCATATGGAGCATTAACTTTGGTAATTTCCTTCATTGTAGATTTTTCTCTTCCCTTTATGTGATAAAATTCCACCTCAATGTATTGAGACTCACATGTCTTGAACGGGGCCTTATCACCATACAATGTTCCAACACGACCATCAAAACAGTATTTGATACATTGATGGTATGATGACGGAATAGCTGCATGCTGATGTAGCTAGGGTCTTCCAAGAAAGATATTGAAAGCTGAGTCTTGATCAACAATCATGAAATCCAAATTGGAAACAAGATCTCCAAACTGAGTTCTGAGTGTAACTTCTCCCAGTGTTTCTTGTTCATTTTTATCATATCCTTGTAACATCATGGTAGAAGGAGATAAATCAGATTCCGTGAGGCCCAATCGACGAAGTGTATGAATGGGCATGAGGTTGACTCCTGAACCATTGTCAATGAAAGCTCTTCGAACATCTACACCATTGACTTTTCCAGATAAGTACAAAGGTTTTATGTGCCCATGCACAACATCATCTTCATCTTTATCAGTAAAAGATATCACTGCATGGCATTATGCAGGATTGTTCTCTATGTGATAGATTTCAGCTGCAGCAATTTCAGTTTCAAACTCTTGAGGACTTGACAAAGCATCGATGAGTGCTTCCCGAAGATCTTTTGACAGATTTAAAGCATCAAAAATTGATAACTTGGCTGGTACATCGGCCAAGTGTTTCAATATATCATACTTTTCATCTAGAGGTCTGTGTTTCCCAATAGGAATATGCGGTTTAGCAGGTACCTTGGAAGCAGATGCCTTGGAAGCTGATGCATCTTGTATTGAAGTTGGCAACATCCTTGGTTTTGGAAGATTAGACTGATTAGATCCATTTACTTGCTGAGATAAAGAAGATGGAACCTTTAATCGGTCTTCCAAAATAAATGTGCCAAAACTGAGTTGGCCATTGGCAGAAGAACTTGCTTGTTCTTTTTGAGCTCGCTGATGGGCTCTACCACGAGTTTCTGCTGCATATACAGTGCTAGCAGGGGTAAAATTAGAGTAGTGGCTTCGGAAAGATCCACGTCTTCCCCTGTATCCTGAACCTCTAGAACTTCCTCGGATTCCCTTATTTGATACAGGGAATTCAGGCTCATCAAGACTGGAATATGGATCTGCTAATTGAATCATATTAACAGAACCAAAGATTAACTCTTCGTTTGATAAAGACTCTGCTTGGTTAGCCTGTTTAGGCTGTGCCGTTTGGTGGGATGGTGCCCATGGCTTTGAAGCAGATGGCATGAAATCTTCCAGAGTCAAAGACAATTTAGGCTTTGTTACATACTCATCTTCTCCTGATTCATCTTTCTTCTTTGAATTGCACTTCCCTTTTGAGGATTTGTCTTTTGATGGAGGCTTTACTGCAGCTTTTGTAGGAGACATAATTGGCTTCTTCAATTGTGTTTGCAAAATGGAATGGGTCCGATTGATTGTCTTTATGACCATCCAATCATCATATTTTTTTCGCAGTTTTGCTTTTGACTTCCTGCCACTCGCCTCCTTCCTCTGGATCTGTAGCGGTAGTACATGCTACATGAGCTGAAGAACCCTTCAATTTGACTTGTCCCAAGTCGACCATCTTTTGCAGGAGGTCTTTAAAGACAAAACACTCCTAGATGGGATGCCCCAACATTTGATGAAAGGGACAATAATTGGGACGGTCTTCATCTCCTTCCTTGTTTGGCCTCTTGGGCACTGGTAATTGAACCAAATTATTTTCCAGAGCTGAAATGAAGTAACCAGGAACTTTCTCATTTCGGAAAGAGTATGTTTTACTCTTCATATCCTCAAATTGTTTTCGTCGTTGATCTCTTTGATCATTTGGACGAAACGGCCTTTGTTGTTGGCGTTCAGGAGGTGGAGTCCTTCGAGAAGATGAAGGTTTTGAAGTAGATATAGGTACAGGTGCTTGTTTAAGCATAACTGTAGCAGTTTCTGCTTTACCCATTCTTCTTCCTGGAGCTGATGGAATTATACGAGATTTAACCTTAGCCTGTATAAGGGAATCTTCAATTTGTTGAGCGATTGAAGTGTGGTCTCGAAACCCTCCTGTGTATTTCACAGGGATCAATGGCGTGCGTAATTCGTCACGCAAATTTTCCACATAGATTGGCAACAATTCCTCCTGAGGGAGTGCTAAACTCAAGGAATACGTTAATCCCTTCCAACGAGCAATGAAATCAGATACTCTTTCATTCTCCCTTTGCTTGCAGTTTGTAAGATCGAAAACTGTCATTTTTGGAAAAGTTGAGCTAAACTGAAGAAGGAATTTTTGACGAAGATCCTCCCATCCGATGACTGATCGGGATTGCAAACTTGTATACCAGACAAAATCTGGTCCTTTCAAGGTTCGCACAAAGCATCTGAGTTTCACTGCTTCTTGCTGCTCTGGAGTTCCCATCATAGGATCACAACAAGACACGTAATGCGTCAAATGTTGTTCCGGGTCACCTGATCCATTGAAAGTAGGGAAAACAGGGTTTCCAAAACTGGATGGAGGAGAAATTGAATCTACCCATTCAGGGTAAAATTTCTTTTCAGGTTGAACTTGCGCCCGTTTACCTTCCATAGTTTCTAACCGAGCTGTTAATGACTCAATAGTAGTTATTAACTTTTGAGAAACATCAGGTTGAACTTGGTTTTGGGTAGGTGCAATGAATGGAGCTTGGACAGACGTGGTGGTTGGTGCTGCAACTGATGGTAGTGCTGCCAACCGTTGTTGAGTTTGACCCGTAGGATTAGACCTCTGATGGTGTACTGATAAAGGATGATATTTCTGATCCATCTCAGTAGTTACAACAAATTCCTTTGGCTGTCGGACTTCAGAATTCTTAAGAAGAAGACTACTCTGAAGTAGTTCTCCATTCAATCTTCTTAATTCTTTCATTTCTTCCTCCTGTTGTGCAAACCTTTTCTCTAATGAGAGAGATTGACCTCCTTCAGAGGAAGGGTGAGAAGTAACCTGATTCTTTCCTTTCCCCTTATTGGATCCTTTTCTGAGAGGGGGAAGTGGGTTACTTAAAGGAATACCCAGATTTTGGATAAGCCTTTGATTACGTGTGCGCACACCTTCTTCATTTAGGTCTGTGTGCGCAACTTCTTGAGCAGGAACCTCTTCGTCTGATCCCTCTGATTGAGCCTCATCTGGTGAATCAGCAGCAACGACATTGATGGCATTAATGGATGCATATTGCATGTAATCCTTTCTATCAGCATTTCTGTGATATTGTCTTCTTCCATGTCCATGATGATACATGGCATTCCGTTGAATTGATCCCTCATGAACTTCTTGGAGAACCGTCACTTGGAGAGAATCTCCTGATAGCTTGGCTCTTCGTTCCTCTTGAGGCTTATTCCCTAATCGAGAGAATACTGACTTTCTCTGAGGGAGGGATTGAGGATTTGAAAAAGTCCCCAGTCCGGTGGACTGGGGATGTTCCTGCTGCTTCCGCTCAACTCCTCGAATCCCATTTGTTGACTCTGAGGGTTGGGTTAGAGAAGTCCCCAGTCTGACAAGCTGGGGTGTCTCTTGACATGCTATGTCTGAGATCTTTTTAAAATCTCTCTTGATCTTGCGAATCTTAGTTCGGAAATTAGCTGGATGCATTAACCGATATCCACATTTATCACCTGGTTCAACAGACCGTTGGATGATTTCCGAAACTTCTGTCATTTGATGACGTGTTTGCTCCAGACGAGAGGCTTGTGCAATATTCTCGCCTGCTTGATGTAGGAGCAATTCGACAACATGTTCTCTATATACATGATTTTGAGAGGAACTAGTTGAAGCATGTTCTTGAGCAAGCTTTTGATTATGAACAAAGCCCATTGACTGTGGCCGGCCATGGGCAATAACATTGCATGAGACCATTTTCGGCGGGCTTTGCTGACCGGAAAGCATTGTGAAATGTAGTGCTCCATGAACACCCCATCCTCTTATATGAACATCAGATGGAGCATTGGCAATTAACTGACGCAATTTTCATAGTGCGCCAAGGCATGAACGTTGAAGGGTTCTCTGTTTCTTTTCAGCCTTCGGATACCGAGAGACTGATAGAGATGCCAAATCAATCTGGTGTTGTAACCCTTCTATTATCTTAATATGATTTTCATAATCACCATAAGATAATACTTTCTTCTTCAATTGACAAAGAGTCTTTCATATGTTGCGACGAATATCATGGATTCCATCATCCGTCAACATCTCTGGAATGTCGTACTGGGAGTCAGCCAAAGGCCAAAACATGACTGGTACTTCACCTTTTGCCAGTTTTCTCCTCATGTTCAGCATTTCGTCTTTATCATTAAATGAATATTATTCTACCTGTTTGGACTAGAGTTGGTGTTTCCTTGTTGCTTCATCGGATTCAACAAGATTGGTAGAGAGATCACTATTCATGCTGGAAGATGAATGACCCAGGGATGGTTCGGAGAATAAACTGAACCCCAGGCTATCTTCTGATGGAGAAAGAGTTTCACCTGCTGATAGTAAAGCATCAGACATGACTGGTTTTACGTTTGCAAGTGCCTCGAGATAGGAGGGCTTTCTCGTCACTACATTGCCTTCTGAATAATTTTCGAGACAACATGAATCACTACTGCGGAGAGAACTTTCGCAGCAAATTTCATCACCATGAGGAGGACCGTCATGATGGGTTATAGCAAAAGATGAAATCTCTTGCTCCTTGG
Organism: Viscum album; assembly: GCA_963277665.1. NCBI lineage: Eukaryota > Viridiplantae > Streptophyta > Magnoliopsida > Santalales > Viscaceae > Viscum > Viscum album. Next base: position 862,536,171 of record OY728150.1, read on the forward strand.
TCTTCTGACCACACAGAGGGTTCCTGTGGCTCTCATCTGAAGAAGAAACTTCAAGATTGACCGAACTTTCATGAAGCAAGTCTTCATGAGGAAGTGTCTCTTGAAGACCTTCAGAATTAATGTTCCCGTTATTGGGAACTGAGGGAGTAGAATCTTGAATTTCGACAGATAAATGTCTGAGGGCTTCAAGAACTCCAGCATCGAGCAAGGATGGGTTACAGATTGGCCTTTGATCTCCTGACTGTGTTGGGCGGATCTTTTTCTTAGATTCCTTCTTACTCGCTTTAGAAACCACTTGATGATGAAAGTGATTGCTCTGAGCAGGTGTATGTGCCTGATCAGGAAAGATGGTCAGGTTAGGCTGACGATCTCCACTCAAATTAGGTGTATGTGCCTGACTTGGTTGTCCGTATGATATGGGGGAGTATGCCCCATAACCCTCTTGGACTGGAACAGATATGTTTGTCTGTTTCGGAGTGAGTCGTTGATGTGTCACTCCACTGCTAGGGATAGATTTATGTGTTTGTCCCTGTGATGATGCTGAAGCGGTTATGATATCCTGGCAAGCATCTAGAATATGAGCAGGAATTTGCTTCTGCTCTTTCACCATTGACAAAATATGTTTGGTGACTTCAGCCGCCGGAACGGGGATATACGTCCATTCCGGGCTTGGATTAGGTGTATGTGCCTGCTCCTGTCCTCCTTTTCCTGTCAGTGAATCCTGAAAGTACTCATGTGTGGAGGCAGAGAGTTGAGTCTGCCTCCTGTTTGTCATCGGGACGTTCCGACTGACTTCTCCGTGCGCTACCAAGCGAGACTGTTGGTAGGCTTGATTAGTATTAGCAAGTGTATGTGCCTGCTGATTACACTTCTCCAAACGCAGTTGACGAGATCCATCATATCTAGTCAGACGAGCCTGCTGACTAACTGGTGATGTATAAGCAGGTGCATGTTCCTGCCTATAGTACTCCGCCGGAATTGCCTGGCGGGATTGGCGTAATCCTGCCAGATGAGTCTGCTGGACAGCGGAATTAAAATGGACAGGTGATTTTTCCTGCTCGTTATTTGCCACCAAGTTAGGTCGGTGGACTTCTCCGGAGATGGCAGGGATGACAACCTGCCTATTGTTAACCGGATTCCGTCTCTGGTGGTTCATCTTGCCTGCTCGGGTTCGAGGAACCCGAGCTGAATGCCTAGAGTCGGTACCCTCATCATGTTGAGGGCGCACTACCACATGAGTCTGGAGACAATTGTTGATGGGAGCCCTCGAGAAGGACTCCTGTTTTTTTGAATTAAGGCCCTGCGGGACCTGCTCATTCACTTCCTCAGAGTAAGGTAATGAATGGAAGTTGCGTTCCAGGGATAACGACCCGAAACGGTTGGAGACGGTAGTTAGCACCGCCTACTTCTTGATCGCTGGACGCCGTTGTCCGGATGACCAGGTAGAGTTGTTAACATAGAGGGCTTGACGAGTGGCCTCCAGAGTTGGGATAGTACCGTTGCGACGGTACTCCTTAACTAGTGCATTAGAAACCCAGCATTGAAGACGCTGAGTTGGTGATGTCATCCTCAGAGCGGACGACGTTCCAGCAGGAGTAGCAGCATTGGTTTTCACAGCAGCAGACCTCACAGTAGAGGTGTTCACAGTAGCAGTATTCACAGGGGTGAATTTAAGGAAATCCATTTTGTAGAAGATCTTGAGAAAAGAGTGCATGTTCCATATAACAGACATAATCAAGATGAATCTGGCCACAACATTTTTTGGATGAGCACATGTCAATGATTGATTTGTTGGCCCAAGGGGCCTAACAAATAAGAAAAACATCACTTTAACTTGGTTAAGGATTCACGTCGGGTTCACCATTTTTGTTTCCTCACGGATTTCGGGGATGACCTCCTGGACGGGAGATTCAAACGTTCCGATCGGTTTCTAACGGGTTTGTTCGTAGATCCGGAAACATCCAATGATTCCACATCGTTTGGACCTACTTTCCAAAGGTAGGCGCTCATTAGTTTGTGGACTAATGAGGCTTAGGAATTTGCATTGGTCGAGAGGATGGGAGGTCAGACTCATCACACCTTTTTGAGGGGAATTATTGTCTACTCCGGGACACTCTTTATAGATTTAAGTTATGTTCGTGAATCTTTATTACATTACCAAGTATAAAATGAGCTTTCCTTAATTTTTAACAATCAATGATTAAATAAGCATGAAATTTAGAGAATATTTTATATGTATTCGAGGTTCTTCATCAATAGAGAATCATCTGTATCTATTTAGAGATTCTTGGTCAGTGATATACTTTGAAACATTTATAAAAGTCTCTTGGTCATTATGATGACCGGGCTGGTTTTAAAGCCACTCAGTGAGGCACTTGAAGTTTATCGTCATTCAGAAAGACATGAATTATTTCAAAGTTGGGATCGAACCCATAAATGGGCTACCTACGAATCCTTTGTTTTGGAAAAGGAATCAGAAGCCACGTAGTTCGAGAAATGGGGTATGATGTTTATGATTGATGGCTCAAAGAAGAATGTCATAATTACTTTTACACTCTAAGCTCACGTGAGTCATGCTCGGTGTGAGAAACAAGAGGTATGGGTAAAAATTAGACAATTGTGCCATGAAAGATGCAATCATAAGAAATTGTTTGGGGCTTATGTATGTATGACTGCCCAAATAGATGAAGGTTTTAGGATTTACTTTTAGGGATAAAATCCAGGAACAGGGTCCATAAAGGTATATGTGCTTTATGGAGATTTGAATACTCTAATCTTGGGGCTTACTCCTAAGGAGGATGCCCAAATTAGGAGGAGACTTATGATTGGGTTTTTACTCCTGAAAAAGAAACCCAAATCAAGGGTAAATTATGACTGGTTAAGAGAAATTTAAGGGGGGCGTGGGGCTTACTCCTGAAAAGGAAGCCCAAGATTATGACTGAGTCTTATTCCTGAAAAGGATACCTAGGTTAGGGGACTTGGGGCTTACTCCTGAAAAGGAAGCCCAAGATTATGACTGAGTCTTATTCCTGAAAAGGAGACCCAGGTTAGGGATTAAGGTTTGGGGCTTACTCCTGAGGAGGATTCCCACATTTGAGATTGGGGATTACTCCTGAGGAAGATGCCCATGTTTGAGATTGGGGCTTACTCCTGAGGAAGATGCCCAGATTAAAGGATTTATAACTGGGGATTATTCCTGAAAAGGAGACCCAGGTTAGGATTATCTCCTCTTAAAAGATGAGGTTGAATGAATGAACTCTCCATATTTAGTCACATAAGGATATTTAAATCACTAGAATTTGAGAGATATTCCATAGAATTCCTTTCAGATAAGGAAGTCAAATCAAGAAATCATGCCATAAATGGATTTCAAGAGTGTCTTGAAGACTGAATATTGAAAAGGAAAGGTGTGATGGCTTAAGAGGGATAAAATGGGCAAGATAGGCACCCAAAAGGGTAGGGGCACGCAAGTCTTGAAAGGCACGCAAGTATTGCGGCGGCGTGCAAGTATTGGTCGCGCAAGTATACTTGTGCGACATGAGGGGTACTTGCGCGATTCTCAAATATCATTAGAATATTTGAGCGACTCTTTATAAATCCCTTTAGAATCCTCTTGAGGTTCATCCAAAAAAGGGACGCGCAAGTTCTATTGAAGGAATAAGGCGGCGCGCAAGTGTTTATGAGTTTCAACACTTAGGCCTTCCTTCTTCTCTTTAAATCTTCCGTTCTAGGTAAGAAATTACCTTAGAAGTGTTCCGGAAGCTTTGAGAAGAGACTTGGGCGTCGGGAGATTCAATTTGAGTTTCTGGAAAAAGTTCCTCCCGAATGGGGGGCCCACAGGGTCTATTTATAGGCAGGAGAAGACCCCGGGTGGTTACCGGGCGGTTACCACTTAGGTCGTGCAAGTCACTTGCGCGACCAAGGTCGCCACGCAAGTACACTTGCGCGTCAGTTAGATAACTTGCGCGGTGAAGTTGTTGTTGATCCTTTCTTCCTGCATTTGTTGATTTTTTATGTTTTCTTCAAAGGATGAATCACTTTGAGCTCGGATATTCCCTTTTCCGATCTTTAGATTCTGTGACGAAAGGAGCGTCAATAGTGGTGAGGACTTATAAAACATTGAGGCACCTTCTCATGGTATGAGCCCTTTGTAATGTCTAGAAGGATATTATGAGAACGAGACCCACCATTAGAAAATCCACATTTCTTAGTGTCGTTGGATGTTCCTATCTTCGGACATGGGTATAGGTCCTTAGACTTTAGGATTTTGATTAATGGGTATTACAACTCGTGCACTTAGATGTATTGACGAAAACTTTAATGACACACTGTTCGCAGCGAGGTATGATACATTGGGTTAATCACGAGTGATATTGCATTAATAGATAATGCGAAAAATGATTGGTCCCTTTTGTTCCATAATGGAAGTAGATATCTCATGCCCTTTTATGGAATTGATATAGCCTAAATAAATCAATGGACATGGTGAGGAATGGAAAAGTTAAATTATTTAAATTAAAAGAAAGAATAATTAAGCACATGGGTTGATGGCACTAGCATGAAACCCACTTGATTTGAGATATCATGACAAAGGGATTACATTACAAGGTAAGCAATCGTATGAGGTGACACATCGTTGCGGCATTAATTTATTTCTCTATGGCTTCCTTGGTGTGTCTCTAGATCCTAACCTTGGAATTTAGATAGGCTACACCTAATTATGATGAGAAATCGGCCTAGAGGGTCACATACTAAGTGTGTCCAAGTTTCTCAATTAAATATCTATTTGACAAGTCGAATAAAGATTATTTATGACTGTGGTTTAATAATTTTTCAAGGATGCCTGATCAAATTTATTTCGACACTAGTTATTTGACAGAATATATTGAGGGTGAAATAATATATTTATTAGCGAGTAATGTAGTGATATTTATTTGAGAAATAATTAGTCATTATTCTAGGTATAATAAATGTGGTGGAGGAAATTAAGAAAAATGGAAAATAAAAGTACACGCCATGTATTTTAATATATACACACCATGTAGTTTTTTGGGGGAATTTATGAGAAATAATATTAATTATTTTATTAAATAATATTATGTGTAATTCACTGGGTGCATGACAAGTAATAATAATAGTGAAATGTTATTATTAGACATGGGGTATTACTATGAATTAAATGAAATGAATAAATGATTTCAGGTAATTAATTAATTTTAGAATTTTATGTAATTGAAAATCCATATTATATATTTCTCATAAGCCTATCCATTTTGAGTGTCTGTGCACAATGGATTTGGGAAATCTCTCATGCTAAGAGAGAATTCCTTTTCCACCAAGAACACTCTCAAACTACGAGAGAGACTTCCACCTCCATTGGATCAAGGCGATCGAAGGAAGTCATCGCAAGCGAAGGATCTTATACGCTAGCACCCAGAGATTCCTTCGTAAACGTTTAGAAATACATAGAAAATGTATGGATCACCGCTAGAACAATCCTATAGTTAGATTATACGACGCAATAACAGATCACATCAGATCATGACTGGAGTCATCAATGAAGAATTAATTCCATCAATTTTAATTCTTGTCAATTAATTAAATTAATTATAACCAACATATGATGATCCTCTATATGGTTCAGGGACACCACTCCTTATTTTTTATTCTTCTTTCTATTCTGATGATCTGGTTTTTTATTATCATGACGGATCTCGAATTGATCATTGTAAACAATAAAATTAATGTTGGGTACACCCACCAATGCACATCTGTTTCTCCCCGAACCTACAATACATACTTCCAAAACTTCTAACATCCAATAATTTCTTACTCTTCAAGTGGGTTCTTCTATGGGTTTCTTACAAATATCTTTTGTACTTTTGTTTTTCAGTTTGTCTTTTTTTGGGTTGGTATTCTGGCCTATTAGACTTACAGCTTGTATCTTTACTAAGTTGTTATTTAGTGGCATACTTGTTTTTTTCAGTTGTTTGGGACATGGTTTTATTTGTGTTCATGTGTACAATTACTTAGTAAAATACCTCCCACTTGTTGGATCATACCTTGGATTCTAGTTTCCTGCCCCTGTCCATTGGACGGAAGGCTTGGGGTAGTCATGGAACGAGCCCTGGGGGATGAGTCGTGACACCACCAATCAAATAATATATACGTTTGTGTGATAAAAATGAAATAAAATTAAACATATCAGAACCCATGAAAACAAATAAGTTTAATAAAACATTTCATCACAACATAACATGTGGAAAAGAAATGGGTTTTATAATTATTTCATTATTTCATAATTACATATGTAATGGAAAAGATATGGGTTTCATAATAATAATGACATCATAAAAATAAATCATGAAGGGAAAGAATAAAAATTTTATACATGAATCATATCCCCAGTAACACATAAGTAATTATAATTTTTTTAATCATATATGAAAAATGATTTTGAAAGAAAAATCACATTGAACATTTCCATAGGGAAATAACCTTTCCACTTTGAAAAACAATTTTTGAATCATAAATAATTTCAAAATAATTTTAGTTAAAATAAAATTAGAATAATATAATTAATATTCAAAAAAATTATTTTCCATGATGGTGGAGAATTATGTGAATTCTTTACTCATTAAAATAACGATTTCTTTCACATTTTTGATAATATCCAAACAAAAATTGTTTGGAAAAAGACATGAATATTCCTTTCAAAACATTTTTCTAAAAAGTAAAACATGGGTAAAATTTAATTTAATAAATATTTTTATGAATTTTAAAAAAAAATTTAAATAATTTATAGAAAAAATCGTTTTAGAAGAAAATGGTTTTTTGGCCACAGTGATAAATAAAGACGGTTTTTAATAAAAGCATTTTTTTGAATACTTGAGTACATAAAGAGAAGAAAATTAGGGTAAAACGAATTATCATGAAAAAAATATGTGAGAATCAAATTAATTAATTTATTTATATCTTGATAACAATATTTTATCATAAAAATAATAATAATAAATAGTCTTGATAAACGATGATGTTGTAATATAAAATATTTACTGCTTTGGTAACATGGAATCATAATCCCCATGAAAGTGATATCATAAAATAGATATTTAAATTTATATAAATATCATTATATGAATCATTAAGTAAACTAATTTCTAGTGTATATAAACCATAAAATAAATAGGTGTTGTATATGGCATGTGTCTAACTAAAGTAAAAGGTGACAAAAATATTTCATACTGTAAGTCTCGACTTTCATTTCATTTTTTCAAACCTACTGTATAATAAATATTATTTTATTATATATATATATATATATTATAGTACTATAATTATATACATATATATATAATTCCATATATGATTTACTTATGTACTTTTATTACCCATTTATGAAAAATTCCTTGTAAAAGTACCGTTTTGGGTAATAACCGCTTTATTTTTCATATAAGTCTTGATTTGTTATTTTTGGTCCTATTAAATTGATCATGTTTAAATAAAATAAATAGTAATAAAAATGAAATAATTATAAAATTTATACATAAATTATTATTTTAATACCAATCATGAAATATGGTTTTGAGAAATGAAGTACATTACAATCTTGCAGACAATATAGCGTACATACACATGAGTAACTTTTTTATTTTCCAATGATCATTATAGTAAGAATGTGAGTAACATTTTATCTTTATATATTTATAATAATATCATAAATTACATATTATTTCTTTTAATATACTTGTACACATCATCTAGGTGGTTTGCGAATGAAAAGTGATAGTTACATCGCTTCATGACGGCAGTAGTCCACATATACACGAACAACATTTTCATCTTTCAGTGAGTTGAATGGTAATAAAGAAATATATAGATATTATATTTTAATTATGATTAAATTTTCAAGAATATATTTATTATCTCATTTATATCATATATATTTATTAACTTTATCCTTATTATCTTCCATTTGAATCATTATTGAAAATTAATCACACTACTTCATGAGGCGGTAGTCTTCTGTACACATGAATGATGTTATCATGTCCCCTACGGAATGGAAATTAAAAAAGAATAAATGATTTAATGAATCAATATTTATAATTATATTATTAATATAATATATATATACTTTTTATTTAACATCATATCCAACCATGAGAGGTGGTAATGAAAAAATAAATGACATCGGTTTGCATGGTGGAAGTTCTTCATACACATGAATGATGATTCTGAAACCCATTTGATGAAAGTGGAAATGGTTTTGGGTAATTAACTTATAATTTCAACTTCTATGTACATTAAATATACTTTTTATTTTATATAATAATATTTTAATAATAATTTAAGTCGGTGGATTAAGAAATTAAATAAAAACACTCATTAAATAATGTTACCTCTAATTTGGGTAACCTCCTTATGTTTTCCCAAAAACCCTTTATAGGGTAGATTTATTCCAAAACTAATGAATATTATATGATATTATATATTCATGAAATTTATTAGGGTTGGTCTTGTTTGAAAAATATGGATTCAAGGTGTAAAGTGGAGAGGAGATGGGGTGTCCATTTATAAGTGAGGTAAGTGACACACTTGTAATTTCTTAAAAAGAAAAAGGGGTTCCCATGTTTTTACAATTCCTTGAGGATCTAAAATAGATTATTATCAATAATTATAAATTATAGGGTAAATATATTAAAATAAAATATATTTTATACATGTTTTAATGTAATTTTAATCCTTATCTTTTTATCCCTAGTAAATCCATTTCTTCGTAATCGCGGTAATGAATTTTTACTATTTTCACTATTAATTTTGGTGAAAATTTGATTTTAAATTATTATATTATATAAATTATTTTAATTGAATAAATTTATTCAATTTTTTCTAATTCAATTCACATAAATGGATAAATATAATTTAAAATTAACCCTACAAATGTGACAACAAAAAAGGTTTTCAAAGAGAAAATATTCAAATGTATACAAAGTATTTATATAAAAATTCAGTATTAAAAAGATTAAAATGATGAAAATTGGATTAATTTATATTTAAATTAACTAATTTTAATTTATAAAAAAATTAGAATATAATTTACATTGAAAAATAATTTAAATAAAAAGAAAGTTTTCAATTAAAAATCTGTATTTCTTTATTGTTCACTAAAAAATTTAGCCGTTTAATAAAATTCTCAAAACATCACCATAAAATTATATTTAAATTATGATGTAAAAATTAATTTTATTTTTAAAATAAATTTTCAAAAAGTAAAAAAAAATGAAAACAAAACTCATAGACGCGATAAAAAAGCGTGTTTTCAAGAACTGTATTTTATTTCAAGTATAAGATGATTTTATATTAACTATATGTCAAATAAATATAATTTTATGAATCACAATTTAAATTTATTGATATATAATAAATTTATTTATTTTAAAAAATTTCTTTGTTAGTGATAATTTTAATTAATTAATATGGATATACATTATTCAATTTAAAAGTGTTTTCAAAAGAAAAAACATTTTCTAAACCCAAAACTAAACATATAATATAACTAAATAGTAAATATAAATTTAATATATATTGAATTTATAGAATTTTTAACTATGTGGGAAAATTTGGAAAGTCAATTTTCTTAAAGACAATGTTTTAATGGTTTTAATGTTTTACTTTCAACTCATCTTATTCCATGTATATGTTCTTTTAAAATTTTTATGATTGTTCTTCTTTATAGAAAAAATTGAGAATTAAGGTAATATTAAACAATCCTTTACATTATTTAAAATGTTTTTACAAAGGAAAATTTTTATCATGTCAAAATAGGTAAATTTTGAATTTCTTTACACAAGTGCAGTAAGAATTTTTTTAACATTTGTTGCATGATAAATTTTTCAAAAAACATTAATCCTTATTTTTAAATTATATTCCTCAATAAATTTCCATTTTTTTGAAATATGATTCTATTTCAATTCTTTATAAAGATTTTTTATTAATATAAAAGGATATATTTCCTCATTATCATATGATAACTAAAAAAATTATTCTAATGGGTTCAAAATTATTTTTCAAAATTTGTTTGATTGTAATTCAAGATTTTACGTGTTTTATTAATTTTATGGTTATTAAAAATTTTATATGATGATTATTGGGTTTAATATAACCCTTAAATACATTGGTATGTAATATCTCTAATAGAGAAATTATATTTCAATTAACTGGTGAAGTCATTCCATTATAAGTGTTCTTGAAAAGGTAATTATAAGGGTAAAATTAGTGTAAGGTGCCAAGACTCCTCCATGGTTTTTATATGATTTATATCATTTTTTTTATAAATCTGTTGATTATATGGGGTAATAAAATTTTCATATGATTAAAAGAAGTTTTATAGGCTTTTAAAGGTGAAAGGTATTTTTTCAAGGAAAAGTATTCATGAGTTTTCATGTTATCTATATATGTTCAATTATTATTATTTTTACTCTATTCATTAATATATTTTATTATGGAAAATATTTCCAATGTAGTTAATTTCATGAGTATTTAAATGATTATTTCAACATAAATTTTATTTTTTAATACAAATACATTCTTATGGATTTTCATTTTTTCATTGGCTTAAAAGGTTTCTATTATTTTTATATCCCTGACTAAGATTTTTTTTAACCCCCGGATTTTAAATTATTTTATTGTTTTTAAAGATCTATAGGGACTATAGGAAGGCATAAATTTTATAAATAAAGAATTATATTTAAATAAGAATGTGTGTCAAGAATGAAACAAAAGTATAAATATAAGAACCTATTTTTTGGTCAAAATATGTACACTATGTGGTTGATTGCAATTTTTTATGTAATGATTTTTCTAATAACATAAAACCCTATGCCTAAAAGTTCATAGTAATGTAATAATGTTTATTTCTTGATATTAAACTCAGAATTATGGGTTAGCTATGATTGAAATATTATAGTTGGTATCTGAGTAATGATTATATAACTTTTTAAGTTATCATGTTTTTAAGAAGGTACATATTATGAATTATAACTTAAGTTTATAATATCATGAGAAATTATTTTAAGGATTCCATGTTTCTTCATCTAATCTATTTCTATTTTCCAATAGTTTTCCATATAGTAAATGATGTGAATGAGGTAGGCTGTAAGAAATAGGAAACCATCCTTATGAATCATGAGCTTAGAATTTTTGGAGTTACAGCTGAACTTTTTATGGCTTTGTTAACTCAATTGAGGTAGGCTATAAATAGAGGTACCCATGCTAGAGAGAGACTAAATTATTTACAAAGGAACTTATCTATAGAATATAATTTCATGAAACCCTCTTTTACGTTTAGTGGAACCCCATATCCAATGTCAGTTGAAGGATCGATTAATTATTTGGATAATATATTTGATGTGTTGGGATGTTTCGTGAATGAGAAAGTAATTATTTTAATTTATTATATTGAATATGAAGTCGATTAGTGGTGGTTATTTTTTAATAATTACAAGGAAAATAATGTGATTTTTTTTATAGAGTTAATGATATTTAAGTATCTTTTACTTGAAGAATATTTTCCAAAAATTGTTCAAATTAATATTAAAAGAGAATTCATAGATTTAAATTATAAGGAGGAGGAATAAATTTCCACCTATAATGAAAATTACAGAATATATTCTAGGTATGCATAAAAATTTATTTTAAATCACGATATTTTAAATGATAGATTTTACTCTTGATTGAAACCAAGTTTATGAAAGGCATTGGTTACTTCTGGGTTCAAGAGTCATGAGGACATGGTTAAACATAGTGAGATATTTGAGATAGAATTTGTTCATTTTTATAAAAACAAGGATCATAATTAATCCATGTTTAAATCAATGGAGAAACGTCCATAAAAAATATTAATGTAAGCTAATTAAGTTTGAGTCTTGTGATAGGTTTGGTAATAAGTATTCTAGGGAGCTTCTTATGAGTTATTTGAAAGTGTTAATGATGTGGTATGTTATTACATTTGGATCATGATTTTAATAAAAATTTAAATTTAAATGATTATACCAATAATGAAAATCTAGAAATGAATTTTTTTAATTATAATTGGATGGGTCTGTATGTAAAATTGTTTTTGAAGAAAAGTTTAAAGGATGGAAACCATCAAGATGATAAATTGAAGATTGTGGGAAAACAAATAATAACTTAGAAAATGGTATACATTCAAATTAATTGGTTAAAGGTAAATTACTTATTAAATCATATTTTGATAATTCCTTGCTTGATTTAAGATCTACACATTCTTGGATTTTCAAGAAATTATCTTGTAAATTAGAAATATGACCTCAACTAAATGTGACTTAACATTTGGTGAAAACTCCTCTTAGAGGTATTAAAGAAACAAATATTTATCATACAATTATTATTATTATATATGGAATGGTTTTTCCTGAAAATATTATAATCATACCCATAGTAATGTTTGATGTTATTTTAGACATGGATAAGCTTTTGTTTTATCATGATTTCATATATTATAGAGAAAAATAGGGTATATTCAATTTTTAGAATGATTTTTAATTAATATATAAAAATGATTTTGTGATAATGATAATATTCCAATATTCTAATAAATTTATTATAAATTTAAGTTATCGTTATATTTCCTATATCATTTAAAAGAATAAAATATTTTATATTGGTGATGTTCTAGTGGTAAATGTATATATGGATGTATTTTCTGATAAATGTTTTGGTATTATTATTAACTGGGAGGTTGAATTTAATGTTTAATAAGATCCTTATACTAAGTAAATTTCAAAACTCCCCATATTGAATGGATCCAGTAAAACTACTAGATATGAAATGGTAGTAACAATATTTTATTCATATGGGTTTCATTTATACTACCACTTCAATTTGGGGTGCTTCTATATTGTTTTTTAAAAGTAATGATGGTTCTATGTGTCTTTTCAATGATTATACACCACTTAAAAACATTAGTATAAATAAAATGTATCCTTTTCCTCATATTGATGACTTATTTGATCAGATCTAAGGATCATGGTATTATTTTTAAAGACTCACCTCTAGCCTGGATATCATTAGTTGAAGGTAGTGGAATAAGAAATTTTGTGGATAACATTTTGAATTAGGTGTAACTATTATGAGTTTGTGGTTATGAACTTGGGATTAATAAATAAATCTTTCAATGGTATTATTAGGATGGATAGAGGGGGTGAATTTATTTTTAGGAAATAAAATGAATACATTAATAAAATTATTTTATATATAAAATTAAAGAGTATGTGAAAAATAATAAAATAAATGAAAAGTAAAAATGATAATGGAGTTTAGTCAATACTCAATTTGAGTGACTATGTTTCCTCCCCTCAAAGGATTGAGTGTTCCATTATTCATTATATTTAATGGTAGTTAAATTACTAGGAAAAAGACATAAATTTTAATTTATTTTAGCATAAAATAAAATAATGTAGAAGACACATTCATTTTAAAAGTTTTTAAAAAGAAATTTAAAACACCAAAATTAGTGGTAATGAACACCAAAGAATAAGAAGAAAAATGATATGTTTATTTTTTCAGAAACCCTTTATCAAAAACTCTCAATTCAGAGCCATAAATAATTTAAAAAATTATAGAAAGGGAGTAGAGAAGTGAGGGAGAAATAGAATAAAATAAATGAATAATATATATATCTAAAATCAAACTCAAAATAGTATACAATTAGTGAAAACTGTTTTCCAAGTATTTATTATGTGTATTTATATACGTAGGACATCACATGGTTGTTTTAGAGGTTTTAGTAGTCCAAAATAGTCATTTGGAGGTGATGATGTCTTGAGGGGATAACTTATAATGTAAATATTGACTTTCTAGAAAAGATACACTAATCATACACTAGGCTCCACCAGCCATCTTGTGAGCTATTATACCCTTAATGGCTAGTCAATGTGGCTCACTAGCAGGCAGTGGTCTAACTCTATCTAGTTTATGAAGTTGGATAATGTACAGGTTACACAATCAAACACACCAGCTGGTCGGTGTTTAGACTCCATCTAAAATGTAAAAATATAGTGTGTACATAAAATGGTTTTGAAATTAATCTTAAAATTATTGATAGGATTTAAAACTTCTTAAGATGATATCCATACAGTAGTATTTGAAATACCATCAAATTAAATTTCTAGATATATAATTGGTGTTGCAAAAATTAAAATATCTACGAGAGTTATAGGTATAACAATATCCTCCATTTGATGAGAAAAAATACTTGAAATAATAGGTAAGAAATGAATTTAAAAGAGAAATACAATATTTATTTTGAATAAATATATGTAAGGTAATTTATAAATGAATTTCAATATTTCCTAATGAAAATTAGAAAAAAATTAAAATTATTTTCAATAATCTATAGTTTTAAATTAAGATCAAACCAATTGATGTTCAAAATGAATATATTGAAATGTTATATTTGTTAAAATGATAATTAAAAAATTCTTAAACAAATTTAAATGATAAAAGTATATTAAATTAATAAAATTACCTTATTCAAAACTTTAAAAATCTATAAAAATCAGAGCATAGATACCTTTCTCCCAGTTTGTGATTATAAAAAACCAAAAAATGAATGTTATATAGAGAATGTATATAGAAATACATAACATATTATCCCACATTGAACAGGAATATGAATGTATGTTACAGGTGTTTTTATATGATTTTTTAACAGAACCCCCCCACCCCCACCCCACCCTAAACACATTCTTTAAAATGGGTAAAATTTAATATACAGTGTGCATAAAATTCATAAGATGAAATTATATAAATGAATTATAGAATTATTTGACAATATGAAATAAGAAATAAAATTTCAAAATATATGAATTTATTTAAAAAGATAATAAATAGTCAAATAATAATTAAATAAGAACATGCTTAAAATATTCTTATCCATTTTAAGTCATTGGAATAGTTAAAATAATTTGTAATTTAAATGTGAACTCCCAATTTATATAAAAGTTAATAAAAGGGGTCCATGAAAACATAAAAATTTATTTTCATGGAATTATAAAAGGAATTTCAAGGAATTATGATATGAATAAACTACATGTTTTCCTAAATCAAAAGTAATTATCACAAGAAATCCATTCCTAGATCAAACTTAATAAAGTCAAAATATTCTAAAGAAAAGGATTTTGTGAAAATATCTACAAATTAAATATTTTTTATAATAAAATAAAACATGGTATCTTTCTTTTATAATGATCCCTATAAACGTGGTATCTATGATCAATGTTATTGGCATGTGAGTTTTGAATAGGATTCCATGAAATACTCATTTCACTAGTTCTATCACATTTAATGGGAATTTGTTAATTTGGTAGCACATTATATAAGAGATTGTTTTCATTAAAATATTTTTGATGCACGCAGTCCCTACAAATATATATTATGCATCAATCATGGAAAGAGAAAAACAATTCTTCTTACTAGTCAAATGGATTAAGTATTTTCAATGTATGATATAGGTCTCACAAGTACTTTTCCAATCGAATTGGAATCTTCTAAAATTGGAATCTAAATAATTTTTAATTTAGAATAAATAATATTTTGGATAAAATAACCAGTATTTTTTATATTATTTTAAATATAAAACAATTATATTAAAATATTTTAAATTATATTCTTTAGTATTGGATTAAAAACAACCACTATGAAAAACACTATGCATAATGTATGGTTGAGTTGGGTTCAGGATAATAAGACTCCTAATTATACCTCTATAAAGATTTTTTATCAAGTGAATTTCTAGTTTCATCCAATGTTATCTTACACGAATTACTCATTAATGTACTTATTTTATTGAATTTCTCCATGAAAAAAATGTTTAAACTGTCCATTTGTGTATTTTCCTTGCTTTAGGAAAATACCATCCTTATTTTGAGAAATTTGAAAACCATTTGAATCTTTTTAATTTTCCCATGAAACTCAACTCAATTAAATATAAAATTTCATTTCAAATATACTCATTTATATATCCAAAAATAAACTCATCATCCTATATTTTAATAAATAATAAATCCTTTTACAAATGTTTTAAAATATTGTACTCATATTTTCCTATTATTAAAATCATCTTTAAGAGGTATTTAGTTAACCACTCAAACCAAGCCTGATGGGATTATTTCAAACAATATTGAGACTTTATTATCTTAAAATCATGATTTGGATAATTTTAATCTTCAAAATTGAGAGGTTGTTAATCAAAAACACATTTAGAAACAAAATAATTCAAAAAATCACATTTAATATCCATTTGAAATGTTATAAAATTTAGGTGGTGGATAAATATATTAATATTATAATTGAATTAATTAATGTGATGAGTTTAAAGGTCTCACCATAGCCAATTCCTTATTATTTATTATTGAATTTTGCTACTAGTATTGCTTTTTTATGAGTTATGTTGCATTGCACAACTAGTTAATTCATAAAAATTGATTTGGTGCTAATAATGGGATGATTATCTGGTCTTTAAATAAGAGTAAATAAAATTCCATATGAATTGTCTCAAATATTCATCAATAACAATTACCCAATTTTCTGGGTTAATGGAATCATAAATGTTTTTTGGTACATGTAGTGAAACAAAATAACAATGTACAAAATCATTTAAAACTGACCTTCTAGTGTGAGTATCATCTTGCAGATCATAAATAACATTTTTTATGGATGTTATTTAGACATAAACCATGACTTGGGTAATGGGATATATGGTGGTTTTACCTCAACTTCAGTTTCTTTTGAAAAAGTTGATTCGTTCAAGGAAAGGTTTTCTATGTCATCGTCAACATCATCAATTAGGGAATGAGGTTTAGGAAAATTCTCATTAACACCTCAAAATATCCGGCTTTAGGTTTTTCATTTCTAAAGCACATATTGGGTCTTCTTAAGGATGGATCTTACAAGACTGTGATTCAAGGCATTAAAAAAATTATTGACCTCCTTGAACCAAAATATTGATGGATTTCAAATTCATTATATAATGATTTTTTAATGTCTTATATATTTCAATTTCAACTTATAATAACCCCATTTGTTGTGTGTCTTGGGGTTAGATAAATAATGATTATATCTAAATGACTAACAAAGTTTATCAAAATCCTTATTTTCAAACTCTCCCCCATGATCATTTTGAATTTAAATGATATTATACTCTTTTTTATTTTTTAAATTCATGGTATATTTAAAAATAATTTAAAAGTATTAATTTTATGAACCCGGAAACAAATCCATGTAAATCATGTATAATCATTAATAAGTAAAAAAGTTTAATATTTTACTCTTATACTTGCAACATGGGTTAGTATAAAAAATCATGATATGAAACATCAATGTACGTTTAGGTGGAAGCTTCATTTTTTATATCTAAAGTAATTTTTTTGTTTCATATAATGTTTCTAATTCTCACATAAAATTTCATTTTTAAAATGAACTTTTAGTCAATGTAACGCTATTTGTTTTTTTGTTGATCATGAAAAGTGTGTGTATTCTAAAATGATAAAGTTTTTTAATCCATAACCATGAATCATTGTCTTCATAACTTATACATTTAACATATTAGATAGAATGATATTTTAAATCAATAACATAAAAATTTTGAAATCAGGAATCTTAAATTAAAAGATATCACTGGGTTTAAAATACATTACAAGCCACATTTTCAAAAGAAACATTAAAAAAATTATCATAAAATTAGATTATACTATGAAAATTATGTTTTAAACCATTAACATATAAAAAATATTTTATAATTTTATAATTTAAGAATCCACTGACACCTATTTCAATTATCTTACTCAAGTTATCACAAAAGGTTACATGGACCCTATAATGCTTTTAAAGGATAGAAAAACTCTTACTAGTCACTACACACATGACTTTTACAGCCGATATCCATGTCCCACATAGCTCCTTGGGGTTAGATATTATGAAATTTATCATAAAAATAATTAATATTCTAAATCCTTTGGTACCCAAATAAATTTAGGTCCACTAATTGTAGCTATAAGTGAATTTAGAACCCATTTTTTTTGGTATAAGATTCCCCAAATGAATAATTAAATTAAGGATTCATACTTTTAGTTCCAAAAAATCTATAATTTTTTAAATAACATTCATAAATAATATTATTAGTTTTATAAAAATAATTTAAAATTTTATTATTAGAGAATTACCTTAAAAAAAATACAATTTTTAGAGGTGAAATATTTATTTGAAAATCCAAACCCAAAATTTTTTTCCCATAAAATTAGGAGCCTAAAAAATTATTTAAATTCTACTAACCTTAGGTGAACATAGAAGAAGGATTTTTAAACAACTTAATAATGGATTGTAATTTATCTACAGTGGGTTTCCCTTTTAATTTTTAGGTTAATTCATTATATTCATTGAAGAGATGATCCATCTTGTAGTACCCACGGTTTCTAGTAAGTATCCTGTGTTTTATGCTTTTCAAGTTTTTGAAGAATATGAGGAATGGTGGGGGAGAGTTGGGAGACTTTGAACATGTAAAGCGGGAAAAAGTGGGGATGCACGGGCTTCGGATGGTTTTCCAAACCTTGCGGAAGCCTTGCGGGTAGTAGTCACCTAGGCAGAGGACTCTGGATGGTTTACGCACAGTCTAGACAAACCATGTGAGGAGGTCGTGCGGAGAGCCCCTCTCTGGTAGGGACTACCACACGGTTAGCACATGGTTTAACAAACTGTGCTGACTAACCCTACGTGAAGTCAACTTATATCCTATTTATTAGGATCTAATCCATTTTATCTTTTAACCCACTCGTTTTTGCTCCCAGACGGCCATAACTCAGGATTTCTCTCTGGGGAATGTGGGAGAACTCTTACCAGTCGTTTTGGAAGCGATCTGGAGGGTTGGCTTGGAATTTAAGGGTTGTTTGGTCGCGGTAAGTCTCATTTACCATTGGTTTTCATAGATCTCCTTCTCCCCTCTTGATGGATCCTTATATTTACTCCTTAAGTGGATAGATATAAGTTCTTGGATGACTTTTAAGTCGGGTTTTGGTCTTTTTGGTGATAGGGGAAGGAATCTAAGGAGGTTTCATGGTGTTTCGACCCTGTTCTCGGTGGTTTTCGCCTAAGTTGTTGAGGTAGGTGGCTTCACTCTCGACTCCTCTTGTTATAATTTATTGGCTTAGTTTCAAATTGGTTATTTGAATGGAATTGCCTGTGAAAAACATGAAATAAATCTTCTTTAGTGATGATTTATGGTTTTGATGAAATTGTGATATCTTGGTGAATTGTCGTGCGAAGTGATTTGGCTATTTGAATTTAAAATGATGATTTTAAATTATGAAATTTCTGAAATTGTAAATGGTTTGTTTAGAAATGGATTTTCAATAAAAATGGTGTTTTATTGAAATTCATTGTGATTGAAATGATTTCGGGGGATTTGTTTTTCAATAAAAATGGAGATTTATTGAAATGGTTTGAATTGGTTGAACACACTTGATTTTGACAGAAATGGTTTTCAATAAAAGGGTGTTTTATTTAAAGGGTGGTTTTGGCATGCTATTTGGGAATATGTGGTGTGTTTTCATATTGCATGTATGAGGCTTCGTTGAAATATGACCTTGTGCTCGGTGCCAAAGGTGTACTGGCACATGGTAACTAAATGTTTGAGGCTTGGTTGAAATATGACCTTGTGCTCAGTGCCAAAGGTGTACTGGAACATGGTAACTACTTGTATGAGGCTTGGTTGAAATATGACATTGTGCTCGGTGCCAAAGGTGTAAAGGAACATGGGGAACAATTACCTTGTGACGACTTGGTAGATCGTTGAGACACCGCTCAAGAGTATGGAACTGTCATAACGAAGCATGCATGGTTGATTTCACGGGGTTATAAAATTCTTGGGTATGCCAAAAATGAATGTTTGTGAAATGGTTCAAAAGTTGTTTTGTTTTTTTCTAGAAAAATAACTTTATGGAAAAATTGGTTTATTTGGTTATGAAATTCCTTTGGTTATGAATGGTTTGGAAACTTGTTTATATTTATTTATAAACTGCTTTTGTGAAACTATTTTATATAAACTGTTTTTATATAAATGTTTCTAACTCTTCTATCCTAGTGGCGTGAGTAGGGATGTAATTGGGGGAATCCTACTAAGTTATACTCACCCCTTCTTTGGCACTTTGTAGCTTCTACAGATGTCATGTTCTGGGACACAGGTAAAGGTAAAGCACATCATTACTAGTGGTTCATGGTGGTGCTCAGGAGATGTGGTGGTGCTTGGAGCATGGAGCTCGGTGTGGAGCCGTGGATTGTGTCCTAGCCTGTTTTGGGTCTTGTGCTAGTCTTCCTCTTGGTAATCTGATATTGTTTTTGTTGAATTGGCTCGTGGAATTATTTAGTTTAACTTTTCTAATACATGAGTTGTTTGTTTTAATAACTTGCATCATATAGTTGTTGTTAGTGGATGTTTTGGATTAGTTTCTTAAAGGGTAAATCGTCCCCCAATTGTATTTGAAACCCTTCGGTATTTTTTGCTAGCCTTTGACGCCTTGGGGATTTTGCTTAAGGCCAAGTAATGACTTGTTGGGTTCTTAATCCAATAAGGATAAGCGGGTCATTACAAATGGTATCAGCTTGTTTGGTCCTTTCCAAACAAGTAGTTATCAATGATCATGGTCTTGGAGTTGAAATTCTTTCTTCTCTATTCCTTGGGTGGTCATGTTAGATGGGAGTAGTATTGTCGAAACATGAAATGTATATCATAAAAGGACATATCTAACCCGTTTATGTTGATCGTCAAGTTATTAGGGTTTTAGGTACACAAGTGTTTTGGATACACTTTTAGAATGTTGGAAATCTCATTATCATGGGTGTAGCCAATGATATGAGCATGACATGCATTTTAGAGGAATGACTTCCCACTAGGATTTAATATCTCATTGTGAAGGATGATTAAAGCTTTGGTATAGGTTTATAATTTTTAAAAAATGCAGAAATTGATTTTCAAATGAAAGATTTTGAAAAGTGGATATTTGGGGTATTTTGAAAACAGGTTAATTTTCCCAAAGCAGGGGGAATATTTTCAATAAATGTTTGAATATGAGAAAATTGTTATTTTGAGAATAATTATGTGATAGATGATGTGATATAATTTGAATGCTAAGCCATCATTTTCTAGAGAGTGAGATTAACGGAGTTTGATGTTGGTCTAGAAAATGGCACCTGGTAGGCGTCGTCGGAACCAACCTGAAGAGGATGCGGAGAATGTGGTTGTGCCAAAACCACGTGTGAACCAAGATCTAGTTTAGAATATTGTCCAAGCTTTTCAAGATGTGGATACGGGGAATCGGAGGAATGAGCCACGTCATGTGGTTCATACCGTCCAGTTCATGAAGAAAAATCCAACAAACTTTACGGGTGATGTTGAACCTGAGAAGGTGGAGGTGTGGCTAAGTAGGATGAATCGTATATTTGATTTCATCGGCACACGAGTAGAGCTGAAAGAAAATCTGGTGATGTATATGCTCAAGGATCTTGCACGTCAGTGGTGGGATTTATCAGTGTAGGCTAAATTGGATTAATACCTTACATGGGAGTGTTTGAAGAATTGTTTAACAAACAATTATATCCTCACATGTTCAAGATCCCGAGGACGATGAACTTTTTCATCCTGAAGCAGGAGAATCTCTCTGTCATGGTGTATGCTGCCAAATTCATGAATTTAGTGCGCTTTGCACTGGAAGTTGCTGCAAGTGCATCGTTGAAGGCACACATATTTGAATCCGGAATAAGGCAGGAGATTCGTTCTAAGATTGTGGTTCTCTGTATTACGGATTATACAGATATGGTGAACAGAGAAATGATTGCTGAACGTGATATATAGGGATCAGGTGGGGAGGAAGTATGATGATACCCATGAAAATTGGCGGGAACTCTAATGCTGGGAACAAGTGGAAGAGGGGCACCTACTTTCATGGTGGGAGTGCGAATCAGAACCAGATGGAGGGATCAGTCAACCTTCCTCCACGACCCCATAGCAAAGATGGTTTCTTTCAATGTGGTTCGACTGATCACATTAAACGAGAATGTACAGCACCACCGAAAGCATTTCACAATTTCAAAATTATGGGGCATCTTCAGCGATATTTTCACAGTGCTCTGAGGTTGGGTGCGCGTGACACTTCCTAGTGGTCGCAAGCACCTTATGCTTCGACATGTCGAGGACAGGAAAATCATTCACGCCAGCTAAACAGAGCTAATTATAGTGATTCCAGGAATACCATGACTCCTCAGGAATGAAAATATCAACAAGGAAATAAGGAGAAAAGTGCAGCAACAAAGAAATTATATAGAACAGAACAAGTGATTGTGGATGGCCATTCTGGACCGTCTATGATGAGAGGTGTGATTCTTTTTAATTCTACCCTCATGCAAGCATTATTCGATACTGGTGTATCACATTCTTTCTTACTTCCCGTATTTCTAATTTTCTAGACTTAAAAGTTGAAATGATTCCTTCTGTGTTAAAACTTCAAACACCTCTCGGGGAAAGAGAATGTACAACCTTCGTGTGTAGAGCATGTTCTATAACTATTGATGGAGCTGAGTTGAAATGGGATTTCATTGTGCTCGAGATGGAAGTGTAAGGGTTGGTGTGCTGAGAACAAACTGTTTTGTACTTTGATTGCATGAATGTTCAATTATTATATAGTGTTCATTATTCTGCATGACTATAATATAATAACGTCCTGGAATATTTGTTGCATTGATAAGGTCATTCCAGATCCCCGCTATGATGAGAACCTTGAAATGCTATAACAATATTCTTAAATAAAGTTCTATGGTTGGATGACATACTATGATAGGACACATAGTATATAGACCGTCATGTGCGAGTACTCATAAGAAGACGAGACTCACTCTAATGGAGTTCGCACTTGGTAATCTCCAAGATGGGGGATTATGAGAATAGACCTGCCACTAGGAATTCTGCATGTCTTGGTGTCATCATAAATTTCCATCTACGAGCATGTGTAATGGTCCTTATATAGGAAGATTACCATTAACTCATGTCATGACTCGGGCAATTAGATTTACTGACGAAAACGGTCACGCAGATAGTTGGTGGGAAGTAGGGTACATTGGGTGCATCACGAGTGACATGTTGTTAATGGATAAGTCGAGGAAGGATTTGTCCCTTCCATTTATGGAAGTTGATATCTTGGCCCTTTGATTTAAATAGAACTATCACATTAAATTCCATGGCCATGGTGTGAACGATGAATTTATTTTTGGTAGTCAGAGAATGACAGATCAAGAATATAGGTTTATGACACTGCCATGAAACCTGCTTGATGAGATATTGAGACAAAGGGATTAAATTACACAGTAAGCATACGCATGAGGTGATACGTTAATGCGGCGTCAACTTTTTTCTCTTGGGTTCCTTGACCCGTTGCTAGACAGTAATCTTGGACTTTAGGCAAGCTCTCCTAATGCCAATGAGAAAGAGGCCTAGGGGGTCACACACTAAGTGTATTCAAGTATCTCAAGTAGAATAAAGATTATTCCCATACGTGGTTTAATAACTATTCAAGGAATCCTAAATTGTTTTAGTGTTGTAGGAAGAATAAAAAATAAAACAAGTACACGCCGTGTATCAATAATTACATGCCGTGTAGTTTTATTTTGAAAAACAGGTACACACCGTGTATTATTAAATGTACACGCCATGTAGTTTTCATTTTGGAAAGGAAATGAGTAAATGAAAACAAGATATACACGCCGTGTACATTCAATGTACACGCCATGTAGTTTTCAATGAAAAACAAGTACACGCCGTGTATTTATTAATACACGCCATGTAGTTTATCCAGTCGGGATTTTGAGGATATAATATTGTTTTAAATGATATTTATTATAATCAGTGTGGGCGCATGTCAAGGAATTAATTATTCGACATGAGGGTTTTAAATGAGTGTCATTGAAATAAATAAAATGCGTAATGCATTTATTTATTGTCATAACTCTACAACCTCAAACCTGATTATAAATATCCTCACAACCCCAATTCTTTTCCGACACAACAATTCTGGAGAATTCTTTCAAGGCCGAAAGAACCTCTTCATCCAAGAACGCTCTCAAGACCAAGAGAGATCCTCTTCCATCAAATCAAGACGATCTAAGGGGGACAACGCAAGCAAAGGCTTCTCCACGCTAGCACCCAGAGAATCCTTTGGCAATGTCCAAAGATACGAGGTACACATGTGGATCACCGCTAGAGGGAGTCTACACTTGGCTTCTGAGATGCAATGAGAAATCACATCGACAACGTGATCAAGAACATCAATGAAGAAAGAACACCCAAAAAGTATTTCTTTATAATTAATCAAATTAATTATAATCAACCTGTAATGATCCTTGTTTGTGGTTCCGGGACAAACCTTCTTCTTTGTCTTTTTCTGTGATTCGATCCATGGAGACTGGTGTTTATCGTCGTATTGATCCTGAATTGATCATTGATATGACGAAAATCCAAGTGGGCACATCCACCCGTGCGTTTCCACTGCGAACGGAACCTTCAAATGGTATCAGAGGGAGGCTACAACGTTGATTATAGTTATTTAATTTTCATTGATAATTTACACATATATATTTGATTCAACTTGAAATATATCTTCTATTAATATGAATAAATGAGATATATTCTTCCTCCTTAGTTTCTCAATTAATATCATAGAAACGACCTTTTAATTTTAATTTTTGATTAAAATAAAAACGAGGAACTCATCTGGAGGAGCTGCTCTTTCTGTCTGTACAACACGGGATTACACGGCGTGTAATTAAAACTACACGCCATGTACTTAGGTTCAATGAACCGGTTGTGGTCCTCCAAACCACGCCATGTAAACTTAATATTCCTAAGTATTAATCACGTCGTGTTGACCAGAATTGAATGGCGCGTGGAACTGGAATACACAGCATTTATGTTGGAGCAACACGTCATGTAGTCCGTTCCAGCCCAGGTGAAACCTTGTACAAGGATAAGCTATGTACTGCATACATGGGATCTCCAGGTTGGTTACCGCGTTACAAGGAAGTACACGTCGTGTATGATTTATCTACACACCGTGTACTCCAAAATTTCAAAATTACAAAGAACATGCCAAAGCCCCTGACGTACACTTTGGATAAAAGGTGACAAGAAATACACGCCGTGTAATTATAAAGTACACTCTGTGTACTTTCCAGAAATGTAATTTCACCAGGTTTACTCTAATGTACAATGACCTATACAAGGAATATGGATGAGAGTAATCTCAAGGAAATTCAGAAAAGAATTTAAGATAAAGAATTGATTAATTATAAGATCATAATTAATTGAATTCGAGTGCGACATATATTAAATGAAAGAACGATTAAAAGAATTTGAATTTTAAATATGCATAAATGTTGTTGCATGCTATGGATAATCATGAGCTAGACCAAAGACCTTTGTATGTGTGTATGGTTTCATTTAAATTTGTTTAATTTAAATTTGTTTCCCTACGAGCCTTCTTCTAATAAAATGTAGGGCATGTGTGCCCATGGTTTCTTTAATGTAAACCCATTTAAATGGAGGATCTCCCAAGACAGAGGAGACGGTTCGAAATCTGAAGCTGAGGCGAAACCAACCCAAGAATAAACAAAGTTGGACAGGTGGGAGCTGCAAAACATGAGCCATCAGGTTCAAGGTGTTTTCCCTAGGCCAGGGTTAGCTTATCAAACTGCTAGATAATCTAACCAATAGAAGCTCATGATCATGCCATATTATTTTATTTCTGTCTAAATTTCATGGTTTATTTATTATGTATGTGTTGTCTTGATCACATAGTTAATAAAATGAACATGCATGAAAAGATGGAATAAAATAAAAACTGGACTATGCGTAAACATTATCAGAACATGGTTAATCACTTAAGCAAGCATCACTTAATATTAACAAGCATGTGATAATGCAAAACTACGCATAAAGGATTAAAATCCCTCAATACCATATTAAGTCAGACTTAGCCTTCCGTTACCTAATTAAGGGAAAGACTCAATAAAACTATGTGTTTGACCAACCCTTGTTAGGACACTTACTTTTATAAAGGGAGACCTTATGAAAGGTTTCGAGTTGACTTAACCATATTACATCAAGAGAAGTATCCCTTGCTAGACGTGATGTAATATTGGTGGCAACAGTTGAGGAAATCCAGATCTGGATTTCATGATTGGGGAGTCCACTCAATAGATCAAGGAACTGTAAGCTCACCGTTGGCAAAGACCTGCCTACCTAAATACCTTCAAATATATTGACCAACCCTTGTTGGGTTTATGCGAAGGGGAATATGTATCCTTTCCACTATAATGTCAAAGCAACTGGACATTCCTAGTTCAATGGTGAGGGCCATTGGGACTTGATAAAATAGTGAGAGAATTAATTAATTCATTTATTATTTCTCATAAAATGTAATCAAGAATGTACTAATAAATCTGCTCTTTTAAATTGTAGAATCAAGATGAAAAACTCGTCAACCACCTTCTCTCTGCGATCAATTCTGGATAAAGACAATATCCTCACCGGCAATAACTTTCAATAATGGTTTAGGCACCTTCGGGTTATCCTACGCCATGAACGAAAGTTTTACGTGCTGGAGTCCTCGCTTCCTGATTCTCCTACCCCAGGGGAGAGTAATGCATATTTCCTGGTCTATGATCAACATTTGAACGACGCTATCGACGTTCAATGTTTGATTTTGTCATCTATGTCTAGTGAGGTCATAAATTATCATGAAGACATGGATGCCTACAGCATGCTCGAACACCTCTGTGGTCTATACCAGGAGAGAGCAAGACAGAAAAGGTTTAAGATCTCCACAGCTCTATTCCAGAGCAAGCATGGAGAGGGTGCCCCATCTGGGCCTCATGTAGTCAATGTCATTGGCTACATTGAGTGCTTAGAGGTTCTAGGGTTTAAACTCCCCGAAGAACTAGGCACCGATCCCATTCTTGCATCACTCCCCCAGAGATTCTCAAACTTTGTTGTGAACTTCAACACAAACAACATTGAGAAGCCTATGTCTGATATTCTTATCCTTATTCTCGAAGTGGACAATGACATGAAGTGTGAAAATCATTCTGTCCTCATGGTGAATAATAGGAAAGGGAAGGCGAAGATATTTAAGCCCAAAGCTTCTTCAAGGCCTTCCAAGAAAAGAAAGATCAAAGGGGAGGCAAAGGAACAGGATGTTGTTTGTTTCACATGTGGCAAGAAGGGCCACTGGAAGAAAAACTGCACCCAGCCAAGGAAGCAAGGGGAAGCTTCAAGTGAGTTTGTTATTGAATGCAATCTATCTGTTTATACTAATTGGGTATTAGATACTGCTTGTGGTTCTCACATCTGTATCCAAATAAAAGGACCATGTAGATTCAAGAAGATTGATCGAGGGGAGGTAGATCTACGAGCATCCAACGGAGCTAGACTTACTGATGTAGCTGTCGGGGACTACCACCTCACATTTCCTACTGGGATGGTCTTGGTTTTGAAAGGATGGTATTATGTACCCTATATAACCAAAAACATTATTTCAGTATCCAGATTAGATATTGATGGATTCATCTTCAATTTTGGAAGTCGATGTTGCTGTTTTTATAAAGATAGCATTTGTTTTGGTAGGGCACATTTATATAAGGGCCTTTATGTGTTAAACTACACGAACCAAGTAATGGCAATCAATGACAAAGTTAATTCACATGAATCATACCACACCCAACTTTGGCATCACCGGCTAGGTCATGTCAATGAGAAACGTTTGACAAAATTACATCAAGATGGGTATTTAGATTATTTAGAACTAAAACCACTAGATGTATTTCATGCGTGTCTACAAGGCAAAATGACCAAATCCCCATTTTGTGGGAAAGGTGAAAGAGCTAAAGGGATTCTTGAATTAGTTCACACAGATGTGTGTGGTCCATTTCCAGTTGAGGTAGGGGTTGGTTATCATACTTCATAACCTTTACTGATGATTTTAGTAGATATGGATATATATACTTAATGAATTATAAGTCAGATTATTTTGATCGGTTCAAAGAATACAAGAATGAAGTTGAGAACCAGCTTGGTAAGAATATTAAGAAATTCCGCTCAAACAAAGGAGGAGAATATCTTAATCAAGACTTCATTGATTTTTTACAGGAGTTTGGGATTCTATCTCAACTCACTATTCCTTACACACCGCAGTTGAATGGTTCAAGTGAAAGGAGGAACTACACCATCTTGGACATGGTGAGATCAATGATGAGTCATGTGAGTCTTCCATTATCCTTTGGGGGATATTCATTACAAACAGTAGCACACATACTAAACCAAGTACCAACTAAATCAATAAATGGTATTCCATACGAGTTATGTAGTTGATGCAAAGCCATGTTATTGAATTTACATGTGTGGGGTAGTGAAGCATTTTTTAAGGCATCTTCAGGTAACAAACTTGCACCCTGAGGCACAAAGTGTATCTTTATAGGAAATCCCAAGGAAACAAGGGGATATTACCTATACAACCCCTCAGAAAAAAAGGTTACAGTAGAAAGACAGTCCATATTCCTTGAGTGGGAGAACATCTCCAAAAGAGATAGTGGGATCGAGATAGACTTTGATGAAGTCGAGGCTCAAGATACACATGATTTGGTACAAGAACAGATTCCACAGATCCCCATGGAAGAAAAATCTATTCCAGAGACACAAGAACTGCGTAGGAGAACGAGAGAGGTGAGAGAACCAGAACGATATCGTTTTCTTGTCACCGAGGATGGTGACGCCTTATTGGGTGACAATGATGATCCTCTTACATACAAGGAAGCAGTTTAAGGCATAGACATTTCCAAGTGGCAAGAAGCAATGAATTCTGAAATGGATTCCATGTACCAAAACCAAGTCTGGATTTTGGTAGATCCTCTAGTTGATGTAAAGCCTATTGGTAATAAATGGGTATTCAAGAAGGAACTAGACATGGAGGGGCAAGTCAGCACCTATAAGGCACAACTGGTTGCAAAAGGTTTTAGACAATGTCAAGGAATTGACTATGATGAATCCTTTTCACTGGTTGCGATGCTTAAATCCATCAGAATCCTGTTGGCCATTTCCGCTTACCATGACTATGAAATTTGGAAAATGGATGTCAAAAAAGCTTTCCTTAACAGGAACCTCCAGGAAGATGTCTACATGACACAACCTGAAGGGTTTCTGACTCAAAAGGATGCCAACAAGGTATCGAAGTTACATAAATCCATTTATGGATTAAAGAAAGCATCAAGGTCATGGAACATTCGTTTTGATGAATTTGTAATGGAATTTGGCTTTGTTAAGAACGAATGTGACCCTTCTGTCTACAAGAGGTTTAGTGGGAGTGCAGTCATTTTCTTAATAGTATATATTGATGACATATTACTAATTGGAAATGAAGTACCTATCTTACAATCAGTTAAGGCATGGTTGCATAAATGCTTCTCCAAGAAAGACTTGGGAGAGGCAGCATATATTCTTGGGATCAAGATCCATCGTGATAGATCCAAGAGAATGTTGGGCCTGAGTCAAAGTACATACATTGACAAGATACTGAAGAGATTCAGTATGGAATAGTTAAAGAGGGGATTATTGCTAGTGTCACATGGAATTCATCTTTCCAAGAAAATGTTTCCTCAGACACATGAGGAAAGAAAGAGAATGGAAAGGATACCTTACGCATCCTCGATTGGGTAAGTCATGTATGATATGCTATGTACGAGGATAGAAGTGTCTTACGCATTAAGTGCGGTAGGCAGATATCAAGCTGATCCAGGAGACCGCCATTGGATGGCAGTCAAGACTATCCTTAAGTATCTGAGGCGTACTAATGATATGTTCCTAGTTTATGGAGGAGATGAAGAACTAGTCATCATAGGACATGTAGATTCTAGTTTCCAGACTGATCAAGATGACATGAAGTCGCAGACTAGATACATCTTCAGTTTGAATGGAGGTGCAGTGAGCTGGAAGAGCTCAAAGCAAAGTGTGGTGGCAGATTCTACAGCGAAGTCCGAGTATATTGCAGCTTCTGAGGCAGTTAAAGAAGCAGTATGGATGCGATGCTTCGTCCAAGAGCTGGATTTTGTACCGAGCATTAAAGATCCTATCACACTCTATTGTGATAATACTACAGAGGTGACACTTGAAAAAGATCCAAGGTCACATCAGCGGACAAAGCACATACTTTAGAAGTATCATCTCTTGAGGGATTTTTCTCAGAGAGGTGAAGTTGCAGTGAGCAGCATTTCCACGGAAAACAACGTGGCGGTCCCCTTGACTAAATCCTTGACTCAGCAGAAACATGATCATCATGTGAGGTCTAGCATACTAAAAGTTGTAGGAAGTTGGGTCTAGTCCAAGTGGGAGTTTTTAAGGGTTGGTGTCCTGAGAACCAACTGTTTTGTACTTTTATTACATGAATGTTCACTTATTATATATTGTTCATTATTCTTCTTGACTATAACATAATAATGTCCTGGAATATTTGTTGCATTGATAACATCATGGCAGATCCTCTCTATGATGAGAACCTTGAAATTATATAAAAATATTCTTAAATAAAGTTCTACGGTTGGATGACATACTTTGATAAGACACATAGTATACAGACTGTCATGTGTGAGTACTCATAAGAAGATGAGACCCTCTCTCATGGAGTTCGCACTTGGTAATCTCCAAGATGGGGGATTATGAGAACAGACCAGCCAGTAGAAATTTCGCATGTCTTGGTGTCAATGGACATTGCTATCTACGAGCGTGTGTATTGGTCCTTATACTGGAAGATTATCATTAACTCATGTCATGACTCACGCACTTAGATTTACTGACGAAAACCATCACATAGATAGTTGGCAGGAAGTAGGGTACGTTGGGTGTGTCACGAGTGACATGTTGTTAATGGATAAGTCGAGGAAGGATTTTTCCCTTCCATTTATGGAAGTTGATATCTCGGCCCTTTGATTGAAATAGAACTGTCACATTAAATTCAATTGCCATGGTGTGAACGACGAGTTTATTTCAAGTAGTCAAAGAACGACGGATCAAGAATATAGGTTTATGACACTGCCATGAAACCTTCTGGATGAGATATCGAGACAAAGGGATTAAATTACACAGTAAGTGTTCGTATGAGGTGATATGTTAATGCGGCGTCAACTTCTTTCTCTTGGGTTCCTTGACCCATTGCTAGACAGTTTTCTTGGACTTTAGGCAAGCTCGTCTAATGCGAACGAGAAAAAGGCCTAGAGGGTCACACACTAAGTGTATTCAAGTATCTCAAGTAGAATAATGATTATTCTCGTACGTGGTTTAATAATTATTCAAGGAAGCCTAAATTGTTTTAATGATGGAGGAAGAATAAAAAATAAAACAAGTACATGTCGTGTATCAATAATTACACGCCGTGTAGTTTTATTTTGAAAAACAAGTACACGCCATGTATTATTAAATGTACATGCCATGTAGGTTTGATTTTGGAAAGGAAATGACTAAATGAAAACCAGATATACATGCCGTGTACATTGAATGTACACACCATGTAGTTTTCAATGAAAAAAAAGTACACGTCGTGTATTTATTAATACACGCCATGTAGTTTTTTCAGTTGGTATTTTGAGGGTATAATATTGTTTTAAATGATATTTATTATAAGAAGCATGGGTGCATGTCAAGGAATTAATTATTCGACATGAAGGTTTAAAATGAGAGTCAATGTAATAAATAAAACATGTAACACGTTTATTTATTGTCATCACTCTACAACCTCAAACCTGATTATAAATATCCTCAGAACCCCAATTCTTTTCCAACAAAACAATTCTGGAGAATTCTATCAATGCCGAAAGAACCACTTTCTCCAAGAACTCTCTCAAGACCAAGGGAGATCCTCTTCCATAATATCAAGATGATCTATGGTGGACAACTCAAGAAAAGGCTTCTCCACACTAGCACCCGGATAATTTTTTGGAGACGTCCAAAGATACGAGGTACGTGTGTTGATCACCGCTAGAGGGAGTCTACACTTGGCTTCTATGATGCAACGACGGATCACATCGACAACGTGATCAAGAACATCAACGAAGAAAGAAAACCCAAAAGTATTTCTTTATAATTAATTAAATTAATTATAATCAACCTATAACGAACCTTGTTTGTGGTTCCGGGACAAACCTTCTTATTTATATTTTTCTGTGATTCAATCCGTGGAGACTGGATTTTATCGTCATATTGATCCCGGATTGATCATTTCTAATGACAAAAATCCAAGTGGTAACATCCACCCGCGTGCTCCCACTGTGACCAAAAACTTCAGAAAGTCTATGATATAATCCTGGGTATGGATTGGTTAAGAGCGTTTAGGGCTCACATCGACTGTTATAGCAGAACTGTCAGTTTCGTGACTGAGGATGGTGTCGAGCATCTCATTAGAGAAGAAAGAGTGGTAAAGGTCAGTGAAACGGGATTGTTGCCACCAGCAGTGGAAATGATCTCTTAACAGTTGGCTATATTAAAATTGGAATCTATGGACGAGATCGTGAGAAACATTTTTCCAGTAGTTGTGGATCAATTTCCAGATGTTTTTCCTGAAAACTTCTCGGGGTTACTACTTGTAAGAGAAGTGGAGTTTACGATTGATCTCCTATAGAGGACCAGTCCTATCACACTTCTATCTTATATTATGGCACCAACGAAGTTATAGGAATTGAAATTATAGCTTGAGGAGCTGGAAAGCAAAGGTTTTATTCGGCCAAGCGTGTCTCCGTGGGAAGCACCAGTTTTGTTTGTAAAGAAAGCAGATGGAACTTTGGGGCTATGTGTGGATTATCGTAAACCTAACCAATTTATGATAAAGAATAGATATCCACTTCAACGCATTTTTGACCTGTTTGATCAATTAAGGGGATATTAATGGTTATCTAAGATTGACTTGAGGTTAGGATATCACCAGTTGCGAGTCTGGAAGGAGGATATTCCGAAGACATCCTTCAAAAGCAGATAGGGCCACTACAAATATGTATTCATTCCTTTTGGTCTTACGAATGCACCAGTGATCTTCATGGCTCTGATGAATCGGATATTTCAATGACATCTGGATTCTTTTGTAGTGGTGTTTGTAGACGACATATTGGTGTACTCAAGAACAAGGTCTGAGCATGAGAAACACTTGGCAATAGTGTTGGAAATCTGGAGAGACCATCAGTTGTATGCAAAATTTTCAAAATGTGATTTTTGTATAAAAGAGGTATGCTTTCTGGGTAATGTTGTTTTTGTAAAACGTGTTTCAGTGGATCCAGAAAAGATAGAATCTGTTCTTTCTTGGCAATCTCCAAAGAATGTATTTGAAATACGAAGGTTTCTAACTCTAGCTGGTTATTACCCACGCTTTGTTCATGACTTCTCACGACTATCTTCGCCTATGACAGCATTGAAAAAGAAGAATGTTCCATTTCAATGGAGTAAAGAATGTCAGAGATCTTTTCAAGAGTTGAAACTTCTCCTTACATCAGCACCCATCTTGATCTTTCTTGAATAAGGATAAGGGTATGTGGTGTATTGTGATGCTTCAGGAATAGGGTTGGGATGTGTTCTCATGCAAGGATACCATGTTGTGGATTATGGTTCAAGGAAGTTGAGGTTGCATGAGAATAATTAACCAATACATGATTTGGAGTTGGCTTCAGTCGTCCATGCTTTGAAAACATGGAGACATTATTCCTTCGGTGAGAAATTTACTATGTTTACAGATCACAAAAGCCTGAAACACATTTTCTCACAACGAGACTTGAATCTGAGGTAGAAGAGATGGATGGAGTATCTCCAGATGTGTTACTTTGACTTGATGTACACACCAAGAAAATGGAATTCGGTGGCGGATGCAATGAGTAGAAAGTCATATGCTCAGTTGGAAAAAGAAGCTTTAGACGAATGGTAGTTGATTTAGAACATAGCCGACATGCATGTGGAATGTGAAGACTGAGGTGATGTTGCGGTTTTCTTTCCATTTGCGCCTGTTCCTGATTTTTTGGAGATAATAAAGAAGGTACGGGCATCCGATTTAGAATGTGTTGCAATGAGTTCAAAACTCAATGGTGGGGAGACCATTGAGGGATGGAAGGTGGATGAGAGTTCAGTTTTGCGGTTTCGGGATTGGATGGTTGTAACTTTAACTGCTCAGGAGAAACTCCTTCATGGTTACCACCATTTCAGATGGGTTGTACATTCGGGTACACAAAAGATGTATAAGGCGTTTCAGACATAGTTTTGGTGGAGCGGCATGAAAAGGAAGGTGGTCGAGTTCGTCTCGTGGTGCTTAACTTGTCAGAAGGTTAAAGAAGAGCATCAGAGGCCAACCAGTATGTTAGAATGTTTACCTATCCCTGTGTGGAAATGGGATCATATAGAAATGGATTTTGTTACAGGTCTTCTAATAACGGTTCAGAAACATGATTCCATTTGGGTGATAGTGGATCGTCTAACCAAGTCGGCCCATTTCATCACAATTCTTGAAACTCATACGGTGGAAGATCTTTCAAAAATCCATATCCGAGAAGTGGTAAAGAGGCATGGTGTACCAGTGCCTATCGTCTCAGATAGATATCTGAGGTTCACATCTCGTTTCTGGAAATCTTTATAGCAAGCCCTTGGGACTCAGTTGACAATGAGCAGGACATATCATCCTCAGACGGATGGGAAATCTGAGAGGATGATACAAACATTGGAAGACATATTGCGGGCTTGTGTAATGGATTTTGGTGGTTCATGGGAGGAGCATATACCCTTAGTGGAGTTCTCATACAATAACAGCTATCAAGCCTCGATACGCATGGCTCTATTTCAAGCATTTTATGGGCGTCCTTGTAGTTCTCCACTATGATGGGTGGAAACGGGTGAAACATCACTAGTTGGGCCGAGCCATGTCCAAGAAACAATGGAGAAGATTCAGTTGATTAGAAAAAAAGATGGAGACGGCTCAGAGTCATCAGAAATCGAATGTAGATCAACGACAAAGACCGATTTCGTTCATTGTGGGTGATCATATCTTCTTGAGGATCTCTCCAAGGCTTGGACATTGTCGTTTTGGGAAGTAAGGGAAGTTATCTCCCAGATACGTTAGACCTTTTGAGATACTGGAACGGATTGGAGAGGTGGCATATCGGTTGGAATTACCACCATAGTTTAGTTCGGTGCATAATGAGTTCCATGTATCTCAGTTGAAGAAGTATCAGTCTGATCCTGACCATGTGATCAGATGGGATCATGTTGACCTAGAGTCGGATGCTTCGTTGATACATATCATGGTGTGGATTGTGGATAGGCTGGATAAAGTCTTGTGTGGAAAAACCATCGGTCTAGTGTGGGTCTTGTGGCAACATGGTCAGATTCATGAAGAGACTTGGGAACATGAAAGGGAAATGAAAGATCAGTGGTCGGAACTCTTTCAAGAAACCAATGGTTTTCTACATTCCAAGGACGGAAAGGCCATTGGTGGGGAGAATGTAGTACCCCTAGTTTCTGGTAAGTATCCCATGTTTTACACTTTTTATGTTCTTGAAGCATATGAGGAATGGTGGGGGAGAGTTGGGATACTTTGAAAGTGTAAAGAGGGAAAAAGTGGGGACTCACGGGCTTCGCACAGTTTGCCAAACCGTTCGGAAGCCGTGCGGGTAGTAGTCACCTAGGCAGAGGAGTCTGCACGGTGTATGCACGATTTGGACAAACCGTGCGAGGAGGCCGTTTTGAGAGCCCCTCTCTGACAGTGACTACTACACAGTTAGCACACGGTTTAACAAACCATGTGGACTAACCGTGCACGAAGTCAACATAGATCCTATTTATTAGGATCTAAACCATTTTATCATTTAACCCACTCGTTTTTGCTCCCAGATGGCCCTAACTCGGGATTTATCTCTGGGGATGGTTGGAGAACTCTTACCAGTCATTTTGGAAGCGATCTGGAGGGTTGCCTTGTCGTTTAGAGGCTAGTTGATCGCAGTAAGTCTCATTTCACTTTGGTTTTCTTAGATCTCCTTCTCCCCTCTTTATGGATCCTTAGATATATGCCCAAAGTGGATAGATATAAGTTAGTAGATGACTTTTAAGTCTGGTTTTGGTCTTGTTGGTGATAGGGGAAGGAATCTAATGAGGTTTCGTGGTGTTTCGACCCAGTTCTCGGTGGTTTTCACCTAAGTTGTTGAGGTAGGTGGATTCACTCTCAACTCCTCTTGTTAGAATTTATTGGCTTAGTTTCAAATTGGTTATTTGAATATAATTTATTGTGAAAAACAAGAAATAAATCTTTTTTAGTGATGTTTTATGGTTTTGAAGAAATTTTGAAATCTTGGTGAGTTGTTGTGCAAAGTGATTTGGATATTTGAATTTAAAATGTTGATTTTAAATTATGAAATTCCTGAATTTGTAAATAGTTTGTTGAGAAATGCACTTTCAATAAAAAGGGTGTTTCATTGAAATGCTTTGTGATTGAAATGATTTTGGGGGATTTGGTTTTCAATAAAATGGGAGTTTTATTGAAATTGTTTGAATTGGTTGAACACACTTGATTTTGATAGAAATGGTTTTGAATAAAATGGTGTTTTATTGAAAGGGTGGTTTTGGCATGATTGTTGGGAGTATGTGGTGTGTCTTCATATTTCATGTACGAGGCTTGGTTGAAATATGAACTTGTGCTCGATGCCAAAGGTGTGCTGGCACATGGTAACTACTTGTACGAGGCTTGGTTGAAATATGACCTTGTGCTCGCTGCCAAAGGTGTACTAGCAAATGGTAACTACTTGTACGAGGATTGGTTGAAATATGACCTTGTGCTCGGTTCCAAAGGTGTAATGGCACATGGGAAAAAATTACCATGTTATGACTTGGTAGATCGACAAGAAACCGCTCATGAGTATGGAACTGTCATAACGAAGCATGCAAGGTTGATTTCACGGTGTTGTGAAATGGTTGGGTATTCCAAAAATGAATGTTTGCAAAATGGTTCAAAAGTTGTTTGGTTATTTTTCTGGAAAAATAACATTCTAAAAAAATTGGTTTATTTTGTTATGAAATTCCTTTGGTTATGAATGGGTTGGAAACTTGTTTATATTTAGATATAAACTACTTTTGTGAAACTATTTTATATAAACTATTTTTATATA
Source organism: Viscum album (assembly GCA_963277665.1). Lineage (NCBI taxonomy): Eukaryota > Viridiplantae > Streptophyta > Magnoliopsida > Santalales > Viscaceae > Viscum > Viscum album. The sequence goes on from OY728150.1 coordinate 862,573,455, forward strand.
AATGTTGATAACTCTTCTATCCTAGTGGTGTGAGCAGGGAAGTCATTGGGGGAAACCTACTAAGTTATACTCACCCCTTCTTTGGAACTTTGGTGCTTCTGCAGATCTCAGGTTCTGAGACACAGGTAAAGGTAAATCCACTCATTACTAGTGGTTTGTGGTGGTGCTCAGGAGATGTGGTCATTCTTGGAGCATGGATCTCAGTGTAGAGCCATGGAGTGTGTCCTGGTCTGTTTTGGGTCTTGTGCTAGTCTTCTTCTTGGTACTCTGATATTTTTTTTGTTGTATTGGCTCATGGAATTATGTAGTTTCACTTTTTTAATACATGAGTTGGTTTTTTTAATAACATGCATCATATAGTGGTAGTTAGTGGATATTTTGGTTTAGTTTCTTAAAGGGTAAATCATCCCCCAATTGTATTTGAAACCCCTGGGAATTTATTTCCAGCCTTTGGCACCTTGGGGATGTCGCTTAAGGCCATTTAATGACTTGTTTTGTTATTAATCCAATAAGGATAAGCGGGTCACTACACATCTATTTTATTATTTGATTATATTTATTTTTTATTCTCTATTAATTTTTATGTATATTGCGGAAGCCCATCCTCATGTTTTTCTCTAGAAAATTTCATATCTATATAGTATTAATGACCAGAAGAAAATAATAAAGTAGCATAATTTACCACATCATTTATCCCAATTTGTGTTGTGAAGCTTTTGGAACTATCATCACTTGATTCATTTGAGAAAATTGATTCATCAATATCACTCCATACAGGTACTTTTAATGATTTGTTACTTATATTCTTTTATTTCATCTTCATTTTGAATATAGGGAACTCTAATTTTATATTTCCCTTCTTCTATCATTTATATAAAGATATCTCTGTTTCTCAACATTAATTTTCCTTTTTCGAATGATGATAATATTTCTCTTTCCTCTTGAATTATCTTAACTTCTTGGATAAGTGATAAATTTATGCATCCTTACTTAAAGTGTAATAATTGATTTCATTCTTGTAAATATTTTTATTTTCCATGACTTTCATGGATAAATTTTCATCTCACTGCTTCATAGTAATCTTATCTGTCATGGGTGACCCAATGGTTTATTCTACTAGCATATGTTAAGTCAGAATGGATAACAGATGGTCTATAGGGGGACATGTGAATAGAACAGATTAAAATCTGAACAATATTAAATTATTAAAAATTAATTAATTAAAAGAGTTAATTTTTACTGAAATAACAAATAAAATAGGGAATTTCTTAGTGGTTAAGTCCATATTAGAGATAGTCTACTCTTTTTCCTCTATACGCAAAAAATAGATATATTTTGTACTAAACTCATTTTTGAATTAAAATAATAACTCTATTAAAACATAATTCTTATAGTGGAAGTATAACCAAAACACCTATGTTTCGTATGGGGAGTCACAACCAAATTCATCACTAAATTTACACTATAGAAGTTTGAAACTAAATAGTCCTGAATTTATAATTCATGAGTTGCAACCAAAAGAAATAAAAAAAATTTTGAATATAAAAGCATAAATATAAAGTGAGAGAACATGTGAGGGATGGGATTTAGTGTTACTGTCATAAAAAAAAGGAAGAAATATATTATATATGAATGAAGTATATATACTGGGTTTTGAGTAATGTATCAATATTTCTCATCAACATTGTAGTAGAAGTCAAAGATGTATTCATTCATCACATTAAAGTCTATCCAGAAGATTATAACCTGATCATACCTAGTGTGGATTATATAGAAATTAATTGTTTTATAGAAAATTGATTTTGGTCCTCAAAATTTCATGTTCTTGTAAATGTTATGATTTGAATGTTTCATGAATCCTTTAAATATGATTTGTAAAAGCTATCAAGTCAATCTCAAATCAGGTAAATTAATTCAAATTTAAACATAATAATTATCCAAGAGAGATAAAATTATCATTCTATAATAATCACAAAAAAATCTTTTGAATTAAAAACCTGAAGACTAATTTAAAATATTATTAATTACACATTAAATAATTCAAATATACTTTATAATAATAGTTAAAGGGAATTATTATAAAAATTAGAGGACAATTTTTCTATTAAAATTTAAATTTTCAAAAACTTTATAATTTCAAGAATTGAGTAATTGATTAATTAAACTACATTAAATTGTAAAATTTAATATTTAAGAAGTTAGATATCACAAAATATTGATTCTGAAAATAATAATACAAATAAATTAACTCAAAAAAACAAAAGGTTAAATATTCAAAATATATACTATGTGTATATCTGTGAATACAAGTTTATCATATATTAAAATGAATAAAATAGTTTAAAAAATCTTCAAGTGGGTTTTATATAATATATTATAACTTTATAAATTAATAACTTTATTAAAATAAATAATATAAAAAATAAATAAATTAGATTATCAAAAATAATGAAGAACAAAGTATTCTCATAATTTCTCATTTCAGAAAAGGTAAAAAAGTATTGAGCTAACCATGAGCCTCGAGTGACCATGAGGTATATTTATAACAATATTTTAATATTCCAAGACATCATAACATGAAATCCATTTATGTAACATGTTTTCTCTTGATATAACATTAAATAACATGATATAACTTGCAGTCACTTTATATAACTCGTGGTCACATGATATAAATTATTGTTGCTTTATATAACATGCAGTCACTTAATATAAAAGGTGGTAACTTGATAAAACTAATGGAAAGTTGTATATCTTTTGGTCACCTAAGATATTGTCATTGAAGGATGGTTTGAATTTCAAATTATGGTAGTTTGAAGAAAGAAACACTTGTGTTTGCTTAAAAATAATACATGCGGTCACTTTAAAAATTAGACTTATGTTCAGTAAGAAAAAAAATATAATAAAAAAATAAAAAAATATTAAATAATATACATTAAAATTTAAAATTGAAAATGAAACATGTTATTTTAATAAAATAATAAAAATAGAATTACTATTAGATAAAAAAAATTTACGAATTAATATCAATGTAATCAAACAAAAAAATATAATAACATAGTATATGAAATAAAACAATGTATATTAACACAGTACATTAACATGAACACCAACATGTTCTTGATATACTTTACTTATTGAATTATAATTATGTTGGGAAAACAAGTACTTTTATATACCAAAAGTACCTTCCTCTCTAGTGTTTATATAGGAAAAACATCTCCATGATATTTTTTACCATTACAAATATCATTAAATAGAGTGTACATTTTAGTAATTTATTCACTAGTACGCATGCTAAAACATTCAAGTTATTGATGTTACATGTATATTCCAGTGTTTATAACATTTTTACTTACATCATTTAGAACTAAAAAAATCTTCCAAATTTAATGTGAAACAATTCATGTTGAAATACAATTAAATTCTTTATGTTATAACACACAATGAATGGGATTCATGTCTTTTTCATCGATTTCAAAGGTTAAAATATCATTAGAAGACTATTTATTCTCTATTTCCTTAATAAGTGTATAACTTTGCATGAGATTTTTCCAAATATGATAAAAAAAAATTTCTAATAAACATAGAAATGTGATTTATCCAACAACTATAATTTTTTCCATCATATAATAAATCTTGACTCATTGAGTGCCATTTGAGACCAATTTGGGTGTTAGGTAAAGTGGACATCATTTGTGATCGTTCCTTGAAACCAATTACAGTTTAGAAACCAATGATCACTCCAAAACAAATTTATAGTCTAATTAGGATGGAAAGAAAGAGGTTATTATATTTTAAAAAATAAAAAACTAAAAAAAAAATTAAGTGATAAATGAAATAAAAGAGTAATAATAATGTAATAAAATAAATGACAAGGAAAAATAATGAAGGAGTTTGACCAATACCAAATTTTAGTGTTTGCATATCCTTTCCACAAATTCTTTGGGGGTTATATATTCCCTTGACTTTAATAGTATCTAAGAAACCTAAAACCCATTTATTTTTAAATGGTTTATCATGAAATCCAATAAAAATTAAGACACAATATTTTAAATGGTTTTAGAAAGAAACTAAAAACACTAACTTTTGTGGTAGTGATAACCCAAGAAGATAAAGTATAGCGACCCTTATTTTCTAACATGAATTTTACATATTATTAATGATTAAAAACATAAAAACATTACAAAAAGTGGATATAAAGGTTTGGTGTCTTGGGAAAACTACTACCACACATAACTTATAAAACATAAAACATTTATTTAATTCCTTTTCTCTAGCTTCTTATTTTCACTTGAGTTCTCCTTTGTACACATAATCACATGAGGATATACATCAAAGATGGGTGAGATAAAATATTAGTAAGAAAATATATAAAAACATGAAACAACATAACATGGTATGAAAAAAGTCATTATCATCATGACATAGTCATGGGATCATAATCCTGAGAGGAAACATTAATAAAAGACTCAGAATGTGGAAATGAATAAAAATGAAACATCATGTCTTAGTGGTAAACTACCACACATAGTAATGAAAAAATATAGAATAATGTTCATGCATATTTCACTTTAATCATGAGGTTATTCACATTACCCAATTCATTGGAGCACTATATAATTCCGAGCACACCCGTCATATCATAACATTTACATTGCGCCATATAATTCTAGTTGCACCTGTCACATCCTAATATTTGCATTATCAAGAATGAAACGTAGAACATATATAAATATTGATCATATAGTAACCCAAGAAAATTAATGGGTTTCATTTCAAAATCATACATTAAAAATCATTGGGTTCCCAAATTAAAGAGGGAATATCATACTTGATACAAGAATCATCAACCTTGTGTGAGAAGTAAAAGGTGTGTATTTGAAAGAATAGTTCTTTTGAAAAACAATATGTTTCAAATAAAATTAATTGTAAAACATATATATCACATAAAAGGTAATATAATGATTAATAAATCATTTTTATGGAATAAACATACTAAAAATGGAGTGAAAGATGGAAAACCGGAAGAAAGAAAGTTGGATTCAAGAATTCCCCTTACATTGTGTCTGAATGTTCTTTTACTTTAATGTCCTGTATAATGAAATTATCTTCCTTAATTAACAATTACATAACCTTTTATATATTAAAATTATTCATTATTGTTTTGTTGTGTTCTTTTTTGGGCATTTGTATCATGAGTTATAGAGTTTAAATTCATTGTTTGGGAGTGTTCTTTTTCTTAGTTTTCAGGAACAGTTCACTTGTACACTTTGATGGAAGTACATGTAGAACACGAATAAACATAAAGAACTGATATTACATGTTCTTAATTATATTCCAGAAATCTAAGTTATCTTTTAATGAATTGTGTTATATACCATGTGGATGAATCATTAGTCAAAATTTAATTATGATCATTTTAGGTTATTTTTAGTGGTTTTTAGATCACAATGAACATGTTTTGTTTTATCATTTAGTATTATTTATAAAAGTTGTTTGCAAAACAAAAAAGGGGTAAAAAATAAATATTAAAATATTTTTTCAACCATTTTATTTTTTTCTTTATATCCTTTTCGTATTTGATGGAAAATGTAAGTTCATTGTCAATGATTTAGGTAAATTAACATATAGGAAATAATTATATTTTTATAAACAAACATAAAGAGAGGTAGGATTATAATTAATAATCTTCCATTAACATGATATAGTACCATTATATCAATCATACTAGATTTATCCTAAAAATTGGATAAAATAATTTGAGGTTAATAGAAGAAAATAAATTAAATTTGAATGGAATGTGAAAGAATGGGAGAAAGAAATTACCTCTTGATTATATCTTTTTTGAGAGCCTCTTTAGAGGATAGGTTTTTGTCTTTTTATGGGACCAAGGGATTCTGGACATGGGGGAGGATATTGGGAAGATATTTGAGCATAATTTGGATTAGTAACAATGCTTGAGAGGTGTGAGTAAATGAGTTTGTTAGGGGTGGTATTTATAGTGGAGGGGAGACGGGTTTTCTCAATATTAGTTTCATTAATTTATTATTTCTTCACAAGAAAATAAATAGTGATGATTATTATCACTAAAAATATTAACAAGTGAATGTGAGTTCTAACTGATGGAAATTTACATCATCCATTACTCAAGCATGATGTAGAATTTCATTTATTTAGCATTTTTTGTAAATTATTGAATTTCACTATTCACCAAAAATTCAAGTATTTTATAAAAATCCAAAAAAATCACGCGAACCATTTTTTGATGTGTAGATTTAAAAAATGAACTCCTTTTTATGAAAATAATTTTCTAAATATTATTAAATTTATTTTTTTATTAAAATCATAATTTACTTGAAAAATACAAATTTTAAATTAAAAAAGTTTTTTATAACACTTTGAAAAATTAATTAAGGTCTCAAAAAATTATCATATAATCATAAAACAACTAAATAATATTTTTTGAATGCATTTTATGAAAATAATTTTTCTTTTAAATTATTATATTAATCATTAAATATTTATGACATACAAAAATACCAACACTATAATGAAATTATATCCAATTTTCACTTATAGGATGAATAAATTTTATATATATTATCATTGGTAAGGTTCCTATTCATTTGGCTGATTTAATATTCATAAGAGTCATATTATGATTAATAAGGGTATCATTTCTATTCATAAGGGTATGTTACTATTCACATAAAATTAAGTTTGCCCTATCAGACACCAAACATCTTACTGATCACAACCATGTATGTAAGATCTTCAAAATTCCAATCCAAAATTATAAAATTTATGATTAATGGTCGCATGGTAGTTCATTTAATCCTGATGTGGAATTTTGTTTCCTAATGTGATTTTATGTGATTATTATATTACTACAAAAAGGGATCAATTTCATTGATAAAAGTTTGGGTCATTACATTATGGGTAAAGATATGTTTTATTTGAATAAACCCTTTACAACAAACTCTGAATTCTCAGTAAGAGAGAAATTAAAAAATGAGAGAAAGGGATATAATAATTAACTACAATAAAGGAAGCACAATTGGAGATCAAATAAATGTACAATAGAATCCAATAGGTATTAAATATTATCCAAAACATCATGGGGGTGAATTTATAGACTTTGGATGTCCCATGGTTTTTTTAAAGCTATTGGGAGTCCACAAGATTAATCAAAATGTGAGTGGTAGGGGAAATCCTATAAATTCTAGTTTTACTTTCGAGAAAAGGTCAACTGGTTTGTCCCAAGGCTCCCCCAATAGACTAGTGATAACTTATTCCCTTAACAGCTATATGTGGGACTGGACAGTGTGTATTTTCCACTATATAGTACACTGACAAGCTAGTGGTCTCTATCTAGAAATCTAGTGAGACTAAACAATGTACATGTGTCACTGTCAAGCACACCTGCTAGCTGGTGGTTAGTCTCCAACTAGCTGGTATATATTCTTTTTAAGGCCTTTAAAATTGGTTTCAAAATGCCTCGTAAACCTATTTATTTACAAAATATCTTCTCAATATGATAGAAAAAAATAATAACAAAAATAACATCAAATGAAATAGTTAGAAAAATAATTGGTGTTTGCGATTATTAAAACATATAAGCGAGTGAGAGCTATAACACCTGATTTATTTATAGATATTATGAATAGAGTTTTCTATTTGTATTTAGTTATATTTTTGGTAGTTTGTATTGGTGAAATGTTGTTAAATTAAAAAATTTATTAGGTTCATGAAAAAATTATGAGGAGTGTTATACAAACATTAAAATAAAATATGTTTTATGAAAAAATTGAAAATGAGAATTTTTTACAAAAAATATCTCATTCCCTTGATATAATATAAATAAATATGGAATAATATTTTATCTAGTTAAAAATAAAGTGGTAAAATAATGGTCAATACCTATAAGGATCACTAAGATACTATGTTTTTTTAGAATATTGTATTATTACTGATATTTTATTGAAAATATTTCTCGGTTATAAAACCCATTAAAAAGTTAAAATGAAAGGGAGTTAAATTCATTTTGACAATGGAGTGTGATAAATGTTTTTAATAATTAAAAATAATATTGGTTTATGATTTAATATCATCCCTTCCATTAAAAAATAGTGAATTGTATATTTATAGTGACACTTCATTGAAGGTCCTTGGTTGTGTATTGGTGAAAATTGATTGAGTTGTTGCATATGCATCTCTCTAATTGAAACTCCATGAAATGAATCATCCAATGCAGGACCTTGATATTGGAGAGGTAGTTTTTCATTGAAAATTAAGATTCATATCCTATATGGATATAAGTGTGATATATATATATATACCATAAAATCATTAAATATATATTCAATCAAAAAATCAGACATGCGGTAATGAAGATGGTTTGAATTGATAAAGAATAATGAGTCATGATTCACAATAATCTATGTAAATCGAACATGGTAGTATATTCCTTGTGATAATATAATGAATCACTAACCATGATACATGTTTAACATGATCCTATAGTAACACAGTTATTGAAAATTGGAATAAAATTTGTTCATGTAGAAACCTCATCATTTTTTTCTCAGGTATTAGTACAATAATCGTTCTCAAAAAGACTTAATGATTCTCATAAATAATATTTTGTTTTTTAATAAAGAATATAATTATTTAAGAAAACAAATATCTATGTATAATATTGATAAATAATTCTTTATAATAATTGGAAAGGGGTTATGTGTACCAAGTAAATTTTAGTTGAAAAATAACTTATAAAGTGTGGAAAAAATATCTATTTTTTTATCCTTGTAGAACTAAGTTGTTTAGAGACCATTGGGTATATTATGCATGGGAAGGATTGAAGTGAGATATTGTATAATTTAAAATTAAATTTTGGACATTAAAATAGTTTAAAGATAAATTATAACCATTTAAGGGTATGATTCATTTGTTGATGGTTTTAGAATGGAAATCGGAGAATATATACATGGATTTTACATTGGGATTGAAAATAAATTTTGATTTAATAATGAAATTTGTATTATTGTGGATTATTGGACTAAATCTGACCATTTTCTACCTATATTAGATAGTATGTATTTGGATTATCTTTCTTGAATTTATCTTAGATATATAGATAGGTTACATGGTGTTTTTCTCTATATAATATATTATTATGATCCCAAACTAAAATTCATTTCCAAGAAGGTATTTTAGAAGTATATGGGTACAAAGATAAGTGTTACAATAACTATTCATCCTCAAAGTGATGTATAATTAGAGATGAAAATTTAGACATAGGAGGATATTCTATGTTCATGATCATTATATTATAAATGAATTTGGGATTAGAATCCTTTAGTATTGAATAGTTTTTATAATAATTCTTTTTATTCCAATATATATATGGAACCCTTTGGGTTATTTTATGGAGAACAGAGTTAGACTCCCACATGTTGGGATAAACTAGTAGGGAGAAATTTCTTGGGACCTATTTTAATATAGTAAATAGTAAAAAAGGTAAATATAATTCATCACAATATGAGGGAAATTTGGATTAAGAAGAAAAGTTATGAAGATAAAATGAGGGAATATATTTTGTTCCAGGTAGGTGACTATATTTTTCATAAATATCTAAAAAGAATAGTGTAATTATTTTTGGTATAAAGTGAAAATTAAGTCTATGGTTTATTTGTACATATTAAATTTTGGTAAAATTGATTTGGTTAATTATCAAGTAACTAGGAATTTGGGTTTATCTTTTTTACATGATGTGTTTCATTTTTATTATTAAAAAAATATTTACTTAATGCATCTCTTATTTTGAGCCTTGAAGTGGTTCAGTTAAAGTAAAATATTTCATATAAGGAAAATAATGTTCATATTTTTGATCAAATAGAGTGGGTTTTTTTGAATAATATGACCCACCTGGTTAATAATTTTTGGAAGGATCATATGATTGAATAAGATCCATAGAAATATGAAAAAGACTTGGGATAATAATATACTCACCTATTTATTAATGAATAAAATTTTGAGGACACAATTTATTTAAGGGAAGAAGAATTTGAAAAAACATATAATTTTAATAATAAAAAGTTTTAATGTATTATTATTGTTTATAATTATATTTTATGCATTTATATTCTATATAATAAATATATATATAATTTTTCTATCTGAAAATAAATTATTTCAATCTAAGTAATTATTTCCATATATTATATGAATTTATTTACAAACTAAATTTATAAATTTAGGAATTTAGATTTATTTAAATAGACTTAATTTTTTAAATCATCAATTAAAAATTATATTATGGGTAATTTTATGGATTTTTCTAGAAATTGTTGATTTTAGGTGAATAGTGGAAATATTGTTTTTCCAATACAATCACTTTTATAGAATCATTATGGAATTATAATGAGTTGAATGTTTTTAAAACCTTTTTTAGACTAAATATATATTTAATAAATTAAATAAATCATTAAAAATATTACGTTGACTTTGGAAAACTATATTAGAATGGAAGTCGTGTTTAATGAAGTTAACTTATGGGAATTCATTCATGTAAGGAGTGGAGATGATGAATTGGAATCAACTCTCTAGTGAAAATACATTTCGAAAAAGATGAATTTCCTTATGTAGAGATTGTGGTATAGGGACCTTCTGATAGAGGATAATATCTGGAATAAAGGTACTTCTCTAGCCTCGAGATGATAGTGTTGCATTATGCCAAGTAAATAATCAAATTGGAATCTATTTTTTCAGGAGTGATGTGGTGACATAAATATAGAAATTTATGGAAATATGCATGGGTGATGAAGGATATGGGTAATTAATTATGGAGTTTCTATCAAAATGGTTCTAAAGGACAAAACTTTTCTATGATGATTTGAAGGCACATAACATGTCTTTTCTGTTGTGTGTTGGATCATTTTGGTGGCATGTAATAAAGCAAAGGAGAGTAGTTTTTACTACCAGTGTTTTACACAGTTGTATATTGTTACGCCCGACCCCAATTACCCAAAGTTGGTGCATTATTAAATAAAATTAGCATGATACAAGGAATCATGTCCTAAAAGACCAATCAGTTTAGTAGCCTTGGATGTACTAGATACATACATAAGTTTTACATTACATTATAAAATGAAAAACAACTAAATTGTGTCTCCTTCTAAAACATTCATCTCCCTTATACTATCCCTACATTTCAGTCATAATATACTTCTTCACATCCTAGGAAAAATAAAACATAGAAAGGAATGAGCTAAAATTCCCAGTAAGGATAACAATGGTGCATAAACTTTCGTAAATAAGCATATGTGTTAAAGGAAATGTATAAGACTAAAAAACAAACCTTTTAAAATTAAACTTCATAATAATATCGAATAGATAAACAAAATAATGATATTTACTTATTCACATGGATATTCTACTAGTCGAATAATCACATGTAAAATCAATATCCAATTTCATAAAGATGAAATGAAAAATTCCCGATATCATAACCACATAGTCAAGGCCTCGTGCCAAGACTTAAAATAAGAGTTTATCAAGGTCTTATTTCAAGACACTAGTTTGTCTCATTAGTCTATCTGATTCATTGAGGAGCTATAGCGGGATCCACCAGTCACATACTAAGTCCAATGAATTCCTCATATGAACAGGTTTAATCATAACATAAACATTCATATTAAAAATAGCATACGAAATTTCAATACATTATTCATAAATCATGAATGGTATAAAAATAACACATCCATAGTCAAACATATCATAAAACCTTCAATACAATATGGATGATTTTTACCATAATAAATCAACTTCAAACCAGTTTAAAATATATCAAAGGATGTTGACATATATGAAATTAAAACTATTTGAAAGAAATACCTATTTTAATTTTGAAACCATTTTAAAGTCAAATAATTATAAAAGAAAACATTAATTTTGGAAATATTTCTATAATATTGTAAGGGAAGCTTCAAAGGTATTATAATGGGGGAAAATAGTCACATCCTCCGTATAAGATAACAAATATTCTTTCGCTAATTTTGTCAAACAGGTCATCAACAACCTTGTTTGGAAAACGATATAAAGATTCCTTTATAAACATCTTATAAACATTAAAATAAACATATAAATGAATTTAACCCATAGTCTAGGAAATATAAATTTTTTTTGAAATACATTTTTAAGAAACATGAATGTGCATGATAAAGTGGTCTTAGTAGATACTCACATATAGACAACCTCAGATAATAAAAAGATTGTAAAATTAACTCTTACCTTTTACTTTTCATTCATTGAGGGTATGTTAACCTCCAGTATAATATTTAAATAACATTTATTAAATTATACTAGAATCACATACATATATATGATATCCTATATAATCTTCTAATATTATTTTGTTAATAATATTTCAGTAGTACCACTGTTTCGGGTGTTAAGTGATTCATTTTATTTTATATGCTTGGTTAGGTAAGCCATGTTTGTTATCTATAAGATGTAATTGATTCATATAAATAATGATATTATGTTATTAAAAAATATTTTCGAATCATAGAATTATATTTATTCTTGAATGGTCACAATGAGGGATGAATATCATCACATTCGGGGAGACAATAATTCGCATGTACGCACGAAGAAAAATATCACTCTATTGATGGTGAAATCATATGTAATTGGATAGTATATAATATATAAAAAATCATTAGCATTTAATATATTTTATTTAAATCATTTATACTCATTATTATACCCATCCAAATAATGAAGTGTTTGAATAACAAACTACACCACGACCTGGAGACGGTAAGTCGTACGTAGGCACGTATGGTGACTTGTCATTCATAGGATGGATAGAATAATGAATATTGTTGTACCATATTTATAATAAAATCAATGTATGCATAAGGTACTAGAGTTATTATTTTGGTATGGAAACAACAAAGAAAGAGAATGTGGAAGAAGAAAAGAACTTTGAAAGAGGTGACGAAATTATCTCCTCTTCTTCGGGTGTTTCCTTTTGAGTTGATCAAAAGGGATCCTTAGGATTTCTTTATGATCAATGTATGGACTCTAGGTCTAATTTAGGGTAGTTGTGAAGATATTTGAGCAGGATTTTTCCAAGATAAATGGATTTGGGTGTGTTATTGTGAGAGAAGGCGAAGTACCCTTTTATAAGAGATGTGGGGGTTACATTAGGAAAAGTTTGAAATATTATTTTCTTATACAATCATATTAGGTTTATAATGGCTCTAAAATGATTTATTTATAATTAAATTTGTGTATGGGTATAAAATATTTCATCCAATAGGTTTTATATGGGTTTAGGTCACCATATTAACCTTATATTTTAGATTTAACTCTTGGATAAATAGTTTAACATTTACAATGTCTCCTTGTATATTTATATTTTATGGTTTCTAAACCTAAAATAAAATTCAAAGAGAACACCATGTGGTTAATTAATAACATATAGATTACTATATAAGTCATTTGACAAAAAACCTTATATTTTTAGGAATATTATATCATTTAATAATATAGTATTTGTTTTAAAAACTCATTTTTTCAATTTTGAAACTATTTGGTATTTGATTTTTGTTAAAGTCATCAAAAAATTATTAATTTGAAAAAAAATTAATTTAATCAACCCTAGCATGTCATATTAAACTATAAAATTCTTTAAATTCCTAAAAAGTATCAGTTTACATTTATTTGGATATTTATAATATTAATTATTATAATCTTTCATTAATAATGTAATTACTGCATCATCACTGTGTCATAAATAAATTTAATTATTTTATGTATAAAATTTATAAATAAAATACCATTATAAATTAAATATATATTAATTTTTAATGAATATTTATAGTCAAATTTATTTTATGTGTAACCCTATATTAAAAATGTTTTAGTTATAAAAATTTGAATTTAACACTTTTAACTCCCCTTTAAATAAAATATTTATAAATGTATTAATCTCATCCATGTGGACCAAAAGGATCATATGTTTTTCCTGATTTTGATTTTGGTCGAAATTAATTTATAAAATAGAATTAGGACATGTGTTAGGGTAATAATAATATCATTTTTACATTTAATTACCCTATTTACTTTTAACCCTAGTAAATAAAAGTCAAAAGTTATTATTCACCAAAAATTGTTTTCATCTTATTGAAAAACATTTAACTTACTGATATTGACCGTGTCTCTTGGATTTTTTAAATTCTATTCATGGAATTGGTAAAATTATGTTTTATGCAAATTTTCTAACGTGCCTAAAAGTTTGGAAAAACACATTAAAATTTTTAATAAACTTTTATACATATAATTTTATTATAAAATGACTCCAATGAATTTCATTGAACTAATATAGGTATTATATATCTATTTTGACTTAAAATAAATTTAAATGAAATAAATAATTATTTAAATAAAAATTCAGTTTTAAACAATAACTTTGTGTTTTTCACTATTCGTCAAAAATTGAATGTTTTCAGAAAGATACCAAAAAATCACACTTGGCTAATTTTGATATAATGAATCAAAAAATGAAGTCCGTTTTGAAAACTAAAATATATATAATTTTAAAAAGTAGGTATTATTATTCATAATGCAAGTTTGATTGGACGTGGTGTGCTAGAACTCGAAGTTGCGTACAACGCAGGCTATGATATTATTCAAAGGGAAACGTACCATGGAAGCTTGGGGTCTTACATTCTCCCCTCCTTCGAATAATTTCATCCTTGAAATTTCTATAATATTACTTCATAAAAATATTCAGGTGGTTCTTCATCAACAGTTCCTTAGGTTCCCACATTGTCTCTTGCATCTTATGATTTCTCTATAGAAATTTTACTAGGCGAGTATTTTGATTTCTCAACACTTGTTCTATAGTATCAAGAATCATTACAGGCTCTTCACAATAAGACAGATCAGGTTCCAGTTCAATTTATTTATAGGTGAGTACATTCATTAGGTTTGTATGACCTTTACATTTTTCATTGTTTCCTCAAAAATTTCTAGGACTATGAGTTTTCTTTCACCAACATCATCCCAACAAGTTGGTGTGCAACATCTATTTCCATATAATGCATCATATGGTGCCATCAGAATACTTGAATAGAAGCTATTATTATAGGAAAATTCTATCATAGGTAAATATAGATCCCACATACCTTGAAATTCATGTGATCAATATCTCAACATGCCTTCTAAGGTTTGAATAGTTCTTTCTGATTGTCCATATTTTTTAGGGTGCTAGGAAGTGTTCAAATGAAGTTTAGTATCCAAGGCCTTATGAAAACTTTTCTAGAATTTTGATGTAAAATGGGGATCAAGATCAGAAACAATCGATAGGGGTAATCCATGAAGTCTAACAACTTCATTAATATAGAGTCTTGCTAAATGATAAAGTGGTAAATCTTCTTTTATAGCAAGAAAATGTTCTGACTTAGTAAGATGATCAACAGTGACCAATATTGAATCATTCCTTATAGGAGTCTTTGGAAGCCCCATGACAAATTCCATCATAATATCATTCCATTTCCACTCAGGTATGGAAATATGATGCATGAATCCTATAGGATGTTGTCTTCCAGCCTTCACCTGTTGACAAACTACACATCTTGACACATAATCAACAATATCCCTCTTCATGTTGTCCAACCAAAAATGTTCATTCAAATATCTATGCATCTTAGTTCTACCAAGGTGTATAGGGAAATTGGAGTTATTATCATCCTCCAAAAATTACCTTTTTAGATTGGGTATATCAGGAACACATAGTCTCTTCCCAAATTTCAAAATTCTATCTTCATATACGAAGTCAATCAACCTCCTATCATTCATAGTTTTAATTTTTTTTGAAACTTCTCATAATCAGTCTGAGAACTTTTTATCCTTTCTAGTAAAGAAGGTTTGGAATCCATTTGAAAAAGTACTGATTTTTCACCTTCCATTGTTATTCCCATATCCATTTTTACTAGATCCATGAATATATGATCCCTTTGAGTTCTCATCTTGTTCGAAACTCCATGATCCTCTCTGATCAAAGAATCTTCCACCTTATTTTCCTTCCCTGGGTGGTAGTGTCTAGGGAAATCATAATCCTTGAGTATCGTGAACCATCGCATTTTCCTCTTGTTGAGTTCTTTTTGTGAGAAAATATACTTCAAACACTTTTGATCAGTATAAATATCACATTTTTCACTAGAGAGATAGTGTCTTCATATCATCAAAGCATATATTTCAGCTATAAACTAACGATCATGAGTGTGATTGTATTTTTCATGAATATTTATCTATCAGGATGCATAGGCAACAATTATATCATTCTGCATAAGGACACAATAAATTCCTTTCTTCAAATCATCACTATAAATAACAAACACATCATTTCCTGATGGTATCATCAAGATAATAGCATTGAATAACATTTCCATTAGTTCTTGAAAACATTCTTCACACTCTTTTTTCCAAAAAAAAATTAATCCCTTTATGTGTGACCTTGGAAAATTGGTTTTCCAATCGGGAAGAATTCATAACAAAACACTAATATTAACCTGCTAAACCAATAAAATTGTGTACCTCATTTATACTTGTCGGTGCTGGCCATTCTTGGGTTGACCTTATCTTAGAAGGACCAAAAAAGATTATATACTTATAGAAAATAAGGCAAAGACAAGAAATTTTCTAAAGCCATAATTCACACTTACTAAATTTCCAATATAATTCATTTCTTTTAAGGGTTCTTAAATTATTGGGCAAGTGATTTTCATGATCTTCATAGATTTTTTAGTATACCAAGATATAATCAAAAAATACTACTACAAAGTACTCAAGATATTCCTTGAAAACTATATTCATTATATCTATGAAAACAGAGGGTGCATTAGTCAGTAGAGAAGGCATTAATGTAAACTCGTAATGCATGTACCTTGTTTGAAATGTTTTTTTTTGGAATTTCTTCCATCTTCACACACAACTTATGATATCAAGATCGAAGTTCAATCTATGAAAAATATTGAGTTCCATGAAGTTCATCGAATAAATCATCAATGCAAGGTAGGGGATACTTGTTATTTATTATTATAGCGTTGATCTTCCTATACTCAATGCATAAACTCATAGATCCATCTTTCTTATTAACAAAAAAGAATAGGGGTTCCCCATGGAGAAACACTAGGGAGAATAAATCCTTTATTACTCAATTCCTCTAGTTGTTTATTTAGTTCCACTAATTCCATAGTGGCCATTCTATAAGGGGTATTTGATACGAGACTTGAACGCAGAATTAAATCAATGAAAAACTCAATTTCTCGTTCTAGAGGATGTCTAAGTAAATCCTCTAGAAACCCATCAACCTGTTCTTACACAATAGGTACATTCTCTATTTAAATATTATTTTCCTCACCAATAGTTACTTAATTCTATTTCTCCCAAATAATTGAATTTATTTTAGCTATTGTGGGTAGATATAGATTAGAATCTAGTGGTAAAGTTTCTTCTCTAAAGATAAGGTACTCTTTACCATCATCGAAAATTTTAACCTCTTTCTTCTTACAATAAATTTTCACATCATGGTTAGAAATCCAATACATTCCAAGGATTATATGAAATTCAATCATGAGTATGATGATGAGATCATCATATAAAGAACTTTTATATGCCCTAATAGGGACTGATTCACAAAACTTTTTTTCAATGATACTTCCCTTAGGGGTTTTGACTAAAAACTCCCTTGTCAAATAAAATTGGAAATATCTAATTTTCTTAAAAAACTCTGAAGATATGAAACAATGCGATGATCCAGAATCAAAAAAATAATTGGCTAAACTTGAGGAAACCATTAAATTACTTACCAACATCTCTTTCAGAGCTTCAACCTCAATAGTAGTGATCACATTAGCTTGGCCTTTTCTAAGGTAAGTTTCCTTGGATTTTAGGATATTAATTTTTATAATTACCCTTTTCTCTATAATTTTAGAATTCAACATTGACAGCCTCTTTCATTCCCTTGAAATGATGAGCTTGGTGTCCATTTTCACCACACTTATAACAGACTTTCATTCCCTTCAGACAAGTACCGGGGTGTTTCTTACCACATTTATTACAGGATGAATATTCAACTTTTCCCTTCTTCCCCTTATTTTTATTTATAGAGTGTTCAATAGATCTCTTCTTCTCTTTTTTTGATTTAAAGTATTAAGATATAGAGAATTCCTTTTCTTTCTTGATAGCACATGAGGCTATATTTTCATATGATGAGAAGGATTGTGAGACAAATGATCGATGAAGAGATGGTTTTAACCAATCAATGAATCAATAAATCTTACTCCTTAGGTTACGTATATAATCTATTGTATGCCTTTCTATCCTTGTAAAGTTAGCGTCATACTTTGTGAAATTCTCATCCTCCTTTTTACTCTGACTTACAAATTTCCTATCCATATCCACTCGATGGTCATGAGGAAAGTATTTTTCTAATAAAATCTCTCTAAACTCCCTATATTTCATATTTGATACTTCTTCATCCTTATTTGTGTCTTTAATTAATGACCACCATTGATCTGTATCTCCCGTGAGGTGATAAACATCCATGATAACATTTTTCCATTCGCTACTCCCTAAAGCATGTAGTATTTTCTCTTAGGAACTTATCCATTTCTCAACTACAAATGAGATTTTAGTCCCATTTAATGATGGTTTCTATTTCCTCATGAATCGGTTTAACATTGACCCTCCACGTTGTGTATTAGGGTGCTCTATTTTGGTAAGGTTATTATTCATAACCTGAGTGAGTTGTCCCAGTATGGTGATAAACTGATCAGTACTAGTTGCATCACTAGCTCCAGTATAATTATGTTGATTAGGAGGGAAATCCCTATATAGATTATGTGCATTGAAACAGTTTCTATTCCTTCCACTAGGATCCATTTCTATATATTAGAATACACTAGATTAGTTTATGAATCACAATAAATAATTTCAAACTTCTAAAACACTTAACATAAATTGAACAGTTTATGAATATAATCCCTAATCCTAAAAATGTTATCTTTGTGGAGGTATATACCCATAAATCCTTCATAATGGTTTGTAATGAACATGTAAATTATCCTAATCATATCCCCCTGGAGTATTGTAACCAAGAGTGCATCAAGGCCCGTTTTCATATACTAGGATACCTCGAGTCAAGCCAGAAACTCCTTGTCAGAGTTTTCACTCCTAGTTACATCTGTTCCAGAGCCGCCTCTACCTTATTGTATTCAGAGAGGGATTTATTTCTTGTAAAATACACAAAATCACTACATTACCTAAATTTTAGGAAGTTCTTCTACACTAATCCTAAAAGTCTATCTTATGGTAATGTTCTCTATTTAGAGTTTTTCTAAATATAGCTTAAAATGTTTGTAATAAACTTTCTCTGATACCAACTGTAACGCCTCGACCCCAATTACCTATAGTCCATGCATTATTTCAAAAATATTCAGGAAACAAGGATTTATGTCCAAAAATACAGATCAGTTTAGTAGCCTTGGAAGTACTAGATACGTACATAAGTTTTACATTAAATTATAAAATGAAAAAAACAACATTCTCTCTCCTTTTAACACATTAATATCCCTTAGACTACCCTAGAAGGTCAGTCATAATATACTTTCTTGCATCCTGGGAAAAATAAAACATAGAAAGGGATGATATCAGATGCTTATTGAGGGTAAAAATATAGCCGAAACATCTATAAATAAGCATAAGCATTAAAGGTAATATATAAGACTAAAATACAATCCTTTTAATCTTAAACTTCAGCATAATATGGAAAATATAAATCAAATAATTCTATTTAATTATTCACATGGATATTCTACTAGTCTAATAATCACATGTAATACAAATATCCAATTTCATAATGATGGAATTCATAATGTCAGACATAATAACCACTTAGCCAATACATCATGCCAAGACTACAAATAAGATTTTTTCAAAGCCTTATGCCAAGACACAAGTTTGTCTCATGAGACCTACCGATGCATCGGGGAGCTAAAGCGGGCTCCACCTGTCACTTACTACGTCCAATGCATTCCTCGTATGAAAATGTTTAAACATAACATAAGCACCCATATTAAGACTAGCATACGATATTTAAATAATTTATCCATAAACTAGGAAGGGTATAAAAATAACACATCCACAGTCAAAAATATCACAAAACCTTTAATACAATATGGAAGATTTTTATCATAATAAATCAACTTCAAACAAGTTTAAAATCCATCAAAGAATATTGACATAGATGAAATGAAAAATATTTGAATAAAAAAACTCTTCCTATTTCGTAACCATTTAAAAGTCACATAATTATAAAAGAAAACATTTATTTTTAAAATATTCGTATAATATTGTAAGGAAAAATTCGAAGTTTTTATAACAGCAGAAAATAGCTTCACCCATCATATAAGTTAAAAACATTATTTCCTTAATTTTGTCGAAAACGCCGTAAAGGACATTGTTTGGAAAACGATGGAAATATTCCTTTATAAACATATAATAAAAATTCCAAAAAAGGGTATAAATGACTTTAACCCATATTCAAGGAAGTATTAAAAATG
The DNA here is from genome assembly GCA_963277665.1 of Viscum album. NCBI lineage: Eukaryota > Viridiplantae > Streptophyta > Magnoliopsida > Santalales > Viscaceae > Viscum > Viscum album. Next base: position 862,594,094 of record OY728150.1, read on the forward strand.
TTTTTAAATACATTTTTAAGAAGCACAGATGTGGATGATAAAGAGGTACCAGTAGATACTCACATATAAATAACCTCAGATGATAAATAGATTGTAAAATTAACCCTTATCTTGTGGTTTTCCTTAGTTGAGGGTATGTTAGCCACCTATATAATACATAAATAATTTTTATCAAATTATACAAGAACCACATACTTAAATATGATATCTTATATTATCTTCTAATATTTCGTTGTTAATTATATTTTAGTAGTATCATTTTTTTGGGTGTTAACTGATTCATTTTACTTTGTAGGCTTGGTAACGTAAGTCATGTTTGTTATGGATAAGATGTATTTGATTCATATCCAGAATTATATAATGTTATTATACCTTATTTTTTATTCATAAAATGAAATTTATTCTTGAATGGTTACGATGGGGAATGAATTTCATCGTGTTTGTGGAGACGGTAATTAGTACGTACGCACGAGCGACAACATTATTCTATTGATGGTGAAATAGTATGTAATTGGATGGTATATAATATACACTTAATCCGGAACATTTTATATTTATTATTTACATTAGTTATAATCATTATTATACCAATTCAAATAATTAAGTGTTTGAATATAAAACTACACCATGACGTGGAGAAGGTAAGTCGTGCGTACACACGTATGGTGACTTGTCATTAATAGGGTGGATAGAATAATGAATATAGGGGTACCATATTTATAATAACATAACAGTATGTATAATTTATCTGAGTTATTATTTTGGTATGGAAATTACAAAGAAAGAGGAAGTGGAAGAAAAAACAACTTTGAAAGAGGTGGTGAAATTATTACTTCTTCTTCATGTGTATCATTTTATGTTGATAAAAAGGGATTTTTAGGTTGGATTTATTATCAAAGTAAGGCCTATATGTTGAGGTGAGGGTATTTGTGAGGATATTTGGTCATGGTTTGGCTGATCCAAATTGCTTTGGAGGTGGGATTTTGAAAGCACGGGAATTACCCTTTTATAAGAGAGGTGATGGTTACTTTAGGAAACATTTGAAATATTATTTTATTATACAATCATATTTGGTTTATAATGTCCCCAAAATTATTTATTTCAGGGATAAGGTGGGGATGGGTCAAAAACCTCTCAACAAATAGGTTTTAGATAGGTTTATGTCACCATATTAACCTTATCTTATAGATTAAACTCTAGGATAAATAGTCTAACATTTACCATGTCTCCTTGTATCTTTATATTATATTGTTAATAAACATACTATAAAAGGTCAAGAGAACACCAAGTGGCTCATTAATGACATATATATTATAATACAAGTTCTTGGGTAGAACCATTGATTTCTAGGACTATTATATCTTTTAATAATATAGTATTTTTTTCAAACACATTTATGTCAATTTTGACACTATTTAGTATTTGATTTTTGTTAATGTCCTAAAAACATGATTACTTTGAAAAAAATTAATTTAATAAACCCTAAAATGTTTTATTAACCTATAAAATTCATGTAATTTATAAAAATTTTCATTTTTAAATTATTTATATATTTATTATATCAATTATTTTAATCAACCATTAATAAGGTATTTACTGCATCATCATTGTTTCATAAATAAATTAATTTATTTAATATCTAAAAATATTAAATAAAATACCATTATTTAGTAAATATTTTTATATTTATAATGAATATTTATAGTCTAATTTATCTAATGTTTAACCCTATATTAAAAATGTTTTAGTTATAAAAATTTGAACCCTTCTTTAAATAAAATAATAATAAATGTCTTAATCTAATCCAAGTGAACCAAAAGGATCATATTTTATTTCCGAGGTTGGTTTTTTTCCAAAATAAACTTATCCAATATAATTAGGACATGTGTTAGGTTAATAATAATATCATTTTTACTTTTAATTACCATATTTACTTTTAATCGTGTTAAATAAAATTCATATGTTACTATTCACCAAAAATTATTTTCATCTTATTGAACCACATTTTACTTACTCATATCAACTGTGTCTCTTGGATTTTTTTAAATTCAGTTCCCAGTAGCTGTAAAATTATGTTTTACGCAAATTTGCTAACATTCTTAGAAGGTGCGTAAAAGAGGTTAAAAATTCAATAAAATTTTATACATCTAAATTTATTATAAAATGACTCCAATTAATTTAATTGAAATAATATATGTATTATGTATCTATTTTTACATAAAATAAATTTAAATAAAATAAATAATTATTTAAATAACAATTTTTTTTTAAACAATAACGTAGTGTTTTTCACTATTCATCAAAAATTGAAACTTTTCAAAAAAGTACCAAAAATTCATACTAAGCTAATTTTGATATTCTGAATCCAAAAATGAAGTCCATTTTTTAAAATAAAATTTATAAAATTTTAAAAAGTGGGTATTACTATTCATAACTACTAGTTTGATTGGTCGTGCTGTGCTAGAACTCGAAGTTTTGTACAACGCAAGCTATTGTAATATTCAAAAAGAAACGTACTGTGGAAGCTTGGGGTGTTACGTATACAATATCACTAGTGGATTATTTATGGGGTATTCGTGATTGAGGGTATGTATCCTCTTCTCTTAAGAAAATTATCCCAAGGGTGGTCCTATTGGTAAAAGGTAATTTATGAAATAATGGAGGGTGAGGGTATGCTATACTCCTCTTGCAACTAGGCTGAAACTTATTGTGGATGGTTCATGTGTACCCGGATCTGTGAGAGGTGGAGGGTGGATAGAGATTGTAGAGGCTCAATCATTTTTGGTTTTGGGGCTTACTATAAAACATGTAATTCTCTAGGAGTGGAGGAAAGGGCTTTGATCTATGTCCTGCATTTATGAAAATTATATAACATCGGTCTCAAAAAATTGAAAAATAATTTCAATGTTCTAGTTGTGATGATGCAAGGAAGGGAGAAGGTCCCATGGGATCTATCATATTTCCTTAGTAAGGGGAGTATATTGTTGGATCATGGAAAAATGTTTGGGCACACTTGGATAGAAATCAACTTTATTACTGATTCTTTATCTAGTAAATTTAGTTTTGATGATGTGTTCAACTTATTTTTTAGTATTATCTCTAATAAAAAATATGTAAATCTTATTGTTGTGGGTGACATTGTGGGCCGTAAAAATTTTCGACCAATATTACTTATACCCATTTTATTTTACAATTATAAAATCTAAATTTCAATCAATCCATTTATGGAATAAATATCAATACATCTATTTTTTAGGTCTAAATTCATTTTGATGCTTAAAATGATTTTTTTATAAAATCATTTTTTTTGTTTCATTTAACATATTTACATTAAAATAAATTTTATCCATATTTATATGGAATATTTTAAAATGGTTTTCATATTTTTAATCATATGTTTCAAATTGTTAATAATTTTTATTTCATTGTTAGTCATAAAATTATGTTATCATGGTAAACCTCTTTCACAATGATAATGGTTAAAATGGGTTTAAAAGTGTTAAAATTAATGGATGTGTTTAAAATCATTAAAAAAATATATATTTAATTGGATTGGATGAGTTTATTTTGACCTATACTATCCTCTCTTCAATTTTGGTTTCCTTTGGTTACACTTGACCTTGAGAAATACATTTATATTATTTTAAAGTTAACAGTATCTACAAAGGTGTCAATCCAATAACCTTTGAAATGGGTCCCTTGACCCCCTCAATTCTCTACCAACTTTGGGAACCTTAAATATTACAAGATCTGAACAAATAACTTCTCAACACATTTATAAACATATTACATGTCTTATTCTCACCGAAATATCAATTTATGATAGCTTTAGGTGTAATTCAATGGAGGATATCAACAGAAGAGTTAATTGTTCTCACCAAGTTCTTTCATGTTTATTCCTTCATTCACAACCCTAAAATCAATTATTTTCATAGTAATTTGATGAAATAAATATCATTAATTTAAAAAATATTATTATATTAATGGAACCATTTTCGACCTCTCTTCAATCCATTAGAAAATTTTAAATGTTGTCTATGTGTATGTGTGAACTATAGCCTCCCAAAATAATAAATTTCATTTTTCATCACTTCCTCACATGGATAGTTATAAATATGGATTTGGAGAATAAATTTGATATTTAAAACAACATTTTCATCCTATAGGTTATGTAACTATGACCAATGATCTCGTAAAAAAACTACCAAAGCAAAACATGCATAGGAAATGAGGCAATTAACACATAAATATTGATTTTCATAAAGAATTATTAATAAATGGTTCATAATTAATTATAATTTTATTGTATCATTTAAGAAAAATATGAATATGTTTTTGATATAGGTTTATATTATATCTATGTTTATTATATAGGGATTTTAGAGTTCCTCTAACTAAGTGAACGTTATAAGAAATGTATTTTTTAAAGGCCATGTTTTAAATATTTTAAATTTTTTATATGAACTCTTTCTCTTACACACACATAGTCTTTTAAATGTTTTAGTAATTTTCTTATTTATACTAAAAAATAATGATTAAGAAAATTTTCAACTTGTATTTTAATTCTTTAAAAATAAGTTAATAGAAATGTTTTTAAAGTTTTCATAGGGGAAATTTTTATTTTTATAAAAAAGGGAAATGAATGGTTTTTTAACATTTACCTCTTGATTGATATTTACCAAAACTATAACTATTATTTATTATTATTATTACTCTAAATTTTATAATTTTATTAAATAATATCCAATTTTTCATGACCCCCCCCCCCAGGGCCTACCTGGACGGCAGAAGGCTGAGTCGTGACCACCCAAAGCCCACCTCCAATATGCTATGGGATGAAGACAAGCCCCATGAAGGAATAAAATTAAATTGGATTCCATAGAATAATGTACTTTTATTCACACACCCAAACATCTATATGTTCCAAGGAAAATGAACATAATATATATAGTAATATCTAGATAGATACCATTTAAGTAATTACCTTTGGGGAATACATCAGAGTATGATAGTATAAATACAACGTGTATAACGGAAATAATACACACCCGACCAAAAAAATGTTCAAACATAACAAAATCTAGAATAGAGGGAAACTAAAAGAGAACATGACACCTGATCTCCATGTTTGACCACCAAACACAATCAATTCACCCACGTATCACTAAGCACCACAGATGTCAGTACTGAATTTTCCATCATCTTTATAAGACACAACATGTGTAGGAAATTAACATATATAGGTGAGTATAAAAATACCAATTATGACACATAAAAACCCTAAAAAATGAAGGGTAATGAATTTTTTACTGATTCCTAACCACTAGTGGATGAAATTGGAGTTAAATCATATAATGATGATCCATCATTAATCCCCTAGTAACTGAAATCATCGTTGTTAATCCATATCCCAAATCCACAAAGAATCACCCAAAATATATCCTAATACATCTATAAACCACCATCTTGAATTTCGTTCATATAAGTTCTATGAATATGGGGGTTTGATCACGCTCAAACCCACCCTAGTAATGCCAAAATATGACTCCAGGGGCCAACGATGAAAATATGAATAACGGTTGGGATAAATTCAAAAAAAAAGGTTAAACCATTGTTATTTGAGAGTTCTCATCCAACATCTAAAATCAGGGTACCCAAGGGTGATAAAATGAATTGTAAAAAATATAATTGAATATTTAATATTTAAAGTACGGTAGGGCATACGCAAATATTGAAAATTCAAGGAATAAAATATGATAAATGAATCCATTCATTGTTAAATAAAATAGGGATAAAATCCATAAATAATGTTCACTAACTTGATTTAGGGTCAATCAATAGTGAAGAATATGTTCTCCAGAGATGAAGAAGGTTTTTTATGATCACTGCCTCTCAATCCACCTCAATACAATCTTTATCAGTCATCCAATCCCAATATTCAAATGAATAATGATCAATCCTCCTATAAAATACTCCATGGTTGATGCATCTAAACATGATGTTTTTTATAATGGGATATTTATAGATTATTTCTATGATAATTCATTTAATAAAAAGAGGTGAAATAATTTTTTTTATTTTATTAAACGCACCTGCAAATGGTTACCTCTTTCTGAATATCTTATATCAACCATCCTTAGTTCACACCTTGGGAAAACCCTGTATTAAAAAATCATTTGTTTTCTTTGATTTCCAATATATGGACTTTATAAATGGTAAAAAACCAATAAAAATTAAAGTTATTCATGATCATGCATTAAATATATTAATATCTAGTGTCCCAAGATTCCCAAACAATGCGCCAACTCTAAGGATAAGTCATGATAAATACATAGATTTATTCCAAATAAAAATCTACCATATCTAAAGTTTCTACACTATTCCGATTATTCCATGGATTTTCATTATCCATGACAATATTATTTTACCTTATCAACATGTGATTAATAAAAATATTAATGTTAATATGTTCAAATTATTTTTTTTGTGTTATATGATATAAATAAAATATTTTATCTATTTAATTCATGTTATGGTACTTGTAAATTGTATAAGATAATATTTGGGTCTGATATAAACCCAAAATGCATTGGTTAATGATATGTTCTATAGAGAAATAATGTAGGAATTAACTAGTGAAGTTATTTAATTATAAGGGTTATCGTATGGGTGATTGTATGTATTATATGAGTATAGTGTTCTAAGATTCCTATAAGGTTTTTCTATAATTTGTATTAGTTTTATTGAAAATTAATTTTATTCTTGACGTAAGAAAATATTCATATTATTAAATGAATTTTTATTATCATTTATAGGTGAATGATTTTTTTCAGGGAAAATATTTTGTGAGTTCCCATGTTTTCCATGTAACTTTTATGATTAAAATATTTTTTTAAGCTTTATTAAAAAATGTTTAATGAAAAACATTGAGAAATAAATTTTATATCATGAGTTATTAAATGATTATTTCAGATCAAAGGTTATTATGTATGATAGAAATTTTTTTTATGTATTAAAATTTTTTTTAATGGACTAATGTGTTTTCTTTAATTTTATATATCTTACGAATATTTTTGTTCTCATAAAATATTTTCAAATGTTTTTACATGTATTAAGTATTTTTAGGAACTATATTACGGTAAAACTTTCAATAATGAAGAATTTTCTAGAAAGAAGAAAATGTGTCAGGAATGTTACATAAGTGTAAATATATAAACTCTTTTTGCGAAAAAAATATACACTATATGAAAATATAAACTTTTTATGTAATGAGTATCCTAATTCTACCAAACTCTATGCCTAAAAGATCGCGGTAATGTAATAAAGTATTATCTTTTCTATTAATCTTATAATTACATGACAGTTTTTTACTTGTTGTTATAGTTTTTATTACATCAATGATTGTATGACCTTAAATGTTATTTTATTGTTAATGAGGTACATATAATGAATTATAACTTATCGTTATTGTATCTTGAGAACATTTTTAAGGGTATCCATATTTCTACATCTAATAGATGTCTATTTTACAATGATTTACTACATAGGAAATGTGGTGAATGAGTTAAGAAGGAAGTGAGAGGATAATTTCCTTCTAAATCAAAAACTTGGAATGGTTGTAGTTATAGTTGAGAAGATTATAGATGTGTTTAATAAATTGATGTAAGATATAAATGGAGGTACCCATAACAGAAATCTAGTAAATCATTTATAAACTAATATTTATATAGTGGATCATTTCAGGAAATAACTCCCATAAGATTTTGGGGGATCCTCTTACCCCACTTCAATAGAATAAGGTACTATAAGTGATGTTTTTTAGTTTGGTGATGGATTAAACTATTTTATAATTGTTCTATGGTGTTTTTTTAAAAACTGTGATTCAACAACATCTTACTTTGGTCGGTTTCACAAATTTAGTTGGGGTTTCGTGGAATTGTCATCAAATGATATTTAGTGATGGTTTTAATTTTTGGAGGTGGTTTTCCCTTTCAAAACATTTGATGGTTTCATGGTGATTTAAATTGTAGCTATATTAAATAATATATATTAGTGTCTTAATCTTCCATTAAATTGTTTGTAATATATATAGAGGTGTTTTAAACAACTTTTATATATAGATGTTAAAAAAATAAATACATCATAAACAGAATCCCCTTGAGAAAATTACTAAATTGATGGAAACCCAAGAAATAACCTAAAAATAAACAAGGAATAATATTCATATAATAAAATCACAAAACTTTGAATTAAAAAAGATTACAATAGCCATAAATAAATTATGAATGTAGTGGATAATTCATGTAAAAAATAAAATCATATTGATATTCTAAAAACCATAATATACTGACTATAAATGGAGTTAAAATTAAATAATAATAAAAACATGAGAAGAATGTATTCCAGATTCAAAAATATAAATTTCTAGAACTGGTAATGAATTCTTGTATATGAACAATTATAATAGGAATTGAGAATCCATAATAACATCACAAAGAGTTTTGATATAGGACTAACCAAGTGAATGATATCAGTTAAACAATCCTAGGTTTATGAAGATAAAAACCTGAATCAAATAAAGATATATCAAAATATAGTCAATGTTAAACAAATACAAGGTTAATAATAAAATATATAATAAATAGATTAGAAATATCATAAATAAATAATAAATTAACAATGAATTAATATCCTATCATAACATTAAAATCCACCATAAAAACCAGTAAAAAAAATAAGTACCTGTAAAATCAACACAGAACCACATCATCATGTTTCCACTATATCCATGATTATATATAACTACATTCACAATAATTCCACATCACTATATACAGACACAGAATCACAGAATCTATTTATATATATAGAACCCCTCATATTATTTCAGAACATCACCACCTCTATATATCAATTTCACACCACTTTTATATTTCCACAACACATCCTCATAAATCATTACCACATCGTCACCAAATAGCTTCCAACACACTAAAAATAAAAACAATAACATAAAATAAATCACTGTAAAAGTTTTCCTATAACAAGGCTCCTATATGACAAGACAATAATGAACTACTCCCCCATAATCACATTGATCATTCCTCCATCAATCCCTAAATGATACAATAACTCCAATTGTATTCCACAAACAACACAACACCCCCAACCCAACAAGAATAATAATGATAACATGAGAAATAATGGATAAAACCCAAAACATATATACACTAGACATAATTTTGACCTCATAATGATATGGGCCAACCTAAATCTACCTTCTAAAAAGAGCTTACTGAAATATATTTTTTCATAACAGTAATCATAGAATACCAATCCCAACTCTAATATATCATTTAAGTAAAGTATGAAATTTATCAAACTATAATGGAGTGAAATAAGTTAAATAATTTTAAAAATTAACCAAAAGATCCATATAATTATATGTATAAGTGAAAATTAAAATTAAAACATATAAAATTAACCAATCATATATATTTCTTATAATGTAATTGAAATACAGATATCCCTTACCAATAAAAAAACAAGTTTTCTCAATCACCATATCATTATGTTAGTATGTCATAAGTTTAGTTACATATCACCACCACTAAATCCAATGTCAAAACTCATCAATACACAAAAAACTATGATTTACATTGTATTTGTCTCTATCACAACTCTCTTCTACCACCACATATATGAAAAGTTTCTTGAAAATTAAATAGTTTGAAATATTTAAATTTCAACTTAAAACCAATAAAATTCTTTATACTAAATGATTATGAAATTGTGTTATTTACCTTCTCACACAAACTATCTGTGGAAAACATATCATTAGTAAAACATCTAGTCAGAGATTGATATAATTCAAATAAATCATTTTACATAGAAACAACCTTCTAATCCTATATCTGTATATGAGCCCCATTGTGTTACATTTTGCACCCATATTTCTCAATTTTGTTTTTAATTGAAATAAACTACCTCTTATTATATCTAGGTCGAAGTTACCATAATTAAGAGTAGTTGTTGTTGCAATACCTAATGACCTTCCAAATTTCTCATACAGTAATGGTCCCAAACCCATTCCATGCATTCGACCAGGATGATCCTTCCCATATACTTGTCCAAAAAGATCATCCTAGGAGACAAAGAAGTACTTCATGGGAGTAGAATCCAATAGTTAATTTATTTTCTCTTATAAATTATATATCATTAATTTTTAAATAAATAAATATTAAAAAATTGAAAACTAAAAATAAATTATAACAATGAAAATGGAATCTGTACCTCAGATTCTTTGGTATGATCTTTCACATAACTCCCATTAGATTTCATATAAACATCCACCCAAATTTCTATCTAGGAGACTTGGTGGCCCTAAATTATTTTTCTAGTTTAAGAAATTATAAATAAAAAATTCAATATATGAAATAGATAATGTTATAATATAAATATTGAAACTAATGAAAATATTACCTTAGTTGATCTGCTTCTTGAATAACTCTTTGAATCGGTAGTGTGGGGGATGATTTGTTTCACTCAACATGATACATTTTTTATTGAAACTTCATGAAATGAATAACATTTAATCTAATAATAATGTATGAAACTTCATATCATTATCAAATTCATGTATATATGTAATATTAAATTTTTATAATTATATATTTTTTAATAAAATGGGATTCTCTTGGAGATGGTAATCAACAGACACCTTCCACTACTCTATAAGCACCCCTTCATGTACGTTATCATATTGTTGTTGAGTTTTCAATGATGTATTGTTGAAATAATTATACAATATATATTTAAAATATTCCCATTTATTACCTATGTTTTTAAATGTCCACTTTTTTTGATAAGTTCAGTTATAGTGAAGTGGAATAAAATCTATACAAAGAGATTCATATTTTAAATATTCGAATTTAATTAAATAATGGAATTAAATTGAGACATAAGGTATTAAAAATACCCTTATCTGACACTTCATTATTCTTTGATTTATGAACATTTCTTTAATTGGAATATGTAATAAGAAGGGTAATTGGATGAGCTACCAATTGGCCTTGAATTTGGCCAAATAATCTTACAGTATCATCTGTGGGGATCCAATAAAAATCGAATGGAAACTATCTTTAATCAGATAAAATTAATCACATATAATGTAAAAAATTCATATTTTATAATTTATTTCCTTTAAAATAAATTAAATCACCTCAATATCTAGTAATGCGCACAAGACCGGGTTTAAATGAAAAACGAAAATCTATTAAAACATTATTTAAACATGACCATTATAACATTCCCATTAAGTTGGTGGGTATGAATATGAATAACTAAAATTTTAAAATCATATGGATTATAATTTTAGAAAATAGAATCAATATCTATCTATCTATTATAAATAAAATAATATTCATTTGAAAAATAAGGTTTTCTGATATACTATATTTTTATAAAATGCAATTTAGTTGCTCTTTACACACATTAATTAAACTTAATTTTTTAAAAATATCAAAAATTTATTTGATATAATTAAATTAATTTTTTAAATAATTATACCAAATTTTGTTAGGGTGAATTTTTGGGATTTCCCTAAAATGTTTCATTCTTCGATGAATAGTAAAAAATACTGATTTCACTGAGAACTTCTTTTTCATTTAAATTATTAAAATGTATAAATTATATTTTAAATTTATTTTATAGTAAAAAAATTTCTTTTATATTATAATAATTAAAATTTATGTTACTATAATGAATTTTATATTTAATTTTTAAATTAAAACCTTATATAATTATGAGGATTTTCTCTTTAGAAACCTATTTTTTCTCTACCTCTTCTATGTCATTTTAAATTGGATTATACTGATTCTTTGAATTGAATTTAGAAAAATTGATTAAATATTTTTAATTTTAATAGTTTATATTATCTAATAAGTTCAACTTAATTTTATACCATTATAAATAATAAAATAATTAAAAATTAATTATCATGGTTAAGGTAAAAACTTATTCATCAGGGGTTAAACTAAAACGATAAGGCTTAAATGACCTAAATACTTGTACAATACATATTTTATAGGAATATTACTACCTAATAACCTATAAGGGTTGATAATGATCCATTGTTTCGGATTTTTTCAAGATAAAAAACTTGTGTTTCATTGATTCTTATTAATAATTCCAAGTGTGTCCTCGCTCCCACTTATAAAACGGCAGCCCCTCTTCTTCCCTATTCACATGTCCAAATCCATTTTATTTATAAACTACCTCACCAAATCAATTATTTAATCGATTAAAAAAATACTAGATCCCTTTTGGGATCTAAAATCTAACCTATGATAGATCATTGGTGAAAACCTAAAGAGGTCATCTAAAGAAGAGGTAATGTTCTTAAATAATAATTTTTATATTATTTTTTATTACACCAACTAAAAAAATTATTAAATCAATATAGTATAATAAAACCAGTGTCTACCATATATTGATATATTATTATTTCCTTGGAATAACCAATATTTGTCTCTTCTACCATCAAATGTGATAGGAAATCAGTGGTTATGTGTATGGAAGACTACGCCTCACAAAACGATGGAAGTTATTTTCCATAAGAACCTCGCATGATAAAATAAAATAATGATTTTAATTCACAATTACATAATAATTAATATATAAATATACTTACATAATTATAATATCACATATACCTTCTTACATTTCATTCCATTTAAAATACGATAATGTCACTTTTGTGTATAGAGTGCTACTATCTCTCGAAGTAATGTGATATATTTTTCACTTTGAATTTATATGGAAGCTAATAATGAAAAATTATATTAATATATGTAATTTAAATAAGTTGATATAAATTCTTTAAATTAATATTTCATACATGTATTTACCCTTTCACTCGTTATGTGAATGATATTTCCACTCTTGAATGCATACGTCGTACTACCTCCATAAAGAGATGTGATTAATTTTTCATTCCCAAATTTTAAGAATTGATATGATAATATATGTAATTCATAAATATAATATTTATAGCATTATTATAATTTTTTATATGATTTATTTAGATCCTATATATAATAACCTAAACTTTCATGACAAAAAAATCATGAGAATATAAGGCAATTAACACCTAAAACAATTAAAATAATGAAATTTTATTTACAAATGGGTGGTGAAATGATATAATAGGATCATATATGATTTTATAAATATGATTATGGTTTTTTTATAAATTAATAACATTATTAAAGCCATTATATTTGAGTTTAAATCACATTAAACTATGGTAAAGCGTAAGGTAAGGGATTTTGTCTCAATGTTCACTTCATTGAGATTTACTTGTTAATATACACCGATTAACTATTATGTGATATATATACATCCATTTTTATTTTTTTATAATTAATAACTATTTATTTATGATGATTAATGTTTTTTCCGTGTTTATTCTTCAAGGGTTATTTAAATGTTAGCAAAGTGGTAAAAAATTATTGTAGAATCTCACATTCTGCTGTGTTTGTTTACATTCTTTTGAAACAATCAATTTCTTATAATAATTTTTCATTGGAAACAAAATTTATATAAAATATAAATATTATTTTATAATGGATATTATTATATCATCAACTATATACCATTTTTATATAAGGTGTTTACTTTTAATGTTATTTGATTAACTGGGAAAATACAGATAAACATGCATCCTTTACTCAATAAGGACATTTGATGACAAGGAATATTGATTCATGAATTAAATAGATTGTTATTTATATGAGAAATTGCATGGATATTTAATTAATTGTGGTGATAATTAATAGATATCCACTTGATGCATCGATATTTCTCATGATACAAATCAACTTTCTTAATCAAATGGGTTTTTACCCATAGTTCTAAACTATCTTGTGAAAGGCCTTGAAAGTAGAGGTATAATTATTCATGAGATAATGGAATCAAATAATTAATCATTTCCTTCATTGTTAATTTGTTATTATTATTGTTATCAATGATTTTTTTTCTCATTTATATTATATCTAGGATCATTTCATTCCTTGTTTATTGATTATGCATCATGTGTTTTTAGTTATTTACCTTTCCATATAGAATATGAATCATCCAATTATAATTGTCAAGATATTAATTAAATTTCAACTATGTTAAGTTATTTATCATTACATATTGATTGTGCCTTATTGATTCCTGGTATATTTTTTTGTATGTAACACTTGCTAATCATTTGATCTCACCATTATCTTGTTTTATTTCTACAAGATATGAAAAATATATCCTTGAATGAGTATAAGGGATGAAAATAATTTGATTTTGTTATATTGTATGATTTATTTTCATACCCAATTTGAAATGGATATCATATATGTATCCGGTTCTTCATGACTATTAAACTATATGGTCCTTTAGGATGTGATCGATTTTATCTTATACTAATTTAATAATGTTGACACCGGCTCTAGGATACTGGAGGTGGGGTTTTTATAGTTGGTATCATAGGAAGTTTGGTAAAAACTTTTGGAAATAGCTAATGGAAAACATATATTAGGGAACATAACCATATGATATATTTTGAGTATTAGTATAATATAACATCTTAATGTTTTTGTATGGAAGATATTTTCTGTCTTTCCTTATAAATGATCTCTTATATGGATACTACAATTGGATTTTGCTCTATAACTGATATTTCTAGGGGTAATAACTCAAAACGGGGCATTTAACTTCATTTAATCATCACATAGTGTATGATAATAGGCCCTACTACTCACCTAGTTTGAAACTCATAGGTTATATTCTTAGCATTATTCTCATTTTCATGAGAAAACATTATCAAGGGTTTGAAAATCAATATATTCTCAAAGAAAACATGTTTTTAATTATAAGATTTGAATGTCTAATATTTTAATTTATGTTATGTCTTACAACATATTATGAATTAAACCTTAGGATTTAAAATTCTTAATTTTATGACCCAATCAAGTATATTCCATTTTTTATAAATAACTATGATGACCCTGACTCTCTTGGTCCATTCCTTTTCCAAAAAAAATCCGGATCCTAAAGGGGTAGCGTCTCAGCGCGCGACCGATCGGCGAGACCGATCGGTGAGACCGATCAGTGCGACCGATCGGTGAGACCGATCCTCGCGACTGATCCGTGTGACCGATCGGTGTGCCCGATCCGCGTCACCCAACCTTGTCAGGGTTTTTCCAGTGACGTGCTCAAATTGAGTTTTTAAACCCTTCTTGACCCCCTTTAAGCTTTTTTTAATGCCTGGTAACACCCATAAATGTTTTAGTTAATTTTTAATGAATTAACCTGGTGTGTGAGTTGGTTTAAACCACTCGACCCCTTTAATAATGTGTGGGGCCGCGTGGTCAACCCATGACCCCCGCTCCTTACGCGGTTTGGCGTTCTTATCTCAACCGTCCACGACCCTTATAAACTAAGGGTTAGCTGTGGTTTCTTCTTTTCTCGATCACCCTGTGCTAAGAGTACCCCTTGTCCAGATGAGCATCTTTTCATTCGGACGAGCCTCATCACTATGTGTGAAGTTATGCGCCCGGCCTAAGAGTTGATAGATGAGGCAATTTTCATTCAGGCGAACCGCATCGATATCCGTGAAGTTATGCCCCCGGCCTCAGCATAGATCGTTGATCCAACAGGTAGGGAATTTCTCCTTAGTCTCTCCCTTTTGTGTATCATATGGGGTGGGCATGCTTTTGTTTCTATATAATTGGATAAACCAGACCTAAATAAAGAAAATGAACTGATTATATGAAGAAATGAGGGGGGGGGGGGGGCTGTGATCGTTGATGATGTTTTATGTTATGATCATCTTTCTGAATTGTGAGGGATTATGACTACTTAAAATCATGGTCGTTGGTGGTCTTTCTCTGTGCACTAATGAAACGAGGTGATGTTTTAAATGGCTTGTATGTGTTTGTGAACTCTTATTGTTAAAAGGAAATTTGTTGATCATATAGACCTGGCTAAATAAATTGAAAGCACCAGGATCAACCCTTCTGTGATAAACCCCAGTTAAAAGAACATGGAAATTGAAATCATGGATTGTGTTAAATCTTATAAATCTGAAATACCGGCATGGCCCTGCTTTGTGTTGGTGGTATTGGTTTGGTTGTTTTCTTTTACGGGCCGATTGCTGGAGATGTGGGAGGGGATGGGATCCCCTGTTTTTATACTTTCAGTGGTTGTGAGTCTCAACGACCGGGTGGTTACTTTTTTTACATCATGAATTGGGGTGGGATCCTCTGTTTATGAGAAACATTTTTGGGGGAGGGACACGGGGCAGTGTCTCGAGGTTGTCTTTGGTTCCATTACTTCGATGGATCTCACTTATCCCTTTGTTGTTGTGACTTTACAAGAGAACCGGGTGTGAATGTTTAAATTGACGTTTGGCAGGATTCTTTTCCTTAGTTACGCTTATGGTGTTAGTTGCCCAATTAGGTGCATAACTTAATTAAACATCATTACTGAACATGGAAACGAATGGGACAAATGGGTTTTGTTGGCGAGAGTTGTGGCTCGGACTTGAGTGTTGTTGTGATCTGTAGGATGTCTGAAGAAAAAACTAACTTGGGGTGAGTTCTTGTTACCTATATATATACTTGTAGCATTGTGTTTCTTATTCGCGCCCCACCCAAGTTGAGCACTTAGTGTCGAACACCCCCATTTTATGGGGGGGGGGGGTGTTTTTCCCAACACTATTATTTGTGGATGGTTATTATCTCTTTTTCTGATCCCTTTCCTAGATATCCCAAGTATCTTCGGGCAAGCTGTGATGGCTTGAGGTCCATTATTAGCCCATGAATCTTTGGGCAGGGTAGTGTGGCGGTTGGCCCAGGTGTGTGCGGGTAAGTAGTTTTCCAAGTATCTTCGGGATGAGGCCCAAGTGTCAACGGGCGTGGTAGTGGATCTTCTAGCCTAGGTGTCTTTGGGTGTTGTGGTGGTTGTTCTGGTCTAGATGTTTGTAGGCGTGGTTACGTGTGACAATTGTGGCCCAGGTGTTTGCAGGCGGGATCCGGCAGTGGGACTGTGTGTGATTGTGGCCCAGGTGTGTGCAGGCGCGTGTGGCATTCGGACTGCTGTGAGAATGGCGGGATTGGTTTGATGCGTAGGATGTCTCAATAACCAGTGGGAAGGTGGCGCAGGGTACCCAAACATCGATGTTCTCTTATTATATATATTACTTGGTTTGCGTTACTTTTTGAGTGTAGCTGGTGAGTGGGATGGGTGAACTCCTTCATAGTAATGGTTGTCTGCTTCTCATGGGACTTTAGTACGTTCCCCCACTTGTGCATGAGAGTCTTTGGTTTTCTCTACTGAGTGTACTTGTATGCTCACCCTACGTATATGAAACTGCTTTTAGGTTTCCAGGAGGACTTCAGGGATCACGCAAGACCATACTAGCTACGACCTTTGGGGCAGTTGCAGTTGTTGTTTTCATTCATTGGTACTTACCCTTGTAGCACTTTTTTACTTTGTGGCTTTTACTTTTGGAACACGCATGTGGGAATGGTTTACTTTTGTCTTTACTTTTCTTTTACTTTTGGTGTTGTTGGGTTTCATCCTCTTATCTCCCGATTATATAAAACAAAAAGGTTAATGCCTTCCACTTGTGTGTAATTTCCATACCCTTGATGCTAGTCTCCACTCCGGGACCTTTAGAAGGTGGGTTTCGGGGGTCATTATCTATCTTTCCACATAAATAAGGAAGGACTTGGAAACCATATGACCCTTCCCTCCTTTTGGTGAAGGCAGGTCATGACAGAATGGTATCAAAGGAAGGTTGAGAGATAGGATGGAGTCTGGAGTTAGGAATAGTGAGGATTTCATGGGATGGTAAGGCAACAGTGTTGGGTGACCTTGGTGCGTGAATTATGCCAGGTACGACCAGCTAGGACACGAGATTTTAGGGCCCCCCTGTGATCCGATGCCATGACTCTGGACCTACCGAACGACCAAGTGAGGCCACGCTGATTGCAGGTTAGAGACCCTAGGAAAGGTATATGCATCATAATGACTTGTTTTCTGGTGTTTCTAGGATGTCTTGGTAATTAAGAATAAATGAAATGTTTAAGAAATTTTATGAACAATATTATGCACTACATATGCTTAGGCAGTCCTTGTTTAACTTGATGTTATGGAACCTAGAAGGCAACCATGTGTGGTACAGGCGATCGAGGCCCCGGAGCCTACTTTGGACGATTGGCAGATAGCTGATCGAGAGAAAGAGGACGACCAGTGGCAGAAGACGCTTCGGGCCTTCCAGCGACAGACCCTCGAGAAGTACGAGGGAAGCACCTTTGACATGAAGACGGAAGGCTGGCTAGAGGAGCTAGTGATAGCCTTCAGCCTGATTCGGGCCCCGACCGAGTTCTAGGTTCCTCTGGCCGTTATCCAGATGCAGGGAGCGGCGCATCAGTGGTGGACGCTTTACGTAGGGGATATGAGAGAGGCTAAGGTTCCATGGGATGATTTCGAGAAGGATTTCGGGGCAGAATTCCTCTCCTCGATGATGAATGAGGAAAAGAGACAGGAGCTACTCTCCCTCCAACAGGGGAGTATGTCAGTGAGGGAGCTAGGAATCAAGTTCATGGACCTCCTACGTTTTTCTCCGGACCTCTTTCATGACAAGGAGTCTCAGGCAAGATGTATAGAGGAGGCACTCCGACCCTCCCTTCAGCATGATGTTACCCCCTTTACCCTGTTGACGTACTTGGAGGTCCAGAAGAAGGCCGAAGTGGTGGAGAGGATGCACGCTCTAGGAGTTGTGTCACGAGAGGGGATCCAGCTAGGACCATCAAAGGGGAAGGCCATCAGCACCAAGCCTCCAGTGTCAGGACCCTCCAGGTTCTGACCCACAGGGAGCAGGCCGCAGTAGTCTCAGTTTTGATCCCTCGGTCCTCGCCCTTTTCCTTCGGGACCGGGACCTTGGTGCTTCATCTATGGAAGCCATGGACATCTCCAAAGTTAGTTCCCATACCTTGTACAGAACGGCGCTGGCGGATAGACCCAACACCTTCCCTAGTAGCAGCTTCCAGCCATGCCTTTCCAGCAGCAGCAGCAGGGACAGCGAGCTCCCGCTCCTCCAGGGAAAGATGTAGGAGGAGTGGGCCGACCTCCGGGCGCTGCTCAGGGACCTCGACCAGGGCGTGGTCGGGGAGGTGGCCGACAGCCGAGGGGCAGAGGACACGGGCGTGGACAGCTACACGTCACGGAGGGAGCACTTCCAGCAGGGCCGGAGGTTGTTTGAGGTACGATCAGTTTGTTTAGAACTCTTGCTTATGCCTTGTTCGATACCGGAGATTCGCACTCCTTTTATGCACCCATTCTAGCCTGTGCCTTGGGTCTAGATGCCGAGAGACTTATAGTGCCCCAAGTGATGAGCACACCAGTCGGAGGTCTGACCGACATGTTGTTTCTTTGTCGGGGATGCAGACTGATGATATGACCACATCAGTCGATTAGGGATCTTCTTCTACTATAGATACAGCCATACAATGTCATCCTAGGCATCGACTGGCTATTCTCTGTATGTGCCATCATCAACTGCTTCCGAGGAATGGTTTTTTTCTCAGACTTGGGAAGCCGGCGTGTTACCTTCACCGGTGAGCGGAGCGGTCAGAAGGGCAGTAGGCGAGAGGAACCCCTCCTCTCCATGTTAGCTGAGCTATCAGTAGAGTCAGTAGATGCTGAAATGGTGGAGGTGCTAGAGATAATCCATGAGTTTATGGAAGTCTTCCCTGAGGAGGTGAAGACTCTACCCTCTCAACGTGATATCGAGTTCGGGATAGACCTGTAGCCCAGTGCTCGTCCGATCTCGATGGCTCCTTACCGGATGGCACCTTCAGAGCTACGGGAGTTGCGGATCCAGATTGATGATCTGATGAAGAGGGGTTATGTTCGGCTGAGTGTGTCACCGTGGGGTGCTCTTGTATTGTTTGCAAAGAAGGAAG
The DNA here is from genome assembly GCA_963277665.1 of Viscum album. Taxonomy (NCBI): domain Eukaryota; kingdom Viridiplantae; phylum Streptophyta; class Magnoliopsida; order Santalales; family Viscaceae; genus Viscum; species Viscum album. Next base: position 862,614,106 of record OY728150.1, read on the forward strand.
ATGGTGGTCTCAGGTTGTGCATAGACTATAGGAGGCTGAATCAGGTGACGATCAAGAATCGCTACCCTCTTCCGAGGATAGACGATCTTTTCGACCAGTTGAATGGGGCAGGATGGTTCTCGAAGATTTATCGGTGGTCTGGGTACCACCAGCTAAGAGTGAAGGAGGGAGACATCCTGAAGACGGCGTTCAGGTGCAGATACAGACACTTCGAGTTCGTAGTCATGCCTTTCGGTGTTACGAATGCCCCGGTTGTGTTCATGGGGTTTATGAACTCCATCTTCCGGGAGTACCTAGATCAGTTCGTAGTTGTGTTAATCGACGACATCCTGGTCTATTCAAGATCAGGGGAGGACTATGTGGAGAACCTGAGGACAGTTCTGGAGGTCCTCTGATGGCACCAGCTCTATGGTAAGTTGTCAAAATAAAAGTTCTGGACACGAGAAGTGCACTTCCTCAGACACGTGGTGTCTGAGTAGTGGGTAGTGGTGGACCCAACAAAGGTTGCGGCAGTTGTTTCTTGGGAAGCACCCAATAATTTGGCCAAGGTCCGTAGTTTCCTCAAACTAGTAGGTTACTATCGGAGGTTTGCACCCAACTTCTCCCGAGTAGCAGCCACTTTGACAGCCCTGACCAAGAAAGACCAGGTTTTCATGTGGAGTGAGCAGCGTGAGTCAGTCTTCAGCTATCTGAAGGAGAAATTGGTCAGTGCCCTGGTGCTGAGATTACTAGAAGAAGGGTCTCCTTATGAGGTGTTCTGTGACGCTTCAGGATAGGGCGTGGTGTGTTTGTTGATGCAGCGACAAGGGGTGATCTCTTATGGGTCCAGGAAGCTATGCCCTCATGAGATTAATTACACCACCCACAACCTAGAGCTTGCAGTGGTCATTTTTTCACTAAAGTTATGGCGGCACCACCTGAACGTAGAACGCTTTGTGGTCTTCATAGATCACAAAATATTGAGGTATATCTTCTACCAACAGGACCTAAACTTGCAACAACAGAGATGGGTGGAGTTTTTCCAAGATTACGAATTCGAGGTTTCCTACACTTCAGGGAAGGGGAATGCAGTGGCCGATGCCTTGAGCAGGAGGACGCAGAGGGATGCGGTCCGAGAGTCAGCAGAAACCTGGAAGGCGATGGAGGAGTTGGCTGCCTTACACCTGGATGCAAGGATGGATAGCCGTAGAGGATGCCTATATCAAATGACAGTGCAGTCTTCTCGGTTGCAGAAAGTGGAGGAGTCTTAGTGGGGAGACCCAGAGTGCGCAGTGATGCATGACCGAATTGACCAGGGCAATGCTCCGAAAGGATGGACAGAGGATGGTCAGAACCAGATGCTTTTCCAGGGAAGGTTTTTTGTTCCAGAAGTGATGCGCGGAAAGGTCCTCAGTGAGTTCCACAACTCACCCCTAGCGGTACACACATGAGTGTCCAAGATGTACCAGGGACTGAAGAGACAGTTTTGGTGGCCCGGAGTTAAGTTAGCAGTGGCAGAGTTTGTGGCCAAGTTCTTAGTGTGTCAGCAAGTGAAGGCTAAACACTGAGTTCCAAGCGGCCTAGTGTAGTCTCTAGATTTCCCCGAGTGGAAGTGGGACGACATCTCAATGGATCTCATCACACGACTACCCAAGGTCCAAGGGGGATGCTATGCCATCTGTGTGGTAGTGGACCTGTTGACGAAATCGGATCACTTTCTGGCGATCAAGGAGTCGAGTGCAGTGGAATCTTTGGCGCGAAAGTACGTGGACGAGGTGGTGCGGTTTCATGGAGTTCCAGGGTCTATAGTCTCGGATAGGGATGCATGGTTTACCTCGTGAGTCTAGAGAGGGTTGGAGCATTCTTTTGGCACCCAGCTGCATCTCAGCACTGATTTCCACCCCTAGAAAGATGGACAGAAAGAGCGAACCATCCAGACCATGGAGGATATGCTGCAGGCATGTGTTATGGACTCAAGAGGATCATGGGTGCGATACCTACCTCTGGTAGAGTTTTCCTATAATAACATCTACCACTCTACCATTGGGATGGCCCCGTTTGAAGCCTTTTACGGGAGGCCATGTCGCTCACCCATGTGTTGGACCGAAGTCGGAGAGGCGGGCATCCTTGGCCAGGAGGAGGTACAGAGCACGACAGAGAAGTTTCAGTTCATACTGAAAATAATGAAGGCGGACCAGGACCGACATAAGTCGTATGCAGATACCAGGAGGAGGCCCTTGGAATTTGAGGTTAGAGACCATGTTTTCTTAAAGGTCTCCCCTCGGTGTGGACAACGAAGGTTCGGCAAGGGGAGTTATCTTTCTCTAAGGTTCATTGGGCCCTTCGAAGTGTTGCGGCGGGTCGGCGAAGTGGCATATCAGCTAGCGTTACCACCGCCGCTACTGAGGATACATGATTTCTTCCACGTGTCCCAGCTCCATCGGTATCTGCACTATGATTCACATGTCCTCGGCTGGGGAGAGTTGGACATCGAGGACGACATGACATTTGTGGAGATACTAGTGATGATCGAGGATCGTAAGGAGAAGGTGCTTCGTGGGCGAACCATTCCTTGGGTTCGTGTGTTTTGAAGACATGGTGGGCTTGAGGAGAGTACATGGGAGAGGGAAGCACATATGCATGCCCAGTACCCAGAGTTGTTTTGAGTTTTTTGATGTTCTGTTCGGTTTATATCTATTGTGGTAGAACGTTTTACCTTTTTGGATATGAAATGCTAGTTTTCTTTCCTCTGAATGTGTGTGAAAAGCCCTGGCTACGGGGAGGAGAGAACTCGACCCTAATCAAGATGCATTAATGTGGATGCGATTAAACCCGTGCGGGCGAGTCAGTGAGAGGATAATATCTTGGCATGGGGAAGGAGACTCCCCAACCCACATGCTTAGGCAGTTTGACATGGTATCTTTCTTGGTTCTTGACGGGGAGGTGTTACTAGTTAACATGAGGTTCACCCTTGAGAGGTATATTTCAAGGTGATTGTTCGGACCCGCTCTTTCCTTCTGGGTTGTTTAAATTCTAGAGGGTGAGAGAATAGTTTGAGAGGTATCTGATGTGATGACCTAGACTCTCTTGGTCCTTTCCTTTGCCAAAAAAAATCCGGATCCTAAAGGGGTAGCGTCTCGGCGCGCGACCGATTGGCAAGACTGATCGGTGAGACCGATCGACACGACCGATCAGTGAGACCGATCTGCGTCATGCATCCTTGTCAGGGTTTTTCCAGTGACGTGTGCAAATTGAGTTTTTAAACCCTTCTTGACCCCCTTTAAGCTTGTTTGAAAGCCCGGTAATGCCCATAAATGTTTTAATTAATTTTTAATGAATTAACCTACTGTGTGCATCCGTTTAAACCACCAGACCCCTTTAATAATGTCTGGGGCCGCATGGTCAACCCATGACCCCCGCTCCTTACGCGGTGTGGCGTTCTTATCTCAACCGTTTGTGGCCCTTATAAACTAAGGGTTAGCCGTGGTTTCTTATTTTCTCGATCACCCTGTGCTAAGAGTACCCTTCGTCCAGACGAGCAGCTTTTTGTTCGGACGATCCGCATCGCTATGCGTGAAGTTCTGCGCCCGACCTAAGAGTTGATAGATGAGGAGATTTTCATTCAGGCGAACTGCATCGCTATCCGTGAAGTTCCTCCTCCAGCCTCAGCGTAGATCATTGATCCAACAGGTAGGGAATTTCTCCTTGGTCTCTCCCTTTTGTTTATCATATGGGGTGGTCATGCTTTTGTTTCTATATAATTGGATAAACCAGAACTAAATAAATATAATGAACTGATTATATGAAGAAAGAAGGGGGGATTTGATCGTTGGTGTTGTTTTATGTTATGATCATCTTTATGAATTGTGCGGGCTTATGCCTACTAAAAAACATGGTCGTTGGTGGTCTTTCTCTATGCACTAATGAAACATGGTGATGTTTTAAATAGCTTGTTTGTGGTTGTGAACTCCTGCTGTTAAAAGTAAATTGGTTGATCACGTACACCCGGCTAAATAAATTGAAAGCACCAGGATAAACCCTTCTGTGATAAACCCCGGTTGAAAGCATACAGAAATTGAAATCATGGAGTGTGTTAAATCTTATAAATCTGAAATACCGGCATGGGCCTTCTTTGTGTTGGTGGTAGTGGTTTGGTTGTCTTCTTTTACGGGCCAATTGCTGGAGATGTGGGAGGCGATGGGATCCCCTATTTTTATACTTTTAGCGATTGTGAGTCTCAAAGACTGGGTGGTTACTTTGTTTACATCACGAATTAAGGTGGGATCCTCTTTTGATGAGAAACCTTTTTGGGGGAGGGACACAGGGCAGTGTCTCGGGGTTGTCTTTGGTTCCAGTACTTCGAGGGATCTCACTTATCCCTTTGTTGTTGTGACATTACAAGAGAACCAGGTGTGAATAGTTATATTGACGTTTGGCAGGATTCTTTTCCTTGGTGACTCTTATGGTGTTAGTTGCCCAAGTAGGTGCAGAACTTAATTAAACATCATTACTAAACATGGAAACGAATGGGACAAATGGGTTTTGTTGGCGAGAGTTGTGTCTTGGACTTGAGTGTTGTTGTGATCTGTAGGATGTCTGAAGAAAAACCTAACTTTGGGTGAGTTCTTGTTACCTATATATATACTTGTATCTTTGTGTTTCTTATTCGCTCCCCACCCAAGTTGATCAATTAGTGCCGAACACCCCATTTTATGGGGGAGGGTGTTTTTCCCAACACTATTATTAGTTGCTGGTTATTAGCTCCTTTTTTGCTCCCTTTCCAAGATAGCCCAAGTATCTTCGGGCAGGCTGTGATGTCCTGAGGTCCATTATTAGCCCAAGAATCTTCAGGTGAGGTAGTGTAGTGGTTGGCCCAGGTGTGTGCAGGCAGGTAGTTTCCCAAGTATCTTCAGGATGAGGCCCAGATGTATTCGGGAGTGGCAGTGGATCTTCTAGCCCAGGTGTCTTCGGGCATGGTGGTGGTTGTTCTGGCCTAGGTGTTTTCATGCATGGATAAGTGTGACAGTTGTGGCCCAAGTGTTTGCGGGCGGGATTCGGTGGTGGGACTGCGTGCGGTTGTGGCCCAGGTGTGTGTGGGCGGGTGTGGCAGTGGGACTGCGGTGAGAATGGCAGGATTGGTTCGATGTGTAGGATGTCTCAATAACCAGTGGGAAGGTGGTGCAAGGTACCCAAACATAGATGTGCTCTTATTATATATATTACTTAGATTGAGTTACTTGGTGAGTATAGCTGGTGAGTGGGATGGGTGAACTCCTTCATAGTAATGGTTGTCTGCTTGTCACGGGACTTTAGTATATTCCCCCACTTGTGCACGAGAGTCTTTGGTTTTCCCAACAGAGTGTACTTGTATGATCACCCTACATATATAAAACTGCTTTCAGGTTTCCAGGAGGACTTCGGGGATTGCGCAAGACCGTACTAGCTATGACCTTTGGGGCAGTTGCAGTTGTTTTTTTCTTTCTTTTGTACTTACCCTTGTAGAACTTTTGTACTTTGTGGATTTTACTTTTGGAACATGCATGTGGGAATGGTTTACTTTTGGCTTTACTTTTCTATTACTTTTGGTGTTGTTGGGTTTCATCATCTTATCTCCCAATCCTATAAATGAAAAACGGTAATGCCTTCCACTTGTGTGTAATTTCCATACCCTTGGTGCTAGTCGCCACTCCGGGACCTTTAGAAGGTGGGTTTCGGGGGTCATTATCTCTCCTTCAACTTAAAGAAGGAAGGGCTTGGAAACCTGCTGACCCTTCCCTCTTTTTGGTGAAGGCGGGTTGGGATAATAACGAACAGAAGGAATAATTGTATCAATTACGATGACCAAAGTAGAGATTACCCTATAGAGTGACACAATATAAATAGTATTGAATTTGTGAATATCATGGATATATTTATCAACATCATAATAAATTATTTAAAATAGAAAGAGAACGAAAAGGATCACAACTTGAGTGAGTGGCCTAGGGGTGGAAATAATGGAGACTGAGGGAAACCCCTATAATAAGGTTAACCCACATGGGTTTTAACTGTTTTTTGTTGTGGAAACTTGACGTACCCAAACCATAGATTGAAAGTGATGACATATGATCAGTAACCTTGTTTCCCTCACACTGTGAGTAACTCATCAGTTTTTGTTAGAGAGAAGGGCATGACAGTTCTTAATGGGATAGATTATTGACTAGGGGTCATTCCCGGGTCTATGCAGAGATTTGAAAATAATAAACAAGTCAGTTTCTACTTCCTCAATTCTAATTCCTTCATAGATGAAAAGAGTAAGACCTAAAAGAAAATAAGGGCCTCAGTCTTCTGGGAGGAGCCTCGTCCAGGTTTCACCATGAAGGATAACAAAAAGGTTCCCATGGAGTCATGAATCACCCCACCTCCCATCATGTCACCCGCGATACAAGATCCATCATTATTGAGTTTCATGCGTGAGCATGGTGGGTGACAATAGACCCATTGGCAATAATAAATAATAGCAACAAGATTCACCTAGGTAGTTGTTTACAAGATATGGAGGGAGGGAGTGTCCCTCTAGTTATCAATACAGTTGGTCATATTGAGAATCAATATTCTAGTATAATAAATAATGTATCTCCCAATATAATTGATCCCCAAAGTCTCAATCATTTCTTAGCCTTCTAGAGACACCAAATACCCTCATGTATGATTGTAGACCCAACCATGTGTTTAATGTATTTGTTACCCAATCCATGAAACCAATGCTCATAGAAGTAAGCATAAGATGGAGGATGATCCTAGATAGCTGTAAAACATTCAAAAAAGGACTAGAACTCCCCAGACCAGTCTACCATAATGAATTGGTGGTCACTGCTCTCCTCTTTGTGAAATTTTTAGCATGAGCAATAAGTGACCTTGGAGAGAATTTCCTAATGTTCTCATTCGTGGAAACTATAACATACTTGAGCCACCATGTCAGAAAGTTTAACATCATTGGGATACTCTTGATCCAAAGGATTCCATTCAACTGGTCATCATGCAGTTAGGGTACCAAGATATGGGAGCAGTCCTTAGAATAAAGTCACCCGAGGTTGAGGGGGTGAGAACACACCTGTCGTGTTCAACATTAATAGTGATGAGACGAAAATTGAATTTATGGTCCTTTTTAACATACATTTTGAATTTTGGTAATCTACTAGCCTCCTCATATGTGATGTTATAGGCTGGACACCCTAAGAATCTGATAATACTTCCTGCCCAGTTAACATACCATAAGGGAACTTTTCATTATCCAATAATCCACCAAACATGGGTTGGATAGCAGAGAATAGTGCGAGTAAAATGTCCATGAAGGGAGTCATGTGACCTTTTTTCACCAAAGTTTCATCCATCAAATACCTTGTCGTAATCTCTAATGAAATGGGCCGATGCTTGTGAAGTTCCCAAGCCATTTTTTGCATGCATACAAAGAAGAGTATCAAGAATGCTATGAATTCTAATCCCACCTTCTTGAATTGGCCTCTCCATATTCCCCCAAGAATCCTAGGTACATTTTCCCTCATCCCAGGCATCCCATATGAAGAGGGTAAGGATCTTGTTAATATTTTAAATCACTCCCTTTTCAACCTTAACATAAGAGAGCGCATAGATAGGGGTGGCTAGGAGGATTATATTCACCCATGTAATCTGAGCCTAGATCGATAGGTACCTATTTTTTCAATTGAGTACTCTAACTGTGATATGGATAACAATGTAATCCAAATAATAAATTCTGGGATGAACTATGGAAAGGGTAACTCCCAAATAATTCATAGTCCAGCTACCACTTTTTATGTCAAGAAGGTTTCAAATCTGGTCATCCTAGTTGGGGTTATAATTTCTAGATATGAATAAGTTACATTTACTCTTGTTGATGAATTTCATGTTCTAATGGAAATATTCATCCCAAACCTTAATAATGCCATATATAAATATCTTGGAATCATTCAAGAATGTATGGGTGTCATTAGCGAACATGAGATGGGACCATGCCACTGTTCACACATTGGTGGATTAGTTGACTGAGGATCTATAAAAATATAATAAAAAGTCTCAGGGAGATAGGGTCACCATATCTAAAATTCTGATAATCCTTGAATAAACCATGTTATTTTCTTATAAATTAAATAACCAACTATGTATAACTAAAGCAATAAAAAAACATATCAGACATCCAGAGGGAGAAACCCATATCTAAGAGAAACGTGTTGATGAATCCCCATTCTATACAGTCATAATCCTTGTTCATTTCCATTTTAACCTTCAGATAAGATCTGTGAGACATGGTGTTGATGTCTGAGATCATTTCTTACACCATGGAAATCACACCATGAACTGAATGACCCTTCATCAAGCCATACTACTCCATGGATATCCACTGTTTTAGAAGCACATAGAGTCTAGTGTTGAGGATGGTTTCAAGCACATTTTAGGGGAAATTTTACATACTTACTAGACAATAGTGAAGATTGGAGGAGGGGGTCTATACTTTAGTAATAATGACCATGGTTGTGGCACAAGATACTCTTGGCAGGATTCTACCCCAAAAATAATCCTAAATTTCCGTTGTGAGATCACTTTTTACCACATTCCATGCATCTCTATAAAAAGAGACCGAGAAGACATCAAGGCCCAGGGAACTATCATCTTTGAGGTGTAAGATGGATTTATAGATTTCGGATTCTTCTAGGAAGACATCCATCATCTCATTTTCCTATGTAAAACCCCAGTTGGTGATAACATCCATGAAATCATCCTCCCCTCCTAGGTAAATATCAATCATATGAGGACTTTTTCTTGTAAACGAATCCCTAATGTAAGAGTGGGCCAGGCACCCCACTTCATCTCTATCATTCTAGAATGTCCCATCCTCCATTAATATGTTAGGTTGGATCATTCATTTTCTTTTCCTTAATGTAGGCATGGAAGTGAAATAATGTAAAAAAGGAATAGTTCATGATAATTTATGTCAAATTGAAGTAAAATCATGTAAATATATTGTTTATGAAACTCTATAAATATAACATTTTAGTGCGGTTTAAGGGAAAATTTTCAGGGATCATTAAAATTGAAAAGGCATAATTGTCGGTATGAAACCAGAAATGAACCAAGATAGTTTTTCATATTAAAATGAGTTATTTGAGGGAAATAATTGTGGATTAAAAATAATATATTTCACTTAAAATGTGTAATGTATTAGGTAGATCCCTTTTAATTAGGCTTCATTATCGAGAAATTATTGGGAAGGGATCCTTTTTAAAACATGTATTTACCCGTCAAAAAAGGGTGTACTGATCTACAAACATTATTTTGGAATGTATAAAGATAATATATAAGAATTATATAAAAATAAATATTAGTTAAACTAGGATAAAGAGAGAGAAATCTTAAGCTGGATGAAAAAATGTAGGTTCTGAAAGAAGCCCTTAGTTTATCTCTGAAAGTGTTCTGCACTTGAACATAATATCCAAGAAAATCTAATAAAATTAATTATTTAATTAATTAAGAAACTTTTATACAATTATTTGATTTATTATAATTTAAATAAGTTAATTTATTTATTTTTATTGGTTATAATACACAATTTCCTCATTTGGGAGTGTTCACTTCCTTGGTTTTCATGATTGGTTCATTTGTATATGTGTATGAAAGATCATATAGAATCGAATCAGTTATCTATAATTGAAGTTATATGTTATTAAAGAACGTAACATATTTTTTTTCTTATATATCAATTAGTTACATTATATGATGATTAATCATTAGATAAAATGTTAATCATAATATTTTAGATTAATTTGTCGATTTCTCAATTATCACGAAATAGTTTTGTTCTATTATTTAATATTATGTATATAAACTAGTTCTAGATCATTAAATAAGATATAATAAATATATTAAAAAAAATATAACCATAAAAACTATTTTATAAAAAAAATTAGGCATTAAACAAAATTTAAAATTCATCCTTGTTGAGTGCGATAAATTAACACATTAGAGATGATGTTTTAATTTTTATAAAAATGAGTGGGGAAAGAAATGATGATATATTATTACTTTAACATAATAAAATTATAGTATATGATATATAATAGAGTTAAAATTACACTTGGATAAATGTAGGATAATATAGAATAATAAATCAAAATAAATTGGAAAGAAATGAAAAGAAAATGAAATAAGATTTTACCTATTGAATTTTTCTCCTTAGGAACCTCCTTGAAACACATGAGTTTGGTATTTTATTGAGTCAAAAGGATCTTTGAAATCAGTTGGATACATATAAATAGGTTTGAGAATAATTTGGACAATCTTCAAGGCTTTATAGGTGTGAGTAAAAGTGGTGGTGATGGGTGGTATTTATAGTGGAGGAGAAGGGAGTTTTTTATTATTTAATTCATTAGTTTAATATTTTGGATCAAGACTTTAAATAGTATGGATTATTGTGACTAAATAAAGTAAATAATTCATTTATGTTCTAAAAAATATCCACTTACATCATCCATGACTCAATCATTAATCAAAAATGTATTTATTTACATTATATTGTAAATTATCATATTTCACTATTCAAAAAAATCAACTATTTTAGAAAAATCACAAAAATATATCCTAAATATTAATAGATATTTATAATTCGAAAACGGAGTCATTTTTAGGAAAATAAATTTTTAAATATGATAAATTTAATTTTTAATTAAAATCAACATTTACTTAGAAAATACAAATTTTTAAATTTTAACAAATTTTATAACACTTTGAAAAATTAATTAAGGTCTAATAATATTATTTTATAATCAAAATATATAAATATTTCAATTTATGAATCCATTTTATGAAAATAAATTTTCTTTTAAATCATTGTATTAATTATAAATTTATAAATAAATGTATATATTTTACAAAAAAACCAACACTTAATTTATCATTTTCAAAACTTTTATTTACATATACTATGATATAATTATATCATATTTTAATTTATAAGATGAATAAATTTTATTTATAATTTCATAGGTGAGGTTATTATTCTATTCGATGGGTTACTATTCCTAAGGGTCACATTACTATTCCACATGCCATGTTACTATTCCATTGGTGTGGCTTCCTTAATTTCTATAAATACATATTAATTTTTAATTATTCATTTATAATGTTTTTATTATGTTATATATGTGATTTCATTTGTTTTATACTATATAAAAAATTTCTAATAATGGAAATTTCATTAAAAAAAATTCAGTCGTTAGAATTTTCATCTTGTGAAAACATTACAAAGAATTATCATGGGAAATTATTGAAGGGAATTGAATATTTTTTATAAGTTTGGAGATGCGGTTCATTGTGACAATGAATTAAAATGGAATAAATAAAATCATTCCCTTCTGTGTTTCAACTATTGGTTGATGGGGAACTATGAAAACAAATTCCCAAAGCATCAAATGAATATTCCATAGAAGAGGCCAATGTAAGAAAGAAAAGATTATGAAATCAATACAACCAATGTTGATGTTCCCAAAGATTTGGTGGTAGGAAATTTAATCCTATATTCAAATTAAGATATTTATTTATTTGATTCTGGATTATCACACTCCTTTATATCTTCAATGTTTTCTAAGAAAATTATATATTTTCCTAGTATATTAAGAAGGGTGTTGTAAGTCAATACATCTACTGAAAGTATCACTACAATAATGATGTGTCAATAAGTCCATATTATGACACATAAATGTGCTTTATTTTCTAACCTTATTATAATACCTTTGATTTGATTTGATAATCCTTGGTTTTGAATGGATTTCAAAATATGATGAAAATTTTTATTGCAAGAAAAAATTACAATTCATGATTAAGATGTAGAATTTCTTATATTTAAAGAAGGTACATAATCATCTAAGACATGTATAGATTCACCCCCAATAGCTCTACTAGATTCAATTCATTGGTATGGTGATAAATAATATCTAGGGATGGAGAATCTAATATTAAAATTTAGTATGTACCTATTGTAAATGAAAACATTGATGTATTTCCTAACGAATTACATCGAAATTCCCTAGAGTGTAAAGTTTAGTTTTCCAATGATTTAATCCCTGATAAAAGACCAATATCAAATAATCCCTATAGAATGACCATAGATGAGTTAGTGGAGTAAAATAAATAACTAGAGAAATTGTGTGGTATGGGATTTATTTTCCCTAGTGTTTCACCATGGGTAGCCCATATTCACTTAATTAAGAAGAAATATGGATCTATGAAGATGTATATTGATTTTAGGGAAATAAATGTTATTACATTATTGTACAAGTATCCTCTACCTCACATTAATTACTTATTCAATCAACTTCACAAAGCCTAATGTTTTTTAAGGATTGGCCTTCATTATGGGTATCATAAATTGTGTGTAAAGAATGAATACATTCCAAATAAATCTTTATGAATGAGGTATGGACATTATGAGTTTACAGTAAATCCATTTGGATTGAATAATATGCCCTCTATTTTTATATATCTAATGAACATAGTATTAATGGGATGTCATGATGATTCAGTTGTGGTATTCATTGATGATATCTTAGTGCATTCTAAACGTTATGAGGAGCATGAGAATCATTTGTGGATCATTCTTGAGACAATTAGAAGGAAATAGTTATATGAGAAATTTAGTAAGTGTTGTTTATAACATCAAGAAGTTTATTTTCAAGGACAATTTTCTCCAAGGATGAAATCTCAGTTGATCCTATGAAGAAAATGTAAATCTAAGAATGGAATACACCAAAAAATAGAACGGAGGAACATAGTTTCATGGGTTTGGAAGTTTTTAATCATCTATTCACTTATAATTATTCCTGATTTCCTAAACTATTAACCATTATTACAATAAAGGTTTATGTTTTTTTATACCAAGGAATTTAAAGAATTTTTCGATGAACAGTAGCGGATATTGTTCAATGCTATGATTTTGACTCTACCATATGAGCATGATAGGTCTTAGACATATAGTAAAAAATTCACAAAGGTACATTGTTGTGTTCTAATGAAAAATGATCATGTTATTTAATATTCATCAAGGAAATTGAATATTCTTCTAAGTAAATATCTAACACATGATGTTGAGCTGGAGGATATAATATTTTCTTTGAAGATATAGAGACATTATCTCTATTGTAAAATATGTGAAGTATACATGGATCATAAAAGCCTAAAATACATATTTTAATATAAATAGATTAATATGAGACAAATGAGATGGCTCAAGACACTCAAGGATTATGATTTTTCAATACACTACCTCCCAGGGAAATAAAGTAAGGTAACATATTCTTGAGTAAGATATATCATGGACTTATGACCCAAATGACAATTGTGAGAGATCCTATGTTCATGGATCTAGTAAATATGAATATGGGAATTATTAAGAAGATACATCACTCATTTTTTAAATTATTGAAAAATCATACTTATTAGAAAACATAAAAATTTATTAATATGATGATGATAACATTCATAATAAAATTAATTCTTTGAATGATGGGAAATTAGCTGAATTGATTTGTGAAGATAGTGTTTTGAGATTATGGTTAGAGATTATGTGTTCCATCTATACCTGACATAAAAAGGGGAATTGTTGAATGTCTATTATAGCTGAAAGTTCCCTATAAACCCTGGTAGTACAAAGATGTATATGAATTTTATGGAAAATTTTTGGTGGGATAAAATAAAGTAGAAAATTGCAAACTATGTATTAAAATAATTAGTTTTGATTGTGTCAAGGTTGAGAGATTGAATACTAGATCATTCATATAACCTATTCATATTCCTATTTTCTAAATGGGATGGCATTACTATGGAATTTTTCATAGGACTATCAAAGACTCATAGAAATAATGATGCAATATAGACTATTGTTGATTGCCTAACCAAAACTGCACAGTTTCTCACTATAAGAGAATATTTAACTCTTGTGTTCCTTACAAGGACCTATATCAATAAAGTTTCAAGACATAATGGTGAACCTATTTTGTTTGTGTCTGATCATGATCCTTTTTTACATCAAAATTATATAAGAGTATTCAAAAGGATCTTGATACAGAGCTCAATTTTAACACTTCCTACCTTCATAAAATTTATGTATAGTATTAAAGGACTATTCAAACAATGGAATGTATGGTTAGGTAATTGTAAAATTAATTTTAATGTATGTGGGATCTGTATTTTCCTTTGGTATAGTTTTCCTATAACTATAGTTTCCATTTAAGTAGTCAAATGGTGTCGTATGATGCATTATATGGAAAGAGATGTTGTACTCTAACTTTTTGGGATAAAGTTAGTGAAAGTAAACTTATAGATCAAAAACTATTTGAAGAGAAAAAAATGGTAATGGATTTTTGGGTTCATATTAAAGCTACTCAAAATAGGAAAAATATTTACGCCAACAATTAGAGGAAAAATTTCTAATTCCAAGTGTGAGGTCATTTTTCATAAGATTATATCGATGGAGGTGTGTCATAAGGTTTGGTAAGAAAGGGAAAAGAAGACCCAGGTACATCAAACCCCTTGAGATATTTGAAATTACTTGATATATTTCTTATTATTTAGGAATTCCACTAAGTCATTCAAAAGTATATTATGTGTTACACATATCATTGTAAAGAATGTACATATCATACCCAAAGCATCTTATCACCTGTGGTGAAATGAAATTGGAACCTGATCGGTCTTACTAGGAGGATCGAATCATGATTCTTGATACTAGAGTGAACTGTTTGAGGAATCAGATGACTTGATTGGTAAAGGTACTTTAGAGAGATCACAAAATGGAGGAAACAATGTGGGAACCAAAGGATTTTATGAAGGAAAACTACCCTCATCTGTTTAGGAGGTAATATTAATGAAATTTTGAACAAAATATTTTTTTAGGAGGGAAGAATTTAAGACCATGATATTATATGATTTATTTCCTTTTATTTAAATTTAATCTCTTTGATAGCTTATGATGCACACAATAATGAGTTTAAATGAAATCCGATACTCTATAAAATTATTATTTAAACACGGCCATTATAACATACCTATTAAGTTAGAGGATATAAATAGGAAAAACTAAATTATTAAAATTATATGGTTCAAAATGTTATAAAATAAATTAAATAGTTTTTTAATTATCATAAATAAAATATGAATCATTTTTAATAAAAAGAATTTTTTTTTGAGAAAACTGTATTATTCTAAATGGCGGTTTAGTCGTGCTTTGCGCGCGTAATTTAAAAAAAATTAACCACATTTAGAAAATTTATTTGATAAAATGAAATTTATTTTTAAAATCATCATATAAATATTATCTTAAGGTGATTTTTGGGGATTTTGTTTTTAAATGTTTCATTTTTCAATAAATAGGGAAAATAATATTTTTAATTAAAATTACAATTTGTTTTAAATTATCCAAAATGTTAAATTATATTTTAAATTTAATATTAATAAATATTAGTTACATATTATTATAATAAATAAAATTAGTTTTTTTAATAAATTTTTTATTTACTTTTGATATTAAAACCTTCTATACTTATGAGAATTTTGTCTTAGGAAACCTGATTTTTCATCGCATCAGCAGGTAAAATTTAAAATTAGATTCTAGATCATCAATAAATTAAATTTTTAAAAATAGACTCAATATTTTAAATAATATTTATTTACATTATCAGATATGTTAAAATAAAATTTTCACCATTATGAATTGTAAAACTAGCAAAAAATAATTACCTTAGTTAAGGTAAAAACTAATTTACCGAGTGGTTAAACTAAAAGATAAAGGTTAAAATGGCATACCAAATTATAAAAAACTCATTTTATGGAAATATTGAGACCTTGTAACCTCAAATTTTCTATAATAACCCATTTTCTGGTTTTTTTATTATAAAAATGTGGGTGTAATTGATTATTTTCAAAAATTCCCTGTGTGCCCTCACCCACAATTATAAAAGGTCACCACTATTCTCCACTCGTCACACTTCCAAATAAATTTATTACGGAAACTACATTCTAAAATCACATACTTAATCCTCTTAAAACATCTTAGATCCTTTTTTTCATAAATCCATCTCAGGGAGGCTTTTGGTGCAAACCTAAAGAGGCCGTCCTAAGAAGAGGTAACATTCTTAAATAATCATTTTTATTTTATTTCTTCTTAGACCTCTTTAAAATATTATTAAATCATTATAGTTTAATAAAACCAATATATCCAATATAATTATATGTTATTATGTTAATTTAATAATCTATATCCATCTCCCCTTCCCTTAAATGGGAAACAAAATTGTCGATCATGGGCATGGAGGACTACAGTCCCATGAACCGATATAACTCATTTTCCATCAACACCTCTCATGGATTGATATAATGATGATTTTAATGTATATATAAAATAATTATGATATAATTAGGCTTATTTAATAATAATATCAAATATACCATCTTATTTTCCATTTATTTTAATATATGATAACGTCGCTCATGTGTAGGACGAACTACCGCCTCAAGAAGTGATATGATTATTTTTTCACTTATAATTTATATAGAAGGTAATAAGGATAATTTTAATATATAAATATATATATTATATATATGATATGATATAAATTTATTAAAATTAATTTAACATAAAATTCATTACCCTTTCACTTGTAAAAGGAATGATAATGTTGCTTATACATACGTCAGACCTACCATCTCTGGGCAGCGATGTGATTCATTATCCATGCCAAAATTTTATGAATGGTTATAATAATGTATCTAATGAGTAAATATAAATTTTATAACATTATTATGATTATAAATATTATATATGCATACCCTATATAAATAACTATAACTTTCATGACAAAGAACACATGAGAAAACAAGGCAATTAACACCCAAAACTATGAAAATAATGAAATGTTATTAATAAAGGGGTGGTAAAATTTTATAAGAGGTATATAAAATATTTTATTAATATTATTATGTATATGTTATGAAATAATAACATTATTAAAATCATTATATAGATGGTTAAATCATTTTCAACTAAATGAATGAGTGAGGTAAGAGATTTCATCTCAATTTCTATTTCATTTAGTCATATTGGTTCATATGAACCTAACCACTTTTATGCGGTGAATATACTAAAAATTTGATATATATATATATATAACATGAATTATATTTTATTAATGAATATTAATGTTTTTTAATGTTTATTACTCAAGGGGTTATAATTTAAAAGTTACAAAAAAATAAAAAAATTATTTTATAATCTCACTTTCTTTTGTGGTTGTTAACATTCTCATAAAACAATCACTTTCCTTTGATATTTTTCCATTGGATACTAAATTTTTCTTAAATATATATATTATTATATGATTTATATGATTATTTCCTAAACATATTACCATTTTTATATATAGTGTTTTGTTTGAATATTATTTAATTAACAATGAAAATATTGATAAATCTGTGTCTTTTTCTTAATATTTATATTTCATGATAAGGAATATTGATTCATAAATTAAATAGATTATTTGATATATAGTATAAATGTTCTTGACATACATTTATGTGTGGGTCCAGATTATAGATATCCCCTATATGCCCTTACATTTCTCATAAGAAAATTTTGTTGGCCAAATCAGATGAGTTTTTACATGTAGTTTTAAACTATCTTGTTAAAGGTATTAACAATAGAGGTATCATGATTCTTGAGATCACGATTTCCTGTAATTAAGAATTTAATTCATTTATAATTTATCTATAACAACTATCCATGGTATTTTTACATTGATATAATCTATCTGTGGATTTCATTATCAATTTACTGATTATGTGTCATGTGTTTTCAGTTATTTACCTTGCCATATTGATTATGTCTTATCCAGTTATAATAGTCAAGTAATTGGAAAATATTTATGTTGGTTAATTTATTTACTTATCTGGATTGATTATTCCTTATTGATTCCATATATATTCTTTTGTATGTAACCTTTATCATGTATTTGATCTCACCTTTATTTTGTTTCTATTCCTTAGTATATAAAAAAGAAATATGTGAATGATTTGGAAGGATTTATATCATTTTATTTGGTTATTTATTGTGTTTTATGTTTATTTTCAATGTAAAATGGGTATCATGTATTTATATTGTTATTCAAGACTAATAAAATATTCGGTCCTTTGGGTTGTGATCGCATGTATCTAATTCCAATTAAATAAAGATGATATTGGCTTCAGGTTATATGAGTTAATATTGTAACATCAAAAATATTAATATTTTTCTCAGTATTAGCATTGTTTCAATATTTTATTAAAAGTAGTTATTAATATGAAAAGGTGAAATAAATTTATTCTCATTAAGTTATTTACCGGTAACAATCACCCGCCAATATCCTCATAAAGAAATAGAAGTGCAACCATATTCCCTCATTGTAGAGTCACTACGTGATGAACCTACTGAATCTAGTTGAAATGTTCTAGATTCTGATAGAAGAGAGAATAAGGGTTTTATATATAATAACTGGAGGGATAAAGAGGGTGTGGTGAATGTCGAAATGGGGATATATAGAGAGTCACGTATTCTATAGGGAGGGAGTCTGGTGGATCATCAAGTAACACTGATAACATATGCATTTTCATAGGAACATCAACTGGGAGTCAACTAAGATCAGTGAAAAGATTCTTCCTTGGCATTCCTTTCATTTAAAAAATTAATTATTACATTAGAACTTATATTTCAAAAAAATTATTAACAAAAATAAATTTATATATGATAAAATATGAACAATATAGATAAAAATAATATGCATAGGTATTAAAATGAATGACTTTAAAAAAACAAATATTAGATTTAATTTTTTAAAAATAAAAAAAATCATGTATACAGTCAATTTAAATATGATAAAAACCCCAAAGTATTAGAAATTAATGACATATAAAATAAGTCATTGATATTTTAATGGTTGATTGCACATATAATAATTTTGTTCTTTAACCATGTCGTTATCCTTCTATATCATTACTTTATCTACATTATCCAGCCTTTCAAGATTAATATTTTCAATATCATGATTGAAAAATAATTTAGTTTATTACTATTATTGGGATTTAATATCAGATGTAAAATATTCCACATCATCACCCATATCATACAATTCTATTTGTTTTATGTGAACAATTTCACTTCACCCTTCATCAACAATATCTGCCACATAATATAACATTTATATTTATTATGAGGAGATATACTGATGATGTAATTCACGGTCACTAACATCCATTAGGAAAGATAATTTCACATATTTAAATTTCAAGGAATCACTTTTAATACACCTACTAATTTGATCTACATGCATTTGAATAAAACAACTGAAAATTATTGTGGTAGTTTAATTTGATAAAATCACTCACATTTCTATAGTATCCCAATATAGAAACTATAAATATAACACTATTATGTTTTTTTGAAACCCTCTTCCCAATCGAATATATGAAATTTAAATCCATTCAAATTGTATGTATTGAATTTTCTAGTTTTTTTAGAGGAAGTCAAGACAAAAGCTTCAAATCTTATGACAAATCATCTCGAGTATCAATATTTATGATAAAAGATTTAATATAAAATATTATATTTACGTAATATATGTTTCAACCTAATATCTATTTTTATTCCAACATTTATGAATTTAAATTATGTAATCACCATTTTAAAATTTCTTTGTTAATAGCTTTTGTTATATATTTATCATTTTATGTTCAACTTCTCAAAAATATCTTTCTTTATATCCTGATATCATATATTAATGGATCAATAATTTCACTATTTCATAACACATATATATGTTTATATAATAATTCAGTTTTTTTAGTGTAATATTTCATATCGTCCCGACTGGTCAGCTAATAGTAGGAATGATTTTTTATTTCTCATGTAGTTGAGATTGAGTCGACATGTCATCAATATATAAAACTAGATTTAATCTTTTCGCAATATCATCTAAGAATATATAACAAAATGTAAGACACTCCTCTACTAAATACCAATTATAAATAGAGACCTCAGGTTGAGATATATTTTTTACATATGATTTTAAATGAACAAGGTATCTATGAAATAAAATCAATAAAAACATAGTTAAATTTTTAATGAACTTATAATAATAGTTTATATAATATTAAAAACATATAAATAATGTTCCTATCAAATGGATAGATCCATAAATGATTTAAAATACCCCTAATTTAGTTTCCTCAGCTAAAATCATAGTTAAATGCATCATGATAGTAAAAAATGATGGGGGAAAGATAATATCTATTTCACAAAGTGTTTGTAAAACTATGTCTAAAAGGTTTTCAAGATTATTTATTTGTAAATTTTTCTCAAATATTTATCTGATTAATGTGAAAAATTATAGTGAATTGAAATAAACTATTTAGGAAAAAATGAATACAATTCCAATGGTAATAAATACTATAAAAAATATGTGAATCATGACTTTTCAATCCATTTAATCTATGATAAATTAAGTTGATAGGCCTTTTTATGTTACCGGAATACCCATAAGATAAATTCAAATGTTTCAAAATTTGATATAATTTATATTTATCTCTATTTTTCATTGATAAAATTATTGGGGCATACTTTCTATCACCATCATTCCATATATCAGGATTTATAGTCATTATTAGTATGTTCTTCCAAGTATTGGTATTGTCCTTTGATTCTCTATGGTCATTATGTAATTTGAAATTTAAATTAAAAACAAACATTCTTCTCAATATGAATAATATCAAGATTATTAAGCATCAAATAAATTCCTATTATGATTGTTTGAAGAAAATAATTTTTTCTTCCATTGTTGTGTTCCAATTTCAATTAATGATACACTTAAAACTAGTTTCCCACTGTCATTTGAATGATTCACATCCCCAAAATTATATTTTAACATTTACTAATTTATCCCATGTTTTAGAACAAATTAATAACTTTTGATATGGTCTTCTACCAATAGACGCATTGATTTTTGACTTATTTAACCAAAATCTATGAGATGCACTGAGAAGTCTGTGATGACACAAAAAGAACCATGTTTTACTATAAGGTACTCATTATGGATAAAAATGAATTTTACAAATATGACAATCCAAACCCATGTAAATGTTCCAACCAGATAAGTTCCCAAGTCCATGGAAGTCACTAATGGTCCACATTAGATTAGTGTTCATTTTAAACATTGTTTTAGAAGATGCAACATAAATATCAACACCATTGCTCCATCACTCCCATGATTATTCAATTAGAGGGTGAAAGTATACATCAATATCATTTCTAATAATTTTTTCTAGGAATAATAATTTATATGATAAAATATTCTTATTGCATACATATCCATGGAGGTAGATTTTAAGGGAACAAAACACCAAATAAATCCTATAAATGGTACTCAAAGTCCCAAATGGGCTGAATCCATCGACAACTAATTCCAATCACACATTCCTAGGATCAAATGAGAAATATTGATTTAATGGATCTAATGTATTTCCTAGTTTTGAATTTATTTTGTTTCACATTAACCCATCATTGTTATTATCTATAGAATTCACCATCATGTTATTTATGGTTTCTTATTACATGAATAATCATTGTAATCGAGGTTTAAAATGGATGCAATGAAAACCCATTATAGGAATGATAATATAATTATTTTTAATAGTATTATGTTGATTCATACTTCCAATATCACCCATTAAATTCCACATAAATGGTGAACATTTGTTTAAATCCTGTCTACTTGAATCCTCTCCCCAATAAAGAATACAATCATTTGAAAAAGAATGGAATTTTTATAATTGAAAACAGGCTTATAAATAACTATATTAATATATTAAAAATTATCAAGGGTCTTAGATTTAGTAACTAAGTCATGAAATTTTTCAATATCAAGGACATTATCATATTTTTAATTACTCATAGGAATTTGATATGGTACAACATCATTAGAAATGATAGTTTTTAATATTTCAAAAATACACCCTAGTAATTGTTATTTTTATCCTCAAATAAATCATGAAATGAATTTTTCTTCTCATTTTAGTTGACTCTCACATTATCCTCTGCACCATCAAGAGTATGATCCAATGATATCTTGTGATCTTGATCAAGTTGTAATATAGTCCCAAAAATATCATTTGTCAAGTTACTATTGGTATCACCCTAAATAAGTTGTTCTGATATTTTTTTAATGATGATTTTCCTTGAAATTATGAAATAAATGTTTATAAGGTTTTATGTATCATTTTCCCATATTTATGAAGTTGATAGTTCATTCTATTGACAAAAATCAATTACCAACCATTATTTATTGTTTGATTCTCCATGCCAAATCTAGAAAAAATATTGATCATTAAATTTCTTTAATATCAAGTGTTAATAAACTTCATGTCTCCTATACCATCTTATAAAATTACATTTTCTACATTTACATCTTATTATCCAATCAATGGATCGATTAAAAATTGTAAAATTTAAAAACTCTTCCAAACCCTCACCATACTGAGGTGTGTTCCTTAGTAATATGATTGATCTTCTATCCATATATCAAAAAGTGTGTACACATAATTAAAGAAAATTAAATCAAAAAATAAATATCATGTCATTTGAGAAATAATTAATAATTTATTTGAAATCAATAATATTAAAAATTAATTATTCTGATTAATTTCATTATATATTTGAAAAACATCATTTTTCATGGATTTTAATTTGAATATACATAATCCATACAAATAATTACAGCTTATCTATAAGTATGTTTAATGAATTTCAATTTTAATATGGACATTTTATAATGATTTAAAAAAAATATCTAATAATTCAATACCTATAAAAAATACACTCAAGAATAATTATAAAATCATGTGAGTTATGGATAAAACCAACCTTCAATTTTTATACTTTATTCTGTAATATAAATAATGAAAAGAATATCATATAATTATAGTTTTTGATGAAGGAATTAAAATTAGATAATAAAGAAATAAAAAAAACATTATATGTAAAATATAGTGTACTAAAATTGAGTGATTTTGAAAATAACCCATGACCGGGTAAGAAACAGGCTGAAGAAGTGGTGGACTGGTAAGGGAAAGGTGAGTAGTGGTGAGGGTTCGGGGATGGTGGTGAGAGATTAGGGAGGTGCAGTGAGAGATTAGGGAATCATGGAGAGGGCTCATAGAGTGGATTTAACTCTGGTAATGATGACCTAGGGAGGGGTGGTGAAGGATCTAGGATCGATCAAGAAGTTGTGGTAGTGAGGGTTTAGGGAGCAGTGATGAGGGCTTAGTAGGGGAGTGGCCGAAAGGAAGGAAAGGTAGCGGTGAAGATATTAGTTGGGGAGTGGTTGTGAGGGGGAAAGGGGAGCTATAGTGAGGGCTTGAGTAAGAAGAGGGCTCAGGGGAGAATTGAATTAGTGGAGGTGGAGTGCCTTTTATCAAATGGAAAATATTTAGTGGTGGTTCTTTAAAAATAGCTGCGAAATTATTTTCATTTTCTAGAGCAAGTTTCTTAAAATTCTTTTAATAAAACACCATTATATATTTTTTTGGTTTATTACCCAGAAGTATATAAAGGATTAATTAATTATTTTTATAAAATATTTGATGTTTTGTGAAGTTCATAGTAGTATAAGGTTACTCTTGTTGTTTAACAATTTGATGTTGAAGTTATTATTTTTTTGTCATATGTTATGAATTCCAAGGAAAATCATGAACTGAATGTCATAGAGTGGATGGTATTTAAGGATATTTTACATGAAAAATATTTTCCAAAAGCCATTCAATTATGAATAGCAATAAAATTATATGTGTTAAATAAAAATTTGGTGGACTGTGATGTTTCCTATAATGAAAATTTTACCATATTAGATTGGTATGTAATGAATTTTATTCTGTACCATGATAGTTTAAATGACATATTTTACTTAGGATCAATGAAAATTTTATAAAGATATTTTTTTACTCATGAGTTAATGTGTTATGAGGACATTTATCTATGAATGAATATTTTATTTATTTTTATAATAATAAGTATAAGAAATGGTTTATCTATTAAAAAATGGAGAAGAATCCATCAACGAAATTTGAAGGTAAGAAAATTATGTTTTTCTCTTATGATAAGTGTGCTCTGAGGCATTCTAGGGAGTGTCTTATGAGATCTAGAAAGTGTTATTTATGTGGTATTTTGGGATATTTGGCTCATGACTGTAAACAAAATATAAATGGTAATGGTCAAACCAATAATTAAAAGTAAATAGTAAAGTGAATTATTTATAATGAGATGGGAATTTATAGAAATTAATGTCTAAAGATAAGTATAAAATATGGAATTAATAAATTATCTCTGAATATGGTTGTGGATAAATCATTTTTTAATACCTGGGAAAATTTTATACCATTAAGTGAAGTGGTGGTAGGTGTATTACTCCTTTACTCAAATTATGTTAATGTCTGGTATGATTTAGTTCCTACACATTCTTTGGTTTCAAGGAAATTTTCTAGTAAAATTAAAATTTCACCAACAGAAATGAAGACATAATTATTAACAAAAAACATGGTCGAAGTATTAACCTAAATAATATTTATAAGAATATTTCTATTTTAAAATATGGAATATTTTTCTTAAAAATTTTATCACCATACCTATAATGGAGTTCATTGTTATTTTGAGTATGGATTGGATTTTAGAATCTCTTGATAAGATAAATTATAGTGAAAAAGGGGATACATTTAATTTTAAATATAATTTCTAATTCATATATAAAAGTTGTTTTTTACATGCAATAACATATCAAGAATATAATAAATTTATTAAATATATAAGTGAAAGCTATCGTGCTCGTATCATTGAAAATAGGGGAGTAAATTAAATTAGTGATGTGTTGATCATAAATGACTATATATATGTATATATATCTGTGTGTGTGTGTGTGTTTACTAAGGTTTTTTCTAGTATTATTCTAAATTGAGAGGTTGAATGTATTTTTGAAAATGTGGGTGATACTAAGACAATTTTAAATCCCCCTAATCAAATTTCTCTGGATTATCTATTAGAGTTGAAATGGAATTTAAAATAATTTCTTTATAGGTATTTCATTCATCTTATCACTTCACCTTGGGGTGATGTTATTTTTTTTATTAAAATAAGGATTTATGTGTGTTCATTTTCATTAATTATAGAGTACCCAATAATATTAATCTTAAGAAAAAGTTCTTTCCCCCCATATTGATAACATGTATTATCAGCTCTAGGGAGATAAGTATTTTTATAAGATTAATATTATGTTTGGATACCATCTGCTAATTATAATGGAAAAAAGAAAATATGTTTTCAAAATTTTAAACTAATTATTTCCATTGGGAGTTTATGTTCATTCCCTTTAGGTTACAAAATACACCTATTGTATTTATGGATCTTATGAATAGATTTGTTCATGATTATTTGGATAAATTTGTAGTAGTGTATATTGATGATTTTTCGTAAAATATAAACTTAATATGAATCATGAGAAACAAATAATGATTTTTCTTAAAAACATAAAACAATATAATTTTTATAGAATATTTACCAAATTTTATTTTTCATTATAATAGATTTCTTTCCTTAAGAATATTGTAATTAAAGATGGCATAAAAGTTGAACTTATTAAAACTAAAATTGTGGAACAATGAAAAACATATACTAATTTCACTGAGATTAAAAGTTTTCTTAGACTAGGGGTATTATAGAAGATTTTTTAATAATGTTTTATGGGTAGATAAACCACTAAGAAAGTTAACTTGAAAGGAAGCTAAATAAGTTTTTATAAAGGAGTGTGATGAATTCCTTTTTGGAATTAAAAAGTTGATTGGTTAGTTCTATAATAAGAGCCTTTTTATCAATAAATGTTGAATTTTTTATTTATAGTGATACTTAATTGAAGGCCCTTGGTTGTATTTTGGTGCAAAAATATTGAATAATTTAATATACATCACTCTAATTGAAACCCCATAAAAGTAATTGTCCAATGAAATGACTTGAGTTTGCGATGGTATTTTTTACTTTAAATTTTTATAAGAGTATTATATATGGGGAAATTTTGATAGATATATTATATATATATATGGATCAAAAATATTGAAATATATATTCACTCAAAAATAGTTGAAAATATAGAAAAGAAGATGGTTAGAAATGATAAAGGAATATTTTTTAATGGTTCACTGTCATTTAGGTAAAGGAAACATGGTTTAAGATGCATTATGTCGATGGGATGGTGAATCATTAACATGTTACATTTATAACATGTTCTTATAGTTACAAATATAATGAAACTTTTAATCGACATTGTGTATATAGAAATTGCATTCACTTTTTTCTTGAGTAACAGTAATGTAATCCTTATCAAGAATATTTAATCATTATCAAAAATAACATCAACATTTGAATAAAAGAATATATATTTTTAAATGATGAAAATTTTCTTATTTTAATTTTGAAAAATAATGTGTAATAATATTTGGAAAGAGGTTACGTATATGAAGTTTTTTTAGTAGAAAAATGAGTTGTTAAGTGAGGCTCATATCTACAAAAACATTTTCCTTGAAGTGCTAAGATGTATAGAAAAATGCAAGGATATTATTAGTGGGAAGATATGAAGAATGATATTGATGATTTTACCAAAAAAATGTTTTACTTTTAGACAAATTAAACCTGAATGAAAACTATTGAATGTGATGCTTCATCCATTTCCAATTTCTGAATGAAAATGGGAGAATATGTCTACGTATTTTGTAGTGGGATTACCAAATATAATTCAAGGTAATAATTAAATTTTGTTTATTATTGATTTTATTAACAAATATTCTTATTTTATTCCTATATGAGAAATATATATATGGATTGTATTTTTTAAATTTTTCTTGAAGATATAATTAGGTTACCTGGAAATTTTTCTATGTATTGTATCTTATAATGATTATATATTTACATCTAATTTGCAGAAGCCACTTCAAAAGTAAATGGGTATTAAGGTTTGTTTAAGTGTATCTTTTAATCCCTGATATGATAGAAAACTAGAGTGAGATATTCAAAGGTTGGAGGGTATTTTCTGATCATGCTACATAGATTATTACAGAAGTTTGGATCAACATCTTTCATTAGTGTAATTTTCTTATAATAATGATTTTCATTCCAGTACATAGATAAAACCATTAGAGGAATTATATAGAATGTGGAGTAAGACATCAATATGCTTGGATGAAATCTGGGTTAAAAATTTATTGGGTCCTGATTTGGTAGAAGAGATGGTAAAAAAGGTAAAGTTGATTTAGTACCATATGAGGGAATATTAGAGGAGGAAAAAAATTATATAGATATCTAGAGGATATTTTTTTTGAATGGAAATGTGTGATTATTTTTTGGAATAAAATTAAAATTATGTTTGTGTCTCATTATCCCACTTAAAATTTTATTAAATGTGGGTTTGATTTCATACCGAGTATCTTGAAATCTAATTTTACCTCAAATACATGATTGTTTCATGATTTATTGTTAAGTAAATATATACCTGATGCATCTCGTATTTTGATCCCTAAAGTAGTTCAGTTGGAAAGGAATATTTATTATGATAAAAAGAAAGTTCAAATTCATAATCATAGAGTGAAAGTGTTTCAAAATAACATGGCCCACCTATTCAATATTATGTGGAAGAATAATATGATTGACTAAGAAACATGGGAATCTAAAAAGGTTATGAGAGGAAAATTTCCCCAACTATTTATAAATTAATAAAATTATGAAAAAAATTGTTAAAGGGAAATAATTTAATATACTGTGAAATTATAATTATAAATAAATATCATGTCTTATTAATGTTTATAAATAGATTTTATGAATTCATATTATATATAATTTTTCTGTCAAAAATGAAATTGTTTTATTCCAACAAAAGTATTTCCATGTATGATATAGTTTAATAAAAAAATTATGTTTTTGAATTTATTAATTTTAAAATGATTAAATGTGCATAATTGTTTAATTCACGAGGGATAAAATTGTTTAAGTTTAATTTTTGGGATTTTTTATAATTAGTTTATTTTAAGGTGAATGGTGAAAAATATTGTTTTTTAAAATACAATCACTTTTATGAAATAATAATGACATAATAATGGATTAGATGTTTTACAACCATTCTTATAGAACAAATATATATTTAATAAGTAATATAAATAATATAAAAATAATAATATTAATTTAGAAAAAACTTTTAGAACATAAGAAATGTTTTATTCTAATAAAATATCAATTTTAATACTTTTATGTAATTAAGTAATTACATGGTTAAATTTGGTTTTGTATTATTTTAAAATTCACACATATATAATTTGTTTAAAAATATCACAATTTATGGACTAGTTATCAATATTATAAAATATTGTAGTGTAAATTCATTCTTATGCAAAAAAATATTTTTTATAAAAAAACATTTCATGTATTTTTTCATATTTATATTAATATTAGTTTTTACTACCACTATATATTGAATATTTAAATTAATTTTCATGTTTTTAATTAAAAGTATAAAATTAATTAACAATTCCAATTACAGTTTTGGTCATAAAATGATGTTTCCATGGAAGAAGTTTCTCACCATGATAAAGGTTAAAATTAGTTTAAAAGGCCTAAAACTAAAGGATAAGGCTGAAAATATCAGAAAAAATATATAAAATTTGATTTTATCAGTGGATTTCATTGTATAAAATTTTATATTATAATTTATTTTTCTTGGTTTCTATTTCACGTTGATAACGAAATTGATATTATTTTAAAGTTAAGGGTATTTACAAAGGTTTCACACCTCTCACCTATAATGTATCTCTTAACCCCTTACATATATATAATATTTGGGCATCATATATTGACTTATCTCTACCCAAGTTGATTTCAAACACCATTATACATGTACTAGATGTCATATTCTTCCCAAAAGGACAATTTAAGATGGTTTTATGTGTGATTAAAAGGAGGACATCAAAGGAAGTGATAATTGTTCTCACCAAATTCCTATCAGTTTATTTCTTATTCTACAAAATTTATATATATTATACTCATCCTAATATAATTAAATTTGTATCATTACTATACTATAATGTTATTATGATGATGGAATCAATTTATACCTTCCTTCTATGCGTCCATGCGTACTACGACCTCCATGAATGATGTATTTCATTTTTCATTAACACCTCACATGGACAGTTATAAAGATAACATTAATAAGTAAATATGATATTTATAAAAATATTAACATTCTATATGTGATAAAACCATTACCACAATATGATTACTAAAACCAAATAATCGAAACATAAAATGGAAACTGTACATTTAACACTTAAATATTGATTTTTAACAAAACAAATTAAATAAATGTGTCATATGAAATTATAATAGAATTTTTTATAGTAAAAAAATATAATTATGTTTATTTTATATATTGATAATGAATCTAAATCTATTAAATTGGGAATATAGAATGATTCTGACGAAGTGGAGGTAATGGATTTTTCTTCACAGACTTATTTTAAATTTTTTTATAATTTTTTTTCAACCCTTTTTCTTTCATATCCATGATATTTTATCCTTTAAAATAAATTTATTATTTATACCAAAAATTAATGATTAAGGGGAGCTTAAACTATTTTTTACTTACTTAATAAATATTTTAATATTAATTTTTTAAATGTTTTATACGATTCTATTTTTTCATTCTTTATAAATGTGGGGGAAAGGTTTTTTAATGCTTACCTATTGATTTTTTGCCCACAACCATGACCATTATTCATTATTAAAATTTCTCTTTAATATTACTATTTATTTAAATGATTATAATATTATCATTCTTCTATTAATTTTTTTATCAATATAAAATGATATTTTTCCTTATTGTTATGTGATTGCTACAACTATTTATGTGTATGGGTTCAAAAGTATTTTTCTTAATACTTATGACTTAAATTAATGATTTTGTGTTTTTAT
Source organism: Viscum album (assembly GCA_963277665.1). NCBI lineage: Eukaryota > Viridiplantae > Streptophyta > Magnoliopsida > Santalales > Viscaceae > Viscum > Viscum album. The sequence continues at coordinate 862,644,206 of OY728150.1, forward strand.
AATTTCTTGGTTATATTAATTTTTAAATGATAATGGATGGTTCTAATAAAACCCCGTAATTCATTTGGTAATGATTTTTATCTATAGATAAATTTTGTCAGAATTAACTTGTGTAGTTATTCTATTATAAGGGTGATTATATAAGAGATGTTAGTATAATCTCTCAAGATTATTACATCATTTTTTATTATTTTTATTAGTTTTATTTTATTTTATAGATTTTATATGGTTTGAAAATTAACTTATTATTAAGGGAATGTTTATAATATTTTATATGTGAAGGTATCATTTTCAAGGAAAAGTTTTCAGGAGTTATCATTTTTTCAATGTAATTTTTATGATTATGATTTTTACTTTATTCTTTGTTACAAAATGATTTATGAAAAAAAATTAAATGAATTTTATTTCTTAAGTAAGTAAATGATTATTTGATCTCAAATTTTATTTTGTAAATAGGAAAATTTTCTTATGAATTTTCATTTTTTCAATGGACTAACAAGATTTCTTTTATTTTTATATATCTTAATGATATTTTTATACTCATCCCAAATTTTGAAATGATATTACTGATTTTAAGGGTTTGTAGGAACTATATTAAGGTTTGAAATTTTAGAAATGAATTCTTTTCTTGAAATAATAATGTATGTCATGGATGAAATGGGATTATAAATATAAGAACCCATTTTTTATGAACTAAATATAAATTATGTGGAAGTGTTCTCTTTTTTTTGTAATGTTTTTACTAATTCACTAAAACAATAAACCTAAAAACATGGGAATGTAATAAAGTATATTCCTCTATATTAAAATAGTAATTATTTTAATGTTTATGTATAGGATTTTATATAGATAGGAGACTATCTTTCATCAATCACTTCTTTCACTAAAATTATTTTCCCATGAAATTCCTATAATTAAAACAAAGAAAAAAAATCAAAAAAAATTAAAATCGATAATTTAATTTAATTTCTCAAAATAAAAAACTTAGAAAAATTCCCTAAATTCAATTAACTCAAGATAAGGATTTTTATAGTAGTGAATAACTTTTAAATTCATTAAATTAGCATTTAAATACTTTAAATGATTCGACCATTCTAGCAGCAATGTGATTCAACACCCTTGTTTTAATCATATGATCAGGGGAACCAAATTGGAATGTATAGCTTTGGAATAACTAGTTGGTTAAATATATATAAGGTTTTCTTTAATCCCTATAATCCCATGACGTTTCAAAAAATTGTGAAAGTAAATACATTATTGAAATTCAGACATCTCATGTAACATCGTGAGATTTTTTGAAATATATTATTTAGAATTAATTTAAATTATCTGATAGATTTTGTTAAATTAAATACATAGTTTTTCTTGTATCACATGAAACACCAAGTTTATCTTTCTTCACACGCAACATCGATTCCCTTTGATGACTTGTGTTACCCGCAAGACCAAGTCGTACTCACCAACAATATACTATTAATATTACTTATTTAAAATAATTGTTATCACCTAGATGTTGGAATGGAGGGAATTAATATGATTAAAAAAATTATTAATTCATAGTTAAAAATTTTTATAAAATTAATTCACTAGTTACCCATTAATTATAAATGAATGCAAAGACCAGTTGAATATAAAAGATGTGTTTTTATGAAAGATATTTTTATAACTAGAATGAATTTTATCTTAATAAATTAAATTAATCACTATTAGTTAAATATATTTATTAAATTTATATTTTATATATTTGATAAGAAAGTTTTAAATTCATCCAATAAGTTTGATAGGGTTATGATAATAATTAATTCAATTTTAAGCATAAAAATATGCATATTTTTAAAAATAATTTTTACAACCTTTTAATGGTGCTCTTTTTTTAATAATTTTTTTGAGAAATTAAAAAATTTTATTTGAAAAAAAAACTTATTTCTTACAATCTTAATATTAAAATTTACTTTGGGTGAAGTTTTGGCTTGTTCTAAGAATGTTCATATTTTGATGAGTAGTGAATTATATCGAATTTTAATTGAAACCTTCTTTTTTATATAAATAATTTATAGTGTTAAATTATATTTTTAATTGGTTTTAAAGTATTATTAGATAAATTAAATATCATTTAATCCAATTTATGTATTTTTAATCTTTTTCTTAGTGACTTTAGATATAAAATCCTAGCAATGTTTAAAAAAGTTTTACATTAAAATGATACTTGGTCGTTTCGTCTAAGGGATTAATTTTAAATGCATTTCCAAAAATTATATGATTAGAATTTCAAAACAATTATTCCATATTTGGATAGATAATTATTTATAATTTCTCATACTTTGAACTTAGTTTTTGACAAAAATATTAGTGAAAGTAATGAAAATTAATTACAGTGATTAAGGTAAAAATCTGGTTACTTTGTGGTTATACTTTAATCTTAAGAGTCTAAATTACCTATACACTTTTCCAAAACCCATTGGGTAGAAATGATTAAACCATTTCACCTCTTATATCTAACCTTTCTCATTCTTGTAGGAACATTATGTAAGGGATACCTCTCAATATTGTTTTCCTTTTTTTATTTACTAGAATGCCACTCCCCGTATAGTATAAAAAGTCATTCACCCTCCCCCATTTCATCACACATATAAATCCCTTTGTCTCATAAAACCCTAACCAAATAATCTCCCTACATCCCTAACTTTACCCTAGTGTCATCACATTTTTATAAAACAAAACAATTAATTCATTTGGGGAAAACCAAAAGTATTTTTCTGAAAAATAGGTAACAATATTCAACGTGTATTTATGTTTCATTTCATTCTACACCCATTCAATTATACATATTGTATGATTATATAATAACATAAGTATCCTAGATATACTGATATATTGTTATGTTTAGGGTTCTAAATAAATGATAAAAACAATTTTATTTAATATATTATTGATAAAAAATGACATAATTTCCTCAAATTGAGTTAAAATGATAGGTATTAGATCATTCATTTGAAAATTTGATGAAAATTATATTTTTACCCTTTAAAATTCACTATGTTATTTCAGACATAAATATTATTCTTTTTATTTTTTGAACATATAATTTTTCAACTATTTTCCTAACATAATGGGATAAAACATTCAATCAGGATATATGAGCTAAATCATGCATTTGATTGGACTAAATGTTACATGAAGTAAAAGATTGGCATGGATAACCATATTGGAGACTACTTCAGTATTTGGACAATAACATCATCATTTTTTCTTTTATTGGGTAAAAAAATTTAGATAATATCAAGGAACTATTTTTGAACAAATAAATATTCTTAAAGAACAACCAGTTCATGTGTTTTGGTGCTCAAATAGGAAGTGAAATTTTGATTAAATTATTTGGCCCGATTTCCCCATTCACACTGGAAACCTCCTAAAATATTACCTCCCTCAGCATTATAAATTTGTTTTTTTATAATTTCAATTTTTTTGGTAGTGAATCAGGATATTAGGGTCATTGAAAAAAAAAATTCATAACAATTCAATTCACCGTTGGAGGGAAGCTATCATGCTAGGATCTCCTCTATAATTCTCTTCTTTTCCTCTTCTTTGTTGTAATGTATTTATTATTGTAATAAAATTAATTTTTTCTTTTCAAATTATCCTATTTCATTAAATTATCTTATTATATACTCATCCTATTTGGGTGTTAAATCATTAGTATAAACGATATTATTTTATACCCTTTCTAAACCTTTTTACATGAAAAATGATTCTACAATGACTACATTGGCCATGGAAGAATATTTTTTATTAGTAATCGATCTACCAATTACCATCTTCCTTAATTTATATTGAATAAATAATATACTATAATTCAACTAATATGATCTATGAATTGAGTTTTTAATTTAAATTAACCAGATAATGAAATTGAACAATTAACACAAAACACGTGAGGTTGAGAATTGTGTGAATTGTGAGAGCATGATCATAATCGTTAATACAAAAACCACAAGACTTCATTTTTTGAGTTAAAATATAATTAATAAACCCTAATAATCTTTATTTTCATAGTTTCTATGTTCCCTAATTTACCAGTAACCATGATCTATCCTTATAACATCTATCAAAGTTGGGTGTTGTGATTTTATGTTCCAAAGCTATGCAAGGGTTTAATTAATTTCATCTTGGTGGTTAAGTTAATTATTATAGGGTTTAGGTCATAAAAAATATGGGATCATAATTAATTAGATATGAATTTAAATTATAATTATTTATATGTATGTAAATAGGTAGGGTTATATCGATTATTCCTTCTAAACATATTTCCTAAAAAACTTCTTCTCATTGTATCTTATTAATCCAAATTCATATCAAAAATAAAAACAAAAAATTTAAATATTCTACCGGCATACTTATTCTAGTTCTATAAATGATAAAAATAACCCATACTTTTAATTAGTGTGTCTGTATTATTAGATTTTATTTTCAAAATATCTTCAATAATTTGTTTTAATTACTACAACTTTGAGAGACAACCTTGGTCAGCCACTTTGTTGCTCCTAAGTAACATGAAACCAAACATAATTTGAGAGGACCCCCAACTACAACTTTCAAATTGGTTCCATTATCGGGGAGGAAAGTACTTATTTCAATAAAATATATGTATTTTATTTATTTTTTTAACCTTTTTAATTTATTATTTTATTTCCTTGTTTCTTTCTTGTTTCCAACTTTTCAAGTTTCTTTTTTCATCTTTTTTCTATTTTTAGACCATAAACTCAAACTTATATTATTTTTAATATGGTCCACTTTTATTCATTTAGTTTTTATTATTATTTTATTTATGACATGAACTAATCTGTAGGATCTCTTAGATCTTGACTCTGAGATTTAATGTAGCCTTCAATCTTGAATCTGACAGTCTATGTCGATGGGAAGTTTCAATATTCAACTAGTTAGAGAATTCCTCCATTATGGGAACACTGAAATTGAAAATATTTCTGAATAAAAACTAAAATAATAACCAATTGATGAAAATAATAGTAATTAGCTTAATAGAACCATTTGATAATTGGTTGCATCAGATATTAACTATCAATTAAATTGTGTTGCATACCCAAATCTCGAATCAAATTTGAACTAAAATATATTTTTGTTCACCATCTTCCAAAATTAGATAGATTATGTAGTCAGTATCCAAAAACTATTTAAAATAATTTAATTTTGATTTCATAACCCTAAATCCAATAAATGTATCTGAATAACAAATAAATCTAAAAGCATTCCTATTCTAACTCGATGGAACTGCAAAAGAATAAATATCTTATTTATAACCTAAATATATATATATTAGAAATTATTTGAAGTGTATTTTCTTATAGAGATTTTATCCATCATCAAGGACCACTTATATTCTAAAATAGATATTAGGAATCAATAAATACCAACGGGATTCAATGTATGAGTACTGGTAGTGATTCAATAAGTTGTGTGCAAGCTACACGCATCACCAAATTACTGAGAGACTTCTCATCAAGTACTTCTATGAAGGCTTCATGCCTATGGGGGTGATAATGGTGTATGAAATAGCTATAGAGGAATTACTAGAAAAAACACTAACAACTACACAAGCATTGATTAACAATTCAGTACAAAACTCTCAATAATTTGGAGATAAAGGTATGCCACATGTTAGAGGAGTACATTAGGTAAGTCCATCTTCTCTTTAAAACAATATAATTTATACGAAGTTGAAATAATTGAACAATATGGTGACGCAGATTTATTTGGTGCCAAATACATCCCAACCTACACCTACAAGACCTTATGGAATTATCACTAAAACCGACCTCCCAACTAACTCTTTCCCTTGATTATAAAAGACAAAAGATTTCACAACAGTATTCCCTTGGAGATCGTATTAGTAGAAACAACAAACTCATCCCCAAAATAAGTATCATTCCTTTTGACCAATAATAAAAAAAGGATGGAGGGGTTATTAATACATGAAGTATGGATAGGAACAAAAAAAAGTCCCCCATTTCAAAAAAAATTATATCATCATCTAACTTACCAAGAAGGTTTCTAAAAACCCGAAAAAAGAATTAAAGATCAAGAATCAACATGTAATAAATAATGTAATTATAAAATATGTTATATTATAATAATAAAAAATGTTCTTTTGAAAAAAAATTGTGATTAATCAACATAATGAGATGAAGATTCATGGTTATGATTTGAGGGTATTGAAGACACAAATGTGCCAGATTGTTACTACCCTCCATAAACTTGTATGTAAGAAGTCCAGAAATCATTCTTCCCAACCCACTCCAATTACTAAGGAGAATTTCCATGCCATCACATGAAGAAGTTGGAAGTAAAAAACTAATACATATTCACCTATCATTCCATAAGGATTCACCTCAACTACAGAGAATCCCCATTCAACAACCACAATTTAGAAACAGAAGGAAAAAGAAAAATGTAAGAAAACTATTGATGATATTCCCCCTAAACCCCTTACCTTTCCAAATAGAGTTTTTAAAAACAAAAATACGGATGAAGAGGTAATGAAAAAGGTGGGTTTTGACCCATTCAAGTGTGCAGATATATACATCCACCTTATTGATTCCATTATTAAAATATCAAGGTATATAATATTCTTAAAAGAACATTATACCTATCGAAGAGTTATCAAGGTAAATGATAATTTAAATATTGAAAGGAATGTTTATCACTCATTATAACAAATCAATAAATTCCAAAAAAGTGAAAGATCTAGAGACATTCACCATACTATGAACCATAGGGAACTTACACAATTTTGATTCTTAATGTGATTTGGGAGCTTCCATAAATGTGATGCCTCACTCTTTATTCTCATCTTTATAGGTTGGTAAGTTGAATCTGGTGAGTGTACTGGTGTAGTTGTAAAATAGAGTCGCATAATATCCAGTGATAGTCCTTGAGTATGTACTTTTTTGGGTAATATACATGATATTTCAAGCATATTTCTACAATCTTAACATGGAGTATAATCATGAAAATAACCATGATCCCATTATCATAGGTAAGCCCTTACTCTAAACTGAAAAAACTATCATAAATGTCTATAATGGTACACTTTCCATGGATTTTGGAGATGAATTTGTGATATTTAATGTCATGGACTCTTGGAAGCACTGTTTACCAAGCCATTATACTTTTTTTATCTCCCATTTTGAGCCACTAAGTAAAAACCCTGTGGATTTTTATTATCATATACTTAGAGATATTATGAGAATTGGTTCTTGTTTTATGTCTAGGAGGACTTAAAAAACTTTTCATAATCAAAAAACCTATATTATATTTTACTTTGAAATGGATTCATATTATGATTTTGATCATGTTCACTCTGATTATGACATGGCTATTGAGTATGTTGATGTATTTGATGAATTATTATCTGATTTTGATTTTGTCTATTCTGGTACTAATGTTCATTGTGAACATATTTCAGTCCCTTTAATGTCTCCATACATATTTCACCCCCTTCAATGGAACTCATTCCATTGACACCAAATCTCAAAAACACATACATGTTTAGGGGCATAAGATTACCTGCTATAATATCTAACAATATCCCTTTTGAACATGAAGTAAACTTTTGAATCTTTTGATGAAGTACATTAGGGAAATTGATTGGATCTTTTCTGACATATGACGTATTAGACTATCCATTTTCATGCATAGGATTATTTTTTATGATGGGGATAAACCAATTATGAAACCACAAAGGAGACTAAATCCAACTTTCCTAGAATATTTTAAAATATAAGTTGAAAAAATACTCGTGGAGGGTATAATTTATCCAATATCATATTCTTAATGGGTGATTCCTATTCAGGAAATGCCTAAGAAAAGTGGTGTTACTATTATTGGAAATAAGAGAGAGAGAAATTAATTCCAATGAGGGTTCAAAATAGTTGGCATCTATGTATTGATTATATGAAACTTAATCAATTCACTTGAAATGACCATTTCACCACCCATTAATTGACCAAATGATTGAGAGACTATATAGGAAGACACACTATTGTTTCTTGGATGTATTTTCTTGATATTTTCCGGTTTCTATAGCTCTAGAGGATCTAGAGAAGACAATATTAACTTAACCATTTAGTACATTTTCCTACTGAAGGATTCCATTTGGAATATGTGATTCCCTAGGTACCTTCTAGAGATGCATGGTGGGTGTTTTTTATGATTTCATTGTGACCTTCATGGAGGTATTTGTGGATGATTTTATTGTTAATAGATCTTCATTTGATTAATGTATTTTTAGTTTGGGAAAGGTTTTGAATTGTTTTATTTAGAATAATTTATTCTTAAACATTGAAAATTGTCATTTCATGGTAGATCATGGCATTGTATTATAGCATGTTGTGTAATAACATAGAATAGAGGTTGATAGATCTAAGGTAGATATTATTTCATCCTTACCCTATCTTTCATGTGTTTATGATGTTAGATCTTTCCTAGGGAATTCAAGATTTTATAGGCACTTCATCAAATATTTCATTAAGATTGCTCTTCCTTTGTCATGATTACATGAAAAGAATTATGATTTTCAATATTATGGTTCCTATATGATTTCATTGGATGATCTAAAGAATAATCTGACCACTCCACCGATCATAGAGCCCCCATGGTGGTGTATTCCATTTGATCTTATGTGTGATGCTTTAAAATTTGAAGTTGGAACTATCTTAACACGAAGGGGGGGTGTTCACATATTATTTTTTATGCTTTGAGGACATTGGATTCAGACCAATAAAACTAAAAAACCATAGAAAAAGGTTTCTTGATATCATATTTTTGTTAGATAAATCTTGTTCATATTTATTGGGCTTAATGTAGTTGTTTTTTCTACCCAAAAATCTCTAAGGTACCTCTTGAAGAAGCCCAATGAAGAGCCCAGACTTATCTAATGGATTATCCTTCTTCAATAATTTTATATTGAGACAAAGGATATGTAGGGTTCAGAAAATATAGGCGTGGAACACATGATTTGGATTACTCACACACTAGATGCTAACACCATGGTCCAAGTAACACTTCAGTACACTTTTCTTGATGATAATATTTTTTCATCCTCAGGTACACATCATTGGTATGATTAATTAGTGAACTACCATTTTCATGTAAAATTCATACAAATTTAAAATAACATCAAGTCACAAAAACTTTAAGAGTGAGTCTATGTTTTATGTGTGGGATGATCCCTACCTCTAGCATATGTGTTGTCATAATGTTATTGGGAGGTGTGTTCCAAATCATGATTTTGTGTCTGTTCTGCATTTTTTCTATAAAATTTCATGTGGATGAAACTTTTGGACCCAAAAAACAACTATAAATTTTTTAGACTATGGATTATATTTTCCTAGCTTATTCCATAATTCCCGTCTGTTTTGTAATCCATTCTCACATTTTCAACATACATGAAAAATTTCATGGAGACATGGGATGCCTCAACGGCCCATATTTTTCTATTCGATTCTTTATGTATGGGGAATTTATTTTATGTTTATTTTTCCAAGTTCATTTGGTTTCTTGTAAATTTATGTTTTTGGTTATTATTTTAGAAAATAGGTGGAATCCAAGGACACAAGGACATATGACTCTCATGTTGTAGTTGATTTTTTCAAGGGTCAAATTTTAAGAACGATTGGAGTATCAAAGGTAATCATCATTGAAAAAGGGACACACTTTTTTAATCAAAATATGGATTACCTGCTTCATAACTATGGGGTTACAAATAAAACATCAACACCATACAGACCCAAAAATAATTTATTGGATGAGGTTTCAAATCAGGACTTGAAGAAAATTTTGGATAAAACTATGAATCCAAATAGAATGTATTGGAGAAAGTTATTGGATGATTTTCATGGAGATTATATTACAGAATACAATAAATACATTAGTATTTCCCCATTTCATATTGTATTTTTCAAATCATTTCATCTCCCCGTTGATGTCGAGCATCGTGCATATTGGGCTATAAAAAATGCAACATATGGATTTTTCCAAAGATTGAATTCAACAGAAGCTAAAAAATAAAGAGCATAAAGATATTTGATTATAATCATATGATAACTCAAGGATATACAAGGAAATATCAAAATAATATCATCATATAATGATAAAAAAATATAGTTTCAAGTGGGAGAGAAAGTTATACTCTATAGTTCATGACTAAAGCCAATGCTCGATAAGTTGTGTTCTATATGGTTTGGTCCTTATTTCTTCTCTCATTTTATTCCAATTGGTTTAGTTTATATCACATAATATGATACTATAATGAGATTTATAATTAATGGGAAATGTTTGAATCAATAAATTAAGGGACTTACTACCAATGCAGTTGACTTTATCACATTTCTTTCCCCCATCATCACTTGAAAATATCATGTTATTCCAAAACCTCTCACTTTTATATTATTTTCCCTATTTAAAATTCAATATTTCATGTGAAAATATAATATCAAAGGTTGACATTGAGGATAATTCAATATTTTTAGAGTGGGGGAGGGGACAACATTTTGGGGTAGCTATTTAGGATTTTAATTTGTAAGATTTGTGTGTGTTTCATGTTAGGGGTGTTGTTAAAAAAAGAAAAAGAAAATATCATGTAATATGATCTTTTAGATATGTAATATATGGAAAATTCATGTTTTTAATATATGTTTCTAGAATGATAAGAATTATAAATATTTGTTCATTATAGGGTTTATTTTTATAAAAATTGTATTCATCGATGATAAGATTGGTTGTGTCCTTATAAAACCTTTTAGATTTTGAAACCATTATTTGTGATAGTTTTTCATGGTAAACTATTTCATTGATTTCTCCACTTGAATTTTCCCACAACCAATACATGTGAAATTTTTTATACTCAACTTAAGGTATAGCCAGGTTAGGTAAGACAATCATCTCATATCAATGGTTGATCTAAACGTTCAGTTCTCTTCCAATCAGAGTGTAACGAATTGACCTATGTGTACGTAACTAATATCTGATAGTTGTATTCCCTCAAAAAATAAAATAAAAAAATAAAATATATATATATATATATTTTCATAATAAAGACGGGGTGATGAAATGTACAACACATTAGAATATCTAGGTTGGGAGATTAAGGTCTGACTTTCAGAAATGCTTAAGTGAGTGGGGATTTAAATTTGATTTCGAAGGAATGTTAAATAGGTTCATTGAAATATGCCAAGTAAGATGAATTGTTTTACCTGACTTGAATATACTGAATAAATGGTGGATATATGATCTTGAAATGGTTGGCACACACACGCATTGAGAATTAATGGCATGGTAGACCCATGACTTGATTCACTCTTATTAGTGTTATTAATCACAATGGATTTTGTTTTGAAACAAATAATGATGAAATGAATTTAAAATTTATTTATATTGATTATTTATGGGATTATTAATTTTCGTACTTTTCCACTTTGGATTGAGGAATATGAATACACATATTTTTTCACAATTTTCTTTTTTTGCATGATATAAAGTCTTTCCTAGGAGTGAAAAAGGGTAAGTGTTGGGGAGTTAAAAAACACAATTTTTTAAAATATATTTTTTATAATAAAGGACATGATTTCCTCACATTATGTAAAATATGTTAATCTATAAAATATTTTGTATTAGATTATTCATTTTAAAATCTGATGAAAATTCTAGTTTTACACTTTAAATTTCTCTATTGTATTTCAGACATAAATATTATTTTATGTATAATTAGAAGATATAATTGTTTAAATGTATTCCTGACAAAATGGTATATAACTTTCTTTCACGTAATATGATCTAAATTTTTAATTTTATTGGACTAAATGGAACATGATGTCAAAGATGGGATAAACTCTCTATATTGGACACTAATTTAGTATTTAGGACATTACATAGTCATCCATCCTTGGATTGGGCCGAAATATATAAATAAGCTTAAGGACCCATTTATAAACATATAATACTTCTTCAAATATGGGTGGTTCATACGTTTTTGTCGTCAAATATGTGGTAATAGTTGGATTAAATTATTTTGTTGAATTTCCCCATTCACACTTGAATCCTATTAAAACCTAGAATCCCCTCCACTCTATAAATATTTTTTTCGTGATTTGGAGGGTTTGGAAATGAATTAGTATATTTTGATAATATGAAAAGTGGTTCCATATCATTTAAATTCACAATTGGATGAGGGGGGATACCAATCTAGGATCTCCTCCAAAATGATCTTTATTTCCTTTTCTTTGGTGTAATATTTTTAGTCTTATAATAATATTATTATTTTATTTAGATTATTATATTTAATTAAATTATCTTATTATCTACTAATAATCTTTGGGATGGAAATCAAGAGTATAAATTAGATTGTGTTATACCCTTTCTAAACCTTGTAAAATGAAAAATAATTCTATGATGACTACACCACCCATAAAAGAGTAATATTTATTAGTAATCGATCTACCTCTTACATTCTTCATTCATTTATTTTGAATCAATGATATAATTTAGTTAAATTAATATTGTCTATGAATTTAGTTTTTAATTTATATTAAACAAATCTAGAAATTGAAAAATTAAATCAAAACAAAATAGGTCATGAATTATGTAAATTGTGAGAGCGTGATATTAATCGGTAATAAAAAACCACATGAGTTAAATTTGTAGAGTCCAAATATTATCCCTAAACTCAGTTAATCTTTATATATAAAGTGGAGATGTGCCATAATTTACCACTAACCATAATCTATCCTTATAACATCAATAAAATCATGGTGTTGTGGTTTCATTTTCCAAATCTGGATTGGGGTTTAATTAATTTAATTTTTGTGGTTAAGTTAATTATCGTAGGGTTCAGGGGGTAAAAAATTAAGGGATAACAATTAATTGTTTATAAATTTAAATTATAATTATTAATATGCAAGTGAATAGGTATAGTTATATTTATTCTGACTTCTCAAAACATTTTCTAAAAAAACATATTCTCAGTGTGTCTTATTAATAGAATTTTATTTTTAAAATAAAAACAAAAAATGAAATCCTCTTATAGAATAGTTATTCTATTTTTATAAAAAATAAACACCCCCATCCATTTAAGTAGTGTGTATATAGTATTTAATTATGTTTTAAAAATATCTTTAAAAATTTGTTTTAATTACTGCCTCTTTGAGAGATGACCTTGGTCAGCCACTCTAATACACTTAAGTAACCCAAAATTTAACAACATTTGATAGGTCCCATGATAGCTTCATTCAATACAAAAACACACTATTACATAAAATGGGTAAAAAATTATTATTCATGCATGGTGAACTAAATCACCATTAAAAAATTTATTGATAGGGGGAATGTATGGGGAAATTCTTCAGGAGGTCTATAATAATGTTGACCAAGGGTGTCCCCAATTACATAATGTAAAAATTTTGAGGGGAGGGAGCCAATTATAGAATATTCCATTAGAGGGGAGTCAGAGCATGTCCTTGAGGTGAGTAATTCATCTAAACAATTACCTTCATTCCATGTGAGAATAATTTATGTCTATCTATGAATGTATATCTTGTAATTTCGGATCACATAATAAATCTTCCACAAAGTGTGGGTGAGACCTTTGAGAGTGTATAGTGAACTACCGCCTTGATAAATGATATCATTTTATTTTATTTACACCCTATAATGTTTTGCAATTATGATTGACAACCTATTTTTATATGATATTTATGATATTTATGTTGTCTTAATTTTTCTAGAATTTTAATGTAACACATTTCTTTATTCATTCCATTTTTTGTAAATACGATAACATCGTTTGTGGATGTGCTAACTACCTCCTCCTAAAAATGATGTTATACTTTCACAAATTACATGGAATGTTTAAAAAAAATTAATAAAAAATATGTGAAATACATGTAATCTATATGAGATTAATTAAATAGTAATATTTCTATAAATATAATATTTCATTTTTTTATTACCCTTTCACACATTGAAAAAGTGATGTCGTCGTCCATGGACGTGTGGCCTACCGCCTCCTCAATGTGATGTTATTATTTTTGCGTCTAAATAATTTTATATATAAGTATATATGATTAAATAATATTTTATATATGATATAATGATCATTTTTGAAATATAAATTTATCTTACCATCTTTTTATACGAATCATTGAAAATGGGGACATTACTCATGCGTACATAAAATATACCATCCCCATAATTTTAATGTTGGTTCATTTATCATTACCATATTTCCTGATTCATTTTAAAAAGTTTAATTTATGAATGAATATGATTATTATTTCAAGATTATTATTCTAGATGTGTTTATATAATGACCTCATTGACCATAGTTGACCTATCAAAGTCAGTTTTGAGACATAAGCTTAATATGGTCAAAACATTGGACTTAAACATTATTGATTAAGTGATTCGATCAAAATGTTTATAAGATAAATAAAAGTAATAATAAATACGTACAAGGCTCTTAATAAATTTTATAATTAACATAAATTTATTCTTCAGGAAGATGAACAACAAGCGTGACAAATCAAACTCGAGGTAAGGGATTTCATAAATCAATTTTTATTCATTATTTTAAAATTTTATGTCATTGCTTATGTTATTAAAACAATATGTGCGAAATGGACTATGATTGTATTATTTTTTAATTATAATTTTATTGTATGGGATTACATTTTTCATGATTAATGATATAATTTATTTATTCTCACTCCAATGATATGATCTTTGTAAGGGATTCTAGTATCAATTTTACTTTATTGAGAAATACATCATAATCACAACTTATTTATTTTTTTTTAGTTTATATACTTACCTTTTGATATATTATATCCTGAATTATATTATCTTCCTAGTATTTAAATTATTCATTTTATTATTATTATTATTGGTTTTCTGATTCTGATGTTACAATAGTTGTAAGGGGATTTCTAGCCTAACTTTTATTTCGGTGAGACTTATTACATAATAACCACTTATTTTTGTTGTATAGTGTATCTAATACCCATGGATGTATTTAATGATTATTATCCTTAAAATTATTTATATTTACATACCTATTTTGGTACCTCTCTTTAATGGTGTCTACAGTTTCGATGTTACTGAAGGGGTAATGTATTGTTGTCACAATTCTCCATCTTTGTGACATATTTCATGTTATAAAAATAAATTATTTTATGATTTGTATATAATAAAAATTTTACAAGTTCTATTATGAATCTAATTATTTAAATTATATTATAAGTTTAATTTAATGTTATTTCCTTCATAGCGTTAATGAATCAAATATTTCAAATTAGTATGAGACACTACGGAATGTTTAAATATTATTTTCCTCAAGAATGTTTTTAATGATATTTTAGGGTCATTTACATTCATCAAATTCAAAAAATATTGATGTTACATTCCATAAAAAGTGATAATTTTTTATTTAAACTATATTCATTAATTATTCAGATTGATTGTGTTTTTTTCAAATAGATTTTTGTGAAACCCATTTGTTTTTTACTAGTTGATTATGTCTTACATAGATTATTATGTAAAACATTTCTTTTCCATTGGTTGATCGTTTCAAAAAGAGATTATTATTTAACCCATTTAATTTCCATGGGTAACTCATGTTTCAATGATATTGTTATTTAACCAATTTTCTTTCCATGGGGTACTCCTGTTTGATAGAGATTTTTATTTAACAAAATTCTTTTCCATGGGTTATTCATGTTTCAAAGATATTATTGTTTATCCCATTTTCCATCCATGGTTTATTCAGGTTTAAAAGAGATTATTATACAACCAGTTTCGTTTCCAAGGGATAATCAAGGGGTTATTAGTTTCTCCAATGAGTTTATGCAAGATTTTATGTGTTTTTATTTTAAAATGGTATTTGGAAATTTGATGAGTGGTTACATGGTATAACAATGATAATTAGTTTCATGATAGACCAAGGATGGTGGGGTCTGTGATATCCCTATAATTTATTGGGTATGTAATTAATAAGTATGGCTATTCTATTTATAAGAGTGACATTTTTTAAAATTGACCACATGGTTATTCCATTTATAAGAATGAAAAGTATAATTATGTTCCATGATAACTTTATGTGTTATATATGCTTTCCATATTCTTATAATGTTTCTAATGATCGAGATTGATTTCATGTACCTCATGATTATTGAATCTGAGGACTCTTTCATTTTCCATGTTTTCATATTTTATGGTCCAACTATTGATGTTTGTTACATATTTTATCATTCACTCATGAAATTTAGTTAATTTATCATTCCCTTATGCTATCATTTTCTTATTGATGACATTTAATAGTTAATGATTATGTTTAACTTTTCTAATAATTTTATATCACCATTATTATGTTTCCTTTTCCCCAAGTTTTAGATAATAATTTTGAATGATTTATTTCAAAAAATTATTTCAAAAGGATGATGTTTATGATGAATTGTGAAATTATAAAAGTTAGTTTAAATAGAAGAAATGTTCTTCTAAAAACATATTGATCCAAGTTGATATGAGTTTTTTATGTATGAGTTTGACTTAAATCTATAAAACTATAAACCTAAAGGTTCATAGAGGTTATACATGATCTATGTTTTCATTTTTATTTTTTGAGGTTTATATACAAAATTTGGGTCACAATTACTGGCATCAAAGCTGGAAATGTAAAGTTATGGATTTCATCACAGTATTTGGGAGTCTGGGTCCTCTACTGTTATAGTTGGTATCAATGGTTGGTTTAAATAACTTGGGATATTATGATTTTTTTCATGTGATTATATCTTAAATGTAATGGATACCATCATAGGTCTATAATATTAAGGATGGTTATAAGTTAAAAGTATTAGAAACCCCATTAATGTTTTATGTGATGAGATCCTAAAGTAATTTTTTGGTGGTTTTTTGGGTTGTGGTATTTATAATCCCTAGGATCAACATGAAATATTTTTAGTGAGGATTTATCTTTTAGGATTAAATAAAACAATGGGGAAACATGTATGATGGGTGACAACCTATATGCTGGGTGACAACCCATCATATTGAGCAAGGTAGAGGAGATCGATACCATGAACGAAGGATGATAAGGGTTATGTGCACTACAATTGGCTTATATAATGTCCCAGTTAGCATGAAATTTTTTTTAGATTAAGTTAATTTTGAAGACATATTGGATTTTTTTTTTTGAATAATGGTTGATTTATCTTGGAATAACATATAATCAAATCCTTTTAATATATCTATTTATAAATAAGATAGAAAATGTTTGATGAATTATATAGGTAGTTATTTGTTGAATAATTTAGTTTGAAAATTGGGTATTATTATTAAATTATTAATATTAAGTTATCATTTTAAAGTTTACTAATTTTGGGAAATATCTCACAATTGTCTAATCATTTTGGTCTTGATTAATGTTTGAAGACAGGTGGAATAACTTGATTGTCCCTTTTATGGTTATGTGGTCTTTAAAAGTTGATTTTAGTGCTTTGGGAATGAAAAAAATCATCTATAATACTTATCATTTGAAAAAAAATTGTGATATTTTTTGTGGAAATTGATTAAATAATTAAATTCTACTCATTAAGTAAGTATACTTCCTTATTTTTCCTCTTGGTATAGATGGTAAGATAATTTTTTAACCATAGGAAAAGGATCTTGAAACAAAAATATTGTCATAGTACTTTAAATTTCAAAGAACTAATAGTATTTTTGATCAGCACAAATTTAAATTATTGATACCCTTAACATTACATTTATCATTTACTTGTTTTTGATTAATGACCTTAATCACTCTCTATAATTATTTATCATTTTCCAATATTCCCATTTATGTTCCCCCTATGTGGAATTCTAATTAGGTGCAACTTTTGGTGACCATTATTTTTACAACTTTACCTTTTTAATATGATAATTTATTTACCCTTTTTACGATGTGGGTTTCAAAAAAGTAATTATGTAAATGTTAGTCATTTGATAACTAAGATGAATTTTGAGGGTGAAATTCTTTTTAAGGTGGGTATGATGTTATATCATGAGATTTTATGAAATATATTATTTCAAATTAATTTAAGTTATTTATTAGATTATGTAACACATAAAACATAGTTTATCTTAAATCACAAGAAACACCAATTTTATCTTTTATCATGCACAACATCGAGTCCCTTTGATGACTTATGTTACATGCAATATCGAGTCTTACTGAACAAAAATATACTATTAATATTATTTATTTAAAATAACAGTTATCAACATGATGATTGAATGGAATTAATTAATATTATTAACTAAATTATGAAATAATATTTTAACCATGTTTATAAAATAAATTCATTTGTTACCAATTAATTGTAAATAAAAAAATCCAATTAAAAATAAATGATGTGTTTTTAAAAAAAATATTTTTAACAAGAATGAAATTTTATATTAATAAATTAAATTAATCACTATTATAGAAAAATATTAATGAAATATGTATGAAATATATTTAATAAAAAAATTTATATGCATCAAATAATTTTGATATGGATATGATAATAGTAAATCCATTTTTAAAACAAAAACCTGTATTTTTTTAAAGAAGGTTTTTCCGCTATTTAATAGAACAACTATTTTGAAAAAATTATATGAAAATTTTATAATTTTTATTATAAAAAATAAAATTATTTTATGAATTAATATTATAAATATTTAATTTGGGAAAATTTTGGGTATTTTTTAAGAACATTCATATTCTAATGAATAGTGAATGTCACCGAATTTTAATTGTAAACTGATTTTTGTTTAAATAGTTTATATTTTTTAATTATATTTTTAATTATTTTTAAAGTATAATTTGATAAATTTTATATAATTTAATAATATTTAGGTATTTTGAATCTTCTTTACAGTGACTTTAGATATAAAGTCATTGAAAATTTTTGAAAATTTTTTCTTTAAAAATTACGCTTTATCATCCCATCTATGAGATTTATTTTAAATTATTTTATCGAAATCATGTGATTATAATTTGGAAAAATGGATTCAAAATTTTTAATCAGTATAATTTATAATTTAAAATTATATAAATTAATTTTTTGACAAAAAAATATTAGTTAAAGTAATTAAATTTAATTACAACGATTAAGGTAAAAAACAGTTACATAATGGTTACACTTTAAAATTAAGAGTCTAAATGACAAAAAAACTTGTCAAAACATCATTTTATGGAAAGTATTCTACCCTATAACCTGTTTTATCTAATTTAGATCATTATTAATGAACATGATGTAAGGGAGACCTTTCAATAGTATTTACCTTTTTATACTTTCAAGAATGTCACTCCCCCTCCACAATAAAAGGCACTCACCATCCACCATTTATTAACACCTATAAATCCCTTTGGATCATCCCAAAACTGTCATATAAGATACCAAAATACCTTAAATCACTTTATATTTCTCTATTTTTTAAAAAAACAAATCATGGAAGGCCTTTGGGGAAAACCAAAAGGAGTTACCCGAAAAAGAGGTAACATTATTCTACAGGTATTTATGTTTTATTTCTTTATCCATCCATTAATTTTTTTTATTACATGATTATATAATAAAATCAGTATAATAAATATTATTATATTTTTTATGTTCAGGGTTCGGCCTACACCTATACACACTTCCATCAAATGGGTAACAAAATGACCCTTTCTGTACGACGAATTACCGCCATTCAAAATAATGTCTTCGTTTTTCCTTTACCACCTCTAACATTTTCAAGAATTATGATGGAAACCCTATTTTTATATGATATTTATTATATTAATGTTATCTTAATAATTAATTAATTCTTATATAACACATTCCTATATGATTTCTATTTTTTGTAAATACTATAACATCATTTTTAGTCATGTTGACTACCGCCTTCTCAAAGCGATGTGATACGTTCACACATCATAATGAAGGTATTAAATATTATTTAATTAAAAATATGTGACATAAATAGAATATATATTATATTAATGGCATAAATAAATTTCTAGAAATATAATATATTATTTTTTTATTACCCTTTCACATACTGAAAATGTTATAACGTCGTTTGTGGATGTGTGGACTATCTCTTCCTCAACTCTATTTCATTCATTTTAAATAAAAATAATTATATATAAATATATATAAGTATAAATTATTAAATAATATGGTATATATATCATTTTCTAAAGATAAATGTTTCTTACCTTCTTTCTATGGGGATCATCAAAAGATGGGAACATTTCTCATAAGTACATACGGTATAACGTCTCCATGATTGTAACATGGTTTATATTTCATAAACATCTATCATGATTGATTATAAAAGGTATAATTGATGAATAAATATGATAATTATTTCATTTTTATTATTACATATATTTTTATATAATAACATCATTGACTATAGTCGATCGATTGAAGTCAATCTTGATACATAAGCCGAACGTGGTCAAAACATCATACTTAAACATTGTTGATTAAGTAATTGTAAATTACTTGTTTATAGGATAAATAAATGTAATAATAAAAATAAAAAAGACTATGAAGAATGTAACATCCCAAGAATTCTTAGTACGTTATTTCTTTAATGTAATTCAATAACTGGCACTACACAGAACATTGAGATCAAGCACACCACGACTTACCAAACTAGTCATTCAAAAGCGGTTATGAATAGTATTAACTAAATTTTGAATTTTATATAATCCTTATAATTTTAGAATCCATATTATTAGTTTCTTAGAAATAATATAAGAACAAATTCATTTTTTCATATAGAAGAAGTATTTTTTTTTAAATGCAATTTTAACGCCTTTTAATGGGGAACCTTTTTTAAATTCAATATTTGAAACTTTTATATATTAAATTTGACAAACTAAACTTCTTATTTATAATCGGGACATAAAAATTTAGTTTTAATAATTTTTTGGTGTTTTTTTATTACTTCCATATTTGGTTGAATAGTGAAAAATACTAAATTTTAACTGAAAACAACTTTTTTAATCAAAATAATTTATAGTATTAAACTATACATATGAATGGGTAATAAGTATAATTAGATTATATTTTTACCATTTAATCCAATTTTGGTCTGTGTAAGTAATTTCACTTTGAAATTGGACATAAACAAGTGTCAATCGTTTGGTAGTTATTATTTTTTAAAAAATGATTTTTAGTTTTGGAAACTAGAATTAATTTTTAATTAATAAATGAAATTTAAATGTTTTTAATTTGGTAAAATAGGCTTCATTTCTGAATTTGGAATATCAAAATTAGCTTAGGATAAATTTTTGGATTGTTTTTGAAAACATTCAATTTTTGATGAATAGTGAAAAACACTACGTTATTGGTTAAAACCGACTTTTCATTTAAATAATTATTTATTTTATTTAAATTTATTTTATGTAAATATAGATATTTAATACCTATATATGTTCAATGTAATTCACTAGGGTCATTTTTTAATAATATTAGATATATAAAATTTTATTGAACTTTTCACCGTCTTTTACCCACCTCCTTCGAGAATTTGCAAATTCATGTAAAACATAATTTTACCACTTCTGTGAGTGGAATTACAAAAATCATAGATACATGGTTGATATTAGTAAGAAATATGTTGTTCAATAAGATAAAAATAATTTTTGATGAATAGTAACTTTTTACTTTTATTTTCCACGGTTAAAAGTAAATTGGAAAATTAAAGGTAAAAAGGATATTATTCTTACCCTAACACATGTAATAATTCCATTTAATAAGTGTAATTCTACCAAAAACAAACTTATAATAAAATAATATCCTTTAGGTCCACTTGGATTAGTTTAGGACATTTATTATTATTATATTTAAAGAAAAGCTAAAACAGTTAAAATCAATGTTTTATAACTAAACCATTTTTAATATAGGGTTACACACAATATAAATGTGACTATAAATATTCATTAGAAATATAAAAGGATTTTAGATATCATGGTATTTCAATTATAATTTTTATACATTAAATAATTAAATTTATTTTTGACACAATGATGATTCAATAATTACCTTATTAATGAAAGAATCAAATAAATGGTATTATAAATATTAAACTAAATATAATTTCAAAGTTTTTATGACATTCACAAATTTTATAGGTGAATATGAAATGTTATGGTTGATTAAATGTATCTTTTTTTAAGAAATCACATTTTTAGGACTTTCATAAAAACCGAATACCAAATAGTGTCAAAATTGACATAAATTAATTTTTAAAACAAATACTATATTATTGGTTGATATAATATTCCTAAAAATCTAAGGTTCATCCAGATGGCTTAAATAATAATATATATGTCATTAATGAACCACTTGAGGATCTGTTGGAAGTTCAGAGTAATTTTATTAACCATATAGTGTAAGAATACAAGAAGACACGGTAAGAGTTAAACTATTTAACTAAGAGTTAAATCTAAAAGATAAGGTTAAAATGGTAACCTAAACTTCTCTAAAACCTATTGTTTGAGATTATTTCGACCCATAACCACCGTATCCTCTAAATAAATCATTTTTTAGCCATTATAAACCGAAAATGATTTTATTATAAAATAATATTTCAATCTTTTCCTAAAGTGACCCTCACCCCTCTTATAAAAGGGCACTTCCCCTTCTCTCAAATTCACACCTCCAAAGTCATTTTTCAAGGCCAAACACTACCAAAATATACTCCCAACTATCCTAAATTCATCGTAAAGGCCTTAATTTAGTCAGAAAGCCATCCTAAGGATCCCTGTTGAACAAATCAAAAAAAAGAACCAGAAGAAGAGGTAGTGATTTCACCACCCTCTTTCAAGTTCTTTTATTCTTCCACTTACTCTTTATTTGTTATTACCATATGAAAATAATAAATCCAGTACCTTATAAATATTGTGATGTTATTATAAATATGGCACACCCATATTCATTATTTTATCCATCCTATGAATGATAATGTCACCATGCAGGCATACGTACGGCTTACCGTCTCCACATCCTGCTATAATTCGTTATTCAACACTATGTTATTTGGATAAATATATTGATGAGTAATATGTATATAAATAATTAAAATAACAAGATAAAGTCTCTATAAAATTAATATACCATCCAATTACACGCATTTAATAAAATTATATTTTCTCTCGGGCATACGTATGGATTACCATCTCCACGACGTGATGAGATTCATTTCCACGTTCACCTTTCATCAACAATTACAAAAAATATATATTACTAATAATTATGTAATATATGACATAATAATGCTACTGGATATATATAAATTTATATATATATATATATATGTATTTATGAACTTACATATATCTTATTCACTTACTTCCATTCAATACGATATGAAAATAGAAACACCGTTTATGCGTACGTACGGCCTACCGTCTCTATAAATGGTGTTTTCCATTTCATATATCTATATATTATAAATATTTATAGTCTAAATATGTATGATATATAAATAAAATTTTATATTCTGAAAGTATTTAAATCATGATCTAAATGATAAAACCAAGAATAACAAGTTAAAATACAAACGATAATGATAGCGATTATTAAACAAAATGTTAATTTAACATGAAAACAATTATTAAATGGGTAGTATAAAGTCATAAATGAATCATCTATGATTTAATAAATATGAATATGGTTCTATTATAATATAATAACATACAATGGTTATTATATATGAGGTTAATCGTACCCTCAACCAAAGGAAATTGCAAGGTAATGGTTAATTTCACAATCTCTTTATTATCCAAGGTTGTTTTTACATACATATCTACAAGAAAATATTTATGATCCATGTCCATGTTTCATGAAAGAGTTTTCAAAGGGATTATTTTAATGGACCTTTTTACTAAAACATCATTTTAAATGTTTTAAATATTTATTCTTCTAAATCATTCTCATTTATTCCCATGTTTTAAAAATGGGTTTTAAGGATTTAACTATATGGACATGAATATTTTTAAAATTTTAATTATTTTCGTAAGATTCAAAGTGGTATGGGACACTTTTATTCAAAAAAAAATTTAATGTCTTCCAATAAATTGTGTGACTTTTAAATTTTTTCATGAAAAATGGATATTTCTCTCAAAGAGTTTTACAAATCATTTTCTTCTATATCAACATCCTTTGATGGATTTTAAACTTGTTTGAAGTTGATTTATTATGATACAAATATTCCATATTTTATAGAACGTTTTTTGATATGTTTGATTGTGGATGTGTTATTTTTATACCATTCAGGGTTTACAGATAATGTATTGACATTTAATATGCTAGTTTTAATACCAATGATTATGTTATGTTTAAACCTTTTCATATGAGGGATGCATTGGACTTAGTAACTGACTGGTGGAGCCCGCTATAGCTCCTCGATGCACTGGTAGGTATAATGAGACAATTAGACATGGAATCGGCTGAGGCCTTGGCCAATTTGATATATTGTTTTGATCGAGGCCTAAATAATTTTTAGACATCTTGGTTGAGGACATGACAAGATGTTTCAGAATGTCCGGAATTATGCATTCCTTAATTATGAAATTAGTTATTACATGTGATTATTCGACTAGTAGAATATCCATGTGCATGTTTATATAGTAATGTTTGATTTCGTTTTTCCATATTATGTTCAAGTTTTTGTTTTAAAGGCTGTTTTTTTTATTACACATATTGCATTAAAATTTTATAGCTTCTGCTAAATTATTTACCCTTACTAAGCATCAGATCTCACCCCTTTCTTATGTTTTATTTTCCCAAGATATGAAGAAGTTAGTTATGAGTGACTTGCAGGAATAATTTAAGAGTCCTGGAAATTTCTAATGGAATAAATTACTATTGTTTTTTGTTTCAAGTTGTAATGTTGAACTTCATGTATATAATCTATTTTCCAAGACTACTAAACTGATCAGTCCTTTGGGACTTGATTCATTGTAATCAAGCCAATGTATTAAAATAATGCACCAACTCTGGGTAACTAGGGTCGGGGCATTAAAGTTGGTATCAGAGGAATGATTAGTACAAACCTTGAAAACCTGATTTAGATAAACTCTAATTAGATCACATTATCCTAAGATAGACAATGATAATTAGTATAGAATAACATCCTAGAATTTTCGTACTTTTGATATTTTGTGGGTTTTTCAAGAAATACATCCTTGTATGGATAAGAGCAGATAGAGGTGGCTCTGGCACATATGTACCTAGGGGTAATACCTGAAAACACCACTTTTATCTAGAATTTAACGGGAACTAGTGCATGACAACAGACCTTGCTGCACTCCTGGTTACGACACTCCCGTGGGATATTCTTAGGATAATTGTCATTTTATTTAAAAACCACTATGAAACATTTATGGGTATATACTTCCTCAAAGAAAACATTTTTATGATTATGGATTATATCCATGAACTTTTCAATTTGTGTTAACTATTTTACAAGTATGGAATTATGCATTACGATTCATAAACTAACCTAGTGTATGCCATTGTTTAGAAATAGGGCCTAGTTTATGGAATGAGACCTCCAGCAATACACATGATCCAAAGAGTAATAAAGATCATATATTTCATGGTATTAAACCAAAATTTATAAAGGAACTAATCTCCCGTGTATTATCATCATATGAATAAATTGTATCATATGTTAAAAAGATAAGTATATAATTTTCTCAGTCCTATGGAATTGAAGGGAAGCAAAAGAAGAAAATGGTTGTAGAGAGAAAGATGGATAAAGGGAATAAGGGAAAGAAGGATTTTCCAGTATGTGATAACTGTGGAAAGAATCACCTTGGTAAATGCTTGAAGGGAATGGGATTTTTTTATAAGTGTGGAGAAAAATAACACCAAATACGTGATTGCAAGGGTGAGAAAAAGGTTTCAAATGTACAATGTTTCATCTAGAAGAAGTTGGGACACCACTACTACAAACACGGCCTTTATCAGCGCTAAAAATGGCCTTTATCAGCGCTAGAAAAGCGCTGATAAAGCCAGCGTAGATAAAGGGGGGTCCGCTTTATCAGCGCTTCCTTTATAAGTGCTTTCGTTTTAGCATTGATAAAGGACCCTTTTATCAGCACTTTTAAAAAAGCGCTGATAAAACTTATAAAAATTTTAAAAAAACTAAAAAAAATTAAAAAATACTGCCAATCGGGGGGATTTTATAGTGCTTGAACTCCCCCTCTTACAGCGCTTTTCGGACCCTATACAACAACACCCCACGCACCCCACGCACCCCCCTCCACCCTTTAACAGCGCTTGCTCCAATATTCCACATGCACGCGCACCACTGCCTCCACCAGGATTTGAACTCAAGACATCCCCCCTGCGCGCCTAAGCCCTTACCACTACTCTATTTTGATTTGCTTTCCAATTCATGATATCTATATATATATATATATATATATATTTATATATTTAGTTATATTTATTCGTATAGTAATATATATATATTGTTATATTATAATATATATATATATATATATTTATATTATAATATATATAGTAATATTAATATATATATAGTGGTATTAATATATATCTATATCTATATATATATATATTTATTTATATTTATTCGTATAGTAATATATATTTATATTAATATATATATATAGTTATATTAACATATATATAGTTATATTAACATATATATAGTTATATTAACATATATATAGTTATATTAACATATATATAGTTATATGAATATATATTTATATAGTTATATTAATATATATATATTGATATTAATATATATATTTATGGTGATATTAATAAATATATATATATAGTAATACTAATATATATATATATGTAGTTATATTAATATATATATAGTTATTAGATTAATATATATATAGTTAGATTAATATATATATAGTTAGATTAATATATAAGTATATAAATATTCATATGTTGGTATTTTAAATAAAATGGATATTAGTTATTATTTATATAAATCTAATATATTTTATTTGTAAATATTTTTCATTATTTATTTAAAAAAATTAATTTTTAGGTGCGAATATATAAAAAATATGTACATATAGTTATATATTTGATTATAAATAGAAGTTCATTATAAAAAAGGATGAAATTTCAAAGACATAATATCAATATGAATTTAATACTTTGGAATAAATTCATTCCCCACCAAGAAAAGCCAATAATATCCCCTTAAATGAGTTTGAAAATCCACAAAATGTTAAAAAAAATCCGGGTACCCCGACAAAAAACTCAGTTTTGGAAGCCTTATGGGCCTCTTTTGGCCTCGAAAAATGTTTGACCAAGGTCCCCCAGGTCACAGCGACGTAGATCTTGTTGCAGGCTTCGATTTGATATGTGGTAGAGCTCAAACGGACACCCGGATCAAAAGTTATGGTCGTTTGAAGTTTGAGTTGCGTTTTCAACATATTTTGGATCTTTTTATAATTTTTTTTAATTTTTTTAGTCCTCAAATTGTTATTAAATGACTATTTCTCCATAATTATTATCAAAATATTAATGAAAAATATTTTTTTAATTTTTTAAGAAGTCGTTTTCACTAAATATCTTATATATTAAGTATAATAAGTGTAAATGTACATTTATACTTATCTAAAATATATTTAAAAATTATATATTATATTTAGATAACAATACAACTATATTTATATATTTATATATTTATATATTAATATTTTTTTAATCCGGCCCTTTATCAGCGCTAAATAAAGCGCTGATAAAGGCCACCCTTTATCAGCGCTACTAAACAAGCGCTGATAAAGGGCGGCCCTTTATCAGCGCTTTTTCGTTAGCGTTGATAAAGGGGGCGCTGCGAAAAACTATTTTTGTGGTAGTGCACTATGCCAATCAATGTCCAAATCATCAGAGTATACCCCAAATGCTGATATTGGATAATAATCAGGTTATCATACTACAGTAAATTATGAGGAATGATTAAGAGTTCTTATGTTGTTATGAAATAATTGTGTCATTTGAGTATTGTTATTAATTATGTACATGTTATAAGAATTATAGAGTATATAAGGATTGTACTACAGTACTGTTTCATTAAGGAATTGAGATTATATGGAACCAAGAAAATTGACTCAATGGAAAGTTAAAATTTTTGTAAAATACATGGTTGATGGAAAGACACAACTTTAATATGGTCCTGATACCGAGGTATTGATTTTGGAATAATACATGGTTGGTTTTGATAAATTATATTGGATATTCTTGACTATCTTGGAACAGATTAATGGTTTGTTTATTTAATCATTGTTGGAGTATTCAAAATTTTTGGATATAAGGAATATATCTAGTATTATATAAGGAATAAGGGAGCATGAATGTAATCAATAAGGTTTTATGGTAATTCAGGGTGTTACCGTCACTTAAAAGAATACATGATGATGGTATTCACATGTTATTACGTGGAAAAAAGGATCTTCATTGTGTTTTACATCTTTATAAATTTTGGACTGTGAGTTTGGAAAGAAGTATTTTCAATAATTCTAAAGGTTTTAAGGAATTAAGTTTTTCATTGGATTCTATTGTTAAGGAAAAATCATTTCTTAATATTATTATTTTGGATTTTTTATAAAAGGACAACTCGGAGGTGAGGCGACAACCAGTTGCATTCGGCAAGGCTTTGAGACATGAACCCACAACCGAAGGGTGAAAATAGTGCATCACCTCCACTGGCCTATGTGATATCCTATATTGTATAATGTACTTTTTTTAAAAGGTCTTATAGATTAATTATAAATTCATTTTTTTAACCATATACATTTAAGATAAATTGAGTATTTTTATTATCTTTTATAGTGGAAGATGATTTTGTGGTAGAATTTAGTTAAAGGACGGTACTCTAGTTTTCAAGTATATTCTATTTTCTCTTATTCTATGAATAAAATAATTCTTAAACTTTAGTTAAGGTATCTTAAAACCAAAAATATTTTATCATAAAACCTTATGTTTTTTTGAGCCGATGATATTTCAAATCATCATAAATTGATGGCTTTGAGGCCCTCGATTTTGCACTTGTTTGTCATTGATGACCTCAATCACTCCCAATAAATATTTTTGTTTTCCCACCAATTATTTGTCTCTAATTTCCACAAATATTCTCATAATCTAGATCAAAATTTGGTGGTAACTTTTTCATTTCCCTTTCCCTCTTTTTAAAACTACATTTTATTATCCCAACTTCTGGTGTGAGTTCTCTACAAAGGAATTTTTCTATTTTTAACATTTTATTTTCTAGGAACATTTTCAAATTGTGAGGACTCAATTTATTGAGTGAGGGTAGAATGTAACACTCCAATATTTCATAGTATGTTATTTTTTCAATGTAATTCAATAAATTGCACCACACAAAACACTGAGTTCAAGCGCACCACGACTTACCAAACTACCCGTTCAAAAGTGGTTATGAATATTATTAACTAAATTTTGAATTTTATATAATCTTTATAATTTTATAATCCATATTATGAGTTTTTTAGACATAATATAAGAAAAAATTTATTTTTTCAGATACAAGATATATTTTTTTAAATGAAATTTTGCCACCTTTTAATGGAGAACCTTTGTTAAATCCAATATTTGAGACTATCATATATTAAAATCAACAAAATAAAATTATTCTTTAGAATTGGGACATAAAAATTTAGTTTGATAAATCTTTGGTGTTTTTCTGATAACTTTCATATTTGGGTGAATAGTGAAAAATAATAAATTTTAACCAAAAATAACATTTTTAATCAAAATAATTGATATTGTTAAACTATACCTATGAATGGTTTGGAAGTATAATTAGATTATATATTTACCATTTAATCCAATTTTAGTAAATGAATGTAATTTCACTTTGAAATTGGACATAAACAGGTGTCAATCTTTTGGTAGTTATTATTTCTTAAAAATACGCTTTTTGGTTTTGACATCAGAAATTAACATTAAATTATGAAATTCAATTTCTATGTTTTTAATTTGGTAAAATAGTCTTCATTTCTGAATTATTAATATCAAAATTAGCTTAGGGTGAATTTTAGGTATGTTTCTGAAAACATTCAATTTTTGATGAATAGTGAAAAACAATGTGTTATTGGTTAAAACAGACTTTTCATTGAAATAATTATTTATTTTATTTAAATTTATTTTTGGTCAAAATAGATACAAAATACATATATATGTTCAATGTAATTCACTAGATTCATTTTTTAATAATAATAAATATACAGAATTTTATTGAACTTTTTACCGTCTTTTACCCACCTCCTAGGAGAATTTGCAAAATTCACATAAAACATAATTTTACCGCTTATGTGAGTGTAATTTCAAAAATAAGAGTGACACGGTTGATATAAATAAAATAATGTTTTTCAATAAGGTGAAAATAATTTTTCCTGAATAGTAACTTTTTACTTTTATTTACCACGGTTAAAAGTAAATAGGATATTTAAGGGTAAAATGATATTATTCTTACCCAAACACATGTCCTAATTCTATTGGATAAGTGTAGTTCAACCAAAAACAACCTTAGGAATAAAATATGATCCTTTAGGTCGCCTTGGATTGGATTAGGACATTAATTATTATTTTATTTAATGAAGAGTCAAAAGAGTTAAAATCAAAGCATAATAACTAAACCATTTTTAATATAGGGTTACACACAATATAAATTAGAATATAAATATTAATTAAAAATATAAAAATATTTCCCATATCATGGTATTTTATTTATAATTTTTGGATATTAAATAATTAAATTTATTTATGACACGATGATGATTCAGTAATTACCTTATTAATGAATGAATCAAATAAATGGTATAATAAATGTTAAAATAAATATAATTTCAATGTTTTTATGACATCCACGAATTTTCTAGGTGAATATGATATGTTAGGGTTGATTAAATGTTTACATTTTGAAGAAATCAAGTATTTATGACTTTCACAAAAACCAAATACCAAATAGTTTCAAAATTGACATAAATTAATTTTTAAAACAAATATTATATTATTGGATGATATAATATTCCTAAAAATATAATTATCAGATAAAGGGAATAAATAATATTATATATTTCATTAAATAACCACTTTAGGTTCTCTTATAATTTTATATTATGTTTATTAATAATATAGTGTAAGAATACAAGAAAACATGGTAAAAGTTAAACTATTTTACTAAGAGTTAAATTTAAACGACAAGGTTAAAATGGTAACCTATACTTTTCTAAAACCTATTGGTTGAGATTATTTAAAACCATAACCACCTTATACTCGATATAAATCATTTTGGAGACATTATAAATAGAAAATGATTTTATAATAAAATAATATTTCAAGCTTTTCCTAAAGTGGCCCTCACCTCACTTATAAAAGGGAACTTCCCCTTCTCTCATATTCACATCGACGAAGCCATTTGGATCATCCAAAACCTAACCAAATATCCTCCAAACTATACTAACTTTAACCTATAGGTATTAATTTGGTTAGAAAGCCAACCTATGGTTCCATTTTTATCAAATAAAAATGAAGAACCCGAAAACGAGGTAATGATTTCACCACCCTCTTTCAAGTTCTTTTTTCTTCCACTTACTCTTTATTTGTTATTACCATACCAAAATAATAACTCCATAACTTATATATAAATTTCTGTTATTATAAATATGTAACAACCATATTCATTATTTTATCCATCCTATGAATGATAATGTCACCATGCGTGCATACGTACGGCTTATCATCTCTACGTCGTGGTGTAATTTGTTATTCAACACTATGTTATTTAGATGGATATAATTATGAGTAATATGTATATAAATAATTAAAATAACAAGATAATTTCTCTGTAAAATTAATATACAATCCAATTCCACACCTTTAAGGAAACTATATTATCGCTCATGCGTACGTACGGATTACCGTCTCCACAAAGTGATGAGATTCATTTCCACGTTCACCATTCATCGAAGATTATAAAAATATATATTACTAATAAGTATGTAATATATGAAATAATAATGAAACTAGAGATATATAAATATATATATATATATATATATTTACTTACATATATCTTATTCACTTACTTCCGTTCAATACGATATGAAAACAGAAACAGTGTTTATGTGTACGTACGGCCTACCTTCTCCATAAATGGTGTTTTCCATTTCATATATCTATCTATTATAAATATTTATATTATATATATATATGATATATAAATCAATTTTTATATTCTATAAGTATTTAAATCATGATCTGAATGATACGATCAAGAATAATAAGTTAAAATACGTATGATAAATAAAGTTATTATTACATGAAATGTTAACTTAACATGAAAATAATTATTAAATTGGTAGTATAAATTCTTAAATGAATCATGTATGATATAATAAATAAGAATATAGTTTTTTTATAATCTAATAACATACAATTCTCATTATACAATAGGTTAAACATACCATCGACAGAAAGAAAGTGCAAGGTAAGGGTGAATTTCACAATCTCTTTTTTATCTGAGGTTTCTTTTACGTAAGTATCTACTACGACATATTTATTATCCATGACCATGTTTCATGAAAGAGTTTTAAAATGGATTCTTTTGAGGGAATTTTATACTAAAACATCTTTTTAAATGTTTTAAATATTTATTCTTATAAATCATTCTCATTAATTTCCATGTTTGCAAAATGGTATTTGAGGATTTATCTATATAGACATGAATGTTTTAAAAATGTTAATTCCTTTCAAAAGTTTCAAAGTCGTATGGGACACTTTGATTCAAAATTTTCTTTAAATTTCTTCCTTTATAAATTGTGTGACATTTAAATGTTTTCATTGAAAAGTGATATTTCTCTCAAAGAGTTTTACAAATCATTTTCATCTATGTTAACATCCTTTGATGGATTTTAGACTTGTTTGAAGTTGATTTATTATGATAAAAATATTCCATATTTTATTGATGTTTTTTTGATATTTTTGACTGTGGATGTGTTATTTTTATACCATTCATGGTTTATGGAAAAAGTATTTAAATTTCAAATTCTAGTTTTAATACGAATGTTTATGTTATGTTTAAAACATTTCATATAAATAATGCATTGGACATATTAAGTGATGGTTGGAGCCCGCTATAGCTCCTCGATGTATCGGTAGGTCTCATGAGACAATTAGACGTGGAATTGGCTGAGGCCTTTCCCAATTTTATATATGGTTATGGCCGAGGCTGAAATCATTTTTAGACGTCTTGGTCAAGGCTTTGACAAGATGTTTCAGAATGTCTGGAATTATGCATTTTCTCATTATGAAATTAGTTATTTGATGTGATTATAAGAGTAGTAGAATATCCATGTGCGTGTTTATATGGTAATGCTTGATTTATTTTGTCTATATTTTGTTCAATTTTATGTTTCAAAGGCTATTGTTTTTATTACCCATCTTGTTTTAAAAGTTTATAGCTTCCGCTAAATTCTTTACCCTTACTGAGCATCTGAGCTCACCCCTTTCTTATGTTTTATTTTCCCAGGATATGAAAAAGTTAGTTATGAGTGACTTTCAGGCATAATCTAGGTGTCTTGGACGTTTCTAATGGAATAAATTACTATTGTTTTTATTTTCAAGTTGTAATGTTGAACTTCATATTTGTAATCTATTTTCCAAGACTACTAAACTGATCGGTCCTTTGGGACTTGATTCCTTATAATCATGCCAATGTATTAAAATAATGTCCTGACTCTGGGTAACTGGGCTCAAGGAATCGCAAAGAAAGTATATAACTAATATAAGTTTATTATTAAGAAATATAGAGAATAATAATGAGTAATCAGACTCAAGGTAAGGGATTTCTTAACTCATTTTGCATTCATTGGGTTAAACTTATATGTCATTAGTTATGTTAAGCCAATAATATATGTGAAATGACCTATAATTGTATTATTAATTATTTAAACTTTTATATTTCGGATTTACATTTTTCACACATAATTATATAATTCATTTATTCTCACTCCAATTATATGATCATTATAAGATATTATTTTATCACTTTTAATTTTATGAGGCATACGTCAAAATCACCACTTCATTATTTTGTGTGGTGTATCTATTATACCTTTGGATAAATTATATATTAAATTATTTAATCTTAATAGTATTTAAATGTTTAAATTTTTTATTATTACTTTTGGGGTTTCTGATTCATTTGTTACCACATTTGTAAGGGAATTTCTATTCTCACATTTATTTTTGTGAGACTTATTCCATAATCACCAATGATTTTTATTGTGTGGTTTATCTAAGTAATGACCCAGGTATTTATAGAATAATAAATTTTCAAATACATTAATATTTATTAATAGGATATTAATTTTATTTTAAATAGGACACTTTTTTTGAAGGTGTACTCAACACGCAACAACAAGTTTCTTTTAATTCTTAAGTTGCACACAACAATGAGTTATATCCAAAAAATAATATAATATTATTATTAATTTAAATTATATTTAATGCATAGTAATTTTATTTGTAGGAATGAATATAAATAACTGAAATATTATTATCAAATTTTTTTACACTTATTCAATAAATTTTAGAGTCTCAAAATAAGTATGAATATGATTTTAAGAATAAAAAACTCTAATATTTTTAAATAGTCGTTTTACTACCTTTTGATGGAGAACCCATTTGAAATCTATTTTTCTCACTTGTATATTTCCTATTTGAAAAAATAAAATTATAATTTAGAATTGGAACATCAAAATTCACTTTGAAATAAATTTGGGTAAATTTCTGATAATGTACATTTTTTAGTGAATAGTGATAAATATTGTATTTTAATTTAAAACTTCCTTTTAATATAATTTATTTATATAGTTAAATTATAATTATAATTGGTTTGGAAGCGTAATTGGATTTTATTTTACCATTTAATCCAATATTTTTCATTTGATGTAAATTCATTCTTAAACTGGACAAAAACGCTTGTCAATCTTTTAGAAGCTTTTACTTCTTAAAAACACGCTTTTTGGTTCTTACAACAATAATTAATTTTAAAATTAATTTCTTCAAATTATGTGTTTTGAATTTGGAAAAATTGATTCCATATTTGTAATTAGAAGGTCCAAATTGTGTAAATAGTTACCCTTACACTTGTAATAACCCTATTGGGTGAGCTATTTCCAACCATGGGCATCTTTGGGTCGATTTTATGACCCCATGGAGCAACTTGTGTGTGAAAATAACATTTAATTACTTTTAATTTAAAGATAAGGAAAATATAACCTAAACATGTATCTTTTAGTAAAATAATTTTTATATGGGGTAATATAAGTGAAATATTCGACAATAAATATTCCTTAGAAAGATAAAATGATTTACTACTTCATCTAATTTTACTTATTATTTTTATACATTAAATAAATAAATTTAATTTTGAAACATTAGTGATGTAGTGATTGCTTCATTAATAAAGGATTAAAATAAATGATATTATAAATGTTAAAATAAAGTAATTTTGTTATTTTGATGTCATCTGTGAATTTATTGGATGATATTTACATGTTATATTTGTATTAATGAAGATATTTAGAAGTAATAAAGTGGTTATGTAGTTTTTAAAAATTTATGACATGAATAGTGTCAAAATTGAAATAATTCATATTTAAAAATATAAAATATTTTATTAAAGAATATAAAATTATAAAAAATATATAATATTCCTCCAAATCGTTATAATAATTCTAAAATTTTATTATTAACTCTTTAAATGGATTTTTATTATGTTTTGGTAACTATTTGTATGCTTAAAGTGTTAAATGCTTGATAAAACAATAAGAGTAAAAAGGATTAAAGAAAAAAAGATAAGGATTAAAAAAATATCCAAAACCTATCTAATTCTTATTAACCAATTTTATTTTGAATTATATTAATCATAGATTAGAACTAAAATAATTTGGACTCATTTATAGTCTAAATAGAATTTATAATTAAATAATATTTTAAGATATCCCTTAAGTTCTCATCTTCTCTCTTATAAAAGGGAACCACCTCTAACCCTTACGCACACCTCTCAATCCCCCTTGCCTCATCTAAACTCTACCCAAAAAAGATCCCAACATCCAAATATTCATCATAGAATACTTACTATAAGAATTAGTAAACTCTAGAAGGCCTTTTGGCTTAAATCAAAAGGAGTTACCCGATTTATGGTAATGTCTTCCCTCAAGCGTCATCCATTTATTTTCCTTCCCCAACCCCCTAAACTCAATTTATTCCATAGTTTTATAAAAACACCAGTATATTCAATATAATAGTATGTTTTTATTTTAATTATTCTAACCAAACTTCCACACACCTCCATCTAATGGATACGAACATACCGTTTCTATGGACGGAGAACTACTGCCTCCAAAATGATGGCTGCTCAATTATCTCCTACCTCCTATAATGGTGGCCATTATTATGGAACTTAAATTACTTATGATATATATTATATTTATTTTATCTCTATTATTATATACTTATCATTTATAATATGCCTTTATTCTTTTCATGTTGAATAAATATGATAATCTCATTTGAGGAAGTGCGGACTACCACCCCCTCAAAGTGATACAACTCATTCATGCTATACATGGAACATATAAAATAAGGAATTAATAAACATAGGTAACATATAAAACATATATATTATACGAGAATTATAATATACCTATGTATCATTTAGTTTTCATTTTTTTAATTGATGAAGAAAATAAAGCAGCGTTCATGTGTGCATATGGATTACTGTCTCCATGAATGGTGCATTTAATTTTCTTTTATCCAAATGATATGAAATATTCAAAAATAAATAAATATTGGATATAAAAACATATAAAATGGATATATATTTTTATTTAAATCACTGATAAAATTCTTAATATAATTGACTTTTGAACACATGGACAATTTATAATTACAACAAGTTTTATTTTTACTCACATTCCGAACATCGATAAAAAGACGGCTATGAACATCAATAAATATATCATTGTTATATAAAGGTAATAAGTTATATAAAAGGAATAATAAACTTGAAATAGGTTCTTAGGAATGTATAATGAAATTATGTTTATTATTTTTGGGGATAAAGAATGAACAAGACAAGTCAGACACAGGGTAAGGGAACATTTTCACCCAATTTCTATTCTTTGGGATGATCTTATACTTCTTGATTATGTCATGATATGATTGTGTGATAAATACATTTTGATGTCTTGTATTTTATTTATACTTAATTTATGTGTATTTATAGTGAATAAACATAATAGATCTATTTTATTAACAAAATGATCTTTGTAAGGGAACCTTTAACCCTCCTCTTCTAGAAAAAGACTTATTTTAAGTTATGTATTTAAATTTAAAATTTAAAATTTTAGGTTATGTTATTATATATAATTATTTCTATAAATTTTATGTCTATGTGATGAGAGAACCTTTTTTATCTCATCAACTCATTTTCTGAATTTTTATGTGACATAGTTAGGCTACCAAATTTTCACAAGGGAATTTCTTAACCAAATTTCCATTCTTTCGTTTAATCTTATAATTTTAATTATATTGATCCATGATTATGTAAAAATAAATTTTTATGTTCTATCTTTTATTTTTACGTAAATTATGTATACCTATATTTAATACACATAATCGATCTATTTTATTTAAAAATGATCTTTGTAAGGGACTTCGTATCAATATTTTTCAATGAGGCATACTTTTATTTATACATGACATTCATTTATATGGTGTATAAACCCTTTTGAAATGTAATTTCATTCAAATAGAATCTTTTCTCTATGAAGAGTTATACTAATTGACAAAAAGAATATTTATTTTTTAACGTACGTGGTGACAACGACCTTTCTGCCACTGTGAGCATTATTTGATATTTGGATTCCATAACAAGTTGTAATAATTTTAAAAGGAAAATAAATAACATATAACATTTTTACATATTTTGGTGTCGAAAATGGTATTGATAATGGATTTATTATGTCAATATATTTTACTGATATCTTGTGATTGCAATGTGGAAATACTATATTTCCTTTATGCTTGTTCAACTATTATAATTATAATGAGGTTATTGGATATTGTTTATGTATAATGGTGGTTTTGTGATAAACCTAGGGTGGGTGAGCCCCAGATAGCTCTCCAATTAATTGGGTAACATGACAGAGTTAAACGTTAATGCTTCTCCTAAGAGATGTAGGGAATATATTGTGATGGGTATTCCAAATGTAACTACCTACATAGATATGAAAGATACAATTTAAGTGTGTTATGGATGCCACAAGTTACCTTTATTATTTGTGATTTTTATGTATTATTCATAAATATTATGATTTCATGAGGTATGTTAAATATATTATGTTTTATGATTGAAAATTATGATTTCATTGATTGTATTTATTGATGGACTAATGTTTTCTTTCCTAATTTTATAACCCTTACTGAGTTTTTTATGTTCATCCCATGATTTTGAAATGTTCTTCATAGGGTACTAGGAACAGTAAGAGAATGGAATAATTCGAAAATATTTATATCAAGAAAAGAATTATTATTTTATTTAAGGATTTTTATTATTATTAATGAAATTAGATAGAGTAGAAGTTTCTACTTTGTAATCATTTGAGATATAATGTAATATTTATGGCATAATTCCCTAAAAATCTAATCCTGAAAATATCTGCAATGTTAATTATTTAATTAACTCAAGATTATGTAATATTTAAGGCGGGGGCCTTATAGTTGGTATCAAATGATTTTTTAGACATATTTATGGGTTATGAGTTTTTTAGACACATGGTTGTTCTCTATGTCTACTCTTTAAGTTAAATCCTTATTTGGTAACTTTTTCAAATCAATGAACGTCTATTACAGATGGAAATAGGAGGATCTCAAACAACATTCCTATATCTTCCTGATGAATTCCTTGAAATAATTATTGTAAAGTCATGTCCAGATGATTCTGAAACATTTTATAACATATAAATCACTTGCAAGAAATTGTTTGAGATATAAAACACCTCCATTATGCCTCGATACCATCATGGATCATGGGTTGTAATTAGTTAAATATTATTTTTGCAATATTATAATATTTTCAAGAAAGGTAAATATTATAAAGGCATTTTTAAATAGTTTACCGTATCATCAGATTTTGATCCATATTATGATTTTGAAAAAGGTACTGAAGAAGGATACCCTTATGCATCATATTTATATTTTCTTTAAAATCATATTCTTTCCACACATACTTATGGTATTTTAAAAGGACCATTGATTGAATGTTTTAAATCAAACTCAGTCCGACTATTTTTTTAAAAACAATTTTTATCAGATGTTTTGGAATTATATGTCGTACATGATTTTTTTCTGAAACTATTTTTTTTAACACTGATATGACCCAAGATGTACGAGGTTTTTTTGGATAAAGATATCAGATTTTTTTGAAGGATATAGAAATCATTGTTGCAATGCATGGAAAATATATCTACCTAATCCAAATGACGATGAAAACAGGTGGACACCATGATCAAGGTACAATGTTCTTTCTTTGGGAGTAGTGTGATTTTATGGAGGTAAAAAAATGTCAATATATATAAGACATCATGAATTAAGATATTAATGTCATTATGAGTTGGGATGAAAATGAGAATACTAGACAACCATTGAGGAGAAATCATGTTAGGGTTATTTTTGGGTTTTATAAAAATGGGCAACACTCAAGATGGGTGACAACCCGTCGTGTCCAACAAGGCTGAAAGAATCGAACCCACACCAGAAAGGCAACAAGGGCGTATCTTCTACCACTGGCCTATGTGAAGTTTCTATCTAGTATGAGTTATTATTTTTAGTTAAATAATTTTATTGATAAAGAATTAGTTGATTTTGGATCTTATGTTTTATCAAATGGACTTAGCATAAGAAAAATATTGTTTGATTATGTGATAAAGGTTGTTTTGGAAGATGTTTGCTCTTTTGGGGACACTGTATGACTATGGAAAATAGAATAATATGAGATTTAATTTAAGGAGTAATGAAGTAATTTTATTTTTGAGTAATCTATGTTTTTATTGTGAAATTATTGCAATTTGGGTTAGTTATGGAAATGATTAACCGATCTTTGAGAATATGTGATTAGGTTAATTGCATTTATGTATGATACTTTACGAGTAGTCGATGTTATTTGGAGATAAATGTTAAGATTTATCATGGAAGACTATGTGATAAAATTATTTTGAGTTTTGGGATTCAATCTTATTTTGGATTATATTGAAGGATTTTAAGGACAATTTTCTATTGAATAGTTTTTGTTGAACATTGGGTATTGTTTGGTGGATTTTGGAGATTCTGTGTGGTATTTCTTTTAATAAATAATTATCCTTTTGGGGATTATTTAATCTTGTATTAACCATTTTGATCTTGGTTAATGTATAATGATATGGGAAATATATGGTTCGTCGTTTTTGGATCATGTTATTCACTAGAATTTCATTATAGCACTTTAGGTGTGACCAAGTCATGTTTAATACTCATTGTTTGGAGAAAAAATGATTTTTTGGTAGAAACTTATTAAATGATGATACATTATTTAAAAATTTAGTATATTTCCTTATGTTCTTATTAAATCCCATAAATAAATTCACCAACATTATAGAAGGGAACCTAAAAAAATTTCCCGTTTAATTTTCCTACTAGGGAATCAAAGACCATTTATCCTATCACATGTTTATGGTTTTTTGTTTGTTAACATTCTCTTGATCATGTTTTTAATCACCCTCCATCAGAACATGGCACTTAGTTTCTCCTCCATATCAATGTTTTCATGGAATCCTATTATGTGTCATCTCTGGTGACCTTTTTACTTCTATTTATTTCTTTTAATGTGATAGTGTTATTGACTTAATTCTGATGTGTGACTTTCAATGAAGTTTCAAAGCCCAATTTTAAAATTGTGGGGACTCAATTTCCAAAAGGGTGGAAGGATGTAACGACCCAGTTATTTATATAATAATACATTTTTATGTCTAGTAATATTTATAAATAAGATATTATTTTTATTTTAAATAGGAAACTTGGTCCGATAGAATACTCAACACGCAACAATAGGTTTCTTTGAAATCTTACATTGCACACAACTTTGAGTTGTACAAAAACAATAATATAATAATATTATTGTTTTAAATAATAGTTAATTCCTAGATATTGTATTTGAAGGAATTATAAAAACTAACTAAAATATTCTAATTAAATTTCTTTACACTTATCCAATAAATTTTAGAGGCTTAAAATAAAAATGAATCTAATTTTAAGCATAAAAAACTCTAATATTTTTAAAATGTCATTTTACAACCTTTTGATGGACAACCCGTTTTAAATCCATTTTTTGTCAATTTATAGGTCATATTTGGAAAAATAAAATTATTTTTTAGAATAAGAACATCAAAATTTACTTTGGATGAAATTTTGGTATTTTTCTGATAAAGTTCATTTTTAATGAATAGTGAAAATACTACATTTTAATTCAAAACTTCCTTTTAATATAATTCATTTATATAGTTATATTGTACTTTTAATTGGTTTGAAAGTGTAATTGGATTTTAATTTTACAATTTAATCCAATAATGATCATTATAAGTAATTTAATTCTTAAATTGGACATAAACACATGTCAATCTTTTGGTAGTTTTCACATCTTAAAAACAGAATTTTTGGTTTTGACAACAGGAATTAATTTTAAAATTAATTTCTACAAATTGATTGTTTTGAATTTGGAAAAATGGATTCCATATTTGGAATCCAAAGGGTAAAATTGTGTAAATAGGTAACTTTTATTTTTATAAATTATGAATAGTAACTTCAGTAAATATTTTATTTACCATGATTTAAGGGATAAATCTGGTAAACAAGGGTAAAAAATAATATTATCATAATATTAAATTACCCTTGCACTTGTCTTAATGCTATTGGGTGAGGTATTTACAAACATGGGTATATTTGAGTCAATTTTAGAACCCCATGAAGCCACTTGTGCGTGAAAATGACATTTAATTACTTTTAATTTAATGTTAAGGAAAATACAACCTAAACATGTATATTTTAGTAACGAAAAAATTTTATGGGGTAATATAAGTGATATATTCGACTATATGTAACGCCCCGACCCCAGTTACCCAGAGTCGGTGCATTATTACATAACATTGGCATGATCAAAGGAAAGATCAAATCTCGAAAGACCGACTGGTTTAGTAGTCTTGGAAACACTAGATATATTCATAAGTCTTACATTATATCATAAAATGAAAAACTACAACAACAACATATTGTCTCCATAATACACATTCATATCCCCACATAATATCCCTGCAGGTCATTCATAATTTACTTCTTCACTTCCTGGGAAAAATAAAACATAGAAAAGGGGTGATCTCAAATGCCGAGTAAGGATAACAATATAGTGGAAACTTTCATAAATAAGAATAAACATTTAAGGAAATGTATAACTAAAACAAAAGCCGTTCAAACTTGAACTTTTAACATAGTATGGCATAAATAAAATGAAATAATTCCATTTACTTATTCACATGGTTATTCTACTAATCGAATAATCACATGCAAAATCAATAACCACATTCATAATGATGGAATGCATAATGCCAGACTATCATAACCACATAGCCAAGGCCTCGTGCCAAGACTACAAATAAGATTTTGTCAAGGCCTTGTGCTAAGACACTAGTTTGTCTCATGAGACCTACCAATGCATCGAGGAGCTATAGTGGGCTCCACCCGTCACATATTAAGTCCAATGTATTCCCATATGAAAAGGTTTAAACATAACATAAACATTCGTATTAAAACTAGCATATGAAATGTTAATACTTTCACCATAAACCATAAATGGTATAGAAATAGAACATCCACAGTCAAACAAATCACATAACCTTCAATATAATATAGAAGTTTTGTATCATAACAAATCAACTTTAAATAAGCGTAAAATCCATCAAAGGATGTTGACATAGATGAAATCAAAATTCTCTTTAAAGAAATATCTCTTTTTATTTTGAAATCATTTAAGATCCATATAAAATAAAACATTTTCTTTGAAAATATTCTTATAATATTGTAAGGGAAGCTTTGAAGATTTTATAATGGCGGAAAATAGCCACACCCACCGTATAAGTTAAAAAAACATTCTTACCTTAATTCTGTCGAAAAGGTTAAAAAGGACCTTGTTTTGAAAACGACGGAAAGATTCCTTTATAAACCTGTTATAAAAATTCAAAAAAGGGTACAAATGAATTTAACCCATATTCTTGTAAATAATAAAAATGTTTTGAAATACATTTCGAAGAAACATGGATGTGGATGATAAAGAAATCCCAGTAGATTATTACATATAAACAACCTCGGATAATGAAGAGATTGTGAAATAAACCCTTACCTTGTACTTTTCCTTGGTTGGGGTAGGTTAACCTCCTGTATAATGGTGAAATAATTTTTACTAAATTATACAAGAATCGTATATATTAATATGATATCATATATGATCTTTTAACATTGATTTTTTAATAATATCTTAGAATTATCGTCGTTTCGGGTGTTAACTTACTCATTTTCTTTTATATATTTTGTTACATAAGCCATGTTTGGTGTATATTATTCATATCCAGAATGATATGAAGTCCTTAAACATCATTTCTAAATCATCAAATGATAATTATACTTTAATGGATACGATGGAGAATGAATCTCATCGCGTTCGTGGAGACGGTAGTCCGTACGTACGCACGAGCGACAATATCATTCGTTTGATATTAAAATAATATATAAATGGATGGTATATCATATATACAGAATCATTAACATGTTATATTTATTATTTACATTAGTTACACATCATTCTTATAACCATCCAAATAATAATATATTGAATAACAATTACACCACGACGTGGAGACGGTAAGCCGTACGTACGCACGTATGGTGACATGTTATTCAAAGGGTGGATAGAATACTAAATATGGTTGTAAAATATTTATAATAACATCACAGTATATATAAGATACTGGAGTTATTATTTT
Organism: Viscum album; assembly: GCA_963277665.1. NCBI lineage: Eukaryota > Viridiplantae > Streptophyta > Magnoliopsida > Santalales > Viscaceae > Viscum > Viscum album. Next base: position 862,688,454 of record OY728150.1, read on the forward strand.
AGAATGGTAATAACAAAGAAAGAAGAAGTGGAAGAAGAAAGGAACTTGAAAAGGGGTGGTGAAAACATTACCTCTTCTTCGGGTTCTTCCTTTTGATTTGATCAAAAGGGCTCCTTAGGTTGGCTTTCTGATCACAATAAGGCCTTTAGGTTGTATTGAGGGAAGTTGGGAGAGTATTTGGGTAGATTTTGGACGAACCAAAAGGCTTTGAAGGTGTGAAGAAATGAGAAGGAGGAGTGCCCTTTTATAAGAGGGGTGAGGGGCACCTTTGGAAAAGCTAGAAATATTAGTTTATAATAAATTCATATTCGGTTTCTAATGTCTCCAAAGTTGATTTTTTAAATTTTAAGGTGGTTTTGGGTCGAAAAAAACTCAACCAATAGAATATATACAGGTTTGGGTACTTATATTAACCTTATCATTAAGTATTAACTCTAAGTTAATTAGTTTCACTTTTACAATGTCTCTTTGTATTTTTATATAATATGGTTAAACAACTTACTATATATATCCAAGAGACCCCCAAGTGGTCCATTAATTATTAACCTATCATGATATAAGTCTCTTGGCCGAACCTTAGATTTTTAAAAATTTAATATCAATTAATAATATAATATTTGTTTTAAGAACTCTTTTATGTCAATTTTGACACTATTCAATAGTTGATTTTTGTGAAACTCATAACAGATTGATTACTTCGAACAAAGTCAATTAAATCAATCCTAATATATCATATTATCCTAGAAAATTAGTTTAATTCATTAAAAGTTTCATATTGTATTTATTTGGGTATTTATAATATCAATTATTTTAATTTTTCACAATTATAGTAATTAATTCATCATCATTGTGTCATAAATAAATTAACTTATTTAATGTCTAAAAATTACAAATAAAATATCATTATGTAGGAAATCTTTTTATCTTTCTAATGAATATTTATAATCTAAAATCCAACATATATAACCTTATGTAAATATTGTTTTTCAAAAAGATATATGCTTGTGTCATTTTTGTATTCATTTTAACTTAATTAAAATAAAGTGTCCTTATCACCTACAAGTGGCACCATGGGGTCCCAAAATCGACCCAAAGTTTCCTATGGTCGAACATTTATCAACAAATAAGGCTAGGACACATTTTAGGGTAATTTAGTATTATTATAATATTATTTTGTAACCCTTATTTACCGGATTTACCCTTAACCATGGTAAATATAATATTTACCGCAGTAATTATTCAATATGTCTAAAAATAAAAGTTACCTATTTACACAATTTGAAAATACTGATTCCAAATATGGAATCAATTTTTTCTAAATTCAAAACACAGAAGTGGCAGAAAATAATTTAAAATTAATTGCCGCTGTCAAAACAAAAAGCGTGTTTTTAAGAGATAATAACTATCAAAAGATTGACACTTGTTTATGTTCGGTTTAATTGTAAAATTATGTCCAATGACCAAAATTATATTAAACGGTAAAAATATATTCTAAATATACTTTAAAATCACTCAAATTCATAATTTATCACTATTAATTATTTTGATTAAAAAAGTTGTTTTTAATTAAAATTTAGTAATTTTCACTATTCATCAAAATATGAAAGTTATCCGAAATGTACCAAAATTTCACCTTAGGCTAAATTCGATATTCCGAATCCAAAAATGAAGTCCATTTTGAATTATAAAATATATATAATTTCAAAAAGTAGGTATTACTATTCATAACGTCTAGTTTGATTGGTTATGGTCTGTTAGAACACGGTGTTGCGTACAACACACGCTATCACATTATTCAAAGAAAAGCGTACCGTAGTAGCTTGGGGTGTTACATTATCCCCTCCTTCAAATAATTTCATCCTCAAAATTTCTAGAATACTTATCACATGAAAAGCCTCGGGTGGTTCTTCATTATAAGTTCCTCGGGTTCCCACGTTGCCTCCTCCATCTTATGGTTTCTCCACAAAACTTTTACCAAACGCGTCGTCTGGTTTCTCAGTACTTGTTCTCTCGTATCAAGAATCCTGACGGGCTCTTCGCAATAAGACAGATCGGGTTCCAGTTCTAATTCCTCATAGGTGAGTACATGCATTGGGTCAGGCATGTATTTTCTCAACAGAGATACGTGGAACACATCGTGAACTTTAGAGAGACTTGGCGCCATTGTCAATCGGTAAGCTACAACCCCAATTCGTTATAGAATTTCGAAGGGTCCGATGTACCTGGGACTCAATTTACCATTCTTACCAAAACTTATGACTCCCTTCCATGGAGATACCTTCAGGAAAACATTATCACCGACTTGAAATTCCAAATCCTTCCTTCGATTATCGGCATAGCTCTTCTGCCTACTTTGAGCTACTCTGATGTGATTTTGGATTACCTTCACCTTTTCCATCGTTTCCTCCACCAGTTCTGGACCTACAAGTTTTCTTTCACCGACGTCATCCCAATAGGTTGGTGTACGACATCTCTTTCCGTATAACGCTTCATATGGTGCCATCTGAATACTCGAATGGAAGCTATTATTATTGGAAAATTCTACCAGAGGTAAATATTGATCCAACATACCCTGAAAGTGAAGTGAGCAAGATCTCAACATGTCTTATAAGGTTTGAATAGTCTGTTCTGATTTTCTGTCTGTCTGAGGGTGGTAAGCAGTGCTCAAATGAAGTTCAGTATCCAGGTATTTCTAAATACTTTTCCAGAATCTTGAAGCAAAACGGGGATCACGATTAGAAACAATCGATAGGGGTACTCCATGAAGTCTCACAACTTCATTAATATATAGTCTTGCTAGACGTTACAGGGGTAGATCTTCTCTTATAGCAAGAAAATGTGCTGACCTGGTCAGACGATCAACAATAACCCATATTGCATTGTTCCTTCTAGGAGTCTTCGGTAGCCCCATGACAAAGTCCATCGTAATATTGTCCCATTTCCACTCCGGTATGGGAAGAGGTTGCATGACTCCTCCAGGCTGTTGCCTTCCAGCTTTCACTTGTTGACAAACCATACATCTTGACACAAAATCATAAATCTCCCTCTTCATGTTGTCCCACCAAAAATGTTCCTTCAAATATCTATACATTTTGGTGCTCCCAGGGTGTATAGAGAAATTGGAACTATGAGCATCATCCAGCAATTCCCTTTTTAGATCAGGTAAATCGGGAACACAAAGTCTCTTCCCAAATTTCAAAATTCCATCTTCATACACAAAGTCTCTCAATCTCCCATCATTCACAGCTTTAATCTTCTTTTGAAATTCTTCATCATCGGTCTGAGTACTCTTAATCCTTTCTATTAAAGATGGTTTGGCAACCATTTGAAAAAGAAGTGATGTTTCGCCTTCCCTGGTTATTCTCATGTCCATCTTCACTAGATCCATGAAAATTGGATCCCTTTCAATTCTCATATTGTTCAAAACTCCATGGTCTTTTCTACTCAAAGCATCTGCCACCTTGTTTGCTTTCCCCGGGTGGTAGTGTATCGTGCAATCATAATCCTTGAGTAATTCAAGCCATATCCTTTGCCTCATGTTGAGTTCTTTTTGTGAGAAAATACACTTCAAACTCTTGTGATCAGTATAAATGTCACATTTTTCACCATAGAGGTAGTGCCTCCATATCTTCAAAGAAAAGATCACAGCTGCTAACTCGAGATCATGAGTAGGATAGTTTTGTTCATGAATTTTCAACTATCGTGATGCATAGGCAATAACTCTATCATTATGCATAAGGACACAACCAAGTCCTTTCTTCGATGCATCACTATAAATAACAAACCCATCATTCCCCGATGGTAGAGTCAATATAGGAGCATTGACTAATCTTTTCTTCAGTTCTTTGAAACATTCTTCACACTCTTTTGTCCAAAAAAATTTAACCCCTTTACGTGTGAGCTTCGTTAATGGGTTAGCCAATGTGGAAAAATTCTGGATGAAACGTCGATAATAACCTGCCAAACCAATAAAACTGCGTACCTCAGTTATACTCGTAGGTGATTTCCATTCTTGGATTTCCTTGGTCTTAGAAGGATCAACAAAGATTCCATCTTTAGAGACAATATGGCCAAGAAAAGAAATCTCCTGAAGCCAGAATTCACACTTGCTAAACTTCCCATATAATTCATGCCTCCTCAGAGTCTTCAAGATAATGCGCAAGTGATTTTCATGATCTTCGTAGGTTTTGGAGTATACCACGATATCATCAATAAATACCACCACAAATTCATCGAGATACTCCTTGAAAACTCTATTCATCAGATCCATGAATACATAGGGTGCATTAGTCAATCCAAAAGGCATTACAGTAAACTCGTAATGCCCGTACCTGGTTCGAAATGCTATTTTCGGAATGTCTTCCTTCTTTACACACAACTGATGGTATCCAGATCGAAGGTCAATCTTTGAAAATTATTGAGCTCCATGTAGTTGGTCAAATAAATCATCAATACGAGGTAGGGGATACTTGTTCTTTATCGTTATAGCATTGATCTCCCTATAGTCGATACATAACCTCATAGATCCATCTTTCTTTTTAACAAAAAGAATAGGGGATCCCCATAGAGAATCACTAGGGCGAATAAATCCTTTATTACTCAATTCCTCTAGTTGTTTCTTTAGTTCGACTAACTCTACAGTAGCCATTCTATAAGGGGTCTTCGATATAGGCCTTGATCTAGGAATTAAATCAATGGAAAACTCAACATCTCGTTCTAGAGGATGTCCAGGTAAATCTTCCGGAAATACATCTACAAATTCTTTCACAACAGATACATCCTCTATTTGAACATTCCTTTCCTCACCCACAGTTATTTCATTCTCTTCCTCCCCAATAATTGGATTTAGTTGAGCTATTGAGGGTGGATCTAAATAAGAATTAGGTGGTGACGATTCTGCTCTAAAGATAAGGTGTTCCTTATCATTATCATCATGAATCATAACCTCTTTCTTCTTACAATAAATCTTCGCATCATAGTCTGAAAGCCATTCCATACCGAGGATTATATCAAACTCAATCATAGGTATGAAGATGAGATCAGCAGATAAAGAACATTTATGTGCTCTAATGGGGACTGATTCACAAAACTTTGTTGCAATGATACTTCCCTTAGGAGTTTTAACTGAAAACTCCCTTATTAAATCAAATTGGAAATATCTAATTTTCATAGCAAATTGGGAAGATATGAAACAATGTGATGATCCAGAATCAAATAATGCATATGCTAAACTTGAGGAAACCATTAAATTACCTGCCACCACGTCTTTCGGAGCTTCTACCTCAGCAGTAGTGATAGAATAAGCCTGGCCTTGATCCCTTGGCCTTTTCTGAGATAAGTTCTCCTGACGCTTAGGACATGAATTTGCATAATTCCCCATCTCCCTGAAATTATAGCCCTGAACGTTGGTAGCTTCCTTATTCCCCTTGCAATCACGAGCTTGGTGGCCTTTTTCACCACACTTGTAACAGACTCCCATTCCCTTCAAGCAAGTACCAGGGTGTTTCTTCCCACATTTACCACAGGATGGATATTCAACCTTTCCCTTCTTCCCTTTATTTCTATTCCCAGATCGATCAGCAGGTCTCTTCTTCTCTTTCTTTTCTTTAAAGTCATAAGACTTAGAGAATTCCTTTTCGGTCTTGATAGCACATGAGACAATGTCTTCGTACGACGAAAAGGATTGTGAGACTAATGCTCGATGGAGAAATGGTTTTAACCCAACAAAGAAATGATCAATCTTACTTCTTTGGTTACGTATATAATCACCAGCGTGCCTTGCTAACCTTGTAATGTTAGCCTCATACTTTGTGACATTCTCATCCTCCTTCTGTCTCAGACATAGAAATTGCCTTTCCATATCTGCTCGATGGTCGCGAGGAAAGTATTTTTCTAAAAACAGATCTTTGAACTCTCTCCATTCCATATTTGATACTTCATCATCTTCCTTCGTATTTTGAATCAATGACCACCATTGATCAGCATCTCCAGTGAGGCGGTAAACTGCCATGATAACTTTTTCCCTTTCACTGCTCCCTAAAGCCTGAAATATTTTCTCTAGGGAAAATATACATTGCTCATCTACTAAGGGATTTGTACTCCCATTGAACATTGGTGTTTGTTGCCTCATGAATCGATCTAACATTGATCCTCCACGCTGCGGATCAGGGTGCTCCATACGGGTAAGGTTATTATTCATAACCTGAGTAAGTTGTCCCAGTATGGTGATTAGCTGATCGGCACCAGTTGTATCGCCAGCTCCACTATAATTATCTTGAGCAGGAGGGCAATCCCTACATGGAGTGCGTGCATTGATACAGTTTTCATTTCTTCCACTAGGCGCCATTTCTAAACAATGGCATAAACTAGATCAGTTTATGAATCAAAATACATAATCCCATACTTATAAAACACTTAACATAAATTGAACTATTTATGGATATAATCCATAATCATAAGAATGTTTTATTTGAGGAATTATATACCCATAATCCCTTAAAAATGATTTGTAAAGAAAATGAGAGTTATCCTAAGCATATCCCCCGGGAGTGTCGTAACTAAGAGTGCAGCAAGGCCCGTTGTCGTGCACCAGTTCCCGTTCGAGTCTAGCTCAAAGCGGTGTTTTTGGGTTTTACCCCTAGGTACATCTGTGCCAGAGCCGCCTCTACCTGCTCGTATCCAGACAGGGATGTATTGCTTGGAAAACTCACAAAATCTCTACAATACCAAAATTCTAGGAAGTTCTTCTATACTAATCCTCAAAGTTCATCTTAGGTCTACGTGCTCTAATCAGAGTTTATCTAAATCTAGCTTCCAAGGTTTGTACTAAACTTCCTATGATACCAACTGTAACGCCCCGACCCCAGTTACCCAGAGTCGGTGCATTATTACATAAAATTGTCATGATCACAAGAAAGATCAAATCTCGAAAGACCGATTGGTTTAGTAGTCTTGGAAACACTAGATATATTCAAAAGTCTTACATTACATCATAAAATGAAAAACTACTACAACAACATATTGTCTCTATAATCCACACTCATATCCCCACATAATATCCCTGCAGGTCATTCATAATTTACTTCTTCACTTCCTGGGAAAAATAAAACATAGAAAAGGGGTGAGCTCAAATGCCCAGTAAGGATAACAATAAAGCGGAAACTTTCATAAATAAGAATAAACATTTAAGGCAATGTATAACTAAAACAAAAGCCTTTCAAACTTGAACTTTTAACATAGTATGGCATAAATAAAATGAAATAATGTCATTTACTTATTCACATGGTTATTCTACTAATCGAATAATCACATGCAAAATCAATAACCACATTCATAATGATGGAATGCATAATGCCAGACTATCATAACCACATAGCCAAGGCCTCGTGCCAAGACTACAAATAAGATTTTGTCAAGGCCTTGTGCCAAGACACTAGTTTGTCTCATGAGACCTACCGATGCATCGAGGAGCTATAGCGGGCTCCACCCGTCACATATTAAGTCCAATGCATTCCCATATGAAAAGGTTTAAACATAACATAAACATTCGTATTAAAACTAGCATACGAAATGTTAATACTTTCACCATAAACCATGAATGGTATAAAAATAGAACATCCACAGTAAAAAAAATCACAAAACCTTCAATATAATATAGATGTTTTGTATCATAACAAATCAACTTTAAATAAGCGTAAAATCCATCAAAGGATGTTGACATAGATGAAATAAAAATTATTTTTAAAGAAATATCTCTTTTTATTTTGAAATCATTTAAGATCCATATAAAATAAAACATTTTCTTTGAAAATATTATATTAATCTTGTAAGGGAAGCTTTGAAGATATTATAACGGCGGAAAATATCCACACCCGCCGTATAAGTTAAAAAAAACATTCTTACCTTAATTCTGTCGAAAAGGTTAAAAGGGACCTTGTTTTGAAAACGACGGAAAGATTCCTTTACAAACCTCTTATAAAAAGTCAAACAAGGGTATAAATGACTTTAACCCATATTCTTGTAAATAATAAAAATGTTTTGAAATACATTTCGAAGAAACATGGATGTGGATGATAAAGAAATCCCAGTAGATTATTACATATAAACAACCTCGGATAATGAAGAGATTGTGAAATAAACCCTTACCTTGTACATTTCCTTGGTTGGGGTAGGTTAACCTCCTGTATAATGGTGAAATAATTGTTATTAAATTATACAAGAATCATATATATTAATATGATATCATATATGATCTTTTAACATTGATTTGTTAATAATATCATAGAATTATCGTCGTTTAGGGTGTTAACTTACTCATTTTCTTTTATATTTTTTGTTACATAATTCATATTTGTTGTATCTTATTCATATCCACAATGATATCAAGTCCTTAAACATCATTTCTAAATCATAAAATGATAATTATACTTTAATGGATATGATGGAGAATGAATCTCATCGCGTTCGTGGAGACGGCAGTCTGTACGTACGCACGAGCGACAATATCATTCTTTTGATATTAAAATAATATATAAATGGATGGTATATCATATATAAAGAATCATTAACATGTTATATTTATTATTTACATGAGTTACACATCATTATTATACCCATCCAAATAATAATATATTGAATAACAATTACACCACGACGTGGAGACGGTAAGCCGTACGTACGCACGTATGCTGCCATGTTATTCAAAGGGTGGATAGAATACTAAATATGGTTGTACCATATTTATAATTACATCATAGTATATATAAGATACTGGAGTTATTATTTTAGAATGTTAATAACAAATAAATAAGAAGTGGAAGAAGAAAGGAACTTGAAAAGGGGTGGTGAAAACATTACCTCTTCTTCGGGTTCTTCCTTTTGATTTGATCAAAAGGGCTCTTTAGGTTGGCTTTATGATCCCACTAAGGACTCTAGGTTTTAGTGAGGGAAGTTGGGAGAGTTTTTGGGCAGAGTTTGGCCGAACCAAAAGGCTTTTAAGGTGTGAAGAAATGAGAAGGAGGAGTGCCCTTTTATAAGAGGGGTGAGGGGCACCTTTGGAAAAGATAGAAATATTAGTTTATAATAAATTCATATTCGGTTTCTAATGGCTCCAAAGTTGATTTTTTAAATGTTAAGGTGGTTTGGGGTCGAAAACAACTCAACCAAAAGAATTTAGACAGGTTTGGGTACTTAAATTAACCTTATCTTTAAGTATTAACTCTAAGTTAATTAGTTTCACTTTTACAATGTCTCTTTGTATTTTTATATAATATGGTTAAACACTTACTATATATATCCAAGAGACCCCCAAGTGGTCCATTAATGATGAAACTACCATTATATAAGTCTCTTGGCCGAACCTTAGATTTTTAGGAATTTAATATCAATTAATAATATAATATTTGTTTTAAGAACTCTTTTATGTCAATTTTGACACTATTCAATAGTTGATTTTTTTGAAACTCATAAAAGATTTATTACTTCGAAAGACGTCAATTACATCAATCCTAATATATCATATTATCCTAAAAAATTATTTTAATTCATTAAAAGTTTCATATTATATTTATTTGGGTATTTATAATATCAATTATTTTAATTTTTCACTATTATAGTAATTAATTCATCAACATTGTGTCATAAATAAATTAAATTATTTAATGTCTAAAAATTATAAATAAAATATAATTATGTAGGAAATCGTTTTATCTTTCTAATGAATATTTATAATCTAAAATCAAACATATATAACCTTATTTAAATATTGTTTTTCTAAAAGATATATGCTTGTGTCATTTTTTTATTCATTTTAACTTAATTAAAATAAAGTGTCCTTATCACCTACAAGTGGCACCATGGGGTCCCAAAATCGACCCCAAGATGCCTATAGTCGAACATTTATCACACAATAAGGCTAGGACACGTTTTAGGGTAATTTAGTATTATTATAATATTATTTTTTAACCCTTATTTACCGGATTTACCCTTAACCATGGTAAATAAAATATTTACCGCAGTAATTATTCAAAATGTCTAAAAATAAAAGTTACCTATTTACACAATTTGAACATCCTGATTCCAAATATGGAATCCATTTTTCTAAATTCAAAACACAGAAGTGGCAGAAATTAATTTAAAATTAATTCCCACTGTCAAAACAAAAAGCGTGTTTTTAAGAGATAATAACTATCAAAAGATTGACACTTGTTTATGTTCGGTTTAATTGATAAATTATGTCCAATGACCAAAATTATATTAAATGGTAAAAATATATTCTAAATATACTTTAAAACCACTCAAATTCATAATTTATCACTATTAATTATTTTGATTAAAAAAGTTGTTTTTAATTAAAATTTAGTAATTTTCACTATTCATCAAAATATGAAAGTTATCAGAAATGTACCAAAATTTCACCTTAGGCTAAATTCGGTATTCCGAATCCAAAAATAAAGTCCATTTTGAAATATAAAATATATATACTTTCAAAAATTAGTTATTACTATTCATAATGGCTAGTTTGATTGGTTATGGTGTGTTAGAACTCGGTGTTGCGTACAACACACGCTATCACATTATTCAAAGAGAAGCGTACCGTAGAATCTTGGGGTGTTACACTATAAATATTCATTATAAATATAAAATTATTTCTTACATAATAATATTTTATTTATTTTTTTATACATTAAATAAATAAATTTAATTATGACACAATAGGGTTATAGTTATTGCTTTATTAATAAAGGATTCAAATAAATGATATTATAAATGTTAAAATAAATTTAATTTTGTTATTTTTATGTCATCCACAAATTTTTGGAAGATATTTACATGTTATCTTCATATTAATTAAATATTTTAGAAGTAATCAAGTTTTTATGGATTTTTTTAAAGTCATTATATGAAAAGTATCATAATTGACATAATTCATATTTTAAAATATAAAATATTTTATTAAATGTTATAAAATTTTCAAAAATCTAAGATTCATAATAATAATTATCATAAGTCTAAAATATTATTACTGACTATTTAATTGGATATTTTTAATGTTTTGGTAAATATTTTGATTCTCAATGCGTTAAATGCTTGATAAAATGGTAAGAGTAAAAAAAAGTTAAATAAAAATGATAAGGATTACAACAATAACCAAAAAACATTATAATTATTATTGGATGATTTTATTTCGACTTATATTTATCTTATGTCCGAACTAACTGAATTTGTACTCATTTATAATCCAAATATAATTTATAATAAAATTATATTTCAAGATATTCCATAAGTGACCCTCCTCCCTCTTATAAAAGGCCAACACCTCTAACCCTTACTAACACCTCTCAATCCCTATTTTCTCATCCAACCTATGCCCATATAATATACCAACATCCCTTTCTTTCTCCTAGAAGGATTACCTTCGGAAGAAGGCAATTCAAGAAGGTATTTTATCTTAAATCAAAAAAAGTTAACCGATTTAAGGTAATGTCTTCTCTCCAGCTTCATCAATTTATTTTCCTTCTCAAAACCCCTAAACTCTATGTATTCTATCATTTTATAAAGACACAATTATATTAAATATACAATTATTTTTTTATGATAATGATTCTATCTACACTTCCACACACATCCATCTAATGGATATGAATATACTATTTCTATGGACGGTGAACTACTGCCTCAAGAAATGATGATTGTTTAATTATCTCCTACCGCCTATCACGGTGGAAACTATGATTAAAATGAAATTACATATGATATATATGATATTTATTTTATCTCCATGCTTCTTTAATTATCATTTATAACACTCCTTTATGATTTTCATGTTGTATAAATATGATAATTTCATTTGGGGAAGTGTGGACTACCACCCCCTAAAATTTATATGACTCGTTCATGATATACATGGAATGTATAAATAAAGAAATTAAAGAACATATGAAAAATATATAACATATATATTATACTATAATTATGATATAAATATGAATCATTTAGTTTCAATTCCTTTAAAAATGAAAAAGAAATGAAAGTAGCATTGATGCGTACGTACGGATGCTGTCTCCATGAACGGTGAATTTCATTTTCTTATATACAAATATTATAGACTATTATAAAATACATATATAATAGATACAAATACATATATACAGGATATATATTATATTTAAATCATGAATACAATTCTGGAGATAATGGACTTTTGACTACATGGAAAATTTATAATTATAACAACTTCATTTTTGACTCAAGTTCTGAACATCGACAAAAATTAAAGTTTAAAATTTAATAATTATATGATTGTTATATAAAGTTAATAAGTTATATAAAAGTAATAATAAACATGAAAAACATAATGAAGAAATTAGAGTGAACCTAAGTTTATTATTTTGGGAGATAAAGAACGAACAAGGCAATTCGGACAGAAGGTATGGGAACTTCTAAACCCAATTTCAATTATTTGGGTTAATCTTATACTTATTGATTATGTCATGATATGATTTGTGAGAAATAAATTTTTATGTCCAATATTTTTTTTATTATTTATTTGTGTGTATTTTTATTTAATACACAGAATCAATCTATTTTATTTACATAATGATCATTGTAAGGGAACCTTTCACCCTTCTCTTTTAGTCAAAGACTTCTTTTATGTTATGTATTTAAATTTAAATTTTTAAATGTTTGGATATGTTATTCTATATCCTTATTTCTATACATTTTTTCCATGTTATGAGAGAACCTTTTATATCTCATCAACTCATTTTCTTAATTTTTATGTGACGTCATTAGCCTACGGAATTTTTCTAAGGGGACTTCTTAAGAAAATTTCCATAATTTGATTTAATCTTCTACTTTTAATTATTTCATTCCATGATTATGTAAGAAATAACTTTTGATGTCCTATATTGTATTTTTACATTACTTTTGTGTACCTTTAGTGAATACACATAATCGATCTATTTTATTTACAAAATGATCTTCGTAAGGGACTACATCTCAATCTCATTTCATTGAGGCATACTTTGATTTATACAAGAATTTATTTTATGAAGTGTATAAACACCATTTAATTTTAATTTAATTAAAAAATTATATTTTTTCTATGAATAATTTTACTAAACAACAAAAATAATGTTTTTTTTAATGTGCACGATGATAATGACTTTTCCGCCGCCATGAGCATTATTTGATATTTGGCTTCCTTAAAAAGTTGTAATGTTTTTAAAAATAATATAAATACCATATACTATTTTTACATATTTTGGTATTGAAAATGGTTTTGAACATGGATTTATTATATCAATGTCTTAAACTAATATTCTTTTATTTCAATGTGGAAATTTTATGTTTTCTTTAAGCTTGTTCATCTGTTATGATTACATTATGGTTCTTGGGAATTGTTTACGTATATAGGTGGTTTCATGATAAACCTAGGGTGGGAGAGCTTGAGATATCTCTCTAAAGCATTGGGTAATGTAATGGAGGTAAATTTTAATGTTACTCCCAATAGATTTAGGTAATATGTTGTGATGTGTATTTCAAATTTAACTCCCAATGTAGCTATGAAAGCTACATTGTAATTATGTTATGGATTCCACAAGATACCTTTTTGATTTATGATTTCTATGTATTTTTCATAAATATTATTATTTCATGAGGTATGTTAAATGGATTTTGTTTTATGATTGAAAAGTATGATTTCATTAATTGTTTTTATTGATGGAATAATGTTTTCTATCCTTATTTTATAACCCTTACTGAGCTTTTTATGTTCATCCCATGTTTTTGAAATGTTTTCATCGGGTATGAAGAAGGGCAAGTGTAAGGAAGAACTCAAGAAGATTTATATCAGGAAAATAATTCTTGTTTTATTTAAGAAGATTTATTTTTGTGAAAGAAATTGGATAGAGTATAAATTTTTACTTTGTAATCTTTTGAGCCGTATTTTAATATTTACGGCCTAATTATATAAAACTTGAAACCTAAAAAGACCCTCAACGTGAATTATTTAATTAACTCAAGATTATTTAATGTATAAGTTTGAGGCCTTATAATATACTACCCATGGATGTATTTTATTATTCTTCTTATTAAATCTATGGTTATTTACCTATCCATTTTAGTGCATCTCTTTCATGGTGTTTACAGTTTCAAAAATACCAAAGTAGTAATGGAATGTTGTCACAATTTTCCTTCTTTGTGATGTATGTCATGTTATACACATATAATAGTTTATATGTTGTATATAATACCGATGTGACATGTAATATCATGAATATACTTATTCTCATCATATTTTATGTTATAGTTTTTATTCCATTCATTAGGTTACTGATTTAAATATTTCAAACGCGTATGGAACACTTAGGATTTTTTAAAAGATTATTTTCCTCAAGAATTTTTTAATGATTTTTTACGGGCATTTCCATTCATAAAAATTAATAACTTGTTAATTATCCTTCACAGGTGATATTTTTTATTTATTACATCCTCGTTTATTCTTTAGATGGATTATGTTTTTTTCAAATAGATCGTTCTAAAACCTATTTCTTTTCCAAAGGTTGATAATGTTCTACAAAGAGTGTTGTGACAAACATTTCTTTTACATTGCTTGATTATTTCATAAAGATAATTTTATTTAACCGATTTCATTTCCATGGGTTACTCATGTTTCAAAGAGATTTTAATTTAACCCATTAATTATCCATGGTTTACTCATGCTTCAAAGAGATTATTATTTAACCCATTTATTTTCCATGGGTTACTCATGATTTAAATATATTATTTTTTATACCATTTACATTACATGGGTTATTCATGTTTAAAAGATATTTTTATAGAACCTTTTTCTTTTCCATGGGTTAATTAACGGGTTATTCGTTTCTCTAATTATTTTATACAAAATTTTATGTGTGGTACTTTTGGAAAAGGTACTTTTACATTTGATAGGTGGTTATGTGATAAACCAATGAAGGGTGGTTCTATGAAAGACCAAGTATGGGTTCTCTAGTTATATACCTCTAATACAATGGGCATGGATGTCGTTTGTATGGATATTCCATTTTTAATAGTAAAATTTATGGAATTCCATTTTGTGATTATTAAATTTATAATAATTAAAAATATAATTATGTCCTAACATACCTTTATGTGTTTTATATGGTTTATAATGTTTCTAATGATTGAGATTTATATCACATGGATCATGATTTTTGATTCGGATGACTCTTTCCTTTGCCATGTTTTTATATTTGATTGTATATTTGATTATGGGTATGATTTACTTTATGATTCTCTCATGTCCTTTGATTAAGTCATCATTCCCTTATGTACTATTATGATTATTGAGAAAATTTTATTATTAATGTTTATGTTTACACTTACTGATAATTTGATCTCATGGTTCTCATGTTTCCTTTTCCTCAAGTTTTAGAGAATGATGTTTAATGATTTATTTATATAAATGATTACACATGGATGATGTTGATGAACTTTTATAAAATAATAAAATCTTGGTTAAATGGGAGAAATTTTCTTCGATTACTTATGGGTCCATGTTGAAATGAGTTTTTTATGTAAGAGTTTTTCTTAATTCTATAAAACTATAAACCTAAATGGTCCTTAAGGTTGTTCATTATCCCAGTTTTTATTGTGATTTTGTAAGGTTTAGATTAAAATTTTGGGTCACAATTATCAACACAAAATCCAAAAATTTCTTGTTTGAATTTTTGTATAGAATTCAAGAGTGTGCATCATGTGCTGTTTTATCTCACCATATAAAAATACCTTCAAATAAATTTCCCTATTCTTTGATAAAAAATTCCTTACATGTCAAATAGTGGTTATCATCACATTAATTTAAAAAATACACAATTGTGATGTATTTTATACAAAAAAAATCTATTAAAATTAATTAATTTTAATCTGAACTATGTCTTATTTAAAAAACCAATTACAACCCACTAAATTAAATTTTGATATAAAATAAAATCACCCTATCACTTTTATAATACAAAACATGGTATAACCTAAAAAATTTGTTTAATTTAAAATTTAAAACTTGAGAACATAATTTTGTGGTTTTTAAAGATATATCAAATATAATATTTATAATTAAATGCATTTATCCTCAATAATACACAAAAAAACATCATTTAAGAATATAATAATAATCTTAAATTGAAATAAAATACTTCTTGAATGGGGGTATATATCATCAATATTATGGAATTATCATAGTAACAATAATAAAAGTAGGTATATATATCACAAAAATTTTATTATACCTTTAACATAGACTCAGATAGCATGTCATTGTAAAGATCACTAACCACTAGGATGGGTCCATATTTTTAGAGGGTTCGTAGGTCACCAAATAACATCTGCCTCGCTAGAGATATCACGTGTCACCAAGAAGATTTATTTTTATTGGGATGGTCCAACGTTATTGGAGGGCACACACATTGTTAGACAACCGACAACTCATCGGAGAGTTTTCACATCATCAAGGAGGAAGTAATTTTGTAGAAAGTACAACTCAGGGAGGGAAGTAAAATCTTCAGATTTGGGGGTTGAAACTCTAGGAGGAGTGTTTTTTAATCATTTTTTAGTTATTTAGTGGTTTTTTTGAAAAAACAACTATAGAATAAATATCTATATTTTAGCAGTGGTTTCAAAAAATACCATTTAAAATCCATCATTTAATATTATAATTGTTAGTGTGAAATTATATCAATTACAAGATTCTTCAAAAAATTAAATTATCTGTGTTTTTTTAAATTAGATTAGTTTTTAAACGTTCCAAATATAAATATATATGTTCTCTAAAAATAAAGAAGTGTCAGGAAAATTAATTTCACATCAAAAATTGGCTAATTAACCATGTAATTATATTTCAAAATATAAGATAATGAGAAGACTAGAATTCAAAATTATTAAAATATAAATAACATAAAGATTCAAGATTCAAAATAAAAAAATAGGGGGTGAGATTAAATTAATTACAATAGACACTACAAAAAAAATATATTTAGATGTATTTATAAATGTGGAATATGAAATTACACGTTTTTTTAAAAAGGTTTAAAAATTAGGTTTATCCAAATTAACCATGTGTTTTGGGGTAATTTTTTTATTTAAATAGTAAAGTTTACAGGATGTCAAGAGAAATATAGAAATACAAATAAAACAACACACACCTAGAGAGGCTCAAGCTCAAGACCTCATTCGATATAACAACTAGGTCGAGACCCTTGTATTTAACCAATAATATTGATAATTATTTTAATAAAAAGAATAATCTATTTTTTATTTCATGGGTTTCATGAGGCCACATTTTATTTTTTTCTTATGAATATCTCTCAACTACAAAACCCACCATGAGTAGAAAACATGAATAAACATCAGCAAAGAGGATTGGAAAAATACCAATATTAAAGGCTAAATAACCAATATGGTTTGTAGGAAGAGGGAATGGGCAATGAATTTTGAGAATGGATGTAAAATGGTTTTTAATGTATCAAAATGTTTGTGGGTATTTCTGATGTGGGATGATAAATCCCTATAGTGGATGTAATTATCTTTTCTCTCATTCATTTTTACGTATATAAATTGACTTATTAATTATATATTAATGAATAAATTAATATTTATATATACATATATGTCGACACACACTGATATATATATATATATATCAACAAATATTTATATATAGATTGATATAAAAATTATATATTAACATGTGTGTGTCGATATATAAAAATTAAGATACATAAACACACACACACATATATATGTGTGTGTGTGTGTGTGTGTCAATATATTAATACATTAATTCAAATATATCTATATATACATATATGTATATATAATATAGATTACACGTACGCCAATAGGACAAGATATAAAGAAGAAAATCCAACCCTCTGACTGGTGAACCAAACCCCCACCCACCTAGTTACAACAGCCTAGAGGGGAGAGGGGTATATATATTTATATATAAATTAATATTAATATAATATATTAATATATTAATATATTAATATTTAAATTTATATCTATATTAATATATAAATATATATATATAATATACACAAACACACACATAAATTTATATAAGTCAATATATATAACTAAATATACATATATTTTTATATATGCATCACTACTAGAAATAGACTCTCTAGAGGACAGCAAAGGCTCTTTAGCCTCTGCGTCGCAACTACCAAATAGTGGTATCTTTTGGTGGGGTTTCAAAATTTCAACGCCAAAAACACCCAATTTTGATTGTGAGATGTAGTTGAAGACACAAGGAGGGTGCGAGGAGGTGGGTGAGGAAAAGGGAAGTCAATATTTTCAGCTACTAGCCATGGTAGGTGGACAACAACTATAGAGAGGCGAGGTATGTCAGAGGAAATTGAGGGATAGTTGTAGACATCATGGGGGTGACTGGAGGTCCACCTGGTGTGTTTTTGAAGAGTCCAGTGGTGGTTGAGGAATGTTTGGGTGACCAGGGATAGCAAGGGTGACACGGGGTTGATGAGGGATTGTTGTTATAATTGAAAATATTATCATTAGCAACTGAAAAATGATAGATTCTCTCTTTCATGAACCCAGAAGCTCAATTTCACGTACAAAATATATTTATATAAAAATTAACTCACACATACATGATAGTATATAAATTTAAAAATTACATTACATTCAAATATATATAATTATAAATTTATAATATTATTACATATAAATTCATATTTCTATAAAGATATATAAATAATATTATAAACATATATCACAATATATATGTATATATGTAAATTTATATATGCATACCAATTATTAATTATTTATCATTAATGATCATTTAGTTAATTATTGTTAATTAAATATAATTATTTTTTAACTTGTAATTAATAATATTTTACTTAATCAACACACACACCTACACATTCATATGTGTGCATGTGAATTTGAAATAAAATTTCAATTAAAATTAAAAAAAATTATTATTATTTTATGTATTAAAAAACTTATGTGTCTATAATAAAAATTAAAATGTGAAAAATATATATATATATATTACATAAATTTATTTTTCCACTATTGAAAAGAGGGATAAAACTATAGTTGAAAAAACTATGGTTATAGTCCATCTGCAACCATGATTAAACTAGAACTGTGATAGTAGGCATGCACAAGAAAAGGGAAAGAGCATGGAAGGGTATGGGAAATACCTACATCCATGATCCATATAGACTGTGGTCGTAGGTTCTAGGATCCTCCATCATTTCTATTTATAAAAATACAATAATTATAAAAATATAAAATTGAATATCTATAGACACACTCACACAAAAATACATATAGTATGTCGATAATTTATGGTGAAGTGTTCAATGGTTTATAAAGATGGTACTAAGTTAGAATATAATGGTTAGGTTTTTTTAGAGGTTATGACCACAGTCATACATCATAGTCGTAGATATCCTTACCCTAATGTCAGTTCTAATAGAACCCATTACAACATAGAACATACCCATAGTCTATTTCAATGATCATAATTCCTATTTCTATGGTTTTGGACCATGGTAATTGGTAAAAAATTGGCTAAATTTTCCATGTTTTATCATGAATAAATTAAATAAATCATCATATTTTAAGAAAAAACGACTAAAAATACAAGTAATTACATGTTTTCTTAGAGAAAATCGCTCCATGGAATAAAAAAACTGATTATCAGGGAACTAATCATTGAATCTAGAGAAATATTTCTTCAGATGACTAAAATGTGAGAAAACTCACTTTTCTTATGGTCTTGGGTTTCAATCCCACCTCACATTTCATAAAAACATTACCCTCCCCTCCAAATCTATAAAAATTAAATAATTAAATTTAAATAAATTATAGTAAAAATTCTTCAACACATTTTGGTGCATGAATGACCCTATAGTAACATGATTCTGGTATTTTCATTCTCATGATGATATGTGGTTTTATGTTTTCTATAAATTTGATCAGAATTACAACCTAATATTAACTCAGATAAAGATGTTATGGAAAAAAATTTGGCGTATGTCCATGATTAAGTGTATAACTATACTTTAAGTTGAATAAAAAATTTCATCACCAATATATTTGGTCCATTAAATGGACTATAAATGAATGTTATAGTCTCTATGAAATAAACTTATTACTTAAACATCAAGGTTGACTTACATGGTGGGTGGTATCCATTTTTCATATAAGAATAAATTATTTAAAATATAAAATATTTTTTTAAATTTATTTTTATCAAATGTACCTTCTCAACTCGATAAAATTTATTTTAATGTGTATAAAATAGATCAAAAATGAAAAAATAATATAATTTTCATTATTTTATTCCATTTTTTCTCTTGTATATGATATCTATATTAAAGTGTATGTCGTTAATATTTATTGTTTTTAAAATTTTAGATAAATTAAATTTAAAATAATATGATTTTAAAATAAGTATTTTAAAAAAATCATGGAATTCATATTATCTTATTACTGAAATAATTTTTTTTGTGAAGGTGTGGGTGTGGTATGAAATGATTTAATTATCATTATAAGAATGTATCTAAATATATTGAATTTAATTATAAATTGATTAATTAAAAAATACATTGTTATTATATTTTATTTATGTTAATTAGTAAAAGGTGTGTAACAATTTGAATATGAACGATAATGTCTACCTATTAACTGCGTAGAGTTTAAGTGGTGTATTTTAAGAATATATGATATTATATTGTTTAATGATTTAATATCATTGAGAAAATTATATTTTTTGTTTGGGTATGTAGATTTTTAATGATTAATGTTTAAAATTATTATTATTGTCATTATATAAACCCACTATATGGACATGGGTAAGCATGAGGCTTAAATATTCTATAGTCTCCATGCTTTCCAAACCACGCCTCACAACACTACACTAGAACAACATTAAATTTTAGTGAAAATTATATAGTCAATCATTGTCTCATCTATTAAATATTGATGAAAAATTCTATCACTTCGTGGTGGGTGGTTTCTGGATAAGACCGAAATAGGGGGTTGGTTCCACCCAAAGAATAGTAGAAGTTAGCGAACGCCTGAATAATTTCATACAATTACCATTTGTATTTTCTCCCCCTAACTTCTGTATATATTGGTTACTCTTATGCATAAAATATTTTAATTGGTTCTTTTATTTTTAAAATAAGAATATATTTGTCTTCCTTATATGGTCATATATCACCCCAATCAAAACACATAAATATTTTTCTCATTTTTTTATTTCTATTGTTTTTACTATGAGAGTTTGCGTGAATGAGAGGGTTTCTAAAAAACAAACTAGTATCAAAGGGAATATTATGTACCTATAGAGAATAATTATAGCAATTGTATAATGTCTACTTTTTTCAACACATGCTTCTAGTGCAAACTTACTTCTGTCATGCAATCCCTTGCTGACATTGCAGTCCTCGCATCCTATTGATTTTTTGTCCATAAATCATTCCTTGAGAACACTTGAAACTCCAAATAGTGAACATTTCCTCCTTTGGTTTGATCCCTTTTTTCTATACATCATATATGTTTGTATTTCTATTACCAAGCCTATAAAACTAGGGAGGAAAAAAATAATATAGGAGGAGGTGTTGTTCCGATGAGACAAACCCAGGGGAGAAAAAAATTCAAAATAAAAGGGTAGGGGATATGTGATGGTTAATGAAAGTTAAAACATAGTGATAAAATCTTTTTTTATTGAGAAAAAGAGTTCCATGGACACTTTTTTTTAAAAAAAATGGCATTTTTTCAAACAAATGAGGGGTGGTATGTTTTTAAGGGAAAATAAGAAAATATTTTATTTGGAAGAAAAAATTATTATTCATTTTTCACCCGTTTTAAGTGTTAAAATAGTCAATTTTAGCATTTTAAATTTTTTTTGGATTCAAATGTGATATATGTTTATTATAATTTTTTATCATTGTTTTTGTTGTAGAATCTACTAACCTAATGTAAAATGGTACCACCCAATGAGTATGTTCTAGATAAACATATTAGGACAATGAGTACTTATGGACATAGAAGTGTGGTGTCTAACACCAAATTTTAGGTAGAAAAATTTAACAGGTAAAAAAATTTAGTGCGTGGAAATGAGAAGTTATTGTTGTGCTAACTTCGTAGTAGTCTAACATCACCTTAGAGGAAAATCCCACCAACATTATTGACTATGATTAGAGGAGACTCAACTTCCAATATTATGGTAGGATCTGATGATGTCTGGATAAAGATCATAAATAATGTGTGATGTGTGAGACCTTTGTGAATAATTTATGGAAAATTATAGAGAAAAAATTAATATAAATGATCATCCAAAACTAGATCTATCTGAAAAAGAATATTTTCTTCTTTCAATACATGAAAGGTATGTCCTTGATCGATCACCTTGATAGTTTAAATAAAATTCTAGTTGATTTGAAAAAATTAGATGTAATGATTAAAGATGAAAATAATTCCCTATTGCTGTTGAAATTTATACCATTCAGTTATAATAATCTAAGTACTATGTTGATGTCTGTTTAGGGTGGGGTAAAATTCCTCGATTCATTAAATTGTTTTACTGATAAAGAATATAGGTGTAAAGACAAGCATGACCACAAATATTATATATCTAAGGCAATTATTACAACAAAGGGAAGATCTTCTAGTAGGAATCTGGGACGATTTTAAAAAGAAAAGTTGGGATCAATGTCATGTTGTGATTCCACCTAAATTGGACTAGAAAAATATATGTGTGTCTACTATAATAATAAGGGTAACTAGAAAAAAGATGTTCCCAATATTACGAAATAGAAGACAAACATTATACACAAGACCAAGTATATTGATAATTTATAATTCCTTATTTCCTCGATGTTGAACCATTCAGAATATTAGATTCTTGATTCAGAATATTTATTCTACATGTTTAGGAATATATATTGGTTTCCAAGCATACAAGATTCAAATAATGGTGTTGTTATTATGGGACATAACTATCCCTATGACACGATTAGTATTGGAAAAATGCAGTTGAGGATGCAGGATGGCATAATTTTAAACCTTACATATGTGAGATATGTACTAGAGATAGAGAATAATGTCATTTGTTAGAAGTTATAGATATTATTGGTTATAGTATAACCATTGAAGATGGAGTCATTAAAGTAATATGTGGTGTATTTCATACAATTAAAGGCACACATGGTATATTTTTCCATTATTTTAATGTTGAAACTGATATTGGTGGAGCATTGGTATTATAGGAGAGTGAGCTAGACACTTTTAGATTATGGCATATGAGACTTGGGCGTACTAAAGATAAGAAGTTATAGAGTCTTGTCAATAAATTTTTTTTGAAGGGTGAAAATACATAAAAACTATATCTCTATAAGAATTGTGTGATGGGAAATAATACTTGAGTTAGTTTCATCACAATAACCCATCTCACAAAGAGAACACTTGACTATATCAATACAGATGTATGGGGACTATTTAAGAATGCTTAATTTGGAGGTAATCTTTACTTTGTCACATTTATTGATCATTAATCACAATATTTTTTTATGTATGTAACATAGAAAGATTATTAAGTATTGGATGTCATCCGTAAATAGATGAATATTATTGAGAATTATGCGGGAAGAAAAATCAATAAATTGTGATCAAATAACAATGGATAATACACATCAAACCCATTCAAGAAGATTTTTCAGGATCAAGGGATTGTGAGTCACTTTATAGTTACTATAATTCCATAATAGAATATTATATAAGAACTGATGAACCATATACTCATTTAAAATGTAAGGTTTGTGTTGTCTTAGTTTGGAATGGATAAATATTTTTTAGTAGAATCATTGATGTATAAAATACACATTTTGAATCGATTACCTACTTCTACGATTTATGGTAAATTTTAAATATAGGTTTTGTCAAGTGAGGATGTTTCTGATTATTATATAATGTATATCTTTTGTTTTGTTACTTACTTTCATGTCATAGACTTGAAGTTGGATTAGAGGGAAAATAAATCTGTTTTTTGGATTTAGTAATGGTGTGAAGTGATGGTTTTGGGCTCAATAGAAGCGCCCATTGAGGCTAATATCAACTCAACAAATTTCATCTTTGATGAATCATTCACATGTTGAATAAGGTATAAATTTTATGACCAATGAAATTTTTCCAATAAAATATTGACAGCAAAGATCATCAAAACCAAAAAAAAGATATTTTTCATGTTAAATTAATAAATAATTTAATTAAATATAAATATAAATATATTTTATCTTGGGGTTTTTCATCATATAGATGTTGATATTTTGAAACCCTTTTCGGTAATCCGCCATTGCGCTTATAGGATGCAGCAGTAGAATCACTCAAGTTATTACCCACACATTCTCCTATGATCTTAAAATAACCTCAATGAATATTCAGGTTCCAGAATGTTCAATTGTTCATATTGAATTGTTCATTTTAATTGATTCACATTTCTTTAATCTTCAAGAAATTTTCTTGATCATCTCATTCTTGAGTGGATGTTAGAAGGAATATGAGTGTTCTAAAGAGAAATTCAATATGAACAATAATTATTGATTGAACTATCTTATAAATTATTATATATATATTTATAGACTTATGGTTATGGTTTGTAATTTAATTAATTCCCCAAGTTCACTTAGGAATAATTTTAAACCCATTTTTTTACCTCATTCATTGTATTAAAATAGTAATATTATTTTTATTCCATTGAATATTTTAACTGGATCAACTTTAAATATTATTTTACCATCTTTTAAATTTATATTTATCTTAAGACTCAATCTTGGTCCTCTGGGCCTCCTTGAAATTTACTGAATTAGTGAATAAATAAAATAGTTATACAATTAATAAATAAATAACTATTATATATTCATGTAATTTTAACAATTACCTTGAGAATAAATATTTATTTAATTTTTGTGATCATTATTCCTAATTTCAATTATTCCATGGTCTTAAGAATAATATTTATTCCAATTATTAAATTCAAAAATAATTTAATTGAGATCAAAAGAATCATTTAGTGTATGTCCCTCTAGGATTATTTCTCATTGGAAATAGAATGAACTTCCATAAGTACTAGATTACATTCTAAAAATGGGTTATGACAACCAAGATAAATATGTTAATTTTGCTGCATTGTCAACCATATAAAATCACTCAGTTTGTAATATAATATCTTTGTTAAAATATCTCATCAATAAGTTTTCACACCCATATCATCAATATAAATGCATGATACTTCTCTCTTTGACCATATGAAATAAATTCATCATTACACCATGGAAAAGGAATTTAATGGGATAATTATATTTCAATCAGAGGGAATGTAATGCCCCGACCCCAGTTACCCAGAGTCGGTACATTATTACATAACATTGGCATGATCACAAGAAAGATCATATCTCGAAAGACAGATTGGTTTACTAGTCTTGGAAACACTAGATATATTCATAAGTCTTATGTTACATCATAAAATGAAAAACTACTACAACAACATATTGTCTCCATAATCCACACTCATATCCCCACATAATATCCCTGCAGGTCATTCATAATTTACTTCTTCAATTCCTGGGAAAAATAAAACATAGAAAAGGGGTGAGCTCAAATGGCCAGTAAGGATAACAATATAGCAGAAACTTTCATAAATAAGAATAAACATTTAAGGCAATATATAACTAAAACAAAAGCCTTTCAAACTTGAACTTTTAACATAGTATGGCATAAATAAAATTAAATAATTCCATTTACTTATTCACATGGTTATTCTACTAATCGAATAATCACATGCAAAATCAATAACCACTTTCATAATGATGGAATGCATAGTGCCAGACTATCATAACCACATAGCCAAGCCCTCATGCCAAGACTACAAATAAGATTTTGTCAAGGCCTTGTGCCAAGACACTAGTTTGTCTCATGAGACCTACCGATGCATCGAGGAGCTATA
The DNA here is from genome assembly GCA_963277665.1 of Viscum album. NCBI lineage: Eukaryota > Viridiplantae > Streptophyta > Magnoliopsida > Santalales > Viscaceae > Viscum > Viscum album. Next base: position 862,714,504 of record OY728150.1, read on the forward strand.
GCGGGCTCCACCCGTCACATATTAAGTCCAATGCATTCCCATATGAAACGTTTTAAACATAACATAAACATTCGTATTAAAACTAGCATACGAAATGTTAATACATTCACCATAAACCATGAATGGTATAAAAATAGAACATCCACAGTCAAAAAAATCACAAAACCTTGAATATAATATATAAGTTTTGTATAATAACAAATCAACTTTAAATAAGCGTAAAATCCATCAAAGGATGTTGACATATATGAAATCAAAATTCTTTTTAAAGAAATATCTCTTTTTATTTTGAAATCATTTAAGATCCATATAAAATAAAACATTTTCATTGAAAATATTCTTATAATCTTGTAAGGGAAGCTTTGAAGATTTTATAACGGCGGAAAATAGCCGCACCCGCCGTATAAGTTAAAAAAACATTCTTACCTTAATTCTGTCGAAAAGGTTAAAAAGGACCTTGTTTTGAAAACAACGGATAGATTCCTTTATAAAACTCTTATAAAAAGTCAAACAAGGGTATAAATTACTTTAACCCATATTCTTGTAAATAATAAAAATGTTTTGAAATACATTTCTAAGAAACATGGATGTGGATGATAAAGAAATCCCAGTAGATTATTACATATAAACAACCTCGGATAATGAAGAGATTGTGAAATAAACCCTTACCTTGTACTTTTCCTTGGTTGGGGCAGGTTAACCTCCTGTATAATGGTGAAATAATTGTTATTAAATTATACAAGAATCATATATATTAATATGATATCATATATGATCTTTTAACATTGATTTGTTAATAATATCTTAGAATTATCGTCGTTTCGGGTGTTAACTTACTCATTTTATTTTATATGTTTTGTTACATAAGCCATGATTGTTGTATATTATTCATATCCATAATTATATCAAGTCCTTAAACATCATTTCTAAATCATCAAATGATAATTATACTTTAATGGATACGATGGAGAATGAATCTCATCGCGTTCGTGGAGACGGTAGTCCGTACGTACGCACGAGCGACAATATCATTCTTTTGATATTAAAATAATATATAAATGGATGGTATATCATATATACAGATTTATTAACATGTTATATTTATTATTTACATGAGTTACACATCATTATTATACCCATCCAAATAATAATATATTGAATAACAATTACACCACGAGGTGGAGACGGTAAGCCGTACGTACGCACGTATGGTGACATGTTATTCAAAGGGTGGATAGAATACTAAATATGGTTGTACCATATTTATAATAACATCACAGTATATATAAGATATTGGAGTTATTATTTTAGAATGGTAATAACAAAGAAAGAAGAAGTGGAAGAAGAAAGGAACTTGAAAAGGGGTGGTGAAAACATTACCTCTTCTTCGGGTTCTTCCTTTTGATTTGATCAAAGGGGCACCTTAGGTTGGCTTTCTGATCACACTAAGGCCTCTAGGATTTATTGAGGGAAGTTGGGAGAGTATTTGGGAAGAGTTTGGCCGATCAAAAGGCTTTGAAGGTGTGAAGAAATGAGAAGGAGGAGTTCCCTTTTATAATAGGGGTGAGGGGCACCTTTGGAAAAGCTAGAAATATTAGTTTATAATAAATTCATATTCAGTTTCTAATGGCTCCAAAGTTGATTTTTTAAATTTTAAGGTGGTTATGGGTCGAAAACAACTCAACCAATAGAATTTAGACAGGTTTGGGTACTTATATTAACCTTATCTTTAAGTATTAACTCTAAGTTAATTAGTTTCACTTTTACAATGTCTCTTTGTATTTTTATATAATATGGTTGAAAAACTTACTATATATATCCAAGAGACCCCCAAGTGGTCCATTAATGATGAACCTATCATGATATAAGTCTCTTGGCCGAACCTTATATTTTTAGGAATTTAATATCAATTAATAATATAATATTTGTTTTAAGAACTCTTTTATGTCAATTTTGTCACTATTCAATAGTTGATTTTTGTGAAACTCATAACAGATTGATTACTTCGAACAAATTCAATTAAATAAATCCTAATATATCATATTATCCTAGAAAATTAGTTTAATTCATTAAAAGTTTCATATTATATTTATTTGGGTATTTATAATATCAATTAATTTAATTTTTCACTATTATAGTAATTAATTCATCAGAATTGTGTCATAAATAAATTAAATTATTTAATGTCTAAAAATTATAAATAAAATATCATTATGTAGGAAATATTTTTATATTTCTAATGAATATTTATAATCTAAAATCCAACATATATAACCTTATGTAAATATTGTTTTGCTAAAAGATATATATGCTTGTGTCATTTTTGTATTCATTTTAACTTAATTAAAATAAAGTGTCCTTATCACCTACAAGTGGCACCATGGGGTCCCAAAATCGACCCAATGATGCCTATGGTCGAACATGTATCAACCAATAAGGCTAGGACACGTTTTATGGTAATTTAGTATTATTATAATATTATTTTTTAACCCTTATTTACCGGATTTACCCTTAACCATGGTAAATAAAATATTTACCGCAGTAATTATTCAAAATGTCTAAAAAAAAAGTTACATATTTACACAATTTGAACATCCTGATTCCAAATATGGAATCCATTTTTCTAAATTCAAAACACAGAAGTGGCAGAAATTAATTTAAAATTAATTCCCGCTGTCAAAACAAAAAGCGTGTTTTTAAGAGATAATAACTATCAAAAGATTGACACTTGTTTATGTTCGGTTTAATTGTAAAATTATGTCCAATGTCCAAAATTATATTAAATGGTAAAAATATATTCTAAATATACTTTAAAACCACTCAAATTCATAATTTATCACTATTAATTATTTTGATTAAAAAAGTTGTTTTTAATTAAAATTTAGTAATTTTCACTATTCATCAAAATATGAAAGTTATCCGAAATGTACCAAAATTTCACCTTAGGCTAAATTCGATATTCCGAATCCAAAAATGAAGTCCATTTTGAAATATAAAATATATATAATTTCAAAAAGTATGTATTAGTATTCATAACGGCTAGTTTGATTAGTTATGGTGTGTTAGAACTCGGTGTTGCTTACAACACACGCTATCACATTATTCAAAGAGAAGCGTACCGTAGAATCTTGGGGTGTTACATTATCCCCTCCTTCAAATAATTTCATCCTCGAAATTTCTAGAATACTTATCACATTAAAAGACTCAGGTGGTTCTTCATCATATGTTCCTCGGGTTCCCACGTTGCCTCCTCCATCTTATGGTTTCTCCACAAAACTTTTACCAGATGCGTCCTCCGGTTTCTCAGTACTTGTTCTCTCATATCAAGAATCCTTACGGGCTCTTCGCAATAAGACAGATTGGGTTCCAGTTCTAATTCCTCATAGGTGAGTACATGCGTTGGGTCAGGCACGTATTTCCTCAACAGAGATACGTGGAACACATCGTGAACTTTAGAGAGACTTGGCGGCATTGCCAATCGGTAAGCTACAACCCCAATTCGTTCTAGAATTTCGAAGGGTCCGATGTACATGGGACTCAATTTACCTTTCTTACCAAAACGTATGACTCCCTTACATGGAGATACCTTCAGGAAAACATGATCACCGACTTGAAATTACAAATCCTTCCTTCGATTATCGGCATAGCTCTTCTGCCTACTTTGAGCTGCTCTGATGTGATTTTGGATTACCTTCACCTTTTCCATCGTTTCCTCCACCAGTTCTGGACCTACATGTTTTCTTTCACCGACATCATCCCAACAGGTTGGTGTACGACATCTCTTTCCGTATAATGCTTCATATGGTGCCATCTGAATACTCGAATGGAAGCTATTGTTATAGGAAAATTCTACCAGAGGTAAATATTGATCCCACATACCCTGAAAGTCAAGTGAGGAAGATCTCAACATGTCTTCTAAGGTTTGAATAGTCCGTTCTGATTGTCCGTCTGTCTGAGGGTGGTAAGCAGTGCTCAAATGAAGTTCAGTATCCAGGGATTTCTGAAGACTTTTCCAGAATCTTGAAGTAAAACGGGGATCACGATCAGAAACAATCGATAGGGGTACTCCATGAAGTCTCACAACTTCATTAATATATAGTCTTTCTAGATGTTCCAGGGGTAGATCTTCTCTTATAGCAAGAAAATGTGCTGACTTGGTAAGACGATCAACAATAACCCATATTGCATCGTTCCTTCTAGGAGTCTTTGGTAGCCCCACGAAAAAGTCCATCGTAATATTGTCCCATTTCCACTCTGGTATGGGAAGAGGTTGCATGACTCCTCCAGGCTGTTGCCTTCCAGCTTTCACTTGTTGACAAACCATACATCTTGACACAAAATCAGCAATCTCCCTCTTCATGTTGTCCCACCAAAAATGTTCCTTCAAATCTCTATACATTTTGGTGCTCCCAGGGTGTATAGAGAAATTGGAACTATGAGCATCATCCAGCAATTCCCTTTTTAGATCAGGTATATCGGGAACACAAAGTCTCTTCCCAAATTTCAAAATTCCATCTTCATACACAAAGTCTCTCAATCTCCCATCATTCACAGCTTTAATCTTCTTTTGAAATTCTTCATCATCGGTCTGAGTACTCTTAATCCTTTCTATTAAAGATGGTTTGGCAACCATTTGAAAAAGAAATGACGTTTCACCTTCCCTGGTTATTCCCATGTCCATCTTCACTAGATACATGAAAATTGGATCCCTTTCAATTCTCATATTGTTCAAAACTCCATGGTCTTTTCTACTCAAAACATCTACCACCTTGTTTGCTTTCCCCGGGTGGTAGTGTATCGTGAAATCATAATCCTTGAGTAATTCAAGCCATCTCCTTTTCCTCATGCTGAGTTCTTTTTGTGAGAAAATATACTTCAAACTCTTGTGATCTGTATAAATCTCACATTTTTCACCATAGAGGTAGTGCCTCCATATCTTCAAAGCAAAGATCATAGCTGCTAACTCGAGATCATGAGTAGGATAGTTTTGTTCATGAATTTTCAACTTTCGTGATGCATAGGCAATAACTCTATCATTCTGCATAAGGACACAACCAAGTCCTTTCTTCGATGCATCACTATAAATAACGAACCCATCATTCCCCGATGGTAGAGTCAATATAGGAGCATTGACTAATCTTTTCTTCAGTTCTTCGAAACATTCTTCACACTCTTTTGTCCAAACAAATTTAACCCTTTTACGTGTGAGCTTCGTTAATGGGTTATCCAATCGGGCAACATTCTGGACGAAACGTCGATAATAACCTGCCAAACCAATAAAACTGTGTACCTCAGTTATACTCGTAGGTGCTGGCCATTCTTGGATTGCCTTGGTCTTAGAAGGATCAACATAGATTCCATCTTTAGAGACAATATGGCCAAGAAAAGAAATCTCCTGAAGCCAGAATTCACACTTGCTAAACTTCCCATATAATTCATGCCTCCTCAGAGTCTTCAAGATAATGTGCAAGTGATTTTCATGATCTTCGTAGGTTTTGGAGTATACCAAGATATCATCAATAAATACCACCACAAATTCATTGAGATACTCCTTGAAAACTCTATTCATCAGATCCATGAATACAGAGGGTGCATTAGTCAATCCAAAAGGCATTACAGTAAACTCGTAATGCTCGTACCTGGTTCGAAATGTTGTCTTCGGAATGTCTTCCTTCTTTACACACAACTGATGGTATCCAGATTGAAGGTCAATCTTTGAAAAGTATTAAGCTCCATGTAGTTGGTCAAATAAATCATCAATACGAGGTAGGGGATACTTTTTCTTTATCGTTATAGCATTGATCTCCCTGTAGTCGATACATAACCTCATAGATCCATATTTCTTTTTAACAAAAAGAATAGGGGCTCCCCATGGAGAAACACTAGGGCGAATAAATCCTTTATTACTCAATTCCTCTAGTTGTTTCTTTAGTTCGAATAACTGTACAGTAGCCATTCTGTAAGGGGTCTTCGATATAGGCCTTGATCCAGGAATTAAATCAATGGAAGACTCAACTTCTCGTTCTGGAGGATGTCCAGGTAAATCTTCTGGAAATACATCTACAAATTCTTTCACAACAAGTACATCCTATATTTGAACATTCCTTTTCTCACCCGTAGTTATTTCATTCTCTTCCTCCCCAATAATTGAATTTAGTTGAGCTATTGAGGGTGGATCTAAATAAGAATTAGGTGGTGACGATTCTGCTCTAAAGATAAGGTGTTCCTTATCATTATCATCATGAATCGTAACCTCTTTCTTCTTACAATAAATCTTCACATCATAGTCTGAAATCCAGTCCATACCGAGGATTATTTCAAACTCAATCATAGGTATGACGATGAGATCAGCAGATAAAGAACATTTATGTGCTCTAATGGGGACTGATTCACAAAACTTTGTTACAATGATACTTCCCTTAGGAGTTTTAACTGACAACTCCCTTATTAAATCAAATTGGAAATATCTAATTTTCTTAGAAAACTAGGAATATATGAAACAATGTGATGATCCAGAATCAAATAATGCATTTGCTAAACTTGAGGAAACCATTAAATTACCTGTCACCACGTCTTTCGGAGCTTCTACCTCAGCAGTAGTGATAGCATAAGCCTGGCCTTGATCCCTTGGCCTTTTCTGAGGTAAGTTCTCCTGACACTTAGGACATGCATTTTCATAATGCCCCATCTCCCTACAATTATAGCACTGAACGTTGGTAGCTTCCTTCTTCCCCTTGCAATCACGATCTTGGTGGCCTTTTTCACCACACTTGTAACAGACTCACATTCCCTTCAAGCAAGTACCAGGGTGTTTCTTCCCGCATTTACCACAGGATGGATATTCAACCTTTCCCTTCTTCCCTTTATTTCCATTCCTAGATTGATCAGCAGTTCTCTTCTTCTCTTTCTTTTCTTTAAAGTCATAAGACTTAGAGAATTCCTTTTTGGTCTTGATAGCACATGAGACAATGTCTTCGTACGACGAAAAGGATTGTGATACTAATGCTCGACCGAGAAATGGTTTTAACCCATCAAAGAAACGATCAATATTACTTCTTTGGTTACGTATATAATCACTAGTGTACCTTTCTAACCTTGTAAAGTTAGCCTCATACTTTGTGACATTCTCATCCTCCTTCTGTCTCAGACTTAGAAATTTCCTTTCCATATCTGCTCGATGGTCGTGAGGAAAGTATTTTTCTAAAAATAGATCTTTGAACTCCCTCCATTTCATATTTGATACTTCATCATCTTCCTTCGTATTTTGAATCAATGACCACCATTGATCAGCATCTCCAGTGAGGCGGTAAACTACCATGATAACTTTTTCCCTTTCACTGCTCCCTAAAGCCTGAAATATTTTCTCTAGGGAAAATATCCATTGCTCAGCTACTAAGGGATTTGTACTCCCATTGAACGTTGGTGGTTGTTGCCTCATGAATCGATCTAACATTGATCCTCCACACTGCGGATCAGGGTGCTCCATACGGGTAAGGTTATTATTCATAACCTGAGTAAGTTGTCCCAGTATGGTGATTAGCTGATCGGCACCAGTTGCATCACCAGCTCCACTATAATTATCTTGAGCAGGAGGGAAATCCCTACATGGAGTTCGTGCATTGATACGGTTTCCATTTCTTCCACTAGGTTCCATTTCTAAATAATGGCATAAACTAGATCAGTTTATGAATCAAAATACATAATCCCATACTTATAAAACACTTAACATAAATTGAAATATTTATGGATATAATCCATAATCATAAGAATGTTTTCTTTGAGGAATTATATACTCATAATCCCTTAAAAATGATTTGTAAAGAAAATGAGAGTTATCCTAAGCATATCCCCCGGGAGTGTCGTAACCAAGAGTGCAGCAAGGCCCGTTGTCGTCCACCAGTTCCTGTTTGAGTCTAGCTCATAGCGGTGTTTTCAGGTTTTACCCCTAGGTACATATGTGCCAGAGCCGCCTCTACCTGCTCGTATCCAGACAGGGATGTATTTCTCAGAAAACTCACAAAATCTCTACAATACCAAAATTCTAGGAAGTTCTTCTATACTAATCCTCAAAGTTCATCTTAGGTCTACGTGCTCTAATCAGAGTTTATCTAAATCTAGCTTCCAAGGTTTGTACTAAACTTCCTCTGATACCAACTTTAACGCCCCGACCCCAGTTACCCAGAGTCGGTGCATTATTACATAACATTGGCATGATCACAAGAAAGATCAAATCTCGAAAGACCGATTGGTTTAGTAGTCTTGGAAACACTAGATATATTCATAAGTCTTACATTACATCATAAAATGAAAAACTACTACAACAACATATTGTCTCCATAATCCACACTCATATCCCCACATAATATCTCTGCAGGTCATTCATAATTTACTTCTTCACTTCCTGGGAAAAATAAAACATAGAAAAGGGGTGAGCTCAAATGCCCAATAAGGATAACAATATAGCGGAAACTTTCATAAATAAGAATAAACATTTAAGGCAATGTATAACTAAAACAAAAGCCTTTCAAACTTGAACTTTTAACATAGTATGGCATAAATAAAATTAAATAATTCCATTTACTTATTCACATGGTTATTCTACTAATCGAATAATCACATGCAAAATCAATAACCACTTTCATAATGATGGAATGCATAATGCCAGACTATCATAACCACATAGCCAAGGCCTCGTGCCAAGACTACAAATAAGATTTTGTCAAGGCCTTGTGCCAAAACACTAGTTTGTCTCATGAGACCTACCGATGCATCGAGGAGCTATAGCGGGCTCCACCCGTCACATATTAAGTCCAATGCATTCCCATATGAAAAGGATTAAACATAACATAAACATTCGTATTAAAACTATCATACGAAATGTTAATACTTTCACCATAAACCATGAATGGTATAAAAATAGAACATCCACAGTCAAACAAATAACAAAACCTTCAATATAATATAGAAGTTTTGTATCATAACAAATCAACTTTAAATAAGCGTAAAATCCATCAAAGGATGTTGACATAGATGAAATCAAAATTCTTTTTAAAGAAATATATCTTTTTATTTTGAAATCATTTAAGATCCATATAAAATAAAACATTTTCTTTGAAAATATTCTTATAAGCTTGTAAGGTAAGCTTTGAAAATTTTATAACGGCGGAAAATAGCCGCACCCGCCGTATAAGTTAAAAAAACATTCTTACCTTAATTCTGTCGAAAAGGTTAAAAAGGACCTTGTTTTGAAAACGACGGAAAGATTCCTTTATAAACCTCTTATAAAAATTCAAACAAGGGTATAAATGACATTAACCCATATTCTTGTAAATAATAAAAATGTTTTGAAATACATTTCGAAGAAACATGGATGTGGATGATAAAGAAATCCCAGTAGATTATTACATATAAACAACCTCGGATAATGAAGAGATTGTGAAATAAACCCTTACCTTGTACTTTTCCTTGGTTGGGGTAGGTTAAACTCCTGTATAATGGTGAAATAATTGTTATTAAATTATACAAGAATCATATATATTAATATGATATCATATATGATCTTTTAACATTGATTTGTTAATAATATCTTAGAATTATCGTCGTTTCGGGTGTTAACTTACTCATTTTCTTTTATATGTTTTGTTACATAAGCCATGTTTTTTGTATCTTATTCAGATCCAGAATGATATCAAGTCCTTAAAAATCATTTATAAATCATCAAATGATAATTATACTTTAATGGATACGATGGAGAATGAATATCATCGCGTTCGTGGAGATGGTAGTCCGTACGTACGCACGAGCGAAAATATCATTCTTTTGATATTAAAATAATATATAAATGGATGGTATATCATATATACAGAATCATTAACATGTTATATTTATTATTTACATTAGTTACACATCATTATTATACCCATCCAAATAATAATATATTGAATAACAATTACACCACGACGTGGAGACGGTAATCTGTACGTACGCACGTATGGTGACATGTTATTCAAATGGTGGATAGAATACTAAATATGGTTGTACCATATTTATAATAACATCACAGTATATATAAGATACTGGATTTATTATTTTAGAATGGTAATAACAAATAAAGAAGAAGTGGAAGAAGAAAGGAACTTGAAAAGGGGTGGTGAAAACATTACCTCTTCTTCGGGTTCTTCCTTTTGATTTGATCAAAAGGGCTCCTTAGGTTGGCTTTATGATCACACTAAGGCCTCTAGGTTGTAGTGAGGAAAGTTGGGAGAGTATTTGGGAAGAGTTTGGCCGATCCAAAAGGCTTTGAAGGTGTGAATAAATGAGAAGGAGGAGTGCCCTTTTATAAGAGGGTTGAGGGGCACCTTTGGAAAAGCTAGAAATATTAGTTTATAATAAATTCATATTCGGTTTATAATGGCTCCAAAGTTTATTTTTTAAATTTTAAGGTGGGGATGGGTCGAAAACAACTCAACCAATATAATTTAGACAGGTTTGGGTACTTATATTAACCTTATCTTTATGTATTAACTCTAAGTTAATTAGTTTCACTTTTACAATGTCTCTTTGTATTTTTATATAATATGGTTAAAAAACTTACTATATATATCCAAGAGACCCCCAAGTGGTCCATTAATGATGAAAATATTATGATATAAGTATCTTGGCCGAACCTTAGATTTTTAGGAATTTAATATCAATTAATAATATAATATTTGTTTTAAGAACTCTTTTATTTCAATTTTGACACTATTCAATAGTTGATTTTTGTTAAAACTCATAACAGATTGATTACTTCGAAAAAAGTCAATTAAATCAATCCTAATATATCATATTATCCTATAAAATTAGTTTAATTCATTAAAAGTTTCATATTATATATATTTGGGTATTTATAATATCAATTATGTTAATTTTTCACTATTATAGTAATTAATTCATCAACATTGTGTCATAAATAAATTAAATTATTTAATGTATAAAAATTATAAATAAAATAGAATTATGTAGGAAATATGTTTATATTTCTAATGAATATTTATAATCTAAAATACAACATATATATCCGTATGTAAATATAGTTTTTTTAAAAGATATATGCTTGTGTCATTTTTGTATTCATTTTAACTTAATTAAAATAAAGTGTCCTTATCACCTACAAGTGGCACCATGGGGTCCCAAAATCGACCCAAAGATGCCTATGGTCGAACATGTATCATCCAATAAGGATAGGACACGTTTTAGGGTAATTTAGTATTATTATAATATTATTTGTTAACCCTTATTTACCGGATTTACCCTTAACCATGGTAAATAAAATATTTACCGCAGTAATTATTCAAAATGTCTAAAAATAAAAGTTACCTATTTACACAATTTGAACATCCTGATTCCAAATATGGAATCCATTTTTCTAAATTCAAAACACAGAAGTGGCAGAAATTAATTTAAAATTAATTCCCGCTGTCAAAACAAAAAAGCGTGTTTTTAAGAGATAATAATTATCAAAAGATTGACACTTGTTTATGTTCGGTTTAATTGTAAAATTATGTCCAATGTACAAAATTATATTAAACGGTAAAAATATATTCTAAATATACTTTAAAACCACTCAAATTCATAATTTATCACTATTAATTATTTTGATTAAAAAAGTTGTTTTTAATTAAAATTTAGTAATTCTCACTATTCATCAAAATATGAAAGTTATCCAAAATGTACCAAAATTTTACCTTAGGCTAAATTAGATATTCCGAATCCAAAAATGAAGTCCATTTTGAAATATAAAATATATATAATTTCAAAAATTCGGTATTGCTATTCATAACGGCTAGTTTGATTGGTTATGGTGTGTTAGAACTCGGTGTTGCGTACAACACACGCTATCACATTATTCAAAGAGAAGCGTACCGTAGAAGCTTGGGGTGTTACAGGGAAAATATATCAACTTCCATAAATATGGAATTTAAAATACTTACTAAACTTATTCATTAATAACATTTCATTAATGACACACCCAAGATACACTACATCCCACCAATATATGGTGTCATAGTTTTGGTTAGAAAATCTAAGTGATCATGTCATGAAATTCATTAATAATATTATTAAATTCTAAGCACCATTACCCACACTCATAGATAGGAATATGAGATGAAACAAAACATGTTGAATTCCAACTCATAGGACTATTCTCATAATCTCCTATTTCATAGATTACTAAGGTTTAACATCATGAGATAAATTATCGTCTCATTATGAGTACTCGCACCTGACTATCAATATAACATATTCCCCATCATATAATTTTATCTAACCATATAAATAGGTATAATAATATCATCATGGAATTTCAAGGTTCTCATCATAGTGGGAAACTGTTATTACCTTTTCAATGAGATAGACACTCGTGGACATTATTACATTAATGTCATGTAGAATAATGAATAGTATATAATAATTTGTTTAATAAATATTAAATTATTTTAATATATATGTAATATAATTTAAAAAACTTTGGTTCTAGAACACCAACTCCAACAGACTCCCACATGGACTATAGACAATTTTTAATGACTTTTGGTTCTCTATACCTCACATGAAGATCTTGTTTCTACTTTGTTAAGGATTTAGTCAAGGGGTCTTCCACATTTTCTTTTATGGATACTATAATAACTATACCTTAACCACTCTGTGAGAATTCCCATAAGAGATGATAATTTTAAATTATTTTCTTCATCCTCTTATGTGACCTTGGATACTTAATAAGATCCACCAATGCAGTAATATCACAATAGATTGTGATGGGTTTTTTACTACTAGGTACCATGTCATGATCTTAGATGAAGTTTATCATCTAAACTTCATATTTAGTTATCTCAAAAGATGCAATACACTTGAACTCTACTATAGAATCTTTGACAATGTCTTTCTTTGAGCTCTTCGTGATCACAACACATCCATTGATGGTGAATATGTATCTTTACAGTGATTCCAGATAATCATGAACTATTTGAATATTAGCATCTTCATATCTTTTGATGACTAGTTCCTCATATACTTCATATAATACAAACGTATCCATAGTTCATATAAAATACTTAAGGACGGTTGTAACTACCATCCAGTGGCAGTTTCGTGGGTTATCTTGATATCTCCAACTATATTTAAGGCATAGGTGACAACATTCCTAGTATATAGAATAACATACATGACTGAAACAATCACCAATGTTTATGGAAACTTTTACATATTTTTTCTTTTCCTCATGTGTATGGGGACATATTTTCTTTGAACGATGAATAAAATGTGACACTAGAAACAATACCCTCTTGGAATGTTTTATACCAAATCTCTTCAGTATCTTTTCAATATTTGTACTTTTACACAGACCAAACATTCACTTGGATCTATCATGAGTGATCTTGATCCTATAGATATATGATTCTTTATCTAAGTCATCCATATAGAATCATGTATTTAACCAAGATTTAATAGGCTCAAAGTATATTATTTTTATTCCAATATGTAGTATACCATCTACATAAACTATTAATAAAACAATCACACTCCCACTAAACCTCTTATAGACACCAGGCTCACATTCCCCTTTATGAAACAAAAATTATGTTATGGACTCCTCAAACTAAATGTCACATGAACTAGATTATTTATTTAATCTATAAATAGATCATTAAATTTTAATAACTTGTCAAAATATTTTGAAGCCAAAAAACAGTTCGATTTATTCATATAGACAACTTCCTGAAGGTTCCCATTAGGATGAATATTTTCTTAATCCATTTTCCAAATCTCATATCCATTGTAAGCCACTACGACAACTAGAATTCTGTAATATTCCAATATTTCAACTGGTGAAATGTCTTCAGTGTTGTCTGTTCCTTGAAATTATTTAAACCTTTTTTCAACCACTCATTCCTTATATGTAGTGACTTTTCCTTCCATGTCCAGTTTCTTCTTGAATACCCATTTCAACCAATGGTATTTACATGCACTAGAGGGTCTATGAAAAAACAAACTATGTTTTTATGCAAGGAATATGTTTCAGAATTCATAGCTTCTGGCGAGATAGAATCATATATACATCTTACTACTTCCTTATAGGTTATATGATCGTTATTATCAACTAATAATGATTCAACATACTCAATTACTATAAGACAATATATTTTAGGTTCTCAAACATCTATTTTACTTCAACATAGTACTTGTGTCTACAAACATTTTCCCTCCATGGGGAATTGTTGAATCTATTTCAATTCCATCTATTGTATGCCTTGTGCTAGGACTTCATCAATGTATATCTCACTCCCACTATCTCTTTTAAATATATTATTTATCTCAAGGAAGATGATATTTCTTGGAATAATTACCTTTTTTGGATTTTGTATTGGTAGTATCCCCTTATTTCTTAAGGGTATTCTTTAAAGGTACACTTTGTGCCTTGGGTAATTGATTGTTTCTTTAAGAGGCCTTAACAAAAACATTACACCCCTACACATGTAAATGTGACACCACGAGTTTATTTCCATTACATATTTGGTATAGAACTCTATCTGGTACTTTATTTAGAACCTGATTTAGTATTTGTGATTCTTTTTGAATCATGTAACCCCAAAATGATAATGGAAGAAATACATGACTCATCATTGATCTCACCTCCTCTAACAATTTTGGGTTCTTCCTTTATATTACACCATTCCATTGAGGTGTATTAGTATGAGTTACTTGGGATAGAATCCAAAACTCTCATAAATAATAAATGAATACTTGATTAAGAGATTCCCTATCATGGTTTGAGTATAGTTTCTTAATGTTCTTATAAATATGGTTCTCAAATTCACTATTGTATTCATTAAAATTATCAAAATAATTTTACTTATACCTCATAAAGTATACAAATTATTATATACTAAAAATGTTAGTAAAATTTATGATGTATGATTACCCACCCCATGCTTCAATTTTAAAGGGTTAACATGCATTGTTATGAACTAATTCATGAATATCATTGGACCTTTCACTTTTTCCACTAAATTGGGATTTAGTAATTTCAACTATAAAGAATGGATGAAATATACCAAGTGGTTTAGTTTAATTGAATCTAAATATCCATTTTGGTGTAATTTGTTCAAAAAATAAATGTTGGCATGACCCAGTGGGTGATTCCATAGTTGGATCTAGTACGAGTCATGCGAGATAGTTTCTTTATCAAATTTCATTACTTGGTTCATGTAATCCAACATGTAAAGACCATTATTTAAATACACCATACTATACCATATTATTTTTTTATAAAAAAACAATATTTATTCAATATTGAAAAATAAATTCATTTGTATCTAGTCTAGACATAGATATAATGTTATTCGTTTTTAAAGGAAAACAATTACAATATTTTAAAACCAATATCATTATCATTGACAATGTGTGGTATAGTTCCCAATATCCATGAAAGAATGACTTTATCTATTGTCTAATTAAAGATCTACCTCAACATAGAAAATATTTTGGAATATACTTGGTTATAGTATTTGAATACACATGTGAGCATCACATGCTATATCTAGTAACAAATTTATTGAAATAGATAAATTTCACTTGATAAAAACTTTGCCCTAAGGTTCAACATAATTATTTTCCTAGGTGTAGTTTTCATTCCAATGGCCCTTCTTTTCACATACGAAATAGATAGCATCATATTCCATTTATTTCCCCTTGATATTTTTTTTCTTTGAAGGGCATTGAAAATTAGCTTTTATTTTATAACTCTTCACCAGAACTATCTATTTATTCACCATAAGGACAAAATTATTTGGATGCTTTATATCCTTGTAAATTTGGTGAAGTATTATGTGAATATTTGGGAGAAAAATTCACTATGTTTTTTTATGTTGAGATTGGAATAAATCTAGATAAAATCTGATGAATTTATGAAAAAAATAAATTTTTTCACAATTCATCAGGAATCTTAAAACCTAGAACATTTATGTGCCCAATATAGCCAATGAGTTTGACTATGTGGGGCCCAAATGGTGCACCTTCTCCAAGCATAGTTTAAAAGTGTGACTTGGATATCTCAAACCATTCCTATCTAGCTCTCTCACGATATAGACAATGGATGTGTTGGATAATTCTATAAAAAACAATGTATTCGTGTAAATTCATGAGTTCATTAGACATTGATGAAAGAACTAGACACTGAAAGTTAGCCACATTGATCAAATTATTATCATATATTGTGAACTCTTTATCACTTTTATATTTAGTAGGAAGATCATTAATTTAATATTATAGCATGTAATACATCTGTTGATGGTGCAATATTACTTGTAGGTGTCTGAACTATTTCTAAAAATTATTTCCAGTTAGGATATGTTCATTCTCTAAAATTGATCACAGTGATAATGTGGTTGGGGATATTTTCATTATTCAATAATATTAAATGAGAATATTACTATTACTTCACCTAATTATAGTTAATGTGATTAAAATTAATAAATTTAATTTATTAAATGTATTTTAGGTAGGCTTTTTTTCAATAACGGACTTGCAGCTTCTTGATCTATTGAGTGGACTCCCCAATCCAAAAACCCTTATTCAGATTTCCACATCACTAAAATTCAAGATACATAAATTATAGTAATATTCACTTCTCTTGTTGTAAATTATTTATGTTAACCAAAAAAATTCATAAGAACTCCTATATAAAATTAACTGCCCCATTGTGGGTTGTTCAAACACTTAGTTCTATAGTTTTATTCTTAATCAAATAATAAAAGGCTTAGTTTGACTTAATATTAATTTGAGGGATTTTATAAATTCTGAACAATTTTTTGTTATTTTATAATTCATATTTCTTTTTAAAATAAACTTGTTTTAATTTCAGTATTAACCATGTTACGATAAAACATTTATGTATAAACTGTTTATTTTAATTCCATATTTTTATATTAGTACATTTATTTATGTGATCACAGTCTTGTATCCAAAAAATACATCTTCCATAATATTAAAATAATATAATATAATATAATCATGAGATTTGTCTAATGGTAGATTAAAGGAGTAGACAATAATTCAACCTATGACCCTAGCGATAAACTCTTTTTACGAGTCTTGGAATTAGTTGCAGCATCCCACCTATCCACATATATATCACTCACATTGGTTTCATCTCTGATATATCTTGAACTACCTCTTTCACACCTCCATCTTGAACTTACTTCATGTTCCTTCAAAAACTCCTTTTATTGCATAATTTTTATAATGCACACACATTTGAGGATAACTAAATGATTAGTTGAGGGTAATTACCTAAAACAACCCTATACACATAGTTCCTATATAATAAAAGTGGGAGGGATGACTTGTAGACCCTTATATTTAAAGTAATAATAATTAATTAAAAATCATTAAAAAAATTAAATAAATTAAAACTTGCTCAAACATAGGTTTGGTCAAACCCAATATCATTCATACACATTCAATGATTGTGTATTTACAACAACTAGCTATAATTCATTTCAGTACACTCTTCGATAAGATAAAATATGATTGAATAGATATGATTAATTGTTTTACTAATAAATTAATTTATTATATCTCATTTCATAAAATAATACTAAAATTATCATACAATATGATTTTAAATAAAAAAATTTATTTTATTTTATTTTAAAAATCCGAAATATATTTCATGAATTTGTACTTGGAAGCAACTCAATGAATAATTATCTAAAAAAATAATTATGTTTTAATTGTAAATAATTCCCTCATATGAAATATTGTGTACATGTAATATGTGATAATTTCATGTTTTCTACTTAAAATTTAATTCCACGTAGAAATTATGAAAATTATCTAGCTTGTACAAGTTAATACAACGAGTCTTTAGTAAACAATGACCATACATCATTAATAGTTTTGAATATTTCATGAAATTAATTAATCATTTAATATAATATAAAATATAATGATTGTTGTGTAATTTCAATTTACTAACCCACATAACTCAATTTTATAAGGTTTAATTGAACAATAAATTAAATTTAATATTTTCCTGTAAATAATTAAAATACATGGTATGTGCGAGCTAGCCACAAATTGTGTAATTCTCCTCATAGAATTTCTATAGTACGTGACTAGGGACTCAGCATATACTTCTTGTAGAAATTTATGAATTTAACATCGTGAATAAAAAAAATTGGGTTCCCTTCATGTCATATGGTTTCTAGGGTGTACAAATCATGTATTAAAAACACACGGTGTATTAATTACATGACGTGGTTTGACCATGTGTTTTTTACATTGAAACCATGTGCACCACACGGAACATAGTCAATATACACAATGTGTAGTCTAGAAACTCAATTTTATTGCCTGGATAATCAACACATAGTTCATTTATTATATATGACATGTATTAATTACACCACAGACCAAAATATAGGTGAACATCACTGAGGAATGAACAGGGATACACAATGTGTAACAAAGAAGTACACACTATGTAGTCTTGAATTATCTAGCTAGAATTATTAGAAAATATATATGGGTTATTTTTTGTGATCTCCGTGAATTATTAACTTCTATTACTAATATAAGTTAGAAACAATGAAGTGGAATAATATATTTTGACAAGAGAAAAAGAATGAATTAAAACATGAAATGAATTTTAAATTTTAAATACAAAATAATAAAAAATGAAATAAATAATTATAAATTTTAATGTGACTCCCTTTGATAAAATTTTATGGTTTTAGGCATAGAAAACATACCTATTAGGGTTGATATTGACTCAAATAATGTTAGATTTGACGGATCATTCATATATTATTCAAGGCATAAACTTCATGAACAATAATTTTTTTTGATATAATATTAAAAAGAAAGGATTCCAAAATAGAGATAAAGTATTTATTTCATTATATTTATAATTGATTTAATTAAATTGGAAGAAAAATTACCTCATTCTTGATATCTTTCTTCGTAGTTGATGTGTATCATCCAAAACACTTTTCGGTAATTCATTTTGGTTCTTGTAGGATCCTAGTGTAGAATCCTTAAAAATACGATTCACACATGCTTATTTTTGGTCAACTGATTATCTTGCATTGTTCATCTTGATCAATTCATGTTTCATCAATACAGAAAAAATTCTCTTCATCTTCTATTTATTTAAAGGATGTGAGAAGGATTATAAGGATTCTAGGGAGAAATATTTTGTGAACAACAATTATTGATTAAGTTCTCTTATAAAGTATTGATGGTTTATTTATATACCTAAGGTTAGGTTTCTTTATTTAATAAGTTACACAAGATCCCTTAATAGAAATTTAAAACTCATGTCTGATTCCATGCCATGTATTAAAATATTATTTTTATTTTTATTTCACAACGTGCACTAACTAGCGCAATGATAAATATTATTTACCTACTTGTAACTTATTATTTATCATCATACTCAATATTGGTCTGTTGGTCCTCCTTGACCATTATTGAATACTCAAATAAATTAAATATTTATTAATTCTATAAATAAAAGAATAAATATTATATATCCATGTAATTTTTAACAATTACCATGAGAATAGATATTTATTGAATTTATGTCATCATTAATCCTGAATAAAATCATTCCTTAGTCTTAGAGAAAATATTTTTTCCAAAAACTAAATTTAAATAGAATTTAATTAAGATTAATATAAACGCTTGTTGTGTGACCCTATAGGATTATTTATCAATAGAATTAAGTAGTCCTTCCTAAAGTCCAAAATTACTATATATAAATGTGTCATGTCACCCAAGAGTATGAATTTAATGTAGTAATTTAAATAATGACATATGAACACTCATTTTGTAATATAATATCTTTGTTACAATATCACATCAATCAGGTTTCACACCCATGTCATCAACTCATATACTTGATATGTATTTCTTTGACTATCTAAAATAAAATCATAATTACACAATGGATATGGAATTTAATGAACCTGTTATATTTCAATTAAAGGAATGAGATATAAATATTCATAAATATGGAAGGGAAAAATCCTTCATCCACTTATTCATTAATAAAATGTCATTCCTAACATAACCATCGTACTCTAATTCACATGAACACATGGAATCAAAATTTTGATCAGTAAATATTAGTATTTGATTCATTTCATGCATTAATAACAATATTAAAGTATAATGACCATTATACACACTCTCAGAAAGAATATTCGATTACACACAAACTTGAATAATTCATACAGGCAGGTCTGTTCTCTTAATATTCCATCTTAGAGATTACCAAGTGAGAATTTCATGAGATGTTCTATCATCTTCTTATGATTACTCACACCTAACACTCAACATATTATATTCCCTATAATAGAATTATATCCAACCATAAAACTAGGTTTAATAATATATTTAAGTTATTTCAAGGTTCTCCTAATAACAGAGAACTATAATGCCCTTTTCAATGTGACAGATACTCAAGGACATTGTTACATTAAATTCATGTAGAATAATAAAAAGTATATAATTACATGTTTAATTAATATTTACTTCATTAAATATATATATAATCTAATCTACAAATATTTGGTTCCAAAACATCAAATATAATATGACGAGGTAAAAGAACAAATGAACCATAAGCTCATTGAAAATTTATAGTGTATGTTTTCTTAGTCAAGTGTAAATAAATAATTTTGGGTTGAAGTAGTGATATATAAAACACACATTGTAAACTGGTTACCTACTTCTATTATTGGTGGTAAAATTAAAATAGCAGTTTGGTCTGGTTAGGATATTTCTGGTTATGAAATAATGTATATCTTTGATTGTTCTACTTACATCCATTTTATGGAATCAATGTTGGACCTGAGTGCAAAGAATCCGTTTTTTTTTGTTTTAGTAATGGCGTGAAGGCTTTGTTATTATGGGATCAAGAAGATTAAAAATATCACTCAAAGTCGTGACGTCAAATTTGATTAATCGTTGATGGTAAAGTCAAATGTTTCTAAATAGAAAATGGTTAGATATGATAAAGTTTAAATTGGTGTGTAGAAAATTCCAACATCAACTGATCGAGAGTAAAAATATTTGGAGTTTAGTGACTATATTGATATCCTAAATGAATAATAAGTTATATTATAGTAGGATAATCAGCAACATTAGAGTATCACCACTGGTAGACCATGAAAACCCATACGAAGACCATCCATGTATGATGATATAGTTTGTTATGCATTTTCTATAATATACGATGATGTTCTAGACACTTATCAATATGTTTTATATAGAAAAGAGATCAACCAGTGGAAGTATACTATGGAATGAGAAATGAGTTCACTACATCATAATTATACATGGGATCTTGTTCCTCCTCTGAAGGAAAATAAATAAGGAGGTTAAAAATGGGTGTTTGTGAAGAAATAAGATGACACTGTAAATAAGGGTATCTAGTGAAAGGATTCACTTTTTGATAAGGGATATGCACAAAATAAAGTCATAGAATACAATGGTGTATTTTCTACTATTCTTAAGAACAAATCTATCAGTATTTTGTTATGATTGGTTATGTAGTTCGGTCGGATGTTCACTCAACTGGAGGTCAAGAAAACTTTTCTTCATGGATCATTAGATGAAAAGATATATATAATTAAACATAATAGGTTTACTTTACCAAGATGTGATAATTAGGTTTTCATTTTGAAAAAAATATTTGATTGGCTTGATGTAGTCATCAATACAATGGTACAAAAGGTTTGACACTTTTATACTGAATCATAAATATATATGTAGTCAGTTCGATCATTGTTTGTACTTTAGAAAAAATTATGATGAAACATATATCTAATTTCCCTTAAATTATAATGATATGTTGATTTCATTTAAAATCCAGGTTAATATTGATAGGTTGAAAGCTCATATCAGCTTGGAGTTTGGGATGATGAATCATAGAAAGTACAAGAAGATTGTTGGGATTTAGATTAGATGAGACAACGTTATGGTTTTTGTTACCCTCAACCGGATGTAATATTTAGAGAAATTACTCCAAAAGGATGTAATTAATGGTAAAGTCAAACCATTAATCACTTAATTGGTCCCACATTTCCAACATAATGTATCATTATCTTTTAAGACTAGTGAAGAGAGGAAACCAATTAATCGTGTTCCATATGTAAGGGTAGTAGGAGATTTGATCTATTTGATGGTGTGTATATGAGACCAAATATTTCACATGCAGTCATCCTGGTATGTTGACACATACATGACCCTAATAAATTTTATTGGATAATAGTCCTATGGATTCTATAGTATATAAAATTTACTATAGATATTGGTTTGAAGTTTATGAGAGATAAAAATGTTGGGAAATTTCTTATCATATATGTTTATTAAAATTATACAGGAGACCTAGAAAATTGATGATCCAATTCTAGTTATCATTTCACTATGTAAGGAGGACCATTATGTTGGGGATATACTCTATAATAAATAGAGAGTTTTTCTACTACAGAAGTAGAGTAAATGGAATTGAAAATAGTTTTTAATGAATTTATCTGATTACATGGGAATATCAAAGATTTGAGGATCATCCAGAATAATGTCAATGTTTTCTGTGATAGTTAGAGTGCTTTTTGTATTTAAAATAATCAGGTCCATCTCATTTAAACCAAATATATTGATGTTAGATTCAATTTCATCCAATATATTATCAATAAGAAATGTGTCTCACTTTATAATATTATGAAAACTGAACACCCAACAAATATGTTGATACAAGTGGTTACAGAGATCAAGTTTTAACAATGTTTGGATTTGATCAAAATCTCTTATACTTTACATTCCTATGAGTATTGGGAAGGAATAAAATTGTAGATTTTTGAATATTGATGAAAAACTCCACCATAACATGGTTGTTTCGTCACCTTCTTCAACATCTCCATCATCTTTCTGGAGACTTCTCATTTTCCTTCACACCAAACACCCACCTGGCCCTAGACACCTATGAAAAATGCACGAAGGTGTATCCATAGTACACCATCAAAACATTGCCTCTTTGGTTCTATTTACAGATGTTCTAGATGTAGTAGACACACACAAATTCCTTGGGAAGGAGGCTGATCTTGGTGATGCAACAATAGATGAAGCATTCCATGATGAGTTTCGATGTGGAGGATCATTAGTGGTGTGATGGTAGAGTATTTATAAGAAATTGAATCTCTCAAGGGATAATAAATAAATATCTTTCCATGGTAGATCATGATCAATAGAAAATCCATCCAGGGGCCCTCCTAGTCATCAACTTGAGAAAGCATGAGGAGAATCCAAGTAAATAAATATTGTGTATGCATTTTAGATAGTAGAGTTACTTACCCCTACTTCAGTTCCCCTACCCATTTAAATGAGAAATGAAATTTTACTAATAATATATAATGTCGCATCAAACATAACTGCTAAGTCCCTTTCTTTCCTAATTAGTGTTGGTTTATTATTTAGTTGGTTTTAATTATTCTTTAAATAAAATAATAGAAAATAAAATGTGGAAAATTAAAATAATCATCACTAAATACTATAGTGGTGGTTATGTTTAGAAATTATTATCAAGAACCACTACTAAATAGATAAAATAAAATCATTTTATCGATGGTTATCAGAAACTAATGGTAAATATATTAAAGAAAATTTTTATTTTTAAAAAAACTAATAAAAAAATATGCATGTATTACCCTATCCTAAAATGAACAAAAGAATAAAATCAAAATAAACCCATCATATATACACAATCATACATCCACACTAATATATATTTAACCACTAGTTATCCTCATAACTATAGTAATAAATATACACATATAAAATATGTCCAAAAACCACTATCAACTAATGAACAATACATCCATCACATGACCTCTATTACATCCCTCAACCACCATAGAAATAAACATCATATGAAAAACTAATCACATCATGTCATCAAATGGAACAAAAAGAATATTGAAATCCAAATTTAACATAATAAATTAGAATTATAGTATAATCATTGGTAATATTTAACCATACCATAAAAATTTAGATCTATAACGATAGCCTTTTTAAGAATTTAATTGATCAGAAATGTCTACCTCCTACCTATTTCTTATATCTATCACCTATAGTACGAACCGGAACATTTAATAAAACAAATACGAAAGACAATAGATACAAAATATATTCATATTTTTTCACATAAATTTTTATATATTTTTAATAAAACAAAATAAATTTTAACATAAAAATAATTATATATCATACATAACATTTTGAAAACATAAACATACCTATTTGAGATATGTTTCAACACATGGAACACAAAAAGAATAAATTTATAATAATATAATCAATTTTCAGACATATGTGTTGTGTGTTTGAAATTAATTATTAAAAAAATTAATGAATTTGAAATGAAATAATTTCATGTATTTAAAAAATAATTTTATGATGGTTGTCCCATGATTTCATATCAATTTCAAATCATTTCCAATGGTTTTGAACACTACACATATATTTTAGTGTCTTAGAACACTGAAAACAAATTTTTGGGAATATCTAGAAAACTATAACTCATATTTATGTGGTTTTAGTTCCAAATTTTCTAAAATAAATCTACTGTAATTGTCTAATGATTTCATCGCCACCCAACAACATTTTCATGGTTTTGTTTCCCTGATACACATTTTTAATTACTTTTACATATTTTAAAATTACATATTGAATGATTTCGAGAACACCATAAGTTGGATGGATTTTTTTTAT
Source organism: Viscum album (assembly GCA_963277665.1). Classification (NCBI taxonomy): domain Eukaryota; kingdom Viridiplantae; phylum Streptophyta; class Magnoliopsida; order Santalales; family Viscaceae; genus Viscum; species Viscum album. The sequence continues at coordinate 862,739,323 of OY728150.1, forward strand.
AATCATACACGTCATAAAATCAACAAATGGATTTCCCATGATTTCACACCAATCCAATGTCGTTTCCTATAGTTTTGACCATTAAACACACGCTATAGAGTTTCAAAACACTAAAATACATTTTTGATATTCTAGACAGACAATAACATGGATTGACAGGGATTTTATTCATACATTTCAAAAAACAATTATGATCATTTTTTTATGATTTCATGGCCATATGATGTTGTTTTCATAGTTTGGACCCCCTGATATTTTTTAAAACCACTTATTGAGTCATTTCGGGAACACCACACATTATATGGATATTTTTTTTCTGCACATACATTTAAAAAATAATTCAATGGTGAATTTACCAAGATTTCATATAAATATGAGGTATTTTTGTAATTTTATTACTATTACACACACGTTTTAGTGTTTTAAAACACCAAACACACATTTATGAGGATGCGGGAAAACAATTGACCTAGATTGATGTAATGTCTATTCTTACATATCAAACATAAACTTACCATCATTTTTATATGATTTCATATCCATTTGACAATTTCTTCAGGATTTTGACCCTCTGGAACATGTTTTTAATGACATTGATATCTTTCAAAACATGTTATTGAGTCATTCCTATAACCCCACACATTAGATGGATGTGTTGTATGCTCATGAATGTCAAAAATATTTAAATGGTGGTTTTCCAATTATTTAACATTAGTCTTAGTCCATTTTCTATATTTTTGACCATTTCATTAATGATTCATTATTCAAAAAAACTAAAAACATGTTTTTAGGCATCTTAGAAAAACTGTATGTCGGATTGATGTGGACTGAGTTCCTACATTTAAAAAATCAATATAAGGTAATTTTACTACTATTTTATATATAGAAAATTCCATTTTCTACATTTTAACCCACAAGAACATGTTTTTAAAGACTTTGATATTTTTAAAAATGCATATTGAGTCATTATGAGCACAACACCATTTAGATGTATGTGTTGTATGATCATACAGACCGAAAATAATTCAATGATTTTTAATGCCAATATAGGGTTTTTTCATATGATTTTGACCATTACATACATGTTTAAGTGTTCTAAAACGCTATAAATGTGTTTACATGCATCCCGAGAAAATTTCAACTTGGATTGATGTGATGTTGGTTCCTATATATCACAAACCAATATGCAGTTTTTCTATAATTTTATAGCAACTTGATGTTGTTGTTTTTTAACCCACTAACACACATTTTTAAATATTTTGATATCTTTTAAACCACTTATTGAGTTAGTTTTAGAAAATTTTACATTGGATTAACATGTTTTCAATTCATACATGTGATAAATAATTCAATAGTGGATTTCCCAGGATTTCACATCAATCTGATGTCATTTTCTTTGGTTTTCACTGTGAAACACACATTTTAATGTTTTAAACACTAAAAATGAATTCATAATAATCATGAGAATACTATAACACAAATTAACATGGATTCAGTTCCTATATTTAAAAAATAAATCTATGGTCATTTTCCTATGATTTAAAAGCTATTTGATTTCGTTTTCTTGGTTTTAACTCCCTGGTGTACATTTTTGAAAAAATTGATATCTTTTAAAATTGCTTATTTAGTCATTATGAGAACACATCACATCAGAATTGAATGTTTTCTCCTCATTCACATAAATAATAACTCGACGGTAGTTTTTCAATTATTTCATGTCAATCATAGGTTGTTTACTTTGGTTTTTATAGTTACACACACATTTTAGTGTTGTAAAACACTAAAAACATGTTTATGGGTATCCCGAAAAAATAATAACTTAGATTGAAATGGAATCAGTTCGTAAATTTCATAAATAAATATAAAATTTTTTTCCTCTGATTTCATGGACATTATATGCCATTTTCTTTGTTTTTACCCCCAGACGCATGCTTTTAAAGACTTTGATATCTTTTAAAACTTCTTATTGAGTCATTATGAGTACATCACATGTCAGATGGAAATATTGTCTACTCATATATGTCAAAAATAATTCAATGTTAATTTTCCATGATTTTATGTTAATTTAAGTGGGTTTTCTACAGTTATAACATTACATGCATGTATTAGAGTTTTAAAACACTAAAAATTATTTATGGGAATTATAGGAAAACTCTAACTTGGATTGAAACATTGTGAGTTCCTACATTTCAAAAATAAATACATGTTCATTTTCCTATGATTCCATGAACATCCAATTCTTTTTTCTAGGTTTTGAACCTTTTTCACAAGTTTTTAAAGACTTTAGTATCTTTTTAAACATCTTATTAAGTCATTTTAAGAACACCACACATCATATATATTTTTTAATACTTTTAAATGTCCAAAATAATTCAATTGATGTATTCCCATGATTTCTGTTGATGAGGAATTTCATATAGCGCCAGGATTGGGATGATAAATGAACAAAAAAGTCATTAGGTGGGTGAGTAGAATATTCCTTAACCCCTAAAGGTGCGTGCACACAATAATTATAGGATGTGAACAAGAATTCTTACGGCCTGCCAACCCTTGCGTGCCCAATGCAACATCAAATGCAAGCTTCCACGGTGACCCACCCAAAACTTCCAAAGGCACCAGTGTGCAAGAGTCTAGGAGGCGCACAAAACATCCCCCAGTGTGAAACCCCTTGCACACAAAATGCAACATCAAAGGGACCCTTTCTCGGCAGTTCACTTGAAAAATCAGTCAAGGCACAAGCACAAAGGGAGAGCGTTCACACAAGTTACCTAGTGGCGCACAAGTTACCCATCGGTGTACAAACCATTCACACCCAATGTGATGTCAAACACCATTTTGAATTCCGAATTCGGTGGTTTAGTCTATATATTGAAATGAACACATGACCCTTCATAATGGTTACAGAAGACGAAGCCACACTCTGCTATACGAAAGACACATCTTCTACAACTGCGCAAAAAACACTATGGCCTCAAGGTATTAGATCTTGCGTGACTGGTCCCCTAAGGGTCCTACTTCGGGTGGGTCCTCTTGGGTATGATCATCATCCATTAACTCTTAACCAAAGTCCATTTCATGTAAAATATCCCTCTTGCATGCAAAATCCCATTGCATCAGGCCACTTTTTGCGTGCATCCTTCTGGTTTGCACATAGTCTTCCAATCTTACGCGCTACATATCATCTTGTGTGCAGACCTCCTTATGCACTCCATGTGTCATCCTTACCTTACGTAACCATGTCCAACCCCCTTTTATGCACAACACATCTATGTCATTCACCCTTCTCCCATGAATTCCACCAAGTTCGTATGAAGTGATTTCAAAGTCCCTTAGGTGGTGCTCAATGTTTCATTGCTTAGCCAAATGCTTCTCCTCAAAGGTATGCTAATTAATATTTATCCTTCACATATCGATGCTAACATGGGCCCCTCAATGGATTAATACATGAAACCACCTTGTAACAGAATTTTTGATGCCTTCCCTTCCATAAGGGCGGGAAGGTATCAATTATGTAAGTCCTAGGGGTGTAGAGTGAACCCCCATCGTCCAATATACAAGACATTAAACTGCAAAGAACCATCATCCTCATCACAATATGTTAAACTGTGACCCCTCCTCGTTCATCATACACGGGGTGACAAGTCTCAGACATTCTCTATGCCCGCTCGTCTCCACGGGAGTGAGATCTTCCTCACATGGAATGAGATCCTCTTCGCTGGAGTGGTGCCTATCCATAGGGAAGGGAAACCACCATGGAGTAATCCCCTATACTTTCTTATAGGAGGTATCATTCCTACTCCTCCTATATTTTTCAGTGCCAAATACCAGAGGAGAGATAGGCATCAGGACCTTCATTGTCGCATCCCTCTCCCATTTGGATTTGTCGCCACCCAGGCCTCCAACCTAGAGTAAGTCGGAATCTTCTTCTCCCTGGGCTGCTAACCATGCGTAAGCCCCTGTTTCCTCTTTGGGATGATATCCACATGTAAGCCCCACTTCAAATCCCACAAATTCACCTTTCATGAAGTGATCATCAGGTCTTTGATACCTCTTGTTTCTCACACCGACCATGACTCACGTGGGCTTAGAGTAAGCATTGACCACAAAATACTCTCTGGGTCTCCCTAGAGTGTAAGCCCCAAACCATTCCAAACTACATGGAATTTGATCCTTACTAAGGCAAGGTATGTAAGAAGCCTCTCTGATGTAAAATTCCAACACTTACTAGTCCCAACCCATACACTTTAGTTTACCAAACTCTTTCAAAATACTTGGACTTCGATCCTTTTCAAGGAAAGGTACGTAGGAATCCTGCCTAAGGATCAATCCCAACTCCTATTGGTCTTGACCCATTAACATCAGTTCACCAAACTCTCTTGAACTACAAGGACTTTGATCTTTTCCAAATCAAGGTATGTAGGAAGCCTCTCTAAGGTTCAAGCCCAATATCTACTGGTCCCAACCCATTTACGTCGGTTCACCAAACTCTCCCGAACTATGGGGACTTTGATCCATACCAAGTCAAGGTACATAGGAATCCTCCCTAAGGTTCAATCTCAAAACATATTTGTCTTGAACCCCTTCACATCGATTCACCAAACTCCCCTGAACTACGTGGACATTGATCCTTTCCAAGGCAAGGTAAGTAGGAATCCACCCTGAGGTTCAAGACCAAAACCCAGTTGTTTCGACCCCCTTCATATCGGTACCCCTTCATCTGGAATGTCGTTAAACTATAATCCCCTTGTCATGCCAGACATTAAACTGTACCCATTTGAACTAAGTTTTATTTGATACTCTTCTCCTAGGAAAGGTACCTAGGAAGCCTCCCTGAGGTCCCACCCCAATCGACATTAATCTTTTGTGTTTCCCACTTGACGGTAATCCGTTGTAGTCCCCTTTGTTTTTTCCCACATTTCGGGTCCATTATTCGAGCGTTAGACCAACTTCAGGCTACTAAATAAGCATAATCCCTATCATTAAATTGGGTTGATGTCCTCTCCATACACCCTGATTCTATTCCCCCATACTAAACTACATGGACTTTGATTCTTTCCGAGGAAAGGTGCGTAGGAATCCTCCCTGAGGTTCAAGCCCATAACACATGTCTCATCCTGGTATTTCCCTTGAGCCTATGAGTTTCTGTAAGGTCATGCCTTAACCCAAAGGTTTCACATCCTCCAGGTCCCATTCATACGGGTCACCTCCTCAGGTGTCCCATCATCTCAGTGGACTACTTAGACTTTGATTCCTTGCCACGTGGATACATAGGAAGTGTCTTCGAGGCTCAATCACAACATCACAGTCGCTCTTACAGTGGTTCCACATCATCCCCCCCACCCACACACGCACATTATTCAACTCTCCATCATCTATCCTGATTCTTACCCAGGCCGCCACATCTCGGTGACATCATGCCACTGACTTTCTCACTACTTCTAGCAGTAATTCGGTAATTAACCACATGTTATCACCAGAATCAATGTTCCCTTCTAGGGTTGTACTCATCTGATCCACTCATATCAGTGTTCTGATTAGTCTAATCTATCTCTCCTAGACGTTAAAATCACGGAATACCCTGTGTTTAACATGGGAAGCTAAGGAAATCCTCAGAGACATGCTTATGGAATATAATTCCCCGTATCTGATGTTAGATTCCTCGGGCTTCCATGCCATCGAGAAGCCCTATCATAAGGGGAAGAGATGCATATATGCCATTATTCCAGCATCCAGACATTCCAACGATGTCCAACATGACTAATACCTTGACTGAAGGTTGATTTCCTAGAGGTTCCCCTTGGAAATCCTAATAGAAGCATCATAATTAACTGGAATCCATGAAGACATGGAACTGGGAAGAGTTTCACAAACAATGTCTTAATCTATTAGGGAGACCCGGACTAGGTAATGAATTCCAAGGAGGAATCCATAGAAGGAGAGACATAAATCCCATCATATCATTTTGATCAAGTAGAATACATCCCTAAACATGTGATGGATTCCTCCGACTTTTGAAAGTGGGAATGTGGGGAAACAATCAATGCATACTCCCATAGATGGATATGCCCCCCGGAAAAAGCATCAGAAATAGAAATGGGGAACCCAATGTGATGTTCTTCTCCTCAATGTGGAGATTAGTAGAATTAAAGACATCAGTGGACTAGAGTTTCACCGAATCCATGTCTCCGGCACTGGGTCCTACCAAATGAATTGTGGGCCTAGCGTGAAACTCACCAGAAGTTGGGGCAGTTGAACGTTGGACATCCTGGTCTGTGACTTTATTAGCATGGATCCTTCTTAAAATACTTGGAAGATATAATGTCACTAGGGAACTGGGCATTGATTTCCTTCTTGCAGCACTAATGGTTTAATCTCCTTGCCTTATAGGACCTAAGAAGCCAAATTAGGAAACCAATCACCACCCACCTACAGATGCATTGGTATGGGAAATGTCACTGTGGAAATCCCGCATAGACTCATTTCCCCCATGACACCTTCCATGTCCATAGTTGTTGGTCTCCCATTCCCCATCACTCCATCTGAGTTCGTTCAGCGAAGGGTGATAAACAACCTCATCTGACGATATGAAGAGGGGATCATCCCCACTGGGGACATGTCTCGATAAGACATAGAGGCATCTATGCCTCTTCATCAATGCCTCCCCCAAGGGTTATGTAGGGAGCCACTGCTCCCCACTCTGATCCACAAACATATTAGGAGCCTCACCCCAGAACACTTCGATGACTCCCTCTCCTATGTCGATGAGGTGGGGCATGTCCAGGCTAGCCTGGTTGGGATCCTGTTCCAGGGGCTCCAAGGAGGGCCCCCACTAGGCCACACCAACACTTCCACCTTTCCCCATGGAGTGAGGAACATGTATGTTATATTCTTGTGCCTCTAGCCCCTGTCTAGTTGACTCGACACCAGCATCGGGCACAAGATGAGGAGAATGCCCGCCGAGGGGTGTCAACTTCAGCCACTACCGTGGCCTGTCCCACCATAGACACATACCATCACCCCTGTATATGCCAAGAAGGGGCACTCATACACCCATCCTGGATCGAGGCCCCAACCACCCCACAGGTAGGCTATGTTGACTCTCATTGTTTCTGGCGCAGGTAGTGCCCGCCACGAGATGACCCATGTCAATGACACCTAGTACGGAGGTCCACCCCATACTGCCACCATTGAAAACCCGGGTCCTCCCCGCTTCCAAACTCATCATGGAGGTCTTCGCCATGCCACATTCAATCTGAATGAGGGTCCTCCCTAGGACAGTGACACTCAGTACAGAAGCCTCTTCTATGCTCATGACATCAGGTATGGAGTCGTTCCTCTTTCCATAGGTTTCTAGCTTGAAGATGTTACACATCTGGTCTATCTCCAGCGTGGGGTACTTTCCCATGTCCTTAAAACAGCCAGTGAAAGGTCCTCCTCACCATTTCAATCAAACGAGTGAGGTTTAGCCTCGCTTCATCAGCACCCAACACATAGGTCCTACTCGTGTTCGGCTTGACCAGTACGAGGACCCTCCTTCCATTGACGCTACCGGGGGAAATAATCATCGAGGCCCTACCCATGATCCTACCTTCTCTATAACATCCCATAGAGATTCCCTCCAAAAATTATCTAGTGGACACTAAGGTCCTCTTCATGTTCCCATTGACATCTATCCTGGTGCTCCTCGCACTCCAACTCAGTCAGGCGGAAGTCCTCTCCGCCCGAGCACCAGTTCGGCCGAAAGACCTCCCTGAGCAAGAAATATACTCTATCCCAAAGAGCTATCTAGGGGCATGAAGGTAGATCATAACCACCATAAAAAGAATGTCAGTAATATTTATAATGAGATTAAACCTATGTACTTATCAGATTTTGAGGTGGAATATAATTCGGCAATGGAACCCTCGCCTCAATCCCCTGTGTCAAGGGATGGGGAAGGGATGAGGCGTATCAGCCTCATACTTCTGTAATGTGAGGTCTACCAGGTCCCTAACTCCATCTGCAGATACATCCAGGAAAATGAGGATTTGGAATCTCTCTAGATTCGTGTCGCGCAATCACCACCATCATTGCTAGGAGCACTCTCTACCACAACCATAGATCATGAAGAGATATTATAGGGACCGAAGGACGATGAGAAACAACATGGTATACCGCCAGCAACCGTAGTCCTTACTCCAGAAACTATGGTCGCTATCCCATCTTATCACGATGTGGTGGCCAAGTCACCACACTCTTCGGAGGATTTCTCGAGATGCAGCCGTTTTTCATCTTGCTCGTTGTATTCTCCCCCGGCCAGCCTACCATCTCAGCAGTATGATTCATTACTAATACCACATCCCTAGTCGACTCTAGTGGATGAGTGTGGAAACCAAGGGCTAGACCCCGAATCATGGTCAAGGAGCTTATGGGACATTCTTGTGGAAGACCATTTCAAAGACATGTTTTGGAAAGTCGTGGAACCAAAATTTAGTGCAACAAAATCACTCACCCAGGAAGAAGTTGGAATATTTCACCTTACCCTATGGGTGACACACTTCATTATTCTTTATTGAAGATTGGATTACACCAAAATCCAATCAAATTTCAAAGACATTGGCCAATAATGTTGTCTGGTTGATTTGGCCACACTCCCCGTGACCCAGTGCCCCGAGTCACTAGGCCACCATAGGACCCTCTAGTAGTGATGCATTCAGAGAATTAAAGTGCTTCATATGATTATCAAGGAGGCTTCCCCCCATGTGCAGATCCATGGATGGGGCAGTATGATTCCCTCTACTTTAGTTCTTTCCGGCGCCAGCCTGAAATTCCATGAGATATCAAGGATATGCCTCCAGGTAGAGTCGTGGTTAACATGGACAATTTATTGAAGGAAGAGACAGAAATAGAACTCCTTGGGGGAAAACATACCCTCTGTGGGAGTGCCACAAATTTTGGACCCATAAAGAAGGGTTACTCTATATTAGATAAATCTATTGGGTCTTCTTGTGCCCACCGAGACATTGGTTCTCAGCCGAAATCCCAACAAGGGTAAGGAGATCCTCGGAGCTGTCAAACCCTCTAACCCATCTAGCTTAGTATAAGATATGGAGGATGATTCCTAGAAATCCATGTTTCATCAAAATATCACAAACCATAAGAAGATGGTCGATGACCTCCTTTCCGAGCATGCCGTAGAGTGACGACCAGACTATGGGGATCCTCGGCAGGGAGAGTAGGGGCTGGGACAACTTCTCCCCAGTGAATTGCCTCCAAGTGACCCTGACCATCCTTCCCACGTAGACAGGGATGAGGTAAGAACATTTGGAAATAGGGTGTGGTATGTGCCACCAAATCCACTAGAGTGGCAGTACAATCCCTGGGACCTAGCTCAGATTCCCTCAGCTGCTCTGCAGGTCATCCCACCAGCCTCTCCATGAGCCTCTGGGCCTTCTTATCACATTGAAGAACCTGCCAACACACTGATGGTTAGGGATCCTCGTCAAGACAAGAACCATCACCTAGATGATCCCATGGAGGTGCTCATTTCTCCCCTAGACTAATTGGAAACACAATAAGTGGCAATCCCACCTAATGGAAAGTCATATCCGGCATAGGTGTATGATATGCCAGCACCCCCAGGTTTCAAAAATCCCACCTTCTCCCCCATTAATGGGACGGGTGACTTAATCCAGCATCTGTCCAACTTCATTTCAATGTGTGGACCCATGTTGGGAACTCCAACGCTTCAGTAGGCCTCCAAACACTGATGCTTCATACAGACATTGGAAGGACCTGCGTTTTTCTGGTACAGCCAGCTCCCCATCGGGTCAATAGCCATCTAGGAATATCATCATTGGAAATTTATTTACCAGTTCAGTTCCACCACTTGGAATATGAGTATTTCAGGCCGATTCAAGTAAAAACAGAGGTCTTACAAGCATGTCGCAGACTTCATCACCAGGTGGAAAGGACTCACCTACTCCTTCGACATGTTGCTGACTCAGGAACAATTGATGACAATGTGTGTGGGGAATTTCAATACTGAATAGGTCCCCTCTCTCATTACCAAAAATTACCCCATGAGATTCTGGGATTTTTTTGATAAGGACATGTGCCTAGAGGAAGCTTTACAGCAGACCAAACAGGCACGATGGTTGCCTCCTACAATTCCCGCAATAAGGGATTCTAAGGATGAGCCCTCTGCGATGGCCCCAATAGAGGCCCCCATGAAACTATAGTTATTACTAGTGGAGCCACCTCCACAGGATCACAGAGTCCCCCCACCTCAGGCGCAGCCTCTGGACAAGCAATGTTCACCTCAGAATTAGTAGTTCCCCCGCGCAACGTGCAGCCACAACCTAGGTAAGATAACTAGGTTCTGCCTCCTCGACAGCTTCCTCCATCCCCCCGTCAGAGTCATGCACTTAGTGCCCCCTTTATGGAGAGGAAAAACTGGACCTACTCATTCAATGAGGCTCTGGTCACTTGTTATATCTACAGTTCCTTGGAACATAGGATCATACGGTTTCCTGAATAGAGGAGACTAGAAGAGGCATATCTCACTGATCGCCCCAACTACTGCCCCTATCACCGAATCCTAGGGCACACCCTCAAACAATACTATGTGTTTAAGGACTGGATTCAAGGCCAGGTCGACAAAAACATGGTCTGGATGGGGCCAGCTCTGACATAAGTGGCGTGAGTATTTTTGAAGCCCGGTAGTGGCAGTGACAACAAAGGTGAGTGGATCTAGGTTTCCAACCAGAAGTCCCAATGGTTTGCAGACCGGATGGCTCGTAAGGCTATTTCATGTGACCATGGAATTATCTCTGGAATACATAATCAACCAGAGGCTTTAAAATCCATATAAACTACTTCTTCATCATCTTCTCAGTTTTCCCCTTCTTAGAAGATCAAGAATCATAGGCATAAGGGAAAATAAATTCCCCTTACAATGTCATCATTATCCCATACTCTGAACAACTTCATGCCCCCAGAGTTGATGATTCCCCCAAGAATCCATCCAGTAGTGGATGATTCTTCATGTTACTTCCAAGGGTACGCCTTAGTTAACACCGTAGAGTTGTTAAACCCCTACATGGTTTTTGATGCTGATGAGAGCCAGGAAGATTGTCCCAACGTCCCCTGCCTTTGCCAGCATCAACAGAGCTGTGGATATACGGGTCATTGGAGTGCGTCAGTTAGAACTTATATCCAGGCTGTGCATGCCACTGAAACTAGATAGTAGGCCCAACACAGATCTCAGCATGCTCATCCTTCTCATATGGTATCATCAGACCCAGCTTCACCACCATTTGTGCTGCTTGATCAGGCGGATCCACCTCGACCGTGCCATGATCAGCCACGCTCTACTGTGGACCAGTCTCAATCATCTATCCCTCATCTGGTAGTCACTCTACAAGCTTCATCCTGTAAGGAGTGGGACATTCCCAACACCAGTTAGTTGTCGGTCCAGCCGGTAGGGCCCGCCATACCTCCTATCACAAAGTGACCTCTTATATGCAGAAGCTCATTCCTGGCACAGAAGTATGCTATCCTCAAGAATCTTGCTAGCATTACAAAAATTCGCTCCATCCTTGAGGCCCTTCTCCTGTAAGCAAGTATGAGTGAATCCCTCTCCAAGGCTTTAAGAATTTCTCTCATGTTTGAGATAGAGGTAGCATCCAAAAAAACCTTCCATGCTAAGGCAGTAGATCTTGCAGAATGCATGTCCATCATATCATTCTATTGAGAAGATAAAGGCTCTCCCATACAGGGGTAAATCCTCCCACTGTACATCACCGACCATTTTAATGGTGTAGAGGATTTTTGTTGTCTTGTTAACAAGGTTCTGGGATAAAACTAATCCCAACTAGGACACTGAGAAAACTGGAGTTGTTTGAGGATGATATGAGTCCCTCTAACCTGAAAAAACAAGGTTATGATAGGACGGAATAGACACCGGTCAACAAAATTCACCTAATGACCCATTTCGTTGGTCTTATATCCAGTATCGAGTTCATGGTTATCTCCCAGGACATCTCTAACAATGTATTGATGGGCAGTCCATTACTCCACCTACATGTAGTGGTCCCTTCATTGTATTACTAGTGCCTCAAGTACTCTCTTAATGGTCGAGGGGGCGTACCTCAATGTGAAATGTCTCCCTTTTCTTCATGTGAATCCCACTACCTGGATTCCGACTATTACAAGAGCAAGGACAAGCAGATTCAGGCTAATGAGTTCAAACGGGTGACAACTGTGACCGACCAGTGGATATATTGGGATGATGCCTACATCTTTCCAATCCATCGATTGGATTCTACAACCTTGTATATGGTAAAATGCTTCATTATTGTTGGAACGAGGTAGAATCACATTCCCAATTCTAAAAAACACAGGAATAACACGTCATATTCTGATATGAATCAGGACCTAGTGATCTCGGATCCCCCTGCTCCCATAAGGTATCAGGATGTCCACCCCACAGCAATGGCAATATGGAATAATTTCTTGTTTCTATATGTTAGGATAAACCTTTTAAAGCTGAAAAGCCACTATTTCTTCGATATCATCAAACATGGCCCCTTGGGCTGAATACCATATGGGATTAGATCAATAGCTTTCATTTCCAGGTTTTTGGCAGCACAAGAGTCCCTCAATATAGTTTCTACCATCACTCAGGCTGGTACCAGTCACCCATCGTGATATATCGACTCAGTGGAGACTCCTCCTGCTGAGGACCCCTCCTACATAAGTGAAGAATAGGACTTATAGGATGCTCAACATGCCTTTGAAGTGGGTGTTTCTACAATAGTTGATGAACTTGTGCAGGTGAATCTTGGTGACAAGATAGATCTAAAACTCACATTGATCAGTGCTGCTATGCCTCTCGAGGAGTAACAACACTATGTGGACTTCCTAAAGCAGCACTATGATGTATTAGCCTGGAGTTTTGATGATATTCCAAGGCTAGATCATCAGGTTTTCTTCCACCGCCTCGGTCCCCCAGAAAATCACTGTGAGTTTAAGTGGCCTCCCAAAAAGATGGACCCTTCTCACAGTGCCATGGTCGAGGATGATGTTGATAAGCTCATCAAATCCAATTTCGATAACGAGTTCCAGTACCCCAAATAGATAGCCAACATTGTTCTAGTCAAGAAGAAGAATAGCCAAATCAAGGTCTACATCAACTTTTGGGACCTCAACCTTCATTGTCTAAAGGATGATATTCCCCTTCTAGTGACGGAATTGTTGATTGAAACTACATCTAGGTTCCAGGACCTCTTGTTCATGGATAGGTACTTCGGTTATAACCAGATCCGAATGGCTCTCAATAATTAATATTTTACAGCCTTCAGGGAACCACAAGTTACTTTATATTACTAAGTAAATCCCTTCGGTGTATAAAATGCAGTTTTCACCTATCAGTGTTCCATGCATCGCATATTTAAGCCGATCCTTGGAAAATTAGTGGAATACTACGTGGAAAATCTGGTGGTAAAATCTCACCAGTGTCAGGACCATCTCAAATACCATGGTAAATTGTTTGGATTCCTATATTCTCACCACTTAAAGATGAACCCAATGAAGTGTTCCTTCAGGGTCACCTATGGAAAGTTTCTCATCTTCATTGTCAGATATAGGGGCATCAAAATCGACCCAGATAAGATCAAGGACATCTTCTAGATGCCTCCCCCAAGAAAAATCTGGGAGCATCGAAGTTTCCAATGTCACATGGCCTATAGACGCTGATTCATTGAAAATTTTTGTTGGCAAGTGTAAGCCCTTTTCTCAGCTCATGAAGAAAGGAACTGTTTATTAGTGGTATAATGAATGTCAAACAGCTTTTAAGGAAATCAAGCAGTATCTACTACAGCCTACATTCTTGATGACGTCAGTTTTCGGAAATCCACTTTCCTTTTATGTGACCACCCTATAATGATCTCTTGGTGCCATTCTTGCCCAGAAGAACAACGAGGGAACAGATAATAGTCTGTACTATCTCAGTCACATGCTTCTCAATATGGATACAAAATACTCCCTTATCGAAAAAGCTGCCTCGTGCTGGTATTCGTAGCACAGAAGCTACAAAATTACTTGCTGCACCATGAGGTATAGCTGGTGTCTCTAGTAGATCTGCTGAAGTACATCCTGAACTACACCATGTTGACATTCCATCTAGCTCGGTGGGCAGTGATTCTACTGCAGTTCGACATCAGGTGTGTTCCTCAAAACGCTATCAAGAGGCAAGCATTTGTATATTTCCTTTCCTCTCATCCCTCTCCAATGAACTAGTCTCTATACCTCAATGTTTTTGATGAGGATATCATATCAATAGACCAATCCATCCTGTGTTGTAAAATTCACTTTGATGGTTCTTCCAAGATCCCTACCAGAAAAAGGTCTAATGACCACAGACTCAATAGAGTAGGCTTGGGTATCATCTTCCTCACTCCATTATAATATATTTTTCTATATTCATTCCTTCTGTTGTAGGGTTGTTCCAATAATGAGGCCGAATACTAGGCTCTCATCACTGGCCTCGATTTGGCCGTCAAGATTGAAATTCCCTATTTTCATGTGAAAGGGGTCTCTGAACTAGTTATGAAGAAAATAAATGGTGACTAAGTCATCCAAAATCCAGAACTTGAACCACTGTTGGAACACACCCTCTAACTGATGGCCCAGTTCCCATCTCGTCTTGATGTTACTTATGTCTCTCTATCCCAGAAAGGTCGATCTGATGCTTTGGCCAGCCTAGTTGTATCACTTGAACTGAATGAACATGATTATTTGATTATCCACATGGCACACCAGAGATTCATCACCCTCGTCACTCTAGACGATGATGATATCTCACAGGTAATCCACCTTACCACCATCACCTCCACGTTAGGGCCCCCAGGTCCCCGGAATGTAGTGATTGAAGTGACACCTGACTGGAGATTCTCCTTCCTCAAGTACCTACCAAACGGTAATATCCCAATAGATCAAGCCGAGTAAGAGAGAACCCAACGTTTTGCATGACAGTTTACGCCCTAGAGTGGTCCTGGTCTTGACCAGATCATCTACAAGAATAGGTTTGATGGGATTCTTCTTAGTTGCATTCTAGGAACTTAGATTTCTCAAGTCATGAAGGAGGTTCATGCCAGTTCCTATGGGGCTAATTGAGATGGGTTAAAACTATCTAACCAGATCTGAAGACTGGGGTATTTTTTCCTCCATGATTTGTGACTGCATTGAGTTTTCCAAGAGATGTCAAGCATTCAAAATTAATGAAAAATTGGTGCATCATCTAATGGAGCCTCTCCACACTACCAAGTACACTTGGCCCTTTGCAGTCTGGGGACTCGATGTCAAGGGATCATATCCACCGACAACAGCTCACCAGTGTCGGTTCATCCTCACTGCTACATATTTCTTTTACAAGTGGTCAGAAGCGGTTTCGATCAAGGAGGTCAAGGACTGTTCTATCATTGAATTTGTGAGCTCCAATATCATCTTCTAGTTTGGAGTCCCTCACACCATCCTCATCGATAATGACACCAATTTCTAGGTGGCCGATTGAAGAAATTGTATGCCAAGTACAATATCCCTTCTAACCATACCTCTCTCTATCATGAACAAGAAAAATGGGAAATCAATGCGTTCAATAAAACCCTCTCTAACATCCTAAAAAAATGGATAGTCAGAACAAAAAGAGTTTTCCGGACAATCTCCCGAAAGCCCTCTGGGCGTATCGGATGAAAACTCATAATTCCACACAGGTGACCCCATATTCCCTAGTGTATGGAAAAGAATCTATCCTTCCCATTGAGATTCAATTTCCTCCATTATGCATAGCTTCCTATTATCAGAAAGCACTAGAAAAGGTAACTGATATTCATCTGGCTTAATTAGAAGCACTTGACGAGAACAGGCTTTACTCCCTACACAATCTGGAAAGTCATCAGAACAAGATAGCAGGATCTTTCCACAATAAAGTTCTCCTCTAATCTTTCTTGCAAGGTGACTTAGTGTTGGCCTTGAAAACACTAATGATACCTAGACGAAAACTAGTCAAATTAGATCCCAAATAAGAAGGAACTTAAATCATTCAAATGGTTTACCACAATGGTGAATACTCTCTGGTGACCATGGATGGAGAGTGTATAACGCCTCCTACCAATGCAAAATTCTTCAAGAAATTTTTTTCATAAGAACCACTATCCTAAATGGCCTTAAACTATATGTCATCCCACGCGATGTTAAACTGTAGATGGTCACATACGACCTTAAACTAGCCATCATCCTTGCTGTATGACAACAAACTACACATCACCTCCAAGAACTTTGTATGGCATGATTCCCATATTCATGGGATACATAGGAATGCTCAGAAGCAACCTCATCCCCAATTTTTCTCTTTGACTACACCCTTGGGTGTAGTTCTCTCAGAGGATCCTTTATGTTGTATCGTAAAATTCTTTTTCCCCATTGGAGATAGGTTTATGATGACCGCCCCATGTTCCCCTCTCATTCTTCAATTCTCCCTCATCCTCACCGCACGACGTTAAAATATATGGCCATTTCAGAACTACGTACGACTTGATTTCCATCCTCATTGGATATGTATAAATGCCCGGATATTATTGTCTATTGGCCCATCCCCAAGCTCCAAGATCACCCCCTTTGGTCTAGCCTCTCAGTGTAGATACCTCCCCAAATGCATGGTGCAGTGTGGGATTATGTCCTTGTTTTATAATATGTTTATCATAACCGCACCATGTGTTCCCATTCTTGGAGGTCATCACCCATCATCATCCTCACCACATGACAAAAAACTACACAACATTCTAGAACTAAATTCAGCTTGATTCCCATCCTCATGGGATACATAGGACTTCCTGAACATCTAGTTTGTGTGTCCTACCCCATCTCTTAGAAACCTCCTAATCATTCTATCCTCTTGTCCTGAGTCCTTCTAGGGGAGGGGTATACGGCGTGGTATGAGCTTATATCCCCATTCACGTTGGGTTTGTTACAACCACACCACGTACCTCTTTATCCTGATATCCCATAGCTTCCCTATTCTACACTCATCCTTTCGAGTCTGCTGCTCTTAAGTTGGACCCATCAACCCTCTTCAAAGATTCACCAATGTCCCTAGGAGTACATTAGTTCAGAACCTAGAGTGTCAGTTTCTACCTAGAAATGTTGTCGCTCATTTTTGAAGCTCTCTGTCCCATTCATTTTAGTTTTTATCATCATTCACATCCGAAAGGACCCCCAAATGTCATGGAATCTCAGCCCAATGGCTCTCCTACCATTTCAGACCAACATCCTTGAGGGTTTTGAACGAAAAATCGATACAAATCATGCGTTGAAAATATGGTCAGCAGTTGACACTCATTTGTTGTTTCCATTTCAGGTCACATGATATGGATACTTTGTTTTGAACATGATCAACAGTTATTCTCCATCATCATGCCAACCCTATCATACCCTAAATGTCGGTTTCATGATTCATATCATTTTCAACCCCATCATGTCCAAGCAGAATTTTGAAAATCTTGGTACTATCCCTTAGTGGGCATTTTCACGTTAGGTGGACAAATCTTCTAGAAGGTGTCATCCGAGGATCCACACCAATTTACCCTTTGCATGTATGTCGTGTGTTTTAATGACATCTTATGCCCTAGTTTCCCACATCGAGTTTGACTTAAGTGGGATCAGGAATTGGATCAAGGTCTGTGCTCTCTTGGAAGAGTTTCGCTTCTCCATGGTCTGAGCTCTAAGACCTTAAACTAAGATCTCATTATAATTCATATCCATAGAACAACATGTAGATTGATTCCTATGCTCATGGGATATGTAGGAATTCCCAGACATCTCGTATTTGGGTCCAGCTCAAGTTCCACTAATTATCTCTATTGTTTAGTCTTTTACGCCCCGATTCTTATAGGATTGTGTTGCATGGTTTGTGTGGGATTATTTCCTCATTCATGTTGTATTTTCAAAAGCCGCACCACAAAATACCCTTCTAGAAGCTATTATCCTCTACCTTATGTCCCACATGACATTAAAATGTATGTCATTTTGCATAACGTTAAACTGTATACGATCCTAGATGACCTTAAACTATTACATCCTTCATGACATTAAACTTAATATTCATCCCGCAAGACGTTAAACTACACTCTCAGAACTACATAAGGCATGATTACCATCTTCATGGGATACGTAGTAACACCTAGATTCTTCGTCCACAGGTCCATCCCCATAGTGTCAGAACCATATGGAAAATGACACTACATCGTGATGTCTTCACTCGGCGGGACATCGTGTTGTGTATTTGTTATCCACCATACCATTCGTCAATGCCTATATGTGGATTGATTCTTGTAATGACACTAGGATCCTATGTCCTTGGTTTATCGCTTCACAAAAAAACACAGATCTATCCTAAAGGACAAACAAGATCTATCAAATGTTGTTTCTTCTGGTGTGTGGACCAGACCCACACGACCTTATCATCCCTGGAACTGGTACCTTATTATTCCATATCCAAAACTATGTATTTATTTATTCCCATTCTAATTGGTTATGTAGGAACTCCCAATTGATTTTCCTCGGGCACAACCTAAAATTCATTTTTGTTCCATCAACCCAAGACCTCCCTAAGGTATTCATGGTGATATGGACTCAAGGTCCACATTCACGTCGGGTTTTATAATTACCTCACCATGTGTCTCCCTCATTCCTTACCATCTATGGTCAGAGATCTAAGACCTTACACTAAGATCTCAATCTACATATTTTCTGCAAGGCATAAAGACAACATTCCGGTACTACATGGGGCTTGATTCCCAACCTCAGGGGATATGTAGGAATTCCCAGACATTCCTTCTCCGGGTCCATCCCTAGTAATCTTAAATCCTACCACCCCCTCTTCTTAAACACCTTGGCCAGAACACTTTCGGGAACATGTTGTGTGACAAGTGCCTTTTGGGTGTCTCATTCACATTGGGATATGTACCAGTCTACAAGTTCCCATTCTAGATAAACATGTAATTGTATCTCCACCCTAAACAAGTCCAGGATGCCCTGTAATAATGGAATGCACCGGTTTTCTCACCATAGTGGGTTACCTCTACCAGTGTTGGTCTACGACCATTACATGCTTTAAGAACTGAGTTTGGATTGGTTTTCATCCACATGAGACATGTAGCGACGTCCAGGCCTTTTGCCTCGGGCCCAATCCCAAGGTCATTAACCCTCCTAGCCCTTTGGCCCCATACTCGGTCCTGGAAGTATGACCACAAAACTATGTGCAATATCCAGGTCATATGTCGTTAAACTATTCCATCTATCATATGAATCTGTATGATGTTCTCTTGATTCTCTCCAAATATTCCCTTTCTAAAAGTAGTTATGATCCTTGATCAGACCAATGTGTCAACCTAATGTGTTTCCACCGCAGTGGTGTAATTTCAAGAGTGTTGGACTCCATTCAAACAACCCGTCACTCCACCTTCCACGCTATGTGTTCCTTTTATTCAGACCCTTGTCATCTTTCACGTCTAAAAGAACCCCCTAACGATATGGATGCTCGGCCTATGTTTCGCCTAATATTCTAGCCCAATGTTCTGGAAGACTAATGGATAACATTTTGAGTTAGGCCCTATGTTTCGAACATGTTCAATGGTAGGTCCTCATTTGTTATCCCCGTTGTAGGTTAACTTAATAGAAGTATTGTGTCTCAAACATGTTCAACAGTAATCCTTCATTATCACACCACCCCCATAGTGTTTTCAATATCTAGTATCATGATTCACACTTTCCATTCCCCTATGTTTGGATTTATTCTAATGCCCTTGGAATTACCCCGCTTGTGCACTAGAGTACATTGGGTAAGAGATAATTTGGCTGTTCTGAGAGCTTCATTCTTCAGTAGGGCCTCCCCCTTTCTTCTCAGAAGACCAGATGGGTCTTTCATACCCCATATTCCCAAATATTGGCTGGAAATATCACATTCAAATGAATTTATAACACAACCATCCTTGGTTTCTCATATCGTGCATGACCTACATGGTCTTAGGGATGGATTGCAAGTTATTTCATTATTGTGGTCAGAACACATTGAATTGAACAAATAAGTAAATAATCTGTTAATACATGCAATTCATGTTTAAATGATGCAATGAAGGATAAGTTTATGGGTTCATCAAAAACAAGTCCCTTAGGGATCAAATTCTTTAATGGACTGCTCCAGTGTTTCCACCTTCTGGCTTGTGGCCTCCAGTATTGCGTCCCGCTTCCTGAGATCCTTCTCTTCATTAATGGCTACAAAGTGTAACTCATTGGACCTAGACTGTGATCATGATTGTTCAGATTAGAGCTCAACGATTTAGCAACCCTCTTGCACTATATTCCCCTGGGCATTCACCAGTTAGGCCCTCAACTATTTAATGAGGTCTGAGCGGGTTGTGATGAATGTCCTCCTTCCATTGGCATGGTCTTCAAATCATCATAATTCTTTCTCTGCTCTATGGAATTACTAGGCGTTCACTAACTCCTTTTCGCACCAGACAATGTTAGAGAATTGGTTGTTCTCTTACATTTTCTCATCTATGTAATTTCATATCATTATATGAAGACGGTGAGCATCCCCCCCCCAGTGCAGAGAAAGCGTAGATAGGTGCGAAGCGAGTTCATCCGGCTATGCCATTCTACCTGTGACTGGCTAAGAAAACGTTTGATGAACATCCATGCCTTGATCCGTGTCATGTGGATCTCCTCAGTCACATCTAGGTCAAAAGCATCTATCTCCTCAGGGTTTTTAGGTCTATACTCCAGAAAGGAAACCAAGAGTTCAGCGGTCGGGTCCCCTTCTGGAATTATTTCTTCTTTAGTAGCTTCACCCCCACCGGCTTGGAACTCCCCCCAGTAGCATTATTGCCCATTACTGTAGCCTCTGGTTCTTTGAGAACTATGGTCGGGTCAGCTTGAATGGTTGGCTCTTTATGAGCTTGTGTAATCACCAGCATGGCTCCTGTAGATGTTCTGGATTCAATGGCCTATCGAGCCTCCAAACGTTTTATTACTGCAATGGGAATCAATATCTTAGTTATCTGAGATTCTTGATAAAAGTTGATTGATGGAAATAATAAATACTTATAAGATCCAAGCACGGTAGCATCCAGTGCCTGTGTCATGGTAGGAGCTGCCCCTATATGATATCCCTCAGCACTTGTATGCTCAATCACTAGCACCGGTCATTATTGAATGGTAGGGAATGGTAAAAAACTCAGAGGCTACCATTTCACCCATCTGTTCTGACTCATCGCTTCCTACACAAACCATGGTTGGTTCCCCACTTGGCTCGGTTTAGAGGATAGGTTCTTGAGAATTTCCTCCTGCCTCCCTGGGCACATCTTCACTACCTGTGGGGAAGGATTCTGGGATGGAAACATCCATATGTTCCTAAACAGGATGAAACTTGGTGGATAATTTAGGATGTTAAGAAGGGAAAGGACAGTGGAAACAAGGGTTAAACTCACCTCGAGCTGCTCAGCCAGTTCTATTTCGGATCCTACAACCACGCCACTCTCATGAGGGCTTCGATGGTGAGCATTTTTTCTTGAAGGTCCTTCACCACTAAGGCCTTAAACCTCTTCCAACTCTTCATCTTATTTATCTTCTTCTTATTCATCTTCTTCTTCCCCTTCCCCTATCTCTTCTTCTTCCTTTGTATCCTCATCTTCAGATGGAAGATTTTCTGGGTCATGTTCCTGGTCGAGCATCACTTTCACCAAGAGGTGTGGCTCTTCATATCACCCATGCTAGCATGTGTAAATATCCATGGCCATCAGGTATGCATGTCAGTAATGAAAATTTACCCAGTACACCACCTGGTTGTTCCCTATGTCAAGAAGGTCGATCTCGGTACGCACCAGCCTCTGCCACAGCTCATCGGTGGACATATATTGTCGTAGCATCCTATAGGTAGACCATATATATGGGAAGATAGCATCAGCAGTTGGATTTAGGAGGTTCCTAAGCTACTTCCCAAGAAGTTACCTAGTTGACCCATGAGGCTACCTGCGGGACCACCCCTCCTCCAAAGGTGGAGGCGTGGCCTCGGCTTGCGATTCTCCTACCGATGAAGTGTCAGCCTGTGCCATGCTAGACACATGGCCCATTATTTGTCTCTCAACACCCATGGAAATTAGTCTACCTATCTGATCTTCGGGATCCATACTAGATTCCTTAATTTTCTGGATGCATTTTCAAAGAATAGCCTCAAGATACGTTTTTTTTTTCAGTGTTCAGCATACTCTATTGATAGGCTTGCACTGACATCGATGGGAGGGAGAGTGATGACTTCACCCAGGACTATAGTCGTGAACATGAGCCATAGTTAGAGAAGAAAGCCGGGATGCATCTCTTTCTGAACCTCTGTATACACATTCTTGGGAATTCCATGCAAGAAACGGAACTTCCTGGCGAACCTAGTTGGCACATGCGGTTCTCAAATGATTTTTCCCTCAATCTGTGCTACCAACACACCACCCCTAATGATTTCCAGATACTCCCTCTATTCCAAGGGGCCCCTCCCATCATCTACCATTTGAAAAACTAGATTCTAGAATGGGTGAATGTCGAAATGGGTATGGCTGCCAATCTTGAGCTTCATCCCTTCTTTTCTGAGCATCAGTGGGAGAATTCCAGTAATTTTCAAGATGGATGGTTGTATACCATCACCTAGAGGGTGAATAGAGTTCAGAAATTCGTTCCCCCTAAAGTGGGATGCGACCCGGTTGTGAATGATCTAGAACGGTCCATATATTCTTCTTATCATACTTTCCCTTGAGATGCGCCCCAGAATGTTGTATATCCTGGATAATACAAGCACTCCCAGATTAACCTTGTTCTTTGCCACCATTATCCCAGCCATCACTAGTGTCCCGGGGCAGACCCCAATCCTCGTATCCCTCACTGGAAACATCCACCCACACATGAATGCAGCATGAAACCCAGTATATCGTACATTTGGGTCCCGACATTCATTTTTTCCAAAATTCCATGATCAATTCTCTCCTGCCTCCAGGACCCTCTAGTATGATCCCACTTTCCCCCTCTATGATGTGTGTTAGGAATTTCTTCCCTTGACCTGGCATATTTATAGCCTTGTCTTGCATCATGAAAAGACTAAACCATCCTGGATCAGATATTTCCATCAGAACATATTTTATTTTCATCTCTTCTTTAGCCAGCTCCAGTAGATACCATGTTAGGATGGGGGTGAACGTCCAATCCCATAGACATTATCTGTTGGGAGGAACTTGTCGTACAGGTACCCCTCCAAGGGGATTCCCTCCAATGCATTGAACATCCCACATATGTATTCCTAACTCCCCATGTTAAAGGTGTAAGGTGTTGTTGTAGGGAGAACAACGACTGAACAATTCCGGTACCAGGTCTTGTGGCCAGTAGAAGTGAAATTGGGACATCCAAATAGATTTAAAGATCTTGATAGATCGCATCTCTGGCCATAACTCCTCGCATGTATGATGTACCCATTATTCCCATTCCCATTCACTTGTAAAGTTACCTCTGGACCTGAAATTCCACTCCTTACAACCCTTCATCTCATCGGTAATACTGCTTCGAAAGGTTCTTTTATAAAGTGTTGAGGATTCCTTGGGGACCGGGTCGCTACCTACGATGGTCCTAGTATTTTGATTCAAGACGTTGATGTCTATTTTTTTCATTTCCCTGGAAGGATGTACATTGATTGTAAAAATGAATTGTGGGAGACTATCCTTGCGGGTCATCCATGACTGTTGTGTATCAGTTTCGGAGCTAGGCATCAGTACCTCCTCTAAAATTCCAATGTTTTATATCAGCATGTTATCACTCAAGACATCATATTTTTGAGATTGTGTAATAATTTCAAAAAGAATCTGATTATCAGACACAAACTTCCTCGCATGAATAATATGGAGATTCCTAATCATCAGAGTCCTCTTTGCTGCTGTTGTGGCCTCCCTCTCATCATTTTTCTATTGGAAATACATATTTGTTAGGATTTCAGAAACCCTAACGACTTTTCACGAAAGAATGAAAATCGGTGTGCAAAATAGTTGGGTGCATGCAAGAATGTTGCCAGAATTGAGTGGCATGAAACAAAAAGTGGTACCATGCAAGTAATTAGAATGCATGAAAAGCACAGGATTGGCTGCAGAAACTTTTACGGAGATTGGGAACTTTTTCGCGCACGAGCGCAAAGCGCCTGTCGTAAGAAAAAAGTCTATGTAGGGACTTGGGGGGATCAATGTATTTATAGGCACGGACCATGTCTTCAGCATGCGCGAAAGTTTTTTTCACACCCAAACACCATTTTTCATGCACCACGTGGGTGCTTCCCTTATTTTCTGCATGACCCTCAGAATCAGACCTTCGTCTCCCCCTTCAGCTCAGATTCTGAGGGGGGCATTTTTTGAATCCAAATTTCAGATAAGGCCAGGATTGATATGATAAAATAAAAACAAATTCATTTTGAGGGTGTGTAGAATATTCTGTTACCGAAGAGGCACATTGAAGAAAGAGTTACTCCAATGTGAAAACCCTTGTGTGCCCAATGTGACGTCAAAGGTAGGCTTCCGCGGTGACCCACATAAAACTGCCAAAGGCACCGACGTGCAAGAGTCCATGAAGCACACAAAACTTCCTTCGGCATGCAACCCATTGCACGCCCAATGTGAGGTCAAAAAAGACCATTTCATGACAACATGCTTGGAAAATCAGTCAAGGCACAAGCGTAAAGGGAGAGTGTGTGTGCAAGTTACCCATCGAAGTGAAATTTACCCACCAGCGTGCAAACCATTTTTACCCAATACGATGTCAAACACCCTATTTCATTAAACCTATGTGGGATTTGGATATAAATTGAAATGAACCCCCGATCCTTCGGGATGGTTACATAAGATGAAGTGATACTCTGCTGCATGAAAGACACATCTTCTACAACTTCAAGAAAAACACTATGGTCTCAAGGTATTGGATCTTGCGCGACAAGTCCCCCAAGGTTCCTCCTTCTAGTGGGACCTCATGGGCATGATCCTCATCCATTTACTCTTACCCCAAGTCCTTTTCATGCAGAATATTCCTCTTGCACGTGAAATCCTTTTACATCAAGACACTTTGTGTGGGCCTCCTTCTGGGTTGCATGCAGTCATCCCATCTTTCACACAACTTATCACCTTGCGTGTGGCCCTCCTTGTGCACTCCATGTGTTATAATTACCTTAGGGAACCATTTTTGAACCCCTCTTACGCACAACACATCTATTTCATGCACCCTTCTCTTGTACATCCCTCTAGGTTCGTACAAATTTATTTCAAAGTCCCTTCGGTGGTGCTTGACGTTGCATCACTTCACCTGATTATTCTTCACATAGGCATGCTAATGAGTATTGATCCTTCATATATCCATGCTAACATGGTCCGGTCAAATTATCACTCCATGAAAACCCCTCATAATGACATTGTTAATGCCTTCCATTCCCTTAGGGTGGGCGGTTATCAGTTATGTAAGTCCTATGGGTACGGGGTGAACCCCCTTGTTCGAGATACAGGATGTTAAACTGCTAAGCACCACCATCCTGAGAAAATGATGTTAAAATGTAACCCCACCATGTGCATCATACACAGGGTTCCCCATCTCGGACATTCTCTACGCCCACTCATATTCATAGGAGTGATATCTTCCTCAAATGGAATTAGATCCCCTTTGCCGGAGCAGCTCCTGTCCACGGGGAAGGGAATCCACCTTGGTTTCAGCCCCTAGCCTTTCTTGCATGAGGTAGAATTCTTTCTCCTCCTCTCTTCTTCATTTCCAATGACCAGTAGAGAGATTGGCATTGGGACCTTTGTTATCCTGTCCCTCTCCCGTTGGGCTTTTTTTTCACTCGGGCCTCCATCTTAGAGTAAGTCCCAATCTCTATCTCCTTGGGCCTTTAACCAGACGTATTCCCCTATTTCCTCTTTGGGCTTCTAACCACTTGTAAGTCCCACTTCACTTCCCACGGATGCACCTTTCATGACATGGTCATCAGGTCTTTATTTCATCTTGTTTCTCACACTGAGAATGACTCACATTGACCATGAAATCCTCTCTGGGCTTCCCTAGACTGTAAGCCCCAAACCATTCCAAACTACATGGTCTTTGATCCTTTCTAAGGCAAGGTACGTAAGAAGCCTCTCTGAGGTTCAATCCTAACACCTAATGGTCCCAACCCATTCACGTCGATCCACCAAACTATTTCGAACTACGTGGAATTTGATCCTTTCCAAGGAAAGTTACATAAGAAGCCTCCCTGAGGTTTATTCCCAAAACCTACTGGTCCC
This sequence comes from Viscum album, assembly GCA_963277665.1. Lineage (NCBI taxonomy): Eukaryota > Viridiplantae > Streptophyta > Magnoliopsida > Santalales > Viscaceae > Viscum > Viscum album. Next base: position 862,765,701 of record OY728150.1, read on the forward strand.
GACCCATTCATGTCAAATCACCAAACTCTCTTAAACTATGAAAACATTGATCCTTTCCAGGGCCAGGTACATAGGAAACCTCCCTGAGGTTCAATCCCAACACCTATTGGTCCCAACCCATTCAGTTCGGTTCACCAAACTCTCCCAAACTACAGGTTCATTGATCCTTGCCACGGAAAGGTACGTAGGAATCCTCCATGTGGCTCAAGCCCAACACCTATTGGTCCCTACCCCCTTCACATCAGTTCACCAAACTCCCTCGAACTAAGTGGACATGGATCCTTTCCAAGGCAAGGTTCGTAGAAAGCCTCCCTGAGGTTCTATCCCAACACCTAGTTGTTATGACCCCCTTCACATCAGTTCACATTTGTGCTGCATGACATTAAAATATACACCCCTTGTACTGAAAGACATTAAGTTGTACCTATTCTAATTACATGGGATTAAATCTTTATATCCTAGGAAAGGTGCATAGAAAGCCTTCCTAAGGTCGAACACCAAACAGCGGTTAGATGCTATGTTTCCCACTCAATGTTAAGCTGTTGTAGTCCCTTTTTTGGGACCCACATCTCTTGTTCTCCCATTGAGCATCAGGCCAACTTTAGGCGGCTAACCAAGCATAAACCCCAAAATGTCATTGGGCCGTTGTCCTCTGCGTACACTCTGATTCTATACCCCATCCTGATCTACATGGACCTTGATCCTTGCCAAGGAAATGTATGTATGGTGTCTCCATGAGGTTCAATCCCATCACCCATGTCTCATCCTGGTCTTTCCCTCAAGCCTATGTGTTTCAGGAAGGTTATACCCCAACCCGGAGGTTCCACTTCCTCCAGGTCTCATTTATATGGGTCGCCTCCTCAGGTGTCCCATCCTCTCACCGAACTACATGGACTTTTATTCCTTTTCATGGGGATACGTTGGAAGTCTCTTAGAGACTAAATCAAAACATCAATGTCACTCTTACGAAGGATCCAAATCATTCCCCCTCCACTTCATGAAACTCTCACCCATCCATACTAATTCTTACCAGGGCTGCCACATCCTAGTGACATCATGCCTCCAACTTTCTGGTTGTTCGTAGTAGTAATTGGGTAACAAACCATGCGTTTTCCCCAGCATCAATGTTCCCTCCTAGGGTTTCACACATCTGAAACACTATTATCAGTGTTCTGAGCAATCTAATCCATATCTGCTAGACGTTAAACTTGCGTCATACCCTGTGTTAACATGGGAAGATAAGGAAAACCTTAGAGACTTGCCTATGGAATATAATTCCCCACAACCGACCTGGTATGCCTCGAGATTCTGTGCCCTCGAGAATCCCTATCATAAGGGGAAGAAAAACATACACGCTATTATTCCAATTTTCAAACATGCCAGCGATGTCCAACATGACTACTCCCTTGACCGAAGGTTGCTATCCTGGTTAGACCCCTTGGAATGTCCCGATAGAAGTAGCATAATTAAACGGAGTCCATGAAGAAATGGCATTGGGAAGAGTTTCATGAACAACATCTTAATATATGAGGGAGACCCGAACTAGGTAACAAATTCCACGGAGGAATCCATTAAAGGAGAGACCGAAATCCCATCATCTTGTTTTGAACAGGGAGAGAATGTCCCTAAACAAGTGAGGATTCCACCCACCTTTGTAAAGTGGGAATGAGGGGAAATAATCAGCACGTCCTTCCACAGATGGATGCTCACCCCAGCAAAAGAATCGGAAACAATTTCAAGTCAATATGAGGTTTTTTAGTTTAGTTTTGGTCACTAAATGCATCCTTTGGTGTTTTAAAACACTAAAAGTGCAATTACAGGCATCCCAGAATAACCGTAACTTAGATATACATGGTGTTAGTTCCTACATTTCACAAATCAATATATGGTCTTTTTTGGATTTTACATTTATAACACACCATTTTTTTGGTTTTGATCCCATGACACATGTTTTTAAAGACATTGATATCTTTAAAAACTTCTTATTTAGTAATTATAAGCACACCACATGTTAGATGGATGTTTTTTCTACTCTTAAAAGTAAAAAATAATTCAATGGTTTTTATTCCATGACTTCATGCAAATATGAGGTTGTTTACTAGGGTTTTGACTATTAGACACAAATTTTAGTATTCTAAAACCCTAAAAATGTGTTTAGAGGAATCCCCTAAAACTTGTAACTTAGATTGATGTGGGATCAATTTAGACATTTCAAAAATCAATATATGATCATTTTTCTATGATTTTATGGCCATCTGACAATGTTTTCTTGGTTTTTACCGCATGTCACGCATTTTTAAATACTTCGATATCTTTTAAAATTTCTCATTAATTCATTATGAGCACAAAGTACATTATATGTCTTTGTTTTATTCTCTTATATGTCACAAATAATACAACGGTTAGTTTCACATGATTTCACAGTAATTATAGTTCAATTTCTTTGGTTTTGACCATTATACACACATTTTAGTGCTTTAAAACACTAAAAAGGGGTTATCGTCATCTTGAGAAAATCGTAACTTGAATAGATGTGTATTTGGTTCCTATATTTCAAAAATGAATCTACATTAATTTTCCTATGATTTTCCAACCATTTGACACTATTTTTTGGTTTTAACCCCATGAAGACTATTTTTGAGGACTTGGATATATTCTAAAACATATTATTGCCTCATTTTAATAACCCCACATAAAAATATGGATGCTTTTTCTACTCGTACACATAAAAAATAATTCATCATTGGTTTTACCATGATTCCACATAAATCCAAGGTCTTTTACTATGATTTTGACTATTACACACATGGTTTAGTGTTTTAAAACACTAAAAATACGTTTAAGGAAAAACTAGGAAAATTGTAACTCATATTGATTTTGATTTAGTTATTAAATTTGAAAAAAAAAAATAGGGTCATTTTACTAAGATTTCACAGCCATTTGATGATGTGTACTTGGTTTGACCCCCTAACGCACATTTCTAAAGACCTTGATATCTTCTAAAACTGATTATTGGGTCATTTCGATCATAGAAAATTTTAGATTGATGTGTTTTCTAATCAAACAAGTCCCATATAATCCAAATGTGGTTTTCACATGATTTAACTTCAATTTAAGGTTAAATTCTATTGTTTTAATTATTATATGTTTTAGTGATTTAAAACACTAAAAACATGTTTACCATTATCGTGAACAAACTGTAACTCAGATTGATGTGACATCAGTTCCTATATTTCAAAATTAATTTTATGGTAATTTTTTTATGAATTTATAATCATAATTTTTTTATTCGGTTTGACCCCTTAATATACATTTTTAAAGACTTTGATTTCTTTTAAAAAAAATATTGAGTCATTTTCAGCACACGACACGTCGAATGGAGATGGTGTCCTCTCATACACATAAAATAAATAAAAGGTGATTGTATCATGATTTATATTAATCCAAAGTTTTTTCCTATGGTTTTGATCATAACACCCACATTTTAGTATTTTAATACACTAAAAACATTTGTTGACATCACAATAAAACCGTAACTCAGATTGATGTGGAATCAACTCCTACATTCCATAAATAAATAAATTTTCATTATCTTATGATTTAATGGTCATCCAACACAATTTTATTAGTTTTGACCCCCTGGAAGAAATTTTTAAAGACTTTGATACATTTTAAATCTTTCTATTGGGTTATTCTGAACACATTGCATGTTATATAAACGTGTTTACCACCTTAAAATGTCACAAATAATTCAATAGTGTTTTTACCTTTATTTCGCTTCAATCTGAGATTTTCTCTAATGGGTTTTTCCATTACAAGCATGTTTTCCTATTTTAAATCACTAAAAACATGGTAATGGAATCCTAGAAAAACCATAACTAAGATTTTCATGGATTCAGTTCCAACATTTCAAAAATATATCTATAATTATTTTCTTATGATTTAATATCTATACGATTCCATTTTTGATTATAAATACCTATCACAATTTTTTAAAATAATTGATATATTTTCAAACTATTTAATGAGTCATGATTTCAGTTTAGGATTTACCTTAGTGGGATGAGCTATAAGACTAGAAATCTCCTCAGGGATAATACCTATCATCCTATGAAATATTAAAACTAAGGAATTTTCTATTTCTGACTTCCACTAATCCTTTATTTTCCTATAATAGTCATATTATTGCACTTTTTCCCTCAACCTCAAAATTTCTCTTTGTTCTTCATGATGAATGGAACTGCTCGAATCCCCACTTATAGTATTAGTAAATTATGATGAAACCCAATCAATGAAAAGTGATGGAGTAGGTACAAAATGGATACCCTGTATATTCCTATGATTTTCCTTCCCTAAAACGATTGCAGTTGCATTATTCTATGAAACCAATGTTGATTTTGAAGAGTTCACATCCAAGTCTTATAGAATATTAACATTTAATATAATTATATTATTAATGATTTTTTAAATTCAATAAACATCATAATATCATCGAATTTATAATTTTTTCATTTCTATTTATTTTTATTTCATTACTATAAAAAATATAATAATAAAAAATAAATTATAACAGCAAAAAAACCTTCAACCCAATTAATTGGGTCCAAGTAAACAGATTAAACAATTCCAATATTAGTAATTGGAACCACATGAACCATGTAGCCAACCCCATTTAATTGTTCTTAATAAATTCTTTTTGTAATTTATTTTTCATTATTATGTTTTTATAGTAATTAAATCACGTTAAAGAGTAATGAAATGTAATTACTACAGCATATTTGGTATGTTCATTTACAAAACTATTGTTAGGTTTCCTACGAACTATAAGCCACATCTCTATCCAACCAACTGGGTTTCCTAATTCATAATCCTTTATAAAAAAATATATATACAAGTTAGAAAAATACATTTATCTATAATAAAATAATAAAAATAAATTTTGATAAAAAATACTTTTTCTAGAAAAACTATGTGATCTGGTGATATGAGAACTGACGTTTTTTTCAAAATTCACTATATTTTTCTTAGATAATTCCTATAAAAATAGAAACATTAATAAAAATTAAAATTTTATTTTATTTATGTTATTAAGATACTATAACATATGAAACTTTCCCATGAGATGCATCTCTATTAATTTTGAAAAACATCTTCCACTTCTCAAGAGATGCACCTTCAAGAAATTTCCAATACATTTGTTTAGTGCTCAGATATATATCATTAAAATCATCACATAATCCCTATTTAATGTATCTCTATTTCTTACAAAAAAAATTCAATATCCATGGGCGATAAATGGTGTTAGTGACTTATAAATAAATAAAAATCTATAAATAATAAATATAACACTTTATAAGTATATTAATAATTTTACTCGTGCATTTTATATTAATTAATATGAAATTAATTTTAACATTACTTGTTTATTAAGCACCGTATTTTTTTAAGCTGTAAGAATATGAGTCCAATATTTATAATTAATGGGAAATCTCACCACCTCGCAAGAAATCTACCCAATAATATGTCTATAGATCCAAGTATCTCCACTAGTAGGTACCCCAGAATCATAAAATGAAACAGTAATTTTGAAGTCTTTCTGGTCACATTCATATTCTATATTAGTATTTTAATCTCTTTTGTTATTATCTTTATCTTTTTGAGAAATGCATTAAAAATTAACAAAATTTAAAAATTTTGTACAATAACATACATAATAGTAACGGTATCTCTCCAATATCCCCTAGATGGAGGAGTGACTAACTACTCTATCAATATATGTGTATCAAATGATGGGATACCAATAATATCTAGGTAAGATGTTATCTTTATAGAAGTCTCTGGTATAATGGAATCACTTGGATCCACTGAATTTGACGATAATAATGGTGTACTCTGAGATTTTAATTAGCTATAATCTCAATTTTTTGTTCTCCAAATTCCAATAATTCAAATGTTTATAATATATTCAATATATAAAAGAAGTTTATGTAAATATTTTTTTTACTAAAAACGAAAAATAGAACTGTGTATATATGTAACAAACAATTATAAATGAGAAATTATAATATAGTGTCATTACCAATTTATACATTTAATTATCTCCATGTTCATTGCATTCATTATTATCAACATCAATTGTGATTATTACTTCATTTTAGCCCTCCCCTTAATGTTCTATTATATCAATTTTGTTAGGAAAAAACTGTTCGATATTTTGTGGTTGATGAGATTCACTATCACAAAGTATCAATTTTCATTCATCACCTATATCATACAAGTCTCTATGTTTTATGTTTACAATAAAACACTAAACTTGATGTATGTTATAAGCCACATAATAAAACATATTGTCCTATGAATCCAATATAAATGGATTATTCTATACACACTCATCGGTATAGATCAAGCGAGTGAATTTTATAAAATTAAAATACAATTAGTCATTCATTTTATACCTATCAATGTTGACCCAACTATATTTAAACCAGACAATTGAAAATTGAACATGATTGTTTAATTTAATTATATCAATTAGGTTTCCAAGGAATCTCACCTCTTGAAGTGTAAATACACCATTGTTTTTAGTTTTCATGTCTTTTAAATGATAAATTTTATTTCACTTAAATCTATCAATATTGTTGGCCTCAAATATATTATCCTTCCTTAGAGGACCGAAAGATAAAAACATCAAATAATTTGATATTTTAGTTTTATTCTCAACATTAATTATTGAGACAAGAAGATTTATGCTTTTAATTTTAATATAAACAAAATAATTAGACCTCAATAATCTGAAAATAAGTATATAATTACACGACAGGTCAACAAATTGAGAATCTCCTTATGAACAACTATTGTTAATTATATATAATTTTTAAGTCTATCCCTTTAGTCATCTATTTATTTTAAATCTCAATTATTAAATAAATATATCTTTAATAAAAATATTTATTATCAAAAAACTATATTCTTTTAGTGACTCCAATTTAGCCAGTCAGGATGGCCTAAAGGCCTCCATTTTTTATTATTGTTGATAATCCACCTTTCAAGGGGTGGGGTGGAACCCTTACAAGTCCTGAAGGCTTAGAGACAATTAAATGACTTGTACGTCTTAGAGGGAATTACCCAGATAAGGAAACTTGTAACTGCTCCTCCCTAGAATATTTCATGATATTAGCACTCCACCTTCATAGGGCTGGTCGTCTAGTTGTCCTATTCAAAACTGTACTGGCCCAATACCGATGGCAATGCCATACCCTCTCATTCTTCCAATTCCAGTTAGATCTGCTCAAGTGAATTCATCTACCCTGAATCCTCATCTGAAGCCTTTTCCCTTGTAATCCCACTGGTACATCTGCATAATCATCTGGCATGAAAGCCTTGGGGTGGCCTTAAGGCCTTAAGGTGGCCTGAATGCCTTGATAGACAACTGTCCCGAAGGCCTTGGGTGGCTTTAAAGCTTTGTAGGACCAAAGGACCAAACCGATGGCCCAGATGCCTAGATAGATGAATAGTTATTGCTACTACAGTACCAAATAGTAATTTCTATAGTTCTTCCCAGTTCTTCTATAGTGCCTTAGAAATATCTCTCCACCCGGATTTTATCTTGGGTCTCTTGTATGCACTTTTTGAGTCCTCACCAACTAGGCTGAGGCTCATGTGAAGTAACTCCAATTTATTCAGTGTAAAATTTGACCCCTTTTCAACTGGTCTTCCAATAGTTGAAAAAATCAATAATTTTTTTTATAATTCAAATTAGTGTAGATTTCATCAACACATCCAACATGATTGAAACTAGTTCAATCCCATCCAAATACCTAGAATAGAAGTTCAATCACTCTTCTAATTTAATGTATCGACCCCAGTTTCCTAGAGTTAGTGCATTATTTTATTACATTGGCATGAACATAAGAAATATAATCTCGAAGGATTGATCAGTTTATTAGCCTTATAAAAACTAGAAACAAACATAATTTTTACATTACATCTTGAATTGAAAAAAAACATAGTTTCCCCTTTGAAAACACTCATATCCTTTAGATTATCCATAAAAGTCAATCATAATATAACTCTTCACATCTTGTGGGAAAATGAAACATAAGAAAGGGATGGTATTATAAACTCAATAAGGATAAACAATATAGTGAAAGCTATTATAAATAAGCATAAACTTTAAAGATAAGGTATAAAAATAAAACACAAAACTTTTAAACATAATATTCAGTATAATATTAAAAGAATAAATCAAATAAGGTCATTTAAACATTCACATGGATATTCTACTAGTTGAATAATCACATGTAATATCAATAACTCATCTCATAATGAGGGAATTCATAATTCCAGACATCATAACCACACTATCAATGTGTCAATCCAGGACGATACATAAACAGATAAAAACATAAAATAGTTTGTCTCATGATACCTACCGATGCATAGAGGGGCTATAGTGGGCACCGCATATCACTTACTAAGTCTAGTTCATTACACAAATGAAAACAGTGAAATGTAACATAAACATTCATATTTAAACTAGTATATGAAATGTTAATATTTTAACCATAAACCATGAATGGTATAAAAATAGAACATTCTCTGTCAAAAATATAATAAAACCTTTAATAAAATATGAAAGATTGTATTATAATAAATCAACCTCAATAAAGCATAAAATCCAACAAAGGATGTTGACATAGATGAAAATAATCAAATAAATTCATTATAACTTTTTAAGAGAAACAAACCTTTTTTACTTTGAAATTATTTAAAAGCCAAAAAATTATAAAAATAAATCTTATGAAAATAACCTTGTAATATTTTAAGGGAAGCTTCAAAATTTTAAGGCATCATAATGGTAGAAAATAGTCTCTTTTACTGTATAAGTTAAAAAAATTCTTTTTTTTATTTGTCGAAAAGGGTCATAAAGTACCTCATTTGGAAAATGATAGAAATATTCCTCTCAATATATTTTATAAAAATTAAAAAATGTGTAAAATTAATTTAAAAAATTTTATATAAAATTTTGAAATAAATTTTAAGAAATATGTGCATGGAAGATAAAGTTGTCCCAGTAGATAGTTACATATATACCACCTCGGATAATAATAAAATTGTGAAATTATCCCATAAATTATACTTATCTTTAGTTGAGGGTCCATTAACCTCATATATAATGGTTAAATTATGATATTAATTATACTAGAACCATATTCATATTTATGATTTCATATATGATCCTCTTATATCGTTTTGGTATTAATATTTCAGTATTACAATTGCTTCTAGTGTGAACTGCTTCATTTTTGTACGCATGTTTTGTTGTATAAGTCATGTTTATTATGAATAAGATGTATATTATTAATATAAATAATGATATAAAGTTCATAATCATTATTTCTACTCATCATATAATTTTTTAATCATTCTGGAATAGTTAACATGGAGAATGAATCTCACCACATGGTGGAGACGGTAGGTCATACATTCGCACGAATGACGATATCATTACCTTGGTGCTTAAATAATATATAATTGGATGTTATATTAATTATAAATAATAATTATCATGTTATATTAATTATTTATATCCATTATACCTGTCATTATACCTATCTAAATAAAGTAATGTAGAATAACAAATGACACCATGACATGGAGATAGTAAGTCGTACGTACAGACACATGGTGATATTGTTATTTATAGGATGGATAAAAGGAGGAACATGATTGTAGAATAATCATAATAATATCTCAGATTTTATATTATAATTTATTTATTACGTTATTATGGAAACACAATAGGAGGAGGAAGCAGAAGAATAAAATAAATTGAATTGAATTGGTAAAAGAATTGCCTCTTCTTTGAGAGTCTCCTATTGATTTGCACAGAAGGAATCCATAAGATCAATTTATAACAAAATTATGAAATATAGGATGATGTTATGAAAATATTTAGTATAATTTGGTAGTTTTTGGAATAGAAAATGGGCTTTATAGGTGTGAATAAATGAGATGGATTGGTGCTCTTTTATAAGATTTTGAGAGGCACTTTTGGAAACTCAAAAACTATTATTTTTAGATTAAAATAGAAAAAAAGTGAGTTATTTAGAGGCTAATATGAGTATTGGTCTAAATCCTCTCAACCAGTTATTTTTAGACAAGTTTAGGTTACAAAAGTAACCTTTTCTTTTGGATTTAACTCTCAGATAATCAGTTTAACTCTTATCATCTTTGCTTATTTTTTTTATAATATAAGGTTTTATGGTTACTATAAAATGCCAAATGAACCAAAATGGGATAATTTATTAAATATTTAACATTATCATATTTAATTGGGAAAATTTTATATTTTTATAAATTTTATAACATTTAATAAAATATTATTTATTTTAAAGTATCATTTATGTCAATTTTGATACTCTTCAATATTTGAATATTGAAAAATATCAAAAAATATTATTAAATAATAAAACATACTTCTAATATGTCACTAACATGTTTATGTTTTATATAAAATTATTTTATATCATTATTTTAGTCAAATTCTATTTATTTTAATATTTTTAATATCATTTAATTGATTCTCCCTTCTATAATTAAATTACTCCATCATTATTGTGTCACCACTTAATTTAATTATTTATTTCATAAAATTATAAATAAATTATTATTATGTATATAAATATTTTATATTTCAAAATATTATTTATAGAATATCATATCACTTATATATCCTCATATTAAAATTGATATAGTTATTAATATTTAAATATGACATTTTTAAATCTTCCTTAAATAAAATGTAATAATTGTACTAATCTAACAAAAACGCCTTTAAAATGGATAATATTTTAGAAAGAAAATATATTTTGGTTGAAAAAATGTATCCAATGAAATGGATTTAAAATGTATCCAATGAAATTATGAAAAATTCTAGGGTAATAACATATTATTATAATATTATTTTTACCTTTAATTACCCTATTTATCTTTAACCGTGGTAAATAAAATCCAAAAGGTACTATTCACTAAGAATTATTTTGATCCTATTAGAACAAATTTTTCATGCTTATTATAACCATGTATTCACATTTTTTGAAATTTAGTTCACATAAATGGTAAAAATACATTTAATGTAAATCTCGTAGATGTGGCTATAATGCTAGTAAAAGAGACATTTAAAAGTTCAATAAATTTTTATATCTATTTCTATTATAAAATGATTCAAATAAACTATATTTTATTAATATATGTACTATTTATCTATTTTAAATTTAAAATCAATTTAAATTAAAATAATAATTTAATTGAAAAAGGTTGGGTTTTTAACAACAATGCAATATTATTCACAATTCATCATAAAATGAAAGTTTTTAGAAAAATATGAAAAATTCACCCTAAGATAATTTTGAAGTTATGAATTCAAGAATGAATTCAATTTTTTTTAAATAAAATTTATAATTTTCCTAATTGTGTTTAAACTATCTATAACCATTTTTTAAATGGCTAGTTTGAGAGGTTATGGTGTGCTTGAACTCGGTGTTGTGTGCAGTGCAAGATATTGAATTATTTAAAAAGAAGACTACCATGGAAGCTTTGGGTGTTACATTATTCCATCCATAAAATAATTTTTTCCTCTAAATTTCTAAATATCACTTCATAATGAGATTCATGTGGTTCTTCATCATAAGTTCTTCAGGTTCCCACATCGCCTCTTCCATTTTATGGTTTCTCCAAAGAACTTTCACCAAACGAGTCATCTGATTTATCAACACTTATTCTCTGCTATCAAGAATATTGATAGGATCATCCCTGTAAGATCGATCAGGTTCCATTTCTATTTCTTCATAGGTGATTACATGCGTTGGGTCTGACCTGTATTTTTTTCATAATGATATGTGGAACACATCATGAACATTGGAGAGACTTAGCAGCATTGTCAAATGGTAAGCTAAAAATCCAATTCATTCCAGGATTTAAAAAGGTCTCATGTACCTGGGATTTAATTTACCCTTCATTCCAAATATTATAACACCTTTACATGGAGATACCTTCAAGAAAATGTTATCACAAACTTGAAATTCCACATCCTTCGTTCGGTTATCAGTATAACTCTTTTTCCTACTTTGAGATGTTTTGATATGGGTTTGAATAATCATTACATTTTCAATTTTTTCCGCATAAAATTATGGGCCTACGATTTTTCTTTCACCAACATGATCCCAACAATTTGGTGTACCACATCTCTTCCCATATAATGCTTTATATGGTGACATCTGAATACTTGAATAGAAGTTATTTTTATAGTAAAATTATAAAATAGTTAAATATTGTTCCCACATACATTTAATGTCGTGTGAGAAAGATTTCAACATGTCTTATAATGTTTTAATTTTCTGTTTTGATTCTCCATCACTTTGAGGGTGGTAGGTAGTGCTCAAACAAAGCTCAATATCTAGGGCCTTCTGAAGACTTTTCTAGAATCTTGATGTAAAAAAGTATAATAGTCTGAAAAAATTGATAGGGGTACAATATGATGTCTTAAAACTTCATTAATGAAAATTATTTCTAAAAAATCATGCGCTAAATCTTCTCTTATAGATATAAAATGTGTTTATTTTTGTAAGATGATTTACAATAACCCATATTGTATCATTTTTGCTTTGAGTATTTGGGATCCTGTGATAATGACCACAGTAATATCATCCCATTTCTACATAGGTATAGAAATAGGTTTCATGACTCCTCTAGGATGTTGTCTTCCAGCCTTCACATGTTTTCAAACTAAACATCTTAACATGTAATCAGTAATCTCCCTCTTTATGTTGTCCCAAAAAATATTTCTCTTCAAATCTCTGTACATCTTAGTGCCACCAAGGTGTATAGATAAATTGTAGCTATTATCATCATCTAATAATTCCCTTTTTATCTTATGTATAGAGGGAACTCGTAACTCCTTTCCAAATTTCAAAACTACATCTTCATATATATCAATCTCCCATCATTCACAACATTAATTTTCTTTTAAAAATTCTCATCATCATAATGAGAAATTTTTATATTTTCCATTAAACTTGGTTTGGAAAACATTTTAAAAAGTAGTGATGTTTCACCTTCCATGATAATTCCCATATCTATCTTTACTATGTCTATAAACATAGTATCCTTTTCATCTTTCATTCTGTTATGAACTCCATGGTCCTTCTTACTTAAAGAATATTCCACCTTATTTTACATCCATGGGTGGTAGTTTATTATGAAATCATAATACTTCAGTAGATCAAGTCATCTCATTTGTCTCATATTGAATTCTTTCTATGAGAAAATATATTTCAAACTCTTTTGATCAGTATATATCTCACAAATTTCATCATAGAGATAATGTCTTTGTATTATCATAGTAAATATTTTTATTTATAACTCAATATCTTGATTTGGGTAGTTTTTTTCCTAAATTTTTAACATCCTTTATTCATATGAAATAATCCTATCATATTTTATAAGAACACAACCATGTCCTTTCCTTGATGAATTATTATAACTCACAAACCCATCATTCCCATATGATAATGTCAAGATAGAAGCACTAAATAATATTCTCTTAAATTCTCCAAAACATTATTCACACTCTTTTGTCCCAATGAATTTAACCCCATTCTGTGTGATCATGGTTAATGGGATTTCCAATCAAGAAAAGTTCTATACAGAATTCCAGTAGTAACCTTATAAAACAATAAAATTGCGTACCTCAATTATACTCATCAGTGCTAGACTTTGTTGGATTGCCTTTTTCTTTATTGGATCAATAAAGATTCTATCCTTGAAACAATATTTACAAGAAAATAAATTTCCTAAATCCATTATTAACTCTTTCTAAAATTCCAATATATTTAATTTATTATTAGTCCTTAGAATAATCTGCAAGTTGTTCTCATGGTCTTCATAGAATCTAGAGTATACCAAGATATAACTAATAAATACTACAACAAAATCATTAAGTTATTCCTTGAACACTCTCTTCATTAGATTCATGAAAAAAGAGGGTGTATTAGTCAGTCAGAATGACATTACTATAAACTCTTAATGCCTATACCTGGTTTGAAATGTTGTATTTTGAATATCTTTCTTCTTTACACATAATTGATGATATCCAAAACGAATGTCAATATTCAAAAAAATATTGAGCTTCATGAATTTGATTAAAAAAATAATAAGTATGAGTAAGAGGATACTTTTCATCGTTGTAATTGCATTGATTTCTCTATAGTCGATACACAGTCTCATTGACACATCATTCTTCTTAACAAAACAACTAAGGACCCCCCATGGAAAAACACTAGGGTAGATAAATCCATTATTACTCAACAACTATTATTGTTTATTAAGATCTACTAATTACACAGTGGAAATTCTATAGAGTGGTTTTCATATTGGCCCTGCATCGGGGATTAAATCAATAAAAAACTAAACTTATCACTCTAGAGGATGTCTAGGTAAATCCTCTGTAAATACATAAATATATTCTCATATAGTAGGTATATCCTTAATTTGAATATCAATTTCTCCATACATATTTTTTTTTATTCCTCCCTAAAAATCCCATTCATTAAAGCTACCGGGGATGGGTTATGATAAAAATCGGGTGATGAAGTTTCTGCCTTAAAGATAATGGACTCTACATCTTCCTTACAAATCACAACTTCATTATTCTTGAAATTAATTTTCACATAGTATTTTGATAGCCAATATCTACTAAGTATTAAATCAATGTTGACCATAGCTATGATAATAAAGTTAGTAGATAAATCATGTTTATATTCCATAATAGGAAATACATCACACATCTTTATTGCTATGAGACTTCCTTTTGGGGTTTTAACATTCATCTCCCTTGTTAATGTGAATTGGAAATATCTATATTTCAAAGAAAACTGGGATTATATAAAGGAATTAAATGATCCAGAATCTAATAAATCATTGGCTAAATTTGAGGAAATGATTAAATTACATGTCATCACATCATTAAGAACTTCAACCTCTGCAGTTGTGATTGCAAAAGCTTGGCCTCTCTCCCTTGGATTTTTTTTGGGGAAGGTTTATTTAAATATTTGAACAATAATTTGAATAATTTTTCTTTCTCCCTACAATTTTAGCACTGAACATTGATATCTTATTTCGTCCCCATGCAATCTGATGCTCGGTGGAATTTTTCTCTACACTTGTAACAAACTATCATTCCCTTTAGGCAAGTATAGGGGTGTTTCTTCCCACAATTACTATAGGGTGTAAAGTCAACTTTTCCTTTATTCCCCTTATTTACTTTCCTTGAGTGTTTAGACACCATATTCTTCTCTTCATTTACATTAAATTCATAAGACTTATAGAATTCATTTTCTATCTTGTTGGCACATGAGACTATATATTCATACGATGAGAAAGATTATCAGTCCAATTCTATTCCGAGTAATGTTATTAACCCATAAAATAATTGATCAATATTACTTATTGGGTTATGTATGTAGAATGCATCATGCCTTTCTAACCTTGTGAAGTTATTTTCAGACTTTAAAACATTCTCATTCTCCTTCTACCTTAGACTCAGAAATTGCCTCTCCATATCCTCTCATAGATCACGAGGAAAGTATTTTTCTAGGAAGTGTTCTTTAAATTACCCCTATTCCATATTTTTTACCTCTTCATCCCCATTAATATTTTGAATTAATGACCACCATTGATCTACAAATATTGATAGATGATATACTTCCATAACAACTTTTTCCCTTTCGTTACTTCCCAAAGAAAGAAATATTTTCTCTATGGAACTTATCCACTCCTCATCTAAAAATGGATTTGTTGTCCCATGGAATGTTGGAGGTTGTTCTCTCCTGATGATGTCTAACATTGATCCTCCACATTATGGATCAAGATACTTTATATAGGTAAGGTTATTATTCATAACCTGATTCAGTTGTCTTTGTATGGTTATAAGTTATTCAGCGCCAATTGTATCACCATCTCCACTATCATTATCTTTCATATTAGAAAAATACCTATATGGAATAAGTGTATTTATATTGTTTCCACTCGTTCCAATAGGTTCAAGTTTCTAAATAATGGAATACACTAGATTAGGTTATGAATCATAATTCATAATTCCAAACTTGTAAAATACATAACATAAATTGATACATTTATGAATATCTAATCCATAATAATAATAATGGTTTATTTCAGGACATATTTACATGTAAATTATTCATAATGGTTTGTGAATAAAATGTAAATTATCCTAAGAATATCCCATCAGAGTGTCAAACCAGGTGCGCAGTAAGGCATATTATCGTGTACCAGGTTAACCTGAGTCAATCCTGAAACACCATGTTGGAGTTGTTACTCCAAGGTACATTTGTTCCAAAACCACATCCACTTGTAGTACCCAGACATAGATGTATTTTCTAGTAATACCGACATAATATCTACATTACCAAAATTTTAATATGTTCTTGTATACTAATCATAAAAATCTTTCATAGGTTAGTTTCCCCAACTTAAATTATTTTCTCAATAAAGTTTCCAAGATTTGTACTAAACTTCTTTTGATATCAACTGTAATACCCCGACCCCTGTTTCCCGGAATCAGTGCATTATTTTATTACATTGGCATGATCATAAGAAATCAAATCCCGAAGGACCGATCAGTTTAATATCCTTGAAAAACCAGATAAAATATATGTTTTACATTACATCTTGAAATGAAAAACAACATAGTGTTTCCTTTAAAAACACTCATATCCCTTAGATTATCCCTACAAGTTAGTCATTATATACTTCTTCACATCCTAAAAAAATGAAACATACTAAAGGGGTGATCTTATATTCTTAGTAAGGATAAACAATATAGCTATCATAAATAAACATAAACTTTTAATAAAATGTATAAAACTGAAACACAAGCCTTTTAAACATAATATTCATAATAATATGGATAAATAAATAAAATAATTACTTTTAAACATTCACAAGGATATTTTAATTGTTGAAAATCACATGTAATATCAAAAACAAATCTCATAATGAGAGAATGCATAATGTCATACATCGTAACTACACTGTCAAGGCCTCATGCCAAAACCATACATAAACTGGTAAAAATCAAAACTATTTTGTCTTGCGATACCTACTGATGCATAGAGAGGCTATAGAGGGTCTCGCCCATCACATACAAATTCCAATTCATTCCTCATATGAAAAGGGTAAAATATAACATAAATATTCATATTAATACTATTATAAGAAATGTTAATACCTTAACTATAAACTAGGAATGGTATAAAAAAAGAACATCCATAGTAAAAAATATCATAAAACCATAAATAAAATATAGAAGATTGTGTCATAATGAATCAATCTAAATAAATCATAGCATCCAATAAAGTATGTTGACCTTGATGAAAATAATCTAATAAATTCATTAAAAATCGTTGAGAGAAATATCACTTTTTACTTTGAAATTATCTAAAAGCCATCCAATTATAAAAGAAAACATTTTTTACGAAAATAACCATGTAATATTGTATGATAATCTTCAAAATGGTAAGTCATCATAATAGTAGAAAATAGCCGCATGCACTGTATAAGTTAAATTCTTTCCTTAATTAGTCAAAAAGGGTTATAAAGTACCTCGTTTGGAAAACAATGGAATGATTCAATGAAAAATGTTTTATAAAAAGTAAAACATGGGTTAAATGACTTTAAATAGTGGTATATAATATTTTTAAATACATTTTATGAAACATGGATATGGATGATAAATATTTCCCAGTAGATATTTATATATAAACAACCTTAGATAATAATGAGATTGTGAAATTAACCCTTGCCGTGTACTTTACTTTATTATGGGGTGTGTTATCCTCTTGTATAATTGTTATGGTATGTTACTGAATTATACTAGAACCATATCCATATTTATTATATCATATATGATCCTCTTATATCATTTTTTTAATAATATTTCATCATAACCATTGTTTCGGGTTTTAATAACTTTGTTTTCCTATGCATGTTTTTTGTGTAAGTCATGTTTGTTATGAATATGATTTATTTTATTCATATTCAGAATGATATAATGTCCATAATAATTTTTTTACTCATCATATGCATTTTATAATCATTATATGATGGTTAATGTAGAAAATGAATCTCACCGCATCATGGAGATGGTTGGTCATACAATAGCATGAACAACAATATCATTCTCTTGATAGTTAAATGTCATGTAATTGGATGGTATATTAATTATACAAAATAATTATCATGTTATATTAATTATTTATATCTATTATACTCATCATTATACTCATCCAAATAAAGGAGTGTTCAATAACAAATTATACCACATCGTGGAGACGGTAAGTCGTACGTACGCACACATGGTGATATTGTTATTCATGGGATGGATAAAAAGAGAAATATGATTGTCCCATAATCATAATAATATATCACCATTTATATGACCATGTATTCATTATTTTATTATGGAAACAACATAGGATTAGGAAGTATAAGTAGAAAAGAAATTAAATTGAATTGGTAAAACAATTACCTCTTCTTTGAGTTCCTCCTTATGATTTTCAAAAAGGACTCCATAGGATGGATTTATGCACAAATTATGTCCTCTAGGAAGAAGTTAGGGATGTTTTGAAGAGAATTTGGTAGGGATTGGAAGATACAAAGTGCTTTAGAGGTGTGAATAAAAGAGAAGGAGAGGTGTTCTTTTATAAGAGAGAGGAGGGTCACTTTGGAAACTCTAAACCTATTAAATTATTATAAATTTATTTTTGGTTTCAAATAAATAAATAAATATTTATTTATATTATAAGATTATTATGGATATAAATACTCTAAAAATGGTTTTTATAGAAGTTTATGTCGCAAAAGTAATCTTATCTTTTTTATTTTACCCTTAGTTAAACAGTTTAACTCTTACTGTGTTTAGCAGTCTTTTTATAATATAGTGTTAATATTGTAAATATAAAATTCCAAAAGAATCCAAATTTAAAAATATATAACATCTCTAATATTATACTATTTTTTTATACACCTGATATTTCTATGAATTATATAACATTTTATATAAAATTATTTATTTTAAATTATCATTTATGTCAATTTATATACTATTCATTATTTTCATTATTAAAAATATCAAAATATCATGATAACTTCAAAAAAATAAATCCAATATTTCACTAACATGTCTATTGTATCTATAAAATTATTGTATGTCATTTATTAAGTCAAAGAAGTTTTATTTTAATATTTTCAATATCATTTAATTGATTCTTCATTTAATAATTCAATTACAACATCATTATTGTGTCGCCATTTAATTTAATTATTTATTTCCTAAAATTATAAATAAATTAACATTACGTACATAAACATTTAATGTTTCTAAATACTGTTAATATTAGATTACATCTCTTATATAAACACATATTAAAAATGATATATTTATTATAATTTGAATTATACATTTTTAACTATTATTTAAATAAAATATAATAAATGTATTAATCTTACATGAGTGGCATAAAAAAGAGAATATTTTGGACCTAAGGTTTAGTAGGGTCAAAAAACACTTATCCAATTAAATGAAGAAAAGTTTTATGGTAATATTATATTATTATAATATTATGTTTACCTTTAATTACACTATTTACTTTAACCGTGGTAAATAAAATCCAAAAGTTACTATTCACCAGAAAAATATTTTGATCCTATTATACCAAATTTTTCATAATTATTAAAACCATGTACATTTATTTTTTAAAATTCAATTCATAGAAGCGTTAAAATTGAGTTTAATGCAAATCTCGTAGATGTGGCTAGAAGGTGGGTAAAAGAGACGTTCAAAAGTTCAATAAATTTGTGTATCTAATTCTATAATAAAATGATTACAATGAACTATATTTTATTAATATATTTATTATTTATCTATTTTGACTTTAAAAAAAATAATGTAAAATAATTATTTAAATGAAAAAGTAAGTTTTTTAACAACAATGCAGTATTATTCACTATTTATCGAAAATTGAATATTTTCAGAAAAATTCCATAAATTCACCCTAAGCTAATTCTTATGTTCTAAATTCAAAACAGATTTATATTTTTAAGAATAAAATTTATATATTTCATAATTTAGTTAATACTATTCATAACCTCTTTTTAAATGGCTAGTTTGATAAGTCATGGTGCGCTCGAACCCGGTGTTGCATGCAATGCAAGGTATTGAATTTTTTAAAAAGTAGACCATGGAATCTTGGAGTGTTACATATGATATGTAACCATCAGAAATAGAGCCTTATAGTTTAGATTTATTCATCACATATTGGTTCAAATGACCTAAATACCTGATGAAAAAATAAGAAATATATTTTAAAAAATTACAAAATTATTTTATAAAAATTAATTCATGAATGAAAATTAAAATAATATTAATGTACATATCAATTGGATATATCAATCAATAGTGTACTGATCCACCAAATTTATCTCCTTTAACCAATTGAATAGTCAAATGAATTGTCACTATTGAAAATTAAGGGGGAAATAACATCACTAAATGAAAAAGTGTAAAAAAACAATATTGACATCTTTCAAGTTCTATTGGGTTTAGAATTTTTCCACAAAGCCCTCTAAAGGAGGTAAATTGCTCACCTAGAACAGCAGGTACTTTTTCTAGAAACGTATTACACAATTCCAATGATAACAACTTCTCTATTAGAATATATGAGTCATGAATTTTTAAAAAATATAAATTTTAATTTTTTAGGTCAACCCAACATGAAATGTTACATGAATATCCATTTGGAACATTAAATTCTTTAATTTTAGAAGGAATACATCATTCTCATGATTTTACATTGTAAAAATAGATGAAGGATACTTTTCGTTGTCATTTACCCACAAACCATGTTTTATATTCATTGATTCCAAATCTTTATAAGAAATAAGGTGATCCTTCTATTTACCATGCTCATTAAACAATGTAAAAATTAAATTGTTACATATGTTCTTCTCAATATTCATTATGTCAAGAGTTTGAAAAATCAAATTAAACACCCAATAAGGATGTTTAAAAAATATAATTCTTTTTATTCCCTTGTTTTTTACCATAAACTTCAGATATTGTACCTAGTACCCTTTCCCCCTTCTTTATACTGATTAAAATTTCTAAATTATACAATGAGATTCATTAATTGTCCTAAGATTTCCAAACAAGATTACACATTTAGTAAATTTCTCAATCTAATGCCCCCAATAAATTATGCCTTGTTTAACATGAATTTATGATAAGCTTCAATAAATCAATTATTACAAATATAACACCATTTTCAATAATAGGGTAATCATTGAGGTTCAAAATCAAAATTATAAACCAGAAAATTCAGACCAATATGAGCATTCCAACCAAAAAAGCTTCCTAGTCTTGGCTAGTCACTAATTTTTCACATTAATGTATCATTCATTTTTTGAATAGTTTTCTCATTGAGGAATAAAAATTTTCTACACCATCATCCCATAATTATCACAATTCTTTGATTAAAGGTTGAAGGTATAAATCAATGTCATTTCCACTAATTTTCATTCAAATAATAAAACTAGAAATAATTAAATTAGTATTCTTCATACACATCCATGAAGGTAGATTATAGGAGATCGAAATAATTGTCAATATGCTATAATTAGTTCATAAAGTTAAAAAGGGTTAAAACAGTCACAATACAATCCCAAAAGTACATTATTTAGATCTAGATATAATGAATCAAACACCATCTATGATGTTGAATATTTATGATGTCTCATCAATCCATCATTTTTACTATCCTAGTAAATCCACTTCATGTTGTACGCAGTCTTAGACAACATGAATTATCTTTGTAGTCATGGTTTTAGAGGAAAGTAATGCAGTACCTTTGAAATATTCTTCTTCTTCTGGTTCTTCTTGGTGTTGAATTTATCTATACTCTGATAGTTTCTCATCAAATTCCATCATATTTTATGATATCTTATGCATTATTATTTATCAGAATCAACTCCCCATTTAAAAAAAAGAAATCATTAGGGTATGCATGTATCTTGGAATAATCAAGTTAAAGTTTTTTAATTAATTTATTCATCTCATTGAATGATTCAGTTATCTTAGGTTAACTAAAATAATCATTAAGAAACTCTAAAATCATGGAAACTTATTTTTTAGTAATTCCATGAAGACACTTGATATGATATAACTTAAGTACAAAAGGAAACATCAAATAATCAGCACACCCTTCATACGGTTCTTGGTTTCCCACTTCAACTAATTCATAAAACTCATTTTCTTGGTCATAAAAGATCTGAGCAAGATTAACCTACTCAATTTAAAATGAATATTCTATTGATTTATTAAAAAATATTACATTTCATCATGAAAAACCAAATGTGTCATTTTATCAGGTTTTGAACAGAATACTCCCATGGATGGTCAATTTTTGTTTCACTAATAGGATAGTCATTGTTTTGACTTTCCAAAACATTGTATTTTTCTATTAAAAATCCAAAATAAATATCAATAAGGAAACTATTTCAATATCAAGTGATCATATTCTTTTTTACAATTTAACAATCACATGAATTTACTATTAGGACAATGACATTTTATTCTACCATCCACTAATCGGTTTACAATTTCATAATCACAAAATTATTCTAATACTTTGGAATACCAAGGTGTGTTTCAAGGTAAATTAATCAAACATTTATCCATATGAATTGTATTGTAACTCTTCTCCCTATCTTTTAAAAAAAATGAAATAAATTTTCAATTAATAAACTACAATCAATTTTTAACATCACCCAACTTCATTATTGTTCTGGGTTAGGTCCTGATTTGAAAGAAAATGACTTTAACATGAAAAATATTAAATCTGACATGAAAAACATAAAAAACATAAATCAATAAATATTATCCCTCAAAATAAATGGGACAAGGGTCATGGAATATGGTCACTCTGGTGATGATAGGATAACAAACAGTATGGAGGTGAGGGATATGATCCCAACAACATCCGACTTAGATTTAAGTAGGAAAAATGGGAGAGGAAGGTAGGTGGATAGGGTATTTGGGAAGGTTTTAGGGATTGATTGTCATTGGGTTGGTGGTCACTAGGAAATAAGGAATAGGGTCTACCATCTCATGGAGATGATTAGTCAGGGGCGTCATTGTAGTTTGCATCGAGAGGGAGGGGGAGTTGGTGGTCTGCGGTCAACAGTAGTCAATGAGTGGGGGGTATTTGGATTTTTAAAAGTATATAACAGTTGTTTTAATAACACCACCACTAAATCGAGTTAATAGGGGAAGTTTTATTAAATCATCACTATATTTTAAATAATATTCAAAAAAAATTAATTAGCGACGATTATAAGAAATGCCGCAAATAAACTATTGTAATGGATTCATTTTTTTATGGTGATAAATATATATTAACACTCTACTAATATATTTATTATATACTAGGTCTGTTACATCCACCATCGCAGAGCACAATGCAAGGAAGAAAAGTGTAGTAAATTGTATGCCCAGGGACTTAACCCTACGACCTACCATCACCCCACCTAAACCCTTACCACCCCACCAACAATGGTGGGGATATTTATTATATATATTTCATATTATATATTGAAATATGACATATATTTAAAAATATAATTCATTTTAAGAATTAAAAATTATTATTAATTATATTTTCCGATTTATATAACAAAAAATTATTATATTAATGTATTGAAACATTAAAAATAATATATATCATTGTATATGTCCATATGTATATATATTATTGTTATATGATACATCGTTTTATTCAATTTATATATATCAAACATGTTATATGTAATTAATGTAATTTATATATAAATAAAACCACACACAGAAACTTATAATATTTATAAAATTTTAATATTTTTTATAGTTTCATTAAGTTTTAATATTATTCATTTGAAATATTTATTATATTTTAATATATTTTTTCATTTTATATTTGATTAATTTATTCATTTTATATACTTATTTACAAATTTTTTTATTTTATTTATTAACATTTGTTATATGTTTATATTAATATTCACTCATTTTTATTTTAATATTTTTATTTGTATACATATTATATTATTATATATTTATTTTTAATCAGTAATTTATTATAAATAATTTATATTTAAATTTATGTTTCATCATTTAATCATTTTCATTTTAATATATATTAATTTTTATTTTTTTAACAATTTATATAATCATAATAATACACTTCTTTCACTTTTTAAAAATTTATGCAATTTATTCGATAATAAAGTATTAAATTTCACTCATTTTTACATTCATTTCTTTAATATAATCCATTCATTAATAATATTCAATACTTTTTACTTTTTTTATAATTTATTCATTTTTATTTTTTAATGGTTTAATAATTTCAATAATTTATTCATTTTGAAATTTATATATTCAAATTTATTCATTAATATTTTTAATATAGTCATAATAATTAATAATTAATTTTTATTCATTTTAATGTTAATATATATTCTTTTTAATTATTTTTTTAATTTATAAATTTAATAATACTTACTCTTTTTAAAATATTTTCTAATCACTTTTTTAATAATTAAAAAAATTTACACATTTTTTACATTTCATTCATTTAATGTTATTTATTCATTAATACTATTAATATTTTTTTGTAATTTATTAAATTTTAATGTTTATTTATTTAATATTATTTTAAATATATTCTTTTTAAATATTTATCTACATATATTTATTTATTAAAAATCATTTTTTAATGTTTTTTTAATGTACAATATTAATATGTGTTTGTTTTTATTTTAATATTCATCTATTATTAATATTTAAATAAATTGTAAAATTAATAATACTTATTTTTTAAAATATTTCTATAATCTATTCATTTTATAATTATCAAATTTCAATCATTTTTAATATTTTAGTCATTTAAAATTATTATTTTCGTAATAATAATATTTTATTTTATTTTTTATTCATTTTTAATATTTTTGTTTTATATTATTATAATGTATTCATCTTGAAGATTTAATTATAAGCATTTATTTATTAATATTTGATATTTTTAATATGTTTTTTAATTTAAATAATTTTTACGTATTCATTTTTATTTTAATATATTTTCATTATTAATTTTCTAACAATTTATTCAATTAATAATAAATATTTCTTTTTTAATATTTTTGAAATTTATTATATTTATAATTATTAAATTTTACTCAATTTGAACATGAATTCAATTTATATTATTTATTCATCAATAATATTAATATTTTTTTCATTTTTCACAATTTATTCATTTAATATTTTTTTTTTAATTTATTCATTTATAATATTAATCCATACATATTCATTCATTATAATTTATTGTTTTTAATATATTTATATTAATATTTTTTTTAATATTTTTGTATTCAAATCAATATAAATTATTATATATATATTTTCAAATTTATTAATATGCATAATTTATATCATTTAATATTTAGTATGTATTTTAAATATTTCATTAATGAGATTTTATCTACACTAAATTTGAAAGCTTTGATAAAACATATCTTTATCAACATTTTATAATTCAGCATTGATAAAATCATATTTTATCAATGATTTTTTTAGAAGCGTTGAAAAACCCCATTACTCTCTTTAAAATGATCCTGAATGGAAACCACATTGTTCATGTCGTTCAAGATCTTGTAGAATTGGAACCTTGTGTTGTCCCACCCCTTTGAATTTCATAGATGAATCAACTCTCTGAAAACCAAAGATATGTGATTCTTTTTAATCATTTTCTACCGATCTTGCATTGTTTAGTGATTTTTAGTTTTTTTATCGTGATATTTATCTGTGGAGACCTAGATTCAAATCCCTCATTTCAATAATATTTTAAAAAAAATGTACTGGGAAAATGTTGTCCAACATCTAATGGGTTTTCACTTGTTTATAACATTATCCACTCCATGTACATGGATCTCTAGGGTTCCTTTTATCTATGTATAGGTAGTTTGGAATGTAGGGATGTTCTTTATCATGTTATATTTATAAAAAAGATAATGGTTTTAATTTGTATATATATATATATATGTGTGTGTGTGTGTGTTTATATTTATGTTTATATATGTATATATTAACAACTTTATAATAAAATATAATAAAAAAATCTATATATATTTAGTTATATACCTAATATATATATATCTTAAAATAAAATAAAAATGTTAATATATTATGCAATAGGTGTGTGATTTGTTTTTAGCACCTTGTAGATTGCAATTATCTAATGAAATGAAACTATTTTTAATATATGCAAATGTTTTTTAGTATTTAAATTTCTTTCAATGCACTAATTTTTATATGATTTGAGCGTAAACATTTCATTTATCAATGGGTGTATATCCTTTTCTCGATAAGAATATAAATTTATAACCTTTTTTACATTACAACTTGTTCTCGGATTACTTCCCTCATTGTCCATTGTGATTATAACTTTTTCTTAGGGAAATAATCAAATTTATTAGAGGTATCAATAACATTTTCCTTTGATTTGGAAGATTCTGTAAAAAAATTATCAATTTTTTCAAATCAATCTAAAATCAAACAATAATATTTTAAAATTTATTAAAAAAACAAAGAATTTATATAACTACACAGAAATATGTTCACATATACATAATTATATATTTACACTCAAGTTTTGATACTTTATTTACATATCAGTGTACATCTATATTATCTGCCGAGATTGTGTGTATTTATTTATTTTATTGTAAAAAAATGAATATTTTAGAAATTAATAGGATGAATATGAATCAAAAATGGATGGGTGTTAATCATATGTTAAAGTAGTATATGTATGAATTTAAAGAGGTCATCAAGATTGTAATAGTTCATGCAAAAAACCCTTCTAAATTCTTTTTAACTACTAAAAAATTATGGTTTTGCGGCTCTGTATATAGTAGATTGCCTATGGCGGTCGCTACTTCTAAGCAAAAGAGACTACTGCGGGTGGTTTCAAAAAATACCATATCACCCCCGCTTCTTCACCTCACTAACGCCGGTTATTTTATATAAATGTGTTTTAAAATTTTTTTATATGAAAGGGGTTTGGTTATAGATATTTTTAAAAATGGGTCTCATGATGCATGAACCTCGTTCACACATCTTAGGCGTGAAGAGATGTGTGAACGGGGTTAATTCATCCTACGTAGTCAGAATAAAAGATGCGTGAAGCTCATCTATGCATCTACCCTCACCAGGAAGCGTGAATGAGGTTCATGCATCCTTTGTAAACATTAGGAAGGATGCATGAACCTCGTTCACGCATCCTGCAGACATGTTTAATTTTAATTTGTTTTTGTTTTTTTTAGAGTTTTATTTGATTTTTTATTTTTATTGTTTTGTTTTGTTTATAGATATATATATATAACAAAAAAATTCAGTAGAATTTATCTACTATTTAATATCCAGCAGTTCTGTTGTTACCGCAGTCTAGATTCTGATAGACACCCTCACCCAGGGCTCTCTTTTATAAAAGGGTTGGCCCTAGAAATTGTTCTGCATTTTCAATGTGGGATTCACCTTCTCTCTTTTCTACCCAGAACATTCTTCATTTCTGATGTGGGATTCTATTTGATGTATGTCACTTTAAAAAACTATAAAATACACACTATAAGACCATTAGAAATGAAACTTAAAACATGAAGTAAACATATAATAAATTGTTGAAAATAAAAAGAATTTCATAAAAGATGTTGATAAATATTAATTTATAAGCTTTCAAATCCATCAACATGAAACTTAAAAATGTTTCAAATACATGTCTTTGAAAGGATATAAAATAAAAACTATAATACAAATATGAATGAAACCTAAAACATGGATTAAATATATAAGAAATAGTTGAAAATAAAAATAATTTTGTAAAAAATGTTGATGAAAAATAATTTATAGGCTTTCAAAACCATAAACTTGAAACTTAAAAATGTTTCATGTTTGTGGATTAGAAAACCTATAAAATTAAAACTATAAGACCAATATAAATGAAAATTAAATAATGGATTAAACATATAAGAAATAGTTAATGTTTAATTATTTAATTTGTAATATAATTATTAATTTGTTAATAATTAATATAATTATTAATTATTAATTATTAATTAACAATTATTATTTAATAATATACAATAATTTATTAGTTAATAAGTAATATAATTATATAATAATTAATTATTTAATTAGTAATATAATTATTAATTGATAATTAAATAGTTAATTAGTAATGTAACACCCCAAGCTTCTACGGTACGATTCTCTTTGAATAATGTGATAGCGTGTGTTGTACGCAACACCGAGTTCTAACACACCATAACCAATCAAACTAGTCGTTATGAATAGTAATACCTACTTTTTGAAATTATATATATTTTATATTTCAAAATGGACTTCATTTTTGGATTCAGAATATCGAATTTAGCCTAAGGTGAAATTTTGGTACATTTCGGATAACTTTCATATTTTGATGAATAGTGAAAATTACTAAATTTTAATTAAAAACAACTTTTTTAATCAAAATAATTAATAGTGATAAATTATGAATTTGAGTGGTTTTAAAGTATATTTAGAATATATTTTTACCATTTAATATAATTTTGGTCATTGGACATAATTTTACAATTAAACTGAACATAAACAAGTGTCAATCTTTTGATAGTTATTATCTCTTAAAAACACGCTTTTTGTTTTGACAGCGGGAATTAATTTTAAATTAATTTCTGCCACTTCTGTGTTTTGAATTTAGAAAAATGGATTCCATATTTGGAATCAGGATGTTCAAATTTTGTAAATAGGTAACTTTTATTTTTAGACATTTTGAATAATTACTGCGGTAAATATTTTATTTATCATGGTTAAGGGTAAATCCGGTAAATAAGGGTTAAAAAATAATATTATAATAATACTAAATTACCCTAAAACGTGTCCTAGCCTTAATGGTTGATACATGTTCGACCATTGGCATCTTTGGGTCGATTTTGGAACCCCATGGTGCCACTTGTAGGTGATAAGGACACTTTATTTTAATTAAGTTAAAATGAATACAAAAATGATACAAGCATATATCTTTTAGCAATACAATTTTTACATAGGGTTATATATGTTGGATTTTAGATTATAAATATTCATTATAAATATAAAAAGATTTCCTAAATATTGATAGTTCATTTATAATTTTTATACATTAAATAATTTAATTTATTTATGACACAGTGATGATGAATTAATTACTATAATAGTGAAAAATTAAAATAATTGATATTATAAATACCCAAATAAATATAATATGAAACTTTTAATGTATTAAACTAATTTTTTAGGATAATATGATATATTATAATTGATTTAATTGACTTTTTTCGAAGTAATCAATCTGTTATGAGTTTCACAAAAATCAACTATTGAATAGTGTCAAAATTGACATAAAAGAGTTCTTAAAACAAATATTATATTATTAATTGATATTAAATTCTTAAAAATCTAAGGTTCGGCCAAGAGACTTATATCATGATAGTTTCATCATTAATGTACCACTTGGGGGTCTCGTGGATGTATATAGTAAGTTTATTAACCATATTATATAAAAATACAAAGAGACATTGTAAAAGTGAAACTAATTAACTTAGAGTTAATACTTAACGATAAGGTTAATATAAGTACCCAAACCTGTCTAAATTCTATTGGTTGAGTTTTTTTATACCTATCCCCACCATAACATTTTAATAATAATCTTTTGAGCCATTAGAAACCGAATATGAATTTATTATAAATTAATATTTCTAGCTTTTTACAAAGGTGCCCTTCACCCCTCTTATAAAAAGGCACTCCTCCTTCTCATTTCTTGACACCTTCAAAGCCTTTTGGTTAGGCCAAACTCTTCCCAAATACTCTCCCAACATCCCTCACTACAACCTAGAGGCCTTAGTTTGATCATAAAGCCATCCTAAGAAGCCCTTTTGATCAAATCAAAAGGAAGAACCCGAAGAAGAGGTAATGTTTTCACCACCCCTTTTCAAGTTCCTTTCTTCTTCCACTTCTTCTTTATTTGTTCTTACCATAATAAAATAATAACTCCAGTATCTCACATATACGGTGATGTTATTATAAATATGGTACAACCATATTCAGTATTCTATCCACCCTTTGAATAACATGTCACCATACGTGCGTACGTACGGCTTACCGTCTCCACGTCGTGGTGTAATTGTTATTCAATATATTATTATTTGGATGGGTATAATAATGATGTGTAACTCATGTAAATAATAAATATAACATGTTAATGATTCTTTATATATGATATACCATCCATTTATATATTATTTTAATATCAAAAGAATGATATTGTCGCTCGTGCGTACGTACGGACTACCGTCTCCACGAACGCGATAAGATTCATTCTCCATCGTATCCATTCAAGTATAATTATCATTTGTTGATTTAAAAATGATGTTTAAGGACTTGATATCATTCTGGATATGAATAATATACAACAAACATGGCTTATGTAACAAAACATATAAAAGAAAATGAGTAAGTTAACACCCGAAACGACGATAATTCTAAGATATTATTAACAAATCAATGTTAAAAGATCATATATGATATCATATAAATATATATGATTCTTGTATAATTTAATAAAAATTATTTCACCATTATACAGGAGGTTAACCTACCCCAACCAAGGAAAAGTACAAGGTAAGGGTTATTTCACAATCTCTTCATTATCCGAGGTTGTTTATACGTAATAATATACTGGGATTTCTTTATCATCCACATCCATGTTTCTTCGAAATGTATTTCAAAACATATTTATTATTTACAAGAATATGGGTTAAAGTCATTTATACCCTTGTTTGACTTTTTATAAGAGGTTTATAAAGGAATCTTTCCGTCGTTTTCAAAACAAGGTCCTTTTTAACCTTTTCGACAGAATTAAGGTAAGAATGTTTTTTTAACTTATACGGCGTGTGCGGCTATTTTCTGCCGTTATAAAATATTCAAAGCTTCCCTTACAAGCTTATAAGAATATTTTCAAAGAAAATGTTTCATTTTATATGTATCTTAAATTATTTCAAAATAAAAGGAGATATTTCTTTAAAAAGAATTTTGATTTCATCTATGTCAACATCCTTTGATGGATTTTAAGATTATTTGAAGTTGATTTATTATGATACAAAACTTCTATATTGTATTGAAGGTTTTGTGATATGTTTGACTGTGGATGTGCTATTTTTATACCAATCATAGTTTATGGTGAAAGTATTGACATTTCGTATGCTAGTTTTAATACGAATGTTTATGTTATGTTTAAACCTTTTCATATGGGAATGCATTGGACTTAATATGTGACGGGTGGAGCCCGCTATAGCTCCTCGATGCATCGGTAGGTCTAATGAGACAAACTAGTGTCTTGGCACAAGGCCTTGACAAAATCTTATTTGTAGTCTTGGCACGAGGCCTTGGCTATGTGGTTATGATAGTCTGGCATTATGCATTCCATCATTATGAAAGTGGTTATTGATTTTGCATGTGATTATTCGATTAGTAGAATAACCATGTGAATAAGTAAATGGAATTATTTCATTTTATTTATGCCATACTATGTTAAAAGTTCAAGTTTAAAAGGCTTTTTTTTAGTTATACATTGCCTTAAATGTTTATTCTTATTTATGAAAGTTTCCGCTATATTGTTATCCTTACTGGGCATTTGAGCTCACCCCTTTTCTATGTTTTATTTTTCCCAGGAAGTGAAGAAGTAAATTATGAATGACCTGCAGGGATATTATGTGGGGATATGAGTGTGGATTATGGAGACAATATGTTGTTGTAGTAGTTTTTCATTTTATGATGTAATGTAAGACTTATGAATATATCTAGTGTTTCCAAGACTACTAAACCAATCGGTCTTTTGAGATTTGATCTTTCTTGTGATCATGCCAATGTTATGTAATAATGCACCGACTCTGGGTAACTGGGGTTGGGGCGTTATAGTTGGTATCAGAGGAAGTTTAGTACAAACCTTGGAAGCTAGATTTAGATAAACTCTGATTAGAGCACGTAGACCTAAGATGAACTTTGAGGATTAGTATAGAAGAACTTCCTAAAATTTTGGTTTTGTAGAGATTTTGTGAGTTTTTCGAGCAATACATCCCTGTCTGGATACGAGCAGGTAGAGGCAGCTCTGGAACAGATGTACCTAGGGGTAAAACCCGAAAACACCGCTTTGAGCTAGACTCGAACGGTAACTGGTGCACGACAACGGGCCTTACGGCACTCTTGGTTACGACACTCCCGGGGGATATGCTTAGGATAACTCTCATTTTCATTACAAATCATTTTGAAGGGATTATGAGTATATACTTCCTCAAAGAAAACATTCTTATGATTATGGATTATATCCATAAATAGTTTAATTTATGTTAAGTGTTTTATAAGTATGGGATTATGTATTTTGATTCATAAACTGATCTAGTTTATGAAATTGTTTAGAAATGGTGCCTAGTGGAAGAAATGGAAACCGTATCAATGCACGCACTCCATGTAGGGATTTCCCTCCTGCTCAAGATAATTATAGTGGAGCTGGTGATGCAACTGGTGCCGATCAGCTAATCACCATACTGGGACAACTTACTCAGGTTATGAATAATAACCTTACCCGTATGGAGCACCCTGATCCGCAGCGTGGAGGATCAATGTTAGATCGATTCATGAGGCAACAACCACCAACGTTCAATGGGAGTAAAAATCCCTTAGTAGCCGAGCAATGGATATTTTCCCTAGAGAAAATATTTCAGGCTTTGGGGAGCAGTGAAAGGGAAAAAGTTATCATGGCAGTTTACCGCCTCACTGGAGATTCTGATCAATGGTGGTCATTGATTCAAAATACGAAGGAAGATGATGAAGTATCAAATATGGAATGGAGGGAGTTCAAAGATCTGTTTTTAGAAAAATACTTTCCTCACGACCATCGAGCAGATATGGAAAGGCAATTTCTAAGTCTGAGACAGAAGGAGGATGATAATCTCACAAAGTATGAGGCTAACTTTACAAGGTTAGCAAGGTACGCTGGTGATTATATACGTAACCAAAGAATTAAGATTGATCGTTTCTTTGATGGGTTAAAACCATCTCTCCGTCAAGCATTAGTCTCACAATCCTTCTCGTCATACGAAGACATTATCTCATGTGCTATCAAGACCGCAAAGGAATTCTCTAAGTCTTATGACTTTAAAGAAAAGCAAGAGAAGAAGAAACCTGCTAATCAATATGGGAATGGAAATAAAGGGAAGAAGGGAAAGGTTGAATATCCATCCTGTGGTAAATGCGGGAAGAAACACCCTGGTACTTTCTTGAAGGGAATGGGAGTCTGTTACAAGTGTGGTGAAAAAGGCCACCAAGCTCGTGATTACAAGGGGAAGAAGGAAGATACCAACGTTTAGGGCTATAATTGCAGGGAGATGGGGAATTATGCAAATGCATGTCCTAAGCGTCAGGAAAACTTACCTCAGAAAAGGCCAAGGGATCAAGGCCAGGCTTATGCTATCACTACTACTGAGGTAGAAGCTCCGAAAGACGTGGTGGCAGGTAATTTAATGGTTTCCTCAAGTTTAGAAAATGCATTATTTCATTCTGGATCATCACATTGTTTCATATCTTCCCATTTTTCTAAGAAAATTAGATATTTCAAATTTGATTTAATAAGGGAGTTGTCAGTTAAAACTCATAAGGGAAGTATCATTGCAACAAAGTTTTGTGAATCAGTCCCCATTAGAGCACATAAATGTTCTTTATCTGCTGATCTCATCGTCATACCTATGATTGAGTTTGATATAATCCTCGGTATGGACTGGCTTTCGGACTATGATGTGAAGATTTATTGTAAGAAGAAATAGGTTACGATTCTTGATGATAGTGATAAGGAACACCTTATCTTTAGAGCAGAATCGTCACCACCTAATTCTTATTTAGATCCACCCTCAATTGCTCAACTAAATTCAATTATTGGGGAGGAAGAGAATGAAATAACTGCGGGTGAGGAAAGGAATGTTCAAATAGAGGATGTACCTGTTGTGAATGAATTTGTAGCTGTATTTCCGGAAGATTTACCTGGACATCCTCCAGAACGAGAAGTTGAGTTTTCCATTGATTTAATTCCTGGATCAAGGCCTATATCGAAGACCCATTACAGAATGGCTACTATAGAGTTAGTCGAACTAAAGAAACAACTAGAGGAATTGAGTAATAAAGGATTTATTCTCCCTGGTGTTTCTCCATGGGGAGCCCCTGTTCTTTTTGTTAAAAACAAAGATGGATCTATGAGGTTATGTATCGACTACAGGGAGATCATTTCTATAACGATAAAGAACAAGTATCCCCTACCTCGTATTGATGATTTATTTGAACAACTACATGGAGCTCAATACTTTTCAAAGATTGACCTTCGATCTGGATACCATCAGTTGTGTGTAAAGAAGGAAGACATTCCGAAGACAGTATTTCGAACCAGGTACGGGCTTTACGAGTTTACTGTAATGCCTTTTGGATTGACTAATGAACCATCTGTATTCATGGATCTGATGAATAGAGTTTTCAAGGAGTATCTCGATGAATTTGTGGTGGTATTTATTGATGATATCTTGGTATACTCCAAAACCTACGAAGATCATGAAAATCACTTGCGCATTATCTTGAAGACTCTGAGGAGGCATGAATTATATGGGAAGTTTAGCAAGTGTGAATTCTAGATTCAGGAGATTTCATTTCTTGGCCATATTGTCTCTAAAGATGGAATCTCTATTGATCCTTATAAGACCAAGGCAATCCAAGAATGGCCAGCACCTACGAGTATAACTGAGGTACGCAGTTTTATTGGTTTGGCAGGTTATAATCGACGTTTCGTCCAGAATTTTTCCCGGTTGGAAAACCCATTAACGAAGATCACACGTAAAGGGGTTAAATTTGTTTGGATAAAAGAGTGTGAAGAATGTTTTGAAGAACTGAATAAAAGATTAGTCAATGCTCCTATATTGACTCTACCATCGGGGAATGATGGGTTCGTTATTTATAGTGATGCATCGAAGAAAGGACTTGGTTGTGTCCTTATGCAGAATGATAGAGTTATTGCCTATGCATCACAACAGTTGAAAATTCATGAACAAAACTATCCTACTCATGATCTCGAGTTAGCAGCTGTGATCTTTTCTTTGAAGATATGGAGGAACTACCTCTATGGTGAAAAATGTGATATTTATACGATCACAAGAGTTTGAAGTATATTTTCTCACAAAAAGAACTCAACATGAGGCAAAGGAGATGGCTTGAATTACTCAAGGATTATGATTGCATGATACACTACCACCCGGGGAAAGCAAACAAGGTGGAAGATGCTTTGAGTAGAAAAGACCATGGAGTTTTGAACAATTAGAGAATTGAAAGGGATCCAATTTTCATGGATCTAGTGAAGATGGACATGGGAATAACCAGGGAAGGCGAAATATCATTTATTTTTCAAATGGTTTCCAAACCATCTTTAATAGAAAGGATTAAGAGTACTCAGACCGATGATGAAGAATTTCAAAAGAAGATTAAAGATGTGAATGATGGGAGATTGAGAGACTTTGTGTATGAAGATGGAATTTTGAAATTTGGGAAGAGACTTTGTGTTCCCGATATACCTGATCTAAAAAGGGAATTGCTGGATGATGCTCATAGTTCCAATTTCTCTATACACCCTGGGAGAACCAAAATGTATAGAGATTTGAAGGAACATTTTTGGTGGGACAACATGAAGAGGGAGATTGCTGATTTTGTGTCAAGATGTATGGTTTGTCAATAAGTGAAAGCTGGAAGGCAACAGCCTGGAGGAGTCATGCAACCTCTTCCCATACCGGAGTGGGAATGGGACAATATTATGATGGACTTTGTCATGGGGCTACCAAAGACTCCTAGAAAGAATGATGCAATATGGGTTATTGTTGATCGTCTTACCAAGTCAGCACATTTTCTTGCTATAAGAGAAGATCTACCCCTAGAACGTCTAGCAAGACTATATATTAATGAAGTTGTGAGACTTCATGGAGTACCCCTATCGATTGTTTCTGATCGTGATCCCCGTTTTACTTCAAGATTCTGGAAAAGTCTTCAGAAATCCCTGGATACTGAACTTCATTTGAGCACTGCTTACCACCCTCAGACAGACGGACAATCAGAACGGACTATTAAAACCTTAGATGACATGTTCAGATCTTGCTCACTTGACTTTCAGGGTATATGGGATCAATATTTACCTCTGGTAGAATTTTCCTATAACAATAGCTTCCATTCGAGTATTCAGATGGCACCATATGAAGCATTATACGGAAAGAGATGTCGTACACCAACCTATTGGGATGACGTCGGTGAAAGAAAACTTGTAGGTCCAGAACTGGTGGAGGAAACGATGGAAAAGGTGAAGGTAATCCAAAATCACATCAGAGCAGCTCAAAGTAGGCAGAAGATCTATGCCGATAATCGAAGGAAGGATTTGGAATTTCAAGTCGGTGATCATGTTTTCCTGAAGGTATCTCCATGGAAGGGAGTCATACGTTTTGGTAAGAAAGGTAAATTGAGTCCCAGGTACATCGGACCCTTCGAAATTCTAGAACTAATTGGGGTTGTAGCTTACCGATTGGCAATGCCGCCAAGTCTCTCTAAAGTTCACGATGTGTTCCACGTATCTCTGTTGAGGAAATACATGCCTGACCCAACGCATGTACTCACCTATGAGGAATTAGAACTGGAACCTGATCTGTCTTATTGCGAATAGCCCGTCAGGATTCTTGATACGAGAGAACAAGTACTGAGAAACCGGACGACGCGTCTGGTAAAAGTTTTGTGGAGAAACCATAAGATGGAAGAGTCAACGTGGGAACCCAAGGAACTTATGATGAAGAACCACCCGAGTCTTTTCATGTGATAAGTATTCTAGAAATTTCGAGGAAAAAATTATTTGAAGGAGGGGAGAATGTAACACCCCAAGCTTCTACGGTACGCTTCTCTTTGAATAATGTGATAGCGTGTGTTGTAAGCAACACCGAGTTCTAACACACCATAACCAATCAAACTAGCCGTTATGAATAGTAATACCTACTTTTTGAAATTATATATATTTTATATTTCAAAATGGACTTCATTTTTGGATTCGGAATATTGAATTTATCCTAAGGTGAAATTTTGGTACATTTCGGATAACTTTCATATTTTGATGAATAGTGAAAATTACTAAATTTTAATTAAAAACAACTTTTTTAATCAAAATAATTAATAGTGATAAATTATGAATTTGAGTGGTTTTAAAGTGTATTTAGAATATATTTTTACCATTTAATATAATTTTGGTCATTGGACATAATTTTACAATTAAACCGAACATAAACAAGTGTCAATCTTTTGATAGTTATTATCTCTTAAAAACACGCTATTTGTTTTGACAGCGGGAATTAATTTTAAATTAATTTCTGCCACTTCTGTGTTTTGAATTTAGAAAAATGGATTCCATATTTGGAATCAGGATGTTCAAATTGTGTAAATATGTAACTTTTATTTTTAGACATTTTGAATAATTACTGCGGTAAATATTTTATTTACCATGGTTAAGGGTAAATCCGGTAAATAAGGGTTAAAAAATAATATTATAATAATACTAAATTACCCTAAAACGTGTCCTAGCCTTATTGGTTGATACATTTTCGACCATAGGCATCTTTGGGTTGATTTTGGGACCCCATGGTGCCACTTGTAGGTGATAAGGACACTTTATTTTAATTAAGTTAAAATGAATACAAAAATGGCACAAGCATATATCTTTTAGAAAAACAATTTTTACATAGGGTTATATATGTTGGATTTTAGATTATAAAAATTCATTAGAAAGATAAAAATATTTCCTACATAATGATAGTTTATTTATAATTTTTAGACATTAAATAATTTAATTTATTTATGACACAATTCTGATGAATTAATTACTATAATAGTGAAAAATTAAATTAATTGATATTATAAATACCCAAATAAATATAATATGAAACTTTTAATGAATTAAACTAATTTTATAGGATAATATGATATATTAGGATTTATTTAATTGACTTTTTTCGAAGTAATAAATCTGTTATGAGTTTCACAAAAATCAACTATTGAATAGTGTCAAAATTGACATAAAAGAGTTCTTAAAACAAATATTATATTATTAATTGATATTAAATTCCTAAAAATCTAAGGTTCGGAAAAGAGACTTATATCATGATATTTGAATCATTAATGGACCACTTGGGGGTTTCTTGGATGTATATAGTAAGTTTATTAACCATATTATATAAAAATACAAAGAGACATTGT
Source organism: Viscum album (assembly GCA_963277665.1). Taxonomy (NCBI): domain Eukaryota; kingdom Viridiplantae; phylum Streptophyta; class Magnoliopsida; order Santalales; family Viscaceae; genus Viscum; species Viscum album. Next base: position 862,804,264 of record OY728150.1, read on the forward strand.
AAAAGTGAAACTAATTAACTTAGAGTTAATACTTAAAGATAAGGTTAATATAAGTACTCAAACCTGTATAAATTATATTGGTTGAGTGGTTTTCGACCTATCCCCACCTTAACCTTTTAATAATCAACTTTGGAGCCATTAGAAACCGAATATGAATTTATTATAAATTAATAGTTCTAGCTTTTCCAAAGGTGCCCCTCACCCCTCTTATAAAAGGGCACTCCTCCTTCTCATTTCTTCACACCTTCAAAGCCTTTTTGTTTGGACAAACTCTGACCAAATACTCTAACAACATCCCTCAATACAACCTAGAGGCCTTATTTAGATCATAAATCCAACCTAAGGAGCCCTTTTGATCAAATCAAAAGGAAGAACCCGAAGAAGAGGTAATGTTTTCACCACCCCTTTTCAAGTTCCTTTCTTCTTCCACTTCTTCTTTCTTTGTTCTTACCATTATAAAATAATAACTCCAGTATCTCACATATACTGTGATGTTTTTATAAATATGGTACAACCATATTCAGTATTCTATCCACCCTTTGAATAACATGTCACCATACGTGCGTACGTACGGCTTACCGTCTCCACGTCGTGGTGTAATTGTTATTCAATATATTATTATTTGGATGGGTATAATAATGTTGTGTAACTCATGTAAATAATAAATATAACATGTTAATGATTCTGTATATATGATATATCATCCATTTATATATTATTTTAATATCAAAAGAATGATATTGTCGCTCGTGCGTACGTATGGACTACCGTCTCCACGAACGCGATGAGATTCATTCTCTATCGTATCCATTCAAGTATAATTATCATTTTATGATTTAAAAATGATATTTAAGGACTTGATATCATTATGGATATGAGTAAGATACAACAAACATGGCTTATGTAACAAAACATATAAAAGAAAATGAGTAAGTTGACACCCGAAACGACGATAATTCTAAGATATTATTAACAAATCAATGTTAAAAGATCATATATGATATCATATTAATATATATGATTCTTGTATAATTTAATAACAATTATTTCACCATTATACAGGAGGTTAACCTACCCCAACCAAGGAAAAGTACAAGGTAAGGGTTATTTCACAATCTCTTCATTATCTGAGGTTGTTTATACGTAATAATCTACTGGGATTTTTTTATCATCCACATCCATGTTTCTTCGAAATGTATTTCAAAACATATTTATTATTTACAAGAATATTGGTTAAAGTCATTTATACCCTTGTTTGACTTTTTATAAGAGGTTTATAAAGGAATCTTTCCGTCGTTTTCAAAACAAGGTCATTTTTAACCTTTTCGACAGAATTAAGGTAAGAATGTTTTTTTAACTTATACGGCGGGTGCGGCTATTTCCCGCTGTTATAAAATCTTCAAAGCTTCCCTTACAAGCTTATAAGAATATTTTCAAAGAAAATGTTTTATTTTATATGGATCTTAAATGATTTCAAAATAAAAGGAGATATTTCTTTAAAAAGAATTTTGATTTCATTTATGTCAACATCCTTTGATGGATTTTAAGATTATTTGAAGTTGATTGATTATGATACAAAACTTCTATATTGTATTGAAGGTTTTGTGATATGTTTGACTGTGGATGTGCTATTTTTATACCATTCATTGTTTATGGTGAAAGTATTGACATTTCGTATGCTAGTTTTAATACGAATGTTTATGTTATGTTTAAACCTTTTCATATGGGAATGCATTGGACTTAATATGTGACGGGTGGAGCCCGCTATAGCTCCTCGATGCATCGATAGGTCTCATGAGACAAACTAGTGTCTTGGAACAAGGCCTTGACAAAATCTTATTTGTAGTCTTGGCACGAGGCCTTGGCTATGTGGTTATGATAGTCTGGCATTATGCATTCCATCATTATGAAAGTGGTTATTGATTTTTCATGTGATTATTCGATTAGTAGAATAACCATGTGAATAAGTAAATGGCATTATTTCATTTTATTTATGCCATACTATGTTAAAAGTTCAAGTTTAAAAGGCTTTTGTTTTAGTTATACACTGCCTTAAATGTTTATTCTTATTTATGAAAGTTTTCGCTAAATTGTTATCCTTACTGGGCATTTGAGCTCACCCCTTTTCTATGTTTTATTTTTCCCAAGAAGTGAAGAAGTAAATTATGAATGACCTACAGGGATATTATGTGGGGATATGAGTGTGGATTATGGAGACAATATGTTGTTGTAGTAGTTTTTCATTTTATGATGTAATGTAAGACTTATGAATATATCTAGTGTTTCCAAGACTACTAAACCAATCGGTCTTTCGAGATTTGATCTTTCCTGTGATCATGCCAATGTTATGTAATAATGCACCGACTCTGGGTAACTGGGGTCGGGGCGTTACAAGTAATATAACTATTAATTATCATTATTCATTATAATTATTAATTATAACTATTAATTATTTATTATATAATAATTAATTAGATATTTTGTAACATAATTATTAATTATTAATTAATTAATTAATTAATTTTTAATATAATTAGTAATTATAATTATTTATTATAATTATTCATTATAATTATTAGTTATTAGTTATTAATTATTAATAATTATTTATATAAAATTCAATTAGTTAATTAGTAATATAAGTATTAATTATACAATAATTAATAAAAAATATAATTATTAATTATTAATTATTAATTATATACTAATTAATTAGTTAATTAGTAATATAATTATTAATTATAATTAGTAATATAATTACTAATTATAATTTTTAATTATTAATTATATAATAATTAATTAGTTAATTAGTAATATAATTATTCATTATAATTTTTAATTTTTAATCGTTAAATTTTAATTATAGAGTAATTAATTTGTTAATTAGTAATATAATTATTAATTATCTAATAAAAAATTTGTTAATTAATAATGTAATTATTAATGATAATTAGTAATATAATTATGAATTATAATTGGTAATATAATTATTAATTATAATTGGTAATATAATTATTAATTATAATTAGAAATTATTAATTATATAATAATTAATTAGTTAATTTCCAATATAATTATTACTTTTTAAAAATTAATTATATAAAAATTAATTAGTTAATTATTATATAAATTATAATTAAATTACTAATTAACTGATAAATTATTATATTATTATTTATTAATAATTAATAACGAATAATTGTAATGAATAATTATAATTATTTATTATATTACTAATTTACTAATTAATTAATGAATTTTAATATAATTAATAATTATATTACATACTAAATACTTAATTATTGTACAATTAATAATTATATTACTAATTAACTAATTAATTATTATGTAATTAATAATTATATTACAAATTAACTAATTAATTATTATATAAATAATAATGATATTACTAATTAACAAATTATTTACTAAATAATAATTATATTACTAATTAACTCATTAATCATTAACTATTTCTTATATGTTTAATTCATGTCTTAATTTTCATTTATATTGGTCTTATAGTTTTTATTTTATAGGTTTTAAAAGCCACGTACTTGAAACATTTTTATGTTTCAAGTTGGTGGTTTTGAAAACTTATAAATTGTTTTTCATCAAAAAAATTTATGAAATTCTTTTTATTTTCAACTATTTATTATGTGTTTAATTCATGTTTTTAAGTTTCACTCATATTGTTCTTATTGTTTCTATTTTATAGTCTTTCAAAGAAACTTATTTGAAACATTTTTAAGTTTCAAGTTGGTGGCTTTGAAAGCTTATAAACTATTATTCATCAACATTTTTTACAAATTTTTTTTTATTTTCAACAATTTATTATATGTTCAATCCAGGTTTTATGTTTCATTTATATTGGTCTTATAGTTTGTATTTTATAGTCTTAAAAAGTCACATACTTGAAACAGAATCCCACATCGGAAATGCAGAGTGTTCTACGCAGGAAAGAGAGAACCTGAATCCCACATCAAAAATGTAGAAGGATTTCCTAGGCTAGCCTTCTTATAAAAGAGAGCCATGGGTGAGGGTGTCTTTCAAAATCCAGACTGTTGTAATGGCAGTACTGCTGGATATTAAATAGCAGATAAATTCTGCTAAATTTTGTTGTTATATATATATATATAATCAAAAAAACAAAAAAAAATATAAATAAAAATTAAAACATTCTATAGGATGTGTGAACGGGGTTCACGCATCACTCCTTAAGTTTAAAAAGGATGTGTGAACCCTTTCCACGATTCTTGGTGAGGGTAGATGTGTGAACGGGCTTCACGCATCTTTTATCCCGACTGTGCAAGATGTGTGAACCCCGTTCATGCATCTCTCCTCGTCTAAGATGCGTGAACGGGATTCACGCATCTTGAGACCCATTTTTATAAATATCTCTAACCCTACCCCTTTTATATAAAAAAATTTAAAAAACCATTTATATGAAAAAAAACCAACTAATGCCCCTCTCCCCCAAAAATGTACCCTCTCCAATTTCCCCTTCACCCTCTGCCCACCACCGTCACTGCCTTGTGCCGCCGCAACTATGGAGCCTTTTGCTAGTCTCATTCTCTGTAGGTCATGATCATCATGAATCGTAACTAATTGTATATCCTACTCACCACTACCTGTCATCCTCCATAGATCTTTCTCCTGCTTGTCGCTACTGTCGATCTAGGACAATCCCATCCCCGCCACCCCCATTTTCTCCGATCACCACATTCCCCATTTTCTCTAACCCCAATCACTCCATTAGTCTCTAGATTTATGAGGTAACCCTATTTTCAATATGTCTTCATAATTACTTGAAAAAACTCTCTATTTTATGGTTCTAAACTTATTATCCATAGATCATATACACAAATATTTTATTTCACACCAGTCCACCACATTTTGTATAATATGGGATTATGGATTACAAAATCACACTTATACCCATGCACATTTTATCAATTAAAATTGTATCAAGTACAGCTTCGAGGAAAATTGAAATTTTTTTACTTCTATCATATGGGTTTTTCACAATATTTTGATGTTATAGTGGATTCAGGATTTTTTGACACTATTTATTAACATAAACTCATGAATATTTGTAAATATGAAGATATAAGGACCAAATCTTTATGGTATGATGAAATTCTTTCTAAATGTAGTTTTCTTGGAAGGAATATCTATATGAGATGAATTCTAGTGAATTAGAAAATTCATCTTACATGCATCAATTTGAACTTTGTATGCCTTTGTTATATCAACTCAAAAATAGATAGAGGAACACTAGATTCGTGAATGGTCATAGGTTATCATCGCATGGAAGTTTCTTTGTTTACAGTTAGATAACATCATTAAAATTATTTCTATTAAATAGTTCCTTCTATAAGGTTTTTATGTATATGTATCTTTTTGAAAGATGTTTTTTTCATAGCAAGGATTTCAAGGAATATTGTTGGACACCTTTGGATGCACAAAATAATTCTATAATCACTATTAAAAATGGACAATTTCAACCGCAATTGGAATTTAAAATTATCTAATTAAATGCAATTATTTAGGAATCCTATCAATTAATATCCCCCTGCACTCGGCCGGGGTGGTACGGGAGGGTTTGGGTTTGGGGCATGTTCAAGTCCCCGGGCCAGCGAATTTCTTGTAGTTTGTTTGTAGCATGTGTGAACTTCTGTTGATAGTTGTACCTAAATATCATATAATTTAACTGCATCTGTAATACTTTATATCATTGATAGTTCATATCCATCTAACCATATATTTCTATTGAATAATTTTACCAAATCCACATTTCAACACAATAACGTACAAGAGTAATTTAAAAATACATTAACTACAAGGATCATTCTTTCTAGTTTGTCCCTGGTTTGTTATTGTAATGTTATATAAAAATATTAAACATTATATAAATTAAAAATCATTTTTTGTCCCAGTAGTAGACACTAAATTGAAATCCCTGTTTATTAATATTTTGTTATAAGATTTATATTCTAATACAACAACATTTACATAAATGGATGATGGTGTGATTATTAATCATAATGAAATACTGATTATTAGGATGGATAGTTAGAAGTAATTTTATGTCCCGACCCGTCCCTCAGGGCCTGTTCCATGACTACCCCAAGCCCGCCTTACATAGGTTAGGGGTTAACAACTAGCACCATAATGAAATTTCCCTAAAATGGGAAGGCATTGACTTTGAACCTACAAACACACAGACCAAAATCATGAAAAGATGCAAACCAAATAGTAAAATTGAAATAGTAAAAGGGTTTACTAAAAGTAAATGGGATGGAATGAAAGATCAACTAAAAGATACAACTACAATAGAAAACAGCTTTTGAGATCGTCCACCAAAGATCCTACGTGAAGGGGAAGTACATATCGTATCCACAACTCTCCAAGTAAACCATTCATCTTCGTGTACCGTCTGGTCCTACCTCCCTAAAGTCTCAGCGTAACTTTTCTTCGTATTCACAAGACACAATATGGTGTGTGCGAAGCCCGTGCATGGGTGAGTATAAAAATACACAGTAGGGACCCCGAGTCCCCCTGAAGGTCTCTCATAATTCCTCAAAGGAAATCCACAAAGCATGCTCTCAATCAAAAAACTCAATGCAAAAGATTCATATCAAACCAAGTATAGAACTTAGAGTTTAGGAATAAAGATTATTAGTCTTAATATATATCATTTTATTCTATTAGGAATTCTCCACAACTAAACCATGAAGAAGTTGTTCCATTTTCAATCCACATAGGGTCTTATGTTGCTGAACTACGATGGGCCTCTCTAGGGATGGTCCTCATCAGTTCGTGCACCACTGATCCACATAGGGTCCCTAGAATTCTGATCCACACAGGGTCGATATGATACTGATCCACACAAGGTCTCTATGAATGCTGATCCACACAGGGTCGCAATGATACTAATCCACATAGGGTCACTATGAATGTTGATTCACACATGGTCACTATGATGCTGATACACACAGGGTCTCTATGATAGTGATCCACACAGGGTCTCTATGATGCTGATTAATACGGGGTCTCTATGATGTTGATCCACACAGGGTTGCTCTTCAATTGACAGTCGGCCACAGGATTCTTCATACTTGGTGCACCTGAGTTTCGTAGTATATGTTTCTCAAGATATCATTTGTGCTTTAAATTCCATGAAATTACAAAAAGAAGTAACCCAAAAGACCTCCATGTCGTAAGGGTCCCAAAGCAATAGACGCCGCTTCAATCAGACGCTCGGTCTGTGAGTTATAATCATTTTAGTACTGAGGGCCTGATTGTATTTGGGTTCGATCCAACCTAGTCATACTCCAAATTTCTCCAAAACTCAAGTGGAGTATCCTAAAAGGACCGTCTCATTCCAAAAAATTCTAGCATTGTAGATGGTTCATCAAATAGACGTCTAGTTTGTGAGATACGCCCTTTTAATCGTACCTGGGCCGAAAAAGGGTCCAGGTCTGGTCTGACCCGGTCAGACCACCCTGACCCGCTCTGACCTAGGTCAGCCCAACCTGGTTCGGGTCGACCCGACCTGGTCTGTAACATCCCGGATCCGGGTTCCACACAATGGGTGCCCCGAACCCGGTTGGTCACATTACCTCAAGCGCATTTCCTCAAACACCAGAGGATGCCAACTAACAAAGAGGTCCTAGGACTAATAGTGGGGAAACTATGACCTCATTGGTCAAAGTGTAGTGCAATGGAAAACAAATATAAACAAACAAAAGAGGAAATAGTAAGCAATATAGACCTGAAATGGACAATGGAACTGAAGTAAACGATAACCAACAGTTATATGCAACATGTCTCAAATTCTAAGAAAGCATCCAAAACAGGATACACTGAAATATAATATAATACAGAACAAGGTACAAGTACAAAAAAAAATCCCATGCAGTGAAACAGGAATGCAATAGCATCGTAAGCCTAAGCTCGGTCCCATGAGCTCCTAGTCCTCTACAATAATCATGTACCAGCGTAGGGACCCTTTCCCTTATCGACACCTGTAGAAATATAATCTTTTTAGGTCCAATACATGACCCAAACTGGGTGTGGGAAATAAATCCCATTAGGCAACCACCAAATGACCATGCCCAACTGTTAGTAAAAATGTGCAACAGTAGTGTGCAATAATGAAATGCAGTAAACTAGGAAGTACTCAAAAGTAACCATTCCTACTAGTTACATTTTTATTTTAATAATTATTTAACAATTCAGTATAATTAAATTATTAGTTTCCGAGACACGTCCTTGACTGAAAATATCCTATAACAATACCACAGTAGAAACCATGATAGGATATCTAACAAGTAAAAGATAATAACAACACCAAGAATGTAATTTATCATAGCAGGTGCAACCTAAGAAATCACCACAGTGAATATTCAGAGTAAACATTGTCCTCAAACATGAAAATCCATACCCTCAGGCAAGAAGAAACAAAACCCTCAGGTGAATGAACTTAGGCATAACAAATATTTCTCTCAAGTATTCGAGATATCGCCCCAAGGTACAGAAGCTACTACCAAGAGGCATAAAAAATGTTTCCCTCAGGTTAAACAAGACACTGCCCTCAAGCTAAACCAAACATTGCCCTCAAGATAAACAAAACATTGCCCTCAGGAATTCCATAGTAAAAAAAGTTATCATGTCGATCCCAACGCATAAGAAATCAATTTATATATATTTCCCATCAAGAAAAATCAAAAACTATATAATCACAGCATGCCCACGGTTATCCTGGGAAAACGGCTAAATAAGGGAAACGCACCCTTGGGGTGGCCCTAGATCAAAGAAATTATCTTAAACAGAAGTTTATACTTATTCATTATATTACCTATGAAATTCTAGGTATCTCAACATTCAATGTCTCAGCCATACGACACCCCGAACATGGGCGCGTGGCACAACGGTACACAAAATCATCTCGACAGTTGGAATTAAACAGAATACCACCTACATTGATCTTCTATGATCGATATATGTGAAAGGAACCTCCCGAAACAACCAAGAACGATGTAGATATAAGATAAATGATTACCCATTCAAACCTAAATAACTTTTCTTAGAGAAATAATTTTAAGTAATGATTCAAGAAGAGGTAAGACCTTACCCGCGCGGATCAAACGAGATCGACTGCGGAAGAATCGGAGTCTTGGTGAGCGTTCGAGAGCTCCTCCAAGTCTTGGCCTCCTCTCCCACTGCTCATGGTGATTCCTCTACCGCCACAATCAAATGAGGATGCTACTGCCTATTTTTAACGAAAAAACATAACTACATGGAGTATACTTCTCAAGTACAAAGCATGTACTATTATTTTTAACTGTTCCACTAGCGGCTACTTTCCACTGCCACACTGTTCACCAGCCGACTGATTACACAACGTGTATTACTAAGTACACAGTGTGTACTATCATTCCTCTAGCTGCTACTTCCCACTGCCTTACTATTCATCTTCTGAAAGATTACACAACATGTATTACTAAGTACACGGCTTGTAGTTAGTTTTTACACCCTTAATCGCCGACAATCCTACACACCCTGTATTATCATCCCACACAATCAAATTACACGGTTTGTGTACAAAAGCACACAGCATGTACCCATAAATTTGTGATTTTCCCCACACATCCCATGTTTTCTCAAAAACACTTAAGGAAAAGGAAAAGAAGAAACTTATACCTCAAGAATAAGAACCATGTTCTTAAAAACTTCTCCCCTTAAAGAAATTCATCCCCAAATTTCCCTTCTAAGTGCATTGAAGATAAAGCTGAGAACAAATCTGGACATTGAGCACATACATCTGTCTCTCACTCCCAGATTTCGTCTTGCACTCAGCCATGCTTCCATATCACCCGTATGAGAGAAACTGGTCATCCTAGAAGAACCTTCGTGCTCCTATCAAAAATACGAATCAGATGCTCTTTAAAGGATGCATCAACCAAAAGTTCAACCTCCTCAGGATGAAAAATTTGAAGCAGTTCTGAGTGATAACGGAGCATATGAGATACGTTTAAGACATCATGCATGACCTGGTACCTCTGTGGTAACTACAACCGATAGGCAACTGGCCCGACTCTCTCCAGAATCACAAACACCCCTGCATACCTTGGTTAAATTTTTCCCTGTCTTTTGATCCACCTGTATCCCAAGATCGGTGAAACACATTAGAAAACCTAATCCCCAATCACAAACTCTGAGGGTCATCTGCAGTGATCAACATAAGATTTATGATGAGACTGTGTGTTATCCATCCGATTCTGAATCAACTGGACCTGATCCAAAGTCTCTTGCACGAGATGTGGTCCTAGTAAAGTTACCTCACCTTCTTCCAACCAGCACAAGGGTGATCATCATGGCCTACCATATAAAGCCTCGTAAGGTGTCATCTCAATAGTTTCCTGAAAACTATTATTGTAGGAAAACTCGTCCAGGGGTATGTGCTTCTCCCAAGATCCCCCAATGTCCAGGACGCATGCACGCAGTATGTCCTCTAACACCTGTATTGTACGCTCTAACTGGCCATCGGTCTGAGGGTGGTATGTTGTGCTCAGAAGAACCTTTATACCCAGTTCCCTCTAAAAACTCTTCCAGAAACGAGACGTAAAATGGTCATCCTTATCTAAAATGATAGTTTGAGGGACCCCATGATGATTTACTACCTCTCAAATATACAAATTCCTGATCTCATCAACACTGAAGGACTCCTTGATTGGAAAAAAGTGAGCTACCTTAATATGTCTGTCCACAACAACCCGTATGACATCATTGCATCAAGGTGACCTCGGAAACCCTGTCACAAATACCATTGCGACATCATCCAATTTCCACTCCGGAATGGGTAACTTTTGTAGCAGTCCGACTGGCCTCTGAGGCTCCGCCTTCACCTGCTGACAGGTGGACCACCTCGTAACAAAACCAGCTACCTCTCTTTTTATACCCATCCACCAACACGGACGTATCATGTCATGGTACATTTTGGTAACTCCAGGATGCACTACCCAAGATGAAGTATGAAATTGCTTCATCAACTCCTCATATATATCCTCTAGAAACCACACTCATCCATGGATACGCAGTACATCATCATCTCCTATCATCCAACCAGGAGGAGTGTACTCTCTTGCCACTAACTCCCATAGAACTAGGCCTTCTAAATTTGATAGTTCTCTCATACTCACTCTATCCATGAGGGTAGAATTCAAAGCTAAGGATGAAAGATAGTCTCTCCCCTGACTATCATGCACCTCCAAATGCATCTCAGAGAACAAAGCCATAAGCTAACACTCACCACTGGCCTCTTGTACATCTTGTTTCTGAGTTCTCCTACTTAGTGCATCAACTATTGTGTTACCCTTACCCGGTGTATAGGCAAGCTCAAAGTCAAAGGAATGAAGGTATTCAACCCACCATCACTATCTCAAATTCAAGCCATGCTATTTAATGATGTATTTAATACCTTTTTGGTCTGTAAACACCACAAAATATTCTCCCAATAGATAATGTCTCCAACAGCGTAACACATGAACAACTAAAACCAACTCGAGACCATGTGTCGGGTAGTTCCTCTCATTAGGCCTCAATTGCTAAGACAAGAATGCAACTACTCAATCTCCCTGCATCAACACTACTCCTAGACCAATACCTGATGCATCATAGGAAACTGTATATCTCTTCCCTTTCTCTAGAAGTATCAGGACTTGTGCTGATGTCAACCTTCCCTTTAACTCCTGAAAGGATGTCTCATAAGATTCTGACCAAACGACCTTTATAGCCTTCTTAGTCAAACCCATCAACGGCACTGCTAAGTGGGAGAAGTCCTGTATAAAGTGATTGTAGTAACCAGCCATCCCCAAGAAACTCCGTATTTCAAACACGTTCTTAGGCTACTCCCAGGTAACTACTGCACTCACTATCTCTAGGTCTACAACAACTCTTACCTTTGAGATAATATGACTAAAGAAGTGAATCCGGTCCATCCAACATCGGAACTTTGAGAGATTAGTACATCACTGACGATCTCTCAGTGTACTCACTGCGATCTCAAGATGGGTGGCATGGTCATGTCGAGTGTGAGAGTAAACAAAGATATCTCCCATGAAGACTACCAAAAAAGAATACAAGTATGGATGGAACACTCGATTCATCAGATCCATGAAAACTGTTGGCGTGTTTATGAGTCTGAATGGCTTGACCAAGTACTCATATAGACCATATCTACTCCAAAAGGCTGTAAGTGGTATGTCTGATGGTCTAACGTGCAAATGATGATATCTGGATCTCAAGTCAATCTTCGAGAACACCTGGTCTCCTCAAATTTGATCAAATAGATCATCAATCCTCAATATGGGATATCAGTTATTTATCGTCAGCTAGTTTAGCTTCCGATAATTCATGCAGAGTCTGAGGGTACCATCCACCTTCTTCCCAAACAGGATAGGAGAACCCTAATGATAATTATTGGGTCAGATGAAACCCTTTTCCTACAACTCCTTCAACTGCTTCTTCATTTCCTGCAATTCTGGTGTAGTCATCCTTTCAAAAAGAATGGAAACTGGTGCCACTCCTGGAACAAGCTCAATAGAGAAATCCACCTCTTGCTCCGTAGGTAGACCTAAAAAGTCATCCTGGAAGACATCCCTGAAATGATTATCCACTAGAGGTAAATCCCTCTAACAAGTTCCCTGGTCATCCAGATATAATATCACAATCTGGGATGTCACTCCCCCTCGCCCATGATGCTTGGGTCCAGCTCAGCTTGCCTGGACATCCAATTCTCTCTTATATAGAAACTATCCACCCTCTATTGATGTGAAACTCACCCTACGACGATAGAAATCTACAAAGGCTCAAAATAGTAACAACCAGTCCATCCCGAGAATGACATCATAGCCTGTCATCTCTAAGACGTAGAGGTATCATAGAAATTGACACCCACCAACCTCTAGGGGGTGCTCTGTGAACTGACGTACACCTTCCATTCTAATTCCCAATGGAGTGTCTAGTGTCATGATATCAGAAGAAGTAGATGGAACACAGAACCCAAGGCTCTCCACAATGGGCACAGATATAAAGCTATCTGTATCACCAGAATCGATAAGTATAGAGGATAATACATATGCAACTAGAGTAGTACCTCTGATAGTGGAAGCTCTGGGATCCTTCTCCTATTAGGTCTATTGAATTGAATATGTTTTCCCAGTACCGCAACCCTACGACACAGCCTGGCTACCCTGAGCTAACCCACCCTGTTGTCTCTGAGATCTTGGTGTCCAGCTACCACGACCACGACCACCACCTCGACCTGAATGTCCTGACATTTTTGAATTCCATGAAGGGTAAGAATCTGTTGGCCCTGCTCCTGCATGTGGAGTCTGCACAGAACCCCTATCACTAGTCACTGGTGGAAACTCCCTGTAAAAACACTGAAGAATACCCATCTTTCCGCAATCTTGGAACTCCACTGGGTCATGTGGACACTGAGGTCTCTTTTCCCCTCTTTACCACACTGGTAGCACATCACCAGGCCACCTAAAGAATTATTTTATCTATTAATTCCACCGTGAGAGAAATTCATATGCCTTTTCCTCTTGTTGGTAGAAATAGTACTAGAGACCAGTGCCAAACGGCCCTGGCCCACACCACTAGCTTCCAACAGTTTCCGCTCAGTAATCAACGTGTAGTTCAATATAGCATGCATTGTAAACAAGCTAAAAACATTCTACAGTGCTTGGATGTCATATATAAGACCATCCTAAAAGCTTCTATCCCTCAATGTCTCATCACCCAATAACACAGGTGCCAAATGATGTAGCTTGGGGAATCGAGCAGAATAGTCCATAACTGGCATGGCACCCGACTGCAGATTTCTGAAATCTTGAGCTCGACCTTCCCTTAGCATCTCCTAAATGAAAAATTCATAGAAGACTTCATGAAAATCATCCCACTCCATTCTCAGTGATGCTCAGTCCGGGTGGTAACATCCCACCATCTCTTGGTGGAATCACGCAGAATGTAAGTAGCGAGCTTGAGCCACCTCCCAGGAGGCGTCTCCAGATGTTCGAAGATCATCTACATAGAATCAAGCCATGACTCTGCAGCCTATGGTCCGCCATCCTATGAAAACGTAGGCAGATGATGCTACTGGAATATACGTTCCAGTTATGCCATAGATGTGGCAACCGACGGTGCTCCCTAGAAGGTCTTCATGAACCACATGAATCCTTCATGGAACTGCACATCCACTCCTGCATCCGGTACAATAGCTGGTGCCGCATCTGGCACTGCTGGAGGATCCATCGGTATCCCATGGCCTACCATCTGTGGAGTATAATTTTCGCCACTCTCTTGGTGAAAAATTCTTGGTCATCTCGACTACATTAATCTACAAGGTCGAAAACATGTCTTATATTAAGGACATCAAGGACTAAGAAATGGAAACGTAATAAGGGAACAGGATAAAGAAAACATTCACGTTTTACGAAACAAGACTACACAGTTTTTATAATAACTACATAGCATGTTCCCTTAAGTCTTTCACATGGGCATGTACTTCTGCCAGAACTGGTCGTGTAACACCCCAAACACATGGCGTGTTGTCCTTAAAAAGGGTGTGTAATTTAATTTTCTTCCCCTTCCCTAGTCCTTCTACATGGTTAAGCCACACAGTTCTCATTTGAATGATACTACACGACATGTTTTTATAGACACGGCCTGTACTAGACAAGCTTCACTTACCTATGTTGTTCATGACATGGCAGAATACACTGCTCACACTACATGGCATGTTCCAGATGGAAATAGTGTGTACTTCTTAGGTTCCAACTACCCATGACGTTAGTGACACGGCTGGATACTCGGCTGACAGTACACGGTGTGTTCTATACAGACACGGCATGTGCCGAAGAGGTAACACCGACCCGTGCTGTTAGTTACATGCCCGAATTCCAAGATTACACTACACAGAGTGTTTATAACAAACATGACGTGTATCCACTAAGGTTTTTCCATCTGTTTTTTTAGTCACACAGGCGGCCACAGGGTCAACACGACACAACGTGTACAACCGGTACACGGCGTGTGCCCACAAGAACTTCCTTATCCCGTGTCTCTGCCCTAGGTACACGGAGTGTTACACCCGCACACGACTTGTACACCACCCTATTTTTCTAGCCACGTGGAGAATTACACATGGTATCTCATCGGTCAGGACTACATGGTGTTTCCCATAGGTACACGGCGTGTCCTCAGTAAAATATGGAAGACTTGTGTCCCCTCCCACACAGTGGGTTACACTGCCTTATACTACACGGTCTGTACATATAAGTACACGAAATGTACTTAAAAATTTGTCATTTCTTCTCAAACAGAAGAGTACATGGCGTGTTTTCATAGAACCACATGCCGCATTGTCTGGTTTTCCAGACAGTAAACCTTAGAAACTACACCAGAGCCACTTTTTCTTTAATTTCAAGCGTCAGTATGCCAAATTTTGATCTGTGGGGGCCCATACTCCCCGCGAACCAAATTTTATCACCCAACCATTCACATTATAGTACAAAACGTGACAAAATTATAGACCTTTATCTTCCAAATTCTAGTCCAAGAGAGCCTATACTTCTCAAGAACCAATGTTTAGTGTAAATAAAACAAACTGTTACATGTACCAATTCCATATCAATAGTAGGCGTATCTATCAAGGTACATATCACAACAACATGCATTTTCTAGCACAACATCTATCACAACAACATGAAATTTCTAATGCATCTACATGGCATGGAAACTATGCATGACATGTGATTCTAACATGTGCATAAATGATGCATGATATGACATACCCTCATCTCATTGGGTTGCAACTAAATAGAACTCAAGTATAAAAATATAAACAGCACACCACAAGTGCGTCACCCAATGATGAAAATTAGATCAATTCTAATAATCATAAACAGAAAATCACAATTTAATTCAAGATAATCTTTCTTTTACCTATCCACGGGGTAGCTACTCTGAGGCATGGTTAATTACTGAATCCCATAACAATATATCTCTTTCCATTGTCACCAAATAATAAAATAACTCAGAGAAAATAAAATCCTATGATACCACTTTGTAACGTCCTGGATCTGGGTGCCACACAACGGGTGCCCCTAACCCGGTTGGTCACATGACCTCAAGTGAATTTCCCCAAATTCCAGAGGCTTCCGATTAGCAGTGAGGGCCTAGGACTTATAGTGGGGAAATTATGCCCTCATTTTTCAAAGTGTAGCGCAGTGGAAAACAAATATAAACATACAATAGCATAAATAGTAAACAATATAGTCCATAAATGGACAACATAACTAAAGTAAAAGATAACCAACAGTCATATATATGACCATGCAACATGTCTCTAATTCTAAGAAAGCATCCAAAATAGGACACACTGTAATCTAATAAAATACATCACAAAGTAAAAGTATAGAAAAACAAAACCCAAGTAGTGAAATAGGAATGCAGCAGCATCGCAAGACTAAGCTCGGTCTCATGCTCTCCTACTCCTCTATAAAAATCATGTACCATTTTAGGGACCCTTTCCCTGATCAACAGATGCAGGAATATAATCTATTTGGGCCCAATACATGACCCAAATAGGGTGTGAGAAATAAATCCCAGTAGGCAACTACCAAAGGCCCATTCCCAACTATCAGTGAAAATGTGCAACAACAGGGTGCAATAATGAAATACAGTAAACTAGGAAGTACACAAAAGTTACAATTCCTACCAGTTACATTGCCATTTTAATAATTATTTAACAATTCAATATAATTGAATTATGAGTTTTCCAAGACTCGGCCTCGACCGACAATCTCCTATACCAGTACCACATCAGAAACCATGATAGGCTATATGAAAAGTAAAAGATAATAATAATGCCATGCATGTACTTTAGCTTTGTAGGTGCAACCTAAGAAATCACCAAAATGAATATTCAAAGTAAAAATTTTCCTCAGACATGCAAATCGTTACCCTCAGGAAAGCAGAAGAAAAACCCTCAGCTGACTGCCCTTAGGAATAATGAATATTGCGCTCAAGTATTCAATATATCTCCCTGAGGTACGAAATCTACTACCCACATGCATGAGAAACGTTTCCCTCATGTTAAAAAAGACATTTCCCTTAGGCTATACAAAACACTTCCCTATGAAAACAAAACACTTCCATCAGGCATTCCATAAGAAAATAAAGTAACTGGGCCAAGCCCAATGCATAAGCAAGCAATTTATATATGTTTCCCCTCAAGAAAACTCAAACATGCTATAATCAAGGCATATCCATGGGTATCCTGGCCAAACATCTAAACACAGGAAACATACCCTTGGGCTGGCCCTAGATTAAAGAAATGATATCCAACAGTAGTTTATACTTATTCATTAGAATACCTATGCAATTATAAGTATCTCAACAGTCAAATTCTCAGCCATATGACACCTTAAACATGGGAGTGTGGCACAATGGTACACAAAATCAACTTGAAAGTTGGAATTAAACACAATACCACCTACCTGGATCTCCTCTGATTGATATACGTGAAAGGCTCCTCCCGAAACAACCAAGAACGATATAGAATTGAGATAAATGATTACTGGTTAAAACCTCAATAACTTCCCTTAGGGAAATAATTGGAAGGAAATATTCAAGAAGAGGTAAGACCATACCCGTGTGGTTCAAACGAGATTGACGGCGGATGAATCGGAGTCTCGGTGAGTGTTCGGGAGCTCTGCCATGTTTCGGCCTCCTCAACCACTACTCCTAGTGAGTCCTCTTCCTCCTCTATCAAATGAGGAGGCTACTGCCAGTTTTTAACGAAAAAAACATAACTACATGGTGTGTACTTCTAAATTACATGGCATGTACTATTATTTTTAACTATTCCACTGGAGGCTACTTTCCACCACCACACTATTAATCTACCAGCTGATTACACGGTGTATATTACTAAGTACATGGAGTATTCTATCATTCCTCTAGAGGCTACTTCCCACCGTCTTATTGTTCATCTGCCAACTGATTACACAGTGTGTATTACTAAGTACACGATGTGTAGTTTGCATTTACACCCTTAATCGCCGACAAGCCTACACGCCCAGTATCCTCATCCCACAAATCCCAAGTACACGGTTTGTACCCATAAATTTGGGATTTTCCCACATTTCCCTTGTTTTCTAAAAAACACTTATGGAAAAGGAAAAGAAGAAAGTCATACCTCATGAATAAGAAATGGGTTCTTACATGGTATGTGTCTGACCCGACTTGGTCTGGTCCAAACCGGCTGGGCCGGCCCGGGTGGTCCAGGTCGCAGGTGCGGCCTGCCTCGACTGGCCGCAACCCACCGGGCAACCCGGCCATGTGTTTGGAACAGTCTTATACCCGGGTGGTGGACCCCCTTCTTGAATGGCTTTTCCGTTTGGGTTATTCAACCGGGGGCGCCATGTGGTGCCGCCATAATTTTAGTGGGACCCGCGGGGTGCGAGTCCCCTTCGCCTTCGCCACGGCTAGTCTCCGCGACGTGCAATGGTGTTCCCCCTTCTGCCAACGTGGCCGGCTAAGGGCTAGCCACCCCTACTGACCATCATAGCTTCCCTCTACAGGGTGTGACGGTGTGACGCCTGCTGCCACTACGGTCGGTTGATGATGGTCGTCATCGTCACCCACCGGCGCCGGTCACCGGCACCGCCACACCGGTGTCGTAATGACAGAACTTCCACAGTCCACCAGGGTGATCTTAGGTGGTCCATTTTCCCTTTACAAATGCGACTACTAGCCTCGTGGGATTCTGTTGTTACTACGTGGATCTCAGATTCAAGTTTCCTTAGAGTTCAAACTTTTCCCAAGAAGAACGCGAGAAAAACCAAAGCGGCAGAGGGTCCGAGCCTTGTTCATTTGGCTCGCACCCTCTGCGTTGGCATCAAATCAAGTGGGTAATAATTAAACCATCAAAGATAAACTAAAACCTGTTCAAAAATTCCATTCATCATCATGCTTTTCATGAACGTAAAAAAAACAAAATTCTCATGAATTTAAACATAAAAAACCCTTATTTCAGAATCGGAGGAGACATCGCGATTGTGGGAGAAAAATCCACATTTTATGGAACCGACAGCATCTGTACTTTCCGGATTGATTCCTCCAACATTGTCGTCCAAGCCTCTGTTCTTCATTGGTGGAAGACTTCGTGGCACTTTGTCAGATGTTCCTCCCTTTAGTCTCAAAAACCCATACCTGATCATCAATTAAATAGAGGATAAGGGTACTTAACGCATCGTAAGAATTAATTAGGTTCATTAAAGAGTTTTACATAATGAAAATATTAACTCTCAACAGTGTGTTTACAAAACCAAATATTCAAGCCGTTAAATTGTTTGAAAACCCATTGGTCCCGCCACCACCTCTCAAAAGGAGGTATGAAATATAAAATAAAATATTTATGTTATTTTATTAATCTTCAAAAAGTCTGAAAAACTAACCTTTTCTCCCAAACAACTTTGGTCGAAGATAAGCCTCCTTTAAGTGAATCCTGACACTGCAGATTCAACGGTGCCCTCAGATTTCAATTCTGAGCCCTGGTTCAAAAGATAGAAATCACCGCCTACATGTTTACTGAAGGTACCTTAAAAAAGGTTCAAAATTCCATTCTGAACCTCGTAATCAAGCACCGTCAATTTTCACATACTCGTAATAATCCAAAATAATTTTAAAATGAATTGTAGGGAATTTCTGTGTCCTTAAATTCTCCCCACCTTAGGGATTTTTGTCCATGAAATCAACAAAAAAACTAGGGGAACAAATGGTGGTACTGGGCTTGTATCTAAGCCTCCCGCTCCCATGTGCTCTCCTAGAGGTTCTCGTGCTTCCAAAAAACATGCACAAGAGGAATATACCACCCACGAAGGACCCACTTCTATCAATCCTCTATCTCTACTGGGAACTCCTCAAACATCACCCCATCATCGATATCCATCTTGCCACAGTTGATAACGTGAGATGGATCATGCACGTACCTCCTTACCTGTGACACATGGAAAACAATATGAACCTGGTGCATCTTTGGGGGAAGATCTAGATGACACATCACCTCGGCTACTCTTTTGAGGATCTGGAATGGTTAGATGAATCTCAGAGATATCTTGTTTCCCCAGCCAAACCCCCATAATCCTCATCGGGGTGAGACCTGCTAAGAGACACGATCTCCCTCCTCAAACTCCAAGGGTCTCCGTCTCCTGTCATGAAAAGACTTATTTTAGCTCTGTGCTATCTTCATACTCTCCTGGATGACCTGCACCTTCTCTGTGGTATCATGTACCAACTCTATACCCATAAGTGTTGACTCCCATGGGTCTGTCCAGCATAGAGGTGACCTGAAAGGTTACCCATGCAGGGCCTAAAATGGAGCCATTCTGATGGGGGGTGATAGATGTTGTTGTATGCAAACTCCACCAGTGGTAGGTGGTCCTCCTAACTGCGGCCAAAGTCAAGGACACAAGAAAAAAGCATGTACCTGAGTGTCTGAATGTTCTGCTCTATCTAACCATCTATCTAAAGATAGAAGGCGGTGCTCAATCATAGTTGAGTCTCGAACGTCTCATGTAAACCCTTCCACAAGTGGTCTGTAAAATGAGCATC
Organism: Viscum album; assembly: GCA_963277665.1. Lineage (NCBI taxonomy): Eukaryota > Viridiplantae > Streptophyta > Magnoliopsida > Santalales > Viscaceae > Viscum > Viscum album. Next base: position 862,824,955 of record OY728150.1, read on the forward strand.
CCTATCTAAGACGATCGTTGATGGCACCCCGTGAATTCTTACAATCTATTGTATGTAGAGACATCTTAAGCTCTCTAATGATACCTGCTCTCAGATGGGTAGGAAGTGGGTCGAATTGGTGAGTTGGTCAAAATCTCCCAGATGGAATCGTGGCCCCTAGACATAGGTGGTAGCCTTGTCACGAAGTCCATGGATATATCACCCCACTTCCTCTCTGATACCTCAAGTGGATGAGCTAATCTTACTAGTACATGATTCTTAGCCTTCACTTGATGACATGTGGGGCATTGTGAGATGAACTCTTCCACCACTTTCTTCATCCCTGACCACCAGTACTGACACCGAAGGTCCTGGTACATCTTTTCCACAACGTGATGTACCCTCCAATGGTATATCTGGAACTCCCTCAACACATCCTCTCATAGAGTCACTGGTACCATAGTTCATCCTCTGAAGAGGATGACATGCTCCCCACCTTCAAAAAATCCATCAGGAGCATGTCCTGATGATATCTGAGCACGTCGGGCCTCGCAATCCGCGTCCCCATGTTGTGCCTCCCTAACTCGCTAAATAAGTGGTGGAGTAACTACCATATACTAAAGGTAAGCTACTACATCACTATCCATTAAGGATAACTACAACATGGTTAGCTGTTATGACGCCTCACTCAGCAACTATAGACCAAACCTCCTGCTGAATGTGTCTACCACCACGTTCCCCTTCCCAAGAGTATAGAATATCTCAATGTAATAGTCCTGGAAGAACTCTAACCATCGTCGCTATCTCAGGTTCGGGTCCTTCTTTTAGAATATATACCTAAGACTCTAGTGATCATAGTAGACTATAAAACCTTAACCCATCAAGTTGTGCCTCCACATATTAAGTGCAAAGACCACTACTTCTAACTCTAGGTCATGAGTAGCGTAGTTCTGCTCATGTTGTCTCAGCTTCCGTGAGATGTAGTCGATCACCACTTGCTCCTACATCCGGAAACAACCTAGTTCGGCCTCTGATGTGTCGCAGTAGACTACATACCCAACGACCTCATCTGGTAGCCTCAATTTGGTGGAACTCGTAAGTCTCTGCCTCAGCTTATGGAAACTCTACAGGCATCCCTTTATCCACATGAAGGGTTGTTTCTTATTTTTCAAAGATGAAAAGGGAGTCGCAACTTTGGAAATGTCAGGTACGAATCTCTGGTATTACCTATCCAATCCTGAGAAACTTCACACCTCGGTCACACTCATGGGTGGCTCCCAAGCAAGAACTACCTCTATTTTTTCCGGATCCACTACAACTCCAGCCTCTGAGATAACATGCCCCAGGAAGTGGACTTATTTTATCTAGAACTATAAATTTGAGATCTTTCCATAAATTTGGTACTCTCGTAGTGTATCCATAACTATCTGTAGGTTCATGGCATGCTCCTCCTCCTACGCCGAGTATATCAAGATATCGTCAATGAAAACCACCACGAAGTGATCGAGGTAAGGATGGAAGATCCTGTTTATGAGTCACATGAACCCTGCTGGAGCATCGGTCATAGAAATGGAATTACCAAGAACTCATAATGGCCATACCGACATCTGAAGTCTATCTTTGGTACATCCTCATCTCATACCCTAAGCTGATGATAGCCTAGTCTGAGGTCTATCTTCAAAAACCATCGATCTCCCTTCAACTGGTCTAAGAGATCACAAATCCTCAAGTGTGGATACATATTCTTCACGGTCACCTGTTTTAGGTGCTGATAGTCCACACAAAGTCTCAGACTCCCATATGCCTTCTTAGTGAACAAAATCGGGGATGCCCATTTAGATACACTGGGCCTTATGAACCCCTTCCTCTACAAGTCCTCCAACTGTACCCACAACCCACGAAGCTTCACGGGAGCCATCAGATATGATGGATTAGATATTTGTGCCATCATGGGGTACAAGTAGATGTAGAATTATACCTCTCTATGAGGAGTTAGTCCTAGAACATCATTAGGAAAGACATCAGTATACTCGTCCACCACTATAGGATAACTTAGACTCCTTACATCAACTACACTGAGTGTAAGGTTAGTTAACTGATGAGTTATCGGCTGCACCCCCCTCCGAGAAATTCCATCCTGATATGAAAAGGTTATCTTCTCACTAGTGAAGTAAAACATGGTCCCACACACATAGAAACACCGTACTTTGTGCCTAAAATAGTCAATATTAGCATGGACCGTGGATAACCAGTCTATACCCAAGATGACATATTAAGGCCTTGACACTGCTACTAAGAGATCCCAGTCAAATATCTCACCTCCTAGAGTAAGTTCACACTATCAGCACCAGTTTTGAAATGTGTAATCCTTTTCCGTAGGAGTCTCTAATCGAAAGGATCGAGCCAACGGCTCTACCGGAAACTTCAAACTCTGAATGAGAGTTGTGGTAATGAAAGAGTTAATGACACCTATGTCTATAATTACTATAACTATGGTAGAGTAGACAAAGATTTTACCTAAAATAATCTCTAGAGAATTGTGTTCGTAGGCCTCGGATGCCTGTAGCTGAGCTTGTCCTTGTCTGCATGCTCCCTGAGGTCAGGGTGGACCACTTGGAGGTGATGGTGGCGGAACATCAAATCACTACCCACCGCCTACTACACGACCTGCACCTCTTCTATGCCGACCGCCCTATGGACCTCCTTTCTCGAAACTCTGCATCTGGCTTGGCAGTCCCTCGACAGTCTGCTGATCATCAGTATGGTAGGTCGGGAAATCACGAGCCATGTGGCCCTACCCGTCACACGTGAAGTAAAATCTTCTCCTCTGTTGTCCTACTCTACCTCGTGAGCTCTGTACCTCTAATACCATGTCCTAGGGTCATCCTCTAGAAGGTCTACCTTTCTTGGACCTCTGCATCATCTACCTACTGCCTACTGCAGATAACTCGGATACATGTCATCTGGTTGGGGCTCTCACCTTTTGTGCCTCCTCATCTAAGAATCTCTTCACCAATAACGCTCGCTTGAGCACTCCATCCTACGTCGGGATATTGAGAAATATCATCGACGCTCTGATCTCCCACCGGAGACCCAACTCAAAGGTCCAGACCCTGAATAAAATGTCTTTTACCATGTCAGTGGAGTAGCATGAGAGGCCAGTGAATCTCACTAAGTACTAAGCTACTATCAGGCTACACGACTGTATGTGCAGGAGCTCCTAAATACGCACAGAGAGTAGAGTCGCTGAAATGAACTTTGCTCAGAAAAGTCTCTAGATGTCCATCCAGGTGAGGGTCACCTCATCATGTAACTGGACTGTCAGGCTCCACCATCTCCCGACTGTTCCCTGGAAGAGGCTTGCAGCTAAGATCATAATTTCCTCTACTGGTGTCCCAACTAGGTGGAAAACATGTGCCATAGCCTCCAGCTAGTCCTCAGCTTCCTGGGGATCTGTCTCACCTTGAAATCTTAGAGGTCTCTACCACTAGAACTCTTGAAATGCGCTCAGTCGGAACGCATTGTCTGCTAGTGGGGCTAGTGTCAACAGCTTCCCAACAGGTAGTGGTGCTGCTAGTGCACCACCCGAAGGTTCTATCGCTGTAAGAGGGCCCTGCACCGAAGCCTCTTCACTCAATGGTCCATCATCATGAACTCTCTCTGGAATCCTAGAAGGGTATCTACATGGGGTAATATTGAAAAGAAACAGGTGTTCCATGGTCAATAAGTTATACGTGGTGAGATAACTCAAAAGAGATCAAAAGTAAAACATTTCCAAAACACATGTAATTAGAGATTTCGTGCACCGAGTACAAAATTAGAATTCAGGGTCTTGGTGTACAGATATGTTAGCCGCCACACCAACACTGGACTCCCCTAACTGAAAACCACACTCAAAACACTTAACACTATTGCTCCATTTGAAATATCAAAGTCCTAGTTCTTTAGTAGAACAAACTCATCTGATACCACTTTGTCACGACCTGTACCCTGGGGTCCGTGCCATGACTAACCCAAACCCGCCTTTCATATGCCAGGGGTTGGCGACTAGCACCACAAAAGAATTTCCCTAAAACGGGAAGGCATTTCCTTTGAACATACAAACACACAAACCAAGAACATGACAAGATGAAAACCTTGTAGTAAAATTGTAGTAATTGAAGTGTGTGCTGAAAGTAAAGGGGCCAGAATACAAGCCCAACTGAAAGATAAAACTGCAATAGAAAACAGATTCTGAGATCATCCACCAAGGATCCTATCTGAAGGGTAGGTACAACTCATCTTCACAACTCTCCTCATCAACCAGTCACCTCTGTGTACCGCCTGATCCTGGCTCACTAAATTCTCAACCAAGTTTCTCGTCATCTACATAATACACATATAGGTGTCGGAAAATCCCATACAGGGGTGAGTATAACAATACCCAATAGATACCCCGAGACCCCCCCCCCCCCCCCGAAGGTCTCTTACAATTCCTTAAAGGAAATCCAAAAAGCATGATCTCCATCACAAAACTCAAAGAAAAAGACTTAGCTCAAACCAGTTATATGACTTAGTGTTCATGAATAAAGATTATTAGTCTTAAACTGTATCATTTTATGCCATTAAGAAGTCTCCACAACTAAACCATGAATGATTTGTTCCATTGTCTATTCACACACGGTCGTATGTCACTGATCCACGACGGGCCACTCTATGTCTAGTCCTCATGGGGGTCACACACTGCTGATCCACAGAGGGTTGCTAGAATAATGATCTACACAGGGTCATTATGATGCTAATCCACACAGTGTCTCTATGAATTCTGATCCACATAGGGTTTCTATGATGCTGATCCACAAAGGGTCACTATGAATTCTGATCCACACAGCGTCGCTATAATGTTGATCCACACAGGGTCATTATGATGCTAACCTCCATAGGGTCGCTCTTCAATTAACATCCATCTACAGGATTCTCTGGACCCAGTGCACTTGAGTTTCATAGTATCTTCTCTTCAAGATATCATTCGGGCCTCAAAACCCACTAAGTTCCACAAATAAGAACCCTAATGTACTGCCATGCCGTAAGGTTCCCAACGCGACAGACGGCACGCCCATTAGACACCTGGTGTGTGATTTATAAGAGTTTTAGTACGGAGGGTTCGGTTAGATTTGAGTTCAATCCAACCCGGTCATACTCTGACATTCTCTAAAACTAAAGTGGAGAATCTCAAAAGGACTATCTCATTCAAAAGATTCATGCACTACAGATGGTTCATCAAATAGATGTGTGATTTGTGAGATACAACCTTTTAAGAATATCTAGGCCAAAAAAGGGTTTGGGTCCGATCTGGCCTGCTATAACTTGGGCCGCCCGATCTGGTTCGGGTCTGAACTGGCCCGTCCTGGGCGGGTGGGCCGCGGGCTCGGCCCGCTGCGCCACGGATAGGTTTGTCCCACCTCGGATGGGAACATCCCACAGGGAAACCCGACCTGGTGGTTGGCACTGTCCGCCGGTCAGGTGGTGGACCCCCTTTTCAAATGGATTTTCTGTTTGGGTTATTCAACCAATGGCACCATTTGGCGCCGCCCTCCTATTAGCGGGACCTACAGATAGCAGGTCCCCATCACCTCCACTGTGGCGTGCGACGACATGCCACGTTCCGCCAATGCGGCCGACTGTGGGATGACTACCCCTACTGACCATCGAGGATCGATGTCGCGGCTTCCCTCCACAGTGCATGATGGTGTGTCACCTGCTACCATAGTGTCTGGCCGATCCCGGCTGCAACCATTGCCCACCAGTGTCGGTCACACCGACAGAACTTCCGCGGGCCACTAGGTCAGATCCAGTTGTCTTTTTTCCTTCCTAATGTGCCTATGGGCCTCCTGGTATGTCGCCATTTCTGCGTGGATCCCAAATTCTAGTTTTCATCAATTTCATACTTCTCCCATGAAAAACGTGACAAAAACCGAAGCGGTGGAAGGTCTGCGCCTTGTTCGTTTGGCCCGCACCCTCCATGTTAGCATCAAATCAAACAGGTAATAATTAAATCCTCAAAGATAAACTAAAACTCATTCAACACATTTACTATTCATCATTCCTTTTAAGAATGCAGAAAAGAAATAAAATTTTCATGAATTTAAACATAATAAACCCCTACCTTGAAATCAAAGGAGACGTCGCAGTTGTGGAAGAAGAATCCACATTTGAAGGAGCCATCAACATTTTTCATTTCTAGATGGATTCCTCTAACGTTGTCATCCAATCCTCCGTTCTTCGTTGGTGGAAGACACCACAGATCTTCATCAAAGGTTCCTCCAATCCATCTAAAATACCCATACCCGAGCTTTAATTAAATTTAGGGGAACGGAGGTTTAACACATCATAAGAATTAATGAGGTCCATTAACGAGTTTTAATTATTGAACCTTTTAACTCTCAACAGTGAGGTTAAAAAACATAAGATTCAAGCCATTAAATGGATTGACAACCCATTGGTCCTGCCATCGCGTTCAACAGGAGGTAAAAAGATAAAATAACTATTTTATGTTATTTTATTAATATTCAAAAAGTCATAAAAACTAACTTTTTCTCTCGACCAACTACAGTCGATGTTAATCCTCCCATAAGAGAATCCTAATGCTGCAGATTCAATGATGCTCTCATATTTCAATTCTGAACACCATTTCAAAAGATATAAATCATCACCTGCATGTTTACTGAAAGTGCCTTAAAAAAGTTCAAAATTCCATTCTGCGCACACCAGGCCTCGTAATCAAGCGTCGTCAATTTTCAAAGACTCATAATAATCCCAAATAATTTATATAAAATTAAATAGAATTTATGGGTCTTTACATTTTATACTAGTGTACCTATATGATAAATAAATAACTAGGTTAATTGGATTAAAAATAGTATATGAAATATCTAAATAAATAAAAGAACATAAAAATAGAATTTTAAAGTGAATGGGAACATGATATATATATATATATAATAGTTTCATGTTTGTACAATTTTTGTTGATGAATCAATTAAAAAATTTCTTAACAATCCATTGAGATTATGATTACTATTAGGGTATATGGAGAGTCGAAAGAGGGTTTTTTAACAATTCAACACTTTAATAAAAATTTAAATATTTTTATGTTGGTATTTATTTCCTCATTCTTTGATATATTGTAATGACCCGACTCTTTGGAAAAGGTACGGATCGTTAGTTTTTCTTTTGAACCTTTCATTTAAGCTTTTTTAATGTGTGTAATGTTCTAAGGAAGGTCCGGGTAGCGTCCAGGGTTTTTTCGGAGCCCAGGAGGTTGAGAAATAGACTTACAGACAGGGGTGAATGGCCTACGCACGGCTTGTGCATGGTTTGGATAAACTTTGCAGCCTTTGTTCTGCAAGGAGGTGCACATGGTTTTCACACAGTTTGGGTAAACCGTGCGCCTAAATTGTGCGACCCTTTTTCTGGAGGCAGGGAAGTGTGCACAGTTTGTGCACGGCTTGGTAAACCGTACGCCTAAACCGTGCGACCTTGTTCTTAGTGAATTTACAGTTTTTTCCCTTAATTCTATTTAAGTTCTTAAGCCTTTTCATTTCCTTCCTCCACTGGACAGAACCAGAGGGGAGTCCCTCTTGAGCTCCAAAACCTCTCTCTCCCTCTTTTCTTGGTGGAGCCTTCATCCAGAGTCCGATTCTTGATCCGTCGGAAGCATTGGAAGGTCCAAGGTAAAGATAACCTCATGCACCCTTCCTTCATCGGAAAATCTCTCCTTCCATCTTGTTATTTTGATGCAAGCATATATGCTCTATTTCTAGGGCTTTGGACTGGAACTCAGATATCTTCCAATTTAATGTGAATCTGAGGTTGATATCAAGTGAGCCTATGCCTACAGCTCTAAGGTAGGTGGTCACGTGGTTTCAATTTTGGTTTTTCGCCTTATTGAGTTATTGTTGTCATTCCATGGTTTGTCTTTCGCCAAACCCTGTATTTATAATGACTTCTTCATATCTAAATGACATGTGTGATATAAGAGTGATGAATCCAACCTTGTTAGGGTGTTTGGATTTCTTATAGACCGGGAGTGGTCAACCATAGGTGTTATTCCTTGAGAATTGGCCCTTTTTCACCTTTGAAATTTAACGATATGTCTTGAAAGCGCATTTTCTATGTTAGGAAAATGAGATGACTTGGTTAGAGGTTGTCTAGGATGAGAGAGTCATAACCCCTTTAATGAATTGAAATGTAAGTATACCATTTCATTGTTTATGTGATATTATAAGATGGATATGCCTTGCATTGCTAATGTGACATGATATAAGATGGTTTTCCTTACATAATCTGATGTGAATGGTGATCCTTTGTTGTGTTGACATGCTTTTGATAACCCCTGTGTGGGCGGAGGCATTCTTACCCATGCCAGATGAATCTTCGTGTGTTGGGTGGGAGGCATTCTTACCCCATAATAGATAAATCTCAGTGCTTGAGGACGAGAGGCATGTTTACCTCGTTCCCATGTAACCTTTATGGGTGGGAGGAATTTCTACCCCATGCAAAATAGAGTGATTGAGGATGAGAGGCATTTATACCTCATGCCCATATAACCTTTGCGTGTGGGAGGCATTTCTACCCCACGTCGGTTATAGTGCTTGTGGATGAGAGGCATTCATACCTCGGGCCAGTGATACTTGTACGTATGTGCGAAGCATGGATGAGAGGCATGATTACCTCATGCTAGTGGTAACCTATATCTATGTATTTATACCTATGGTGATCATTCAGTTTACCAAAAATGAGCTAAAGTAGGTAGACCCGCCAGGTGTCCTTCCGGAACCTGAGCGGGAGGGTAGTTTATTTACTTTTCTTTACTTACTTGCAGTCTATTACTCACTTTGCTTCCGAACACCTATTTGGAATTACACGTATACATAGTTGGTGGTGGCCTACGGAGACTTGTCTCACACCCTACTCGGGCGGCCTCTTGGGAACCCTTGTAGACTTCACTGCTGCAGGTACTAGTAGGGGAAAAGGCCCAGCTTCAGGTTGTTGATACATGTATATTCTATCTAGAGATCCAGAGCAGAGGATCGAGTTTGGATAGAGATGCTCGTGGACTACTTTTCTTTCTTTTTGTATTACTGTATAGCATTCTTTCCATCTACTTCCATTATATCAGCATACCATGCATTCATTTTGTATCAGACACTGCTTGTGGGGATTTTTTATATCTATCAGGGGTTTTCTTACTTCTGTTGTTTGGTTGTATGTTTCCCCTTTTTCCCTTGTTTATCCATTGGTTGTGCTTCCAATGTTTCTATTACTTTGCTGCTATTCCGCTATGTACTATGACATGGGGGTATAGTCTCCCCACTCACTTACCATTACACCCTCACTGCTAGTCGGCAGCCACTGGCCTATGGGGAGACTAGCCAGGGGTTATTTGGCCAACCGGGCTTCGGGATCGGGTTGAGGGGAAGGCGGGTCCGGGATATCACATATATAATCTATGTGTGTTTAACTACTAATGATTTTTATTACTGTAGACATGTTTGAGGAACATGCACTATATCCACATCATTCTAGAAAGACATCTACATATATGAGTTGAGGTATATATGAATGTAAATGTGTTTCTATTATTTTAATTAATATTTACACACTTATATTAACATTAATCTAAATATTTATAAATTATTTTAAATAGGATCTAGCTAAATCTATTATTCATCTTGCGGGAGAGGTCCTAGTTGTAACGCCCCCAATTTGAGGTATGTTATGGTGTTATGATTCTTATTTCATGTTTATAGTGGTTGAGATAAATTATTGGTAAATTATATAGGATTAAAGATAAGGTAATATGGAAAATAGATATTGAAATGATTCACACCATGAATGGTCATTCAAGGCTTGAATATTTTCTGGGATGGTACTTTTTTTAAGGTGTGAATGGGTTTCTAAGAAATATTAGTTCACACCATTGATTCATTCAAGACAAGAAATGATTTTTGAAATTGAGAATTGATTCATTGGAAATTTTAGTGTGTGTGAACTCTCAATAAATCACACTGTGAATCCTTAATTCAAGCCATGAATCTGGTTGGGTCCATCTTGATTTAAACCTTCCAATAATTTTAAATCCTCATTTTTTCCAACTCTATTCCTCTCGTAATCCAGAGTTCCCTTTGGAACTTTTCAATGATATTATATTCCTAGACTCCAATTCAAATGAATATTCAAGAATTTAATAATGAAAATAAAGGATTAGGACCTCATTCTTCCTTCTCATCATGGATCACGTTAGATTTCTTAAGAAGAATCACATATTGGTGTTTTTATACTTGGATATATGGGATTGGATGAGTTTTTATGAGTTATTCTTTAGATTTTATAGAGTAACTAAATGAAGTTGTCAAATTTGTGGAATCATCTAAGATCCACTTCTAGAAAGCAACCTTATACCCATTATTTTAGGAACTAGGGCTGATGGACGCATCATTAGAGACATATACCCATGGTTTCTTGAGAACCAGTGGGTATAGATCTTGAAGATTTTATAGTTCCCATGGTTTAATAAAAACCAGAGGTATATCTTAAATCAACAGAAAAACTATACCCATGGTTCTATGAACTATGGGTATAGGTACATGCCTACATTTGGAAGCAACAACTACACCTCCACCACAACCTGAACTTGTAAATCAAATAAAAAATATTGTATAAATCCAATGTAGTTCAAATATTATATATTTAAAATCAAAAAACTGATTGTAATAATTTTCACACCATATACAATACTAGAACATACAGATACATCTATACAAGCATTCAATTCAAATCATGAAATACTTCCATAAGTATCCTTCCTTCTAAGTAAAAAATGGATGAGATCAATATCCCCCCTATCACTAACACCCTCACCATCATCAACATCATCATCACCATCAAAAATATCATCATCCCCAAAAACATAATCTGGACCTGCAACATCATCAACAACATCATCACCACCACCATAGACTCCACCTACAAGAGGACCCCCATTGGCATCACCCGAGGAATCATTTAAAGAGTTGTTTAGGCCATATAAAAATCAATAGTACTAGAATAATTTGAAATAAGTGATTGAATTATAACTAACATATCTTTTTGGAAGTGTTCGGTGATCATATTACTTCTTTTACACTTTTTTTACTTCTTTCAGATTTCTGTAAGACTTTTTTTTGCCTCAATTACATTTTCACGAGAACTTTGTAGCTTGAGAGTATGATAGGTTTAAGAGGAGCATGATGAGGACCAATACCTAGAAGGGAAGATGTTTTTCCTTAGTTGATATCAGGCACTCCCCTATCTCTCCTTACATAATACCTAACTCAAATGATCTTTTAGCTTAAATGTGCCATTTTCTTTAGCATTGAGGGCCTCCAGGGAAGACTGTTGAAAATATAAACATGATATAATATTATGAATTTCATATAAATATTTGAAATATAAATAAAAATACTTACACTATTTTCTTGTGTTTGTGAATTTACTGCACTACCATCATTTTTCTTCCTACTCGAGCAAAATAATTTTTCTCAAGGCACCTGACCTTCGATGGCCAATACTACTTACTGAAAATGATATTGATTGATATACATATATTCAGAATATAAAAAATTTATAATATTGAATAGAAATTTATGGTAATAACTTCATGAATTAAAATTTCATAAATTTAAACATGTGATAAAAATATATTAAAAAATCATAAATAAAAGCTAATGATAAACATTGAATAATTTTATATACTATTTATGAACATTCCATAAATATCATCTATTATTTAGTGTTGAAAATGGAAATAATATCAATGTGAAAAAAACCACCAGTAATTAAAAATGAATATAACCATTGTAGAAAAATAAGCAAGAGTAGTTTTTAATCACAAGAAGAAATAATGATTTCTAGAAGAGGAATTACCCTGTGATTCTCACGCTCGGGCATTGTAGTGCTCCCCAATTAGTGTAGATATGTCATTGACTCTTTTTATTTATTTTTTTCCCAAATATTCCTAAAAATAAAAATTCAATACAAGTAATAAGAATTAAATTCTATATGA